>OY728166.1:946343126-948910060 GCA_963277665.1 Viscum album
AAAACAAATTTTGTACACAAAATCTTGTTGCGCACGTGGAGGGTGAATCAGCGCTTAATAAATATGTTTATCTCCCCCAGAAATTACATTATCTTTTTCCGCATGACCGGCATTTTTCTCTCGTGTGAGAAAATGTTCCTGATCTGCGCATAAGATTCCGCGACCGACTCCATGTTTTGCACACAATACAAATTTTTTTCCACACACATCGACCTTATTTCAAGCCACCACCGCTTTTTCATGCCGAACTTCATTTTTCGCACCAATTATTTTGGATTTCTAAAATGGCCGCTCAACAGATTGATGCCAAGTGAGAGGCTACCACTACTACGAGAAGAACCCAAATGATCACAAACCCTCAGATTATTCTTAAACGGAGGGTTGGGTCTGATAAACAAATTCTTTTTAGCATGATTACATTGGATCAAAATGATTACATCCTCAAAGGTAGCCTATCACTGTGAAACTTCGTTCTTCTAGAAGTGGTGTTGATGCCTGGTTTCGAGATGGACACACTGCGGTCATGGGTGACGCGCGAGGATGGTCTTCCATAATTACATATTATAAAGAATGGTCATCCTGCTAGGGAAACGCAAAAATCATCCATCTATGTCATAAATCTGAAGACCAGGATGGTTGTGGGAAGCGATCCATTCCCCGTGGAATCTCCCACTATTTATGAAAGTACTTTCAGAAGAAACATTACTGACAAGATAAAGGGTTGTAAAAAATGGGATTTCAAATACGGGGGAAACATTACCAATGAATGGGCATGGGCGTATTGGGTACATCAGATATGCCAAGAATTCAGGCTGGAGCTGCAGTCCATTGGGATTTTGAGGCCGTTTGAATGTCCCAATTCTACTTCTACCGACAATAGGACTTGGTAGCTGAGTTGTTCAGTCACTGGTCACCTGATACCAACCCCATTCAACTCCACCATGGGGTGGTGGGCATCATCCTATGGTTTTCCACTGTATCGGGGGAGTACCCTTAGAGGGATATCAGTATGATGAGTTCCTATTGATGGATAATGTTTGGGGAGATATGACATACACCCCAATCATGTCATGGAACCTGTTGGAGCTGGAAAAAGAGGAGCTCAAAATAAAATATATCATGAATTACATATCCTATTCAGGGTGTTTTAGTCTCTTCCTGAGGTAGGACACAGCCGTGAAGATGCCAGGATGAGGGATGCAATTCCTAAACACATCTCAGAGGGGAAAAGCAGTATCATATTGGATGATTTGAGGGACAGGAGAGTACTGGTCATGGGGCTTTGGCATTAATGAAGTTCGAGACCTGAATGTGGGATATGTCGGGTTACTTTCCCCTTTCATGATAATATGGTTGTTTCCAATGAGAGACACAAGGATGGGAGTCGGCCCAGGGATCTTAGTGATGGTTGGGATTATGGCAGCAAATAAAAAGGTTAATCTAGGGGTGCCAATGTTGGCTAGGCTATGTAGTATTCTAGGGCGCATCTCAAGGGGAAGTATGCCCAGGAGGATATGTGGGCCGTTTAAGATTCTCCAAGGTTGGGTCGCAACCCATTGGCGTGGGTATGACTTCCAGAATTTCATTCTCCCCTGGTAACAATATGGGGACATCCCTCTTGAACATCTCTGGAATCCTCCCTTTGACACTTAGGGATGAAGGAATCGAGCTCAATATCGGCAGCCACACCCACTTCGACTTCCACCCATTTCGAACCTTAGTCGTCCAAATGGTATATGATGGGCAGGGTCCCGTAGATAAGAGGGAGTACCTGCAAAGCATCTGGGGCGGTGCGTTGGTGGCCGAGATTGATCGAAAAATCTTCCGCGAACAGTATGTGTCGACCAGGTTCTCCAGGCAGTTTGGTTGCATGCAGCGGATGCCCAAGAAACTATAAACAAAGGTTTTGGAAGAGATACATCCCAACATTCTCCACCAGTTGTGGATTATGTTCATGATGGAAGGATTGGGAGAAATCATCACTATTAACCCCCACTGATATCAGTGCGGGACAGTCAAAAGAGTATGTCGAACATTGGATGAGAACATATCCCAAGGTGATTCTTTGGAAACACATTAGGCAGATCAAGGAAACTAGTGCAGTGCCTAATGAGAAAGAAGGTAGAAGAGGTGCCATAGGGGAAGGGAGGCAAATAACGGGTTGGGCATCTAGCACAAAATCATCCTATACTTCATCGGTAGGGGTAGCTCAAGCTGAGAATGTGCCTCCACCCTCGGGGGAAGGGTGGTCTCTTGTACAACCTCATGGTCCAACTAGAGAACTCCCAGGAATGAAACTAAAGTACCTACTGATGTTGACTTCCAATTCTATCTTCCCTTCTCTATGGTCTTCTTGGGGAATGTTGCAATAGTCCATGTCTACCGAAGAGTTTTGGAAGAGGTTGATATGCACCGAGCTCAATCTTCTAGACATAGGACACATCCAGATATCGGATAGGGAAAACATTCATCATCTTCATGCATACCTGAAATCCATGGATATGTCACATGCCAGCGGGGGCGGTATGAAGAACCGCATCTCCTGATGAATGTAATGCTTTTCCAAGATCATGACCTAGAGAATCTGCCATCTGAGGATGAAAATGTTGATGATAGAGAAGAAGAAGAAGGAGAAAATGAATAAAAAGAAGAAGAAGAAGAAGAAATTAATTAAGAAGAGGACCATGTTGAAGATATTAGTGGGTAGGGGCCTACATAAGCTCCCACTCACCAGCAGAGCTCTATGGAAAGTGGCGAAATCGTTAGCTCTAATGCATAACTGGAAGAGTAGCTTGAGGTGTGGTTTAAACCTTATACTAGCCTTTATCTCTTCATAATCTTGATTCATAAAAAACCTTATCCTATTCCGGATCACATGGTTAAGGGACCCCAGAAAGCCTTCCCCATAGGGGGCGTAGGTATACCTATGGAGACTGGGGAGCAACCTCAGGGGCAGTCCTCGGGACCAAGCACAGTGGGTGCCGATTTCAGCAGGATTAGGCGACAATGATCTAGAAGGAGATTCCCCCACCATCACCATTATTCAAGTGGAGATGACACTGGTGATTGAGTTGAAAAGCACCGAATGATCTCCTATGGAGGAGGCCCCCACCATGACACATGAATTGGACACCACCGCACTTGGATCCTGTAAGCCCTTTCTCATTGATTCTCTTCTTTGCTGGAAAATTCAACTAATAAAGATATTGATTCCTGATGTAGTGATAGCATGGTCGGAGGCATGACAAACTGTCGAATCCAGGACATCTACAGGATATGGATGGGAAAAGGTCATGTCGGCCTTAACAGAACAACCATTCTAGGTGTCCATACCCCGTTACTCGACGAGCCTGATATTACAATGAGGGATGGTAATGATGTCAGGGTGGAGCTCCATCCTGACGAGGGTAAAGACGCTGACGAGGAGGAGGTTCCTGAAGAAGACCATGTTGCTGAAATCCTCACCTCTTTCCCCGAATACATGCCCACAAACCCTGAATAAGTTGATGATTCCAACTTAGATGTTGTGGAGGAGACCCATATGACATGGCACAAGGCATGTAATGGCATCAGACGCTTTCTCAGCCAGCCACAGGAAGAATGGCTGAACTGGATGGGGTCACTCTACAACTGGCTAATCCTTCTCTACGATGGAGGGGTAGATTATCACCATTTTAATGTAATGTTATGTGATTAAATATAGGAGAAGATACGGGAGGAAAGTCTATGTTCCGACGTTGCCCAATTCCAAGAGGATTCAAATAATTCTCAGACCTTCTTAGAGGTCGAGCAAGAGGTCCAATGCCTTGAGGCGAAAATGAAGGGATGGGAGAAATTCATTGAAAACTAATTTGAGCTCTTTGAGTGACTGAAGTACTAGATCATAGATGATCGGGAGAAAATAGAACAGGAAAGTCGCCAAATAATTGAGCTTCAGATAGAACAATCCCATGCACAGGCCAAGGCTAATGAATTGTGCCCTATTGTTGCTATCAAAGAGAAGGATCTCAGGGGACAGGAAGTGATGTTGGAGGCTACCAGTCAGAAGGTGGCGGTATTGGAGTTTTCCATCCAAAATGTCAATCCTTGAGGGACATTGTTTGGATGAATCCTTAAACTAATTCTTCTTTATTACATACAGCTTTGAATTGTATGCATGAATGGACCATTTTCTTGTTTATTTTAATGGACTTCTACCACAATCCCATAGTAAATAGAGATCCATTCCAGAGCTCATGTGGGTCACACCCTATGTGAGAGACAAAGGATCCTCATGCTATTACTCCGTTTGAATGTGGGAGTGACAATAATACTTCAGACACTAGAGGTACAAATGACTCTTCCAGGATTTCGAATAGAAAGGGGGATACATGACTGGAAAATAAATTCCTCAAAACAGTCGAACTATAACTTCCCCAATATGCTCTAGTGCACGAGCGGGGTAACTCCAGGGGAGTTAGAATCAATTCAAACATTGGGGATTGGGATGTGTGACTCACGATACCCAAAATTTTTAACACTACAGGGATGTCATGATAATGAATAATAATTGTTGACCGTGTTCAAAACAATGTATCCTTATTGTGTTAGCCTGGAATGGGGACAGACAAATGAGGTTCGGTCACTGAACATGTTCGAAACATGGAGCCTAACTCGAAATGTAATCCATTTGTCATCTAGAACATTGGTATAGGACATTAGGTGATCCATAGGCCAAGAATCCATTCTGTTACTGGGTTCCCTTAGACCTGAAAGAGGATGAGGGTCCGAATGAAGGGAACAAAAAGCATGGAGTTGGAGTGATGGGTTGTTCTAATGGAGTCTAACACTCTTGAAATCATGCGACCATGATGAAGGAACATTAGGTGGGAAAATCTGTCTAATCATGGATAAAACATACTTCCAAGAAGGACCTATTTGGAAAGGGATTTGGTGAATCACATGATTTAAATGGGGCATCATGAAATTTTTCAGTGTAGAATCACAGTTTAGTGTCATGTGCTGAGAACATTTGAACTTGCATAGTTTAATGTCATATGATTTTACAGAGAGTGAAATGGAAGATCCCAGAAAGGTAGTATGTGGTGTGGTACCTATAAACCTGACGCGAATGGGAACATAAGGAGTTGGAACCACACCATGTATCCCTGAAGAATGTTTTTTTGGGCAAGGGACCAAAAGTGAAAGTTAGGATAGGCCCGAAGAAAAACATTATGGCATTTCTATGTTCCCTATTAGGATGTATATAAAGTCACGCATAGTTTTTTGGGTGTATTTTAAAGTCATGCGGTATGATAGATGGCATGTGCGGCATGACTGCGCTACTACACGTCCTACCAGAACAACTAATCCCACGTGAGTCGGGCTCAATGTGGTAAAAAAGGAGTAGTGATGGGACATTCCTAGCATAGGAAGGCACATGTTTAAAGATATGGGACACTAAGTGAACAACATCCCAATGATGCTGACCCACTTATATAATACACCAAGATGTGCAGAGGAGCAAAGCCAAGTATGTTGGAATTCCACTTGCACAAAATAAAGTGGAAATATGTGAATCATGATTCCCTGGATCTGGACCACAATGATAGTGGAGTGGTGATAGGGGATAACTATTGACCACGTTCAAAATACAGCATCCATATCGTTTTAGCCTTGAATGGGGATAGAAAATTGAGGGTTGATCGCTGACTATGCTCGAAACACGGGACCTGTTGCAAATTTCATCCTAGGTCCTCAAGGACGTTGGCCCAAGTCGATAGGTAAGCCAATGTGGAATGAGACCTAGCTAAAAAGGGGTTACCTTCAGACATAAAAGAGGATAAGGATCAAAATAACGGGCTCACAAAGCTTGGACATCCAATGAGGGAATGTACCTATAAAAATTCCAGACTTTAGAGACTACCACAACGCATCTGAGCACGATAGTAAGACGTATCATATAGAGGGATTCAAGTCCCCATCCAAGGAAAAGGGTCCTTAAATCGCATGATTCCTGCTTAATGTTCATAGGATGAGCCATTAAGGGGGATTAATTTAATGAAGTAGGTGAAGGGCAGCGAAGTAGCCAATCATGACTCACAGTTACCATAGATCGATCTTAGTTTTGGGTCATAGAACTCAGAACAGGTTCGGAAAAGACATGGGAGGCACATGTTGTGGCTTCTCCAAAACCCGATGTGAATGAGGACCCATTAGGTACTCAATACACCTCATGTTCCCCAGATAGATATGTCTGGGGGGACTAAAGAGAGCATAAGATTTTAGATTCCTAGGGTTGGACCCAAAGATGAGATGTCTAGGAATTCAGACGTATCCCATGAGAATAAAAATCAAGTCGTACATGATTCTGGGGGCAGCACAGTAAGATACCAGTTCCTGAGATAATAAGGATGTGTGGGTTTAGCCCTTAAACCAAAAGTAGTGGTATTTGATAGATCTTGTTTGTCCTTTAAGATGATTGAGCATTGTTTTTTTTTGAAGCGATGGAACTAGGATAGAAATTCTAGGCATCACCACAAGAATCAATCCATATGCAGGAATTGCCAAATGGTATAGTGTTTGAATGATACCCAACATCATGACCCCATGAGTGAGGATATCACGGTGCAGTGTCGTTTATTTTCATGCAGTCAGGATGATAATTTTATAGTTTAGGGTCATGTGAGGGGACCAACCATGCATTTTAACGTCTTATGGTACAGACATAATAGGTTAAAGTCATGTGGGACTAGGCATCATTGTTTAAAATCGTATGACTTAGACATATATAGGATAGATGAGGTTCCAGGGGGATTGTGCACAGCATGATAAATCATACCCGGCGTAAATGAGGATGAGGTCCACGTCACACTGTGTATGATTCTAAGTAGGAAACCTTAGGACGACGGGATAGAAAATTTTAGATGATATGGGATAGGAGAGGCTAGACTTTATTGAACTAGACTCAAAGGCGAGATGCCCGGGTGTTCCTACATATCCCATGGGAATGGGAATCAAGCCACGTGTAATTTGTGAAGGTTCCATTTAACGTCGTGTGGGACAACATATAGTTTAATGTCATTTGGGATAGGAAGTAGGTGGTATAACTCTTAAAAAGGGGAGTATGTGGTGTGGCAATTGAAATCCTAATGTGAATGAGGGAATAAGCCGACATGCACTATGCCAGGGGGTCCTATAAGTTTCAGAGCCCATAAGGCATAATATAAGAGGTAAATTAGTGGAACTCGAGATGGACCCAAAGACGAGATTTATATGCGTTCCTACGTATCCCATAGGAATGGGAATCAAGCCGTATGTAATTATAAAAGAGATCTCAGTTTAAGGTCTTAGAGCTCAGACCAAGGAGAAGCAGAATCCTTCCAAGTAAGTGTGGACCTAAATTTGATCCCTAAGGCCACGTGAGTCAAACTTGGTGTGGAAATGACGGGCAGAAGAGGTTTTTCCAATACCTGGAATGCACTCCAAAGGGAAGTCAGTGCGGATCCCCGAATGATGCCTTTACAGAGACTTGTGTGCTTCTAACATAAAAATCTGCTCTAAGGGATAGTGTTAGGAGTGTCAAAATTCCATTTGGACATGGTGGGGTGGAAAATAATTTGAATCATGTTACCAACATTCAAGGCTTGAAGGGGATGGCGTGACGATGGAGGATAACTATTGACTGTGTTCAAAACACAACATTTATATCGTGTGGCCGAAAATAGAAACATCAAATGAGGGTCTATTAGTGACAATATTTGCAACGTGGGACTTGTATCGATTTTTTGTCTAAAACCCTCGAAGGTGTTGGCCTGTAATGGTAAGAGAGCCCTTAGGCCTAGCATCTATGCAAGTTGGGGGTCTCTTCGGGAGTTAAAGGTAATAGAAGCCCAAATGAATATGAACATGAATCCGGAAAATGGGTGAAACCATGTACACATAAAATCTGACACTCCATGTTCTAGACCAAATTACTCATTATTCAATTGGTGAATCACCGAAGAGGGATGAGGGACCCGACCTAAGGGCACCTAACTCAAAGAAATCAGAGCGGGGAAAGGGAGCGAAGTCCATTTAGGAGAGAGAGGTATGCGGTGTGGTTGTTGTAAACCCAACGTGAATGGGGACATAATCCCATACCACACCGTATACCCCTCTTCTGGATGAACGCAGGACAAGGGTCCAAAATGATAAGGAGGTTTCTAAGAGATGGGGATGGACCCAAAGACCATACGTTCAGGCGGTCCTACATATCCCATAAGTACGCGAATCAAGCCATATGTTGTTTTGGGGGAAAAATGACACAAATAAGGGCAAGATACCCCCAATGAGGTGCGTGTACGTCTTGGCGAGTAACCAGACATGAATGAGGAAATAATCCCACACCACACCATACAATCCAAAGAGAGAAATTGGGCCTGGGGCCCGAAAAGGCTGAGGGGTCTGAGGCTGGGCCATGGACAGAATGTCATGGACATCTTTCATTTTAACATCTTGTAGTGAGGATGAAGGTAGGGGCAAGGTGTCTTATCTAGGTATGTGTATGGAACGGCGAGTAACCCATTGTGAATGTGTACATAATCCCACACCACACCATACAAATCTATGTGAGAACTTGGGCCAGGGGCCTGAAAAGGTCAAGGTTCCTGAGGCTGGGTCACAGACAAAATGTCATGGCCAGCTTGTAGTTTAATGTCTTATAGTGAGGATGAAGTTGATCATAGCATAGGGTCATAGAGCTTAGAAATTATACTACTATATTAATGTCATATGTGTGGGATAGAGAGGGTGAATTATCATGCCTATGGAAGATCATAAGGCAGCAACAATGATAGAGGACAATTGTGTACCAGGTTCGCAACACAGTATCCACCCTTGTGTGACCAAAAGGGGGGAGACAATTTAGCGTCGATGGTTGACCATATTTTCAACATAGGAATTTTATAAATTTAATTCTTGTAATACTCGAGGGCATTATCCTATAATGGTAAGAGAGCACTTGGTTCAATCATTCATGCCACTCGGGGGACCTTTTGGATACAGAATGTGATGGATGCCCAAATTATGGGACTCACGAAGCATGGCAGGGCATGTTCCCATGGGATGTATGATAAATTAAGGGAGGTATGTCTCAAGGGGATATGTGTGGCATGGAAAAATAGCCCAAAGTGAATGAGGATGTGATTCCATACTGCACCACACAATCCTAAATGAGAACTTAGGACAGGGGCCCGAAGGGGTCAAATGACCTGAGGCTTAGCATCCCAGCCAACTGTAGCCATATGACCCCTCATGCAGGAATTGCCTTCATAGCTCTTAATCCCATGTGAGAAATTCTCAGTGTGGGAATCATGGTGTAGGACTAGGCTCTATCCATCATATAAGGGTCCAACAGCTGGAATTACCCTCCAGATCAATGTAGACCAATATTTGGAGAGATGGCGGGGCCGAATGAACCACTACACTCCATGTTTGGGATATATGGGGGTGGTGAAAACAACAAAGGGATGCTTTTGACGAGATTCTAAACACAACATCTATATCATGTGACATAAAATAAGAATAACAAATGATCATTTCCCACTGACCATATTCACAACGCACGACTCGTATCTATTTGTGGTCTAGACCCCTTGATGGTGTTGGCCTGAAATTAAAGGAGAGCCTTTAGGATATGTATCATTATCATTTGGGGGGCCCTTCAGATATGAAAGATATTGGGAACCCAAATGATGGGGTATGTGGAGTATAAATGAGTCCGTTAAATTTCAAATAATGTTAGATGGCATAAGAGATTGATATCTTTAGGGGAGAGGGATACATGGTATGGTCCTGATGAACTTGATGTGAATGAGGGAAAAACTCTGCACCACACCATGTGTTTCTTCCTAATGGGAGGTCCCGAAGTTTGGGGCTAGGACTACGGACGTAATTTCCGGGCAGTCCTACATAATCCATGAGGATGGGAATCAAGACACACATAGTTCTGAAAGGGACATGCAGTTTAGCATCCTGGAGTAAGGATCTGGGAGGATGAGAAGAACCAAGGAGGGAACATGGTGTAATGATCATAACCCTAACATGGGTGGGGCCAAAGAATCCTACATGACACCAAGCGAGATCCTCCAAAAGATCTATTCCCAGGATGGGATAGTCAAAGAGGAAGCTAGGGATAGACTCAAGATGAGCTTTCTGAGAATTTATACATATCCCATGAGGATTGGAATCAATCCATAAGTAGTTTGGAGATGTAATTTAATGTCTTTTAGGACAACACATAGTTTACGGTCATGTAGGGCAATACAGTTTAAGGTTATGCAAAACAGTCAAGCAGTTTAGGGTCATGCGGGACCGTAAAGTTTAAGGTAATGGAGGATCATACAGTTTAAATTCATGCAGGACCGTATAGTTCAAAGTCATCCACAATAGTATAGTTTAAAGTCGTGTAGGGTTGTATAGTTTAATGTCGTGCAGGACCATATAGTTTAAATTTCTTCAAGACCATGGTGACTTAGGAAAAGTATTTCTTGAGTAACATGGAATTGGTGGGAGGAGTTATACACTAACCATTCATTGTAACTAGCGAGTACACTTCATTGGAGTAAACCTTGTCAATGATGTAAGTTCCTTCCCATTTTGGTTCTAACTTGGTAGTTTTATTCCAGGTATCATTGGTGCCCTCAGGGCCAATACCAAGTCGCCTTGCAAGAATGAGCGGAGGCAAACTTTCTTGTTTAAAGCTCTAGTTATCTTGTTCTGATGCCTTTCCAGATTGTGCAGGGCACAAAGCCTGTTCTCGGTGAGCGCTTCTAACTTAGCTAGATAGTTTTTAGAAACTTTATCTAGTGATTTCAGATCATAGACAGTTGTGCGCATTGAGGAAAATTGAATCTTGATTGGAAGGATGACCTTCTTCCCATATACCAGGGAATATGGGGTCACTTGGGTGGAATTACAAGACGTCATCTGGTATGCCCAAAGGGAATTCAGGATCTTTTCTGGCCAACATTTATTATTCTGACCAACCATTTGTATAATGTTAAAGAGGTTTATGTTGAATGCCTCGATCTATCTATTTTCTTATGAATGATAGCGGGAGGTATGGTTAGAACATATTTGTTTACTTAGCATACAATTTCTTCAACTTAGCTGCTTGGAAGTTCATGTCATTATCGGTGAGGACGACGTGAGGGACTCCAAATTTGTAGATGATGTTGGAGCTCCCAAATTCAATGATGGAACATTCCTTGACCTCCTTGAGCGGAACTTCCTCTACTGACATGGAGAAGAAATATGTAGCTGTCAGGATGAATCTACTCTGGCGAGATGTCGTCGGTGCGTATGGTCTGATGACATCGAGTCCCCACAATGTAAATGGCCAAGAGTACTCGGTGGAGTGGAGAGACTCTGGAGGCCAATGCATAATGTTAGCATGAATTTGGCATGCATGGAATATATTGGAGAACTCGATGCAATCATGGATCATGGAGGGCCAAAAGTACCCCAGTCTCTAGATCTGTTGAGATAGATTTGGTCTGGTTTGATGAGCCCCACAGGAACCAGCGTGAACCTCTTTTATGACCTAAGAAATCATGACTCCTTGAATGAAATGGAGTATAACTCTATCAAACCCATGCTTATAGTGGATCTGCTCATGGCCATGGCCATCCTAGAGGGTGAACTGCAATGCACGACATTAGATTTGCTCATTCCCAGCCTGATCTGCTGGGAGATTACCATTCTGGAGATACTCAACAAAGGGGTCTCTCCAGTCGGGAGTCACTTCAATCACTAAATCTAGAGGACCTAGGGTCCTAACATTGAGGCTATGGTAGTAAGGTGACTCACATGTCGGTCTTCATCATCATCTGGGGTAATGGGAGTGATGAATCTTCAGTGTGCCACATGGATAATCCAATCATCTGATTCAGGCTCTACGTGTGATACAGCTAGGCTGGCTTGGGCGTCAGCCTGACCGTTTTGAGATCAAGGGACATGAGTAACTTCTGGATGAGATGGGAACTGGGGAATTAGCTGCACAATGAATTATAACAATGGTACGATCTCTTGATTTCTGACTACATAGTCACTGTTGTTTTATTTGATGACTAGTTTGGAATCCCCTTTCACATTAAAATGGGGAACATCAATCTCGAGGTCCATATCAAGACTAGTGATGAGAGCCTTAGACTCTGCCTCATTGTTGGTGTAACCTTCCGACAATAAGAATGAGTAAGGTATAACTTCTTATGTCCGGGTAATGAAGACGATACCCATGCCTACTCTGTTGAGTTTGGGTTCATTGAGACTTCTGGCGGTGGGGCTCTGAGAAGCACCATCGATGTGCATCTTCCAGCACGGTGTGGCTTGGTATACCAAGAGGATCACCTCATCGGAGATATTGAGATCAAGGTACTAGTATACATGAGCTATATGGGAATCAAGGATGTATTCCAACACTTTCCCTTTAATATCCTTCTAGGGGAAAAACCTGATATCGAACTGTTGGAGGATTACCGCCCACCGAGCTAGTCATCCTATCAACATGGGGCGGTTCAGTATGTACTCAGTGGGTCTTTGCGAGGCACCAATTTTACCTCATGGTGTTGTATGTAATGTTGTAATTTCTTGTACTGAAAATACCAATGCAAGGTAGCTCTTTTTGATGGGGGATTATCTGGTCTCCATATCAAAGAGCATGCATTTGAGGTAGTAAAGGATATTCGTCATCCCCTCAATGTTCTTTTGAGAGAGAAGGGAGCAGAGAGATCATTATAGGTCAGTCATATAAAGGACTAGTGGCTTTCAGGAGATGAGTGGCATTAAGACTAGATTCTGGAGAAGATACTGCTTGATCTCCTCAAAAGCAGTCTGACACTCTTCATCCCACCCATAGAGTCCCCTTTCTTCATGAGCTGATAAAAGGGATTACACTTTCTAGAAAAATTCATGATGAATTGGAATATGTTGGATAAGTGGCCTTGAAAACCTTGAATCTCTTGAATGTTGCTCAGAGGAGACATCTGGATAATGGACTTGATCTTCTCTAGGTCAATCTCAATGTCCCTATATCTGAAAACGAAGCTAATAATCATTCCAGAGGTGACCCCGAAGGAACACTTCAATGGTTTCATCTTGAGGTGATAGGAATGGAGGAAGACGAACACATTCTAAAGGTCTTTGAGATGGTCCTGAAGCAGACAAGATTTGACTACTAGATAGTCCACCTAGAATTCCACTAACATTCTGAGGATCTTCTTAAATATGTGATGCATATTCCGCTAGTAGGTGGAACCTGCATTCTTTAAACCGAAGGGCATGGATTGGTAACAGAAAGTACATTGTGGTGCCTTGAAGTCTTTGAACTCCTCATCCACATGGGCCATTTGGATCAAGTTATACCTGGAATACCCATCCATGAAAGATAGGTCTTAGAATCCAGTTGTAGCGTCAATCAAAAATTCTATCACAGGAAGGGGACAATTAACCTTCAGATAGTGATGGTTGAGGTCACTGAAGTCGATGCATACCCTAATATATATGTTCTTCATTCTGACTGGCACAATATTGGCCAGCCATTTGGGGTACTGGACATCCTTAAAAATTTGCTTTGATTATCTTGTCAACTTCTTCCTCGGCCATGGAACCTTGAGAAGGGTGCGTCTTTCGGGGAGGCTTCCTGATCCCACGATTATTTGCCGAGAGACTGAGGCGGTGGATGGATACTTGAGGATATAGTCTAGGAATCTCATCATAACTCTAGGAAAAAACATCATGGTGTTGTTTCAAGAAGTCTATTTACTGTTGTTGCTCCTCGAAGGGCATGGGAGCACTAATCAATGTGGGTCTTGGGTCAACCATGCTACTGAGATTCACCTGTACCAAATCGTCGATTATGGAAAAGACTCCCTCATCAAAGGTGGGGGGAGCATCCATTAAAACCTATTAATCACTTATGGAGGTTGAATCATCTTTGGGAGGAATCACTTCTGAGTCAGAAGATCTCGACTAGAGGATGGTACGATCCTGAGAAGCAACAAACACTACATCGGAGGACTCATGTTCTTCCACAACCATAGAGATGAAGGTTGTCGATTCGATCCCATATGGACTTCGGCCGAAGAGTCCACGCTTGATGATATCGAAGAAATAGTGTTTCATTGTCTTGAGCCTGTTAATTTCATCCTAGAATAATAGAAAAATATGATGTATTTTCATCGCCATGGGGTGGACATCCTATTGTATTATGGGAGTATGAGGCTCTAGGATCACCTATGCCTGATTTTTATAGGAGTATGAGGAGATCTTCTGGTGTTGATTAGGCCTGGGAATGTGTTCCCCCCTCATTCTAGAAACAACGAAGCATTGTCCCATGTCTGGGGTTGTATCATCCAATCAGTGTATTGGAAAGAAGTAGGCATCATCTAGATCTTTCCATGGGTCGGTCGCAGCTTTGGCATGCTCGACCTCATTAGTATGAATCTGCTCGTCTTTTCTATTTTAGTATTCCGCATCAAGATAATAGGATTCACAAGAGGCAAAGGGAGACGTTTCACCTTGAAGCACACCCACTTTAACTTTAAGGGAGTACATGAGGAACTGGTGGTAAGATGAGGGAACCGCTGCATGTCGGTGGAGCCATGGCCATCCCATCAACACATTGTAGGCGGTGTACTGGGAGACAACCATAAATTTGGTGCTAGAAAGTAGGCCACCGAACTGTGTCTTCAAGTGGATCTTTCCAACCAGTGTCTATTACATCCTATCATAACCTTTAATTCTTAGGTCAGAGGGACTCATATCATCTTTGTACAATCCCAATTTTTTGCAGTGTCTGAGTCAGGATTAGGTTATTTCCAGAGCCCATCTCAAATAGATAGTGATGAACCTATATGCCATGAAATGACCGATTATGAACAGTATGAGAATGTCCCCCTATATGGGAGCGCCTTAATCTTCTCTATAGAATGAGATAATTTCATGGAATTCAGCATTCTCGACCGCCTCAACACGAAATGATTCTACGTCTCTTACTTCCGTCTCAAACTAAAGGGGGCTTCTTAAAGCCTCAACAAGGGCCTCACGGCTATCTGACGATAGGAAAAGGGCCTCAGGGATGGAGATCCTTGCTGGAATACTAGAATGATGCTTAAGAACATTCTACTTTTGTTCCAGGTGTGAACTTATGCATACAGCGGGTCTCTCTATGACAAGAGGTATGGTGGGTCCTACCGGCTGGACCGGTCACTGACTGGTGCTGGGAATATCTTGATGCTCACTAGTCGAAGCCTGCGGAGTGACTACCAGAGGAGGTACAGATGAATGAGACCTTCTTGTAGCAGGGAGTGGCTGATCACGGCGTGGTCGGGGTGGTTCTGCCTGATCCATAAACATGAACAGCGGTGAGGGCGGGCCTAATTCCACCATATGAGATGGTTTCACATGCTGAAATCTATGTTGAGCATGTTTCTAGGTTATAGTTGCATGCACAACCTAGTGAGAAGTGCTGACTGAGGCACTCCGAAGGCCCATATAGCCACAGCTCTATCGATATAGATGATAGATTGGGAGGTTGGGGGGATCCCCATGGAGCTCCTCATTGTCAAGATTCATGTAGGGGTTTACCATCTCTATGGTGTTAACCGAGGCATAAACTTGACCATCACTCGAAGTGAAATCCTCTACTGGATGGATTATTAGAGGGATCTCTATCTCTGGGTGCATGAAGTCACCAAAAGTACGAGATGACGATGGCATTGGCGAGGGACTTTTTTTCCATTACACTGTCGGTGATTGCTTTTCTGGGAAGAGGCTGACTGAGACGATGATGCAAAAGTGGTTTTTGTGGCTTCAAAAGTTTCTGGCTGATTCATGCATGTTCAGATGACACCATGGGAATGGGAGACTTCTTTATGAGCCATCTAGTCATTATACTTCTGGGACTCGTGACTGAAAACAAGATGCCACTCGGATTCATTGTCACCGTAGCTGTCTGGCCTCACAAAGACTCATGCCACCTCTACTAAAGCTAGGCCTAAATGGACTATGTCGTTATCTACCTAGTCTTGAATTTAGTATTTGAACACATAGCACTGCTTGAGAGTGTTCCCCATGATCCAGTGATAGGGCCAGTAATTAAAACAATCAGTGGGGTTTGCCTTTTCTGGCCTTCATCACTTAGGAGAACGTAGAATCATCTATGCAAAGGCACTACAGAGGTAACCAGGGACATGTTCCTCATTGAATGAGTATGTCCAGTTTCTCCTATCCGGAAAGAGTGCCCTTGGAACTTGACCATGACAAGGGGTTGAAGGAGATTGTCGAGGAAGTGGGGCTTGGTTATCTCACTTGGGCAGTGGCGGCACATTGCGTGGGGGAACCTACTGATTCTGAGGTGGGCACTGCTAGGCCAGTGGATGCTCCTGAGGTGGAGGGCCTCTGCGAGGTTGTGGAGGCAGATCCACTGAAAACAACTCTAGTCAACTGGGGGCCTCTATTTGGGCCACTGCGGAGAGATCGGACCTAGAATCCCTTCACACATGGATTGCAGGAGGCAATGGATGTTCCTACTTAGCATTCTGTAAGACTTACTCTAGGCGATGGGCGTTATCAGATAAGTATCGGAATCCCCCAGTATAGTTCTAGGTGATCATAGAAGAGACCATCTTCGTATTAACATTCCCTACGCACATCGTCAGCAATTTCTCATGACTCAATGGCATGTCAAGGGAATACGTGAGTCCTTTCCACTGGGATACAAAGTCGGAAACATGCTCATCAGGCCTCTTCATTCACTTGAAGAGGTATGCGATACTTTTCTTCCATGTGGTGGAGCTGAACTAGTAGAAAAATTGACTATGTAGATCTTCCTAGTCGGCTACTGATCTGATGGGGAGTTGATTATACCAGACAAACATAGGCCCTTACAATTTCTGTATGAAACATCGGTGCTTGGTAGCCTTCTACTGCACTAGATTTCCAAAAATGGGGTCCACACCTTGAGATAATGTGTTCCTGGTGCTGTGGCGGGTACCATGTCCCATTGAAGGGGGAAACGGTTGTATTCCCGAAACCTGGGGGTAATGGGATATCATCCACCCACACCAGATATGGCTTGCCATCAGTTGGGAGCTCCACCTGTCGTGTCTCTAATGCCTCGAGATGGGAAATGAGTACCACTATTGAATCATCTGGGCAGTTATTCCTATCTTGATGGGGATCCCTAACTACCAGTGCGTTGTCAGGTTCTTCAACATGATAAAGTGGCCCAATGGCTCGTGGGGCATCTGATGGAATGACTTGTGGGTCAGTTGGGGGAGTCTGAGCTAGTCCTAAGGATTGTCATGCTATTCTGGGGGATTTGGTGACACATACAACACCCTCTTGCCATAAGTTCCAGCCTCAACCCTTTTTGCGTGGCCAGGGTGGTCAGGGTTGCATGGAGGTATTTCAACGAGGGGAAGTTGGGCCTACCCCTATTACTCGAGCCTAGGATCACCATAATCCAGTCATCTCTCTACAGTGCATTCAATATGTAGGTCGTCAAACACCTTCTTCTATTCATCGAGTTGTTGATGCAACACAGATTTTTCAGGGTCATCTTCCACCTTCTCCACTAAGAAAGATGGTTCGGAATGTTTGGCGGATCTGAAGTGTTCCATACCCATGTTGGAATTATGGCTGAGGAATAGTGACTCGATGGGCATAGGAAGACCCAATGGATTCCTATATTTACAAGTAATACTTCTTGATGGATCCAAGAAGTGTGAAGCCCCCTCGAGAGGGAGGTACTCTGTATGTATCTCTAGCTCATTCTCACCCTCTAGTAGGTCCTCCATGTTAACCACAACTCATCCTAGAGGCATATCCTCTAGGTCTCCTGGAAAATTGGGTTGATTCCAGATAGGACTGAAGAGGAGGGCAGCATACTGACCCCAAATGCGGATTTGTATGTGGGGAGAAGCCTCTTTGATAATCCTCTTGAGTACCATGATGCTCTAAACGCACTGTTGCTGGAGGGCCCTATGGTGACCTGGTGACTCAGGGTGCTGGGCCATAGAGAGTGCGACCAAATCAACCAGACGGCATTGTTCACCAATTTACTCGAAATGCACTTAACTCTTAGGGTAATCCACTCTCTAATGACGAATATGGAAATGAGTCTCCCAGAGGTTTTGGTGGAAACACTCAAATTACTCTTGGGTGAGGGATTATAGGGCATAGAAATTTGGTTCTTCAACTGGACAAAACATCTAAGGGAAGTGGTTTGCTGCGAGGATATCCCATAAGCCTCTGGTCTCGGATTTAAGGGTTGGCCCTTCATTTCCCCACTTGTCAACCGGAGGAGGCAGGGGAAATGTTAGTTGTACTGAAATGGATCACTGAGACGGTAGGCTGGATGGTGGAGAATACGGAGAGCGAGCTGAAAAACCACCACATCTTGAGTTATCCTCTGAAGAGTGAAGTGACTTAGCCAAGACATCGCAGTAAGATGCGCTGACTACTATAGTTTTCAGGGAAGGGACTACGGATGTTGGTGATGGACCACGCTGCTATTTGTTCACCATTAGACCCTATAATAGCTCTATGTGATCTCTAGTCGAGGTAGAGAGTGATTTTGGAGATGACGCAGTGATTTCATGGCCATAACCTACAGAGTTGCCAAATTTTCATCTTCCTAGATGTACCTACAGAGGAAGGCATGAATCAGATGGACCTCACATTATAGGAGTAATAGGCTGATTCAACTTGTTTCTGCCCCATCCCACAACATGGAGGTTTTAGGCAAGGGTTCCATCACTGAGTCGTATTCATCTTCGGAATCTAAGAAGAAAACGGGTTTGATATTTGTTTGAATCTTCGCAGTGTTCTTTTTATGGTGGTTACGACCCACCCACCTACCCTGGGATGGCTCTTCATGACAGGGTACATTTCCAGCATGAGGAGAACCTTCTATCATACTAGTGCTGAGGCGGAGAGGACTTCCACTTGAGTGAGCCGGGGTGCGAGGATCACCAGGACAGATATCAAAGGGGATGCAGGGAGGACCCCTGTGGGATGTGCTGGAGTTGGTTGGACCTCTTCTCAAGCTGATAGGATCATGAGTAGGTCCTCCATGCTTGTTTCCTCTAGTGACATCAGTATGAGGAAGGTCCTCGTACTGGTCGAGCCGAAAACTAGTCGGACCTCCGTGCTGGGTGCTGGTGAAGTGAAGGTGGCTTTTACCCCTCTGATTTCTAAGGTGAGGAGGAACTTCTTCAGCTACTTTTAGAACGTGGGGTGCTCCCCCATGCTATAAATTGACCAGATGCGCGAAATCCCCACCTCGGTAGTCTGTGGTAGGAGGGATGACTCCATACCCGATGTAATGAGTACGAGAGAGGTTTCTATGCTGGTTGTTACCATTGTGGGGAGATCCCTCATTTGGAATATGGGTACCATGAGGTGGACCTCCATGTCAAGCTTGGAAGCAGGGATGACCCACGTTCTCTATAGTGGTGGTACGGTGAGGGCCTCTATACTGGCGGCGGCCATTACCTATACTGGCGGCTGAGAGAGTTGACCCAACATACCTGTGGGGTAGTTGAGGCCTCGATCTGGGTCGGTTATACAAGCCCCCCTACTCAGCATACAGAAGGGGTTGATGATATACATCGGCGGTGGACCGACCCACAGTAGTCGCTGACGTTGACATCCCTTGGCGGTCGTCCTCCTCAGCATGTCACCGAAGCTGGCGTCAGGTCAACTAGACTAGGGCCAATGGTGAAGGAGCATGGCTTACCTTCTCCTCGTCTCATGGGACCAGATGGCAGCGCTGCCACAACCTAGTGGGATCCCTCCTTGGGGCCCCCTGTGTAGAGACCCGAATCATGATATACCTGGAAATTACATTACTTTTGCAGAATACATAGTACATAACAAAAACACACACACAAGGATCATAATAGTTTAGTGTCTTTGGAAACTCGGAATATAATCTTCTAATCGTGGTGAAAGATCTTCAACATCTCCCATAAAGATCTTTTTTTAAATAAAACCTTTCCTTATATCCTGGGGAAAATAAAACATAAAATGGTGAGCTCAAATGCTCAGTAAGGGTAAAAAAAGAAATATCAATCACATCATTTTCATAAGAACATGACATTTTGGAAATCTTAACCCGCAAAAGAGAGCATAATTTCATAACATGGGATAAATCATAGTAGTGAAATGAAATCCCAATAATCATAACTTAAATCATGAAAATTTTGTGGCATGCACACATAATCATAGAGAATCATTTTTTATTAGTCAAGACTCATTTCCAAGACTATCTTAGTGAACAAAGTCCATTTCTGAACCAAGTCACCCTCGTTTCAGCCCTGTTTCACTGAACCGGTATAACCTATCATTCCAGCCTTGTCTATATCATGAGATATAAAATATTTACCCAATGCATTGGAGGGAGATATAGGTCCCACCCATCTCATAATGATACCATTCTTATGTGTGCCACAAAATATTAAATCATACATCATTGCATAACCCATGTAATAAAAATGGGAATCTTAAACATCGTGACATCATAAAACAATTCATATAAGATAAAGGAATTCATAAAAATAATTCCATCACAACATAACCAAATCAATGTAAAAATAGGGATAGAAACAGAACCCTTTATTATCTTAGATGAAAAATAATTTTGATAAAACACTTGAACTCCATTCTTGAGGAAAATATCCTTTCAACTTCAAAAACACTTTTCCTTTCTTAACATGTCATAATATTCTAACTAAAAGAAGTTGATTAAAAATAAAATTGATAACTTTTAAAGGAATATTATTGTAAATAATGTTTTAAAAATCCATTTATGCCGTATATGTTAAAAAAACATTCTTCTCGTACTTTTGTCGGAAAAGTCAAAAAATACCTCGTACGAAAAACGAAAAAAGATTCCTTTTATATCTTTTAATAAAAACTCACCAAAGGGTAAAATTGGATTTAAAAAGTTGAAGGTAGATAGAAATAATATTAAATATTGAGGAAACATGGATGTGGATAATAAAATACACCCCAGTAAATACCAAAGTATAAGCAATCTCGGATAAAAATGAGATTGTGATATTTCCCTTACCTTAGGTCTGATTTGCTTTGTAAGTGTCCAAACCTCCGGTATACTGATTTAAATAATGTCATTGACTTATTAAAGAATCATATTCATTGTTATTATATCATATATTGTTCACTTATTAATTTATATTACCCGTTCTTTTGTATATTCATGTTAAAGTAGTGTTTTGGGTAAAATCGTCTCATTTGTCGTTAGTGTTTTAACTTGTAATTATTCATATGATTACTTAGATCATGATTACTTAATTACAGAATATAAAACATGATTTATATATAATATATATTTAGAATATACAAATATATAATGGATTGATAAATGGAAAGAAATACACCGTTCATGGAGATGGTAGGTCGTACGTACGCATGAACGCTGTTTTCGTTTCCTTATTGAATTGAGTGGAATTAAGTAGATGACATAAATATATATATACATAAATCCATTAGTATTATTATGTCATATATTTCATGACTACTTATTATATATACTTTATAATCATTCATGAATGGTTAACTTGGAGAATAAATCTCATCACGTCGTGGAGACGGTAGTCCGTTCATACGCACGAGTGATGATATCATTCTCATGATCGTTGAATTGTATTGTATTGTATATATACTATTTAAGAATCAATATCACTTTACAATAATCATATATAGTTATTATTTACACCATTATACCCATCCAAGTAAGGTGGTGGTGAAAAATAGATTACACCATGACGTGGAGACGGTATTCCGTACGTACGCATGCGCGGTGATTTCATTTTCCGTAGGATGGATAGATGGTTAAATAGGGTTGTTTCATACTTATAATAACATATCAGTATATTAGTGATACTGATGTTATTACATCATAATGAAACAACTAAAGAAGAAGAAGTTGAAGAAGAAAGAAATTGGAAAGGATCAGTAATGGATATTACCTCTTCTTTGAAGTGCTTCTTTGAGACCTCCTTTTAGGGCACTACAATTGTTCTTTGAAGAAAGCCAGGACCTCTAGGATGTCTCTAGGGAAGTGGAGAGGAGAAAATTGAAGGGTTGTTTCGAGCCTGAAGGCTCAAAGTGGTGTGAGGAAGATGGGGTGGAGGTGCCCTTTTATAAGGGAGGAGAGGGGCACCTTTGGAATAACTAAAAATATTATTTTATTATAAAGTCAAGTTCGGTTATAAATATATCCAAATTGAGTTATATAGAAGATAAGGTGGGTATGGGTCGAAATCATCTCATCCAATAGAATTTATACGAGTTTAGGTCATTAGATTAACCTTATCTTTTAGTTTTAACTCTTAGTTAATTAGATTGACATTTATCATGTCACTTTGTATTTTTATATTATATAGTTAATAAAAATATCATATACATCCAAGCGACCCCCAAGTTGTGTTTTATTAATATAAATAACCTTATCTAAGTCATTTGGACGACTCTTAGATTTTTAGGAATAAAATAACATTTAATAATATAATATTTGTTTTAAAAACTAATTTATGTCTATTTTGACACTATTTGGTACATGATTTTTATGAAATTTATAACAGAATGAAAAGTTCGAACCAAGTTACTTATATCAACAATAACATGTCATATTAACCTAGAAAATTAATTTAGTTCATAAAAAATCTCAAATTATATTTATTTGGGTATTTATAACATCAATTATGTCAATATTTCATTAATATGATAATTACTACATCATCGTTGTGTCATAAATAAATTACATTATTTAATGTCTAAAAATTACAAATAAAATACCATTATGTAGTAAATCGTTTTATCTTTCTAATGAATATTTATAGTCGAATTTATCTTATGTATAACTCCATATTAAAAATGATTTACTTATTAAACTTTGATTTTAACTATTTTAACCCTTCTTTAAATAAATTAATAATAAATGTCCTAATCTAATCCAAGTGGGCCTAAATGGTCATATGTTATTCCTAAGGTTGTTTTTGGTCGAATTACACTTGTAAAATAGAATTAGGACATGTTTTAGGGTAATAATAATATCATTTTTACCATTAATTACCCTATTTACTTTTAACCGTGGTAAAAAGAAGTAAAAAGTTACTATTCACAAAAAATTATTTTCATCTCATTGAACTACATTTTACTTACTAAAATCAACCTTGTATCTCAGAATTTCGAAATTCCACTAACAGAAGCGGTAAAATTAAGTTTTATGAAAAATTCAGTTTTTTAACTACCACTTAGTGGTATCACTATTCATCGAAAAATGAAAGTTTCCAGAAAAATACCAAAAATTAGATCTAAGCTATATTTGATATTATGAATTCAAAAAGGATGTCTATTTTATCAAATTCAAAACATATTGGTTACATTAATTAATTTAAAAATTAATTCCCGTCGTCAAAACAAATAGCGTGTTTTTAAGAGATAATAACTATCAAAACATTGACACTTGTTTATGACTGGTTTAAATGTGAAATTACATCCAATGACCAAAATTTTATTAAATTGTAAAAATCTATTCTAAATATACTTTAAAACCACTCAAATTAATAATTTATCACTATTAATTATTTTGATTAAAAAAGTTGTTTTTAATTATAATTTAGTAATTTTCACTATTCATCAGAATATGAAAGTTATCCGAAAAGTACCAAAATTTCACCTTAGGCTAAATTCAATACTCCGAATCCAAAAATGAAGTCCATTTTGAGAGCTAAAATTTCTGAAATTTTAAAAGGTGGTTATTACTATTCATAACGGCTAGTTTTAATAATATTTTAATAGCATATCGTTGTTTAGTGAAACCCGGTATTACGTACGACGCAAGCTATCGAGGAAGGTCGCAAATGCATGTAATGCAAGGCAAGTCAAGGATGCATGTTGTGAAAGCTCCTTTTGGTGTAACTTACAACACACGACATTAATGAAAAGAATATTTTTCATAAAATCTCGGGGTGTTACATTCTACCCCCCTTAAAATGAATTTCGACCTCGAAATTCGTCGGGGTTATAAATGGTTTACTACTCGAAAGTTTCTTTAATAGAAAACCACATCGTAAAAAGGAATACCAAAACGTGGCTTTAAAAACTAAAGTATTAAATGTAATGATTACCCAAATAAACCAATCACTGGGTTTCCACATAGGTGAAAATATGGATATGGAAGAGAAATCTAACCAGCATGTTCTGATGGAGAGTGGTAGAGAACATGGCTATGGAAAAGCCAGCAATCACAAATCCATAAATTTGTGACGATCTAAGGTACCATCTGATTCATCAGATATAAGAGCACTAGGAAAACGTTTTTGGATTTCAAGATCATTTCCCTAAAGTTGATGAAATTGGAATTAGAAGAAATACTTTCTTGATTTTGGTATAGTTTCACCGTTTGTCGTTATTTGGACAATTTTCTCTTCATCTCTTAAAGAATTGAAGTTGAATTTGTCATTCGTGATGTGTTAGCAGATCATGTGATAGAATTATGGGTCATTCCATCTGTCTCAAACAAAAGGTTAGAAAAGTTATCAAAAAACACATAAGTCCATCTATAGTGAGATTAATCCTATATAGTTCCTAAAATGAACTTATACTTCATATATCAAACCGCTTAATAAAATAAAACTACTTTCCACTAACTAGGGACTTCCTGTAGGCCAGTGGTAGGCGATAAAGGCCAGTCGCACTTCGGTTGTGGGTTTGATTCCTACGACCTTGTCAGACACGTTGGGCTGTCGCCCGTCCTGCAGGTTGTCCTTTTTCTAAAACTATATTACTATAGCATCCCATCAATAATATCGAAAAACTTCTATCCTTAAATAATACTAACTTATTTCCAACATAATCCATTCTAGTCTTTAGGCTTGTCCATAATACTACATTCCATTCTCATAATATAGTGAAAACGATTACCAAAGATTTAATACAATCGTTGATCCCCATATATCATAAGATATGTCTTGTGGGTCACATTCCAAACATTCAAAGGCCTTAATCATGTATTCTATTGAATACCCATTGAACCATAGTGAAAACTTGAATGCAGTTAAAAGTTAACACTTTCCACATACTAAAATCCTCAAAATTCTATATACTCAAACCATGATATCACTTTGTCCTTATATCAATCATGAGCTCATGAATACTGTTAAACATTTTGTTTTCTCATTTTCCCTTCATTATGCGCATATCATCTTATTTCCAAAAATATCACAATCACTTTGAATATCACATTAGACCAATACATAAATATTCCAATACTCCATGATACAACATTATTATGGAATCCCATTACATAAACACTTAATCATTCCACCACATCATTGTCATATTCAACATCACCAATAGTGATAGCATGTAACTTCCCTTTGTCCTTTTCCTTAAGTGGTTTCTCATGTCGATCATCATTAACCCTTGGATTAGGGCATTTATTAGCATAATGCCCCATTTCCTTGCACTTGAAGCATTGATGTGTTGGTGGTGCGTTCTCTGCAGTGTTTTCTTTATTCACATCATTAGAAACCCTTTTTCCATTACTTCGACACTCAGCTGATCGATGACCTTCTTTTCCACACTTAAAACATTTTCTAGTCCCTCTAAGATAATATCCACCATGCTTCTTTCCACACTTTGTGCATAAGGAAACATTCATCAATTTTCACCATTATTTTGAGATTTCTCCTTGAACTCCATCATTAGTTTCTTGTAAAAACCATGAGATGGATATGTAACACCAACTTCCATTTCTACCTTGATAGCACAACGCACAATTTCTTCATATCTACTGAAGTCTCTTATAGCTAATGCCCTTAGAAGACTTGGTTTTAATCCACTGAAAAATTGATCAACTTTACTTTTAGGTTGGATGATAATTCCAGATTCATACCTTGCAAGTCTTGTAAAATTCGCTTCGTATATACCAACAGATTCATCATCCTTCTGCTTCATCTCAAGAAACTCCTTTTCCATCTTTTTTCAAAGAATACGAGGGAAGTACTTACTGAAAAACAAGTTCTTCAACTCATCCCATTCCATGGACTCAATTTCATATCTTGGCCTCGTATTCTTGATAAGATTCCACTATTGATCAGCTTCACCTTCCAAACGATATACTGTTAAGATGACTTTATCATGTTCAGAACATTGAAGAAATGAAAATATCTTTTCAGTAGTACTGATCCATTGTTCAGCAACAAGTGGATCAGAAGACCCACTAAAAGAAGGTGGACGTTGCCTCATGAAGGACTCAATAGAATATTGTTCCCTTCTCTGCTCATTTGGAAGTCCATAATGATTCATAGCTTGTGTAAGTATAACAATAAGATTTTGCACTCCATCTCCCATAACATTTGTTTGTTCAGGAGGACAATCATTGCATTGTCCATTGCATTGATCAACACAGTTCCTTCGGGTTCCAGCCATCGTCTAAAACCCAAAAAGAATAGTGTGAGAGGCAAAAATCATGCTAGGGAAAACAACATAATAAAGGGGGAGTACCTTCAATATCTAACATCTTAGGTTTAATTCTATGATCGTTAGCGTAATTCTAGTACTATAACCTATACGTATACTTAACCTTAGGGACATCCCTAGACATACCTTAGAAATATCTCTAGGGATCTCACTAACGTTTTCGCATCCTAGTTTCCAAAGGTTGACTAACCCTTTCCTATGATACCAACTGTAGAGACCTGAATCTTGACGTACATGGACATTACATTACTTTTGCGGAATACTTAGTACATAACAAAAACACACACACAAGGATCGTAATAGTTTAGTGTCTTTGGAAACTTGGAATATAATCTTCTAATTGTGGTGAATGATCATCAACATCTCCCATAAAGATCTTCCTTTTTATTACCTAAAACCTTTCTTTATATCCTATGGAAAAGAAAACATAAAAGGGTGAGCTCAAATGCTCAGTAAGGGTAAAAACAATAAATATCAATAACATCATTTTCATAAGAACATAACATTTTGGAAATCATAACCTGCAAAAGAGAGAATAATTTCATAACATGGGATAAATCATAGTAGTGAAATGAAATCCCAATAATCATAACTTAAAACATGAAAATTTTTGGCATACACACATAATCATAGAGAATCATTTCTTATTAGTCAAGACTCATTTCCAAGACTATCTTAGTGGACAAAGTCCATTTTTGAACTGAGTCACCCTCGTTTCAGTCCTGTTTCACTGAACCGGTATAACCTATCGTTCCAGTCATGTCTATCTCATGAGATATAAAATGTTTACCCAATGCATTGGAGGGAGGTATAGGTCCCACCCATCTCATAATTATACCATTCTTATGTGTGCCACAAAATATTAAATCATACATCATTGCATAACCCATGTAATAAAAATGGGAATCTTAAACATCGTGACATCATAAAACAATTCATATAAGATAAAGGAATTCATAAAAATAATTCCATCACAACATAACCAAATCAATGTAAAAATAGGGATAGAAACAGAACCCTTTATTATCTTAGATGGAAAATAATTTTGAGAAAACACTAGAACTCCATTCTTGAGGAAAATATCCTTTCAACTTCAAAAAAACTTTTCCTTTCTTAACATGTCATAAAATTCTAACTAAAAAAAGTTGATTAAAAATAAACTTGAAAAATTTTAAAGGAATATTCTTGGAAATAATGTTTTAAAAATCCATTTATTCCATATAAGTTAAAAAAACATTCTTCTCGTACTTTTGTCGGAAAAGTAAAAAAATACCTCATACGAAAAACGAAAAAAGATTCCTTTTATATCTTTTAATAAAAACTCAAAGAAGGGTAAAATTTAATTAAAAAAGTTTTAGGTGGATGGAAATAATATTACATATTGAGGAAACATGGATGTGGATGATAAAATACACCCCAGTAAATACCAAAGTATAAGCAATCTCAGATAAAAATGAGATTGTGATATTTCCCTTACCTTAGGTCTGATTTGCTTCATAAGTGTCCGAACCTCCTATATAATGATTTAAATAATGTCATTGACTTATTACAGAATCATATTCATTGTTATTATATCATATATGGTTCACTTATTAATTTATATTACCCGTTCTTTTGTAAATTCATGTTAAAGTAGCGTTTTGGGTAAAATGGTCTCATTTGTCGTTCGTGTTTTAACTTGTAATTATTCATATGATTACTTAGATCATGATTACTTAATTATAGAATATAAAACATGATTTACATATAATATATATTCAGAATATACATATATATAATGGATTGATAAATGGAAAGAAATACATCGTTCGTGGAGAAGGTAGGCCGTACGTACGCATGAACGATGTTTTCGTTTCCTTATTGAATTGAGTGGAATTAAGTAGATGACATAAATATATATATACATAAATACATTAGTTTTATTCTTTCATATATTTCATGACTACTTATTATATATACTTTATAATCATTCATGAATGGTTAACGTGGAGAATAAATCTCATCATGTCGTGGAGACGGTAGTCCGTACGTACGCACGAGCGATGATATCGTTCTCATAATCGTTGAATTGTATTTTAGTGTATGTATACTATTTAAGAATAAATATCACTTTAAAATAATCATATATATTTATTATTTACACCATTGTACCCATCCAAGTAAGGTGGTGGTGGAAAATAGATTACACCACGGCGTGGAGATGATATTCTGTACGTACGCACGCGCGGTGATTTCATTTTCCGTAAGATGGATAGATGGTTAAATAGGGTTGTTTCATACTTATAATAACATATCAGTATATGAGTGATATTGATGGTATTAATTCATAATGAAACAACTAAATAAGAAGAAGTTGAAGAAGAAATAAATTGGAAAGGATCGGTAATGGATATTACCTCTTCTTTGATGTGCTTCTTTGAGAACTCCTTTTAGGGCACTAAAATTGGTCTTTGAAGAAGACCAGGACCTATAAGATGTCTCTAGGGAAGTGTAAAGGAGAAAATGTCAGGGTTTAGCCGAGATGGAAGGCTCAAAGTGGTGTGAGGAAGAGGGGGAGGAGGTGTCCTTTTATAAGGGAGGAGAGGGGCACCTTTGGAATAAAGAAAAATATTATTTTATTATAAAGTCTAGTTCGGTTTTAAATAGCTCCAAATTGAGTTATTTCGAAGATAAGGTGGGGATGGGTCGAAATCCTCTCATCCAATAGAATTTAGATGAGTTTAGGTCATTATATTAACCTTATCTTTTAGTTTTAACTCTTAGTTAATTAGATTGACATTTACCATGTCACTTTGTATTTTTATATTATATAGTTAATAAACATACCATATACATCCAAGAGACCCCCAAGTTGTGTTTTATTAATATAAATAACTGTATCTAAGTCATTTGGCCAAACCATAGATTTTTAGAAATAAAATAAAAATTAATAATATAATATTTGTTTTAAAAACTAATTTATGTCAATTTTGACACTATTTGGTAAATGATTTTTACGAAATTGATAACAGAATGATAAGTTCTAAACAAGTTACTTATACCAACAATAACATGTCATATTAACCTATAAAATTAATTTAGTTCATAAAAAATCTCAAATTATATTTATTTGGGTATTTATAACATCAATTATGTCAATATTTCATTAATAAGATAATTACTGCATCATAGTTGTGTCATAAATAAATTAAATTATATAATGTCTAAAAATTACAAATAAAATACCATTATGTAGGAAATCGTTTTATATTTCTAATGAATATTTATAGTCGAATTTATCTTATGTATAACCCCATATTAAAAATGATTTACTTATTAAACTTTGATTTTAACTATTTTAACCCTTCTTTAAATAAATTAATAATAAATGTCCTAATCTAATCCAAGTGGGCCTAAATGGTCATATATTATTCTTAAGGTTGTTTTTGGTCGAATTACATTTGTCCAATAGAATTAGGACATGTTTTAGGGTAATAATAATATCATTTTTACCCTTAATTACCTTATTTACTTTTAACAGTGGTAGAAAAAAGTAAAAAGTTACTATTCACCAATAATTATTTTCATCTCATTGAACCACATTTTAATTACTAATATCAACTTTTTCTCTCGTATTTTCTAAAGTCTACTCACGGAAGCAGTAAAATTAAGTTTTATGAAAAATTCAGTTTTTTAACTACCACTTAGTGGTTTCACTATTCATCAAAAAATGAAAGTTTCCAGAAAAATACCAAAAATTAAATCTAAGCTATATGTGATATTATGAATTCAAAAATGATTTCTATTTTATCAAATTCAAAACATATCGGTTGCATTAATTAATTTAAAAATTAATTCCCGTCGTCAAAACAAATATCATGTTTTAAGAGATAATAACTATCAAAAGATTGACACTTGTTTATGACTGGTTTAAATTTGAAATTACATCCAATGACCAACATTGTATTAAATTGTAAAAATATATTCTAAATGTACTTTAAAACCACTCAAATTAATAATTTATCACTATTAAATATTTTGATTAAAAAAGTTGTTTTTAATTATAATTTAGTAATTTTCACTATTCATCAGAATATGAAAGTTATCCAAAAAGTACGAAAATATCACTTTAGGCTAAATTCGATACTCTGAATCCAAAAATGAAGTCCATTTTGAGAGCTAAAATTTCTAAAATTTTAAAAGGTGGTTATTACTATTCATAACGGCTAGTTTTAATAATATTTTAATAGCATATCATTGTTTAGTGAAACTCGGTATTGCGTACGACACAAGCTATCGAGGAAGGTTGTGATTGCGTGTCATGCAAGGCAAGATAAGGATGCGTGTTGTGAAAGCTCCTTTTGGTGTAGCGTACAACACAAGACATTAATGAAAAGAATATTTTTCATAAAATCTCGGGTTACACCCTGGAATGGGATCTCAACCGGGCTACCCCAATCATCTCCTACCTCATCGGTGTAGGGGTGAGAGTCATCAAGGCGTTCTAGGGATAGGCTTCTGAAAGTATTATACATTAGAGTGGGGTGTAGTGGCTCCCTGCGTGGCCCTTTAGGGAGGAAGTGGTGACAAGGCACAGACACCTCTAGATCCTGTAGGTTCATATCCCGAGTCATGATAATCCCCTCCTCCTCGTACCGGCGTATGAGGTCGTTGATCACTCTCCGTTGATTGATTTAAGATGAGGAGATGGGGCATGGGAACCCAACGTTTGTAGGCCTATATATTGTCTCCAAAGTGGTGGAGTCACGCGGGACTTCCGTGTTGGCATTACTCTTGCCCCTGGGTCAGTGGGCGGGTGGTAATCGAATTCCTACAACAGTTTGGTTCCTAAAAAGTAGGGAAATTAACCCATTAATGTTGAAGGTAATGTAATTGTTGACCAGTTCCCCAACACCATTCCATCTACCATGGCTGGTTAGATGGATCCACGCTGACAACGTCTCAAACCAAAATGTCCAACGTTTTGACTTCCCCCATCTTTTTGTGAATTTCATGCTAGGCCCACTACGTGCTTGGTGGGAGCCAACGCTAGATAGCTGGATCTGGTGACACACTAATCCACTAATGTCTTGAAGGATACTAATCTCGACATTGAGGAGAATAATTTCACATTGGATTCACCATTTCTGTTTCTGACACTTTCGTCGGGGTGCGCGGGTCCGTCTGTTCGAGGATGGTGATGCTGTTTATTTCCCCGCATTCCCGCTTTCCAAAGGCCAGCAACATATGTTCCTTGTTCATGGACGTTTTCTCCTTGATATAAATGGGATGATAGGATGTCAATTCTTCCTTCCGTGCATTCTTCCTCAGAACTCGTCACCTAGTCTGAGTCTCCCTTATAGACATAAGAGGTTATTCATGAAACTCTTCTCAGTGCCATATCTTTACGGACTCCAGTAAATTACACTGATTATTTCGAGATATTCCATGTGATGTGGTCAGGACAAAAATATTTATTCAGGGGAGTAGTTATGTTGGACATCACTAGCATGTCTGGACGCTGGGATACTAGCACGTCTGGGATTCTTCCCCTTATTAAAGGGCTTCTCAAGGGCGCGGAAGCCCGAGACATCCCCCATAGAATGTGGATAATTATATTCCATATGAATTTATCTGAGGTTTTCCTCAACTTCTTATGTTTAAGACAGGATATTTCGCAGGTTTAACATTTAGCAAAGATGGATCAGATAGATCAGAACAGTGACTAGAGTGGATCAGGTGGGTGAAACCCTGGGTGGGAACAATGATTTTGGGGCAAACACGTGGTTAGCTACCCGTTTGCTGCTTGGAGTAGTGAAAGGATGAAGTGGAATGATCTCACCGAGATGTGGCTTCTAGGGTAAGAATCAATATAGATCATGTATGTTTAAGTGAATAATATGGATAATGGGATGGAGTCGAATCAAGGGAAATGGTGGTTTTGGGATTGAGTCTCAAAGAGACCTCCAACATTCCCTCGTGGTAGGGAATCAAAGTCAGTGTAGTTAATGAAGCTATGATACAACTAAGGAGGTGACCTGTATGGATGGGACCTAAATGAAGAGAAACCTCCAGGTTGGGGCATGAAATTGAGGTGCGTACGAAGGACAGTGACCCTGTGACATGTTAGGGCTTACGCATGATTAGCAGCCCGAAAGTTGGTCTGATGCTAGAGGTGAAGACCAGAAATGTGGGTCCCAATTGAGGGGACTAAAATGGCTTACTACTGAATGGGGTTTTCAATGCCTTACCACTAAATGGGGTCAAAAAATCTTACCGCTGGATGGGGGTCACAACTGCTTACCGCTGGATGGGGTCACAACGGCTAACCGCTGGATGGGGGTCACAATGGATTACCGTAGTATGGGGTCACAATAGATTACCACTGTATGGGGTCACAATGGATTAATTCTGGATGGGGTTGTACCTTATAGATGCCTCCTACATAACTTATCCAATAGACAATGATCAATGCCCATGTAGTTCGGGATGGTGGTTGCAGTTTAACATTGCTGAAAAGGGGGCATGCAGTTTAATGTCATGTGGGGAAAAGGTGGCCAACGTAAAGGGGGGTTGGAACCAATAAGGTGTTGGTCTTGATACTCAGATAGGATTCCTACGTACATTTCCTTAACAAAGATCAAAGTCAATGTTGTTCAGGATAGGTTTGGGAACCGACATGAAGATGGTCGAGACCAATGGATGGTGGCCTTGAACTTCGGGGGGTGGGGGGCTTCCTACATACCTTTCCTTGGAAGGGATCAAAGACCTCGTAGTTCAGGTTGGGTTAGGTGAACCAATTTGAATATGGTTGGGACCAATGGGTGTTGGGCTTGAATCTCAGGGAGGCTTCTTATGTACCTTTCCTTGGAAAGAATCAAAGTCCTTATAATTCAAGAGTATTGTGGTGAACAGACATGAAGGGAGTCAGAACCAATGGGTGTTTGGATTTATCTTCCAGGAGGATTTCTACCTACCTTGTCTTGGAAATAATCAAAGTCCTCATAGTTCAGGAGGTTTTTGATTAACAGACTATAAGGGTGTCATGAACAATGGTTATTAGGATTGAACCTCAGGGAGGCTTCCTGCGTACCATGCCTTTGAAAGGATCAAAGACCATGTATTTTAGGAGAGGGGTTTGGGGATTACACTCAAAGACGGCCTAGAGAGGATTTCATGGTCAGTGCTTGGTCTAATCCAACATGTGTCATGCTCAGTGTGAGATAAAAGAGGCAGCAATGATCTGATGATCATGTTATGGAATGTGCGTCCATTGGAAGTGGAATGGGGGATTACATGTGGTTAGCATCCCAAAGAGGAAACAGAGGATTATGTGCGGTTCGCATCCCAGGGATATGGGGATTGGGTCTTTCTCTAGGGTGGAGGCCTAGGTGGTGACAAAGCCCAGTGGGAGAGGTATTTGGAACCCATGAAGAGAGGAGGAGCAGGGATGCTACCTCCTGTAAGAATAGATAGGGGCATACACCAGGGTGGTTGCTCTTTCCTGGTGGATAGACTCTACTTCGATAAAGAGGATGTCATTCCATGTGAGGAATGATCTCACGCCCATGGATACTAGCGGGCGTGCATATTTTCCAAGGTGGGGGAACCCCATGTCCGACGCATGGGGTGTTTTCACAGATTAACGTCATGTGCTGAGGATGATGGTTCGTGGAAGTTTAACATCCTGCAACTCGGATGAGGTGGGTTCTCTCCGCACCCCTAGGACTTAGATAACTGATATCTACCTACCCTTGAGGGAAGAAAGGCTTCAGAAATGCCGTGTTTCGGGGTGTTATAGAGTGGTACATCCGGGGGTCCACATTAACATGGCTATGCAAAGGACCAATAGTTGTTACTGTGCTTATGCGAAGAAGCATGAGGCGGAGATGTGCAATGGAGAGCACCACCCAAGGGAATTTGATATTGCTCTGTGAAAACCTAAGGGGCCGCAAGGGAAGAGATCGCGTGGCACAGGGGTGTTGCTCATAAGAGGGGCTCAGACAGGGTGCCTTAAGGTTAGGACAACACATGGAGAGCGCGTAAGAGAATGGGAAATGATAAAAATATATGGTCTACATGCAAGATTCAAGGATTTAAGGAAAGACGAAGGAGCTGCATTCAAGAGGGAAATTTTGGGTGAAAGAAGGACTGGTTGCGCGCAAGACGGAGGGGTTGCACGCAAGATGGAAGGTTTCCATGAAAGAAGGACTGGTTGTGTGCAAGACTGCCTAACGCAAAGGAAACATGCGCGTAAAAGTGTATCCCTTGTGTTCAAATTACTTAGGGAGAAAAGGAATTCATGAGGATCAGGCCCAAGAGGGCCCTCCCAAAGGAGCCCCATCGGGGGACCTGTCACGCAAAATCCAATACCAAAAGGCCATGGTGTGTTTCACACGGTCGCGGAAGATGTGCCTTTTGTGCACTAGATCATCACTTCATCTTCTTTTACCATCCCTGATGGGCTGGGATGCAGTTCGTTTTATAGCTGGAGTCCTCGGGGCACCACACAAAGGGGATCGGGTGCACAAATGCTCGTTTGACATCAACTTGTGCACGGAAAGGGGTTCGGGTGTGAAAACTCATGTTTGACATCACCTTGTATACGTAAAGTGGGTCGGGTGTGCAAATGCCCATTTGACTTAACCTTGTGTGGGAAAACTGGGTCGGGCACGCAAACTCCCATTTGACGTCGCCTTTTTCACAGAAAAGGGGTTGAGCATGAAAACGCCCGTATGACATTGCCTTGTTCATGGAAAAGGGGCAGGGCATGCAAACACCCATTTGACATCTCCTTGTATGCAAAAAAGGGGGTGAGGGTGCGTAAGATTTTGCGCGCTTGAAGGCCGCTTGTGCGCATCTGCAGACTCATGCGTGTGCCCGGCTCCCAGGGCCCTCGACCCTTATGTTGTCATCCTAGATTATTTCATTGATCTTTTATCCACCCAGTGCGGCCCTTATCTAAATTTCAGCGTCAACAGTTGTGATATTTCATAAATTTTAAATCGAAGGTATCTGTTAGTTTTTTACTCAGAAAAACCAACCTTTTCAAAATCTAAAAATATATATTTGGATGAGGTGACACTCTTCCCCATAAAAGGAATAAAGGATTCCAAGAAGGATAATATCCTTTGACAAAAAATTCCTACATTTAATCAATTCATCATAAATAATAATGTATATTTTTAGATTCAATCAAAACCAAATTATAATTCCCAAAAATATTTTTGTTTTTATAAGATGTGTGTGGTAGATATAGACTAGAGGTCCACAAAGCTGATGAATGTATAACTAGAATACATAGAAAATTATCACATGGTATGATTGTAATAAATAATTAGAAAATTAAAGATGTTGAACCAATTTATGTTAAGTTTATAATGAATTTAAATGATAATTCCAAGAAAACTAAGTAAATTAATAAACAATTCTTGATTGTTTCACCTGACTAATAGAAAAGTGACAAACAAATGGTTGAAGAATAAAACTATTAATTATAAATGAATAATGATGGTGGTATAATAGAAGTTTAAATATCTTTAGAGTTCACCAATAATATGTGACATAAAAATCCAAAAGTGGATATGGGAATGATTTTAGCATAATAGACATGATTTTAAATAATTTCATGATTATTCTTCCTTCCTAAATTGAATTAATTAAATTTTAATTGAAAAAACAAGATGATGTGGTTACTTTAATTTCTAAAAAAATATGGAAGTCTATAAAAATAATCAAATCATGATTAGGAAACAGGACTATATTATACAAAGATAATTGATAAGAAATGAAGTATTGAGATTAGAAGGAGAAAATATCCTTGTGTGCGTGAAAAATCATTATATGATTTTTTATTTTGATAAATAAATAAGGTCCAATTTTATTCTCTATTTTTTGTGTTTGGAACTTGCCTGCTTGGAATTGAAGGATGTGTTTATGGTTGTCACTACTCGATAACATGATGATTTAATTTTTCACAAAGTACATGGGCCACCATCAATTTGAAAATGAGATGAGATCCCTTGAGTGGGAGAATTCGTGAAGAAATTTTTTTATCTTGTTGAATTCTAGAGAATCATAAAATTTTAGTCATATTTAAAAAATGGAAAATGAGGTATGAAATACACACTTTCTTAACATAATAATGATTGTACGTAATGAACCTATCATGGGGAAGTTTTTTTTAGTAAAAAACTAAGATAAATAGTAATTTCTATTTTGAACATCAATTATTTTAATGTTTTTGTTGAGATACATGTAGGAAACATATTTATTCTAAAATAATCTATTTTATACAGCCCTTAAAATTATAATTGATATAATTTATAAGCATGGTATCACATGTATTGAATTTCGCAGACGTTATTGGTCGCATTGGTTATAAATTCTTGTTTTCAACATTGTATTTTCCTATATATGAATATAATTTTCTAGATAAAGAATATTTTATAAGAGAACTATTTGGTATCAGACTTCCCTTAGATATAAAATTTGAAAGAGTTCGGATAGTTATTTATGTAATAAAGTTAATGGACAATACCCCAACATTGAGTTTTGTAGTTTTTATCAATAATGGGGTGAACAAGGAATATAATTGAGAACCTATATTTTCATTGAGGATTTATTGTATTTCCAATAAATTCGATGGGGTATATTGAATTTCATAAATAATAACTTCATTTATTATAAATGTCACAATATGTTTTTAGTAAATATTATGGTGTTAATAGGAGTATTGTTGTGTATTACATCCCAATTAATATATCTATTGATTTGAGTATTATTATTCAATATAAAAAACATGTTCTACATATAAATGTAGATGGATATTTTTTCATATTATGAATTAAATTTATTTACTAGTTGGATAAATATTTGAATACACCATCAATTAAAATTTAGTAGTTTATAGATTTTGATAAGGCCATGAAAAAACAATGTAATATATCTTGAATAATATTTTTAGAAAAGGTTATCAATTTTATTGCTAAATAATTATGATAATTTATCCAAAAAAATTGTCCATAAGGGGGTATCTGCATAAATTCATTTCAACCACATCAATTTTTGTGGTCGTAGGAACCATCTTACCACACCTAGCTATCCCAAGAGGAAAGTGGTGCAGAAATAATATGTACCCAATGCATGGGAATAAATGGTATCACATAGTTTATGAGATCACACACAGTGAAAGCCCAATGGTGTCGGTGGGTAATCTTTAAGAGGCATGACCTTTGATTTAGATTGTGTGAATGCATCTTGGAGATAACTCTAGTTCAATGGATGAGGGGTTGATGCGGGGTTTAGTAATCTTAAGAACTACAAGTTAGAAGAAAATATCAATGTGATATGGCCATTTAAAAAGTTACAATTCCTATTTTTTTAAAACGAACAAAAATAAATAGGTTGTGTTATGTTTATAATCATATAACATCAGTATTTGAGGGTTCTACATATAAGGCTTTTTTGTGGTCGATGCATATACTATAAGAAGTGATCGGATAAACAACAATCACGAAATACAATAGATAAAGCTACCACATGTATAAATCATAGTTACCAAATGATGAATTATGATACTAAAAAGTATATAATGGTATTAAATTGTAAAATTGTGAGCTATTGTGAGTTATCAATCTATACCATGAAAGACTATTATCGAATGCATACACAAGCATGGTAGATGAAGCTACATTGGAAAACATATTACAAGTGTAACTTCCAAATTCATTAATAATGGATCACCGAGTGATGTTATTTGTAAATATAGTTTAAATTTATGATTTTTTAATCTATTGTGAGCATCCAATCAACTATGGTGAAGATGAGTTTGACTTAAATAATAGGGGATATGTGAAGGTAGTGTGTTACAACATATGGGTAACTCAAATATTTTTCAATTAATATTGATACAATCCATATATTTGATTAATAATACAATATGTCATCTTCTAGAGCTTAATATGTTCCCTCAAAATATGATTGGATGAGTTTGAAATAAATTCACATGCATTTAGTTTCACGAGAATGATTATATATCGACTAAAACATTAATTTTTACTTAACTGATTGGAATTTTTTTCATGATCTTGAGCTAAAAATACTATTGCATGAAAAAATATAAATGTTATTAAAATAAATAATAAATATTTATATAATTAGGTTTCATAATTATTGATGCTACATAAAGATGGAATGAGACTTGAAACTTTTTTGTATTTAAAATAAGGATATATATAGATTCAATGCATCAATGGTGGTAGTTATTAATTAGACATGTGAAAAAGGAGAATAATACATGGAATATTAATGTAATTTTACTTGTATTAAATAAATAGTAGTTAAAGGATATTAAACATTAATTAATATCTAAACTAAAAACGTAAAAGATTTAGATTCATTTCATGAATTATTAATGGGGAAAAACACATGTTGGAAACAATTATGAATTATATGACTCAATATTCAAGATATTATTGTGTATATATTAATGAAGGTGATGAAAGAAATTTTTTCAATCCTTGAGAATATTTTTTGTTGGACATTCGGTGAATATTAAAGAATTCTAAGAGTTGATATCTATATCAACAATAGATAAAGAAGAATAGAACTTTTATTATTTAAAATATTTTTAAGAGTGTCATGACCATCATTCCTACTGATGTTTATGAATATTGTATAATATAATACATATGGATCCATACTTCTCGTGGAGAAATAGAAAATCAAAATTATTTCAGAACGAACCCATATCATATCGAGGCCTTTTATCCCTAGAAAAAAAATATTTAGGAGGTTGAAACAAGGGTATAAAAAGAGTTGTTGTAGATTTATATTTATTCTATATTAAAAACTACTACTATTATGGGATTTGTGTGTATTAATAATTCATTTAGTGACAAGATAGTGATTTAATGAAGAATCAATGGTGGGTTGTATAACCAAACTTGAAAAGGAATATTCATTTATTATAAACATTGTAGATATCATGTGTTTTGTTCCCTATTTTTATTACATCATACAAAGAAATAATTATTAGATAAATAATTATAATCAGTTCAAGAAGTTGAATAAAAATGGTTAATAATTTATAAAGTACGACTATTGATTCACCACCCCCACCCACACACTTTTAGTGGTTAACTCATCTTGAGGATGTATACAAACATGCATTGTACTTCATTTTCTTAGGTGGAAATGATTATGCTAGTTTACTAATGAATTCATGTTATTTATCCTTTTTAAACTTAGATATAATTCATTATTATTAGACATATCAATTTCAATTCAGATTTTTATTTTAGTAAGGTATCAAAGTATGAAAATAAATTTCAAACAATTTGATATAATTTTACAACTAAAATAAATAAATGTAATGGGTTAAATAAATAGGAATGAATAAAATTCATCATAAAATGAAATACAATTGATTAATTAATCGTGAACACTTCCCTATTATAATTTTATAGGACCCAATCTTGACATATGTTATATGATTTTATGTTATGGGTTTTTTGATATAAGTGTAATCATTTCTCTTAATAATAACATTTCCAAAAAGTTTATTTAATTAAAGTCTCTCTCAATCATTATTTGGAAGGTCTTATACTCTCATAACCTTTTATTAACCCTTATAACCCCATAAATGCACTTTATCATCATTCTAATTACATTCACTTCACTTTTTATCTTTATTACTTGTTCACTACAGTCAGTAGTTATTAAAATATAAGACCTTAGATCACTCACCGGCATACAATGGCATTCAATCCTTCACTTATATTCTAGTGTATGAGTTATAAATTAATTACTTGACTTATATAAATAACCCTATAATAAATTTAATTTCTATCTTCAAAATTCCCACCCAACTTCTTGGGGGACTAACCCTTCACTTCTATATTAGTGTAATTGTTAAAAATGAAAATTTAGACTTGTATCAATATCCCTATAAACTCTCTCAGGTTTCTCATGAAATATACTTTAACACCACTTTATTTCCTTTTAGATAACTCTTTTTGGTGATAATTTGTTTTTCTTTATGTTTATGTAAAAATAATTTTAATTTTTTTGAAATTTAATATTTTCACGGTTCAATTTTCATTTTCAATTATTGTATTTTTCATCGATCTCTGGAATGTTTTTCTACACTGAATGGTCAATAATTTTTTTCTACCATGGATTCAATATTTTAATGTAATTTCCATATCTCGTTTTTTAAATATAAATTTCATTTTTCTAACTTTTGGAAGTCAAATTTATATTTTTTTATCAAAATTGAAATTCTTTTATATACTTATACTCATAATATTTTCAAAAAAAATCGTCTCTAAAATTTACTCCTAATCATAGTTCTGTTTTTTATTATTTATGATAAATATTTTTTATGAGTTAATTATTACTCCTTTTAATTTTTAAACTCACTCATCCATTTATTTGTGTCTAAAAATTATTGTTTTTAAAATATTTCATCTTATTATAAAGGGCGAATAAGAGATGTTTGGAAGAATATTTGATTGAAAATAGAAGTTTATCTAAGTCATTTTAAATTTTGGAAATTCAAAAAAAATCTTTTTAGAAGGTAAATCATCTATTTTTACATAGTGTATTCCATAGGGGAGAACAAAATTTAAAATTCTTTCTTAGTTGGAAAGATAAATATTTTAATTTTATGATTAATATATTTCCTGATGATTTTTCTAAATTTATTTCTTTAGGATAATAAATAAGTTAAGAGTGAGGTAATTTCAATTGGATTATATTTAATACATATTTTCCACATGAATTTTGGGAATTAACAATGTTTTTATGTTTAAAATGTTTTATATTCAACAATTATCAAGCATTGGTCAATTTCAAGTTGAAATTGAAATTGAAATTAATTTAATACTTGAATGAAAATGTGGTTTTATGTGATGAAATAATTAAATTTTCTATGTTTTATTTTCATATATCTAATAATGAATATTTTCTCATTGAAATTAAGACTTAAAAATTCAATTCTTTTATGCTTGATGTAAATTTTTGGAATTCATTTTAACTCTCATAGTAAAAACATAAATTTCATTGTTTATTCTATTTAGAAGTTTCATTTTTCGTAATGAATTAACAAATTTCACCACGTATTAAATTTTTCCCTATTGATTGATCTCTATACGGAGTGAATTCTAAGTGCCTATGAATCTTTGGATGTATAAAATGAAATTTGTAAAAGTGTATCTATGTATACATCATTTCCAGCTGTCTAAGGTTCATTTTCTCCTATACTATGTAAGAATTATTGGCCATCACCTACTAATCATTCCCATGAAACGGTCCTCTCTATAAGCATCATGTGTGGAATGATTAACCTATAAAGTTCATTTTTAGTTCCCTAAACATGATCCCCCAGGCATAAACATCATAGCTTATCCTTGTTTGAATCATGTATGTGTATGTATCAAACCTATATAAGTATCAAACCTCCTTCATATGGAACATTATATCACTATTAGCATAAACTTTCCATTTTCATAAGGATGAAATTACATCCTTTATAAGAATTATTTTCATCCTTTTATAGATCCAAGCATTCCTAGATTTCAAGATGAGGTGCCACATTGGATAAGGATTCCAAAACAACCTTTGATTTTTTAATTTCAAATTAAATTTTCTTGGAATCCAAGTAGAGCTCAAAACTTTTAGAGGATAATCTTATATCGGAATTCATTAAAACTTATTGAAGAAGTTAGAGAATAAGAACTATGCAATGAATTTAATCGAGATTTATAATGATTAAATATGATTATGGTCCCACATATGAGGATTTAATTCTATTAGAATAAATAATTTTGTTTCACTATCATAAAGATGGTCAATAATGACTCATGCCATGTAGAGACCAACAATTCGATTGGGGGTGCTGACCATGAGTAGCAGTGGTTGTAGTTGTCATGTAACTCCATAAAAAAGAGAATTATCTTATATTTTAATGGGATTTTAACTAAAATTTCAAGACAACTATACCAAAAAATAAATAATTAACTATGTACTTGGTAGTAGTGGAGAGTATGGGTTTTCGAGGATATAACTGGACTGAGATAGAAACCTCATATTTCCCTTTTACTTTCTTCTATGACATTCTTGTATCTCATAGAATAAAATATGATCTTTATCTGAACAAATATTGGGGTAAATAATATTGATCTGATTTTCATTATTTTACTTATTTTTCTTTCATTTTATAAACTGGGATGTTACTCACTAATTTTCACCTATAGAAAATAATTTTGGGAACATTTTAGTTTTAATATCCCTTAATGTTGATTTTAAGTCTCAAACTATAAAAAAATTATTTCTAAAAAATCATCTAAAAATAGATGTTTGAATTATAAGAGTAACACCATGTTAAAATGGAAATTTAATCTTGGTGGGACTAACATCACCATTCCACTCATCATTTGTATTAAGTAGTCAATAAGTTCATGAGTATACCCTCTTCAGAGCTAAATTTCTCGATAGTTGTTTTTACTTTAACCACTTAATGTAGTTCATTATATTTTTAATTTCATTTTGAATAAAGGAACATCAATTAAAAGGAATACAATTTATGTTTTCCCTAACCCATAAATCAATGGTCTATACTACATGTTTGTTTCCCCTAATTTATAATTTCTTCTCTTCCATTGTATCTCCTTTTCATTACTTCTACAATGTTTAATCATGTATTTTATTGATTAACACTAGTAAACACCATTATTTATTTTTGCTTATTATTTTTATTTATTTGGATTATATTTTTTCTTGGATTCTTCACATTCTTTATTATGGTTTCTAGCCTACATAAAACTAAAGTATCTTTAAACAGGAAAATAACTATAAAATTTTAGTTGTATAAATAACCCTTTTTTATTATATATTATTAATATATCTTCAAACATATTATATTAGACTTAGATAAATTCCCATATATCTCCTTATTATGATTCTTATTTTTTTAGAAAAAGACTTCCCATAACATCTGAAACATTAACATCCATTTATTTCTTCTTTAGATCTATATGTAACAAAAATCATTAACACAACATATGTAATAAATTTTCCTTTCTAAAAATTTCAATATTATTCATATGAATTGTTTTTCTGAAATCAACACCAATGTTTACTATTTTTTCCTTATATTTAAATATGTATTAAATTCCTATTGTATAATTTATTTCATCTAACATGTAAGATATTACATAACTTATAATGATATATAATAACATGTAAAATATATGTATGATATTTTAATTATGTGTATTTTCAAAGCAATCATATATAATTTCTTTGGTATATTCATAATAAATTTTTCATTACTAAAAAATATAAATAAATGTTTTTCTCCAATATTCTTTGTAATATATATGATATTCTTCTCTAATTCCATGTATATGTACTATTCACTATTTAAGAAAATTTATCAACAAAAAATATTATAAAAAATAAAATTATAAAACAAGGATAAATAATAAATATTAATGATAAATATTAAAAAAATATAAACACAAGATTATGGAGATATGTACTTATCAAAGCACAATATATAGAGTGGAAATTATTATGCTAGTAGGGTCACATAAGGAATCAATAGGGGTTGGATTGAGTCCTTTAATAAAATTATAAAATAATAACCATACTCTAAAAAATATAAATGAATCATCCTCACCATTGAAAAATAGATATGTAGTGGAAATAAAGATAGATAAAAGGAATGACATAAGCAGTTTATTATGGTTCAACGAACAAGGATCTCCTAGTCCACTCCATCAATCACTCTCTTAGAGAGCCTAGTAATATTTACTAAATGTTTTCTTTTTAATGTGACTACAATAGTTGAGTTAATGAATTTTCAACATATTTAAAAGCTTCCAAGAGCTTTAAAAATGATACCCTTTACAAAACATGTCCTTAGCCTTCACACACTCAAAATAAAGAGAGTATATGTTATAGAAGAAAAAATTAATAAAGGTGATATGTTGAGCATGAAATTTTAAGAAACAAGTGATGGGAGATAAATATCTCTTCCAATTAATGGATAAGACATAAATTAGTATCTCTAGAGGTTATTTTTTATAGAATATAATCTTGAAAGAAAAAAAGTATATATCAATCTTAAATGTATAATAAGAATTATTGTGAAAATATATTAATTTCTTCTCGTGATATAGTTTTATATATTTTAAACTTAATATAATGTCTACTTATATATGGATTATAACTTCTTTCCTTAAAAACATAGGATATTGTATAATAATAATAACAACATAAATTTATCCTCTAAACATTGAATTTTATTAAAATAATAGGGGTAAAGGTAGTTGTTAACTGTTACATTGGTCATCCATGGACCAATATGAGTTTTTGGAGATAAAAACAATATTTATATCACCATTTCCTAATTTGGATTCATAGATGTTGTTAAGATGAATGTTTTGTGTGTAATTTTATTGGAAAATTACAATTTTATTAAAATCCTCAATAATCCAAAAATAATAATGGAGAAATACATAGCCCCACATATTTTCAGCTTCATAATACTTTTCCTCATAATTTGTTTTACTATCTAAATTCTTCTTGGTGAAAAGATATTCTTCATGTTTATAAGACATTAACCTTGTTCTTGATACATTAACAGTTCATCTGATTTTTAAATTTAGAAAAACAAGATTATGCATCATATAGGGTTTTCAAAAAATAAATATATCTTGGGTATATTAATACTTTTCTCATTTAAATGTAATTCTTTTCCCCATATGATATTCTGGATTGTAAGATATTCTAAAAAATATGATATTTTACATTAATGATATAATCTAGAAGTAAATGTTCTACAATATCCCATTCCCAAAATAATAGATATTCCTTTAACATCATCACGATTTTTCCTTTTTAATGACTTGCTAGGGTTTAGAATGAATTTGAAGGATACATATAAAGGTGAGGTAATATATTTTTTGGACTCTTAGCTTTAACTGGTTTTTTATATAGGCTCTTATAGGGTTACATTCCATGTAAATTGGTTACATGATGTATAAGGGTTGTTTGGTGCATACCATGAAAGGTTTATAACGTGACATTTACACAGCATGATGAGTGAGTACACATCTTTAGTTAACTAAATATCAGTATTTAATTCTTAGTGATTCATTTTTCTTATGATACATAAATTATGTATTTTATGACATGTATGGTGTTACACATCATGTAATACCCTTAATACTATTTTAAAACCATATGTGAAGCTAATATCTCCATTTTGGATCCTCTCCAATATCACTTCACTCAACCCAAAGCCTTCTTAAGGAAATCATGGAGTTGTCCAACCATTTTGGGTCCTATCATTTGGAATTAGATCTTCTTTGCACTTGTAGTGTGTATTATTGGATAATTATTCTCTATTTTCTTCATCTCTTCTAATCTTTCTCCTCCTTTATGATCAATTTATATCCTTGAAATTGATATAGCTTAACTATGTGTTTCTACATCTTGTTTTTTGGTTGAATTTCAAGGTCTTTTTCTCCACTATTCTCATTGGTGGGTTTCTTTGTGGGCGTGGTGTTTCAGATAAAATTATGTGGTTGTATCACAAATTTCCCAATTTTCTAACCTTATATTGATTGATTTATTTCATTTTTTATTATAATTCAACTATTTGAAATTAATTACAGTTGATTAAAAATTAAAACCCAATTCTAGTGAATTGGGATGTTTGAAATGATTTTAGATAAAAATTTAGAAAATCAACAAAAATTATAATGAATTGGTTTCTATGTTTTAAAATGTATGGAAATTTATTAAATTGAATTATTCTATTAAATTTTTAAAATGGAATTGATGGAATTGGTTTTCAATTGATTTAAAAAATTTGAAAATGGATTAACATTTTTTGATAGAAACCTGGTTGTTTTATCTTGTCAAAGAGGCTTTCTTTTTATTAAATAATGTGGTGGTTTTAAATAGAAAATGGGAATTTACAATTGAGGAATGGGATATAATTTTATTTTGATAAATATTAAAATAAATTTTCCATCATTGATTTTGTATGAGAACATAAAATCCTTTGATAATTTTTGATTTTTTGGACACACTCTATGATTATACAACATTATAAAACATAAATGCAGCAGGTCACATCCCTGATGAGAGAGTGATGATTCAACTTTTTCTAGTGTCATGTGGATATGTGTATACACATATTTTTGTGATCACGTAGAGAGTATGGATCACTATAGCTTGAAACATTCATACCTATTTGGTAGATGACCATATTTCTTTCTTGTTTTATATTTGTGATATAAATGTATGTCAATGTTTATTTATTTATTTACTTTACTTATAAAGTTATATTAATTATTTTATTTATAATTTTTTATTTAATCCATTATTTTAGATATATTTCATCACTTGTAAAGCCTTTGCTTACTTTACTTTCCATTATTTGAACTGTATATCTGAATTTGTTTAAATATGATTTAAAATTTCAAACCTATTGATTTTAAAAATTAAATCATTCCTTAGTTTAATATGTTATTCAAATATATTATAAAATCCATGGTCAGACCCAACTAGGATTTTTATCTCACACCCAACTTTTGCCTTCTGGTGTTTGTATATTATCTCCCTCTAGGTTCGAGTAAGGGGAGAGGATCTCATGGAGGTGGATCCAACTATTTAACCTTTTTTTGGCGAGTTGTGTCATTGGGTACATGGGTTTTTTTCCACTACTTTGGTACTTGGGTTGTATTATTATAGGCATTATTTTTTGTTGAATTCTTGTACATTACTCCGTTTGTGGTTTATTTTGAATGAATATTTATTTGCAAGTCTTGTTTTTTCTATGTTTTGTGGAAAATTCATTCCCACATGAATTTTTTATGATGTCAGGTGATATTCATCGATCCATAAGGATCTGGAATGCCCTTTGATCTATATTAGGACCATATCGGTTATCGAGTTACCAAGGTACTAGGGAATGTTCGTGATTAAGTTGTATCAAAGGAGGTAATTGAGATTTTTTATTAATGATAATATGAATTTGTAAAATCTTGTCTAGATTTTGGAGGTATTTTTGATTGAGTTACTAACCATATATTACCACAACAAACCTTATATCTTCAGGGGTAGTTAGGTAAGGACGTCTTTTGGATTAGTTATATCCTTTTCCCAATTTTGATTTGGATAGAGTGAAATCCAAATCTTGTTGTTCTATCGGTCGGGATGTTTTTTAACTTGTTTCTATAGTTGATAATTATTTAAATGTATTCTATTTTGTCTTATTATGTTGTGTAAAATCATGCCTCTGAGAATACATATGAATCAGATCCAAGAAGAGGCTGATGTTGAACCTCAGCAAGTGAATCATCTAGTGGACCCAAATCTAGTTGTGGTGATTGTTAGCACTGTCTATGATCTAGGATGCAAACAACCTCTAATTAATGTTCAGGTTATAGCTATGGAACCTCATTGGGATGTTCTTAGAAATCATTCACCATATATCCTTCAGTAGAAGCCACAAATTTTTAAAGGCTCCAGTAATCCTCAACATGCTGATGAATAGTTGAGAAATATAACACATATGTTTGAGCTCTCAGAGACACTAGATGTTTTCAAAGTGAAGTGTTCCACCTTCATGCAATACGAACTGAGTAGGATATGATAAGACGTGATGCTAATGGAAAAGAAATATGAGTCCTTAGAGTGGAAAGACCTCAAGGTTCATTTCACTAACCATTTCTATCAATATTCAATGGTGTTGGACAATGATGTGTATTTATTCAATCTTGAGTAGGCCACCAAAAACTTGACCATGTATTCAAATCGTTTTTCTAAACTCATTCATTTTGTGCCTGAGATTATATCTCGTCAGAGGATTAAGGATAAATGGCTTGAGTTGGGGCTTCGATTAGATATTTATTCTCAATTTTTCTTTCTAAATATTCCCACTTATACAAATGTTCTACATAGGGTGATGATGGTTGAGATTGACCTGGATGAAAAGTCAGGGTTGATGGTATTTCCTTTTTTCCTATTGGAAGCATGATTTAGTTCAATGGAAAGTGGGACAAGGATTATTATCATGCATTTGTCAATGGTAGGGTCATTCAGGACCTCCTACAGCTCCGAGAGGAAGAGATTTTATTTTTTGTCAGTTTGTAAATCCATGACATTCTAATATGGTTTTCACTGAAGCACCCTAGAACAGTGGAAACTTCAGACGTTCAGGATATTTATAGAGATTCTTCTATATCTTTTTTTCTTCATGTTTTGGGATAAGATCATAAAATCCTACTTAAAATATGGGGTAATCATATTATTCATTTGTAAAAGGGTTTTAGCCACAAGATTCTGGAATTAAGCTACTTCACGAAGTGGACGATTCTCTAGAGGAAGTAGACAGGGGTCCAATGAGTGTGAGAGGTACCATTATTATAGCTTCTTCATTAGTTACTACTCTATTAGATATTGGTTCATCTCAATAATTTATTTCAATCCATATTATTAATCTTCAAATACAGCAATGGATATTGTATCATATAAAATGGATATTAATACACACTTTAGTACGAAGAGATACTGGGGTTCCATGGTCTTGCTTGTGTCTTCTCTATATCAGATATTGAGCTTGCTTGGAATTTTTTGGTCCTCAACATGAAACCTCTTAATTTATGTTTTCAAATGATTGGATCATTTCTAATAAAGCCTAGATTTATTATTATCTTTGATTGGTCTACCTTACTATAACCATTATTTTGTCTCTTCTCTTTCAAGGAGAATGGGTCCCTTGGTCGAGTAGGGCCAGACCATCTTATCCAGAGCTAGGGAACATAATATTTGTGTTTTCATTTGATCTGGTGTTGTAATATTTGATAGGTTATCTTCCTCTAGTTTTTTTTCATGTTTCCAAACTTTTTTCTTTTGATATATCTTGTTTCCCATTGGTAATGGAGGTCGAGTTTTCCATTGACTTAATTAATGGTACTCAACCAGTTATTATTCCAGCTTATTGTATGCATCTAGCTAAAATGAAAGAACTAGAGTCATTGTTTCATGATCTTCTTGATAAAGGATTTATATTCCCAAGAATTTTACCATGAGTGGAATCGGTCCTCTTATATAATAAAACTAATCATTATATTTTCTTATGTGTTCATTACCGGAAGCTAAATCAAGTTACGGTTATGAAAAAATATCTTTTTCCACAGATTGATGATATGTTTGATCAGTTGAAATTGGAAAAGTAGTTTTCAAAGATCTAACTCTGATATGGTCACCATCAGTTGAGGAAAAAGAATTTTACATTCAGAAAACTACCTTTCAGATAAGGTATGGACATTATGAGTACCTTGTTATGCCCTTTGTTCTAACAAATTCTCATGTAGTTTTCATGGATTTGATGAACAAGACTATCCAAAAATATATGTATACCTTTCGGGTAGTTTTTGTAGAATATGTCTTCATTTACTCAAAGTATGAGGAGGATTATGTATGCCATCTATGATTAGATATATGTCAAATAAGAAATCAACAACTTTATGATAAGATTTTGATTTTTGATTTTTGTATTTGGGAAGTGAAATTCTTGGAACATGTGGTGTCGGAACAAGGAATATCAGTTGATCTTGATAAGGTAAAATAATTCTTGAATATGGATTCTTTGATGATAGATCTAACTCAAATGGGAGTGATTTTTTTGAGATGATTGATTTCAGAATTATTTTCTTAGGATGAAATGCCTTTTGACTACTGCGATGGTGTTGACTCTTCCAAAGTTTGGTCAGGGCTATGTGGTCATATGTGATGCATTGTGTTCAGGCTTGGGATTTGTTCTTATCCAAGGTAATCTTCTTGTTTCCTATGGATCTATTCATCTTAAGACTCATGAGAAAAATTATCTAACCCAGGACCTTGAATAAGAATCCCTAATGCATGCACTTAAGAGTTGGTGGCATAGACTTTATAGAGAAATTCATTCTGTGTATTTGAACCATAAGAGCTTGAGTTATATCTTCTCTCAAAAATATTTGAATCTCCGCCATATGCATTGGGTGGAGTAATTGTAATATTTAGACATGGAAACCACCTATACCCTAGGGAAAGAGAAATTTCATTGAAGATACGTTGAGCTAGCTGATAAAAAGAAAGAATATTTGGAAGAGTTGAGATTGATGGATCACTTTTCAATGTGTTATATTGGATTCTTGGAATTAATGGTGGAGGTTTCTTTATCCTGTATTTGGTTATCATATTCTCTTCTTGAGATGATTCTTCATGATCAATAAATTGATGCTAAATTCTATAGAATTAGAGACTATATTTATGGTGGGTGATAGTTTTATAGTGGTATTTCTCTAAAGATGGTGTTCTATGTTATCATAACTTTTTGGTTGTTCTATTAGCTTCAAGGATGGTTTTGATGGGGTTTCTTGTAATTCCCAGTGTTCTGTGCACCCAAGGACCACAAAGATGTTTTATGACATGCATAGGCAGTTCTGGTAGCCAGGTTTGAGATGAAGAAATGCTGAGTTTGTTTCCCACTATTATATGTGCCAAAAACTTATGGTCGATTACCAGAAATGTTCAGGTTTACTTCATTCACTTCCCTTCCCAACTCAAAAGTTTGATGAGATCTCTATGGACTTTGTGGTCTGTTTTCCTCATACCCAGATATAAAATAGTATGATATGGGTTTTGATCAACAGGATGACCATGTTGGCTCACTTCATACTCATTCGTAATACATCCAAGGTTGAAGAGTTAGGAAATATCTATATAAAAGAGATTATTCATTTTCATAGAGTTCTATATGATATTATATCTAATAGGGATCCTTGGTTCACTTATCACTTTTGGAGAGGCATTTAGGGGGTTCTGATATCTCAGGTTCATTTGAGCATGGCCTCCCATCTATAGTCCTGTGGCCCGACAGAAAGACTTATACATACCCTTGAGGATACTATTTTCACTTGTGTTCTCAACTACAGTGGGGCTTGGGATAATCATTTGGGCCTCATCAATTTTTCCTATAACAATAGCTACCAGACTGTGATCAAAATGGCTCTATTGAGGTCCTTTACGGTCGACCTTGTAAATCTATGTTGTGTTGGTTAGTGATTGGTGAAACTTAATTGGTTGGAACATCTTTGGTGCATGATACAAAAAAATTATTTAATTCAACTGAGAATGTTGATTTCATGGAGTGTATATAAGCTTTATTTTGATAATCACTGTAGACATTGTGAGTTTATATTTGGTGACAAGGGGTTTTAGAATATTTCACCTCGGTTGGGTCATCGATGGCTGGGGAGGTAAGGGATGTTTTCTATAAATTTTGTGGTAATGTTTGATGTTATTGGGTATGTCGGGAAATTTGCATACTATTTATCAATTCCACCTCAGTTGACATCTATAAATAATGTGTTCCATATATCATAGCTGAGAATTTATTTATTTGATCCATATCATGTTTTGAGCTGGAGTGATCTTGAGATTGAACTTGATCTATATTTGACTGAGAGTCCATTCAAGAAAGTTGATTTTGAGACCATGTTAATTCATGGGAGGATGGTACATTTGTTTCATGTTCATTGGAATCATGGTTTTTATAGTTAATAGATGTGGGAACCTGAGTCACTAATGGAAGAATAGTGGCCTCATATTTTTGGCATTGGATCTTAGTCATAGGATTTTAGGGCATGAAATGTTTTTATAGTGGCGAGGTTGTATCATCCCATTACCAAGATGAGATGTATATATTTTATGTCATCATGGTAATTACTTTTAGTTGACTTGGTAGGCTTGATAAGGAATTTCTAGGGTAGATATAATTGTGAAGTCATAGATTATTTGGAATCTCTGCTTTAACTGATTGATTCTATAGGGAACATGTGAGTTACCCACTGTTTAACTAAGTTAGACAACATGTAACAGTTTCCAGGAGCATATCGTTAAAGGATCAAACCATGAAAATTACACGACGTGGCGATTCTTTACACCTCTTGAGTTAATTGATGTTCAGTATTTAATTCAATGTGATTCATTTTTCAATGGTTATGGAAATTAACTATTTTATAACATCTAATGGGGGTACACATCATGTAATACCCCAATTGGTATTTTAAAATAGGAATCATAGCTGAAATCTCTCTCTTTTCATTCTCTTTAATTTTACATCTCTCAACCCAAAGACTTTGCCAGGTGATCTTTGAGCTCTCTAACCCTTATAGTTCCCTTATTTCTATGTTTGATCATTGATGCACTTACAGTGTGGATTACTGTGTAAGAGTTCTCTCCATTATTTTACTCATCCACTCTTTCTCCGCCTTTGGATTCAATGGATCTTCTTAAAATTGATATATAAAAACTCTGTGTTTCTAGATCATGATTATAGGATGAGTTCAAAGTTCTTTTGTGCCTCCATTCTTGTTAGTGGGTTTCATTGTGGGGATTTTGTTTTGGACAAAGTTGGGTGGTTTTTTCCTTCTTAGACAAAATGATTAACCTTAAATTGTTTAATTTATTTCAGATGTTTTCTTAAATTCAATTTTTTGAAAAATTTTTCAACCGATTTTGATTAAAACTCAATTCAAGTGAATTGGGAGGTTTGAAATGTTTTTGGAAAGAAATTAAGAAAACCCACCAATTCTAGTGAATTCGAGTGTATTTTTAAATGGATTGAAATTTATTCAATTGAATGGTTGAAATTAATTTTATTATGGAATTTATGGAATTTATTCTGAATTGATTTCAAACTTGTGAAAATGGCTTTAAAAGTATTGATAGAAACCCAGTGGTTTTTTCTTGTTAAATAGAAGTGTTTTTCATTAAATCATGTTTTTATGGGAAATAGAAATCTAAAATGGGGGAATAAGATTTAACTATAATTTATGAAATCTTAAAATAAATTTCCCATCATTTATTGTGTAAGATAACATGAAGGACTTAGATAGTTTGTGAGTTATTTGGACACACTCTATAATTATATAACATTCATAAACCTAAATGTAGCAGGTCACATCCCTAATAGGATGGTGATGAGTCACCTTTGGCAATTGTTATAGGTATGTTTGTATACGCATATTACCATGATCACTTAGAGTGTGTGTATCCCTATATCTTAGAACTTTTTTACCTATTTTGGAAGACAATCAAGTTACTCGCTTTTTTAATATTTGGGATATAAATGTATCACAATGTTGTTAAACTAATTTACATGCCTTATAAATTTATATAAACAAATTTCTATAAAAAATATTTCTTTCATTGTTTTGTAAATATTTCATCACTTGTAAATCCTTTTTCTTAATGTATCTTCCATCATTTCAACAGTATAGCATGATTTTTATTAAAATGATTTAAAATTACAAACATTTTTATTATAAAATTGAAATAATTCCTTAGGTTTATCTATTATTGAGATATGTTACGGAACATATAGTGAGACACTACTAATAATTTTAGTTCACATCCATCTTCTGACTTCGGGTGATTGTAGATTATCTCTTTGCATGTTTGAGCAAGGGGAATAGTTCTCTGGGAGGTGGATCCATATTTTGAACCTTGGATTAGTGAGTTGTGTCCTTAGGGACTTGGGGTGTTTTCCCATGTTTTGGTACTTGAGTTTTTGAACTTTGGGATTTAATTCCATTTTGACTTCCAATACATTACTCCTAGTGGAGTTTTATTTCTTTGAATGTTGACTTTCTTATTATTCTTCCACTATGTTTTGAGGAAAAATTGTTCCCACTTGCTTGTTGTATGATGGTAGGTTCTCGTTTCTAAATAGTGGGGATCAGGAATACCCTTCAGGCTATATTTGGACCAGATCTGTAATTAGTTTACCTGGGTACATGGGCTAGTTCATGTTATGTTCTGTATGTTAATCTTTTAATCCATAAAGTATTTCTTCTATGCCTATGATATTTGAACTTCATATGATAAATTACTTTTTTGAAACATTATGTGTATGAATTTCTTATATCATAGAATATTTTTCATTTAAAAACATCTATTGTATAATAAATTGTAGCTTTGTTGGATAATTACCTTAAAAGGTTTCCTTTATTATGATATTTCTCAATATGTTATATGACAATTCACTTGCATGAGACTCTTGTGTGATATTTTACTTTTCCAAATTTCCAATACATAAATAATGATCATAAGATACATGTTACATGTAGGATATTTTTGTTAGATAAATATCCCATCTTTAATGATGATAAGATATTTACATGCTCGTATGATATCTTCCTTATAAAGTTTTCTTTAAAACCTAATGATCTGAGATTAGATTTAATCATTAAAATGAAATAATACTCAATAAGATATAAGTTATTCTCCTAAAATCACTTAAGATAAATTCATCAGTAAAACAAATAGGATTTTTTAAGCATTAAAATATATGAAATAATGAGAAAAATAGATTTCCAAAAATAACACTTTTGATTATCACAAAACTCATAAAAAGCACTAAACCATTCAAATAATAAATGTTACAATTATAACCCCCTATAAGATAAAAATTTATATGTCCTCAAATATTCTCCCCTTATTATTATATAGAAAATAAAGGTAATGGATTTTAGAAACTAGAGCCTAGATAGCCTAGAACAAGGGTCTTATATCAATTACATTGGTATGATTACAAGGAATCAATCCCCAACGGACTGGAGGGTTTAGTAGTTTTAAAAAACCAAAAACATAAATGAGTATCATATTACAAATGAATAAACTTATTAAAATATAATTTTTTTATTCTAATTAAATAATAACATAGAGAATAAATTTGATCCATCTAGTATATCCATGAATATATTTCATAGTACTCTTGTTAGATTCTTGGGGAATGAAACATAATAAGGGTGACTTAAAATACTTAGTACAGGAAACATTTATCAGATGAAAAAATTAATTGTTGAGAATAATAATTATAGAATGGAAAATAATATAACACACATATCATATAAAGAACAAACTGAGTAGAAAGTTCCTAATCAATATAGATAGGTAATAATAGGATATGAATGTCATTCAAATAACTAGATAGGGAAAAATGAATTTAGAAATGTTAGAAACTGAAACACATTCCATTTAATTATATTAAAATTAAATTCATCCATAAAAATATAAATGAAAAATCTCTTGGATGAATAATAAATGAAACTAAAAAAATGATTAATTATTGGACGTCATGTTTCTTAGGAACCTTGAACTAAAACCATCAACAGATAGTCTACCTATTCCAATGTTCACAATTAATTCATCTCATAGTACTACTAATGCATCAAGGGGATTCTATTAACCGGTCCACAACCCATAGGGCATTCCATAAATGGTCCTCAACCCATGTATTTCCTATCCAAAACATTCCTCATATCTAATAAACAATATGTCATATCTAATATTCATATAAAATAAAGTATATGAATTTATCAATATTCCCAAAAATAATAAAATAACTTTAGAAGTAAACATTGTATGATAAATGGTATGTTTTTTAGGAAATACTCTTATCTATGAATAATAATGTGGATGTTTATGGTAAATTCAATCTCAAATGAACATATGTATTTGATCATTTCAAGGTGACTAAAAGGAATCAACAAAGTTAATGTGAATATTATCCTTATACAAATCAATCATAATATATTCAATGGAATATTAATTATGGTATTAATATAACATAACTCAAGTAGATTAAAAAAGGATTGTTGTCATTGATTAGTGGAAACAATATAAAAATTTATTTTAAAAACATTTTTGAGAAAAATATTCTTATTTTATGAAAAACCTTTTGAAAAAAAATCATTGAAAATCAATTTCAAAAAAAAATTCCGAAATTAACCTTATATACATGAAAAAGAACCCACTTAGAAATAACGGTGGGTAAATCCCTAATTTTTGTATGACATAAAAGAGAATTCCATTGTATAGTAAAAAGGTATGAAAATGCCTTGTTGGGAAAGAAATGACATGATTAATATGAAAAAATTGTAATATAAATGGTGGGTAAATTTTTATTTACTAAATAATTTTAAAATAATTCTTTAATATTTTTAATAAAAAATGGTTTTTAAAAGAAAAAATGTTCTCTGACTAAATACAAAAATAAATTCTTGTTTTTTGAAAATCATTTTCTAAAACATTTTGAGTGACAAATAGTGATAAAATGGAAATAATAATTGAAAATGGTTATTAATTACAAGATTATAGAAAATGAAATGTTTTATTTAACAATGTTTTTATAATTTCCTTGAATATAAATACTTTTGAATGATCATTAATTTTATTGTTAAGGAAAATAATCTTTAAACATTCCAAAGTGTCTCATACCACATTGAAACGCTTTAACTAATAAAACTCGTGTAGGAATAATATTATATGGAAGTTTTAAATAACATTAAGGTAATGTAATCCATGATATAATATTTAAAAATGAGTTTTATATACACCATACAAAAGATGTAAATGGTGAACAAGGAATTTTTCTCACAGAAGTAAAAAATTGTGATGAAAATCACAAACCATGAGAGTCCTTTTGGGTAAACATACTTTACCTTCTTATATAATAAAGATATATTAATATTATACTTTATTGAAAAAATTTTCAGGTTTACCATTACATTACATTAATTTATTTCTATGTAGTATACAACTACTGAAACAAATATGTTTACATTAGGTATTTAGACCAAATTCGGTTTATGTATCCAAAACAAAATTGGTATGTCAACGACGGTCAAAGGGGTGATTATATAACATATAAATAATAATAATAATAATATAATATTTATTATATTTATACATTATTTATACTTTTTAAAAAAATATAATACATGTGATTATGAAAAATGAATCATCATTACAATCATGGAGATGGTAGGTCATACGTACGCATGAGTAACATTCTTATTTTTCATTGATCCTTATTGAAAGAAGGTAAATAACACAATTTATTTCAAAAATGGTCATTATTTCATAAATAAAATCTAATTTAATCATATATAATTATATATATAATTATTTTAATGAAAAATGAGTCACATCATGTTGAGGAGGTGGCATTCCACACATCCACGAATGACATTATAACTTTCCAAAGTGTGTGAAAGATTAATAAAGAAAATGATATATATATATTTAGAAAGGTAAATAATTCATGAATATCATATAAATTTTTTTATGTATCATATGTTTAATTATAATTATCTTTTATACATTCCAGGTATCTTGTGAATTAATCACATTGCTTTGATGGGGTGGTATCCCACACATCCTCAAACGATGCTATCATATTAATGAAAAATAGAAAGTATTAAAGGTATATGTTATAAAATGATTAAATAAGTATAAATACATAATTAATAAAATATATATAATATATAAATTTATTTTCTATCATAATAGAAACCATGGGAGGTGGTAAAGGAAAAAAATAAACAATCATCTTTTCATGATGTAGTAGTTCATTGTACACATAAATAGTATATTTATTACCCATTAGATGGAATTGTGTGTAAGTGTAGATATAAAACATATCATAAATATATTTTAGTATAATGAGTACAATTTTTTTATACAATCATATTATAAAAAATCTTTAGGGGTTGTAGAATGAAAATAAAAATAAAAAGCTTAAGGAAAGATGTTACCTCTTAATCAGGTAACTCCTTTTGGTTTGAACCAAATGCTTCCATGGATTGATTTATTCCCCAAGGTCGGATTAAAGATATAGGAAATGGATTTTTTAAAGCTATATAGTAATATATGTTCTAAACTTGTGTGGTTTGAGAGGTGTGAGGAATAGGGAGAGGCGGTGGCCATTTATAAGGGAGAAAAAGCACTCGTGTGGTATATTCAAAAAAAGTTAGGTGTACCCACAATTTTACCTTAAAAAGTATTAAAAACCAATAAAAATAAATAATTTGAGGTTAATTTTCAATTTATATATATCAAATGGGTTTTGAAAAAGTGGATAGATCATTTGGACCCTTAATTTAAAGGTTTTTTCCTTTATTAAGATTAATTTTACCATAATAAGTGTAATTAATTTTAATTACTTTCACTAATATTATTGATCAAAAACAAATTTTGTCTAATTATACATTATAAATTATTATCATTCCAAATATTTAATCCATTTTTCCAAATTCAAATCATATAAGTTGATGGAATTAATTTAAAATTCATCCCGGATGTAGGATGACAATGTGGGATTTTAATGTAAAAAAATCATAATTTTTTCTATATTTTTATAATCAATTTAAAAGTGAAATTGATTCCAATTACATAAATTGAATTAATTGACAAAAATATTATCATAATAAACTTTAAAAATAATTAAAATTTTAATGTAGCGTTATAAATAAATTAGATGAAAAATCATTCTTCAGATAAAATTCAGTATTTTTCATTATTAATTAAAAAAATAAAGTATTCCAATAAATAAAAAACAAAATTCACCCTGACCTAATTTATATGTTTATTTATAAAATATAAATTTTATTATGACATATTAAATAAATCAAATTTTCAAAATTCATATTTAAAATGGGTTTTCCATTAAAAAGCAGTAAAATTACTTTTATGTGCAAAATATGGTTTCTTCTTATCTTACACATATAAAACATAACAGATTAATATAAAAAATATTTTATTGAGTATATTACATGTATATTATATTAAAATCATTCAATAATTGTAATTAATTTTGTTTATTAATATAAAACTAGTTTGGATGTAAAAAAATACTAATATTTTTTTTGACAGTTAAAAATACTAATAGTTTTTTATCCAATTGGTTCTTATTTTCATATCTCATTAATTGGAAACCCATGAATTCATTTTATATTTATATAAACCATAATTATTCACAAGTTAGTTAATACTATTCATAACCACAAACATAATGGCTAGGTTATACCTTTTTATATTAGAAAATAATATTTTAAAAATACATTTTTATTAGGTGAATTTTGGTCTTGCATGTAATGCATCCTATCGTGGAAGGTTTCTCTTGCATGTAAGGAAAGCTATCGAGGAATGTCACTATTTCATGTAACATAAGCTATCGGGGATGGTCACTCTTACATATAACACATGATAAATCTATGTTGTTCACAATAAAATCTATGTAATATATTATAGTTACTTAAGATAGTAAATTTATTATAATATATCTGGTTAATATATTCCCATTTTTACACTTGGTGTTTCATGTCATATACTCCATTGAATAAAAAGTTGTAATTTATAATTTTGGGGTGTTACAATGAGTGATATAGAACACATTTAACATATAATAGAGAAATATTATGTTATTGGAGACATAAGGATTGAAATGAATAGATATATATAATTTAATTTTTATTAAAATATTAAAATTAGAACATAGAAAGAAATCTATATCAGTAGAAAACTTCCAAAATAATGAACAATGTAATAAAATAACATTGAATAGGATAATTTAAAATTTTTCACTGAAAATTTTTAAATAGTTTATACAATGATATTTTATTCTCTTAAAATAGGGTGAGATTTTTTATTCTTTTGTATAGTAAGAGGTTTCGTGAAGTGAAAATTAAAGGAAGGATTTGAGAAAAGAAAAACCATGATAGATGGATCCAACGAGTGAAGCTCACCGACAAAAACATCTAATCCATAACCTCCCCCAATTACAAATCTATCATCATTAGAGGTTTTTCCTATATCATCCATGATTACTTCATGTATTTCAATATACTTGGCCTAACGAAACATGGAATAGGTAGCAGAAGTGATTTTGGTTAAATGGGAAGGAAGAGAGGACAATCAAGACTGATTGGTGTAGTTATGATTCTTTTTTCAATCGAATGTTTATTGAATCTCATTCTAATTTAATGTAGATGGATCACATATATCCTATATTATTTTATTGAAAGAAAGAAATATATCAGGTAAGGAAAAACCTAAAGATTTTGTTCTATTAACTAAAAACAGATTCTACAAACATTTATCTGGACTTTATGATCTTCTGTTTAAAAAATGATATAATGGTTGTATATCTTTCCAAACCTTGTGAATGAAAATTTTGTGATCAGCCTAAAAAACTCCTTTTGAACATATATTCTCATCATAATTCTTAGAACATAAATATGACTTTATGATGATTTATTAGTGGGAATTTAATATAAAATCATAGGTTGAGGTGTAGTTGTAACAACAAATTATTTTCCCTTATAAGTCACTAGTTTCCCTAGAACTATAGACTTAGTATCCTCCCTATAAAATTAATTAGGATTATAGGTAAGAAAGGTCTTCATATTTAGTTGTAAATTGTTCATCTTATCAGCCATGATTATAAAATTATCATCAGTATGATGATCTATATTCCCTATTCCTCTCAACATGAACATTGAAAAACCAAGGTTCTTTTCATGATGTATCTTTTAGAGAGATAAATTTCTCCTTAAAAGCAATAATATCATAGATATATTTTCTAATCCTATGAGATCATTCTCTTACATTTTCATTAGGTTCCTTGATTTATAGGTGATAAAACATTAAACTTCTAGAAATGTGTCTGAAGACACATAATCACATTTCCTATAATATATCATTTTATTCAAGTCATCACGATCTTATGAGACATCCACTTACTAATCATCTATTGACCATGGTATAGAAGAATATCTATGATCATTTTCTTGAAAAAAAATCATATGATTGGGTTTGTTTGTTGGGATTATCATGATATACTTAAATTATGATATAATCATATTTTTAATGAATCATTAATCTTCTATGGTAATTATGTCAGCATTTAGATATTGACCATCCTCCCTATATGCTTGAAGATGCGATTTCACATGAACAAGTTATGCCATTAATAGATCAAACATAGAAAATATATGTGTTATAATGGATTGAACCTGACTATCTGATTAAATTATTTAAGAACCTTAAGCTACTGGATATACTCCTTATATATCTTATTTATATTATTATTCATAATCTTTTTCTATTTACTTATAATTCCTCTCTAACTCAAGATGGTTTAGTATGAACATCTCACCCTAATAAGGGAGTTTCATCTTTATCTTCCTCTTATAAACCAACAAATTTAGTTGCTACAAAAAAAACATTATCAAAATATACTAACTCTAATGGACCTATAAATTTATATATATATTTAATTTATATATGATTTTTAACATATATAGGGGAACCATTTTGAAATTTGGGGGTCCATTTCTCATCAATTTTGACTAAGACAAGTCTTTTGAAGGAATGAGACTTCATAGAATCAATAAGAGAAACTAAATCATCATTCCCTCTTTTATTTTAAAGATTAGAAACAAGAACTACTTCTATTGTTACATTGGGTGAAAAAAATCTACAAAATGCACTAGAATTATATCATAATAAACAACCACTTTATCGACTTCAAAAGCATTCACTTGTTCTACTAGAGTATATAATTCCTCCTCTTAAACTACAGCTTGAAAAATAGGTTCTTCCTAAACCATTTCATCTCCACCAACATTTGAGGGAATATTAGAGAAGATTACTTACCTCTCTTTTCATCTTATAAAAAGAGGATCATTTTCCATGTGTTATTATGAAGAGTATTCCAAAGGGACACTAGAAGTTCCAAATCTAGAACATTCAATGAAAATTGATCCCGAGGGATTCTTGACCTCAGCCCGAGTAGGGTTTACTACATATTATCCTTCAACACCAATGTGAATTATCTTTTTGAATGAAATTATCCTATAGTAACAAATTTTATTTATAATTTCAACTGCAAAATTATTTATTTCATATAATTTTGTTTTCAAAACATCACTTAATTGTACCTACACTTTTTCCAATATGATAGTATTAATTTATAAGAAGTGACAAAATATCCATATTATTTTAATTGAATTATACATATATCTAAAATTTTATCATGCTAGGTTTCATTTCTTCTCAATCAAAAATAGTAATAGATGATAGATTTTAATAAACAATACCTTTTCAAACTCACTATTTCTTTGGGATATCCCAATATAGAAAAACTTCACCAAAACCATTCACTCACCCTCTAATTATTTTATAGGTTTACACTCTAAAATGGATCTCCAAATAAATATGTCTTAATCTTAGTAGGTTATACATTATTAACACCAAAAATTAATGGGTTAAACTCATATAATACTTCAAGTGAGAAATAAAAAAATTTATTTAACTTAGCTGGAGAGAAATAAAAGCTCAAATGATTCTCCCTCAAAACAACCAAAACATCAGCAATGTTGAAACAAAACATGGAATTTATATAGAATTATTGAACTTCTTTTTTATCAAATAAATTGGTCCTTTTTCATCAAAGATAAATTCTCAATTTTATAATTTCAAAACATTATTTGAAAGCTTCTCTATGAGGTCCAGATAGTTAAAATCAATACGTTTACTATATTAAACCTTAATTAGAACATTTTTCTTTTAAAACTTCAAGAATAAGTCTCTTAGGATGTTTTGAACATTCCATTGTCAAATAAGGGATTTAATTTGACGTTAAATGGATTGAGATTAGTTCAAAAGGTATTCAAATTTGGGATAGAAGAATAGATTAGATGTTTTCATAATTTTTATCTGTGTATAATCATATCTCTTTGCATAAAATATAATGAGTCTCTAAAAGTGATGTGATAAGACAAAAATAAATGGTTTTTTATAATAAAATTGTTATTTTTGTCAGTTTATGACACAACATAAAATTAAGAAACTATAAATAGTAATAAATAAAATATCTCATTACTACTCTTAATATATAATTAATTAGAAAATAACATAAATTATAGCACCTAGTCAGCTATGTAAAATTATTAATTAGAATTAAAATTACTTATTATAAAATAAAATGATTTTTTTAGTAAAGGATTTGTATATATATATTTATGTTGAAATTTAGGACTAATGAATTAAAAATATATATCACCTTTTTTTGAATGGTATCTAAAGTAATGATTCCTTAATGATATATCTTTCATTCTAGAAAGAATTATAGGGTTCTTATAAATGGTTATAGAATATTCTTTATCTCATTTAATTAAAACATGATCAAAAAAATAATCCAAATTTCACTCAGGTTAGTTTAATCCACAACCCCTGTGAATAAAAACATCCTACTAAACTATACACAAATTAAGTTGTTAATAATTCAATGGAGTGTTTGCTTTTACTAAACCATGAAACATAATATTTTCCTAGAAAGTGTAAGCTTCCTAATTTATTCATTCTATATAATATAAAACCTTCAAATTTTTCATCAAAATATGAGATTGAATAAAATTATAATTTTTTGAAAAAGAAAAGATAAAGAAATAGTTAATTTTAAATACCTTAACATTATATTTGTAGTAATAAAATGGGACTATTTTGGGTCTGATGGAAAATTAGCATATATACATACTAAAAATGATATTTGGTTCATATTAACGTAGATAAAACAAGTTCCCAATTATTCCTCTATATTTATTTTTTTCAACTGGTTTACCAACATCATCCAAATCAATTTTTAATATTGGAACTCATATGTTTGGAATATACATTTCTATTTTCATGTCTATATCATTATAATAAATCATGAATATATTTTAATAGATTTAAAAAATTTTAAAACATTTAAGGATTTTTAAATATAATAAAAATGTTCACCTTTCCCATAACAATCATTTAATTTAATTTTTTCATAATATTTAAAAAATCATTGTATAATATTATATTTTTAGATCCAAAAATTACATAATCAATGTAAATTTGAACTATAAAATTTCTTTTGATTATGTTTTCTTAAATTGAGTAGGTTTTTATAATCCTAGAGAAAACCCATTTGATAAAAGAAATGAACTTAACCTTTTATACCAATATATAGGTCCTTGTTTAGGATAATTAAATGATTTGGTGCGTTTCAAAACATAACATGCAATGTAGGTATTTTCAAAACCTTATAGGTTTTTCATCATAAACATCCATCATAATAAAACTAATTAGAAAATTAGATTTTACATCTATCTAATATTATTTAAATTTCATATGAGATGCATATTCTAAGAGGATTCTTATTTCATCTAATCTATAAACAAGGGATAACATTTTATCATAGTCCATACCTTCCCGTTGGTTATAAACTTTATCCGCCAATTTGGCCTTATTTTTAGTGATCGCACCTTGATCATTCAATTTTTTTATAAACTACCAATTAGTTCTAATCATAGGAAATAATAGGGTTTATAAACTAATTCTCATAAATTATTCTTTTTGAAATTTTTTAACTATTCTTGTATGTAAAAGAGACAACATTCATCATCTAAGGATTCTTCAATAATCTTAGACTGTAGTTGGGACAGAATTGAAGAAAACATATCATGGTTTTATACACTTCGCCTAATCCTAACACTAGCATCTTATTTTCCTATAATAACTTCTAAAGGAATGTTTTTTATGGTTCTAGGAAGTCTACGATTCACACTTTTAGGTTATTCATATTGAAACCTATCAAAACAATATTATACTTAATCAAGTAACATATTATTATCTTTTTTCCTATAAAATAGTCTTATGTATCATATTGTCCATAGAATAATTTAATTCATCAATATAAATATTTTTTCAATCAAAATGACAACTTTCACTAATTTTTACATGAGTAAATTATTTAAAAATAATCAAATTCTTGTTTAAAAAAATATAAGATTTGGAAGTAATAAAATAACCAGGAAATATCCCTTCATAATATTTTGTTTTAAACGTATCAATATTATCCTTGTTTTTCATGATATAGACTATTGATATAAAATCTTCAAAGTATCCAACCTTTGGTTTTTTATTGCCCTAAAACTCATATAGTGTTTTGTTCAATATGTTTATTTAAATAACTATTTTTATGACATAACATGTTGTAATAAAAACTTCATCCAAAAATTATTAGTAATATTATATTCACATAACATTATTATTTAAATTTATTTCAAGACCATATTTGTATTTTAAATGACCCCATTCTATAAAGGAGTCCTAGGGGTAGATAAGGTATGTTTAATTGCAGTTTTTGAGAAAAATGAATTTTATTTATTATTATTAAACTCTAACTCGTAGTCACTTCTCAATGAAATAATTTTAGTGTAATTTTTTATTTTTTACTATCTGTAATATGTTTATAAAATTTTCACAAGATTCAATTTAAATTACTAATATAAATATGCACGTAAATTTAGAAAATCATTGAAAAAAATTATCAACCCAGGTTTTTATTTCTAGATGATATAAATAGATCCATGTGGATATGATCAAGTAGTCTAGAATATGAAATACATTTAACATCTTTTAATGATAACTATGTTCCTATACTATTTTTCATACATCACATAATTTCCTTCTATAAAATTTAAGATGAAGAAAATAAAAAATAAAAAATTTATTAATATTTATCTTAAAGAATAAAAATTACAATGTCCAATTATTCGATGCCTAATCCAAGAATCATTAATTTAAACATTATAATAGTTTACATTCTATATACACAAATATTTAAGATCTAGTGTATAGAAAATATTATTTTCATGGTTTTTTGTATTTGGGTAATTCAACTTCAAAAGGAAAACATTAGTTATTAGAAAAATAAATTGAAAATACATTATAAAATGTTTTAAAAATATATTTAATTGTATACTTCAAACCTTAAAAATAAATAATTTTAACTAATAGGATTGAGTTTATATCTCTAATAGATTTAACTCCAACAATATTTTATTTGGAATTTTCCCCAAATGCGTCATAACCTCCCTCATTTGTAGACAGTGAGTAAAAGTTTGAAAACTCTTAACTTGTATTCCATGAGAAACCACTACTAATACACCATTTTGTATTATTTTGCTTTAGTATTATTCCCTATAAATAAAAATTAAACATGAATGTTCTTTGGTAACCAAATGATATTGGGTCTAGTAGTGTTAGCTGTTAAATATTTAGAACCAAAATATGGTTACTCTTTATATAATTTCTAGAACTAGAATTATAAACGTTTATAGAAATGAATGAATTATTTTCAGTATAAATTTTAGGTTTTATTATAAAAAAACATTAGCATAATGATCATTAATTCCATAGTGGAAATAAATAATATTTTACATTCTTTTTTCCAAAAACTGGGAACTAAATAATTTCTTCATTGATTCAATTTTTCTCTATTATTTCATAATCCTTTTCTAGATTTTTTTAATTTTTATTAAGGATTTCAGTGATATAACACTACCCCTTTGTAAATATATTTTTATAATAATTCAAATATTTTACATCAATGATTAATTACATTATTGTTTTCTTGTTAAGAATAGCTAGAAGTATATTTTTCTAAATTAGAATTAATTTGTGAGATTTATTTTTATAAATACACTTTATTGAAGCAAATATAATTAAGATATTTTTTGGAATATTATTTTCAATTTTAGTGATTCATATTTTTCTTCAAACTTAGTGAAATATTCATTAAATTTATCATATGAGTAGTTTTCAGAGTTAAATTAGGATTAAAAATTTTATTAATAAATAGTTTGACATATTCAGTCTAACCCATAGAGCACATGTTTTATTTTTTATTTCATATCTAAACATAAAATTTAGAACATTAATAAACATCATAATCTTTAAAACAACTATATGTGGTCCTTAAATTCTTTATCTCATTTTTCTTGTAATCATGTTTTGTTATTATATGTTTTTTGTTACCTTTTTTTCTCATTTACCAAAAGGTGATCATGTTTAATATTCCAAATATTCTAGATTTCATAAAATATATCTTATTTTTAGTTTTCATAAATATTCTCATAATTATTAAAATATTACTTGAATCCACTTACCTAATTCTTATTTTTTTGAATTTCATTGAAAACTGGGTAATTTTTCCATCGAAATATAAAATAATTTAATATTCATAATCATATGATTCTAAAAATGATTTTTTTTCTCTTTATTGTCATCCTTATAAGTATATATATTCAATTAAATATTCTAATTTTTGATCAATTTGTGACCACCAACTACTAATTTTATCTCTACCCCATAAATATTATGTTTTCCAATCATGTTCTTTCTCTCCAGATTATTGATAGGAGTCAATTATTTGATGGTTTTTGATATTATAATCACTAATATCATAATACTATTAGATAATTCAATGAATTATCATATTGGGTAAGAGGAGTTTATAAATATGTAACATAATTGAAAATTTGTTTGATTATACCTTTTATTTAAGTTATGATCTCACCATCTGTCATTATAAAAGTGTCAAATTTATTCCTAGAAATGTTTTACCTTAGTTCCTTGACATTTTCAATTCCCTAATATGAAAAAAAAATGTTAGTACACATTTTATGAGTATTTTCAAACAATTAAACATGGTTAAACATATTTGGAGTTATTACATATATAATTAAATTCATATATTTCGTTTTGATATCATATTAAACCTTTCTTATAACAACTAAAATGTGTAGTTCAACTTTAGAAATTTTGTATATGTTTATGGATTTAAAGTACACCTTAAATAAAATATTCTTTAGGTGGATCAATATTATATATTTCATTTAATAATAATCATTTATATTGAATTATGAAACTCTAACCATAGAAATTATTTATCGAGAATCATCCAATTTAAAAACATATTAATTGATCTTTAGAATTTAACTAGAAGTGGTTTAGAAGACAAAAAATATATTCTATGATACCAATTTATTCTAGTAGGATAGAGAAATGAATCATGATGGGTCATGAATTAAGTCCTTTAAGGAAATTAGAAACTAAAAATAGACCTCTTAAAAACTGTAATGATGTTGTTGCATGTTTCTAAAATAGATGTTTAGTATAAATAAAAATAAATAAGAAGAATGGTACAAGAGTTTTATAGTGTTTTAAGGAACAAAGATCCCCTATCCCACTCTAACAATCACTCTCTTAGTGATCTTTTTGATTTTCATCGCAGAAGCCCATTTTTAGGGATATTGAAAGTTAAATACAAGAAACTACAACTTATTACAAAGGTACAAAGCAATTTCAAAATTATCAACCTTAATTATACCATCCTTTTTCCCTCACACATTCTTAACAGATAATGTATACTTTACAAAATAATATATGAATGAAGGTTGTGTGTTCCATATGTATTTTGAAGAAGCAATTGATAAATTATGAATAACTCTTCCAGATAATGGATAAGACCTGAAAGTTTACCCTGAGGAGGTTATTTAGATTTAAAATTTATCCTTGAAACCAAAATAATAAATATATGTTTTTATATAGTTTTACAGTATAAAATATCATAAAAACCGAGCATTCGCATCATCCAAGGGAGTTTTGTATATTTTAAAAAATAAATAAGCTCTACATATATTTGAATTCTAAATTCTTTCCTTAAAATTCATCAAGATAATATAATAATCATAAAAACATTGATAATAAATATAAATGTATTTTTTTCAAAAATTGAATAAAAAAAGTAGTTTCTTACTCCTACTTATTTTGTCCTTGTGACTATATGAGTTCTTGGAAATGTAATCAATATTAAATCTTCTTTTCCAAATCCATCATCATTATTTTTTTAAATGAAATCTAGGTGGGGAATTCTATTGGAATATCATAGCAGTAATAAATTCCATATTAATAAAATTAAATATTTGATGAATATTTAGCTCCATAGATCTTCATCATCAAAATAATTTTCAACATAAGATGCTTGAGTGTATGAATTCATCATAGTCTTAATACAGTCCTTCTATTCATAGTATTTTAAAATTCAGCCTGAGACATTTAAATTTTTTATAAATTTGGACTTCTGTAGAAATTTATTCTTCTTCAAAGGATATTTTCGCATTATAGAATTCTCTTGAGTATTTTATAACTTTTATCTTTTGAAATAAATCCTTAAACTCATATGATATTTTGTATTCTAATATATTATGTCATGTATGGTTTTTTAATTTCATGATATAGTCTATAAATAATTATTATATAAAATAATTTTGGTAGGAGTTAGGTATTTTTGGTATACATATGATATTTTATCTTTCTATGAAAAAACTAAATTTTTGAAACATATTGCATACAAATTTTTCTAGCTCATGATATATTTTACTATAACACGTATTCGATGAAAAAAAATATTATTGGAATAATTCCTATATTTGGTTTCCATACTAAAGATATTTTTCCTTTAGTAATATAATAATTCACTTATGTGAGACCCTATTATGATATTTTTATTTTTATAAATTCTCAAATAAATAGTCTAATTATAAGATAATTTTAGTGAATATGATGTTTTCTTTACGAGATAAATATTCTAGCTTGACAACTCATACGATAGTTACATGCTCGTACGATATTTCCCTTAATAAATTCCTTCAAAACTCTAAAAATAATAGATTAAAATAAAAATTTAAAATAATATATTATTCATGGGAATATAAATTATTAACTAGAAATCACTTAAGGTTAATTAATCGGTAAAAAATGGGAGATTGTTTTAGCATCAAAACATTCAAACTATTGTGATATATTGGTACAACGACAGTATCAGCAACAAAAAAGGAAAACTCAAAATAAAATTTACTATTAATAGATAATATAATATATTTTCAAGAATTAAATATCCTAATATCACTCAAGATACCTTTTATAATTTTGTATTATATTATAAATCATTTAAAAAATAATCGCTTTTATATAGATGTTTTGGGTTATTCTTGTAATTTGCGATAATAAAAAAACATATAAAATTATATAATTCAAGTTATAATACTTAAATATATTATTTACCACCATATATATAGTTTAATTTTTATAGAATACTAATCCTTTCCAAATATTATCAAAAAGTTTCCATTTTCTACTTTTCTTATATTGTGCAAGCACTACGTCAACATTGATAAGTATTTTTATATTTATCTTGACATAAATATTAATTTATATCAATTAAATAATATTTATATATTTTTATATATATATTATAATTTAAGAACCATTTCATATGTATTGATGATGTTTCATGTTGTTTTTTATTAAATTGTAAAATTAATAAGTACAATTTGTTTTGAACTCAAATTCTTATTTTAGATGGTTTCTAAATGTATAACTCAATATCTAACCAAGTAATATTATCTTTTTAAATTTTATATATATTAATTTTTTAAACACATTTAACATTTTTTCGAAATATTTTATATCATTCTATAAAAAATAAAATAAAGAGATGTCAAATTTTACATGAACTCAAACTCTTTTTTTACAAAACAAGTTCTATAGTGTTACTCAATATATAAACAATTTTAATTAATATATTAACTCTATAAAATAATTTTTGATGTATATTTAGTATTATTACACATTCCATGCATTTATTAAGTGTCTTATAACTTTCCAGTCTCATGTTTAAGAAAGGGTTCTAAAGCTCAACTCAAACCTGAGCTCTGATATTTTAAAAAGAATATGATTTTATTACTTAAACATTAATAAAATAGAATATATGTATTTTAATTTAATATAATAATTTTGATAATGAGAATATTGTAACATATTTCATATATATCTAATCTTTTATAAACCATTATTGAAATTTATAAATTAATATTTAATATAATTCAATTTTAATCCAAACACTCATTTTTTTAAACTAAAGTAAAATTAAAATTTATCACTCTAATTATGACCAAATTAAATTTGAATATTGATTTTAAAAATAAATCCTTTAAATATTTAAAATTTAAAATTTATTTAAAAACACTATTTATAATCTTTTACTATCATTTTCTATCTAAAAAATTGATTATGAAAACATTTATTACATACTATCTTATGTTATATTAGATAAAATTTTAACAAAATAATTTTCATCTATATTTGAAATGATTATTGAAAAAATAAAATTAGTTTCATTGAAATATATATATAATTATTAAATATTAACATTCAAATTAAAATACACAATATATTAAAATTATATATTTTTTCAGAAAATATATTCTTTTCTAAATTACAAAATGAATTCACATATCAAGCCACATCATATTAAAATCTAAAATATTAATACTAATAAATAAAAATATAAAACCACAGATGAATATAGATTTATAAAATATCTAATAATTATATAAATATATTAAACTAATAAATCTTATTAAATAAATATACATAACAATTAAATAAATTATGTTTTCAGAAATTAAATAGTCATACACTTTTTTAATATAAAATGAGTATATAATTAATCTTATTTCATATACCAAATAATTCGTATAATGGGTTTTGTTCAACTTATTTTAAATATCATTTAGAAATCCACCCAAATATTTATATATTGGTTACCCACAATAGTTACCCCCAATGTTCAAATAATGACTACCCTAAATGGTCATAATACACATTTTATTCCTATATATAACCATAATTAATTCTATAAATTTCATTAACTTTATTCTCTCATTTCATCCACAAATTTATTATAATTGTTTTACTTTTTCCCGTCTTTATAAGATTATATTTGGTGGTATGATTCTCATGAGGGATAGAAATGATGAATACATTAAACTAGTAATATTTTTATTTAATCGCTCCTTTTATACGATTATACATATACTGATCTTATGGGGTGTATTTATCCTTCATATGTAATTTTATATTTCTTAACAGTGAGCATTTATTTTCTATTAGTTGTGTGTTCTATTATGTACAATATAATTTATTATGACAAACCGTAAATTTATTAAAATAGAATACATACTAAAATTTGGTTTATTACATTTTCCCACTTAAAGATCTAGAATCCTAGCAATTTATACTCATTATAAAACATATTGGTCTTTCTAATATTAAACTTTATCTTATAATAACTTTACATATAATTACTCTAGAAACCCATCTAAAATCTTATATTCTTATTGTATGATACATCCATCATGGACTAGAATTTTTAAATCCTCTATTAAATCCAATATTCCTAATATAATATAATATATTTTATAAAAATACCTATATTTAACACTCCCAAGAAATTAAACTTTTACCACTACCAAAATCTATAATTTTAATTCAGGCCCCATTCATGAAGAAAGATGTTTGAGAAACTATACTAATACATTAAAAAAAATTCAAAATATATTAACTCATTTATCAAAATGAAATTGGTGCCATCAGATATAAATTTGAGAAAATGAAGATTTTTTTTAAGAAACTATTATCATAAACATATAATTTTAAAACAAGTAATTTTGAAAACATACACACTTCTTATATATGTCCATCATATATTCCTTGTTTATAATCACTATGTGTAAGAAACTCTTCTAACGATTTGAAAAACTGAAACATTATTTTCTGATACATTCCATGTAAAGAGAGATAAAAAGTTTGAGATTTTCAAATTTGATCATGAATTCTCCATCATCTAACGAAATTTCAAGGGATTAAATATGAGTATGATATATCATATTACTGTTTTTAAGTGATTTCAATGTTGTAAAATGTAATTTAAAAATTGAAAATAATTGTAAATAATTTTACAATTAAATCATTGTAAAAGGATAAGGACGTTGTGTGAGATTTTCTCCCGTTAATCCAAAAAAAGAATATATTAAAAAAATGGAATACAAATATTTAATATAATTATAAAATTTTTGAATAAATAATACTGTAAAAACATAATTTGAAATCAAGAAAAAAAATATTTTTCATATACATTGATTTTGATAGGAAACTTCAATGTATAATTCCACATTGTAGGGGATTTTAGGTTTTGAGTTAGGGTGGACCAGCTTTCCAAATGCAGAGAATCATTGTGAATTTACCAACTACACATTAGAATGCACATTGGTTGAGAGGGTGGCATGTCGGGCTATTAAATCATTTTTAGGGGATTCTTTCCAACTCTTGGAAACTCTTATAGACTTAAGCTGTATTTGTTAATCTATATATAGTCCTCGTTTGGGACCAGTTACGCATATTCTAAAATTTTTTCATTAAGTTATATTGATGAACCACTATATTTATTATAGGTTCTATATATTTTTTTCAACTAATTAGCATTTCTCTATTTTAAGATGCTATAATTTAAATCCACATAATAAGGGATTATAAATTTTGTCAACATCTATGGAATAAGTAGGTGTTGATGGTGTGAGAATAATTTTTATAAGAAGGTACTCCAATTTTTCCTTATGAATTTAATCAAAAAATAGTTTGGTGCCACTCAGTTGGACAAGTTTTATCTTTTATGGTCATGTCATAAAGACTATTACATGTAGTTTAATGTTGCGAGGTAAGGGGGGTTAGAAAATAGATACCAAGAAATGATTATTTGGGACCTTATGCATCATCAGACCATTATGGTTTACCTCAAAGAGAATATATTCCAATGAGGTTATGTTGGTTTCAATAAGAATATGTCCCTATGAGGTGTGGAGTTGATTCAGAAATATATAATATAGTCTACTAAGAATAATATCGATTATTTAGGAATGATCCCTAATCAAGTAAATATTATGACTCCTAGAAGAAATAAGTACTTTCACATAGAAGATAGTCTCATCAGGAATATGGACCAATGGGGAGAGTTACAAAGGAATGTTTCCTTCATCTAAGGAACTTCTGACATCATTAGTAAGATAGCTCGAAAAGGAATAGAATAATTTATTTCAGGAGGAATATTGTCCCATGAAGATGGATATGAAGTATTGATGATGTTGGATTTGATGTTTTAAGAGGCATCCTTGGTAATATGCTTGATATGAATCCAAACCCATGTGTTTCTATATACATAGTTTAAGGTAAATTGATAGGACCGTACCATATAGTTTAATTTCATCTAGTATGAATTTTATTGTATTGCTTCATGTTATGAAACTAAAACTTTGTCCATGCAGTTTAACATCTGTATTTGCGGATATCTATGTCATGAAAGGTGATATAGAAAAAGATCAAGAAGGGATTAGGCATATAGGTATTCCTTGAAATGTCTAAATGGATAAGTGTCTTAGGAAAAGGCATGGAGACTTGGGGTTTATACCAAGTAGTAGGCCCATTAGGGGCATGGTGAATTGTATGGTGAATAAATCAAACATTGAGCCATAATTCAGGAGTTATACCAAGAAGGAATCCCATCCTTATCATCTCATATATTATTATATTGATATATGAAGAGTGATAAAGGATCCATTATCCTAATTACGGGACTAAAAGGGTGGATGTAGGTATTAAAATGGCATTGGGTACCTCCCTCACTAAATAGACTTAGGCATCCATCATGTTCCCAATCCAATTGGATTTAAGTTAGTATTTATGAATTAGTTTTCAAGTCCATGGGATGCTATCATTGATGTAATTATACTGGGGAGACTCATTATCAAGGTAATACATGATTCAAAATTCACTAAGGTACCTATCAGTTAGAGGGGAGTGGTTGAATCAACCATTCATGAAGGGAATGCACAATCATATAAGGATACAGAACAATATGATCACATATGTAAGTTGGATATGGGGGAGGATTTATGTTGGACCTTTAAGGGTTTTGACCTTGGAAAAAGGAATAAATAGAGATATCTTAGGTTGAAATGGCATAAGTAGGTATCCTAGGTGAAGGTTCCAAGATGAGGGTTCCTAATGCATTAGATTACAATAGACCAGTCGAAACCATGTGTGGAAGCATTTGAATTTGAAGAGATAAGACAAAAAATGTGAGAGAATTTGATTGTGAGATGATCTCGTATAGAGAATCCATGGAAGATTACCATGTGATACATGCTCACATGAAAGGGAAGAAATTCCATGTAAATGTATTATGTGAGGGGAAATATAATATTAACTTGCATACTGGCTTCATGTGATAGTCTTATAGACTAGGGAATACATAATGTTTTTATGATATGAACATGTGATCCTATTATCATGAACTTGTGTGGGGAACCTACCATTGGTCCATGAATGTGGGGTTTCTTATAAAACAACATGGTGCTCATGAATATGAGATCACATGTATGTGATCACATTATCCTAACTCACGGAATTCATGTATGTTAGGAGTTATTTTTTTACTCTAGATTTACCTATGAAATTCATCAATGTTTTCCAAAATGGAGATATATAATAATTATTTCTCCTTCTGTATTTTTCTATTTCATTATATTGGTATCAATATCTATAATTTTACTAAACTTTAAATAGAGTATTTATAGGTGAAACATGTGGGTTGGATGATTAACTGATGAATCACTAGTATATGACACATAGCCCATATGATAATTCCATATAATATGGGATCATCATGTAGTTCTATAATATCTTTTCCTATAAGTTGTGAATGATAAGGGTCATGTGTGGTAACATAATGGGTACACCTTTAGTCTAGGAATGACATTGTTCTCTCATGTTCTATATGATATATCAACAAAATAGAATTATCTCACATGGGAGTATTTGTTGGATATTTCTAATAACCTCATGAATAAATAAATGATAATTTTTGAATTGTTTTAATTCTTACATTTTGTTTGTTATAGATCATCGATGACTAAATGGGTATCAAGAAATTCCCACCATAGATATTAGGTCTAATCCTCACAAAAGTTTCTCATTTATGATAATTCATATGTCCACACGAGGTATCCATAGTCCAATAGAGTTCTACCCATATAAATATTATTACTAAGGGCCTCCCTATCGCTTATGGATCTTGGGCTCTTCAGCAATAATTATTTAATTCTTGATTCTTCTTCATGAATCCATAGTATGACCCCATCTTATAATCAAATCATATAATCAATTCACATAATATCACCATGGGATTAAATAATATTAGAATGAAAATCAAGATGATGAGATTATATAGATTTTAGTTCACAATAGTCTCCACACATAATCCAATTTCTTCCTAATTATCTCATGATACTTTCATGATTGTCTCGTTATTCCCATGTGACTATTTCATTTTCACTTGATTTTTATGTGGTTGTTATAATTGAAAAAAATTTCATGTAAATATCTCTCTAAACCAAATTTTTATTTTTTTCAAATAACTTCAGAGCATGAATCCTATGAAATCATGGGGAGGTGATTAAAAATGGGCTACAATGTGAATGCAAGACAACACCTCTATATTAATCGTTCACACATTATTCTCACCAACCTCATATAAATGAGCCTTTAAGATTACTCATTTTTATATTGTATTTAATTTTATGGATTTAGATTACTAAATTATACTCAAATCTTGGTTCCACTGATAGGGAACCAGCAACCCCTTTGTATTAGTAAGCATCAAGAAGTGATAATGGAAAAATATATAATCATCAGGGAATTTCACTAAGGAGGAAAAATTACTAGATAGTTATGTATTCGTTTAACCCCTCTAGATATTGTGGAATAATGATGTATACACAATCCTAACACCTATTTTAACAAATATATTATAAATAAATGATCATCTAGTGAGAATATAAATTGGTCATTGAATCAGGAGTTTTAGTTAGTATGAGATTTTGCAATGGAATAGGTCTTTCCTTTCTTGTTTCAAAAAATCTATATGTAATTTGATAATGGGATTAAAGAAACCAGTTTATAAAAAGCTATTTGCATCTCAAAAACATTTTCTCATCATAACAAGTATCATATAGCATATCATATTAGTAGGTCGAATCCTGATACTGACACCATTCACGTCTTTCATAGAGAGGTCATGGTGAACCTTTGGGATGTTTGACGCACGCCTGTCGTAGGGTGTGGCAAAACAATTTTTTTCCTAAGTTAAAATGTAGTAATGTGGTTGACCTAGGATGTCTCCCGAAGAGAAGTGCACACAAAATGGGTTGTCACTTTAAAACGGGGGTAAAAATGTTGGGAACGGAAATTTGAAATTCAAATGATTGAAAACAATGAAATTAAAAGGGTGATTAGGTCGGGGTCGGTTTCCTAATTATAATGCTATCATTGTTCAATTTAATTCAAACCTCTTATTCTTAGTTGATTAAAGTGAGTTTCCACAATCGTTTCCTCTCACTTCCTTGGTGAAATTGTTATTGTGAGAGAAAACCTTACCAAGATCTTGGTTTGGTCAACTCTCCTTCCATGTGTAAAATAGTTTTATTGAATATCCTTAATTGAAATGGGCAATACCCGATCAGGTTTTGTTTGTCCCAAACAATCAAGAACATTCACTACACCTTTTACACGTACTGATGATCGTCGAGTACTTCACCACTAATTCCTGGTTTATTCCATCGTATATAAACCAGAAATTAGTGGAGGGAGATATTGATTATTTTACCAAGGAAAAAATAAATAACGGAATTAATATTCAAGAACGATCGCACTTGATTATAAAATCCGCTATAATAAATTGAAAACAACTTTTAAGAAGAAAGATATTTATTCAATTGCGTCCAAGAACTCAAGCATTACAATGTAGAAAACCAAACCCTTCCCCGATCACTCCAAAAGTTTACCCCACCATGGTAAGGGTAATCGAGTTGAATGGGGAAGAAGAAGGAATTACAAAACAATGGAAAAGAAAATAAATAAAAGAGAAAGCGGAAAATTTCTCCTTCTTGGTGTCCTAGAAGGAATGGGGTGGAGAATGGATGCCTTGAGAGGGTGGAGTTCTCCTCCTTTTATTCCCAGAATGCTTCCCCCGAATGTCGACGCGTTGTATCCCCAATAAATGACATCTTCACGCGTTTATCCCTTCTTCGATGTTGTTCCTAATTCCCTTGGTCGTGTCCCCTCAAAATATCAGCGGATTTGGACATGTATTCCGAGATTTATGGCCGTTTTACTATGAACATTTATTCTGTCCAGTGAGACTCTCCAAAACGAAATCCTCCGGATTAGGGTGAGTTAATGACCCCCTAAACGGCCAATTCCCTCGGTTATTCCTTCATTAAAGATGATCCAAAACTCCTTACTCGTCCACCCACCGAATTTCACAAGCTTTGGGCCCACAGTGGATGAGTTATGGATCCCACATCAAAACTAGGCAGAACTGAAAACAGTTTTCTTGAGCCAACTTGTGAGCTTCTTTTGGGCTTCCATATGGCCGATTCAAGTTTTGGTCCAAATATATTAAATGAATCCCTAGATGTGTAGAAGCTGTAAAAGAAATAATTTTTCATTTTGGATCAGTTTAGATAATGTTATGGCTAAACTACCAAAATAATTTAAAACTGTTAAAAATCCAAAATGGCCAATTCTTACTATTCAGCTCAAAATAACACCATTATCATAAAAATGAAACAATTCATCTTAGAGGAACAATTTTGTGGGTTTAAAACATTGATATTCAATATAAATTAATTGAAAATATTTGATCTATCAATTCCCCCACACTTAGAACTTGGACTCCTGGACAAGTAAAAATCAAATCAAATCAAAATCAAAACACATATCAATGAGATCAATCAAATCAATTTCAAGAAACAAAAAGATATCATGCCTCATCAAAAACTGTTATTTCAAGTTCTCCATTTAATATTTTAATATATTTCCACTTCATTTCTTATCCCATGCACACAAAACACCTACCTCACATGGATATTCTCTCATCTCACAAATGTAAATGCTGAACAAAGCTTTTCTCATCCAAACTCACACAAGAGTCACCATAGATTTGATAAATTCCTATTTCTCCACCCGATGTGAGTCAAGGACATGTGTTTATCATTAGGACTTTTCAGGGTTGTTCTGTGGCTTCTGGTTGGTAGGATTTAGATGTTAAAAGTTCTGAGTCCGAAAAAAAGAATGCTTGGCTCTTATTGAAGCATAATTGCAAGATTCTAGTTTTCACTCAAATATGGTCTCCTTCACTTCCCCTTTGTTGAAAATAGGCTCCATCATAATTCAATCAGCTCAGCAGCAAACATTTAAATCTTTTCAAACATAATTTTTTTAAATCTCCAGATAGGCACAACTTTCTTTTGGAAGCTCCAGAAAGGCACAGCTTCTCTTGTCATAAAAGCTCCAGAAAAGGCACAGCTTTCAACAGAATAATTTTTCAGCATCACACACATCTCTTCCACAATTTATTTTCCACCCAAAGTATAACCAAATGTGGTATTACACCACAAGACATCTTCCCCCACACTTAAGATCAACTAGATCATGCAATTTTACTTCAAGAGCAGGTATGATAGGGAAAATTGGCTTGTAATGTGGCTAACCTAACAAGAAATTCATGGATACTAGGGGCTACAATGAAGGATAAATGTAAAGGTGGGCCATAATGAAAAGGATTATTTTGAAAAGGGGGCTTCAAACAAAATAAATGCCTTAATCATTTAAAACACACGTACCCCAACCCTCAAGTTTTGAAATGAATAAATCGAATTCTGGCTAAAGCAAGCATGGTCTGGTTCTCTCAAGAAATGAGGTGAATGAAGAGAATATGACAAAAATGGTTCAGAAGCCTCATAGGAAAGTTATTTCAAAGATATAGACAGTGAAATATGGCATGAGATTTAAAAATCAGTGTACTTTTCATGAATTTCCAAAAGATCTGAACATAAAACAAAGTTATTTCAGCATTCATTTAAGATCAGTTTCATGAAATAGACCGGTTCACTCATTGACATGGGTTTCAAAAATGGTATTGATAATCATTTCAGCTCAAAAGTATAAGAAACACACCAAAAAATGAAAAATAAACACACAAAAATATGAAAACACGCATTTTTATATTTTTTTATTTTTGAAAACAAACATCAAATAAAAATCCTATACTACAAAGGTTCCCTCCCCCACACTTAAATGATGCAGTGTCCTCGATGCATTTAAGTGGATTTAACATGTAAGAAGATTTCTGATTGAATCACAACAGCAAGAAAATGTGAAGGAGAGGTACAACCTGATGGATCTTATTGATAAATAGGTTGGAGGAGCGTGATCTCCTCCAATGGCTCTGATGGTAGGGTCCCAAGGAATTTCTTCAACCTATGTCCATTCACAGTGAATGGATCCTACTCTCCATCCTTCATAATCTGCACAGCACCAAAAGGATATACATGAGTAACAATAAATGGACCTTCCCATCTGGAACGAAGTTTACCTGGCATCAACTTGAGTCTTGAGTTGAATAATAACACTTTGTCTCCAGGAGAGAAGTATTTTGGTTGGATTAGCTTGTCATGGGCCACTCTTGTTCTTTCTTTGTAAATCCTTGAATTTTCAAATTCTTCCCTTCTTATTTCATCCAGTTCTTGCAACTTCAATCTTCTCTCCTTCCCAGCACTTTCAAGGTCCAAATTCATTTTCCTCACAGCCCAATACGCCTTATGCTCCAATTCCACAGATAGGTGGCAGCTTTTCCCATAAATTATCCTATATGGACTCATTCCAATTGGTGTTTTGTAGGCTGTCCTGTAAGCCCATAAGGTATCATCCAACCTTTGGCTCCAATCCTTCCTATTTGGATTAACAGTCTTTTCCAAAATTCCCTTGATTTCCCTATTTGAAACTTCAGCTTGCCTATTAGTCTGTGGATGATAGGAAGTTGATGTTTTATGATGCACCCCATACTTCTTCAGCAATGTATCCATTCTCAAATTGCAGAAGTGAGTCCCTTGATCACTGATGATTGCTCTGGGCACTCCAAACCTACAAAATATGTTAGACCTGACAAAATAACAAACAACTTTAGCGTCATCAGTTCTGGTTGCTTTTTCTTCCACCCATTTGGAAACATAATCAACTGCAAGCAAGATATAAGAATTTCCAAATGACATCGGGAAAGGTCCCATAAAATCTATCCCCCAAACTTCAAAAATGTCACAAAAATTCAATGGAATTTGGGGCATTTCTTGTCTCTGTGAAATATTTCCTGAAAACTGACATTTTTCACATATTTTTCAAAATTCATGAGCATATTTAAAAATGGTGGGCCAATAAATTCCAGATTCTAAAACCTTCCTTGCTGTCCTCTGAGGTCCAAAGTGGCCTCCACAAGCTAATGTATGAAAAAAATCAAAGAAAGATTTAACTTCACTTTCAGGTAAACATCTTCTTATTATTTGATCATTGCAAATCTTCCAAAGGAATGGATCATCCCAAATGTAATATCTAGATTCAGCTTTTACTTTTTGAATTTGGTGATAATTGAAATGAGATGGGACCTGGGATGTTACCAGAAAATTGACTATGTCAGTATACCAAGGCACTTCTCCTTCAATCAAGTACAACTGCTCTCCTGGAATTTGATCATTTAGTGGGTCTCTTTCTGGAACTTCAATTTCAGCAGTGTTTGGCAGTCTACTTAGGCGATCAGCCACTTGGTTCTCAGATCTCTTCTTATCATTGATTTCTATATTGAATTACTTCAGTAGTATCATCCATCTCACTAACCTTGGTTTAGCATCAGCTTTCTTCATCAAGTACCTCAAAGCTGCATGATCAGAAAACACAGTGATTTTAGTTCCAAGAAGATATGATCTAAATCTTTCTAAAGAAAAAACAACTGCAAAGAACTCTTTTTCCGTGGTTGTATAATTGAATTGGGCCGCATCTAAAGTTCTCGAGGCATATGAAATGACTTGTGGTATGCCCTCAATTCGTTGAGAAAGGACTGCTCCAACTGCTTGGTTAGAGGCATCACAAAGTAGTTCAAATGGTTCTTCCCAATTTGGAGGCTGCATCACAGGTGGTGAAATCAATCTCTTCTTCAACTCATCAAAAGATTCCCTACATGCATCATTGAAATCAAAATCAGCATCTTTCAAAAGTAATCTAGATAGAGGGAGAGAAATCTTACTGAAATCTTTGATATACCTCCTGTAGAATCCTGCATGTCCTAAAAATGATCTAACATGTTTCACACAAGTAGGGTAAGGTAATGAATTTATCACTTCAATTTTTTATTTATCCACATCAATTCTATTTTGGGAAATGACATGACCGAGCACAATTCCTCTTTGAACCATGAAATGACATTTTTCAAAATTTAAAAGAAGATTTTTTTCAATGCAGGTTTTCAAAACTTTTTCCAGATTTTTCAAACAATGATCGAAAGAATCTCCAAAAACTGTGAAATCATCTAACAAAACTTCCAAGCAATTTTCAATGTGATCAGAAAATAAACTCACCATGCACCTATGAAATGTACCTGGAGCATTACATAATCCAAATGGCATTATTTTATATGCAAAAGTAACAAAAGGGCATGTAAATGTCGTCTTATCTTGATCCTCGGGAGCAATGGGTACCTGGAAGTAACCTGAAAATCCATCTAAAAAGCAATAATGAGTTCTCCCTGCCAATCTTTCTAACATCTGGTCAATGAAAGGTATGGGGAAATGATCTTTTCGAGTGACCTGGTTCAATTTCCTAAAATCAATGCAAACTCTCCAGCTGTTTTGAGTTCTCCTAGGGATTAACTCATTCTTTTCATTCCTCACAGTGGTCAGGCCAGTTTTTTTTAGAACGACATGAATAGCGCTGACCCACTGAGAATCTGAAATGGGATAGATGATCCCAGCTTCCAAGAGCTTCTCGATCTCCTTCTTCACAACCTCCATCAAGGTGGGATTCAGTCTCCTTTGGGGTTGTCTAACAGGTTTTGAATCTCCCTCAACAAAAATTCTATGTGAGCATATTTTTGGGTTAATTCCTGGGATATCACCTAAGCTCCATCCTATTGCCTTGACATTCTCTCTCAAAATCTCAATCAATGATTTTTCTTGGGTTTTAGAAATATTATTAGCAATTATCACTGGTAGTTTCTCACCCTCCCTAAGGTATACATATTTCAAATCAGTGGGGAGGGGTTTGAGTTCCAAGTTAGGGGGATTCTCAAGGGATGAGACTAAATTGACGTTTTCTTCTTCCAAATTTTAGACCTCCTGCACACAAGAAACCATATCATCTTCCTCATTATGTAACAAATCATCAAATAAATCAGATTTTACCTCTTCCTCCCACATGAAGTCAGAATCTCCAACATCTTCAGCACCCACATGTTCAATGATATTTTCAAGGGAAGAAGTGTCTCTTAAGTCAAAGAATTCATAGAGCATACATGATTCTTCAATTAGTTCTGCACCAACTTCATGGGAAAGAGAAAAAAGGGAGTGATCATCTGATGGATGCCTCATGGATTCAAAAATATTGAAGTGGACCGTGCTCTCTCCAAACTCCATGGTGAGTGTCCCCTCGTGGACATTGATGATGGTTTTGGCTGTCTTCAAGAAAGGTCTCCCCAAAATGATGGGTGAATGTGATGTGCTCCTATCTTCTTCCATATTGAGCACATAGAAGTCAGCTGGGAATAAGAGATCTTTGACTTTCACAAGGACATCCTCCAAAACTCCTGCAGGAAAAACTGTGGATCTGTTTGCAAGCTGCACCACCACTCTTGTGGGCTTCAATTCTCCCATCTGCAAAGAAGTGTATACCAAGTGAGGCAATACATTAATTGAAGCACCTAAATCACACAAAGCATTAGTGAAATTTAATGAACCAATGGTTTATGGAATGGAAAACATCCCTGGATCTTGACATTTGGTTGGAATCTGTGGCGTGATAAGGGCTGAGACACTTCTTCCCAAGTTGATTCTTTCATTCCCATGAAGCCTTCTCTTTTTGGTGCAATGATCTTTCAAAAATTTTGCATACCTTGGAATTTGTTTAACAGCTTCAAGTAGGGGGATATTGATTTCCACTTTCTGGAAGGTGTCGAGAATTTCTTTTTGAAGTGCTTCTTCATGCAATTTCTTTGATTCGATCATCCTTGTTGGAAATGGTGGGGGTAATTCTTTCTTCTCCCTTTGTTTTCTTTGCATTGGTGTTTCTTGTTTCTTATTCTGTGGCCTATCCTTCTCCTCCTTCTCTTCCTTTTCATTTTCTTGGTGGATTCTCACAAGACTTTTTGAATCATTATCCCTCAGAATAGGTGGTATTATTTCAGGTTCAGGGTTGGATGGAGGTGTGATTTATTTTCCACTTCTTGTTATGATTGCACTGACATTCTCTTTAGGATTTGGCACTGTTTGGGATGGAAGCTTCCCTGGATTCTTGGACATTATTTCAACAAGACTTCCCACGGTGTCTGCTAGCTTGTCAACCTTATCTGCTAGGCCCTCATAATTGGATTGTAGCTGTTCCACAGAAGGTTGTGTGTTGGTGTATGGTTGTTCATATGTCTTTCTTTGGAATGGTGGAGGCTGAAAAGATTGTTGGTGTTGGAAGGGCTGTTTATAAGATTGTTGGAAGGGAGGGGGGTTCTGGTATTGCTGCTGGTGGTAAGGAGGTTGACTGGGGTGCTGGTTAAATGGTCTCATCTGGTTTTGTTGGTTCCCATATCCCTGTTGGGATTGCAGTTGATTTTGTTGGAATTGTCTTGGTTGAAAGGCTGCAGCACAGTATTCTGTCCCCTGTATCTCAGGGCACTGGTTAGTATAATGAGTGGAAGAATAACATAAACCACATACCTGAGCTAAATCTTGTTGTCCATTTGCTTGTGTTACAGCCATTTGACGGACTAATCTTGCAAGGTCATCAACTTTGGTTTCAATCAATGTAGATGAATCAGATGTTTTTACCTCATGTATCCCCCTGGTTCCCATTCCTCTTAGTCCAAATTGTTGGGAGTTTTGAGAAATCTTCTCAATTAGTATTCTGATATCTTCAGGAGACTTGTCACTCAGGGACCCCCCTGATGAGGCATCTAGAAGATTTCGATCATTATCCATTAGTCCTTGGTAGAAGAACACAAGGAATTGGTGTTACTCCATTTCTTGATGTGGGCAGCTGGAACATAGCTTCTTGAAGCGCTCCCAGTACTCGTAGAGGGTTTCTCCAGTTGATAGTCTTATGATGTAAATCTCCTTCTTGGTGGCAGTGCTCCTCGATGTGGGAAAGAATCTTTGCATGAAACTTCTTTTTAGGTCTTCCCAGTCACTGATCTCCACTAGTTGTAGGTTGTACAACCATTCTTTAGCTATTCCTTCAAGTGAGAAGGGGAATGCCCTCCACTGAAATTGGTCTTCGGGTGCTCCTCTTGGCCTGAAGCTTGAGCAAGTGTATCTGAATTCTTGCATGTGCCGATTTGGATCTTCTCCTGCAAGACCATAAAACTTTGGAAGAACAGGAATCATATAGACACGTAATTCCAAATCATTTGGTTTAGTGGGTGCAATTAGTCGGTTATTTTGAATGGCAAATTGTGGTGCACATAGATCACGCAGGGTTTGGTTGAGATTTCTAGCCATGATTTCAGGTTCAGAGTGAACACTAAGAGTCTCACTTGAATCTGAGAGATCTATTTCATCAAATATTTCTGGTAGATTTCTTTTTCTTAGTTGGGTTAATGTTCTTTTCAATTTCTGGATCAAATTCAATTAATGGTTCTTTTGAGGTGCGGGTCATTCATTTTTGTTTTTTTTGTTGCACTGCCTCCCTGGCAACGGCGCCAAGTTTGACGCACGCCTGTCGTAGGGTGTGGAAAAACAATATTTTTCCTAAGTTAAAATGTAGTAATGTGGTTGACCTAGGATGTCTCCTGAAGAGGAGTGCACGCAAAATGGGTTGTCACTTTAAAACGGGGGTAAAAATGTTGTGAACGGAAATTTGAAATTCAAATGATTGAAAAACAATGAAATTAAAAGGGTGATTAGGTCGGGGTCGGTTTCCTAATTATAATTCTATCATTGTTCAATTTAATTCAAACCTCTTCTTCTTAGTTGATTAAAGTGAGTTTCCACAATCGTTTCCTCTCACTTCCTTGGTGAAATTGTTATTATGAGAGAAAACCTTACCAAGATCTCGGTTTGGTCAACTCTCCTTCCATGTGTAAAATAGTTGTATTGAATATCCTTAATTGAAATGGGCAATACCCGATCCGGTTTTGTTTGTCCCAAACAATCAAGAACATTCACTACACCTTTTACACGTACTGACGATCGTCGAGTACTTCACCACTAATTCCTGGTTTATTCCATCGTATATAAACCAGAAATTAGTGGAGGGAGATATTGATTATTTTACCAAGGAAAAAATAAATAACGGAATTAATATTCAAGAACGATCGCACTTGATTATAAAATCCGCTATAATAAATTGAAAACAACTTTGAAGAAGAAAGATATTTATTCAATTGTGTCCAAGAACTCAAGCATTACAATGTAGAAAACCAACCCTTCCCCAATCACTCCAAAAGTTTACCCCACCATGGTAAGGGTAATCGAGTTGAATGGGGAAGAAGAAGGCATTACAAAACAATGGAAAAGAAAATAAATAAAAGAGAAAGCTGAAAATTTCTCCTTCTTGGTGTCCCAGAAGGAATGGGGTGGAGAATGGATGCCTTGAGAGGGTGGAGCTCTCCTCCTTTTATAGCCAGAATGCTTCCCCCGAATGTCGACGCATTGTAGCCCCAATAAATGAGATCTTCACGCATTTAGCCCTTATTCAATGTTGTTCATAATTCCCTTGGCCGTGTCCCCTCAAAAGCCTAGCGTATTTGGACATCTATTCCGAGAGTTATGGCCGTTTTACTATGAGCGTTTATTCTGTCCAGTCAGACTCTCCAAAACGAAATCCTCCGGATTAGGGTGAGTTAATGACCCCATAAACGGCCAATTACCTCGGTGCTTCCTTCATTAAATATGATCCAAAACTCCTTGCACGTCCACCCAACGAATTGCACAAGATTTGGGCCCACAGTGGATGATTTATGGATCCCACATCAAAACTAGGCAGAACTGAAAACAGTTTTCTTGAGCCAACTTGTGAGCTTCTTTTGAGCTTCCATATGGCCGATTCAGATTTTGGTCCAAATGTATTAAATGAATCCCTGGATGTGTAGAATCTGGAAACAAAATAATTTCTCAATTTGGATTAGTGTAGATAATGTTATGGCCAAACTACCAAAATAATTTAAAATTGTTAAAAATCCAAAATGGCCAATTTTTAATATTCAGCTCAAAATAACACCATTATCATAAAAATGAAACAATTCATCTTAGAGGAACAATTTTGTGGGTTTAAAACAATGATATTCAATATAAATTAATTGAAAATATTTGATCTATCAATGTTCAAATGATAAGAAGGGACCCAAAATTAGTGGAAATGTGTGGTAAATTTCTTCTATAATCTTCTATATGAGATGATTTTTAGATAAACATGATTATCAACAAATAGTTATTTCACCTGATGAAGAAAATATTGAAAGATGAACCCTCCCAAAATTTTGATTTTCTTTTTTTTAAATGGAAAGTCCAATTTATACTGATGACTAGGGATGAGACATAGGTGAAGATTCATAGGGTGTTTTCTCACTACAAGAATCTATGATTTAAGGGGTATTATTATCCCACTCTACTAGAATGTCAATTTAGTAGTTGTGGGGTAGAAAGTCACTTCATAAGCTAATACTTTTGTATAATTGGTATCCTTTTAGAAATTTTCTTATGTGGGTACCTACTTTCAGTACAGGAATCATAAACTATCTTGGGAGTTGGTTCCTTTATGATAGAGGCACAACTAGACAATTGTAATAAGTTCACCATGGTGGAAGCAGTACTTTCGAAATTGTACCACCAACATGGCCATTTCTATAATGTAAAGTCCCCATTTAAAATTGATGACCCTTTATTGGTTCTATAGTGGTGGATATCGTTTTATATGGTTGGATTTGGGCTTATAAACATTCAATATATTCATGGTGTTCGATTAAGTATAAATGTCTAAAGAAAACATATGGTCATCTGTTATCTTTATATTTAAAGGCCAGAAATAACAAGCTAAACTAGTGTGGTTGGTTTTTATTCATGACATGCTGATTCCCAGTCAGTACTATCACTAATATTTCTACTGACAATACCAAATAACGGGTATATCAAATATCCATTCAGGAAGGAATCTTATCCCTAAGAGAAAATATGGAGTTCATCTCCAATAAGGACATACACCTTGAAAATTCTAGTGGAAATTCAAATGTGTACAGAAGAAGTGTTATTCCATACCATTAAAAATACTGATTGAAAGATGTCTGAAAATAGTGTGAAAGTTTTGGTTAATACTAAAAAGATTGGATATATGAAACAATGTGACCTTTCCTCTATCTAATTTTGTCATTGGTCTCAAATCAGACTACACCAACACATACATATACTCTTATCACATAGGTAATTTGGCTGAATTTATGAAGAATGATAATGGTCTTTTTGTAACTGAAGGTGTAGAGGAGAAGAGGGATGTGGTGGACACAAAAATGACCAGTAAATTAATTCTTCTAGTGAGTAATAGAGAGCTAGATATATTGACGAAAAAATACATCTACATATTCTACCCTAAACAATTTTAGTGACTTCTTCATTTCTAATTCCTATCATGGTGGAATTATTGACATCTTGGAAAGAGTTTTATAATTGGGGAAAAATTTGATGCAATGAAGAAAAATAGAAGATATACTAGGTGGATGAGATTGACCTAATAGATTTCTATCACATAACTATTCTAGTGAATATATATTTCAAAGAGAAGCTTGAATAAGTTGGTTTATCTTTGAGATATGGACACTTCAGTTAATTATTTCATGGGAATATATTTTTTCATGGATTGGGTTATAGAAATATAATTCAAATAGAATTAGTGACTGAAAATCAGATGAAGGGGTGAAATAGATTTTTACTCTAATTTTAAATTCTCTATTAATGTGATTCTCAATATTTTTGAACACTTATAGGAGGATGAGTTAAATAAATCTCCTATTGATTCCCCACAGTACACCTAAGGGTGGAACATAACTTGGAGTGGATTCCCCTAATGGTGACATAGTCATGGAAGATGGTTCTTCTAGAATAATAGATAATTTGTGGGTAGTGATTGTTGATCTAAAGTGTGTTTTTTTAACTCCCCCACTAACTGTGGCTCTTCCAGTGAGAATATCCTCCTAGGAGACTACATGGATGTGTAATGTGAAAAAAAATAACAACACTCCTTCATCAAGGAATGGAAAGTGACTATTATACCTACCCACCAACTTCTTATGTAATTATTACAACATATTATTTATTAATTCATTTATGAAGATACTCACCTTAATTCTGCACATTTGAGAGTACCAACTATCTAAAATAAGGAAACGTTTCTACCATAAAAAAGGGAACCCACTTATGTGATGATGAGAATGTTTATAAGGCACTACTAGAAAACTAAGCTATACCAACGGTTTGGAACCATTGGTATAGGCCTCCAAACCGTTGGTATAGCCAATACCAATGGTTTGGAGGACCGTTGGAAAGTAAGTCATGTGGATAGGTCTATACCAATGGTTTTTGGAAAACCGTTTGTATAGAACTATACCAATGTTTTTGAAAACCATTCGTATAAGTAATACAAAAATCTATACCAACGGTTCCATAAAACCATTGGTATATGTATTTCCAAAAAAAATCATTCGCTGGGATTTGATTCCAGGACCTCCATTTTATCATTGAATGAACTAACCACTAACCTAACATGATTTCTGTGAACATAATTTCATAAATATATATATGTATTATCATAATTATTTTAAATTTTGATTTATAGAATGTTCTCGTTAAGAAGATCTATTAAAAAATCAAAGGACCTATACCAACAGTTTTGACAACCGTTGGTATAGGTCCCTAGATTCTGGAAGTGATGTTAATATATTGGGGACCTTTCCCAATGTTTTGGGAAAACCGTTGGGAAATCCTACCCTTTCCCAATGGTTTGGCAAAACCGTTGGGAAAAGTGGCCACAAAGTGGACCTTTCCCAACGGTTTGGGAAAACCGTTGGGAAGGCCTACCCTTTCCCAATGGTTTTTCCAAACCCTTGGGAATGGTAGCCACAAAGTGGGCTTTCCCAACGGTTTGGCCAAACCCTTGGGAAAGGTGTTATAGAAGCATCAGGAAAGGTCATATTTCCAGTAGTGAGGATTATAGGAAAAATTAAGGATCTATCTATATTTATTATTACTTATATAGACTGAAGTCTAGTGGGTGAGACTAAATAGCTAGTGGATTCCAAGGAACATGTTCCCCAAAAACCCATAGCACCTAACCTTTTAGAAGGATCTTCTATAATAGTGATAGTATTAAATCCTCATGAGAGGCCAAAATTGGTTTTACAAACCATCATTCAAAACAAGATGATAATAGTGGATGAATCTGTAGGGGATATAGATGTGAGTGTCTACTTCCTAAGAATAAATTACCACTACAATTATTGAAGGGGAACCCATGGGATTGTTTCAAATAATTAAGTAGTAATGGAAGGATCAAAATTTTTCACTTATCAAAATTGGGAGTCCATCTCTCCTACACATAAAGGGTGTGTAGATCATATTATGAGGATTAAAGATTAGGATTATTTCATATCTTTTGATCATGATGCATATAAATCATTGATTTAACATAATTAATTACACATCAAACTCATATATTTTTTTAAAAATAGTAACCTCTATTGAACTTCATGTGCGGCTCTTGATGATAGAAATCATGTTGTTCTTGGGAAAGAGGCACCTTTTTGGCCTACTACACTAATGAAGGATTTCATTTCTATAATAATGGGACTAGATTAAGCTCAAATTATAATATATATAGAATCTTTTGACCTAGTGAAGGATTTTCCACACAAGGGCCTACCAATTGTACACACTGAAAGGATAATGAAAACTGTGGAGTTTAATTCTAAGGAGGGTGATATTGAGTACTCACATATCTTATTATTTCTCCTCAATTTTAGTCACAAACATGTTTTTGGTATTTATTATATATAAAATTTCATCAAAAATCCAAACTCAATGTTATTTATTCGGACATCTCAATCCGAAAGAGCAATGGATATACAAATTATTATGTACCTTGGGAATCTGAGAGGTTTTGAAATCTGAACCCCTCTATGTGATGTGGTTCTAGACTATGAGTTGGTACCTATAACTTCCTTTGATATTGTAACACCCCAAAATTTTGCAAACAAAAATTAATATTGAATGCATGAAACACTGCTTCACTACAGAACACCACTTTGTTATAACCTTTCTAGTAAACATAATTTTTTCACCACTCTGATTTGAATTTCAAAAAACTAGCATACACGGTCATGTTTAGTAAGATATTTAGAGTCTAATAAGACAAGCATAATTTTTTGTGAATATTTACATACCCTTATGAATAGAAATATGAATAGTAATATGAACATTATGAATAGCAAATAATATTATTATTTTATTTTCATAAAATTATAAGATAATGAGATCTTGATTAAATTTTCAAGGTGAAATGAAAGGAATTATATTTTTAAAATTGTTATATTTTGAATAAATTATGATTTTATTTAAAAAAAATAAATTAATCATATTTAGGAAATTGTTTTTAAAAAATGTAGCCCATTTTTTAATTATACATGTTGAAAAATTGTTAGGGTGAATTTTTGGAATTCTTCTGAAATATTCAAATTTTTTAAGAATAGTAAAATACGGTAATTTATTATATATATACATTATCAGTTCAATTATCTATTACTAGAATCATTGATGATGAAAATAAACTTGGTTTGAACTCACATGAAAATGTTACTATTATTTTTCACAAGAATCAATATTATTGGTGTAACGCCCCGACCCCAGTTACCCAGATTCGGTGCATTATTGCGTAACATTGTCATGATCACAAAAGATCAAGTCTCGAAAGGCCGATTAGGTTAGTTGTCGTGGAAACACTAGATACATTCAGAAATTTTACATTACATCATAAAGTGAAAAATCACAATAACATAGTCTCCATAGTCCACACATCTATCCCTTTCAGAATATCCCTGTAGGTCAGTCATAAAATATTTCTTCACTTCTTGGGAAAAATAAAACATTGAAAGGGGTGATCTCAGATTCTCAGTAAGTATAACAATATAGAGGAAGCTTTCATAAATAAACATAAACATTTAATGCAATGTATGACTAAAACAAAATCCTTTTAAACTTGAACTTAAACATAATATGGAAAAAGTAAAATGAGATAATTCCATTTACTTATTCACATGGATATTCTACTGGTCGAATAATCACATGCAATATCAATAACCACTTTCATAATGATGGAATGCATAATGCCATACTATCATAACAACGTAGCCAAGGCCTCGTTCCAAGACTACAAATAAGATTTTGTCAAGGCCTCGTGCCAAGACACTAGTTTGTCTCATGAGACCTGCCGATGCATCGAGAAGCTATAGCGGGCTCACCCCGTCACTTATTAAGTCCAATTCATTCCTCATATGAACAGGTTTAAACATATCATAAACCATAACATAATCGTATTACATAAAACATGCATAAAGGAAACATAACATTTCAACATTTCAATCACAATATATCAATACAACACATTGATATAATAAAAACACTTTTAAAACCATTTTCAATACCAAAATAAAAGAAAATTAAAACTTGATATTTATTTTTCATTTAAAAAAATTTATGGCTTGTAGAGGAAGTTGAAACTCAAATAATGGTCACGGCGGCGGAGAAGTCATTACAGCCGCATACGTAATAAAAAAACATTCCTTTTGTCGTTTAGTAAAACGCTTCATATAAAAATATTCCTTTTGAATAAAAGTAAAAGTCAAAGGGGTTTATACACCGTATAAAAGAAAGTTGTGTATAAACAAAATATGCCTCAATGAAAAGAGACTGAGATGAAGACCCTTACAAAGATCATTTTTTTAAATAAAATAATTCAATTATGTGTATTCACTATAATTAAACATAAATAATGTTAAAATACAAGATAGGACATAATAATATCATGACATAATTTGAAAGTAGGAGATTAACCCAAAGAATGAAAATTGGGTTAAGAAGTTCCCTTACCTCTTGTCCGAATTGACTCGACCACTCTTTAATCTCCTAAATAATATACTAGAGTTAATTTCTATTTGCATAAGAACTTTTTTCATGTTCATTATTCCTTTTATATCACTTATTATGATGTTATTAACATTATTTAATTATTTAAGTTAATAACGGTCATTTTGTCGATCTTTGGTACTTGAGTCAAAAATAAACTTCTTATAATTACAAGTTGTTCATGTGGTGAAATATCCATTATATAGAGAATTATATTCATGATGTAGATATCATATATATCATATATATCCAGTATATAAATGAATTTATAATATTACATAACATTTAGAGGTAAGAAATGAAATGCACCTTTCATGGAGACGGTAAGCCGTTTGTAAACATGAACACTATTTTCATTTATATTTCGTATTTAATGGAAGGAAATTATAATTATATAAATTTATACTATAATTTCATAATAATATAATGTATAATACCATTTAATCCATCCTTTATACATCCCACATATGGCATTAACGATTCAAATCACTTTCAGGGGGCAGTAGTCCGCACTTCCTAAAATGAAATTATCGTGTTTACCTATAAAGGAAATCATAAAGGTATTCCATAAATGAAAAATACAGAATCATAAGGAAAACAACAACATAATATATATCATATATAAAAATAGTGTCATCATAATTTCCACCATTAGAGGTGTTAAAAGAATATTAAACAATCATCGTTTCGTGAGGCAGTATTTCGCCACCCACAGAAACAGTATGTTCTTTAACCATTAGAAGAAGGTGTGTGTAATTGTAAATCAAATACTTATCATAAAGTCATCCTAGAATATTTTAGATACTGTTTTTGTTACAAAAGAGAGTAATAAAAAGATTTTAAGGAGTTGGAGAAGCAAAATAAAAGAAAAGAACATAAGGGAAACATTACCTTAAAATCGGGTAACTCTTTTTGATTTGAGCCAAAGGATTCCTTGGGAAGACTTCTGCCCAAAGTGAGGCTTCTAGGAGTAAGAGAGGGAAGATGAGAGAGTATTTGGGCAGAGTTTGGCTTAGCCAAATGGATTTTATGGTGTAAATAAGGTGGTAGTGGTGGGGGCCTTTTATAAGAGGAGCGGAGGGGCACTCTTGGAAAGTCATCAAATGTTACATTATTGTGAAATTATTTTCGGATTTTAAAGGTCCCACAATGATATATTTCTAGGATAATGTGATAAGGGTTCGAAATCTACTCATCCAATAGGTTTTTGACAAGTGTAAGTCTTATATTTTACATTATTGTTTCATTTTATTTAAATCGTTAATTAATGAGGTAATTGCTGCATCATCAACGTGTCATAAAAAATTTAATTTATTTAATGTCCAAAAATTATAATAAAATTACCATGATGTAGGAAATCGTTTTATCTTTCCAATTAATATTTATAGTAAAAAATGTAACTTATATAACCCCATTTAATAATTTTTTTAGTAAAACAACACATGTTTGTGACAATTTTATTTTTACTTTAAATAAAAAGTAATTAATGTCATTTTCTTACCCAAGTGGCTCCATGGGGTCCCCAAGTTGACCCATGGATTTTCTTGGTCGGCCATGACTCATCCAATAAGGGTAGGACATGTTTCATGATATTTTCATATTTTTATAATATCATTTTTACCTTAAGTTTCACTAATTACCTTTAATCGCGATTAATTAAACTTAAAAGTTACTATTCACCAAAAAATTATTTTAATCCCATTGAGCCACATTTTACTTCCTAATGAAAACCATTTATGTTGGATTTTTGAAAATCAAATCACATAAGTGGTAATGTTTCATTTAAACTAAATATCAGTTTTTTTAACTACCACTTAGTGGTTTCACTATTCATCAAAATTGAAGTTTTTCAGAACAATGCCAAAATTTCACCCTAAGCTATAATTGATACTCCGAATTAAAAAATGATGTCTATTTTAAAAAATTCCAAACATATAAGTTTCAGTAATTAATTTTATAATTAATTCCCACTGTCACAACAAATAGCGTGTTTTTAAGAACAGTATATATCAAAAGATTGACAATTGTTTATGTCCAATTTCGATGTTAAATTAATTCTAAAGACCAACATTTGATAAAATGGTAAAAATATATTCTAATTAGAATTTAAAACCACTAAATAGTATAATTTATCACTATAAATTATTTTGATTTAAAAAGTTGTTTTAAGTATTTTTCATTGTTCATAAAAAATTGGAAGTTCTCAGAAAATTACAAAAAATTCAACTTAGGATAATTTCGATATTACGTATACAAAAATTAAGTGCATTTTGAAATATAAAATTTCTATAATTTTAACAAGTAGGTATTACTATTCATAACGGCTACTTTGATTAGTCGTGGTGTGTTAGAACTCGAACTTGCATACAATGCATGCTATTGCATTATTGAAAGAGAGGCATATCATGGAAGCTCGGGGTGTTACATTCTCCCCTCCTTCAATAAATTTCTTCCTCGTAATTTGAAATTTTTCATTGAAAATAATAGGTTTAAAATAGAAAATACCATTGTGGAAAACCCACATCGGAAATAAGGTTAAAAAAATATAACATTAAAAGAATGAAAGAGAAGTACAAAGGACACCCAAGATAGCCCATACTAGGATTCTATGAAAATAAGGATATGGAGGAAAAAAACCATCAAGGTCTGATGGAGAGTCGTATGAAACAGAATTAGGAGAAATTTAACTACAAGAAAATCACAAACTTGTAATTGGTTAAATGGTCATTGATTCCCCAATTGGAAAAGTTAACCGACCACATTTTTGTTTTAAGTTACATTTCATAATGTTGAGGAATTTATTTAGGAGATTTACTAAGAACATAAGGAAATATACTTACATGTCATGTAGACTTTCATTCATTAATAAATTATTACGACAAACCCATCTTTCACTCCAAAAGGTAATAGAACTCAAAAATATTCTACTTATCATAATTGTATAAGATTCCAAATATTAACACATATCATTTAGATTAGGAAAACGTTTTTGTAATAACCAGGGACTTCCCGTAGGCTAGTTGTAGGTAATAAAGGCTTGTCGCACTATGGTTGTGGGTTCGATTCCTACAGCTTTGTCCGACGCGACGGGTTATCCCCCGACCTACAGGTTGTCCTTTTCCTAAAACAATAGTATTATAATATTCCAAAAATAATCTTCAAAAAAATTTTAACCTTAAACAATGCTATCAAAGTTTAAACATAATCCATTCCACCCTTTATAATTATCCAAAATACCTCTATCCGGAATTTCTCTAAAAGGTCTCTAAATTCCAAAATCAATTGTAACACCAGATTCCCCAGACAAGGTAAAGTTTCTCTTATTGTCACATACTAAAAATATGATTACCTTCATCATATTAAAACCTTAATGAAAACAAAAAGTATTGAAGTACAATGCTTATATATATATATATCACATTATTCTTATAACCAGAATATAATCCTTGTTTCCAGAAGCACCAATACATTAATTCTTCCTTTTCAACTGTAGTAACAACATAACATTGTCCTTGATCCCTTGGCATTTTCTGAGGTAAGGTTCCCTGGTGCTTAAAACATTCATTTTCATAATGCCCCATTTCCCTACAATTGTAGCATTCAACATTGATAGCCTCTTTCTTTCCCTTTAAATCACGCACCTGGTGACCTTTTTCTCCACATTTATAACAAACTCCCATTCCTTTTAGGCATGTACCGGGGTGATTCTTCCCATAATTATTTCATAATGGAAAATCCTTCTTTCTCTTTTTCCCTTTATCTGTATCTTATTCCACCGTTCTCTTCTTATCTTGCTTCACTTTTATGTCATAAGACATAGAGAATTCCTTTTCTGTCTTGATAGCACACAAGACTATATCTTCGTATGTTGAGAAATAGTGTGATACTAAAGCTTGATGGAGAAATGGTTTTAACCCATCAAATAAACGGTCAATCTTACTTCTTGGGTTACGTATATAATCTGCTGCATGCCTCGCTAACCTTGTAAAGTTATCCTCATACATTGCGATATTCTCATCATCTTTCTGCCTCAGACTCGGAAATTGCCTTCCCATATCTGATCGATGGTCATGTGGAAAGTATTTTTCTAAGAAAATTTCCTTAAACTCCCTCCATTCCATACTTGATACTTCTTCATCCTCCTTTTTGTTTTGAATCAGCGACCACCGTTGATCGGCATCTCTAGTGAGGCAGTAGACTGCCATGAAAACCTTCTCCCCTTCGCTACTCCCCAAGGCGTGGAATATTTTCTCTAAGGAGTTTATCCATTTCTCATCTACTGATGGATTTGTACCCCCATTAAATGTTGGTGCTTGTTGCCTCATGATGCGGTCTAACATTGATCCTCCACGTTACGGATCAGGGTGCTCCATACGAGTATGGTTATTATTCATAACCTGAGCGAGTTGTCCCAGTATGGTAATAAGTTGATCAGCACCAGTTGTATCTCCAGTTCCACAATAATTATCTTGAGCAGGAGGGAAATCCCTACACAGAGTGTGTGCATTGATACGGTTTCCATTCCTCCCACTACGCACCATTTCTAAAAAATGGAATAAACTATATGATGTTATGAATTAAAATACATAATTCCATACTTGTAAAACACTAAACATAAATTGAAATATTTATGGATATAATCCATAATCATAAAAAAAATTCCTTTAGGAATTATATACTCATAAACCATTCATAACGGTTTGTAAAGAAAATGATAATTATCCTAAGAATATCCCCCAGGAGTGTCATAACCAAGAGTGTAGCAAGGCCCATTGTCGTGCACCAGTTCCTGTTTGAGTCTAGCTCAAAGTGGTGTTTTTGGGTTTTACCCCTAGGTACATCTGTGCCAAAGCCGCCTCTACCTGGTCATATCCAGAAAGGGATGTATTGCTTGGAAAACTCAAAAAACCTCTATAATACCAAAATTATAGGAAGTTATTCTATACTAATCCTCAAAGTCTATCTTTGGGCTATGTGCTCTAATCAGAGTTTACCTAAATCTAGCTTCCAAGGTTAGTACGAACCTCCCTCTAATAGCAACTATAACACCCCGACCCCAGTTACACAGAGTCGGTGCATTATTGCGTAACATTGGCATGATCACAAAAGATCAAGTCTCGAAAGACCGATTAGTTTAGTAGCCTTGGAAACACAAGATACATTCATAAATGTTACATTACATCATAAAGTGAAAAATCACAATAACATAGTCTCCATAGTCCACACATCTATCCCCTTCAGACTATCCCTGTAGGTCAGTCATAAAATATTTCTTCACATTTTGGGAAAAATAAAACATTGAAAGGGGTGAGCTCAGATGCTCAGTATGGATAACAATATAGCGAAATCTTTCATAAATAAACATAAACATTTAAGGCAATGTATGACTAAAAAAGCCTTTAAAACTTGAACTTCAACATAATATAGGAAAAGTAAAATGAGATAATTCCATTTACTTATTCACATGGATATTCTACTGGTCGAATAATCACATGCAATATCAATAACCACTTTCATAATGATGGAATGCATAATTCCATACTATCATAACCACGTAGCCAAGGCCTCATTCCAAGAATAAAAATAAGATTTTGTCAAGGCCTCGTGCCAAGGCACTAGTTTGTCAAATGAGACCTACCGATGCATCGAGGAACTATAGCGGACTTCACCCGTCATTTATTAAGTCCAATGCATTTCTCATATGAACAGGTTTAAACATATCACAAACCATAACATAATTGTATTACATAAAACATGCATAAAGGAAACATAACATTTCCACATTTCAATCATAAGATATCAATAAAACACATTGATATAATAAAAACACTTTCAAAACCATTTTCAATACAAAAATAAAAGAAAATTAAAACTTGATATTTAGTTTTCATTTAAAAAAATTTATGGCTTGTAGAGGAAGCCAAAACTCAAATAATGGTCACAGAGGCGGGGAATCCATTGTCGCCACATACATAAGAAAAAAACATTCCTTTTGTCGTTTAGTAAAACGCTTCATATAAAAATATTCCTTTTGAATAAAATTAAAAGTCAAAGGGGTTTATACACCGTATAAAGGAAAGTTCTGTATAAAACAAAATATGCCTCAATGAAAGGAGATTGAGATGAAGTCCCTTACAAAGATCATTTTTTTAAATAAAATATATCTATTATGTGTATTCACTATAAGTACACATAATGAAAGTACAAATACATGATAGGACATAATAATATCATGACATAATTTGAAAGTAGGAGATTAACCCAAAGAATGGAAATTGGGGTAAGAAGTTCCCTTACAAAGATAATTTTTTTAAATAAAATATATCTATTATGTATATTCACTATAATTACATATAAATAAAGTAAAAATACAATATAGTACATAATAATATCATGACATAATTTGATAGTAGGAGATTAACCCAAAGAATTGAAATTGGGTTAAGAAGTTCCTTTACCTCTTGTCTGAATTGACTCGACTGCTCTTTAATCTCCAAAATAATAAACTAGAGTTAATTTCTATTTTCTTAAGAACCTTTTTCTTGTCCATTATTCCATTTATATCACTTATTAAGATGTTATTTACATTATTTAATTATTTAAGTTAATAACGGTCATTTTGTCGATCTTTGGTACTTGAGTCAAAAATAAACTTCTTATAATTACAAGTTGTTCATGTGGTGAAATATCCATTATATCTAGAATTATATTCATTATGTAGATATCATATATATAATATATATCCAGTATATAAATGAATTTATAATATTACATAACATATAGAGGTAAGAAATGAAATGCACCTTTCATGGAGACGGTAAGCCGTATGTACACATGAACGCTACTTTCATTTAGATTTTGTATTTAATTGAATGAAATTATAATTATATAAATGTATACAATAATTTAAGAATAATATAATGTATAATACCATTTACTCCATCCTTTATACATCCCACATATGGCATTAACGATTCAAATCACTTTCCGGGGGCGGTAGTCCGCACTTCCTAAAATGAAATTATCGTGTTTACCCATATAGGAAATCATAATGGTATTCCATAAATGAAAAATACAGAATCATAAGGAAAACAACAACATAATATATATCATATATAAAAATAGTGTCATCATAATGGCCACCATTAGAGGTGTTAAAAGAATATTGAACAATCATCGTTTCGTGAGGCAGTATTTCGCCACCCACAGAAACAGTATGTTCTTTAACCGTTAGAAGATGGTGTGTGTAAGTGTAAATAAAATACTTATCATAACATCATACTAGTATATCTTAGATACTGTTTCTGTTACAAAATAGAGTAATAAATAGATTTTAAGGAGTTGGAGAAGCAAAATAAAACAAAAGAACATAAGGGAAGACATTACCTTAAAATCGGGTAACTCTTTTTGATTTGAGCCAAAGGCTTCCTTGGGAAGACTTCTACCCAATGTGAGGCTTCTAGGAGTAAGAGAGGGAAGTTGATAGAGTATTTGGGTAGAGTTTGGGTGAGCCTAATGGCTTTGATGGTGTAAATAAGGTGGTAGTGGTGGGGGCATTTTATTAGAGGAGAGGAGGGGCACTCTTGGAAAGTCATAAAATGTTACATTATTATGAAATTATTTTCGGGTTTTAAAGGTCCCAAAATGATATATTTAGAGTATAATGTGATAAGGGTTCGAAATCTATTCATTAAATAGGTTTTTTACAAGTGTAAGTCTTATATTTAACATTATCTTTTCATTTTATTTAAATCGTTAATTAATGAGGTAATCGCTGCATCATCAACGTGTCATAAAAAATTTAATTTATTTAATGTCCAAAAATTATAATAAAATTACCATGATGTAGGAAATAGTTTTAGCTTTCCATGTAATATTTATAGTAAAAAAGTAAACTTATATAACCCCATGTAATAATTGTTTTAGTAAAACAACACATGTTTGTGATAATTTTATTTTTACTTTAAATAAAAAGTAATTAATGTCATGTTCTTACCCAAGTGGCTCCATGGGGTACCGAAGTTGACCCATGGATTTTCTTGGTCGTCCATGACTGATCCAATAAGGGTAAGACAAGTGTAAAGATATTTTCATATTTTTATAAAATCATTTTTACCTTAAATTTCACTAATTACCTTTAATCGTGATTAATTAAACATAAAAGTTACTATTCAAAAAAAATATTATTTTAATCCCATTGATCCACATTTTACTTCCTAATGACAACCATTTATTTAGGATTTTTGAAAATCAAATCACAGAAGTGGTAATGTTTTATTTAAACTAAAAATCAGTTTTTTTAACTACCACTCAGTGGTTTCACTATTCATCAAAATTGATGTTTTTCATAACAATGCCAAAATGTCACCCTAAGCTATAATTGATACTCTGAATTGAAAAATGATGTCTATTTTAAAAAAATCCAAACATATAAGTTACATTAATTAATTTTATAATTAATTCCTATTGTCACAACAAATAGCATGTTTTTAAGAAACAATATATATCAAAAGATTGACAATTTTTTATGTCCAATTTCAATGTTAAATTAATTCTAATGACCACCATTGGATAAAATAGTAAAAATATATTCTAATTATACTTTAAAACCAATAAATAGTATAATTTATCACTATAAATTATTTTTATTAAAAATTTGTTTTAAGTATTTTTCACTATTCATAAAAAATTGGAAGTTCTTAGAAAATTACAAAAAATTCAACATAGGATAATTTTGATATTAAATATACAAAAATGAAGTCCATTTTGAAATATAAAATTTCTATAATTTTAAAAGTTGGGTATTACTATTCATAACGGCTACTTTGATTAGTCGCGGTGTGTTAGAACTCAAACTTGCGTACAATGCAAGCTATTACATTATTGAAAGAGAGGCATATCATGGAAGCTCGTGGTGTTACAATTGGTCGTATTTGGTAAAATAATAAAATAATGACTAAAATAACAGGAAAACTCTCCTCTCCTCCACTATAACCCTCCCCCCCCCCCCCCACTCCCTTTACTATTCACTCCTCTCAATCCTTGTGACTTGTGTAAATTCTACCAAATATAATCCCAGGATCCTCCCCCATGATTATAAACCCATGGTCTCATAAAAACACCTAAACCTCTCCCTTAAAGAGGCTCTCAAGGAAGATTACTTCCAGAGGTAAATTCCTGTTTTCATTTCATTTTTTTTCAAGTTCTTTTTTTTTCTTTTTCTTTTCTCACCTCCTTTCATCCAAATGTTGTGTTGACTCCAGTACAATAACTTTATTGGATTTTATTTATGATAAAGGAATAGTTCATCATCATCTCTCATTTCCCCTTCTTTTATACTAGAAATGAATCCACCATCTTAGATGTGTTATTTTATCACATTCAAGGACTAAGGGTTTTCAATTTCTATTAACATCTTTAATTATGGTCATTAAACCATTTTGATAGTTAAAACAGACTATAATATATGTATTATTACTTTCTTACGGTTATTCAATCCTTTTGTACAAATGATATTTATAAATCAAAATGAGTTTTTTGGGATCAAAACCGTTAATTAAACCAAACAATTGACCTTAAAGTGTTATATAATGTTTCATATTCACACTAAATATCCAAATGAATTTTATAACGATGTAATATTATGTTTTTTCACTAATAACATAAAACTTATATTATGTACAACCATTCTAATTCTACATGTTTATCCATACATGAATATAAGTAAACTAATCCTGGACACATGACTTTCTTTCTTTCTTAGGTTGGATCTTAGAAACAGATGACTGATTAGGATCTCTGGTTGCTTGTATAGTTGTTGTTTTCTTTTTTTATTTTGTATAGCATGTATTATATTGCTTCCTTTTTCCCTAAATTCATATTTTCCTACTTTTTAGAGATATGAAATTACATCATCATATTTTTTTATATCACTCGATTCATCTTTTGGGTCGATTATTATTGATGGTTATTATTCTTACTTATGTTTTCGGTTTTATTTATTCATTATTATTCTACTTTGGATATATTTATTCACTTTTTATTATATACATACACTGTTTACCACTCTTAAATGATTGAATAGTCTCCCCACAGACACTCCCTAGGCCCTCGCTACTATTCGGCAGCCTCTGACAAATGAGAAGGTGTTCTTGAGGCCATGTGGCCCACTATCTTGAGGCACCATCGAGTCGCACCCAAGTTGAGACATCACAACATTAAATCAGAGAACTTTATTTTATTTTTTATTATTTTTTGGAATATATATAGTATATTAGGAACTTTTTGGAACTTGATTATATGTTGTTCATGTGAGTAGTTAACCCATGTTTGAGTTAAATACAATGTTTCCTCGGAAAAGAAAATTATTGCTTTGTATTTCTCTTATTACAGTTGATATCCTTTCAACATTGGGTGATGAACATGATTTTGAATTTTCATATGATTTATGGATATTTTACCTTGGCCTGTTATAGAAAGGATAATGTTACATGTGTCATCATAGACACCTATGACGCATATTCCATTCATATTTTATGCCATATAGGTGCATTTTATTTTCATTTGTTGCTTGTGATTCCTATGATTGTTGAGTGAGATATAGTTTTCATATTTTCATGTGAAACTATTATCTTCTCCAACATTAGGTAATTGTTTATTTAAAGTTTCATCACCGATCTAAATAGTGTTTTCCTATATCGGTTTATTGTGCCATCTTAAATATCTTATTTCAACCCATGTCATTTATATACCTCTAGTTACATGATTTTCACTTTGCCTATAATCACATAATTACCAATCTCAATTATAATATGTATAGGCCCTCATAGATTAGGAAGTGTAAATAAATGATTTCATCCATCATTATTTTTACCTATTTCCTTTAGAGACTGAATTTAAGACATCTAATTAATAATTAAATTGGTGTTTTCATTCATTTATAAAGTTTCTGGGCCTTTATTAGCTGGTAATGCTAATACATTTAATCAAACCTCGATATATGTGTATAAGAAAAAAACATTAAATTTTAATCTTGACTTATAAAATTAAATGGTTTTTAGTAAATGAAGCGGAAAGTTGTAATTTACCCTTCACCTACTAGAATACTTGTAAATATAATTTGAACACTTACCAATACCTTGGACCTATAATCAAATTGTTGGGGTAGTATAACTTGATTAGTGAGACATTTTTCTTATGATCTTCTTCCTCTAGAGTTTCTATCTACTTTCACTCTATTCTATAGTATGTGCTTGGAATTTTCCAAGTTATGACTCCATGATGACCCCAAGTCATTCTCTAGTAAGGTGGTGATGATCATGCTTTGTAGGTGGTGGGCCCTGAGTCACTAGATATTCCTCTAGTAGTGTATCTTGGGTAACAATATATTATTCCCTAACTATGAATTGAAACTCTTATTTTTGAGAGTTAGCTACATATGATTCAATCCATGCATGGTGCTCCATGACCTGTACGTACTGTGGATTATAAAAATTGTGAGTTCCAGCAGTATCATCCTACCATATTCTTGAGGGATGGTAGTCCTTAGGAAACTGGGACTTAGATAGGGGACATCCATTATATCTTTAATTATATATAGATTATTTTATATAGGAGGATGAATATTTCCACCTACATGCTTCATGATTCCACAAAACACAGGTGGTATGTGATCACCCATTCCTATCTTCATCATGGCATTATCTTGGCGAACTTCTGGACTTTTTTCAACGATTACTTTTTCCCTTACATGCTAAGGGATGACTGGTATAGAGATTTTATGCACCTAGAGTAGGGTACTATGTATTTCATATACAATTCAACATGTTTTACTTATTTACAATGATTTACACGACTTTTAGTTAGTCATGATCTATCATGAGTGAGGTGTTTTGAGGATGGGATAAAGTATGCCATCCACTCACAGGTGATTGTATTCTACCTACCTATTTTTTTTAATCATTAACAAATATCTTATCACTAAGAACAACCTAAGATAAGCAGATAATTCCACCTACAAGAGGATCAGTTTTGACATAGGGTGGTAGTTCTTATGGTAGTTAGAAGAATAGCCTTGAGGTTTATCTTCAGAGTGGTGGTGATTAGAGTATCAATATAGGAAGCACTATTATCTACCATTAATGTGGATAGTAAGGAAATATGGAACCTCAATGTGAGAGAAACCATATTGAGTTTCATGATTTCAACAATATGGGTCATCTTTATGGATTCTTTGAAACCATTCTACCAGCTTTGAGTGGAATCAGATCCATACTAGCTCTAATTTTTGGGGAATGATCAGTTACATCTTGTCCTATTGGGAGTTGGAGTATCACTTGTAGATCAGGACAAGGAGTATGTTGTTCCCATGGTATCAAGAATTATAATAATCCATGACATTAGAGTGTACATTCTCAGGGTAGTCCAGCTATAATAAAATTTCATGGATCATCTCAGTTTCATGTTTTATAGATGGTACACGATGATCGGATGGAAGGACACTCGACCGTATGAGGTAATATTCTATTATACACAAATATAATATCTTCTTTATTTGATAAAGGTTCTTATCATTATGTTATCTCTATATTTATCTGGAAAATTATTGGGCTAGAAATTCAATACTACTATGGTGTGATGACCATGTATACATCATTTTGTGTATGATCAGAGGGAATATTCCAATATAAGGACTATCCCCTTATGTTAAGTGGTTATCTCTTATTATAGGACCTGTTCATCCTTGAGATTATTGGATTCAATGTAATTATTGGGATGGACTAGTGGGTTCCCTTACATGCCTATGTGGATTTATGTCACCGTGGGGTATTTTTTACATCACCATAGGGTGATATTTGTCTTTACATGGGTTATTAGAATGTCTAGGATAGTAGAACCAGACCAGAGAATCATGTGTTGGGTGGAGAAACCTCCAATGATTCTTTTTTATTCATGGAGGAGTATAGAATATATATATATATATGAAAATATTTCCTCCTATAGTTGATCATTTAGGGATGTCTTTCCTGAAATTTTTTATGGCCTACCTCTTGTCATAGAGGTATATTTTGTCATTAATATTATTCTAGGAGAATTTCCAATATCTATTCCTCCATATAGGATGGAACCTACTGAGATCTAGGATCTCAAGAGACAGTTGGAGGATTTAGAGGCCAAGTGTTCTATCTGACCCAAAAATTCTTCTTGGGGTTCACCCAAGCCTTTTTTCAGGAAGGAGGATGGAACCCTTAGACTATGAATGGATTATCAATGGTTGAACTAGATTATAGTTAAGAACCAATATACACTACCTTGAATATATGATCTCTTTGATTAGCTCTGAGGAGCTAGGGTCATTTGGAAAATCAACCTGAGAATGTTCTATAATGAGGTGCATGTCAGGCCTTCATATAAACCATGTATTACATTATAAACCCAGTATGGTCTATATGAGTATCATGTTATTACATTATTTAATGACATGTTTGTGTATTCTCATAATCGGAATGACCATGAAAAAAATCTTGATATTATTTTGAATAAACTGAAGGATTATTAGATATATGTTCAGCTTCCTGTGTGCCACTTCTGGAACAAAAAAATTCAATTACTCGGTGATATTATATTTAAATATAATGTATCTATTGACCAAGAAAAGATCAGTGTTGTGGTTAACTAGGAGTATCCCAAGAACGTGTTTGATATACAGAGTTTCTTTTGGGTATTTGGATATTACATGTGTTTTACATAAGACTTATCATTCCTTTATGTACCACTTACAGGACTTGCTAATAAGGGTGGGATGTTTTAATGGTCATATGTGTGTGATAGTACCTTTTCTTCCAATGGCCCAAAAGCCATCAAATTTATTATTAAATGATAAATTACCCTATTAAGGGATAAAGTGGGTAGAAACCTGATTTAAAATAATTGATATAGGACAATTACACTCGAAGTATAGAAACAATAAAACTAGGATGCCATCACAGTACATCTCCTCCCAGCATTTGATCAATGTAGCTCTCCACCATTGCAATGTTGTTTGGAAAACAAGTTTCATGTGTCAAAGTACAAGAATGATCTAATGGCTGGTGTCATATCCTCTCAAACAAACAAATCCAAAAAACTCTACAAAAGGATATATGGAATTTTGTGAGGATTCAACCATCAGAATAGGTGCAATTTTGATGCAAGATGATAGGGTAGTTTTGAATAGGTCTCTCTTATTGATACCTCCTGCTTGTAACTACCCAAAATATGACCTCGAGCTAGAAGTTGTTGTCTATGCCTTATGTTGATGTAGACACTATCTAATTGGTGAGAGTTTTGTGGTTTATACGAACCATAATAGCTTCAAATATTTCTTCATGCTTCATGAATTCATTTTTAGATAGTAAATATGGATTAAATTTCTTTAGTAATTTCAATTTAATATTTCTTATATGACTGGAATGGGAAACCTGATAGCTAATACGCTGAGCCAAAAAACTCATACACGGGCCATGAAGGAAGCAAGTGATGAATATAAATTCATGGCCCTTCTTTATGATAGGCTTCTAGAGTTTTATGAAATTCATGAGATGTCTATTCTTGTAGCCATATAAGGTAACTATATCCTTCTATAAAGGGTGAAGAGCATGTAGTTTTTAGATCCTAAGAGGTTGGTTCTTCAATATTTTATTTCTAGTGAGAACATTCCTCTGGATTAGTTTTTTGATGGAGTTGGAATCCTATATATAAATAGATGTTTTTGGGTTCCTATGGATATGAGATTGTAATCGATGTGGGAGTTCATGATTCTTAGATAATAGTCCATCTAGGCATATCAATGATGTATCATGATATTCATCTATTTTACTAATGTCCTGGGATTAAGCGTCAGATAAAATGATTTATTACTTGGTGTTCCACCTGTGAATATGTAAAGGTGGATCACTAGAGGCTTTTAGATTTGTACATCCATTTTTTGTCCCATAATGGAAATGGGAATATTTTATAATGTAATTTTTAGTTATCTAAACAATTTTTCCTTGATGTAGTGATGTGGTTTCATTATTCGTGGATCGACTTCTGAAAGTATCCTAATTACTTACTACTTGGGAGACTTTATCAGTTGTTGAGATGTGAAGACTGAATTTCTTTGAGATCAGACAAATATATGGGTTCCACCATACTATCATTTTATATAGGGAATTTTTTTTCACCTCGAGGTTCTGGTTGTGGTTATAGAGCGCTACAGGTACACTGGTTCTTATGAGTACATGATTTCTCCCTCAAAACAATGATCAGTCTAAAGGGATGATACAGGTGTTAAAGGACATGCTCTAAGTATGCTTCCTTGATTTTACAGGTACTTGGAGAAGGTAATCCCTCCCATAGAATTTCAATAAAAATAGATATCAGGTGACAATTCAGATGGATCATTATGTGGCCTTAAATGGTAGTCTATTCCGATCACCCTTGTGCTTGTTAGAGGTAGGGAAGGTAGTGCTACTAGTTCCTTATATCATGAAGGAGAATTCAGATTCGGTTTAGTTGATTAGGAAGAATATTTGAACTCCTGAATCTAGAAATAAATCTTATGGCAATCTCCATCGAAGACTTTTGGAGTTTTAGGTCAGGGAAATGTTTTCTTATAGGTATCCCCTAGACTTGGGAATAGACAGATATAGATATAAAGGAAACTTTCATTGTATTATGCAGGGTCATTTGATATTTTGGATAGAGTTGGGCCAATATCCTATCAGTTTCTTTTACATTTTAGGTATCATTCCATGCATGATTTCTTCCATGTTTCACATATTTATTGGTACCATACTGACATGTATCCTATATTTAATCCTAAGTATGTTCAACTATATATTGATGCTACATTTGAGGAGTATCCTTTATGAATTATTGACAGGAGCATGAGGGTTATCTAAGGTCGATATGTCCTTTTACTACATGGTATATAGAATTATGGACATGTAAAAAATGAAACTTATGAGTAGTAGGCTAATGTGCATGCTCTATGGCCAGATTTGTTCTCAAAAAAATATTTTCCAAAATTGGAAGATAACTCGGGGATGAGTTTCTTTATGTGGGTAAAACTGTAAGAATAGTTTTTTCCTTTGAGGTATAGATCATTTAATTTATTGCCTAATTTTTTATCTTAGACCTTTTATGAATGTAGACTGATTTCATGAAAGTTTTAGGGGTTTTGGGACTTTTTTGGATCTTGGAACCCTAGTCGGTGGAAGAAATCACTAGGCTTCATAGTTAGTAGAAACTATGAATCTCATCCCATATGGTTACTCTAAACTATGTAAGGTAATTTAGAGAGAGAATAAGGTTTTACAGTCTACCCTAACCATTATCTTAGGGTTCCATGACTATGTGATTTGTATACAATTTTTAGCAGAGCTGAATAAACTGGTTGGTGCATGATTTCTCAAACTGTGCATCCAAATTGTGAGTGTTCCCACTTGAGGTGGTCAGGTGCACAAGTTTGTCACACAATTTAGAAAACTGTGTGTCCAAACTGTGTGACCTCCTTATTCTAGGTGAAATTACTAATTTTCCAATAAAAATATATTAAGTCACCCCACCTCTTCTTTTTTCAATTATAGTGGATAAAGGCCTTGTTTTTTATCCATTTTGACCTTTCAATCCCCTCTTCATATGTTTTTATCATGTTTCATATCTTGAGCTCAGACTTGAGATCTGTTGGAATTGTTAGATTAATCTATGTAGGATCTTCAATCATTAGGCCCATTTTATCATTTTATTACTCTTGACGATGTTATTTTTATGTGGTATCATACTCCCTATTTTTAGGGAATTGATATTTTATTATACTTTCTTCCAATCCAAGAGAAACTAAGGGATGATATAGGATGATGAGTCTTCTAAAAGCATATGGAATGTGTTCTATGACTTTTCCCTAAAATTCTTGTTATTTACAAATTTTCATCATTATGGGCATCCTAGTTTCACTGAGAGTTTCGATAAATTCATCTAGGTTTATTGTAATCATTGATATCATATACTAGAGTCCTTTATAGGATTTTTATATGTTTCATTGGAGATAGTACTTGAACATTGCCCACCCCTAGTAGGGTAATTTTCTAATTATTCCTTTAGGGCCATGTTCATAATTATTTGAGACACTATTTCAGTGTGTTTTTTAAAACCTACTAATAGTAATTCCTTTTTAATTAAATTGAATTATTAATTGAGAATTAATGGAATATGTATATTGTAAAAAAAATTTCACATGAATATATAATTGATATTTTAATGATTGTAATAAATCAATTGACTTATTAAATGGAATGACTATTACATGGACCTTGAATATATATTATATAAATGGAATAAGTATAAGGTCCCTTTCCATATATACCATTTCATATTTACAGGATTTATCAAACTTGATCCATCCTTGGATTCCTGAGGGAATACCTTGAGCACTTAAAGGATTCCATTCTAAATCTAGGAGCTAATTTCTAAGGGAGATACCCACCTTTGAACATGGTCCTTATATAATAGTAGATTCCCTGAATGATGCCTCAGGATCCCCTCACTATCCCTCAATATATTAGTATTCCTTGGATACAATCCTTGGATTCATCTTGATGTATTCTGACACATGATTCTATGGATTCATCCCATTAGGCCGAGCCATGATTAGCATGAGATTAATGTGGATAATCTCCATTGACTTTGTTAGATTCTTTTATAGTTGAATTCCTTGGGTGGGCCACTTGTATTAAACTCAAAACCTCTATTTCCAATCTTCATAAGTTACTACATTGATTTAGATAAACCGATGCGGTCAGTTATTCCTCGATTACACCTTGGACCCTATTCATAATAATCATGATCTATTTTGGTTTGGGTGAAATTTTCACTTGGTTTAAATATATTTACTAAACTTGAATGATTTAATTATATGATCTCACAATCACAAACATTTCCATATAGGGATGAAGTACGTATGAGTTATTATTTTGGCATTTATTTACTTGTACATATACATGCATACTACTAATTTTATATTCATAGACTATATTTTTATAAATTATGGTGGTGGTGGATTACTAAGAATTATATCAAACCCTATCCATGTGGTCATTGGTAGGTTGGAAAATTATATGACTGTAGGTATGGAAAAAGTTTTTCCACGTATTGGACAGATGAATTTTTTGATTTCTTAGGATGGAACATTATAGTAGATGAATGATAAGGATCTCAGGATGCATAAATAGTTTTTGGTTTCTTTTATTATTTTTTATATCATGTCTTTTACTACTACATATTTCCCTGTATACTTGTTTTCCATCTTTTTAAAGACATGGAATAACATCATCATCATTTTTGTGTATGAATATATTTATCTTTTGGTTTGATTCTTATTGACAGTTGTTATTCTTAAATTCCCTAAGAGTTTTATTTATTCACTATTATTCATCTCCCTCTATATTTACTTTATTTATTATTATATGTATACCTTATGTTCTCTACTCTAACATGAGTTCATAATCTCTCCATGAACACACCCTAGGCCCTCACTACAAGTCAGCATCCTCAAGCATAGGGGGAGCATGTTTGAGGCCATGTTGCCCATTGGCTTGGAACACCTTCGAGTGGAACCCATGTCGGGACATCACAAAGGTCCTAATATCGACTCACATATATAATAATTTTTTGGAAGTATGTATGCACTTGAATTATCTAGCTGCTTTTGTGGGGATATGACCTTGTTACATATAGAGATCTGGTTTTTTTCTTATAAAGCATTGGAATATTTCTTCATATATTTCAAAATATAGGTGCTGAGATGGCGTGAAATTATGAGGTTCGTACTGCCCAGAATAATTTATACAAAAATATTAAGTATATTTTATACTATGCACATGACGGAAATGAGATATATATTAAACAGTTCATCATATCAGAAATATGTGTCCAATGTTGGGTATGGAATGTGGTGATTACCCTAGGTGTGATATAAAATATATCGGCATGGGATGTTTTGACCCCTCGCTCCTTAGAGGTATGTCAAATGGATGTGTTAATTTATTAATTCATTTATTTAATATCTCAAAGCCAAATAACACTCAAAAGGTTACTCAGATCAAAAATTTGAGGCCATGATTGAGTCTGGAGCATTTAGTTTTCTCTAGGAGGGTTATAACGTTTATCAGAACATTCCTTCTATAAGAAAAGTCCCAATGGATAAAACCTTATATAAAATAATTAAATAAAATTGTTTTATTTGAAATTATACGTAGAATATATTCTGAAAAGTGGATCGTATTAGAAATTTGAGACCACCATCGAGTTGGAAGCATGGTGTTTGACCCATGGTTGACCTCAATTGAGAGGGAACGGGAGATTCAGATTTCATGACCACTGCCAGTTTCCTATAAATAATGGTTTTGAGAAATGATCAAGAGTTATCTAATTTCTATCTTTGATGGCGGAGCTCTGGCTGACGGTGATACAGTGTCCAAACATCATCAGATCGCGGTGAAAATGCTTGCGCTAGTAGATCAGAGCATCGTGAAAACAACAAGAGATCCAAATTTGAGGTTTCATTTATTATTTAGATTCTTCTGCTCACTGATTTAAATTTTTTTGTTTAAAATCAGTTTTCATTGTCTTTTCTACTATGAAAACCTTCATTGATAGAAAAACTGACAACGATCATCAACCATTAAATTTTTGGATCATTCATTCTTCGTTGTTCATTGTGTTAAACATCATAAAACATTTATCCATGCTGAGACAATGTCTGATCATCAAGCATAGCATGGTTATATGATTTTTTTGATCCAAGTATTTGGGATCTATTGTGGTTTTTATTTTTGAGCACTGAAGGAGGTGCATCAGTGAGAGGAAGTGGAGGTTACTTTTCACCATGACAAAACATCGACGGATCATCGAGCAAAGGTTGGTGCTATGAAGATCAAATCTGAAGGGGTCCATATTTGCTCCTAGATCACTTTTATGGCCATTAGGGTGTTCCTGGTGGTCTAAGGAAGACCCGCAGTGACCAGTGGTGGTACCAGCTAGCCATCCCGTGGTGGTGTTCGTGGGAGGCCGGAGCGGCGGTTGTACACCGCTAGGCGGCAGTGCCACCACATAGAGGATTCCTGGGATAGATAGCCACAGAGGTAGGATGTTGGTGTGCGTGGGGCATGCAAGCTATGCGAAGGTCGGTGGCCAATGTGCCGGTCTAGCCGAGATGGGCCTTCGGGCTAGGAAAAATATTCAAATGCCCATATCTTCTAATCTAGGCTTCTGATTTGCGTGTCGTCTGGGGAAACGTGACCCTTTCTTTTAGTCAGATTTTTTGAGGACACATAGGTAAATTTTCTACTGGGTTGATTCACAGGGGCATGAAACATCTGATTTTAATAATAATAATATTCTTATTATTATTTGGGAAACTTCCATCGGACCGTACGTCTGGATACGACATCAAATTGAAGTTCCATTAGAGGCATTGTGATCCTAGAGTTGAGTCATAATTTTAAAGAATAATTTTAGGTGCTTAAACTGAATTTCGAGGTGTGGGACCCATGAGAATCATTTTGGGCGTTTGTAGTGAAATGTCACTTTTTCACCTGGTGTCCATTTTGGACAAATGAATTTTTGATACAGTGTTATTTTCAAGGGGATTTCAATGGTGTGATCAGTTTAATGTGTTTCAAGATTGATATGTGGCCCCCACAGGGATCAATTTGTACACAGCATGTTGGAATGTATTTGCTTCACTGGGAGTCCATTTTGGGTGAATTATTAGTCGATCATGTTCATTTTTTAAAAAGGATTATTATGGTGGGATCCATTTGGTTATTTGGGTCTATTTTCAAGAGGAATGTAGTAAGAATTATCTTTTCACCCTTTAGATCAATAACGAGTAATGTGCTCTCATCAGAATTTTGGCTAGAGGTCCTATGTAATCTAGGTGTACACAGACACACCTTGTGGGTACTAGTTCATAGTTTAGTACCTTCTTATGGATTGGTACACAGCAAGGCTATGAGTCTAGTTCACACGTCGTGTGGACCCCACATGCGCAGTGTACCACTTTACAAATCATCTATCTCTCATATCTCCTTCATCTCAACTTGGATTCTGTCCCATGAGTAGCCTATCCTGAGTAGTGTTTCATAGAACATGATGGTTCCCTCTATAGTGGATTTTGAGATATGATGTGACATGTTCTGAGTGTGATTCCAATATGAGGTAATGCTCGATGTTCTAGGTGTGATTCCTATCTGAGGTGATGCTCTATGATTTAAGTGATGGAAGTGATGTTTTCAAAATCACCAGAGTAGTACCAAATTACAGTCTAGAATGGTTGGGCAGTGGCGTTCTACGATGACTCTTTAGGTCTTACCCTCTAGCAGGGCTGGGAAGTGGCATTCACTATTTAATCTTTATGGATTACCCTCTAGTTGGGATGGGAAGTGTAATTCATCATTTAATCTTCAAGGATTACCCTCCAGTGGGGCTGGGTAGTGGCCTCCATTATTTACTCTTCGGGTTTTACCCTCCAACGAGGATGGGCAGTGGCGTTCGCCTATGAAACTCTTGAGCATACCCTCCAGTGGGAATAGGCAGTGATTTTTTGACATTGATAAATGATCTATAGACTATGTGGCATAGTGAAAAGGCATGTTTTGATGTGAATTTTGACTCTCAAGAATGAGGGGAAATTTTTCCATTAAGACACGACCTATTGATGTGACCTAAAACTGTTCAGGCGAGACCAACCCTCCCAAAGCAGACAGTATCAAGGTGCAGTGATTGAGTACCTTTGACTTGTAGTTCAGGGAAAATGTGTGGGATAATGTGTATCGATGGTGGTTACTTCTTGGACAATTGGATTCTCTATTTGCCTACGCTGAGCTAGTGAGATGGAGATCCCCTTACTCTTTAATTTGGGATTCTTTGACTGATAATATATATATATATATATATTCTTTTACCAATTATCACTCTTTATGTTTTGGATACTCTCATTCCATAAGAGGTAAAGACATGAGGGTTATGCCATGTGCTTTTTGTGTTTAGATTATCATGGTTTGATGAGTGTACTCTTCTAATTTAGGTAGTGAAGACTCGGTGAGAAGTTCACCATCTCACTGTTTCTAGATCCTTGTGTTTAGATGATCTTACATTACTTCTTTGTTGGGTTGAGATGCCCTCCATTTAATGTACCTTTTCTTATTGGTTGATTCCATCTTGAGTACTTACTTTACTACTAGCTTGATCCTTTGGGGTCATACTATTTAGTTTTTTATACTCACCCCTTCTTGGGATTTTTCCGCACTTAGTGTGCCCTAAAAGATAATGGATAGGTCGATAGTGACTTCAGATGAGCTAAAGATACAGAGTGTCTGGACCATGTGAGGCGGTCATGACATGTGATTTAGGAGTTGGGTTCTCCCGGTTGTTTTCCTTTTCCACCCGTTGCCAGGTTATGGCACATTTTTTGGTTGTGCATGTATCTTTCCCCTTTTTCATTTCACTTACTTTTTTATACATTTAATATTTATAGGTCAATGCATGTTTGGGGTTTATATATAGCAGTGTTGTATCTTTCTTTCCATCCCCTCTTCACTGTTTAAATTGAGTTTTTTATGTGTTTGTGCATACAAGTTCTTAAGAAAAGGCATCCCTAAGTATGTTGTTCCTTCACTGATAGTCGTGATTCCTTGACCTAGAGAGGTGGGCTTGGGGTAGTAGAGGCTCAATCCCTGACATGGGTTATATTGTGAAAAGGTGGTATCAAAGGTTGTTTGTTACTTGGGACATTGTTTGGATGTTCACTAAAAATGTATTGGTTGGGTTTTAGGAAAATGTTTTCAACGTGTCTAGAGTGTGCCTCTCAGGCTTGGGATTCCAGTGATGGTTCAGTGGCCGATTTATCTATTCACTATGACCTTCATTACCTACTTGTTGAATTTTCTTAAAGATACATTTTTTAGTGAAAATTGGTACCTCAATCATATAGTATTGATTATTTACCTATCCTTCTTCATTAAACTCCCCATCATTGTTGATATATATATTCTTATTTTATTATGGTACTCCTAGATCATATTTAGGATGCCTCTTGATGACATCTATCTAGGATACTATCTCTGATTCGTGACAATGACCCTATGGGTGATAAGGACTTTGTTCAGCATCCATCAAATGATCCACCTTCATATAGGTGGATAGGTATAATCACCTTCATCTGTTGAGAAATACTGGGTACTGGTATCATAGGATGAGGATGAGCACATGATGATCGTGCTTTTCGAGTTCCTGCATCAAAGAATGAAGAGGTTCCACAGTGAAACATACCCTCTGGTAATGAATGTTTGGCAAGAGTTAGTTGTCCACCTCTTTAGTCTTGATTAGACACGGACAGATTAGATGGTAGCTTTGGCATCTAGTCTCTTCTATAGAGTAGTTGGGCATTGGTGGACCTTGGTTACTAAGATACATGATGAGTCGGTTCTCTCATGGGATGATTTTTAGCAGTTGTTTCATGAGGAGTGGACCCCCTCCTTCTTGTGATCTGTTCAACTTTAGTAACTCTTGCAGTTTCGGTAGGGAGGGATGACAGTGACTAAGTACACAACGTGGGTCACAGACCTTTCATACTACACTCTAGACAAGATCCATGACAGAAAATTCTAGGCATTGATGTTTTAGTAGGGTCTTCGTAGAGGATATCCACACTAGTATAGTGACCTTGTGAATCCCCACATTTTTCGAAGTGTAGGAGTGTGAAATAGTGACAGAGATTTCTGTTAGATGGGAGATGGTATGCCAGTTCAAGTAGTGGGAAAAAAGATTTGGGATGATTATCATAGTTAGTATACATCAGTTGGGAGGTGCTAGATGTATGAGGTCTCCCCTTGATAAGACTCAAGAATATGATCAAGGATAACATTGAGCACCAGGGCAGGCCTAGATGGTTGGTTCTATGCTTGTGATAGGCTAGGTCATGTGGCATGAGACCACTCAACCAGACCTACTATATTTTCTAGGTAGTTGGTAGATAAAACTCCATGAGAGAGGCAATACCGTAATTAGGGATCTCTATAGTGAGGAAAAGGTGGTCCCTAGGGAGATGGTGCTAGAATATAAGTAGGAAGAACCCTAGTTGGTGGATGACAATGTGAGGTCCTTCCACCACCCCCGGGTTACCCATGTTAGGATCAAGGAGATGGTGGTGGGTGTTTTGGGCAACTGGGTTTTTTAGATGTCTACAATCTTGCAAAAAATGATAAGATTAGAGGTACTCTATTGTTCTATTATACCTCTTTGTGGAAGAACTTGTTAGACAATATGTGAGGTACACTTTCCACCCTAACTCTTCCTTAATGTTTTACTAGGGTGATGTGAGGAATAGGTGTAACCTTGTGTCGGTGTTTTTCGACGTAGATTTGGAAGCATGAGGAACAGGTATCCTTCCCTCACTGAGATGATTTTCTTAATGTGACCAAATTGTTAGGGAGAGTCATTTCCACCAAAAGGGTAAAGTTTCTAGGTGTGGTGGTTCAATCCCTCTTACTTGTGCATTTTGGGTAGAGTTGTGCAGTGGAGTGTCATAGAAAGTCCAAGATTTTTCAGTGGGGTTTTATAACTTGACCCCCATTTTCTTGGGATTCCACTAGTGGGATCATAAAAGTTCTTATTTTGGGGATTACTCTCCATCCCAATTGGGAAAAAAGATGTTTGGGGTATGTTGTGTCTTTTAGTCTCTAGACTCTTGTGGTTGGATGAGTTTACTCACCTTCCTTGTTTGTTGGTACCTTGCATTCTCCAAAATATGTCTTGATACTACATTTATCAAGTACAGGTTGAGGTGATTAAAACCCCACAAAAAGAACTACATGACTCACTATCTGGTGATGGATGCAGTAGTCCTCTCCCTGAGGATGTAGATGAGCATTCTTCTAGGAGAGCTCTTTGTGGTTTTCTCAGACCACCAGAGTCTTAGTTATGTCTTCGCTTAGAGATAACTAAACCTGAGGTGGTGATGGTGGTTGAACATCCTACCAGACTACAACTTCAAGGTATTCTATACTCTAAAATGAGGCAGTATTTTAGTAGATTCCCTCAGTATGAATTCTCAGGCTCTCTAAATGTGGGATGTTCCAAAGTACTTATCTTCCCTAAAACTAACCCTTGTATAGAAGGAGGCTGCAGTTTTCTTCAGTTGATGGAGTTGACTACTTTGATTCTCGAGAACGTAAGAGATTTTCAGTTGTGATACATCGACTAAGATATCTATCACGACACATATATCCATAGGTGATGCACTATAGGGATATTATGATGGAGGTAATCACAAGACCCTGGTCCAGGGACAAAAAGTGGTTCTGTTTGTGATGCTGGTGAAGGTTGAGCACCGAGTTTCAGTGGGTTGTTGCAGCCTCGTGAAATCCTAGAGTGGAAATGGGATGGATTATCCCTGAAATTTTTCATGTGTCATCTACGCACAGCAAAGTGACATTACACCATCTAGGTGATAGTAGACCAACTCACGAAGTGAAGCACTTCCTTGTTATTAGGGAGCAGAGGTCATTGGAGTGTTTGGAGAAGTTGTATGTACGAGAGATCATCCTCCGTCATAGGGTAACCTCAACAATTTTCTCTGATCACGACATGTGATTTACGTCATGGTTGTGGAGAGGCTGAAAGAAGGCATTCGGGACCCAACTGTGGATGAGTAATACCCTTTTTCCCCATACATAGGGAACAATGTAGGTGTTAGTGGATATGATGGGGAGATGCATGCATGTTTGTTTTACACGTCATTAGTAGGAGTTAACCAAATGGGGGAGAACTATCCCCCTGGTTTGTGTGCTATGGAAGTATAGAAATTTTTGGGAGAGAGTTCTTGGGAGTGAGAGAGAAATGAGCCGGCTGAGTGTTCAGAGTTGCTTCCCTAGTTTTCTTTTCAGGGATAAAAAGCTTAAAGGAGGGAATGATGTAGAGATCCAGTTTTTTTCTTGTAAGAATGTTTAATATTTCTAAATATATTTCCAGATCTGGGTGCTGAGACAACATGAAATTCTGAGGCCTGGTGTTCCCGGAATAAATTATACAAAAATATTCAGAATATTTAATACTATACACATGATAGAAATGAGATGTCGCTTAAATGGTTGATTAGATCAGAAATATTAGACCATGGTTGGGTCATGAACATGGTGATTACCCTAATCACAACATAAAATTTGTCAGCATGATATATTTGAACCCCTCTTTTATTACTGGTAAATTAAAAGGATAAATTAATTTATCAATTCATTCATTTAATAGATCAAACAAAAATAACTATCAAACAGTAACTCGAATCAGAAATTTGAGGCCAAAGTTGAGTCTGGAATGTGATGTTTACCCTAGGAGGGGTATAATATTTTTAGGCACAGGACTTCAGTAGAAAAAGTTCTGGAGGGAAAAACCATAAATAAAATAATTAAATAAAACTGTTTTATTTGAAATTCTACTTAAAATAACATATGAATAGGGGCTCAGATTAGATATATGAGACCTCTAATGAGTTTTTAGTGTGGTTTTATCTCTAGGGGATACCTCACTTGAGAGGTCACAGGAGATCTAGATTTCATAACCACTGGCGGTTTCTTATAAATATGAGTTTTGAGAAATGAGTCAGAGTCAGCTCATTTCTCTCTCAGACGGGGGAGCTCTGGCCGACAGTGATACGATGTATGAACTTCATCATATTGCAATGAAAACGAAGGGTATTTTATATTAGAGAATATTGAATACAACTGTAGATCATAATTCAAGGTAAGTTTTCAAGTTTGGATTCTAAAGCTCCCTGATTTAAATTTCCTTGTCGAAAATCACTTCTGATCATCTTTGTTGCTTTGAAAACCTTCGTTGATGGAAAAACTATAAATGGCCATCGATCATTTAATTCATGGATCGTCTGTTCTTCACCATTATTCACTTTCATCATTGGCCAAATTTTTTCGATGCTGAAACAAATCCTATCATCGAGCATAGCATGGTTCTTTAAAGGTTGTGATCTAGGGATTCCTGGACTACAATGGCTTTTCATTTTTTAGTGCTAGAGGAGGCGCAACGGAGAGTGGAAGCGGTGATTACTTTTCACCGCACTAAAACATTGAAGGATCAATGTGAAGAGGCTAGTGTTATGATGATCCCATCCTAAGTGGTCTGTATTTGGTCCTGGATCACTTTTTTGGCCACCGGGTTGTTCTCATGGGTCCGCAAAAGACCCTCGGTGACTGGCGGCAGCAGCACCGCAATGTGGAGGAAGTCACAACTAGAGGAACATAGAAGTAGGGTGTTGGCCTACTTGTGTTGCTTTGGTTTTATATAGGCAGGTGGCTGGTAGGACGGCATAGCTAGGCCATGGGCTAGTGGGGCGGAATGACTAGATCGGGCCAGTCCAGCCCGTAAAGGCCTTCGGGCCGAGGAAAATCTTCAAATTTCTACATCTTCTTATCCAGGCATCTGATTCGCATGACATCTATGGAAATGCAATCTTTTATTCGAGGAGGATATTCGGAGGGTTATTTAGTAACTTTTTGTTTCTAGATCGATGATTGGGGGCACGAAATGTCCAATTTTAATAATAATAATAATAATATAATTATTATTATTTGAAAACTCTCATCGGACTGTACATCTGCATATGGTGTCTGATTGACGCACCATTAAATGCATTATGACTCTAAAGTTGAGGTGGAATTTTCATGTCTAATTTTGGATGATTAAACCAAATGTATTGTTGTGGGCCCCACAAGCCCTATTTTGGGCCTTTGTAGTGAAATGTCCCTTTTTCAGTAGGTTTTCATTTTGAACAAATGATTAGGCAATGCCGTGTGTTTTTTAAAAGGGATCTCAATGGTTCAATCCATTTGATGTATTTTGGGATCGAGGTATGGTCCCCACGGGGCACTATTTCTACACAGCGTGGTGAAATGCAGATGCTTCACTGGGAGTCTATTTCAGGCAAATGATTAGTCGATCCTATTCATTTTTCTACAAGGACTATTATGGTGGGATCCATTTGGTTATTTGGGGATATTTTCAAGAGGGATATCATCAGAATTACATTTTATCCCTTCAGATCAGTAACAGGAAATGTGCACTCGTCGGCCTTTTGGATTGAGGTTCCATGTACTCTGGTAGTACACAGGCATGCCTTGTGGGTACTATTTCATATTTTAGTACCCAATTATGGCTAGGTACATGGATAGGTGATGATGCGGGGTCACATGTCCTATGGACCCCACACACATCATGTACCACTTTACGAATCATTTTTCTCTTGTATCCCCTTCGTCTGAACTTGGATTTCGTCCTTTGAGTAGCCTATCCTTAGTGTTTTTCTGTATAGAACGCGATGGTACCCTCTATAGTTGATTTCATGATACTATGTGAGATTTTATGAGTTTGATTCCTATTTGAGGTGAAGTTCGATGTTTCGATCATGACATGTATCTGATGAGACACTCAATGATGGAAGTGATGGAAACGATGTTTTCATAATGTCAAGATCAATACCAAATTACCCTCCTGTAGGGTTGGGTAGTGGCCTTCACTTATGACTCTTTAGGGATTACCCTCAAGTAAGGAGAGGTAGTGGCATTCTTTTTTTACTCTTTAGTGATTACCCTCCAGTAGGGATGAGAAGTGGTTTTTTTGTTTTTTACTCATGAGGGCTTACCCTCTAGTGGGGCTGGAAAGTGGTGTTCATTGTTTACACTTCCGGGCTTACCCTCTAGCAAGGTTCGGCAGTGGAGTTCGCCTATAACACTTCAGCGCATACGCTCCAGTGGGGCTGGGCACTGGGTTCTCAACATTGTGACATGATCTCTTGGTTTTATGGCACAGTGACGAGATGTGCTTTATCGTGACTTTTCACTCTCAAGAAAGTGGGGTTCTTTTCCCACCAAGATGCATCCTTGTTATGTTACATAAAATAGTGCAGGTGAGAAAGACCCACCCAAAGAGGATAATATAAACATGTGGAGATTTAGTCCCTTTGACTTTTAGTTTTGGGAAGAAGTGTGGGATGCAAGGAATCGATTGTGGTTACTTTTGGGACAATTAGATACTCTAGTTTTCTAGGTTGAGCTAGTCAGATATATACCCCCTTACTCTATCATTTGGGATTATTTGACTGAGAATATATATATGTATATATATATATATATATATTATATTTTAATTTTCCACTCCTTGGGTTTATTATACTCTCTTTCTAGGAGAGTCAAAGACTTGCTGGGTATGATAACCTCTTTACATATCTATCTTCTCATGGATGGACTATTCTACTCTCTTACTATAGGTAGTTAATACTGGATGAGAATTTCACCTTCTCACAATTTTTATATCCTTTTGTTTGAATAGGCTTACAATACTCCTTTATTGGGTTGATCTACACTCCTTTTACAGTACCTTGTTCTATAGACTTCTTAGGTCTTCAGTACTTTTCTTACTACTCCCTTGAGCCATCGGGGCATCTTATTGAGTATTTTTATACTCACCCCTACTTGGTCTTGGCCTGCACCTATTTTTCCATTACAGATAATAGATAGGTCAATCATGGCCTTAGAGGATCTTGGGATATAGAGTGATTGGACTACTTGCAGTGGTCGTGGCATGGGATTCAATAGTTTTTCTCTCCCAACTATTTAACTTTTATTCTTATTGTCATGTTATGGCACTTTTCTGTTTGGGTGTGTATATTTCCTCTTTTTACTTTCCACTTAATTTTCAGTACTTGTACTTTTTAGAGGTTGATGAATGTTTGTGGTTTATATTTACCAGCGATTTATATTTCTTTCCTTTCCCTCTTCACTGTCTGTATTGATTTTTGTGTGTCTGTGTGCATACAGGTTCTTCAGAAAAGGCCTCCCCGAGTATGTTGTGCCTTCAGTGCTAGACACCACCACCAAGCCTATGGAGGTCGTCTTGGGGTAGTTGTGGCTTGAGCCCCGATGTGGGTTGGGTCGTGATATTATGTCTTTTACCCATATTCAAAATAGCCAATATTATTTATCAGTATGTCCTAACATTGGGGGTTGGTGGATGAAATTTTCGTGTATATAAAAATTTAGAAGTTTCATAATAACTTACATGATATCTTGTATATTTATGGAAATAAGTATCCAAGATGTTTCATTTGAATGCATATCGTGATCTCAGATTGATTAGCACAAAAAATTCATGTGTGAAATTCTTGCATAAAATTAAGGTTCTCTCCTCCTTCAATGCATCTTAAGAGGACTTCATCAAAACCCCATTTTTAGTGGATTTTTTTAGAACTCAGACCGTTATAAAGGATAATTTTTATAAACCATCATTGAATCTACTTTTTATTTTATTGATCTAACTGAGGAATTACACTTTGGAGATATTCTAGTATAGGGGCATACATCTATTGGTAGAAATATTTAGAAAAATTATAGGCTTTCCTTGTTCAATAGTGGTTTCGATCTCATTGATCTCCTCCATGTCACCACCGATGAATAGGGGCACCACCCAATGGTGTGAAATTCATAGGACTATCTCATATTCGTATAGATCTTCTAAGGTTGTGGATAAATATTCTAATACTTACACATGAGTTTTTTTAAGAGGGGAATTGAAATGATTTTGGATCAGAGAGTAATTATTACATTAACCCTACTATTTAATTGAAAAAAGGCGTCAATCCCTCTTTATTAATAGCATATTCATCATTAATTATCCTTATTAGTAAATTTTAATTTACCTTTATATTTATTTAGATAATTGGTATATATAGTGAAAATACCAATCCGGTAATAAGATCATAGTACTATTCTTCTTTGTTGGTGTCACCTTCTAACAACATGAAGTAATAGGTAAAACATATCTTTTTTATATTGATGAGGACAATTCCAAGGCTAAAAGTATTGAGTTTTGTTTCCCTCTATCTCACTATTGGACTTCTTGATTCATTTTTAACATATATCTACCATGTTTATGGAGTTTTGGGAATGTATAATGCCTCTTCATCATGTAATTTTGTATCCACTTTCATGGTTTCTAAGGTGGTATGTGTAGTGAAATACTCTTCCAATTCTTTCTATTTCACTGATTTCAATAAAAATAATTGATATCATATTATTATAGAATTGTAGAACACCATTCCATCAATCCAAAATTCTTTCTATTTCACTGATTTCAATAAACAAATTGATATCATATTATTATAGGATTACAGAACACTATTCCATCAATCCAATAAACAACATATGGTTGAGTATATATTTGAGTTGTTAAATATAAGAGATTAAATGGATCTCATGATGTTTTAGCCTATGTCTAGATATCTAAACCACAAAAATAAATTCAAGTAAAAATCTTCTCAATGTAAAAATATCATTTATTGGAGTCTAGAATGGTTCTACAAAGATTGTAGTGACTATTTTATTTTTCCATGCTATTCTTATGTGAATGAAAGGAACTAAGTTATTTCTATAAGGTTTACACATATAGAATGATTTTTTTTTTCTTTTTTATGTGGCATAAATATTGGTGGGATCATAATATATTACATGAGATTTTCAAAAGTTTCATGAAAATAATCATCCAAAAAATAGGTAACTCCCTTCCCTATAATATTGGTGAAGGTTAGGTACTTTGCAATAAGATTTCATATGAAGCATCAGTTGTAGGTGAGGTTTCCTTGAAGTCCTATCAACTCTTTGATATTTTGGAGAGGTGGTATTATATGGATTTCCTTATTCTTCTTCGAGTCAACCATAATGTCATAATGGTGTAGTATGATGATGAGAAACATTCTTAATGTTACCATAAAAGTGGATTTTACGGGGTTCATCTTCATTCTATTCTCTTTTAGTTTGTTGAAAACTATATCAATATCAGTAAGATGATCACCACACTTCTAATATTTGACAATTAGATTATCAACATTGTTTTCCATGGTCTTTCCCTGAAATGGATTAAAGATATGGTGTATGGAAAATTAATATGTGGCACCATAATTCATTAAGTCAAAGTATATTACTTGATAAAAATACACCTCATGGGGTTCCCTAAAAGCAGTGACCTCCTTATATTGACGATCCATCCAAATCTTGTTATGACCACAAAATCTATCCATCAAGGAAAGGGTTTAGATGTCTGTTGTTTCCTAAATCAAAAATTAAATTATTTGAATTATAATTCATCCTTTAGTAAATTCAAATTTATATCCCAAAAGTCTATGAAAACTCTAAAATGTTCATTCTTTTTTTAAGAGCAATGATATTGGTGATCCATTTCAAAAAGTGAAACTCCTGAATGAATTTCCATTTTATAATTTTGTTAACATTGACTTACACTTGGATGCATGAACTAGAAGCATTCTTCTAGATGCATTATTATAGATATGGTTATCTTTTGGTATACCTAAGTGATAAGTGGCCACATCATGAAAAATTCCATGTATTCTTTTATAATTCTATGTGAAGAAATATCTATGAAATTTTAAGAAAAATATTTAAGTCACTTGTTTTTTTATTGGAAACATGGAGACGTTTATTATGTTAGGGTTTGAGTCTTTCTCAATACCCATATTCACTTAACTTTTTTAATACATGCTTTTTCATATTCCTTATTAACATACTATAAGGGAATATATGTGGTATTCCATTTCTTCTTCCTCTCCTTTCTCTTAGTCATTTTAAATGAAATTGTATGATAAAGGGACATTTTGGGGATTACAAGTTGATGTGGGTGGATTTTTAACTTCCGTGAATAATGAAGAAGAGGACATAAAGTCTAAAAGTTCCACTACATGAACATTATTATTGGGGACAATAGAGATATACTCTCCTTCTTCTCCACTATCATCAGGAGTATAATAGGTGCTAACATCCTGAAATTCAAGAGATTACATCAAAGAATTTTTAATTTTTATCAGTGATGTGGGAGTATTTTCTAATATAGATGGTGATAAAAGGAATCATAAGATCTTAGAGACAAATTGGTAGTGTTCTGATATGTGAAATAATCATCATGACCAAGATCGTACCCTCATTTTACCCAAATGGATTTGATTGATGTGACTGATATCATGAAGATAAAGGAAAATTTTCCCAACCATTAATCCTTTGTATTTTCTTAATATTTATATCCACTTTCTCAAAGAGTTTTTTTATTAAGCTTGGAGATCATTCAAACTAAACTTCTTGTAGATATGTTCAGGAGTGATATTGATCTCTATGGATGATATTATTTTATTTTATTCTACTAAAGAATTATATTATATAGGAAATTAATCCTATCTTTCATATGATAGGAATTTTATCAAATGATTCATCCTATCATATATGGTTCGTATAGCCTAATGAATCCACAAATATGGGGTTTCTTTCTCTATTCTATTGATGGAAATAAATATTCATTATTATATTCATGGAATGGATTGATATGAGACATTTCCATATTGTTTTGGGAATTGGTTCAGATGACATCACCTATTTATGATTTTCCACTATTTTTAATAGTATCGTGTATCTGTGAGTTCAGGTTTTCAGGAATTTAAAGGGGAACCAATACCTTAAAACACTCCATCTTGTCAATCAAAATAGTTCTTGAGACATTGGAAGTATGATGCAGGAACTACCACATGGGATTAAAACCATGTTCTTCTTAAGATAGGGTTGAAAGTCATGTCTTAACAAACAACTATAAATTTGGAATCAGAGACAAGATCTCCAAATTGAGCTTTGAACATGATCTATACCAGAGGATTTGGATCTCTCTTGTTGTAACCATGGATTGTTAGGTTGAAGGGTGGTAAATTAGTTTCATTATGACATAATTATTGGATACACTAGTCTAGAATGAGACTGGTTCTAGAATCATTTTCAATGAGATCTAAATGATTTTTAATATGCTCCATATTTCTATAAATATATATGGTCATAATATATACCTATATGTAGGTCTTTATATCTTTCCATATGATGAATATAATCCCATGTCACTCTATTGGTTTAGTCTTTCCATGATATTCATTAGTGGTAACAGCCTTAGATTAAAATTTTTGAGGGATTAGGAGAGCCTTAATAAGTACTTATTCAAACTCTTTTGAAATAAAGAGGGAATATAGATTTTAATTATTTATTGGAAAAATAATTATCTTTTTAAAGAATATATACTTTTGAGATATAGGAACGTGCTTCCAAACTTGAGGTTGCTTATTTTTATGATATTTGGATATTTAAGTTCTATATACTAGTGTATTCATTCCATAATTATAACTTGGGAAAAAAAATTCACATATGGGTTGGGTTGAATTTTCCTTCACATATTTTGATATTAACAATATAGATGTTTATTTTCATATAAGACCTTTGGTATAATTGGGCTTGAATAGGTCCTAGAATATTTGAATGTAAATTGGTGATCCGGTTGAGACCATTGAAGTTATTATCTAATGATCTCTACAATATATATGGTTCTAACAGGGATATGAACTAAGTGACAAGATTCATTTTGACCTCATTTTACTCACCACTATTATCCTTCGTGACATATCTATCCTCCATTATTATTGTAGTGGAACCTAGGGTCATCTAAACTATCTTCATTAGAGAAGTGATTTTATAAATGAATCACATTGATAGAATTGTATTGGATCTCTTCATCAGATGAGGTTTCCATTTGATAATTGGAAACCCATTAAAACATTTTATGGGGTGATTCCCATACTCTTAATGATGAAGGATTTAAAAATTTTAGATTATTAACCATGTTAGGTATCAAAATGGGTTCCTCTTCTTGCACCATATTATGGATATATCAATTTCACCTGTTCTTAGAAGATCGTACTTTAATGTACTATGGAGAAAAATAATTCATTTCAATTCTCATTGAGGGATATAGGGTTACAAATAATGTATTATGATTTTCCTAGAGGATATCAAGATCTCAACTGACCATTTTTATGTACATATAAACATTAAAATTTTTGTTCCCATACTTAGGTTTTCTAGTCATTCTTCTTCCTCATTAGGTGTGATGGTAGAAACCCAATCCACTTGTGTTTATCACATTACCAATATGACTTATCTAGAATATATCATTGTCGGTAGAATTTATTTAAAGAAAAATCACTCATGGATGGTGTGTCCTAATATTTGGTGGAATACATAGTAATTGGGGTGGTCACTAGGGTAACCATCCTTGGGATTTATGGGCTCTGAAACTTTTAGCAATTTTCTTTTATATATGTGATGAAATACATAGTAAAATACTTATTTTTTAAATAAAAAAACATTATTATTTTGTTTTTCATTGGGTGTGATCCTATATTCATTTCTCCCTTCATAGCATGGATTTTTTTTTCTATTTTTGTCACTCAGGTGCGAGTATCATGTCATATTGCATGATTTGTGTTTTTGGTACTAGTTTAAGATATGGTTTAAGCATAACAGTCATTTTTTATCATTAAAAACTCTCTTTCCTTTGTCTATAAGTATTGGATAAGGTTTGGCCCTGATCCACCATATGATATCCTCCAACTTTTAAGCCATTATAGTGAACTCAATGAACCCATCGTGTTATTTTATTGGGATAATATATGTCTATAAATAATCAATAAAATTATCTATAAAGAGTTCCTATATGTTATCCTATGGGAGTTGTATGTTCAAAGAGTAAGTTATACCCCTCTATCTAGAAATGAAGTCCTGGACCCTCTCATTCTCATGTGTTCATAACTTAAGAGTTCAATGAAAATTGTATTTTTTTGACTTTATAAATTTGTAGATAAATTTCCTACTAAGGCCTTCCCAATTACTAAGGCACCCAGATAGTAAGCCGTTATATATGAAAAATGAAATTCTTTCCAAATTTTTTACAATACACCTAGTCTTAGCTACCTATTTCAGCTTGAGAGTTCCAATCATGGTGACACATTGAGATAAAAAAAATTTGTAATTTACTTCTATAGATCCCCAATATCATTTATTTTCATGAATTTTGGGATTTTTAAGTTAGTAAAAGTAGGTGTTATATCCATCCACTTGGGATATGGTTTCCTATGGTTTAACTAGCTCTCAATGTCCTTTTATTTCCTTCAACTGAGTAGATGTGGATTTTATATTTTCAATAATTTTGGGATGAATGGTTTACTAAATTGACACTTGAAAAAAAGTAGAAGTTATAGATTTATATGAAATTCCATCCCTTTTTTCTAATCATTAATATTATAGGTTTTCCTAGGGTAGCTCGCTGAACATTTATTTTGATGACACCCTAATAGAGGGAACTTCTGATATCTATCATCCATTAAGTCTAGATAAACTAATTTATAGGGCCCTGTATTTGTTGAATATAAATATTCAATTCATATTAAGATATATAATTATCCTTATTATAGGATATTTTTAAAAGGAGAATTTTGGGTCTATGCTTAGAAGTTATCCATACTGGGAATATTTTCCCAAATGAATTCTGCATTGAGTCTTCTTAACTCCTTTATCTCAACTTCAAATTGAGAAAGACATTACTCTGTAGTAGTATTCTCAAATTCCTCAGATAATAATTCATTTATAGTCACACTCTTCCATTTTTCTTTTACTAAGTCCCAATAAAGTGGTGGTAACTTATAATTTCAAGTGACTCCTAGATTTTGACCTTTTCTCTAGTGAAAACAACACACACCTTTGTTAAGTATTTCATAGAGAAACATCCACATTTCCCTAATTTATGTTAGAATAATATTTCATATTATCTATGGGTTTGATGCTGAGGATATTCACTAATTTTTATCATGCCATCATATTTATTTCCTCATTATAAAATTAATAATATAGGTCATCATATTCATTGATGTACATATTACAATTATCCTTAGTTTTTTCCTTTCTTGGAAAACCATTTAATCTTGCGACCCCAATAAGGAATTTTTTGTCTTTACAACACTCCCTTGGAACTGATATATGAAGGTTGATCCTTAGGGATTCTCCAAAAACATTTACTTAGTCTTTCCCCAAGGATATGGATGGGTCACGCAATGGTAAAAATGGTAGAGGTATTTGTTGGGTAATTTATCTCAATTTGTAGATGCTTGGTTTTTTCAGGAGGAGGTTGTGATATAAATTCACCAAACTATCAAGATAGAGATAAATTTATTTCACCTCTAAGAAATAATGGGATCATAAGACATTTGATGATCCTAATGGTGTTGGCGGTGGAAAAAAATTATCCCTATGTGGTGGGGTTGTTCTCATATTGTCTTTATAGTGGGAACTATTGATTCCATTTTAATTTTGTAGTCTTTTATCTACCCATCGGTTGGATTTAGGGTAGATCATTGGCCTGATCTACTCAATATTAAGTGTAGCACTTCATATGAGTATTTAAATTTTCCCATGCACTAAGCCTTCTTGACCTTTATACTGGATTGTTGTAGGATTTTTTCAATATAATAGTCCCCTCATTTTTTCTTGGATTTATAGATAATGATACCCTATTGGATAGGATGAATAGAATGTGCATATCTCAAGCATGGGATCTAGCTTGAGGTGATGAAATTTCATGACATATTTCTTAGTAGACTCTACTAATTGTGGATAATAGTGAAATTAATAACACTATTCTTACCCAAAACATAGACATATAAATTAGATATAGTGTTGGGGATCAATAGATAGAAATCCCTTAAAGAATTAATACATGGAAATTGATGATATTCAAAATGAATTTCCAAATTAAAGTTCAACATGACTAAATGGGTAGCCATTTTTAAATGAAAATTTTTATCACATTTCCTTGAATTTTTCTACATTTTCCACTTAAGGGAGAGGTTTCTCCCACAAATTTTGATGATCCAACTAGACATTCAGGAAAATATTTTGTATGTATTCTTCTTTTAAAGTATTCATACTATCATTTGGAGAACCATATATGGTCCAAAACATGATAGGTATATTTATTTTTGAAAATTATTTTCACGTAATCTCATAGTTCTCTTCATATTTGGTGAGACATTTCTCTACCTAATCTGACTTAAGTGGTCCTTTCCCAACTACCAAATTGAGAATAGTGGGGTTAGTCAAAATATCCTATATAATATCAAAGGAAATGGGATCTGAAGTCGGTACATATAACAATCATTGCTTCACACCATATTCTAGTTGAGAAGGGATATCACTTGTTAAAAATAAGGTTCTTGGAGTGGTCAGCCTTATTTTTTTGAGTGCATATCTATATGAGTTCCTTCTCATAGTATATCCATCATAGAGAGTACCGAATTGTCAAAATTATATATCACTATAGGGAGGATTTTATAATTAAACAACACTATAGGATGGACTACCATTATGGATTAATTTTTAGATACTAGGAGGATCTCTAAAACATATTCAATGGGGAGGACCTTCAGGTTGTAAAATTCTTAACATGAAATTGGAAGGACCTTATTATCACTTTATTTTTCATCCATGAGGAGGATTTTCTTGACTATCACTGTGATAATACTTCCAATGATTCATAATGATATTACCATAAGATGGACCATCATAGAAGGAATTATAGTGGGGACCTCCAATGTTTCTAGTAAATAAATGTCAATGTGGAATTTCGTAACTATAGTTTCTTACATCTTCTGATTGGGAGTTAGTATATTCTTGGTTTTTTAATTAAATATGATTTAAGGGATTGAGAATACTATAATTTATAAATGGTGAGATATTGTCCTACTAGTATACATTGGGCTTCCCTAGTGATATATTTTCTTGGATTCCTTTTATTAGGAATTTGGGGTCATATATTATGAACAATGGTATTTAAATGTGGGATATATCTTAAGGGACTCCAATTTTTTCATTAAAATATTATGGTGATATTTTTTAAGGTTATAAAGAATATGGGTATACACTAAAGTGGCCAATGAAATGAACTAATGATCACAAGTTGGAATAGGGATATGGGCTTGAACATGTTTATAATTCTGCATCAAAATGTATTTAGGATACTTCTAAATGAGAGTAGGAATATATATTACAAATCTAGATTAGATCTTGAAGTATGTTGATGATATACTCTAGTGGAGGGGGAGGGAATATGTTATTAACCCCTATTTACCACCAAGATATGGTGGTGATGGCCTTTTTTGTTGCTTCCAGAATATGTTGACAGCCCCTCAAAACGTGTAACACCCCAAGCTTCCATGGTACGCTTATCTTTGAATAATACAGTAGTGTGTGTTGTACGCAACTTCGAGTTCTAACACACACCACAACCAATCAAACTAGCCGTTATGAATATTAATACCCATTTTTTGAAATTTTATAAATTTTATCTTTCAAAATGGACTTCATTTTTTGATTTGGAATATTGAAATTATCTTAGGGTGAATTTTTGGTATTTTTCTTAAAACATTCAATTTTTTATGAATAGTGAAAAAACACTGAGTTATAGTTTAAAACCGATTTTTTTATATAATTATTTATTTCATTTAAATTTAATTAATGTCAGAATGGATACATAATACCTATATAAGTTCAATGTAATTCATTAGAGTTAGTTTATAATAATTTTAGATATATAAAAATTTTATGGAACTTTTCACCGTCTTTTCCCCACCTCCTAAGAGAGTTTGGAAATTCACATAAGACATAATTTTACATCTTCTGTGAGTGGAATTTCAAAAATCCTAGAGACACAGTTAATATCAAGGAGTAAAATGTGGTTAAATAAGATAAAAATAATTTTTTGTGAATACTAACTTTTTACTTTTATTTACCACGGTTAAAAGTAAATAGGGTAATTAAGGGTAAAAATGGTATTAATATTACCCTAACACATGTCCTAATTCTATTTTACAGGTGTATCTCAACCAAAAACAACCTTAGGAATAAAATATTATCATTCAGGTCCACTTGAATTATATTAGGACATTTATTATTATTTAATTCAAATAAGAGTTAAAAGAGGTAAAATCAATGTTTAATAACTAAAACATTTTTAAAATATGGTTATAAGTAAGATAAATTCGATTGTAAATATTAATTAGAAAGAAAAAAATATTTTCTAAATAATGGTTTTTTATTTATTATTTTTAGACATTAAATAATTTAATTTATTAATGACACAATGGTGATGCAATAATTACCTAATTAATGAAATATTAAAATAATCGATATTATAAATATCCAAATAAATGTAATTTGAGACTTTTTATGAATTTCACTAAATTAATAGGTTAATATGACATATTAGTATTTATTTAAGTATTTGTTTTTGAATTAAACATGCTGTTATGATTTTCACAAAAATAAAATACCAAATAGTGTCAAAATTGACATAAAAGTTTTTTTTAAAACAAATATTACATTATTAATTCATATTATATTCCCAAAAATATGCGGTTCGGAAAAATGACTTATATAATCATAGGTGTGTCATTAATGGATCACTTGGGGGTCTCTTGTAAGTTTATAGTATATTTAGTCACCAAATAATATAAAAATACAAAGAGACATGGAAAATGGCAAACTAATCATCTTAGAGTTAAAACTAAAAGATAAGGTTAATAAAGTTACCCAAACCTGTCTAAAACCTATTGGTTGAGTGGTTTTAGAACCATCACTACCTTATCCTCGAAATAAATCAGTTTTTAACCATTATAAAGTGAATATGAATTTATTATAATATAATATTTATAGCTTTTCCAAAGGTGCCCCTCACCCCTCTTATAAAAGGTCATTCACCCTTCTCTCTAATTCATACCTCTAATGCCTTTTGGATCATCGAAAACCTACCCAAATATTCTCTCAAATTCCCTCACTTCAACCTAGAGGCCTTATTGTGATCATAAATTCAACCTAAGTATCCCTTTTGATCAAATCAAAAGGAAGAACCAGAAGAAGAAGTAATGTTTTCACCACCCTTTTTCAAGTTCCTTTCTTCTTCAACATATTCTTTATTTGTTATTAACATTATAAAATAATAACTCCAGTATATTCTATATAATATGATGTTATTATAAAAATGGTACAACCGTATTCATTATTCTATCCATCCTTTTAATGACATGTCACCATACATGCGTACATACGGCTTACTGTCTCCACATCGTGGTGTAATTGTTATTCAAAACATTATTATTTGGATGGGTATAATAATGATGTGTAATTCATGTAAATAATAAATATAACATGATAATGATCATTTATATATGATATATTATCCAATTATATATTATTTTAATATCAAAAGATTATATTGTCGCTCGTGCGTACGTACGGACTACCGTCTCCACGAATGCGATGAGATTCATTCCCCATCATATCCATTCAAGAATAATTCTCATTTGATGATTAAAAGTAATGTTTATGAACTTTATATCATTCTGGATATGAATTAGATACAAATTATCCATAGAAAACATGACTTATGTAACAAAACATAAAAAAGAAAATGAGTAAGTTAACACCCAAAACGACGATAATACTAAAATATTATTAACAAATCATTATTAGAAAATAATATATGATATCATAATTATATATATGGTTATTGTATAATTTAATAACAATGTTTAAACTATTATAAAGGAGTTTAACATACCATTAACTAAGGAAATGTACAAATTAAGGGTTTATTTCACAATCTCTTCATTATCCGAGGTTGTTTATAAGTAATTATCTACTAGGACCTCTTTTTCATCCACATCCATGTTTCTTAAAAATGTATTTCCAATCATTCTTACAATTTTACAGACTATGGGTTAAAGTCATTTATACCCTCATTGACTTTTTATAAGATGTTTATAAATTAATATTTCTATCATTTTCCAAACAAGGTCCATTCTAACATTTTCGACAGAATTAAGGTAAGAATGTCTTTTTTAACTTATACGGCGGGTGCAACTATTTTCTGGCATTATAAAATCATCGAAGCTTCCCTAACAAGATTATAAGAATATTTTCAATGTAAATGTTTTCTTTTATAATTATGTGACTTTTAAATGATTTCAAAAAAATAGATATTTCTCTCAAATAGTTTTGATTTCATTTATGGCAACATCCTTTGATGGATTTAAGCTTAATTGAAGTTTATTTATTATGATAAAAAACATCAATATTGTATTGAAGGTTTTGTGATATTTTTGACTATGGATGAGTTATTTTTATACCATTCATAGTTTATGGAGAAAGTATTGAAATATCTTATGATAGTTTTAATATGAATGTTTATTCCATGTTTGAACCTGTTCATATGAGGAATGCATTGGACATAATAAGTAATGGGTGGAGCCCGCTATAGCTCCCCGATGCATCGGCAGCTCTCATGAGATAATCTACTGTCTTGGAACAAGGCCTTCAAAAAATCTTATTTGTAGTCTTGGCACAAGGCTTTGACTATGTGGTTATGATAGTATGGAATTATGCATTCCATCATTATGAAAGTGGTTATTGATATTGCATATGATTATTCGACTAGTAGAATGTCCATGTGAATAAGTAAATGGAATTATTTCATTTTAACTTTACCATATTATGTTGAATTTCATGTTTAAAAGGATTTTGTTTTCATTATACATTGCCTTAAATTTTTATGCTTATTTATGAATGTTTCTGCTAAATTATTATCCTTACTGGGAATTTGAGCTCACCCCTTTCTATGTTTTATTTTTTCCAGGATGTGAAAAAGTATTTTATGAATGACTTGTAGGGATAGTATGAGGGGATATGAGTGTGGACTTTGGAGACTATGTTGTTGTAGTTTTCATTTTATGATGTAATGTAAAATTTATGAATGTATCTAGTGATTCTAAGGCTACTAAACTAATCGGTCGTTCGAGACTTGATCTTTTGTGATCATGCCAATGTTATGTAATAATGTACCGACTCAGGGTAACTGGGGTCAGGGTGTTACAATTGGTATCAGAGGAAGTTTTGTACAAACCGTGGAAACTAGATTTAGATAAACTCTGATTAGATCACATAGAACTAAGATGGACTTTGAGGATTAGAATAGAATAACTTCCTAGAATTTTGGTATTGTAGAAATTTTGTGAGTTTTCCAAGCAATACATCCCTCTCTTGATACGAGCAGGTAAAGGCGGCTCTGGCACAGATGTGCCTATGGGTAAAACCCGAAAACACTGCTTTGAGCTATACTTGAACGGGAACCGGTGCACAAAAATGGGCCTTGCTACACTCTTGGTTATGACAATCTTGGGGGATATGCTTAGGATAATTCTCATTTTCTTTACAAACCATTATGAAGGGTTTCTGAGTATATACTTCCTCAAGGAAAACATTTTTAAGATTATGGATTATATCCATAAATAGATAAATTTATGTTAAGTGTTTTACAAGTATGGAATTATGTATTTTGATTCATAAACTGATCTAGTTAATTCCATTTTTTAGCAATGGCGCCTAGCGGAAGAAATGGAAACCTTATCAATGCATGCACTCCATGTAGGGATTTCCCTCCTTCTCAAGATAATTGTAGTGGAGTTGGTGATACAACTTGTGTTGATCAGTTAATCACCATACTGGGATAACTCACTCAGGTTATGAATAACAACCTTACCCGTATGGAGCACACTGATCCGCAGCGTGGAGGATCAATGTTAGTTCACTTCATGAGACAACAGCCACCAACATTCAATGGGATTATAAATACATTGGTATCTGATCAATGTATAAGTTCCCTAGAGATAATATTTTAGGCTTTGTGGAGTAGTGAATGGGAAAAAGTTATCATGGAAGTTTACCATCTCACTGGAGATGTTGATCAATGGTGGTCATTGATTAAAAACATGAAGGAAGATGATGAAGTATCAAATATGGAATGGAGGGAGTTCAATGATTTGTTTTTAGAAAAATACTTTCTTCATGACCATCGAGCAGATATGGAAATGCAATTTCTACACAAAAGACAAAAGTAGGATGAGAATGTCTCAAAGTATGAAGCTAACTTTACAAGGTTAACGAGGCATGCATCAGATTATATACATAACCCGAAGAGTAATATTGATTGTTTCTTTGATGGGTTAAAACTATTTCTTCATCGAGAATTAGTCTCACAATCCTTCTCGTCATATGAAGACATTGTCTCATGTGCTATCAAGACTGAAAAGGAATTCTCTTAGTCTTACAACATTAAAGAAAAGAAAGAGAATAAGAGATCTTCTGATCACTCTTGAAATGGAAATAAGGGGAAGAAGGTAGTAGTTGAATATCCATCCTATAGTAAATATGGGAAGAAACACCCTGATACTTCCATGAAGGTAATGGCAGTCTGTTTCAAGTGTGGTGAAAAAGGCCACCATGATCGTGATTCAAAGGGGAAGAAAGAAGCTACCAATGTTCAATGCCACAACTATAGGGAGATGAGACATTATTCAAATGAATGTCTTAAGAGTCAGGGGAACATACCTCAGAAAAGGCCAAGGGATTAAGGCCAAGTTATGCCATCACTACTGCTGAGGTAGAATCTCCGATAGACGTGGTGGTAGGTAATTTAATGGTTTCCTCAAGTTTAGAAAATGCATTATTTTATTCTAGATCATCGCATTGTTTCATATATTCCTAGTTTTCTAAGAAAATTAGATATTTCTAATTTTATTTAATAAGGGAGTTGTTAGTAAAAACTCTTAAGGGAAGTTTCATTGAAACAAAGTTTTGTGGATCTGTTCCCATTAGGGCATATAGATGTTCTTTATCTGCTGATCTCATCGTCATACCAATGATTGAATTTGATATAATCCTCGGTATGGATTGGATTTTGAACCATGATGAAAAGATTTATTGTAATAAGAAGTAGGTTACTATTTTAGATGATGATGATAAAGAACACCTTATCTTTAGAGCAAAATCGTCACCACCTAATTCTTACCTAGATCCACCCCCAGTAGCTCAACTAAATTCAATTATTGGGGAGGAATAGAATGAAATGATTGTGGGTGAGGAAAGGAATGTTCAAATAGAGGATATACCAATTGTGAGAGAATATGTTGTTGTGTTTCCAGAAGATTTACCTAGACATCCTCTAGAAAGAGTAATTGAGTTTTCCATTGATTTAATTCCTGGTTCAAGGCCTATATCGAAGACCCCTTATAGAATGTACACTGTGGAATTATTTGAACAAAAGAAACAACTAGAGGAATTGAGTAATAAGGGATTTATTCACCCTAGTGTTTCTCCATGGGGAGCCCATGTCCTTTTTGTTAAGAAGAAAGATGGATCTATGAGGTTATATATCGACTATAGGGAAATCATGGCTATGAAAATATAAAACAAGTATCCCCTACCATGTAGTGATGATTTATTTGACCAACTACATGGAGCTCAATACTTGTCAAAGATTTACCTTCGATCTGGATACCATCAGTTGTGTGTAAAGAAGGAAGAAATTCTGAAGATATCATTTCAAACCAGGTACGGGCATTACGAGTTTATAGTAATGCCTTTTGGGCTGACTAATTCACCCTCTGTATTCATGGATCTAATGGATAGAGCTTTCAATGAATATCTCGATGATTTTGTGGTGGTATTTATTGATTATATATTGGTGTACTCGAAAAGATATGAAGATCATCAAAATCACTTGCACATTATCCTGAAGACTCTTAAAAGACATGAATTATATAAGAAGTTTACAAAGTGTTAATTTTGGCTTCAGGAGATCTTTTTTCTTGGCCATATCATCTCTAAGGATGGAATCTCTCTTGATCCTTCTAAGACCAAGTCAATCCAAGAATTTCCAGCCCTGATGAGTATAACTGAGGTATGCAGTTTTATTGGTTTAGTAGGTTATTATCAGTGTTTCGTCTAGAATTTTTGCCGATTCACTAGCCCATTAACGAAGCTCACATGTAAAGCGGTAAAATTTGTTTGGACAAAAGAGTGTGAAGAATGTTTTGAAGAACTGAAGAGAATATTAGTCAATGCTCCTATATTGACTCTTCCATCAGGGAATGATGGGTTTGATATTTATAGTAATGCATCGAAAAAATTACTTGGTTGTGTCCTTATGCAGAATGATAGGGTTATTGCCTATGCATCACGACAGCTAAAAATTCATGAGAAAAACTATCCTACTCATGATCTTGAGTTTTATGCTATATTAGTTTCTTGGAAGTTATAGAGACAATATCTCTGTGGTGAATAATGTGAGATATATACCGATAATAAGAGTTTGAAGTACATTTTCACACAGAAAGAACTCAACATGAGGAAAAGTCGATGGATTTAACTACCACTCGGGGGAGGAAAATAAACTGTAAGATGCTTTGAGCAGAAAGGATCATGGAGTTTTGAACAATATTAGAGTTGAAAGGGATCCTATTTTCATGGACTTAGTAAAGATGGATATGGGAATCACCATGGATGGTGAAACATCAATTCTTTTTAAAATGGTTTCCAAACCATCATTACTTGAAAGGATTAAGAGTTCTTAGACCGATGATAAAGAATTTCAAAAGAATATTAAAGCTATGAATGATGGGAGATTGAGAGACTTTGTGTATGAAGAAGGAATTTTGAAATTTGGGAATAGACTTTGTGTTCCCGATATACCTGATCTGAAAAGGGAATTGTTAGATGATGCTCATATAGCCAATTTCTCTATACACCCTGGGAGCACCAAAATGTATAGAGATTTGAAGGAACATTTTTTGTGGGACAAAATGAAGAGGGAGATTGCTGATATTGTGTCAAGATGTATGCTTTGTCAACAAGTGAAAGCTGGAAGGAAACAGCCTGGAGGAGTCATGCAACCTCTTCCCATACCGAAGTGGAAATGGGACAATATTACGATGGACTTTGTCATGGGGCTACCAAAGACTCCTAGAAGGAACGATGCAATATGGGTTACTGTTTATCGTCTTACCAAGTCAGCACATTTTTCTGCTATAAGCGAAGATCTACCACTGGAATGTATAGTGAGACTATATATTAATGAAGTTGTGAGACTTCATGGAGTACCCCTATCGATTGTTTCTGATCGTGATCCCCGTTTTACTTCAAGATTATAGAATTGTCTTCAGAAGGCCGTGGATACTGAACTTCGTTTGAGCACAGCCTACCAATCTCAAATAGATGAAAAATTAGAAAGGACTATTCAAACCTTAGAAGACATGTTCAGATCATGCTTACATGACTTTCAGTGTATGTGGGATCAATATTTACCTCTGGTGAAATTTTCCTATAACAATAGCTTCCATTCAAGTATTCGGATGGCACCATATGAAGAGTTGTATGGAAAGAGATGTTGCACACCAACCTGTTGGGATGAAATTGCTTAAATAAAACTCGTAGGCCAAGAACTGGTAGAGGAAACGATGGAAAAGGTGAAGGTAATCCAAAACCACATCAAATCAGCTCAAAGTAGGCAGAAGACCGATGCCGATAATAGAATGAAGGATTTGGAATTTCAGGTAAGAGATCAAGTTTTGTTGAAGGTATCTCCATGGAAGTGAGTTATACGTTTCGTTAAGAAAGGTAAATTGAGTCCCAGGTACATCGGACCTTTCGAAATTCTAGAACGAATTGGTGATGTTGCTTACCGTTTGGCAATGCCGTCAAATCTCTCCAATGTTCACAATGTATTCCACGTATCACTGTTGAGAAAATATATGCCTAACCCAATTCATGTACTCACCTATGAGGAATTAGAATTGTAACCTGATCTTTCTTATTGTGAAGAGACAATCAGGATTTTTGATACTAGAGAACAAGTGCTGAGAAACTAGACGACTTATCTGGTAAAAGTTCTATGGAGAAACCATAAGATGGAAGAGGCAATGTGGGGACCCGAGGAACTTATGATGAAGAACCACACGAGTATTTTTATGTAGTAATATTCTAGAAATTTCGAGGATGAAATTATTTGAAGGAGGGTAGAATGTAACACCCCAAGCTTCCATGGTACGCTTCTCTTTGAATAATACAGTAGTGTGTGTTGTACGCAACTTCAAGTTCGAACACACACCACAACCAATCAAACTAGACATTATGAATAGTAATACCCACTTTTTGAAATTTTATAAATTTTATCAATCAAAATGGACTTCAATTTTGGATTTGTAATATCGAAATTAGCATAGGGTGAATTTTTTGGTATTTTTCTGAAAACATTCAATTTTTTATGAATAGTGGAAAAACAATAAGTTATAGTTTAAAAACCAATTTTAATTTAAATAATTATTAATTTTATTTAAATTTAATTAAGGTCAAAATGGATGCATAATACCTATATAAGTTCAATGTAATTCATTGGAGTTATTTTAGAATAATTTTAGACATATAAAAGGTTTATGGAACTTTTCACCTTCTTTTACCCACCTCTTAGGATAATTTTAAAATTCACATAAAACATAATTTTAATGATTCTATGAGTGGAATTTCTAAAATCCGAGAGACACAGCTATTATCAAGGAGTAAAATAAGGTTCAATAAGATAAATATATTTTTTGGTGAAGAGTAAATTTTTACTTTTATTTACCACGGTGAAAAGTAAATAGGGTAATTAAGTTAAGAAAGATATTAATATTGCCCTAACACATGTCCTAATTCTATTGTAAAAGTGTATCTCGACCAAAAACAACATTAGGAATAAAATATTATCATGTAGGTCCACTTGGATTAGATTAGGAAATTTAATATTATTTAATTAAAAGAAGAGTTAAAAGAGTTAAAATCAACATTTAATAACTAAAAAAATTATATATGGTTATACATGAGATAAATTCAATTTTAAATTTTGATTAGAAATCTAAATAGATTTCATACATAATGGTATTTTATTTATAATTTTTATACATTAAATAATTTAATTTATTTATGACACAATGGTGATGTAGTAATTACCTAATTAATGAAATATTAAATTAATTGATATTATAAATATCCAAATAAATCTAATTTGAGACTTTTTATGAATTTCACTAATTTTATAGGTCAATATGAAATGTTATTATTGATTTAATTATGTTTTTTTTGAAGTAATAATGCTGTTATGATTGTCACAAAAATCAAATACCAAATAGTTTCAAAATTGACAAGAAAGGGTTTTTAAAACAAATATTATATTATTAATTCATATTCTATTCCTAAAAATATATGATTCGCACAAAGGACTTATATAATGATAGTTTTATCATTAATGGACCACTTGGGGGTCTCTATGAAGTTTATAGAAAGTTTTTTAACCATATAATATAAAAATACAAAGAGACATGGTAAATGTCAAATTAATTAACTAATAGTTAAAACTAAAAAGATAATGTTGATAAAGTGACCCAAACCTATCTAAAACCTATTGGTTGAGTTGTTTTCGACCTATCCCCACCATATCCTTGAACAAAATCAGTTTGAGCCCCTAGAAACTGAATATGAATTTATTATAAAATAATATTTCTAGCTTTTCCAAAGGTGCCCCTCACCCCTCTTATAAAAGGGAAATTACCCTTTTCTATAATTCACACCTTCAAAGCCTTTTTACTCATCCAACCCCTGCCCAAATATTCTCTCCACTTCCCTCAATTCAGCCTAGAGGCCTTAGTTTGCTCGGAAATCCAACCTAAGGAGCCCTTTTGATCAAATAAAAAGGAAGAATCCGAAGAGGAGGTAATGTTTTCACCACCCTTTTCCAAGTTCCTTTCTTCTTCAACTTATTCTTTCATTGTTATTCCAAGTCAAAAATAAAAACTCCAGTATCTTCTATATAATTTGATTTTTTTATAAATATGGTACAACCATATTCAGTATTCTATCCATCCTTTTAATGACATGTCACCATATGTGCATACGTACGGCTTACCGTCTCCACGTCGTGGTGTAATTGTTATTAAAAAAATTAATATTTGGATGGAAATAATAATGATGTGAAATTCATGTAAATAATAAATATAACATTATAATGATTCTGTATATATGATATACCATCCAATTATATATTATTTTAATATAAAAATAATGATATTGTCGCTCGTGCGTACGTACGGACTACAGTCTCCACGAAGGCGATGAGATTCATTCCCCATCATATCCATTCAAGACTAATTCTCATTTGATGATTAAAAGTAATTTTTAAGAACTTTATATAATTATGTATATGAATAAGATACAACCTATCCATAACAAACACGTCTTATCTAACAAAACATATAAAAGAAAATGAGTAAGTTAAAACCCGAAACGATGATAATACTAAAATATTATTAACAAAGCATTATTAGAATATCATATATGATATCATAATTATGTATATGGTTCTTGTATAATTTAATAACAATTTTTTAACTATTATATAGGAGTTTAACATATTTTCTACTAAGTAAAAGTACAAGGTAAGGGTTTATTTCACAATCACTTCATTATCTGAGGTTGTTTATACGTAATTATCTACTGGGACCTCTTTATCATCCACATCCATGTTTCTTAAAAATGTATTTAAAATCATTCTTACTATTTTACAGACTATGGGTTAAAGTCATTTATACCCTCATTGAGGTTTTATAAGAAGTTTATAAAGGAATATTTTTGTCATTTTCCAAACAAGGTCCTTTTTAACCTTTTCGACGGAATTAAGGTAAGAATGTCGTTTTTAACTTATACAGTGGGTTCAGCTATTTTACACCATTATAAAATCGTCGAAGCATCCCTGAAAATCTTATAATAATATTTTCAAAGTAAAAGTTTTCTTTTATAATTATGTTACTTTTAAATTATTTCAAAAAACAAGAGATATTTCTCTCAAATAGGTTTGATTTCATCTTTGTCAACATCATTTGATGGATTTTAAGATTATTTGATTTTTATTTATTATGAATCAAAATATCCATATTGTATTGAAGGTTTTGTGATATGTTTGAAAGTGGATGAGTTATTTTTATTCCATTCATGGTTTATAGAGAAAGTGTTGACATTTCATATGCTAGTTTTAATACAAATGTTTATGTTATGTTTAAACCTGTTCATATGAGGAATGCATTGGACTTAATAAGTGACGGGTGGAGGCCGCTATAGATCCTAGATGCATCGGTAGGTCTCATGAGACAAACTAGTGCCTTGGCACAAGGCCTTGACAAAATCTTATTTGTAGTCTTGGCATAAGGCCTTGACTATGTGGTAATGACAGTCTGGAATTATGCATTCCATCATTGTGAAAGTGGTTATTGATATTTCATGTGATTATTCGACTAGTATAATATCCATGTGAATAAGTAAATGGCATTATTTCATTTTATCTTTTCCATATTATGATGAAGTTCAAGTTTAAAAGGCTTTTTTTAGTTATACATTGCCTTAAATTTTTATGCTTATTTATGAAAGTTTTTGCTAAATTGTTATCCTTAGTGGGCATTTGAGATCACCCATTTCTATGTTTTATTTTTCCCAAGATGTGAAGAAGTATTTTATAAATGATCTGAATGGATAGTATGAGGGGATTTGAGTGTGGACTATGGAGACTATGTTTTTGTAGTTTTTATTTTATGATGTAATGTAAAATTTTGGAATGTATCTTGTGATTCCAAGGCTACTAAACTAATCGGTCTTTCGAGACTTGATCTTTTGAGATCATTCTAATGTTATGTAATAATGTACCGACTCTGGGTAATTGAGGCCAGGGTGTTACAAAATGTGAGAGGGTATATGAGCCTTCCCCTCACCTCTAAGATATAATTATGGGGTTCATTAATAGAAATGAGAATTTGGTATCATTATTTAATTGTAGTGGGGATATAATCCCACCCTTTTGTTCTTGTATCTATCAGGATACACCAGTGGTCTTCATGTGTGATGGAAATAATATATTATAACCCCTAGTAGAAGATAGGATATATTGGCATGCTTCTTCCAATTCTACTAGAATAAACTAGAAATCTTAATGAGTGGGAGAAGAAATGCATACCTAGAACCTTCTCAATGTTGGGATATTCCCATATGGTTCATTTGTAACTGTTAGGGTATACCATTAAACTTTTTGGGTGTAAACACGGATATGGAAAATAAATCTAGGTTCTACAGTAAGGTTGAGAACTTATTTAGTGTAAGAGGGTATATGAAACTACTCCTTATGATTAGTGGCTCACCACCCTTATAGAGATCTCCAAGATTCTTAGGTCTAGATAACCAGATATGAGAACTCCTAGGTGGAAACCATAGTAGGTTGTTGAATGGATGATTCTACATGGAACTAGTGACAAAGATAGTTGACAGTATCCCTCCTAGGATTCTCTTGAACCATAGTGAGGTTGAAATTGACCTCCTAATCTACCTCCCAAATATAAAAGAGGTATTGATTACATCATTCTATGGAAATCATCCAAAATGGTTCATTGTGGTGATGGGTTCCACCTGCTTCTTCACCACCCATCATTGAATATGTGGTTTGAGGGGATTCATTGTGACCTATATCATTAGGATAGTACCATTCAAATCGTACTACCATAATAACATGTTTTCCACTTATCTTTGGAGATGATGTGTTTATGATGGAACTTTCAAGATTGATGGGCCCCTATATTTTATAGATAGTAAGTCATATATCTACTGTTGTGGGGATTTCATCATTTTGGATATAAGGTATATTTTAGTAGGCCCTAAAAACATTAATAAACGTGATTGATAGTGTGTATCAATGCATCATCACAATTAATAATTTTTTTGGTCAATCTCATTCACAGTAAAAATTTCACGTTGGGTTGACTGTTTTTTTCAATGGTAAACTATGGTGGAAGGTGAAGCTGATGAATAATGGATAACCAGACCTATTCATTTGTGAATGTCTTGGCACTGCTAAAATATTCACATGAATTTTTCCATTTTTATTTCCGATGGTAAATTTTTATGAAAAATTCTATGTCGGAGGTTGATTTGAGTTTTGAGTCATGGAATGTCTACCTTAAAAATCCAAGTGATCACTAGTACTTTACCAGTGACACCTTAGAATGTGAATCAATTTAGAGGATCAGAGGTTTGTCACACCATGAATTGTTTAGAGGATTATTTCCTACTATTCAACTCTCACATAGGTTTAAGTCATATTCATGAATCATTCCAAAGTACTAGTACATCAATGGTTTCCTTAGTGCCATTAGTTGGTCATTATCATGTTTTGATACAAAAACTTGTATGGTATAAGTGGTTCAACATACTATTCTTTTTTAATTATCTATTATAAATTTTAATCCTCTATAGTTTATGTAACAAACCAGCCCGAAATATCATCCAATCCAGCACATAAACTGGCCCATCATAAGGCCTGAAGGTCGTTACCAATCCCCAGGAGCTCGTGACAAGAACCAGGGTATCACAAGAACTCCTTTAGGAATAGTTTTTTCTAAATCAAATATAAAACTGTGGAAATAAATGAAGTAAGAAGAGAAAATAAATCAAAAGTATATTACTATTTCATAACCTACTACAATGATCCAACCCATTTTCCTAAACATAAACTTTATTCCTAAAAAATATAAACAAGGAATTAGAAAAAAAACCAAACAAAAGAATCTAAACAAACCAAAAACTCGATATGATCCTGAAACTAACTCCATGAAACCTCTAATTACATACCACCACCTAACTCACCCACACCATCCAGGATGAAAAAGAAGGATCCAACTGAGAACATGGAATATAAAATTTTGTAGGATGAGCTAAAAATCCTAGTAGATAACCAAAACACATCGAAACTATATAATTAATTTCATAAATAAATTCACTAATTCTAGTTTGAAAATAAATATAAACTGTAATATTTACATATATATAATATATGGAAATAAAAAAAATAAAAAAATACACTTTAAAAACATTTACCCTTTGTTTTTCAAAACTGAACACATGTGTTTTGAAAACAAATCCATAATCCAAATCCATTTCAACACCACACACACAGTTACCATTCTCAAAAACAACTCACACAGGTTTTATCTAAATGAAAATAGTTATTGTGAAGCATTTCACAGGAAGAATACATCTTGAAACCAAAATCCATTTTGAATTACACCTTAACCCACTCAAGAAAGAGTCTTTAAAAAATATAAATAGTTTTTCACAAACATCATTAAAAATAATTTCCAAAGAAAACAACACAATTAACATAGGTTTAATACAATAATCAGACACCATATATATATATATACCACAAGGCATAATAAAATGCAAGAAAATAAATGGTGTTTCTATATCAAAGAAATTCAGGGAAATGATACAATCATTTATTATATTAAACCTCCTTCAATCTCATACTCAATAAGGAAATAAATGTTTCTTCATCCTACCTCAATTCACTAACATTCAAAGAATATAACTGTATATGGTCATGACCACCCGAACTAGCTACTGGTTTTTGGTAAGTCTATACCGATATCTAATTATCCCACACAAGCCACATTGAAATATAAAACCCCAATAAGCCCTATTTCATGCTATGCGGTACTAGCTATGTGTGAACCAACTACAATAAATAATTATATATTTTAATTAAAACCTTATATCCCATGAACAATAAAGGAATGTGATTCCTAGTGAAAACAACAAACATATTCCCACAAGTCATAACCATAACTTTTCTTATCCCTAAAACATAATGATGAAAATCCTTTTACACATAACATGTCCATACAACATAAAAATAACATTCCCACACAAGGGAAAAAAAGAATCACATAGTGATCACAAACCCTTCCCAAGGGTTATAAAAGCATGGGGAAATCAAGGGTTCCATCCATATACACTATTTAAAACCAAAGTGTTCGATAATCCCTTGACCCTAAATCATGGCTCTAATTTCCAATCCCTTTCACATTTCATATCAATTTCAAAACACCATTTTTTAAATTATAGAAATCACCCAAACACTTACAACTTTTCAAAGTTTCCCATACATAAGGGCCCTCTTCTTTGAAAACATAAAACATGGAAAATCCATTATTTTAATCGCACCTTTCAAAAAAACAACTTAATACATTTTAAGAGTTCCAATAAAATCATTCATTTCTTTTAAACTATTAAAAGTTACCCTTCAACAAAGGTCATCCTCTTTGATAACCAAACAAAGGACAAAGGACCAACCATTTCCATAAAACTATTTAACCAAGCCTACATGGAATTTTATAAAAGGGTAAACTATACATAACATTAAAATCACAATTTTAAATACATTAAAATACCCCTTTACAAATCATTTTGAGGTACACACCTCAATTCGAACCCAAATTCCCTTTAAACCCATTTTTTCACTCAATGAAAACAAAAACTGAGATAAAAATAGCTTAGCCTCCTGAAAAACATTCCAAAAATCCATTATTCATTGCACAAGAAGATTATACTAATAAAACCATAAATTTAGACAAAAACATGGAATTTACTTAAAACCCAATTATACCAAGTATAAACTTCATCAAAACGGTTAGAAATCATCATAACACCATATATTGATATTATTTCATAAAAAGGAAATTTAAAAAGCTATATAATTCTTATAATTCCAAAATAAAATAATTTATTTGTAACACCTACCTTAAAGAAGCGGAAACCAAACCGAAACATCCCAAAAATTGATTCCTTCATCAACTACCACACCTAAGAGACTATCAACGGTGTCTAAAATCCTTATATACCAAAATACCCATCAATATATCTACCTAGAACCCAAATATTGAGTCTCTTGATAAAAATGGTTCATAGGGAAAGAAAAATACCATATAAAATAGGGAAAACATGATGAAGGAGGTAGAAGGAAGAATATATCACCTCAATTATACTTAGAAAACACCAAATATATCCAAGAATCTAAGGAGGAAGGGAATGGAACTCCTCCTAGAGCTTCAAGGGTTTGGGTGAATTGAATGGGATAGAAGAGGGGCCAAATACCTATTAATTCCTAAGAAAAATTTGGGAATTATAAAAAAATTGAACACCTACACAACTTGCATTGTTTGGACGCATAGTTTGGTAAATTGTACAACAACAATGTGGGTTCCACTACCTCCCAAAATACCTTAAGCCACATGGTTACTTCTAAGAGTCCTCAAGGTTAAAATTCATGTGTCTCGCTCCAATCCCACCTAGTCCTCATACAACCTTCTGGGGGTGCCCCACATGGTTTGAAAAATTGTATGCAAGACATGGTAATTGATCTGTCAAAAAAACATAGAAAACCAAATGGTTGTCACATGGTCTACCAAACAATGAACAAGTCGTGCAACACACCTCATATACAAAATGTAACTTATAAGGTTTCCCCTAAGGGACACATGTTTTGGACTTAACCATACACAACTCGTGTTGACAAACCATGTACAACTCAAAATGAACTAAATAATATCCTCATGAAGGGAGGCCTCATGGTTTCCCACTAACTATGAACCTGAAATATGAACATTACAAAAAAACTCAAAAATTTAAAAGTTTTGAATCAAAACTCCATGGTAATGAAACTTGTACATCCACTTCACAAAAGAACACTAGAAGGATAACATAGTTACATGGGGTGTGATAAAATCCCCACTATGCCACTATCTACCCCTATAAAGTTCCATTAAAAAATATAAAAATAATGTAATATCCTAAGAATACATAATAAAATGAACCAATCAACACAACTTAACATCAAAGACAACAATTAAGATCATTAAAAATGATAAAAATAACCATTCATAAGATAACCAAATGCCTTCATGTAGATACAAAACAAGAACCTCTAACAAGAATCCCTATTAATTAAAGTATAACTAAAATTTCCCCCATCTATTTATAGTTAATCTAATATGGTGGTACAAAATAAAAACTATCAGGAAACTCATCATAAAAAAATAAACAAAAAAAAAGAGGAACATAACCTCAAATTTCAACATATCCAAACTAAATAGAATAAAGAAAATCCATAAGAACATTAGAATAATGACAATAGCACTCACCTTAGTTTACAAAACACTCGGATAGACAAGCATCAAATTTTGGGTCACCCTCACATTGTGCATCCCAAAAAAGGTCCATATCCAAAAACCAGTTTGTATACCAATCTCAATAGGTTTATAACACACCCTAGTTGCCCAATTGTGCACATGAAGGCCACTCTCAAGTCCAAACAATGATAACCACTAGGCTAAACCAAAATAATTGGCATAACCTATTATCACAAATAGGAGTTTATCAAATAATGAGGCTCGACAAAATTGAACTTAGAGCCCAGTCAAAAAACACCCAATAGGGATGGAGATGGGGAAATTCCTTAAAAGAACAAAACATTCCATAAAATAGAATTCAATATTTCCCTAAAAACATTATAAAAGTAAAACATCAACCAAGAACATCCCAAAAAAACATCCACAAAATCTAACCATGAAAGACGAAGATACTAGGCCAAGATTACAACCACCAAAAGATCAAAACCAAGACAACACCCGAAATCCTGAAAAAAAACAACTAAAAATAGCTATCACACTCACAAGATATGTCTCAAAGAAGGTTCCCTATCCACAGCTCAATTTTTAGTTTGGGTAGGTATCCAAAAAAAGATATATCTTCAACTAAAATGTGATAAAATAACAAAAAAGGCATCATGTACTTCAATTCATGTTCCAAGGTGTAAACCTAATGAATACGTCATAAGAAAGGAATTTTAAAACGAATTTCCACTGATTTGTTCATTAAAAAAACAAGACATAAAAATATTTAAAATAAAACCACCTCATTTTCACACAAACATTTCCACAAATATGGGATACTTTAAGATTATTTCAAAATTTCTTTTCCACTTTGAAAACCAAGCACCCAAAAATGGTTCTCAAAACCGTTTTCAATTTTTTAAAACACTCTCTTACAAAACATAGTTTTGAAACACCTAATTTTCCATATATATCTGGCGAAAAGACATTCATAAAACATTTCAAAAAACAACGGTAATTCAGTCATACCAATATTCTTAAAAAATATCTAAAAATAAACATTTTCACAAAACCCATTTATATTCCAAAAAAAGGATTGAGAAAGCGAATCAAAAAAAAGATGAACACTAAAATAAAAATAAGGATAACCAAAAAAATCCATAAAGGGAAACAAAAAACTCTTAATTTTACCTCAAACAAGTGAAAACAACTTTTATAAAAATAAAAAATATCAAGAGGAGTCCAGATTGGTTGGTTTCGGAGGAACAGTGTTATGCATGCCTTGACCACCACGGTTTTGGAAAGTAGGTTTCAACCATGTAACGTAGATTTAAAAAGGGTAAGCTCAACCACACATGAACCACATTATTTTCCATGACTTGTGAGCTAATTGTTCATCTTGTGTTCTCTTTCACCCTGATGCCAAAGAGTGGTCCATAATATAACTCAATAGTCAAAGGGGACCCAACCATGATAATAACATTATAACCATAAAAAACGTCTAAAATCAATATTGAATTCATAATTCAAAACAAAACAACCAATGTAAATATTAGGATTAGGATAAGAGAGAGCTATCTATACTCTCCCCATACTTTCCTCTAAATCTTAGATAACCTTAATCAATTTTCTACTCATACATCCCCCAAATAAAATGGGCTATACAAGAAGCTTAGGTCCCTACTAAATGAAATCACAAACCCCCTATAAAAAAATTATGAATAAATCTATCATGGGATTCCATTCTACCTAGATCCTGACTCATCCCATCACAAGTCTTGAAGAGAATTCATGATCCCCATGAGTTGGTGATAATCACATGGGTATCACAGGAACTCCTTTTGGGATTTGGTTTTCCAAAAGTAGAAATATACCAGGAAAAATAAATTAATTATTAAATAAAATAAATAAACAACATATTTACAGGTTATGATGAACTACCATACTCAACCCATTTTCATAAACATAAATTATATTCCTAAACAAAAATATATTAGAAGGTAAGAACAAAACTAGACAAAAAGAGGGATAAAAAACCAAACAACATGAGATGAGCCCGAAATAAATTCATGCAACAGCTGGTTTCGCACAACCTCCCAACTCACCCCACATAGGCCATGATGAACAAGAAATATCCAAATGTGAACATAGAGCATGGAATTTTTTAAGAATGATCTAAAAATATCAATAGGTCTCCAAAACACACCAAAAACATGAAAATCATTTCATAATTCAATTAACTAGTGACAGTTTGAAAATAAATTTAAAAATTAAGCATTACATATATACAATGCATGTAAATAAAAAAATCCATAATCCACTTTCAAAACATTTTCCCTTTGTTCTCTAAAACCAAACACGTGAATTCTAAAAACAAATCCATCATCCAAACTCGTTTCAAAACCACACAAACCATTAACATTATCAAAAAACTCAAACATATTTTATTGAAATAAAAATAATTATTTTAAATAATTTCACTTTCCATGTACATATTTAAACTAAAACCCATTTTAAAATACACCTTAAATCACTCACACAAGAGTCTTTAAAACACAAAACTCGTTTTCACAAACATCTTTAAAACTCATTTCCAAAGTAAAAAAACCAACTCAAATGGGGTAAACACAACATGCAGACACCATATATATATATATATATATAACACATGTCATAAAAAATTTAACTAATTAAATGGTTTTTCCATATAAAATAAATCTTCAAAAATGATATAATCAAGAACTAGATCAAACTACCCTCAATCATATACTCATTGAGAAAATGAATGTGTCATGGTCCTACTTGAAGTCACTAACATTTCCAAAATCTAATTATATATTGTTATAAAAACACGAACTAGATATATGAAACTTCTAAGTCAATACCATCATCCAATTATCCGACACAATCCTCATAGGTATAACAAAATCCACTTATCCCTATTCTACAGTAAGGGGACACTAGCGGCATGTGAACTAGATAGAGAAATAAATTATATCTTCTACTTAGTACCCATTATCCTATGACCAATAAAGGAAATTGAGGAATAGTTAAAATAATCTTTCTTTATCCACAAGGCATAACCATAACTACAATCACCCCTGAAACCCAATGATGAAAATCCCCATACACATATGATGAACATATGGTATGACTTGTTGGGTACCAGGACTGCGCAGCGAAATCCGGTGGGCCGAGATTTTAAAATTTTTTCTTCACAGGAGTGACATATCCCTTTCTACTCGGGTGATCATGTCTAGGATTGGTCTGAGGATCTCTCAAGGTTTATAAAGAGCATGAAAAATTGAACTGAACATTAACCTTGTTCAGAATTGTCGTGTGCAAGTCTGTCGCAGGACGCTGGTGATCATTGCTCGAAGACTCTGATGTCGAATCCCTATAGATCGTCCACACACGTATTGTGAATCTGCATGTGCGTCGTTCATCAAGATTCGGGTACCAGCGCAGATCTTCGACGTTCACTTCAACGCAGCGACGATCACCGCAAAGGAATGATCTTTGATCTGAGATAGATGATCTTGAAGATCCTTCTTTGCTTGAGAGACTATCTCACTAGATTCTTGGAGGAGAGAGAAGCTATCAATCATGACACATGAATAGTAATCATGGGAGAGCCTCTCTCTCAATTATATATGGAGTGTTTAAAACATGCGGTATAGGTTCCCGGCCCCCGTGTAATAGACGTCCGCTATATAAGTGATATAAATAATTATTTATGACAAATAAAATTATTCCATAAATAATATTTAAAATTTATCACTTACTTGTAATATACAAATATATTACGTGATAAATTTGAGTCTTTAACTCGACTCATTCATCCTGAAAATATTAAACAAACCAAGGATATTTAAATCCATTTGAATAATATTAATACATATATTTACTATATAACTTGTAAATACATGTTATAAATAAATTAAACGAATTATTCTAAACTAGAATAATTAATGAATTCATTTATTCTTTAGTAATCCATAGAACCTTGATAGTGCTCGGACCCTTTGGCAGGGCCCACCAAGTTATAAATTCCTATTCCTAGAATAGGGCAGATTCTCAATGCACTATTATGTGGGACCCTCTAGGACCTTATCTCAATAGTAGTTAATAATGCCACCGACCTAGAGCGGGGTCTAAAAACCCATCTAGGTCCCTATAAAGATAAGGCAAAGTTGAAGCAATGACTACCTTCCTACGAACACGGTCCGTGTAATCTAATCTCTTTGTCATCTATATCACAATAAAGAAGAATGCATACTAGTGTCATCATTCTTTATTTTCTTTATTTTGTTTGTTTATTTGTCTGGGTGGTCTTACCTTCGACTACCATGTCCATGGATTTATTTAAGGTGAAACCATCCTAATAAATTGGTCCCGAGATATCTCTTCCTGAACTCGGAAGTGACAAATCCTTTCTCGATCATTCAATCAATGTCATGCCATTAATGACGTACCTGATACAAACTACCTCACCATGACTTTGTCACCATGGTTTTCACCATATATAAAATGTACGTAATTAAATGACATTCATTGATAATGATCTCAAGTCAGGAGACCATTACATGTGTCCATAGATAGGAACATCCAAGGACACCAGAAACATGTGGTGTTCCTATTAAGCGGGTATGTCCTCATTATCTCAATAGCTAGAGATCATCAAGTGAGAACTTCATGAGAAGAAGTCTCAGTGCTTATGAGCCCCCAACACTTGATGGTCACCCATCATCTGTGTCCTTTCATAATGATGTAACTCGACCATAGGACGGTACTTTAGGATTACTATCATGGCATCTCAGGGTTCTCATTATAGCATGGGACCTTCTATAACCATTTGATGTGACAGGTAATCTAAGGACATTTCCATACACAAAGTGGATGCAGAAGTATCTATACTATCATGGAAAGATAAACACATGTATAAAAACAAACTGAATTAATGTAACAGTAATAAAAGTACAAAATAAGTTGGGTCTAGGGAACCCACTTTCAACACTCCCACATGCACTAGAGCCAACTGCTAACAGGTTTCAATCTGCTAGCTCTCACATGTGAATCATGCTTCTACTGTGAAATGGGTTTAATCAGGGGGTCTTCAACATTTTCCTCTACGGCTACTCTGCTAACTGTCACTTCACGTCTTTGAGTCAAATCCCTCAAGAGATGAAACTTCCGAGGAATATGCTTTTTCCTCTGGTGAGACCTGGGCTCCTTGGCAAGGACCACTACAGTAGTATTATCATAATATACTGGAACTGGGTCTGTACTGCTAGTTACAACACCAATGTCTGAGATAAAGCTACATATCCAGACTGCTTCCTTTTCTACATCGGAAGCTGCAGTATATTCGGACTCTTCTATAGAATCATCAACCACAACTTACTTTGAGCTTCTCCAGCTCACTGCACCACCATTCATGAAAAAGATATAGACTGACTGCGATTTCATATCATCGTGATCTGTCTAGAAACTAGCAATAGTGTATCCCCTCACAACTAGTTCCTCATCTCCTCCATACACCAGGAACATATCCTTAGTATGCCTTAAGTACTTTAGGATAGTTTTAACAGATGTCCAGTGCATCTCTCCTGGATTGTATTTATATCAACCCACCATGCTTAAAATAGAGGCAACATCAAACCTAGTACATAGCATGGCATACATGATAGAACCCACTGTCGAAGAATAAGGTACTCTACTCATTCTTTCAATATCCTCCTATGTTTTTGAAAACATTTCTTGTATAGATTTACACCATGTGACATAGGTAACAATTCTCTCTTGGATTGTTCTATATTGTACCTTTTGAGTACCTTGTCTATATATGTACTTTGACTTAGTCCATGTAGCCTTTGAGATCTATCTTGATAGATCTTGATCCCTAGAATGTAGGCTAGTTCACCTATGTCTTTCATGGAGAAGCATTCATTTAACCATGTCTTAACTGACTGTAAGACTTGAACCTCATTTCCCATGATTAATATGTCATCAACATATAAAACTAGGAAAACGATAGCATTCCCTTGAACCTTTTTATAGGAATAAGGCTCACTTTTATTTTTGACAAAACCAAAATCTCGTATGGCCTCATCAAAGTGAATATTCCATGATCTTGATGCCTGCTTCAATCCATAAATGGATCTCTAAAACTTGCATACTTTATTGGCATTCTTTGACTTAACAAACCCTTCTAGTTGAGTCATATAGACGTCTTCAACCAAATTCCCATTTAGAAAATCAGTTTTGGCATCCATTTTCCAAATTTCATAATCCTTAAAGGCAGATATTTCAAGCAATATTCTGATGGATTTAAGCATTTCCACTGGTGAGAAGGTTTCATCATAGTCAATGCCTTAAAGTTGTTTGAAACCCTTTTTAACCAGTCTTGCTTTAAAGGTATTGACCTTACTATCCATGTCCAACTTCTTCTTGAATAACCATTTTCATCCAATGGGATTTGCATCAGCTGTAGGGTCTACCAAAATCCAAACATGATTTTGGTACATAGACTCCATCTCAGAATTCATGGCTTCTATCCATATAGTAGCTTCTTTTCATTATACTACTTCCTTGTAGGTTATAGGTTCATCATCCTCAAGGACTATTGTGTCACCTGACTCGGTGATAAGAAAACCATAACACTCTGGTTCTCTAACCTCTCGCGTAGACCTACGCAGTATCTGTGCCTCAGGAACAATTTCTTCTTCCACTTTCTATTGTGGAGATTATTCCTCTACCAACTCTTGTACATTTGGAGCATTAACTTCATCAAAGTCAATCTTGCTCCCACTATTTCCAGTAGAAATGTGACCCCTTTCTAGAAATGCGACATATATTGCCACAATGACTCTTCTATCTAAAGGGTTATATAGGTAATATTCTCTAGTTTCCTTAGGATAACCTATAAATATGCACTTACTGCTTATGGATGCTAATTTGTCACTTGGTAAAGTCTTGACAAATGTCTTGCACCCCCACACACGCATGTTTGTTATATTGGTTTTCTTTCCAAACCATAACTGATATGGAATCCCATCTTTAGCTTTAGTTGGTACTCAGTTAATTTTATATACTTCTGTATGCAAGGATTACCCCCAAAAGGATAATGGAAGAGTTGTATGACTCATCCTTAATCTGACCATGTCAAGTAAGGTCATATTCCTCCTTTCACTAACACCATTCCATTGTGTTGTATAAGGAGGCGTGAGTTGGTATACTATCCCACACTCCTTCAAGTGATCAATGAAAGCTTGGTTAAGATATTCTCTGCCTCGGTCTGAGGGAAGTTCCTTTATCTTCTTACCAAGTTGGTTTTCTACTTCATTTTGGTATTCCTTAAGGAAACAAAAGGAATATTTCTTATACAGCATTATGTAGATATATCCATACCTACTATAATACTCAGTAAAAGTAATGAAGTATAGAAAACCACCCATTGCCTCTATTGGAAATAGACCACATACATCAGTATGTATTAATTCCAGCAAGGCATTGGGTCTTTATCCCTTTCCTGAGAAAGGTTCTTTGGTCATCTTTCCTTGTAAACAAGCTTGACATACATCTAAGGGTTATAACTGTACCGAGTCTAGATACCCTTATTGATGTAATCTTCGTAATCTATTCTCATTTATATGACCAAGCTTGAAGTTCCATAGGTAGGTATTATTTTAGACATGTTGGCTGTTTTTGTCCTTGATTTCCATTACTGAGTTTTCTAGTTCTATCATATATAAACCACTGTTAAGATGTGCCATACCAAAACATATGTTATCCCTATAAAAGAGACATCTTTTGTTTCCAAACATGAAATTAAAACCCATAGTGTCTAAACTTGACACAGATATAATGTTCCTGGTAACAGACGATACATAATAGCAATTGTTTAAAATAAGAACCGAACCAGTTGGTAAAGTCAAGTGATAGTCTCCCACTACCAAGGCCGCCAGACTTGCACCATTTGTAGCTCAGAGATCCACTTTACCTTTTTCAATATTCTTCAACCTACTTGGTTCATGTATATGAATACAAATGTGTGAACCACATGTCGTCTCTAATACCCAACATGTAGATAAAGATAGATTTCATTCAATGAAAAAGATACCTGAAGTAGAGGCATCAGCTTGCTTCTTCTTCCCAGCTCTGCAATTCTTCTTCTAGTGGCCTTTCTTGCCACATCCAAAGAAGACAGCTTCCTGCTCATTACATTGCCTTTGAATCTATGGATTCTTTGGAGGATGATGCATTAGTGTATTTGGCCTTGACTTGGACTTAGACCCCTTTGACTTTCCCTTGTTTTTCTTATACACCATAAAGATAGTTGAATTGGTGTTTTTCATGTCCTTATCAGCTTGGAGAACTAAATCCAAAATATCCGGGAGTGACTTTGTCATATCATTCATATTATAATTGACAATGAAAGTTAAGAAGCTTGATGGTAAAGAGGAAAGAATGAGATCCACCACTAGTTCTTGGTTCAGTTTGAACCCAAGGGATTCAAGCCTCTCAATATACCCAATCATCTTGAGTACGTGAGGACCGGCTTGGTGCCCTTCTGCTAGCCTGCACCTATAAAGAACACATGAGATCTCATACCTTTCTTCCCTAACCCTCTCCCTATATAGTTCTTGGAGATGTGAAAGCATATTGCAGGAATCCTCTTCCTCATGAATTTTATGCCATTGGTTAGATATGGATGACAACATGATGCATTGTACATAAAGTGCATCGTCTACATGATTTCTCCATTTATCTCTTTTCGTCTTGCTTGCTCGCTGAGGAGGCTCAGCAGGAATTGGGGATTCCAGCACATATAACTTCCTTTCTTGGTGTAGTACTATGCTCAAGCGCATGTACCACTCCTGGAAGTTATTGCCAGTTAGTATATTTTTATTATCCAAGATCGATCGCAGTGATAAAGTAATTGTGGTGTTGGTGATTTCAATTTTGAATCTACATTAGATAAACATTTATCAGTTGGTACATTGTCTTGATTACCTTATCGACATTTTATGATTAATAAATTATTATATCATTTAATATCTCACACTATTTTAATGAACCTCAATAGTCCTCGCTATTAGATTCAGAATACTACGTCGCTTGAGCATTCTAGTGGCAAGGATCCTCAAAACCTCCCTTGTAGTCTACAAGCTAGGGCTATGACACTACTTGGAGGGTTTCAAGGTAGGAGATATGCTGGCCAACCACTTGTTCTTGTGGTTCCTTGTGTAGTTGAGTAAAGTCACAGCTTTTGGAATCTGAACTTGATTCCCTCAAACTTTTGCCTCTAAAGTGATAGAAAGTTAGCTAAGGATAATCCTTGACTACTCACTTTAGTTAAGTCGACCCATTTATCCCATGGAAATTCCCCGGTACTAGGAGGCACTCTCAATTGAGGCTGATGAGCACGCAAACAGTTGGTTTTGTTTAGATTTGAAAAATGGAAGGCATTTAGACTTAAGATATCTTTGAGGGATTTTTAATATTAATTGACGAATATAATCCTTTTCTATTTATTATGTTCAAACTGGGTTGTCGCGCTCACAACTGAACATTCAATAGAATATTATTCATCACAACTTTATGCATTTTATATTGATTACTATCCTATGTGATCATGCAATAATCATACAGACGCATAAAATAATAAACTATGGATAAATTAAATCATGAATTCTGACTAGTCTTGAGAATTCTATAATGATTGATCGATAACTGATCAATCATCACCTAGGGGCATCCATAACCGAGTCAATACATGACTCGTGTCACTATTGACCCTATTGAAAAGTGTTAAACTCATATCTATACTACCGCCTCAGCATGGCGGGGTCTGACTCTTGGATCGTCACTGTATAATTACAAATATACTCGCACACAGGCGAGGGGGTCTGGGGTACAAAATACAAATAATGCAATGGACGTGCAGGCCCTTATACATATTTGAATTAAAAGACGATTCACAGACCGTTATTTATCTAATTAAATATTACAATCATCGCACGCATTGAATAAATAATTAAATAAATAAATTAATTCTGAACATACACAGGTTGGTCACTTGCTCAAAAACAGTCGGGGAAAAAGTGCAATCAAATTAAATTGCAATTAATTTAAATTATGCATGGGTTCTCTAATAAATTAAATGAATTTAATTAAACTCAAATAATTTATTTTTATCGGTTCCATTTTTTTAATTTAATTTTAATCCCAAAAATTAAATTAAACAATTAGTTTAATTCTAAACATAAATTAAATTAATATTTCGGATTAAAATAATTTAAACCTCATAAATTAATTCCAATTAATATAATTTTAATTAAAAAAAATTAAAATTAATTTTAATTCCAGTTTACATCTAGTAGGAGAGGAGTCCTATAGGACTGCGTAACGTCGTGGGGTGTCGTCCGGGAATGGGTACCGCAGCTTGACCATGGGGTAATCGTGGCGTGACTGCGGTATGACTGCGGCGTGACCGCGGAATGACTACAACATCCAACGACTCCCGCGATGGCTGCATCTCCCAGCGTGGTCCAAGGGGAGTGGAAGGAGGCCGGGAAAGAGGTCGTCCAGCCAAATGGTCGGTATCCCGCTACTCCGGCAAGCCGGCAAGGCGGTTGTCCAGACTGGGAGGACCTTGGATTGTGTGGTGTGGCCCGTCCGGTGAGCTTCAGGAAGCTGGCTGGAGGCGGTCCGGCAGGAGGGTAGGCTGGCGTGAGCCGCGTCCGGCGCGGAGGAGGAGGCCGGCATGCTCATGGCGGTCGGACGGAGAGGTCCGGTGTGAGGCAGGAGGCCGGCGTGAGGCAGAACAACAGGGGAGGTCGGCACGGGCCAAGGCGGCTCACCGGAGGGGGATCAGCGCGGAGAGGTGGAGGCCGGCTTGGGGCACGTTTTGATGGGGCGCAATAGGTTGGTCCGGCGGGAGGAGGTATGGGGGGATTTGGCTGGATGGAGGAGGTCCGGCAGGAGGGGAGGCCGGCTAGGGTTCAGCCTCCCTCTCTTATGTGCCACATGATAGAAGACCCCTTTGGGGTCTTCCCACTCGTTTTGTATTTGTCTTTTAGACAAATAAGCCCACCCCTTTTTTTAATTTTTTTTAAATAAAGGGAGAAGAACCCATTTTATGGTCATCTCATCCCATTTTATTACAAATAAAAATAAAACATGACTTGACTTGACCCAAGCCTTTAAAATAATATTTTATAACAAAATATTTTATTTTATTTAATAATAATAAAATATAACATTTAATGTTATCTCAATAAAATTGATATTAACATCAAATGAACAAAAAAACTTGCGACGCCAATCTGTTTACAAATTCCAAATGATCGTAACTTGGTCATTCGAAAACAAAATGACACGCAGTCGAACCCAAATGAACCGTTTTAAAACCCCGCAATTAAATTTAATGCATTTTAATCTTGTTGACTCAGAAAAACCATGCGATCCCTCTGAAACCGCTATTGGGTAGCGGGACTACGTAGCGAAAGCCGGTGGGCCAGGATTTTAAAATTTTTTCTTTACATGGGTGACATATCCCTGTCAACTCCAGTGATTTTATCTTGGCTTGGTCTGAGGATCTCGTAAGGTTTATAAAGAGCACGAAAAATTAAACTGAACATTTACGTTGTTTAGAATTGTCATGTGCAGGTCTGACGCAGGACTCTGGTGATCGTTGCTCGAAGACTCTGATGTTGAAGCCCTCTAGATCGTCCACATACGTCTTGCGAATCTGCACGCATGTCGTTCTTCAAGATTCGGGTGCTAGCGCGAATCTTCGACGCTCACTTCAGCGCAGCGACGATCACCGCAAAGGAAGGAGCTTCGATCCGAGATGGATGATCTTGAAGTTCCTTTTTTGCTTGAGAGACTCTCTCTCTAGATTCTAGGATGAGAGAGAAGCTCTCAATCTTGACACATGAATAGTAATCATGGGAGATAATCTCTCTCACTTATATAGGGAGTGTTTAAAACATGTGGTATTGGTTCTCGGCCCCCGTGTAATAGAAGTCCGCTATATAAGTGATATAAATAATTATTTATAACAAATAAAATTATGCCATAAATAATATTTACAATTTATCACTTACTTGTAATATAAAATTATATTACGTGATTAATTTGAGTCTTTAAATCAACTCATTCCTCCGGCTAATATTAAACGAACCTAGGATATTTAAATCCATTCGAATAATATTAGTACTTGTATTTACTATATAACTTGTAAATACATGTTATAGATAAATTCAATGACTTGTTCTAAGCTTGAATAATTAATGAATTTATTTATTCTTTGGTGATCCATAGAACTTGGATAGTGCTCGGACCCTTTGGTGGGACCCACCAAGTTTTAAATTCCTATTCCCAGAATAGTGCAGATTCTCAAGGTGCTATTGTGTGTGACCCTATAGGCCCTTATCTCAATAGCAGTGAATAATACCACCGACCTAGAGCTAGTTCTAGTAGCCCTTCGAGGCCCTTATAGAGATAAGGCAAAGTCGAAGCAATGACTACCTTCCTACGAACACGGTCCGTGTAATCTAATCTCTTCTTCATCGGTATCTCAACAAAGCAGAATGAATACTAGTGTCATCATTCTTTATTTTCTTTATTTTTCTTGTTGATTTGTCCGGACGGTCTTACTTTCGACTACCATGGCCTTGGATTTATTGAAGGTGCAACCATCCTAATCAACCAGGCCCGAGATATCTCTTCCTAAACTCGGAAGAGAAAATCCTTTCTCGATAATTCAATCAATTCCATGCCATTAATGACGTACCCAATACAAACTACCTCACGAGGACTTTGTCGCCATGGTTTTCGCCTTATATCAAATGTACGTAATTAAATGACATTCATTGATAATGATCTCAAGTCAGGAGACCATTACACATGTTCATAGATAGGAACGACCGATGAAACCAGAAACATGTGGTGTTCCTATTAAGTGGTTATGTCCTCATGATCTCAATAACTAGAGATCATCAAGTGCAAAATTCGTGAGATGAAGTTTCAATGCTTATGAGCCCCCAGCACCAGATGGTCACAAATCATTTGTGTACTTTCGGAATGATGTAACTGGACCATAGGATGTTACTTTATGATTATTGTCATGGAATCTCAGGGTTCTCATTATATCCTGGGACCTGCTATAACCATTTGATGCGATAGTTAATCTAAAGAAATTACCATAAACAAAGTGGATGCAGAAGTATCTACACTATCATGTCAAGATAAACACATGTATAAAAAAAACTGAATACATGTAATAGTAATCAAAGTAAAAAAACAAGTTGGGTATAGGTCACCCACTTTCAACATAGCATGCACATTCCCACACAATGGAATCAATAAGCATCACATAGTGATCACAGACTCAGACACAAGGGGTGCATTAGCAATTGGAAATCAATGGTTTCATCCACATCCACATTTTAAAACCAAATTTTCAAATAGGCCTTTAATACCAATGCATAACTCAGCTTTCTATGCCATTTAAAATTTCATAAAACACTTTTCAAACAACATTTGGAAAAAGAATAAAATCACCCAAATATCTTAAAAATTCTAAATTCACCCCTACACAACGTCTCTCTTCATTGAAAATATAAAACATTTCTAAGTACATTATTTCTATCCCACTATTCATAAAACACGACTAAAAAGATTTTAATTTGTCCAATGAAATCACCCATGTCTTTTTAAACATTCCAATGTTACCCATTAAAAGGGATATTCCTATTTGAAAACCAAAATGAGGCTAAAGTCCCAAAAAAATTAATAAAACCATTTAACAAGATTCCACATAATTTCATAAAGGGTAAACATGAACATTTATTTCAAATCAAAATTTTAAATACATTAAAAGACCCCTGTATGAATAATTTTGAGTTCCACACCTCAATTAAAAACCAAATCCACTTTAAAAATATTTTTTCATTGAATGAAAACCAAAAATTTCATAAAAAACATTTATCCCCATGAAAACCATTTCAAAAATCCATAATAAATTTCACAAGAATCGTTTCATAATAAAACCAACCAATTTAAATAATAAAACATGGAATTAACTTATAAAAAACATATTCCAAGCCTAAAAATCGTATAAATGGATCTAAATCCTCACAAGGCTACCATATATAATTATGATTTCATATAAAGGGGATTTTTAAAGATCAAGTATACTTATAATTTTAAAATGAAACAATTTCATAGTAATGCCTACCTCAAATAAGAGGAAACCAAGCTAAAACGTGTCAAAACATGTTTCCTTAAATGGTGACCACACCCACAGGAATAGAAATGGTTATTATAACCTCTATACACCAAAATCCCCCGTTAATAAATCCAGAAAGAACCAAAAAATAAAGCTATATAATAACTATGGTATATGTGGAAAGCTAAATCCAAGAGAACATTGGGAGAGAAGGAAGAATAAGGAAAACATAGGAAGATCTCCCCTCAAATTTACTTTTAAAGCACCAAATAAAGTTAAAAATACAACGATGAAGAAAATAGAGCTCTTCCTAGAGATCCAAGGGGTTGTCTAAATCGTGTGAGGAAGAATAGGGGTCAAATCCATCACTACTAAAGAAGGTAGTTTGGGAATTGCCCAAACATTTAAACACCTACACAACTCACATGGTTTTGCCACAAATTTAGGAAAACCATGTTCCAACCGTGTGGGTGACACTGCCTCCCCAAATACCTTAATCTACATGGACACTTATGAGAGGCCACACAGTTCAAAAATTTATGCCTCACTCCATACACACCTAGTCCTTTCACAGCCTCCTTGGGGTTCCCCACATGGTTTGGAAAATTGTAAAAAATTTACGTAAATGTGTTTCTCAAAAACTAAAGATCCAACCATACGCTTTCCACAAAATCTCAAAAATCGTGAAAAAGTCATCTTTAACACCTTAGAAACACAAAAGACCTTGCATGATTTCTATTACGATGAAAATAGTTTGGACTTACCCATGCACATCCCTTGTTAACAAATCTTTTGTGGTTTAAAATGAAATATAAGGGATTATCATGAAGAGAGGCTGCACTATTTCCCACTAACCATTAACATTTATAATGAATATTAGTAAAAATTTAATAATTTACATATTCTTAACCATACTCCAAGGAAGCACAACTTGGACATCAACTTCACTAAATAACACCAAAAGAATATTTCAGTGACATGAGGGTTTCATAGTTTAAATCCACATAATTGGGATCTTTGGTTTTTATATTCATAGAGGATGTAGTATGTGTTGATGGTGTTAGTATTAGGTTTATAATAAGGGTTTTGTATTTATACTTTTGAATCAAATTAGAACCCACATATTCTGGTTCCACTCAATGAGACACATCTTACCTTTAAGGTCACGTGATAAGGATTGATCCATATATATTATCATCATGTGGTAAATAGGTTCAGGAGAAAGATTCATACTAATGGTTAGTGTAGTGATTAGAAATGATATTTTATTTCTTGTTGACCTTTAAGGGAATATATTCGAATTAGGTTAGGTTGGATTCACAACGAATATGGATCTATGAGATACGGGATTGATTTTTCTAGTAGAAATATTTACCACTCAGTAGAATAAAATTTCTTAATGAATGTTTCCTAATAAAAGAAATGTGGAGATAACTAGAATGAATATGGTTATCTAGGTGGGAGATAGTATCGTTGAGTTTATGTTCCAAAGGATAGAGTTCTCGGGGAATATGGCCCTGGTGGAAGGTATATTAAATATCAATAGTAATATATTTCAATAAGGAATAACATAAGTGGCTTCATAAGTAATATGGCCCTATGAAGATGGAAATGAAGAATTTATGTTGTTAGGTTTGAAAATTTGGGGTTTTTCCTATGTATACTAATTTACATGAATAAAATACCACTTATTTTAATATAAAATTTTTAATATAATGTGACAGGACCATACCAACCAATTTAATATAATGTAGTAAGTAAGGTTTCATGAATTTTGACATCATGAGTGTGTGAAGTTGGCCATGAAAGTTAACATTGTATTGTGTGGACATCTATGTCATTAAATATGATATAATATAACATCAGAAAGTAAATTTTCATATAGGGTTTCCATTAAATTCCTGAACCAATAAGTGGCTAAGGTGAAGGCATGAAGAGTTGGGGATATACCTAGTAGGAGACTCATTTCTTGCATGTCTCATTAGGTGGATAATAATTATATCATTGAGCTAAAACCCTATAATTAATCCTAGAAGTAATCCCATCTACAGCATCCCATAATCATATATGTTGATACACAAGGAGAGATGAAGGATCCCTTATCCAAATCAGGGGAATGGAAGGGTGTATATTGGTATTATGCTAGCCTTTAATACCTCCGTTATTAAATAGAATTTGGAACCCACCATGTGTATGGTATAATTAGATTCAAGTTAGGATTGTCCTAATTAGATTACATATACTGAGGATTATCTCATAGATCCTCCTTATCAAGAGAATGAATGATTACAAATTCTCGGAGGGCCATATCAATTAGGGAGGAAATGATGGAGACACATTTTATTAATGGAATTATTGATCATTAAAGGGTTCTTATGGCATGAAAAAATATCTCAAAATGTATATTTAGTGTCTTTAGATGAGGCTTTAAGTTTGGATTTTCAATGTTTTGACCTTGGAAGAAAGAATCCATATAGGTATTTTGGGTTTAAATGGCTTGAGTGGGTGGATTGGGAAAAAAGTATGTTTTTAGGGATTCCCAATGCCTTAGGTTTCCATATACTGAGAGAATATCATGTTTGGAAGCTTTGGTATGGGAAGATACAATACATTTCATGAATTATACTCTAATGTTATGATGATCATGCATAAGGAATTTGCATATGACAATAAAATGATATTAGCTCATGTAAGAGGGAAGAATGTATATGTAATAGGGTTACATAAGGTTAAATTTTTTTTATATATAATGGATGGGATTAAAATTATAGGATCACATACTAGGTCACATTTAACATTGTTATCGTGTGATCACATGATGCTATTATCGCATGACTATATGATGCACAAACATTACTTCTACAAATGATGGGTTTCTTATGTGACTATAGGATGCTTACAACGATACAATCAAATGGTCTTATCTCATGATACTCCTTCATGTTATAAGTTCTTATTTTAAGCAATATTTTCTTATGAAGTTTTTCAGTGTTTCCAAATTGGTAGTTATTTGAGTTTTCCTTATCCTTCCACCCTTATCCATTTCATTCGATCTATATCAGTCTCCATCCCGTCTTTTGAAATGGAAATGAGTTATTTATAGGACACATAAGTGAAAAGAATAAATGACATATGAGTGACCATTTTGGGACACATTTCACATATTAAAATTTTATATAAGCATGGTGCACCATGAAACTTCCTGAGATATCCTCCTTTGAGATGCATAAGGTGGATACATCAAGAGGCACTGTGATATCTCTACCTATGAGATTTGAATGACAAGGATATTTTGTGGTTTCTTAATTTTCCTTATTTTATTCTGGAAATGAAGTTGTTCACTTGAAGTCTTCTAGATCTATCAACAATAGATGATCATTCATCTTGTTAATATTTTATGTTATTTCATAATAACTTCAAAAATGATGCAAGGATAATTTCTAAGCTATTTTTATTCTTAATTAATATTTTTTGGAGATCATCTACGAATAAAATTTCATCAACATCCACTCCCAAGGAATCTTTAACTATCTTTATAAATAAATAATTTTGTCCACTGAGCTTTAGACTCATCTTCTCACTCCCAAGTTTTATAATAGAGACTCTCATGTGGTTACATGACCCGAACTAGAGTAATCAATATACCTTATAAAACTGTATGACTATATTTAATGATACACATAAGAAACTCCAAATAAGTTTCACTAATTTCTATCTTTATGTCATCATATGTGATCATGTGTAAGGGAATGGGTATATATTTCCATAATTGAGAAAATTATAAATTCATATTATGGAATTAAATTTTGATAGTAAGGATAGATAATAGTAATCTTACCCAAACATTATTAAAATTTTAAAAGGCCTAAAAAATTAAGGTCAACACCCCCTACTTGACCAATATTCAATGACCCGACATCATAAAAACCAAAAGGAATACATTATCGTAAACTTTTAATTCCAATTGTCACCTACGATGGTTTCCATAATAATTTTCTATCTTTGAGTGGTTTTGAGATGCTTATGGATCAGTTTCAAAAATTTATACACTTAATTAATGATACTATATCTGATCATTGATGGTTCACTAATTTATGTCCAGTAAATAAGAGAATGTGTCTTTTACCCATAAAGATAATTTAAAATTCCCATTTGAATATATAAATGATGGATATAGTTATAGGATAATTCCTCTTAGGATATTGTATCCTCCTGTAATTCGTTGAAGTCAGGATTTCACACTTAGATCATATTATCTATAATGCATATGATTAATTTAGAATATTAATAGGTTTTTTGGTATATTATTGTACTCAACTTTATCTATGAACCCAAATCTATTTTCAGACCTTTTTAAAACTAAGATGTGAACCTTTGTTCTATTTTGGAGATGATTTTTTTCGGTACACCATAGAGCTTCACAATATCTCTAATGTATAATTTTTTATCCTCATTAACCAATTGGTCCTACTTAGTAAGAAAAATGTGAATTATATTGGTTATAATGTCTATAATCACCCACATAGTATCCATGACTTAAAAATAATGACTTAGGATATTAATTGTGAAATTTCATTATGATTGTATCCCACTTTTATATCAAGAAGGAAAGAGTTCAAAGACTATATGATGGATTTAGATTCCCTAACTTTCATTGCTAATAGGTAAGGATGCTAATTAAAGATACTATAAAATATAATTTCACGTTCTCCCACCAGAATTAGTGAAAAATATCACAATACATGTTCTTGATTCTAGTTAATATGTCTCATCAAGAAGAATGAAACATTTTCAACACCTATTCCATTATACCAATAGGAACCATAGAAATTTAATGTATATACACGAAATATTGGTTATTCTATAACCAATGGTTGATGATATCCCCACAATAGAGTCTATATAATATAATGATATACTTAAAAGCATATATTTTGGGTTCTTTATGTTTTCTTTCATAGAATATAAAAGATCGATGTGGTGTTGATTCTCCCCAACTTGATCCCCAATCACAATAAATTTGATTTTAACTAGTTGTGACATCTATCACCGCTCATCCTTTGTCATCTAAAAATTATGAGGTTGGACCTTCTTACATACATTATTGAAAATCACACACCCCTTATTAGAATCAGTATTAATTTTGATATTAAAATATTGAAGACATTCCAACTAGCGACAATTTATAAGATTTAATTATCACTAAGATATAATGTATTCATATAACTTATAGTTTATAGACACCACAAACTATGTACCAAATTGATAATGTATTCAACTAGAGCATGGAAAATAACTACCAGATATAGATCATGGGTAAGATTTTTCCACTCATGGAGATGGATATTTTTTTAACTGTAACCACTAGATAAAAATACTACATAGATATTCCCCCAAGTATAAATAATGATTCATCACAATACACCTCAATACCTTCACATGGTTGCGGTAGAACAATAATAGGATATGTGGTCAACCATTTCCAAAACTCATAAAAAGTTGTTTCACGTTGATTAGACATGTGAAATTTGTCACCTTTCTTGGTTAAGGCTATCGTAGGGGTCTTTATCCTAGGTAATTCCTGGATAAAGTATGGTTAATAACCTAAAAGTCTAAAAATAATCTTTTTTCAAAAACAATTTAAGGATTACCCTAAGACCTATAGACTCTGTTTTTTTAGGATCTAGTGAAATACTAGATTTAATAATTATGTTCCCTGGGAATTTTATTTCTCAAATATAGTGTGAGAACTCTTATAACATGGTATACAACTAATATTTTCACAATGTATCTATAACAATGTAAATATATTTTCCATCCTCGTCTCAATACATGTAGTTTACTAAGATTCCTTTTATAAAGATCATGATGAATGAGACTAATTACTGATGAACTATTATATTCATTAAATCTATAAACATAGATATAAATGTAAAAATACCCTTCTATTATTTCATTAAATAAAGGTTTGAAACAAGGTTAATCAGTCTATTACTAGAATAACATCAAATATCACCATATATAGATCCATGAGATCATAGAGATGCATGAAAGAAGCTATAATAAAAGAAAAAGTTAGGAACTTTATATTTTTATCAATCCTCTTACCTGATGATCTATTTAGGCTCATATATGAAAATAGATTCTCTATTTTAAGCTCATACAGTGATCCTAGATGATCAAAGATAAAAAAACTATATATCACCTATATTAAATAAAGAACATGTTAATATAGAGGATACCAAAATATTACATCAAAATAAATAATTCTACATATCATTATTTTTATTTTAATAATCTATGGATTATACCCCACTAAAACCTCAATACTAAGAGAAAGGGGGAAACCCCTACACTATAGAATTCATAGCTTCTAAACACACCAGTCTTCTATGGAAACCTCTTTGGCATAATCTATAAGAATGTGTTCAACTAACCCCAATAGACTAAATAGTAAACTGATCCTATAATATCTTTTTTGATTGAGGTAAATTCCTGACACTCTCATATGAACGTTTTTAGTTGAGCCTATCATGGTGGCCATATTATCCATAGAAATAACACTTATTTTATTCAAAATTACAATTCAACTTTATGTACCCACATGATTTCATTGATGGTAATAAAGTAGAGGTATTCCAAAACTAGTTGACGGGGCACTTTATTACCAAAGAGTTCCTTATAAGAGGAACCCCTACTTAAAACATTAAATTTTTTCTCCATGTCACTATAATAAGTATCTCTTATAGTTTAACCAAGTAACAATCCACCCTCACAGATACCTCATTTTGATCATGTCTCATTGAGTAAAGACTTCTTCACCACATTAGATATGGTTATAAGGTTGAAACCCATCACTTGTATATGGAATGGTTTCTTGAGACCCATCTCAAATTATACTCCCTTTGATTCGTAATCTCTACTCATGTATGGAGTAAATCAAAGGAAATTAATGAACTTAGTGGTGTATTCCATAATAGAAATTGATCCCTACAAAAGGTTTCGGAACCGTTTATCTTTTAACTCATATAAAGTGATAGAATAAAATTGGAAGAAAATTCCTCAAATTTCTTATAGGTAATTCCTATGTCCTTATTATCTTTGGGAAAGATGTCCCACCACGGAAGAGATTCCCCTTCTAGCATGAAAGTATCTAACCTAGACCAGTGTTTCTGTTATATATTTATTCTCCAAAATATCATGTGGATATATTCAATCCACTTCTTGAACTCCAAAGGAAATACCTCACCCAGAAAGGATGTAGTATAATAAAATTTAAATCCTCACATAATATTTGGGGGTCGTTAGTTCCTTTCAAGGAACCCATTGACGAACAAAATTGAGAAATTGGGAAAGCCCTTCTAATACCTGGGGGTCCACTTCTGGTAAAGGATGGGGTGTGTGTTCAAACACCCCTTCCTAATAGAATGTGATGGTCTCCTAAGAAACGTTTTATAAAATAAAGTATATAATATTATCAGTTTATTTCCCTTGAATATTATAAAGACCCAAACTTCTCGTACATAAATAGTATATCTTAATTGTTGAATATTCATTATATAACAAAATGATAAATGCCAAAATAATTTAGGTTTAGTGACTTTTGAATCAAGAAAACATAAAAAAGTAGTTCATAGGTGAAATAAATATTTTCCCACTAGTTTGTTCATATTTATCACCATTATTAAAGTAATTATTCATACAACCTTTCTCCGTAACATGGGGAAGAAAACATAATAAAGGGTGATCGCAGAAGATCTATAGTGATAAACAAAGAGAGATATAAATTATCAAATTAGAATAACATGATCATAAGGGTATGATAAATTCTGATAAAAATTTAAAAACTATATCCTTCTTATCATATATCATAAACATGATTTATGTAATTAATCTTGGTAGTTCATAATACATAAATCATAAATGAATCAATGAACATGATCAATGAGAGTATAACATTGGCATAAGACATAGATTTGTTTTATACACATTAGTATAGAAAACTTTATGTCAAGACTACACAAAAAGGCTTTAATAACATGTTGGGATCGGGATAACCACCCATGTACCAATTGTTTCTTAGGATAACCTCTCATATACCCTCTTTTATGCTTGGGATAACCTCCAATATACCCTATTTAAAGATTGGAATGTCCTCTCATGTACACTATGAACTCAAATGATAATAATCATTACCCAATGAATTTTAGGGAGATATAGGTCCCACCTATCATATAATCCATATATTTTTGTTCCAAAAGATCAAAAAATTATTATTATATCATAACCCATGTCAATAAATGGGTTTCATAAATATTTCATCATAGCATAACCAATCGAAAAGAAATGGATTTCATAAAAATAATTTCATCATGTACATAAACCATATTGAGAAATAATAATAATCATAAAATTTTATTATGTCTCCATTATATCTTAAGTGACAAAAAATAATGTCATATTATATGAAAAATTATTTTGAAAGATTAATTGGAGCATTTCTTGAGTAAAATAACTTTTTCACTTTGAAAATAAATTTTCTTAAAAACTATAATTAAATAAACATTTTAAATATACTTTTATGAAAAAATAACTTTAGAAACATATAGATTAATATTTCAAACATTATGTGTTCATGGCATCTAGAAATTTCGTTCTTTCCAAACATGTTAAAACAAATATTCCTTTCACATTTTTGATAAAATCCAAATTGACCATGTTTAAAAAATGATATGAAGATTATTTTTAAATAATTTTATAAAATATAAAACAAGGTTAAATCTATATTTAAAAAGTAATTTTATATTATTACAATCTTGATTTTTTTTAAACAATGATATAGAAGAAAAGGTATTTTTAACTAAATATGGAAATAAAGTGGATTTTTCTTAAAAATCATATTTTTAACTATTGAGTAAATAAAGAGAGAAAATGAAAGGGAAAACTTTATTTTCATGAAATATACATAAGAGAATAAAATTACTAAGTATCATGAGATAATGATCATAATATTTTATCATCAGTAGTATAAACATAAAAAATCAATATAAATGATGAGTTTGTATCATAAAACCATTACCACTTTAGTAATATTGAATCATAATCCCCATGAAACGATAAAATTAAATGGAACTTAGAATATAATGATAATAAAAAAATTCATGATAGTACATTTCAAACAGTCTACATATACACCTCATAAAACAATATTGGTGCATAACATATTATATGTCCCAAAGAAGACAAATTCAAAAAAAAAAATCTCTTACCCTAAGTCTCAACTACCTTCACACACATTCAAACATAATGTATAATAAATATTGTTTTATTATACCTATATTATAGAAAAATAATTATATATATAATACCATATGTGATTTACTTATGACATTGTATTACATGTTTATTAATAACTCTTTATTAAAAACATGTTTTGGGTAATAACTATTAAGTTTTTCAGGTATGTTTTGATTTGGTGTTTTAGATCCATTTACATTGATCATGGTTCCATAGTATACATAGTGTTAAAAAATATATAAATAGAATATATATTAATTATATATGTAATTATATTAATTCATAAATTTTTTAGATAGAAAATTAAATACAACAATCATGGAGATGTTAAGTCATACGTACGCATGAACGTTGTTTCAGTTTTCTCAAAGGATGGAATGAAAGGAAGATAAATAATATATCACCTTTATAGAGTCAGTATGATTTAATATATATTATATATATTCATTAAATTTATCAATATTAACTTCCATGTAAGTCATAATTAAAAAATGAATCACCTCACGTCAAGAGGCATACTCTAGTCTATCCTACACACAGGCGACGTTATCATGTTCCCATGGAATAGAACGTATGAGTGCTTATGTGATATTATAATTAAATAATTACAATGATATCATAAATATCATACATAAACATTAAATATATCATTATATCCAATCATTATAGGTGGTGATGGAAGACAAATAACATCAGTTCACGAGGCAGTAGTCTGTCGTACCCACGATCGATGATTTTTTTTCTCATTTGATGGAAGAGGAGATAAATATAGGTATAAATTAACATTAAAAAATATTTTTTTATTTTAGATATTTTTTTTATATTATCATATTTGAAGATTATTATGATGAGTTAGAGTGATAAATAAAACAAAAATACATGTTTAATAATTTTACCTATTCTTCAGAGAGTCAGTTTATGTGTATACGTAAAGCTTTATTAGGAGGGTTTCCAAATAAAATTAAGGATTATAGTATATAGGTAGGGAATTAATAAATATATTTGGGTATTAATTTTCCAAGATATATAATTTTTTATGTGTTAATAGGAGAGGATATTGGGTGGCCTTTTACAAGTGTGGAAGAGGCAACACCTTATAATTTTGAAAAGAATAAAGTGTACCCAAATTTTTCACATGAAAAAGGGATGAAAATGTATCATTATTGAACCATAGGGGTCATAAGGTTGAAATATTTTTGGTAAAATTGGTTTTTTACTTGTCTATAGATCATTTCAATACTTATATTTTCAGCATACCCCCCCCCCACACAATAAACTTGTATTTACCATAACAGAGGTAATTAATTTTTACTTTTTTACTATTAATTTTGAAAAAAAAATTGACATGAAATTATTATATAATATTAATTATTAATATTATAAATATATAATATATTTTTATAAATTAATTTTATATAATGAGAAAATAATAATTTAAAATTAAAGACGTAGACGTGATGAATTGTTTTTTTTAAATTGAATTTTTTCAAAAGTTTAAAAAGATGTTTTATCAAAATTTGAAATAAAATTCACTCCAATAATATATATTTTATTTTTTATAATAAAATTGATCTAATTTTACTTTACAACCCTTTTAAAAACAAAATTTAACCTTATAAATTCTTTAAATGAAAAATCATTTTTCAATCAAAACTAGTATATTTTCATTATTCATTGAAATATTGATCTTTTTAGATAAAGCCCAAAAATTCACCATAAGATAATTGAAAAATGTTGATTAAAAAATGAACATAATTTTTTCAAAAAAAATTATTCAAGTAAAAAAATTATTTTTTCACAAAAAATAAATAATTAATTAAATGAAAAAGGTATTTTCATTACATATAAAGTCTTTAACAAAAATTAGTACGTTTTTATTAATATGTTTTCTTTAAATATAACTATTATACTTAATTTTAAAAAAATTCGTATTCTTATTCCTACCACCAAGTTTAATTGCTTGGTTATAATGGTCGTGTTTTAATAATGATATTAATAGTATATCATGGATTTTTAAAACTTAGTGTTTTCTGTAACGCAAGCGATCGATGAAATTAAATTTATTCAAAAAAATATTTTACAAAAAATTAGGGTGTTAAATTCTACCCTCTTTAAAATTAATTTATCCATCAAAATTCATCACTCTTATACAAACAAATGTGGACACTTCTATCTCATCACATCCGTAGGTTTCCATATCTTCCTCAATCTAGTGGTTTCACAACATAACATTAACCAAGTGTGTGGTCTTGTTCTGAAGAGATTTTTCTCTATGATCAGGAATCTCCACTAGATTCCCCTCATAGGAAATATCATGCTCTATAATTATTTAATCTGAGTTTAGTATGTGTGATGGATCAGGTAAGTAATTTCTGAGTAGAAATACATGAAAAAACATCATGAACTTAAGAAAGGTTTGGTAGAATTTCTAAATAATAAAATACCATTCTGATATGGTCTAGAATTTAAAAAAAAACCAATATACCTAGGGATTATTTTCCCTTTATTCCTAAATATCATAACCGTATTACGTGAATAAATTATTAAAAACACATTTTTCATCAACTTCCAATTCTAGATCACATCTACAATTATCAGCATAACTTTTCTACTGAATTTGTAATTCTCTTATGTATTTTTAATTCCTTTAACCTTCTATGCCATTTATTCATCTATCTTAGGTACCAATATCTTTATTTCTGTAACTTTATTCCAGTACATTGAATTTATATACTTATTGTTATGTAGTTCTTCATAAGGATCCATATAAATTCTAGTGTTAAAGTTATTATTGTAAGAAAACTCAACTAGAGGAAGGTGTTTATCCCAACCATAATTAAAATCCATAAAATAAGATCTCTACATATCTTATAGGGTGTGAATTGTTCACTCGAACTTAACATCTATCTGAGGATGATACATAGTGATAAAACAAAACTCAACATCAAGAGCTTTATAAGTATTAATCCAGAACATCATGGTAAACCTTGGATACATATTAGATACAGTGGTGTGTGGTACTCCATGAAACCTGAATTTTTTTTAATTTATATTCTGGAAAGATAATCAAGCTATAATAATTCTCTAATAGTGGGGAATTATGATTAATTTTTAATTCATTCTACTATGAACCATATAGAATTATTCACTTTTGACATTTTAGGGAGTCCAACAACAAAATCCAGGGTGATTTTTTTCTATTTTTATTCTTTTATGAATAATGGTTTTGGAATCCCATTATATTTGTGTCTCAAATACTTAACTTGTTGATGTACCATGTACCGAAAAACATACTCAGAAATATATATCTTCAAGTTATCCAACCATAAATACTCATTCATTTAGGTTAATGGTTGGTATTATACCCTTGTCATTCTTTAGTCATGGGTTAAATGTCAACAATATTTCTAGATGTGATAGGTTGTCACCTGGCCAATGGGTTATCCATTTCCCAAAGCTATATTTAAATAATTATAAAAACATTACAAAATTAAAATAACCCATAATTACCTAAACATAAAAGATAATATAAATTCTAAAGGTTACCAATACCTTTAATCATATGTCCATAAAAAAATTCCTCCAAAAATAACATTTTCACTATAACATATACAAAATCAATATGTTGTATTGAAATAAATGTATCTCAAAATATTCTCATTCTTGAGAAAATTCCATCACATAAAACATAAAAATGGGTGGTTATGACTTGGAACTTATGATCAACCTTAATCTCATAAACCCATGATGGTATCTATAACTCTTAACTTAATATTACATCGAGACATATATGATTCCAAATATAATTAACCCTTTATACCTTAAATAAGATATTTTACTAAACACAATCATTTCCATTGGGAGAATGAGTTAATCATTACACTGATAGAATATCAAATATCATTTCATTATTCCATAATCCATATAGAGGTAGATAATAAATTCTCAAAATAACTTCAAATTTCACAAAAGGATAAACAAAAATATTTTTATAGGGATCATTCATAGAAACTCAAATATGAAATTCATAACTCTATAGTAAAGGACTATTATTACCTAATTATAATTATATTTAGCTATTGTGATTTCATGATATTTAATTTTTCCCTTTTTATTCAGAGTTTTTTTGTTATATTATCTTCATTATCACTTAGATTAGGTAAATCATTCTCATAATACTTGATTTTCTTAACCTTGAATCCTTGGGGTGTTGGTGGTTCCTTATTTAGGGATTTCCCTCTATTCTCATCATTATCTACCTTCTTCCCATCAATTTAGAATTCAGCCTCTAGATTAACTTATTTTCCACAATTAAAACATTTAGTATTCCCCTTATAAAAATTTCATCCTTTTTTTCTTCCACACTTCGATTGTGAAAGAAATCTCATCTTCATCTCTAAATGGTTTTTGGAGTTTCTTTTCAATTCCATATTCCTTTTCATATCAAGACCATTAACTTGATGGGTGAATCCAATCTCTATTCCCACCAAGAAAAAACAACAAATAATTTATTAATATCTACTTAATTATTTTATGTATAATGCCCTTTTATGACATGGTTTAATGATACTGAACAATCTATCAACCGTACATTCAGTTTGGATGGTAATTACAAAAGCGTACCTAAAAAATATTACAAAAGTTTCTTCATAGGTACCAAAAAAAGTTATCATCCTTATACCTTAGCTGTAGGAATTACTTTACCATTTTTTATGAAGAATGAGATGAAATTACTAATTGATAAATAACCTATTAAATACATACAACCCCATGGATTCAATTTCATAATATTACCTTTTATTATTGATAAGATTTTGTCATTGATTTGATTCACTTTCCAAGTTATAGATGTAAAAAAATAACATTTTTATACTTCAAACACTGAATAATTAAAAATATATTTTCAATGGTACTGATCCATTCCTATAAAACTTGTGGATTAAAAAAACAATAAAATATTTTTTTTTGTTACCTCATAAAGGAATAAATATAATTTTCTCCCTCCTTAGCTCATTTCGAAGTTCAGAATGATTTATATCCGGAGGTAATTGTGTAATCCTAGAAACCCTATTTTTTATTCAAAATCCAACAACATTTGGTTTATCAGTAGAAAAATAATTGATTTTTCTATTACATTCATCATTAACTTGGTTCCTTTATGATCCAACCATTAATTAGAACCAAAAAAATATTGTATTCAATAATTATCATATTCAGAAACCCCGTAATCATGGAAAATCACTTATAGGGTGTCAAAATCGTGAAACCTTATTTTAAATCTATAAAACCTTATTATTAACCAAGGTCATTCATGGACATTATTCAAATCCTTCATAATGGTTTTTAAAGTATTTTTTAATTTCCAAATCATTTCCCATGGGTGTGTAAAACCAGTTGTATAGTTAGACCCATTTTCATGTACCTGGTAATTCTCAATCCAAGCCTACTGTTATTTTTTCAGATTTATTACCCCTAGGTGTGTCTGTTCCAAAACCATGTATACTTGTAATATTCAAATATGTATGTAATTTTCTAGAAACCACATCCCTTACCCTTCATTAATATTCCATGATATATTACTATAAATAGAATTATTCATATACATATCCTTATACATATTATTAGGTATCTCACTAAATTTTCATAGTCATAGTTACCAAAGATTAATTAATACTTTCTCTAATACCAACTGTAAAGACACAAAATTCTCTTAAATAAATACTAAATCTTAGTAGATGAATATTCATTACATTAAATAATTATACACACTATAATTATTTAGGTCTAGTGAATTTGGAAACATTAAAAAATAAATATCTAGTTCGTAATTGAACTATATCTTTTCCCAATAATTTCTTTGTATTTCTCACCCATATCCAAGTGATGAAGACATAATAAATTATGATCTTAGATTATCATTAAGGGTAAACAAGAGATATATCAATGATCATATGAGAATAACATGAGAATAAGGGTATCATAACATTAGCCTAACATTTGTAAACCATACCCAAAATATCATAGATAATAAACTTAAGTCATGGAGTAAATCATGGTTGTTTATAAGATATGAATCATAAAGGAATCATAGTACATGAACCATTAGATCATGAATTTAGAATAAGATATAGTGTTGGGTAATATACATAAGCATAGAAAACCTAATGTCCAGGATACAAACCAAGACTTTCATAACATGTTTGGCTTGGGATAACCACCCTTATACCTATTTTGGGCTTGGGATAACCCCTTTTGTACCCTCTTTTGGGCTTGGGTTAACCTCATGTGTACCCTTTGATCTCATAAAACATTAATCATTACCTAATTAATTGGAGGAAGATAAAGCTCCCAACCATCACATAATCCATAAATTTATGGGATACAAGATTATAAAACATTCATCATATCATAAACCATGAAAAGAAATTTGTTTCATAAACATTTCATCCTAGCATAACTTATGGAAAAGAAATGGGTTTCATTAACATATTTTCAGCACAGACATAAACCATCCAAAGAAATAACATGGATGGTAAAATGGGATTATATCCCTATTATTGATTAAGTAAGATAAAATGATGTTATGTTATATAGAAAATGATTTTTAAATGTGACTTAGAATATTTATTGAGAAACCTAAACATTTTAATTTGAAAAAAAAACTTTTTAAAAACTAAAAATTCATAAATCATTTTAAAAATCATTTTATTTAAAAATAATGTTTTAAAATTATGAAGAAATATCTTAAAAAGTTTGTTCACATTATGGAATGAAACTTTTTTCATTTCATTCCCATTAAAACAATGATTCCTTGTAAATTTTCAGTAAAATTTAATTAGACATTTTTTGGAAAACAACATGAATATTCCTTTTAAAATATTTTTAATAAACACAAACTAGGGTAAAATTTTATTTAAATAATCATTAGAGAGTATTAAAGACATTATCTAAAAAAACAAATATATATGGAAGAAATGTTATTTTTGACCAAATAGACATGTGGAGTCATTTTTTCATAAAAAACATTCTTTTGAAATATTAAGTAATTAAACCAAGGAAAATGAAAGGAATAAATGTATTTTCTTGAAATAAAAATTTTATAATAAAATTAATCCGTTTATTGAGAGAGATATTATAATATTTCATCATCAGAAGCATAAACATAAACAATCCCAATAAATGATGAGATTGTATCATAAAACCCTTTACACTTTGGTAACATTGAATCTAAAACCCCATGAAGGGATAAAATTAAATGAAACTTAAAAAATCCTAATAATAAATAAATTAATTATATTACATTTAAAATGGTTTTTATATACACCTCATAAAATAATATAAGTGTATAACATATCTTATGTTCTAAAAAGACAAATTGTTAGAAAAATACCTTACCCAAAGTATGAAATTCCTTAGTTCATTTTTAAACCTATTTTATAATTAATATAGGATTATATATATATATGTATGTATGTATGTATGTATATATATATATATTAATGAACCAAAATTACATATATTTTACACATATTATTCACTTATGACCTTTAATTACCCATTTATTAACAATTCCTTATTAAAAACATGTTTAAGGTAATAAGTGCTTATTTTAGGTATGTTTTCTTCTGTTTTTTCTAAACCTTTTATATTGATCATGGTTAAATAATATGAATAATTTGAAACATGATATAAATATTATATATAGTCATTATATATTTATTTATATTAATCTATAAAATTTTTAGATATAATATGAAACACATCGTTCGTGTAAATTGTAGGTCGTACATATGCATGAACGATGTTTCCATTTTTCTAGGGATGGAAAAAAGGAAGATGAATAAAATATAACAATTATATATTAATTAAGATTTCAAATATATCAAATATATTCATTATATTTATCCTCATTAACTTCCAGGTAAAGATTATGTGAAAAATAAATCACTTTGCTTTAAGAGGTGGTAGTCTGCCACACGCACAAGCGATGTTACTATATTTCCAAAAAATGGATGTTAAGAAGTTATATGTGATATTATAATTATAAAAGTATAATAATATCATAAAAATTATATATAAACATTAAATTCATCGTTATATCTAGTCATGATATGTGGTGATGTAAAACAAATAACATTAGTTTGCAAGGTCGTGGTCCACTATACACATAATTACCAGTTTCATTTCCCATTTAAAAAAAGAGGACATGGATGTAGTTCATTCCAACAACATAATAACATATAAATATAAAAAAGGAATTTTTTTATTATATTATCATATTTTAATAATATTTGGGGAGGTTTCAGAATAAATAAAATAAAACCCCAAGTTTAATAATTTTACCTCTTCTTCAAAGAACCTCTTTTGGTCTATATCTAAAGCCTTCTTAAAAGGGTTTTATAATAAAATTAAGGAATATAGAATGTGTATATGAAATTAAAAAAAAAATTGGTATGTATTTTCTAAAAAAATGGGTTTTAAAAGTGTGAATAAGAGAGGATATGGGTGGCCATTTATAAGGGACGGAGAGGACACACAACAAAATTTTGAAAAGAATAAAGTGTAGCCACATTTTTCCCAATACAAAGGGATTAAAAATGGGTAATAAGAGATCCTTAAAGGTTATAAAGTTAAAATATGAGCATAAAATGGGTTTTGGAAAATTTTCTAGGTCTTTTTACGCATTATCTTGTTGGTTTTATCCCCCAGTAAACTCATTTAACCTCAACTAAGGTAATTAGATTTTTCTGATTTTACAATTAATTTTGAAAAAAAATTAAGATGACCTTAATATATAATTTTAATTATTAAAATTAAAAATATAAAATTTTTTTTTATAAATTAAATTGTTAGACTTTAAAATTTATAATTTAAAACTAAACCTACATACATGATGAAAAATTGGTTTTCCAAATAGAAAGGTTTTAAAAGATAAAAATGTTTTAATATAAAAATTAAATATTAAATTGATTTCAATGAAATTTATTGGATAAATTAAAATATAATTCATCTAATTTTACTTTTTACATAATTTTAGAACAAAATTAAACCTTTGAAATTCTTTAAACAAAAAGGTGGTTTTCAATAAAAACCATTATTTTCACTATTCATCAAAAAATTAAAATTCTTAGAAAAATAAAAAAAATCACCCTAAGATAATTTAGACATGTTTTTTTAAAAATTTATTTATTTGTTTCAAATAATGTTTCTAAAAGAATCCAAAATTAATTTTATTATTTTTCCTAAAAAGAAGCTAAAATGATTTTTTAAGAAAAAAATGCATTTTCAAAGCATATAAAGACAATACCAAAAATTTAGTACTTTTTATTATTATGTTTTCTATATATATAAAAATTATACATAATTTAAAAAAAAATTATTCCTATTAAATCCACCATTTTTAACAACTATGTTATAGTGGTCATGTTTAAATAATAGTATTAATAGTATATCACGGTCCATTAAAACCCAATTTTGTGTTTAATGCAAGCTATCAAAGAAATTAAATTTATATCAAAACAATACTTCATAAAAACATTAGGTGTTACAAATACAAATGAATAATTCAATTATTCACTATTTTGGAAAATTGAAACCCCCCTCCCTCTCTCCCTTTATTTTATTTTACATAACATTTTTCTTAAAAACCATCCATCATGTCTTAGAAATGGTTTTAATACTTAAAACACGATTATATGATATATGAAACATGTTTTAAACATAAAATATAATTTATATGTATCAAAATATATTAAGATAAATTTTTTCACAAGGAAACTATTATAAATCTGTATTAACCAAGTAATTATTAATAAATATATATGTGAAAAAAATTATTTTTGGTTCATATTTTGTTTAATATGATACTTCAATTGATTCATGTTATAATATAAGAAAAATGAACAAACATACAAGATATTATATGGTCCTATGAGTTCCTTACTATATTAGCTTAGCATTATACATGAGACTCTGGGATTGAACACAAGCTTGAGAAATAATAAGGAGAAAATAAATCTCTTTTTACCTCTAATAATACAGGATTCCGCCATAATTATGTTGTTCAAAAATATTAATGGGTCGCTTTCCAATTCCCAACTATCCTATCTCTATGAAAATCTCTCAAGTACCATGTATGAGATTCATAAGTCTAATAAAATATAATTTTCAACGTTTTTGACCTAGATACCATAACATAATCGGAATATATTGTCACTACTCCTCAGGTGAAACTTTCAATCTCTATAGACTCATATAATCACATGAGAATGAGGAATAATTGAGTGGGAGATGGTTTTCCCCCATTCCTACCTCAGATAAACCTTGTGATCTCTATATAATCATATAAAATTTATGAATATATGTCATATATATAACCTAAAAATACTTACATAAATATAATATCACATCGAACATATTACCTTTTATTCCGTTTAAAAGTAATAACATCACTCATGCATACGTACAGACTATCACCTCCACATAGAGAAGTAATATTTTTTGCATGGATGGTAATAAAGATGGATTTTATTAATATAAATTATATATATAATTATTATTATTATTTTATTAAGTTGGGATAATATTTATTTTCTTTTTATTCCATCCATCGAGAAAAATGGAAATAATAATTATGTGTACATACGACCCATCATCTCCAAGAACTGTGTGATCCATTTCCTATCTCTAATATTTATATGTCACTATAAATATATATATGATGAATATATATGATATTTATATCAGGGTTAAAATTAAATATATTATTTAACCATGATCAAATTAAAAGGAAAAATTTTACAAAACTAAAACATACATGAATAACTAATCAATTATCACATGAAATACTGATTTCAATAAATAATTGTTAATAAACAGTTAATAAAAGACTATATGTATATCATATATGATATTAAATATTTGAGTGTGGTTTTTTAATAGATATATAATAAACCTATATATATTATAAATGATTTTTAGATACATATAAAGGAATACGAATGTGATTTAAGAGTTTCTTGTCTCACTTTTAATACATTGATACAAACATCATTTAAACCACTTATTCCATTAAGTTGTGTATATACTACCCCATTGATATGTTATATCATAAAAATATTTATCTTATAGGAATTTAAATTTTCATTTTATGATTATATTCTTGTATAGGGATTACAATTCATAAGACACCAAAGTGGTAAGGGTTGATTTCACAATCTCATCATTATTCGGGAATATTTTTATTTAAGTCTCCCTTGGAGAAATTAATTTATATTTCTATTTTAAAATAAATATATTTTAATTTCATATGGTTATTAATGAAATTTTTCAAGTAATATTACCATTTTACACTCTTTAATACATAAAATAATTTAAAAAATCTTCTTAATAAAATTTTAGTTTATTTTTTTCTTCAGTCGAAAATCTTTTTTCATCAAAATCAATGTTTTTTTAAATTATTTTCAAAAAAATTTTATACATTTCCAAATTATTTATTAATTTAATTTTTACCCATTTTAACAATTTAAAAAAACAATGTAAACTTCATGTCATTCTTAGAACAAGGATCATTTTGCTTTTACCAAAAATGTGAAAGGAATATTTATTTTAACATGTACGACCTAAACAGAATTGTTTGATATCATGAGAACACAATATTTTAAAGATTTCTCAAAATTTTCAGATGATATTTTCAATTAAAATTATTATCAAAATATTTGGTTATATTTTATTTTTAAACATATTTCCAAAGTGAAAAGGACATTTTCCTACAAAAATGTTTCTAATGAAATTTTAATGGTACTTATATTAATCAATGACATCAAAACATTACATTACTTATGATTCACTAGGTATATGTTGTAGTGATACCATACATATTAATTCACCAAATTTATTATGATAAATTTGACTGGGGATGTACGATTTTAATACAATTCACTATATTACTCTAGATGGTTTATGGTTATGTTTATTAATTTGTGTATGTGTTAACATTTTGCATGTTATTTTTTCAATATGAATATTTATGTTGATTAGTGTTCCCCCATTAATATGAGGAATGAATTGGACTTATTGGGTGATGGTTTGAGCCTGGATTACATATCTCCATGATGCATTAGTAGGTCTCATGTGACATATTAGCATGGGTATTTGGTTAAGGCCTTAACCATTTATGTAAGATGACTTTTCATGAGTCCATGATAATAAAATATATTGAAATGAGGCCATGGAGTTATTTTTAATATGTATAGAATTATTAATTCCATCATTATGAATTCAGTTATTGATATTCCATTTGATTATTCGATTAGTTAGAATATTTTTGGTTGTGTTTCAATCTCATTTAATTATTTATATGGAATATTTTATCATTATTTTTTCTAGGAATATTTTGCTCAAGATATTTGTTAAATGTAACGTGTTTTAGTTATTTACCTTTCCATATTGATTAGTCCTTATTTATTCATAGTTTCCACTATACGCTTACCATTACTAAAAATATGAGCTGACCCGTTTCTTATATTTTATTCTCCCCAAGATACTAGGAACTGTTTTGTGATTAATATTAAGAGATAATCTATAAGGAATAATTGTGATATCAAATAAAACACTTTGTGTATTTTATTTTCTACATTTTAATGATAATTTAAATTATATCTATATTTTACCAAGATTACTAAACTCTTTAGTCCTTTGGGATGAAATTACCTATATCTTAATAAACTTTAATAATATAGGCAGACACTTTGGGCTAATAGGGTTGGGGAAACTACATAATACCTCCTCCCTTGTTTGAACTACCCAACTATATAGCCTCAAGGATCATGCATCAACTATGATATTTTTCAAGGGAAACCAAATTCCCCCTATAATTTCTCTAACATCCTCTAAACTCCCCATAAAACTTATATATACTCCCAAGCACCTATTTAAACCTCAAAAACACATCTTCCAATTCTATATACTAAATAAATATCAAATATTTTTTTATAAAAAATGTGGGCTTTATAATTAAGTTATTCTCTTATTGATCTAATGAGATGAATATTTCCCATTCACCAATGATCATTCAATGAAAAAAATAATTCATCATTGAATGCAAAAAATATATAAATGGGATAAGAAATTTTTTTATTTAGTCGATTGATATTTTATCATTGGTAGTTTCAAGTTTTCTTTAACAATTTATCCAAAAAATATATTATGGGCCTCTATAGTGTCATTAAATTAAAAAGGATTAAAATTTATAATTTTATAATTTTATTTATAACACTTCAACTATTAAAGAATATAATAATTAATGTAATATATTAAAACAATATATAAAGTCAATAAGACTAGAAATAATTTTCCACTTATTGTTAGTTTTTCCAAGTTTTAAATAGATAACCAATATAAAATCCTAAAAAAATTATTAAAAATATATTTATAAAAACAAATACCAGAGAAAAAATTTCAATGTAAGATTTTTAATAATAAAATCAAATCTTATTAAATTATGAAATATAAAAGATTTATTATTAACAATAATCTAGATCTAATTAGAATTAATTTAATTGATTTTAACTAAGTATAATTTAAACATACCAACTCCCATGATCCATGAAATTAAAGTAATCTAATGTTCATTAAGATTATATATATATAATGAATACTAATCACTCTCATGATTTAATCCAAATTACTAAATTGCTTTTACTTTATTATAAGAAATATTATTTCAATGATATAATATGAAATAATATTGATAAAAAATTCTCAATATGATTTTATTAAATAAATTTGATTCAAGTTTTAATTTTGATTAAGATAATTATTTTCACATATTTATACTCTTAATTATCATCTCTTTTAGGGAAGTGGCCACTCATGATTGATCTAAAGCTTGTAACCAAAGGAACAGTGTTCACTTGAATATGAAAAATATAAAATAATAACACTTACTTGAGAAATTAAACCCAATAAAAAATAAAAGAGTAAAGTAATTATTCACATCAATTAAAAAATAAAAAATAAACAATATTAAAAACCCTAGATGAATGTAAAATCTATTTATAATTATCTTAGTCCATTCAAATTCACTAAAAAATTAATACTTGAACGAAAAATTCATGAAAATATATAAATCTTAAAAACCCTTGATGTGGACATAAAATAAAAATGTGAAAAACTCACTTTAAAACAATTGAAAAAAGAAAATTGTCCTAGAAAAATGGTTAGATAAATATTGTTCAAAATCTATTTCTCAAAACGGCATCCACCATAATATAGGGAATTTTATTTCAATGTATTTACCATATCATAAAAATAGATATTCATGGGTTCAATGGTCCTTAAAAGTGATCATCAAAACCTCATATTTAATGTTTTCAAACCGTAAATTCAATGACATATATATATATATATATATATATATATATTAATCTGTAGTAAACACGGTTGTGCTGTCTAGTGGAAGTCTAAATCCTTAATAGTTTTAAATAAAAAATGATGATGTATTGAGTTTTTTAATTTCTATATTTGTAATTATTCTAAAAATACTAAAATTTCAGGTTTTAACCTTGATCATTTTATTTAATCTTTTTTTTATTTTTGAAACTTTTAAATATTTAAATATCATTGTAAACATCGTTGAATCATCCAAAATAATTGTTTTATTTATATGTTTCATCATCATTTAAGTATTTATCCATTAAAATCATTCTCCTCAGATTAAATTATATGGTTTATTATTCCATTATTCAATCTTCTCCCAAAATTTTTCAAATGTATTTTTTAACATTAAACTACATCAAAAAATTAGGAAAATTTATTATAGGAAGAATCACTACAAGAAAAAGATTATTTAGAGGTCGTTTCTTAACATTGATTCAGAAAACCACCACTAAATGTTGCTTTTTATTTTTTTAATTATTGGTTTAAACTGTCATGGAATACTAAAATTTATTTTATTTTTATTTAATTTTAGTAGTGGAATTTTAAAACCCATCACAAAATGTATTGAATTTAATAATAATTAATTTATAATTTATAATTTATAAATATTTATATTATAAATAATGAATATTTAGTGATAAATAATGTGTATTTAATAAATATTTATTATTAAAATCTTTATAAATTGAGAATTTATTATTAATACTTTTTTATTAATAATTATTCATTGTTTACTATTTAATATATTTATTTAATTATAAATTCAATATAATTAAATATAATTAGTAATTAGTAATTATATATAAATATATATGTTACTCTATATATAATTTGTTTTTGTAATTTTACATAAAAATATAAATATTCTTATAATAATTACTATTTCAAAATTAATGTGACTTTTAATAGATCAAAAATCATTAAAAATTACTAATATTAATTAAATATTATTTTTCTATAATTAAATATCAATTTTTTATTATTCATTTTTAATTAATTGTAAATAAAATTATATTTCAATTTTTCATTAGTAAATACTTATTATAAAGAGGCATGGTTTTTCTTGTTCCTCTGTTTTTTTTTTCAAGTATTTGGGGTCTTCGAAGAAATATTGGTGGTGAATGGAGGGAAAGAAGTTTAGAAATGGGGTTTTGTGAGAAACATAGTCATATTTGGAATCAATTATATTTTGGTGAGTCTTGAGGGATGGTCATGGTCTCATTATGGGTGAAGAAATTTGGTCATTTTTTGGTCGTGGTGCTCAAGTGGATTTCTACCATTCTGAGGATAGTTTTTGTTATTGTTATTGATTATGGTGTGGAGGTTGTTTTTTTTGTAGGATTGGTCTGTGGTTAAATCATTCTATACCATGTTGAAAGTTAAAAAATTTATTTTTTGTATTTTAGTGATAAAATGGTGTGTTTTAAATAATATTATTTCATCGTGATGGCATGGGTTCTTTGAAGGAACAATGATCTTATAGTGGGTTATGTAGTGGCTATTTAGTGGTATGAGTTAAGAGGATGGTGAAAAACATGTTTGGTAGTTAGAACTATGTTTTATTTGTTTTTAACCTTATTATTAAGAATGAAAGGGTCAATAGATTCGGAGGGATATTTGAATTTGGAAGTCTGTGGATCATAGATCTTGGTTGATCAAGATTCATCCTAATGTGGTTTTCCCTTCACTACGTTATAGTGTGAAACCCCCCCCCCATACGTTTTTATAAATTTATAAGTGGGTATTTCTTTTAGTTTGATTCTTATTGTCTATCTATAACCATATATTCATTGGATACTAGGTCTTTAATAATTTTATAATTCCTTAGTGGATCTAAATCCTTGGATTTGTGAGATAAATTATTTGTGTTATAAGTTGCACTTCTTTTCTATTTCTCTCATTTCTTCCCTTATTCTTCCTTATCATAAGGGCATAGTAGTGGTTTTTTATTTTATTTTGGTGGATTTTTAATCAATGTATTGATGGAGAACTATGTTTTATAAGATGATAAAGCTTTATCGTGTGATATTTGTTACTTAATAATTTGTTTTTATCTCTTATTTTTTGTAATGGATTTTTGAATATTTTTTTATTATAGAGGATTCATAATATCTCTTCTTAATTTCTATTTTAATGTGTATCTATCATTATTTTATTCTTTGGGTAATGATTTATAATTGTCGTAATGAAAAAAATAGACCATATTAAATAATGAAAGGTAAGGGATTAGTTCCTTTCTATACATTATTCCCATATTTTTTTTATTATCTCATTATGTGTTTCTTAAGTTGTTAAAATAGCATGTCACTATGATTGTTTGTTATTATTAATTTCATAAACATGTTTATATTGGTTAAATACCTTAAATATGGTAAATATAATAACTTATGGAAGTCTATAATTTATTATTGATATTGTTAAGTATAAATTATGGATAAATGAGAAAGCATGGAGTATATAATTTTTTCCTGTTACTATTATAAATTTGTAATGTTTTACTATTTTATTTTTGGTCTTAGATTATGGGGTGGAATATTAATGTAATGGGATAATGAGGTGTTTTTTACTTGGTTTGTTTGATTTTGAGAGGTTTTTTATAATGGGAATATTGAAAATAATGATGTGGGTTATTGGTGTGCCTTATCATTGTGGTGGTAAATTGTTTTAGATTCATATGGATATGGAATGATGCTAATATAAATAAATGAGTTGAATTAAATTAATTAATAATGGGTTTTTTGGAGTCAATATGATCTTAGAATAACTAAAAAATTAGTGTGTAAATGATATATAAAGATTTAATTATTAATAAAAAGTTTATTTGTGTGGTATTAGAAGTGTACGATATTATTAAGTTTTTAGTAAAATATATAGTCAATAAATTATTAATAATTTGAGAAAAATTATGAAATATAAAATGGGATGAATATTATTATTATGGGGCAGTGGTTTTTTATTGATGTAGTATTGTTTATGTGGTTATAAGATGTTATAGTTTATTTTTTAGTGATGCGTTATGTTTACAAAGGTGTTGTGTTAGGAAGTGGACCCTTAATATGGTCTTATGAGTTGTTCTATATATGTTTTAGATTTTATGTTATTTCATATGAACCACCACAAAATTCAAATAACTTTGTTAATTATCATTTGCGGTTATGAGTTATAGGTGTACCCCTAAATATTGGATGTGGGTGATATAGATGGCTAAATACATACCCTTCCCCACTCTCTCTTAAAAATGTAGTATATGTTGTAATGGAATGATATTATGTTATGTACTATTTATATGGTGATATGGAGGTGGTGTAAATATGAATAAGTGGTGTGGTTATATGTATTTGATGTTTTTATGTGGAGTTACATGGAATTTGTTATGTAGTAGTAGTTATGAAGTTCTGGATATGAAGTGGTTATGTGGTAGGTTTTTATGTGGATACAAAATGTATGGAAATTATAGGTTGTATGTTGTTGGGGTGTGAGGGAAACTAGTTCAATGTTTAATTGGATGAGTGGTGTTATTCTTAATATACATTCTTGATTATTATATTATTATACTTGTATATATATTTATTTAGTGTTCCTTAATGTGGTTGGGTGGTAGTTGACATGGTAAGATATTAAGTTTATTTTTTTATTTATTCATTAAGGCTTTAGTATTCTTCTTCAATATATGTATAATAGTTTCTATGGAGGATCCTGGTAAATATACTTTTATACACACCCTAATATTAAATATACCATTTCACATATTTACTGGATGGTTCTAGTGATAAATATGAACATTACTAGCTCATGACAGGATGATCTCTGATGTCATGTTACTGTTGTGTGAGTTATTGGATTTGGTTTTCCTTTTTAGAAATTTATATTTATATGTGAAAATACATGCAGTTTGGGATCATGGTTTTATTCTATATTCATTTAAATTTTATTGGTGGTTTTTTTCATTGTTCCTAAGAATTACTAGGGTATTTTCTCCCATAAGTGTGTTTTATACCCTCAGTGATAGTAACCAAATCATTCCCTGTTAGTGTCAGGATTTGGTGGCCACACTTATCTTTAATTTCAGACTATGAGGGGTTTTTTTAAAGGTTGGGGATGAAGCCTCATTTATTATTAAATCAAAGAAAATACCTCTTTTAACTGGATAGAGGGAGACCCATTACATAGCTTGAAGGCACAGTGGGTATTTATCCCATTACATGGCCCGTAGGCCAAAATTTTTTACCCAAAGCTCATTCTGTGAATAGTACTTCTACAGTACCCACCTCCTACAGTACCACACAATAACCTGCCACCGCAACAGTACCCTACCGCCACTATAGTGACCTACCGCCTCTACAGTGCCCGCCAATTCTACAATGCTTCCACTGCTATAGTACGATACAGTACCTGCTCCCAATGGGTTTTGAACCCCCATTTTCATGTTGGATTATGGGGTGCTTACCACTAATCCAAACCCCAACTACTCAGACTATGAGGGAATCTATTGGGGATGATTCATGATATATTGGTATAAAAATATTTGGTTGAGAGTTTGTATAGATATTTGAGTTATGAACTGGTGAGGATTTCATTTGGTTTGGTATGAAAATAAGGCTATTTTAAACTAGTGTGTGGCATAAACAAGAGAGATTTGATTAGATGAAAACTGGGACCATTTGATATGATATAAGAAACTTAATAATATAGATCATATTAAATTGAGATTATGATGGTTGTAGGGTAGATACCAAGGTGTGATACTTGCATCAGTTTTTCTTTCTTTGTGTTTGATTTGGGATAAATTTGAAGAATGTTTAAAATGAATTTTTTTAAATAGATTAAAATTAATTCCATTACCTTGAATTAGGATTTATTATTTAATTTATATATATATATATGGATAGTCGAAGGAATCCTTGTGTGGTTTAATTAGAAGAGTTGTAGTCAGATGCATCGGTCAATCCTCAGTGTGGGTTGACCTTAAAGATAATGATTCATAGAGGGAATATTTGTTAGAGTTCCAGTATTAGATATTACAAAAGTATAAGGGGACTATCTACGATTAAAAGAGAATGTAGTGGTTGGAAGAGTTTGATATTTTTTTCGGTTTTATCCATGTGAGTAAAAATTAGTGGACTTAATTGGTTGTAAATTTAACTATGGGAGATTTTGATTAATGGTAGATTTTGTTTCTTGGTGATCACGTGGAGTCGAAGTTAATGTGAAGGAATTTTCATAGTCAGTTTTATATTGAGGTTATTTCTTTAATACTAAATGTGGTGAGGTGATAGTAGTTTCATAACCTTAGGTAAGTGATATTGATTTTTTTAGAACTTAGAGTTTGTTTGATGAACTTCATTTACTATGTTTCTCATCTTATTCTCAACAAGGAGTCTAAAGAACTGAATTTTATGGAGGTTTTGTGATTTAAGAACCAATATGAGGTAACTCCATTTATGTTTTTGATATATATTGATGTCATATAAAGTCTAATGTGATAGATAATATTCAAATGAAAATTGATCATATTGATATGTAATTCATTAGAAATTTTAATAGTGTAATGATTCAAATATATGTTATTGTTTTTCTACGAATTTGAGGTTTCGGTTTGTGGGGATTCAGTATTAGCTTTGTTCTTCTTTATTCTCTTTAATTGGTAGTTCTTGAGCATCTCCAAATATAATTAGTTTGATTTTATTTTCTTATATAGGTCATGTCTATTGTAAGTTATAGTGTTCCACCATTATAGGGGAAAACTTGGGGAAAGCATCCAGTTTTAGATGTAGCCTCAGTAAATGTAACCTCTAAGACCATATCAGTAGAAGGATCCTCATGTGTTTGGGTAGTATAGAGGATATGGAGATAAAATAGGACAAACCCGTTATATTCAGCATCCTTAGGGACATAGAGAAAATTATGGCAAGGGTGGTGGACATTATGATGGATAGTAATCCAAGGGATCAAGACACGATCAAATATAAGTTATGGATTTTTTAATTCTAGGAGGACCATATATCACTCAAGGTGCTATCTATTTATATTCTACCCTTTTAATCCTTATTTCGTTCAAAATATCCATGCTCTGTCTATTTTTCTTCCTTCATCCTAGATTTTGGACTCAAGGGGGATATACATCGAGTTCATTTGGTGTTGACTAAACTAGTTGGAGGTTAGTTTATCTTAATTGAGGTGTGGTAGGGTTGTGAGTTAATGATGGGTAATCATCAATTAGTGGTAGATTTATTATTACAATAGATAAAAAAAATATCATTCTTAGAAAGTATTTTTATAATCTATACACATTTTTATTGATTGCTTTTGGAGGAGTTTTGTTTTCTTTAATGTGGAAGGTGAGTGTGTAGTGTTTATCATTGAGCCAGATCATCTAATGGATCATAGATTTTTGCAGCCTCTTTCTTCTCATATTGAATTATTAATGTTTTATTTAGTTTAGGTTTAATAAATAGTGTTTATAAAATTTATTGATTAGTTCCATGATCTATTTCTAAGAGTGTTTGTGATTCTATAACTAAATGAGACATTGAGTTTGGGATATATTTTAAATCTAAAATCTCTCTAATTTTTATATATCATTATATGATGGAGCCTTTGGAGCTAGAAGGGTTTTGATTTCAGGTTTATGATTTGATATAGAAGGTTTTAATCCAACCCATTGTGTCACCTTTGGGTGATCTATTGTTGTTCATGAAGAAGGAGTGTGGTGGTTTATTGATGCGAATCAATTATCATCAGTTGATTCAAGTGTAGGTAAAGAACATATATGCCCTCATGAGGATTAAAAATAAAAATTGATTAGAAAAAGGGATATATATGTTATATAAATATTTATGTATGGTAAATATATTATCATATGAGGGTGAAGTGGGGGATATCACAAATACTATTTCTAGGTATTGTTGTGGACACTTTAAATTCATGGTTATGGTTCTTAGTGTTATGAATTCCCCCTATAATTTTATATTATATCTGAACTCAACATTCCATTAGTACCTAGATTAGTTTTTGATCATGTTTGTTGATTATTTGATATTATATAAGAGTCATATTGATCATTTTAGAGTTCTCTTGGAGTTTATTCATTAACATCGATTATATAGAAATCTATCCAAGTGAAAGTTCTCAACATGAAAGATGCATTTCATTGTACAATTCAGGTAACAATAATGTATATCAATCAACACTTCAAGGATTGCGGTGGGTGTTTCTTGGGTGGGCCCAAGGAATATTGTAGAGGTTTATAGATTGCATCGTATTAATGACTATCAAATGTTATTTCTATATGATTTCCCTCAGATTATGGAATCTTTAACAACATTAACCAGGGAGGATCGAGACTTAATATTGATAGATCAATGACAAGTGATGTTTTTTTAATTCAAATAGAACGTAATTTATGCTCAGGATCTTCATTTTCATGAAGAGAGTCATGTTTGATGTTTTTTGCAACACTAATCATCTCATCTGGTGTTTTCTTTATATACAATATAGAGAAGTTATCTTCAATGTGACTGAACTATTATGTCCCCAAAAATGTAATTATATTACATGTGATCTAGAGTTGGTGATGGTGTTGTTTTCTTTGATTTTGTTGAAGAATTATCTCATAGATAAGAACTTCATCATCATCATAGATCACAAGAGCCTACAATATATTTTTTCTCCTTGTTATTTGAATTTTTATCAGTAGAGGTGGATATAATTCTTATGGGAGCATGACTTAGATATATATTACAAATTATAGAAAGGTAATGTGGTGTTTAACTCACTATGTAGAAAGTCACATAGAGATATTACACATAGGTATATATATTAGAAAAAAATTGGGAGATAATATAGATTTTCATCATGATTTCGAGGAAGTATGTCATAGAGATTTCTTATACATGATAGTAGTGAATTATTCCTTTTTTATAGTTAGTATAAGAGTCTAGACTAAGATATCTTAAGGTTATGGTGTGAAGATATATCCAATATGTATCATTAGTCAAGAGATCAATTCTAATGGTATGGGATAAAGAGGCCCATTTATGGGTTTGTGTCCTGGTGTTTGTTCCATCAAATGGTGAAAGTTAGACATTATGTTTTTTGTGGATATAATAAATCCATTGGATATCACTAAATTAAAATGGAAGGATATATCAGTTTTTTTGTAACTAGTTTAACATGATCTTTTTTGGATCTGATAAAATTTGGTTGATTGTGTTTTAATTGAAGAAATTGAACATTTCATGTTAATAAAGTATTCGAGTATATATAATTCTTTAAAGAGGTGATGTGTGGATAAAGTTGGGTAGATTCATGGTATTATGAGGATCATAATATCTAGTTAAGTTACATATTTTTCTTTAATGGTGTATAAAAGTTTGTGGTATTATATTCTAAATCATGCATTATTTATCACTACTTTCCATTCCCAAAAATGGTTAGATAGAGTGAGAAATCTAGAAACTAGAGGATATTTTTCATTCATGTATTTTTTTACTGGTCTATGGTTAAATAATATTCTTTTGTTTGATTCTTTTCATAATAATATTTATCATCATCTATTGGTATGGATCCATTTGAGGCTATAAGTTCCTAGGTAGGATCCAAGTATCACTGACTGGGGCAGGGGTAAATCAGTGATATCATTTTCTTTTCGGATTTCTTATTAATGAACTAACCTTCCCCACTTATTAAATATTTGTTTCCCTTATTAAGACAAGTAAAACACAAATCTATAGAGACCCAAGAATTTATAAGGTTTACTAATCAACAAGAGTATTTACCTCCTTGGTAAGGTTTGGAAATATTCTAATACCACACAATCCAGTAGAAAACAATGTTTTTTGTGGAATACAATGAATAAGATATGCCCTTACACTCGAGAAGCACTATTTAAATGATCCAACAGTGCATATGCTCATTTTAGCACAAATAATGTAATAAAAGTTTTGTGTAACAACTATTTTATAGTTCTTCTTGATCAAATTTAATAGATATATTCTTTAAATAAAATTATTTACTTTCATACCCATCAGAATAAAATAACTTCTTGTACATCATAGTGATACTCAGTTTGATTATTCGGTCTAACTACCAAGTCTAATTTTTCAATAAAGAATATATAACTCTATCAGAATACTACTGAAACAATTCTAAACAACTTTTTCTCATCCTAAAAATCTCAATATGATTTTTTTGGTCCGATAATCGAGCCTAGTATGATAGACAGTTGAATATGATCTTCTTATTCTTCATTCTAGTAAACTTATTCATGAAAAACTCAACCTAGAATATTATTCTCCCTATATCATAGTATATTCTCTCTCTTCACCCTTGAATAGTACGTATGTTAAATTTTACGAAGTACTTTCCCCTTTTATGAGTGTACCAAAATAGGTTTAGATAGGATTCTGAAAAAGTTTCCCGATCAACCAAATATTATGAAATATTTATTTCCCTTTAATTTAGGATAAATTTATGAATTCATTAACACTTATCAACTCATCTCGAATCTTCTAAAATCTTCTCTTATATTTAGCTAACTTATAACTTCTTAACAAAAATCAGTTTTATTTCAATTCTCTATTCTGATTTCCTAATATAATTTATTTATTATGATGATTCATACCACATTCTTATGTAAAGAAATCGAACATTTCAATCTTCTAATTGAACTTCATTTTGATTTCAATTCCAAATTTCCATTGGGGAATCTTCATTATATTAAGGGAATTTGGTCACTTTGATTTTCTTTACCCACTTTCAAACAAATCAGAACTAAAGACATCTCAAAACGTTGTTCTTCACCAATTGGAAAACAAATCTTCCCATTCGGATCTCACTATTTCATTGAACATTAAAGATTCTTTAATACATTTCTCTTTTACCAAATGTGAAAAATGTAAAAAAAAATCTTCCCAATATGATTCTTTATACTAACTAATGAAAACAAACATATTCTTTTCAAAGTCTCAAATCTTCCTATCGCCTTTCAAAAAAACATCCAAAAATCTATAAGAAATATTCTTCTTATTTTCTTCATAATGTTGATCTAGAATCTGGTTAAGTTATCGGTGGTAGGATGCATATGATTATAGGTCTTTTATTCACTCTTATGTATCAGTTTCTACTCTTTCTGATGTCTCTTGACACTAATGTTAAACATATCATAGAAACACTAAATATTTATGTTTCTTTTCACTTGATACTAAAATAAAAATATCCAACAAACAAATCATCTTTATTGAAATGGTTGATGATGTTATTGATCGATCTCAGAATTTATTTTCATATTATCTCCAAAAAACTTCTTTTCGTTTTCATTGGTCCCAATAACTCCCAACAAAAACAATTCTTCCTCTAATGACTACATTAGCATACTAAATATGATGGACCGATATTATTAGATTCTTTATTCTATGAATATGATACTTATCAACTTATTTCTCCAAAGATTTAAAAAATTTGGATTTTGGTCTGACTAAAATCTAGAACACACTATTTCATTCATTACAATCAAGAAAACCTTTCCTTCCTTTTAAATAATTGAATATAATGATCGGAAACTGATGATCTGAGACCATAAATTTCCAACTTCATAAATTACCTTCTTCAACAAACTTCATCTTTTATCATGACTTATTTCATGAATTTGAATAAATTGAGGGTCATCTCCAACATGGTTTGAATTATAATGGAAATTATTATAGCTTATAATCCTTTCAGATTCTTCTTCCTTTACATTTGACCCTGAATACAATTGTAAGCACTCCTGCATTCCATTATCAATATATTATCACATGTTTTTAAGCTTACTTATGATTTTTGGGAAGTACAAAAAAGAAAAGTATCATCAAATTTATGTCAGATCCCTGTAGAATCTGATTGCCTTCCCCATTACAATCATAACATCATCCCAGACCAAAGGTGTGTCCAATGAGCCTTTTCTTCCAGTAAACATCTTCCCAATCTAATGGACTATATTAAGAATTGTGAGTCTGACGTTAAGAATATACTGATCAGTTCGATCACCAAATGATTTTTATAAAGTGAGGTGATTTATTTAGTTCAAAAAAAGAAAAATCCATTAAAACAAACATCATTATAATAATGATGGTGAGTCCAATATTCATTCTAATGGTTCTGGATCCAATTCATAGCTTCACAATATTCCTTAGTCACCATTTCCATTCATTTTCTCAACATACTTTTTTTTGCCGCATAATCAACATATTGATATATTAACAAAAAACAAACCAAAATAAAACATAAGACTAACAATCTACCCCTTTGTGTTTTTTGTTAGTACCCACTTCAATACCAAACAACAACTTTTAAGAAATATCACATAAAGTTTTCTTTTCTCACTTTATCATTTCTCTATTCCTTTCTTTCTCACCCCATTTCAAATCTCTCCCCTCTATTGATAATAAAATTCAAAGGGTCTACCAGAATATTAAATATATTATTCTGGATAACATAAGTATCACATGAATTTATTAAAAAAGCCACTTAAAGTAAGCCACCCTAATTCATCGTGGGTGATCCCAGTGTATAAAATTAGAGTGTTTAATCAAGGATATCAATTTAGTCCATTACATAACTTTCCTATAATACCTTTTCATCTCTATTTCAATATTCTCATGACGTAGAAAATCTTTCAAGTAATTATTTTATGTTAAAAGTAACCTCCACCCATCTCAACAAACATATAATAAATTTCATGCATATAAAAACACAACTTTTCCAAAAAATAATATTTTTTGTAACTTCATTGCATTATTTTACAATAATAGTAAGAGATTCATCAACACAAACATCCTTATTTCAACTTTATCAATTAGATTCAAGATAGTACAGGTATATAAAAACTTTTTGAATAATGAGGAACCTCAGTTTTTTGTTATAAGAAGGAATCAGACTAAGATTCATCTCTCGGTCTTGAATATTTATTATTTTTCATAGAATTTTCTTTAGATGTGTTTTCACAGTTCTATTTATCCTTCTCATATTTTGTAACAACATTTTTCTCCTATATATAATACTCAAATGATTTTATCAAATTTTTATCAATTTCAGTAACATATTATTAATAATTATTTTGTAACATCTTCTCTATGCCTTTTTATTGGATTGGAAATATATTTAAACAAATTTTAGTAACATTCCTTTATTACTCACATATCTTACATATTTTATCAATTTTTAAAATAGAATATGTTGATATTTTTTTCAACTTTTCTCACATATTCTGAAACCCTTTTCTTCCCTTTTTCATCAACTAATTTGTTTGATTCTTCTAACTTACTAGCCATGTCTACTATTTCTGGCCAAATAACTAAGAATTATTTCTTTTTGGACTTAGTATGTTTATTTTTATCAGGTTTCAAAATACTTTTCTCATTTTTATTCCTTTGAGATGATCCCCCCAAATCAATCTTTGACTTATATAACTCATTGAATAGTTGAAATATAGTTATTTTAGCTAACACATATCTTCCATGTGTCTGAATCCACCACAATTCCAGCAGTACCCATTGAAGGAATAGCTTACTCTATAACTTCAATACTCTCTGAAATTGTTGATATCTTTCTTAGAAACCTTTTCATATTTCTAATCAAACATTGTTGACCACCAATATTTATGTTATCAAATTAATTATTCCTTTCCATATCCTTTTTCTTTTTATCCCTATCATAACCCAAAGTAATATAAATTTTATCAGACTCGGGTTTTTTAGAAACTTATGAATTCCCAATTTTTTCTGTTATCCACATATATAACTTTCTCAGATTAATTCTTATTAGATACAATTTTATATTTCTTCCTAATATTTAAAGATAACATTGTATCCTTATTAGGTTTACCCTTACCTAATCTTTCACCAACATTATAGATATAATTTTTAAAACTTATAACCCTCAATTCAACTTTAGAATTTTTTTCTTGGAAAATTTCTAAATATTATACTTTTTCTTCAAAATTATTTATATATGTTTATTATGATTTTTTTATTTATCTATATATTTTTTCAATTCATTTATCTCTTCTGTAATAATTAATTTCTCATTAGGAAATCATTCTTCATTGTTAGTTGAAGAGTGTTCACTTTTCAACTTCTTGATTCCATTCTCAAGCCTCTCAATTTTCCTCAAACATTCCTTCCATTATTATTTATGATGAAATTATAATTGAGTTTATTCTACTCCTTATAAACTACAAATTCTTAATTATTCACTCTTTATTTTTTCAAAGAAATTATTCTATGCACCATGATAAAGTGATTTTTCAGATTTTGATTCACTTTTTACTTCTTCAAAATAATTTATCACACTGATAGAAAAACATTAATCATTATCTATTGTGATAAATGTGTTTTCTTCAGCACCATTTGTAAATTCATTATTATAATCATACTTATAAAAAACATCTACTTTTATATTTATATAACTTCTTATCTTTCTTCTAAGAATATAATTGTTCTTTATCGCCATGTTTCTTCCATGAAATTTTTGGACTTATTCCTTCTTCATCACTTAATTTTTCTTCACCTATTTAATGACAATTTTAAACCAAGTTACCAATGGATCCACATCCAAAACATTTTAATGTAAGATTCCCTATATATGTTCTTGTACCTATTTTATCATTTTTAGAAAACAAGTGTAACATTTCATCAAGTTTTTCAAATACCTCATTTTCAGAATCAGATTCACTAGGTTCATCTTCATCAAGAATATTTTTAATCTTTTCTTTATTGGAAGCATTGAATGAAATTTCCCAGTAATTTTTTTTTCCTTCATAACTTTCTCCCTTCTCATCTCATATTTAATGAGAGTTCTATTAAAATAATCTAGAGATAATTTGTTTAGGTTTTTATCTTCCAATGAGGAAATGTTAGCATTAAACTTGTAAGGAATAATTATCAAGATCATTTCAACAACTATAAAATCTTATAAATTTTCATCAAGACATGTGATAGTGCTGAATTAACCCTAGTAAAGTAATAACCAACATATTCATATTCACCCATCTAGATATATTAATACTTTAGCCTCAATATTTTAACTTTTCCTTATTTACTTTTGTATTGCCTTCATAAATATTGTTCAGATTGTCCAGGATACCTCTGGTAGTGTAAAAATCTTTTAATATCATAAACTCACATTCATAAAGTGATGAGAGTGAATCATTGTTATCTCTTACATCATTCGCAAGGTTTTCCATATCAGTATTTATAAGAGGATAAATATTGGCATGAGGGGGAAAACCATCTGTAGAATATTTTTAAACCCATACCCAAGGGATATAAGACATATAAATATTATACCTTTATAGGTATGAAAATAAATATCACTTAGGATTGTAATACCCTAACTATTCAGACAACATAGAATCTCCATAACAAATTCATCTGAAAAACATCAGTAAAGAGTAAAATATGGGAAAATTTGGGTCTGATAGAACTTGTAAGTTCCCAATCAAGATCCAAGTATCACTGATGGGGGGAGGGTGAATCAATAATACCTTTTTCATTTAAGTTTCTTTACTAATGAACCAATCTTGGACTCATGTTAAAGATATCTTTCCCTACAAAAGACAAGTCAAACACACATCCATAAAAAACAACAATTTATAAGGTTCACTACTCAAAAAGAGTAGATACATCCTTAGTATGGTTTGGAAATGATCTAATACCACACAATCCATTGGAAAAAATTTCCTTTTATAAGGTATACAATGTGTATAATATTCCCTTACACTTGTGCATCGCTATATAAACAATCCAACATCTCATGTGTTTCTTTTAGAAAAAATAATATAATAATTTTTTTTAAAACATATGTTACAATGCTTCTTGATCAACTATAACTATTATGTTCTTTAAAAATAATTATTCACTTTCGTACCTAGAAGTAAGAATGAAATTCTTTGACTTTGTAATGATACTCAGTCAGATTCTTCAGTTCGATTCCCAAGTCTGATTGCTTAATCTAGAAAATATAACATTGTCAGAATACCCCTGAAACAATTCTGAACTTCTTCTTCCTCAGTCTAAAAATATCAATACAATCATTCTGGTCTAATTATCTAGACTGATACACTAGTTAGCTTAATATGATCTTCCTCAAGTTCTTCTTCTTCTTCCATCTGATAAACTAATTCAAGAGAACCCAATCCAAAAACTTACTCTCCCTATAACTTTAGACATTCTATCTCTTCACCCATGAATAGTATATATTTCAAAAATCATAATGTACTTTATCCTATTATAGAAGATAAAAAATAGGTTTGGGTGGGATTTTTAAAAGGTTTCCCACTCTACCAAATTTTTCCAAATCTTAATTTCCCTTGAATTTCAGATATATTTATTACTTCTACAATGCTTATCAACCCTTCTAGAATATTCTCGAATATTATCTTAACTTCAGATCACTTCACACTTCTAAACAAACTTTAGTTTGATTATGATTCTCCATTCTGATTTCTGGATATGATTTCATCATTTTGATGTGTTGTACAACTTTAATATATGAATAAATCAGACACTTATATATTCTTAACAAACTTAATTCCTATTATGATTCCGAATTTCTATTTAAATTTCTTCATTATGATGAATTCATTTGGTCATTTTGATTTTATTGACCCACTTGGAATCAAATCATAACTAAATGAATCTCATAATGTTATTATACATCAATTGGAAAAAAAATCTTCCCATTCTAATTTACTCATTATGATGAAGAGCATAGATTATTCAATACATTTCTCTTTTACTAAATGTGAACATTCTAAAACATAAGTCTCCACATTATGATTCTTCATACCAACTGAATAAAAAAAATATTTATCTGCAAACTCTTTAAGATTACTATCCCATTTTGACAACAATTATAGAAATATCTGATCAAGATTATTCTTGTTATTTTCTTCTGACCGGTGATCCAAAATCTAATGATGTTATTGGTGTCAGGTTACATATAATTATTGGTATTGTATTTACTCCAATAAATCACTTTATCCTCCATTCTGATGTCCCTTGACCAAAATATTAATCACATCATAGAAACACATAATATTTCAATATATTTTTACTAGATACCAAAACTAAACAATTAAACCAACAATTAATCTTGATTAAAATAGTCAAATAAATTATTTATTAGTCTCTCACTTTCTTTGCATATCATCCCCGCCCCCAACAACTTATTTTCCTTTTAATTGGTTCCAAAAAATACCGTTGAAAACTATTATTCCTCTGATAATTGCGATATCATACATAATTCGATGGAATGGTGTCATTAGATTATTTATTTTTTGAATTTGGTACTTATCCACTTCCTTCTATGAATTTTTAAATATTTTTTATTTTTTCCTTAATAAAAAATCAAACATTTACTATCCCTCATTTAGATTAATAAAACCTTCCCAACCTTTAAACAAATCTAAATCTGATGATCTCATATCGATGATCTAAGACCAGAAATCTTTTTCTTCACAAACTAACTTCCTCAAAAAAAACTTTAGATTGTATCATGACTTCCTTCATGATATTGAATATGTTTGGGAAATGCTTCAACATAATATGAATTATAATGGAAATAGTAATAACTTATTATCCTTTCAGAAGCTTCCGCCTTTCCTTTTAACCATGAATATGATTGGCATCACTCCCCATTTCATTAAACATGCTTAAATAAAATGTTCTTAAAATTATTTATGATTTTTGTGAAATTTAAAATAGTAAATCATATTCATATTTACATAAAAACCATATAAAATCCAATTATCTTCCTCATTATAATCAGAACCACATTTTGAACCCAAGGTGAGTCAGATGGGCCTTTTTTCGAGTAAACATCTTTTAAATTTGATGGTATTTCTTAAGTATTGTTATCTTTATGATTTAAATATGATGTTCAGTTTGATGGTGGGTCCAATCTTGATATTTATGGTTCTGGATCTAATTCCCAACTTCACATCTTTCCTCAATACTCAATTCCATAACTTTTCTCAATATAATTTTTTTATTCAACATATTGATCTATTGACAAAACATATAACCAAAACACAACTTGGAAATAATAGAGACATTGTATGATAATACATACAGATCTTTGTTATATTAGATATAGGTTGCAGATTAAATTGTTGTTAGACTACATTTTATAAATAGTGTGGTAGAAAAAAGAATTGGTGATTGGTGATAAGATAAAATTTTATTAAGATTGTTATTTTTTTTATTAGATGTAGAGACCTCTAGAGTATGAGGTTGGTGATCATGTGTTTCTAATGGTTTCTAGGAATCATGGGAAGTGGAGTTTTGGTTAATTTAGCAAGATATATCCTCAATTTTTCAAACCTTTTAAGATATTAAGGTGTATTAGTATGTTGTTTTAATGGTAATATATTCCTCTACATATAGATAAAATTCATGAACTTTTATACATTTCATGGAATTAATAATATATTAATTATGAATTTCATATCATTTTTTGGGGAGAGTTAGATATTATGGATGATGTGACATTCTAAAAGTGACCTATTGAGATTCAAGATAATTTATATAAGGTTTTTTTCAGGAATTTAGTACCTTTATCCCATGTATTATAGAAGCATGTTGGATTGTAGAAGTGTATGTAGAATCCAATTTCATAAATGTGCAATCAGTTTCCAATATTATTTAGAATTTTTCTTTGTAGTGATGTTGAGACTGGTATTATATTGATGTGATGAAATTTTTTTCACGTATTTTTTATGTTGTGATTTTCTAATGGGGATATTTATATTTTTAGGGCATCTCATATGGTGTTTTATTTTGATGTTATTTTTGTCTCTCAGGGCTTGGTATAGACTCTTAGGGAAGGGAATCACTTCAAAGGTATCTAATATAGAGAACTACATTTTCATAGTTCTTTACTTTGTATTCTTAGGTTTTAAGGGTGTTGAAATAAATATTTTAGTTGAGTGAATTGAGAGAGTTTGATAAAACAAATTGGATAAAAATTTACATGGTGGATATCTATTGTACGATAGTGAGTCTTTGGGTATCATTGTGGTCTCATGATGGGCATGATATCTCTTCCAATTTTCTAAATTATAGAGATTTTTTGGTTTGATCCTATTTTATGGGAGTTTTATATTTTGGTGTTTGATTATTTCATAGAGGTGTCCATTTTAATAGGTGTGGTATTTAGTGAAATATCATACTTAATAAGGAAGGAAAACCCCCCATTTAGGTTTCTTAGTAGGAAAAATCATGTTCTGGAAAACAATATGCATTAGTTATGTCATCATTTAATTGGATAAATGGTAAATCTATAGTGATTTATGTCATGGTTTCTTGGTAGTTTGAGTTGGGGTTAGAGAAAAATGCTGACATTCATTGGCCTTATATCATAGTGGTGGTAAACCCTTTGTTAAGGAATATAAAAACTAATTAATTAAAAAGGATATGAACATTTTAGAGTCTAAGGATATTAAATCTCAGTGAAATCAGATCTACAATGATGTTTTCTATCATTTACCACATTATGATTTGATCACCCTAAGTTTTATTATAAATTTAATGTGTCCCCTCCTTTGGGATGGATTTTTTTCTCTCTAAAATATTATAATCCCTAGAGACTCAGTAACACTATCTTTTATAATTAATTGGTGGATATTAATACTTGAGTTTGTGAGACAGATTCTTTATGATCTAAGGTTCCCTTATTCCCTATTTATATAATATCTTCTATAGTTCTTCATTCTCGTAAGGATATGGTGGATGTTTTGTGTTCAATTTCAGGGGTATTTTTTTAAGGGTTGATGGAGAATTATGTTTCATAAGTTGTTTAAGGTTTCTCAAGTTATCATTGGATCCTAATCATTTGTTTTCCTCTCTTATTTTATGTTTTCAATTATTGAATCATCTTTCAAGGTATGGGATTTGAAATATCTCTTATTTTTTATATTATTTCTCATTTATCACTAATTTTTTAGTCTTTTGGTAATGAGTTAAAATAGACCCAATGAATATAATGAACAAGATTAAATAATGAAATGGAATGGATTTATTTCATAATTTACAATATTTTAATATTGTATTTATTTTTCATTATATTTTTCTTAAGATATTAAAATATAATTCTTTTATGATTATTTGTTGTAGCTAATTTTAAAAACATTTTTAAATTGGTTTATTAAATTATATATGGTAAAGATAATAATGAGTGAAAGTTTTGGAAATTTTTATTAATATTGTTATGTTTTAATGATGGATAAATAGAAAATCATGTAGTTATATAATTGTTTCTATTTATAATGATTAATTAGTTATGTGTTCATGTTTAGGTTTCATTTTTGAATTATGAGTGGTATCTTGTTGTAATAGGAGTTTGAGGTTTCTTCATGCCCTTTTTATGTGGTGTTGAGAGTTTTATTGATTTAGGAAGGGTATATGTTGGGATATTGGTTATTGTTGTACATGATGATTTGGTTTGTAGATGTTTTATATTCTTAGGTATATGTAATTATGTGGACATAAATTAATAAGTTTAATTAAATGAATGTTTAATGGGCAGTGTAGAATGATGACGTGATATAAATAATGAATAAACAGGTATATAAATGATATTTTGTAATTGAATTATAAATGATTAGGTGATTCATGTGGTATAGATAGTTATATTAATTTTCATACGGTTAATGAAATATGTATCCATCAAAGGATTAATAAATTATGAAAAATGATTAAATATGAAATGAGATGAAGATGCTTATTATGAGGTAGAATTATTATCTTTTTGTTGTGGTATTGATTTTTTTCACATTGGGAGAATTTGATGTTGTGATGATCAGTTATAGTTGTTGAGATGTTTTGTAAGTAAGTGGACTCTTAGAATGGTAGTGATGTGGTTATGGGGTGATTTTTGGAATGTGTATGTACTATGTGGTATGTGGCTGTGGATATGAATTTGTTATTATGGTGGGGATATGTGGTACATTTTTATTTAGATATGGACAGGATGAGAGTGCTAGGACATAAATAGTTGTTGAATGAGGGAGACTATTTCAATGGAGAAGTGGGTAAGGGGTACCTTTATTAATATATTTTCTTGATTATTATATTAATATACTAGTATTAAAATTTGGTTAGCGGACCATGGTGAGGTTGGGTGGTAGCTGACCCAATTAGTTAATGAGATAGTTTTCCAATTTATTCATAGATCATTTAGTATTCTTCTTTTATATTTTTATGAAATTTTTTAGTGAGGGTCTATTAATTCTCATACATGTTTCCTATATACCATTTTATAGATTTATAAGATGAAGTTAGTGATTGGGATTGATATTAAATTCACATGGTAGGGTGATCACTGATGTCATTTTTATGTAAAAGTAGTTGTTGAAATTGGTATTATTTTTGGGTAATTTATATTTATATATTACATTACATGCATTGTGGGTGTATAGTTTTATTTTATATTTATTTGGAGTTTTTTGTGTTCCGTTCTCACAATTACTACGATTTATAAGATTAATACCTCTCTTATATGATTTTTTATACTCTTGGTGTTAGTCTTTGACTTGTGTCCTATTAATGGTGGGCTTCAAGGGCCACAAGTTTCTTCATTGTTTGCCCAAGAGGGGTTCTGGTGGTGACAGTTCATGACATGTTGTTAATTACTAGTGATTAATTAAACACTATTAATTGTTAAGTTGATGTGTGTGTGTGAACACGTACAATATATACAATTATATATTAATATATGAAAACATAGTAAAATATATATAAATAAACATAAATGCATATATATTTATAATTATATAATCATTTATAAATATATATATATATATATATATATAATTATTTTAATATTCATGTGTGTGTTTGTTTGTGTATTTAAATAAATAACAAACATATAATCATTTATAATCAACAACATGTAATTATTATTTTAATAATTAAAATTAATAATCAATAATAAGTAATGTATAATTTATAGTTAATATAAATAAATTAATAATTTAATATTTTTCATTAATAATTAATACTTATCAATTTCAAATATGTAAAAACTATATATAAACATATATAAATTTATACATATGTATAAATATAAAAAAATAAACATATAAACCTATATGTAATGTATAATTAATTTCCAATAATAATTAATTCATAATTTTTAATAATTAATTATTAATTATTACTAACAATTTGAAGGTATATATAAATAAATTTATGTATATTTTTATAAAATTGTATGTATTTTTTTATATTTATGTGTTTCTATATAGTTTTATATAGTTTTATTTGTAATTTATATTTATTTATGTATATTTCTTTATATTTTTATATATTGGTCTTTATTTATAATTATATGTATTTATATGTGTGTGTCTATGTGTTTATTTATAAATAACCATATATTTATTATTAGTGCATATTAATTATTAATAAATATATATAAATTTCACAAAAAATGTGTGTCCATGAAGATACAAATATACATGTATTTATCTCTCACCCTTATATGTGTAAGTATATTAAATTTTATTTAATTAATAAATCAATGATGGAGATGTGGTAAGTATATTGAAGGATTATAAAGCATTAAGGGTTTTGAATCCCACCCAACTCATGTATATTATTAATTTTGAAATGTGGTTTGAGTGGGTTAGGTGGACCTGGAAAAGGGTTTAAAAGTAATATTTAGTTACCCCATAATACCAAAACGTTTCCTTATGAACTCAATTATAAATATTCATATCTATTATAAAATAATATTTAATATTTTATTTATACATTATGAATAAAAAATGGAATTACTGAAGGTGTTTTTTATTTTTTTCAACTATATAAAATAGTCATTGTAAGTTTTTAGGAATTTTTTAAGGTGTTGTGAATGTTTTGATTTGGTTTGAAAAATAGTAGGATGTGGAGTTGTTTATTCCAAAATTTCCCCTCTATATGATATGATTTGATATATCTAAAAGTTATTGATCTTCAAAAACTATAATATGATATCTAGAAGAATTTTGAGATTATATTATTCATATATTAAATTTTACATTGATTTTTGGTATATTAACATTGAGCATGTATGAGTAATTAAAGATTGAGTAGCAGTTGTGAAATAAAGATTAAAGGAATTGTGTGAAGAATTAATCATGGAGTACTTCATAGTGGTGATTGATTTCTTACAAAAGTTAAGTTCTACATTAGTTAACTTAGTGCATAAGTTTGAGAGATGTTTCAATAGGTTAATCTTAAAGATAAACATGATTATGTTATACTAATCATTCAAAGTAACAAACATGGTTATTGCTTGATGAAAGTTCATGATTAATGCTAATTACAAAACATAAAATATTTAAATAAGGTTTATGTATCATAATGTTAAATTATTTAAAGAAGTTTTACAAATTTAAAGTTTTATAATATTAAAAAAATTGTAAAATTATGATATACGTAAGGGTTGTCCCAAACAAGCAGATTGAAAAATTAGAAAGGTGTTGATATGTACATGGATATATAAGAGTCATTCCAATATTTTAAAGTATGTTCATGAGTCTATGGATGATATGTAAGAGTAACTCTTCATTTTAACTATATACATTAGAGTAACATTGAAAGTCTAAGAAATATATATAATAGCAAATAGAGATGTATTTGTAGTAAAGGAAATACAAAAGTATTTCCCTATGACAACAGAAATACGTAAGGATTTACCTTTGGAAAAAAATATGTAAGGGATTACTATATTTTTAAGGATAAATATTTGAAAAATAGATCATACACACTATGATATATAAAGGTACATTCCTAAACACATAAATGTATTCATAGAGGGTTGTGTAAGGGTACATAGAAGAATGATTGAGAACCTTCCAAAGTATAGAGTTACACTGCGATATGTAAACGTCAATTAAAATGTACAGTGCATACATAATAGTTAAAAATAATATACATAAGAGTCACTGGGAGAATATAGATGATTAATAAGGGGAACATTAAGTCTCAAGGAAATATGTAAGGGTTGACAATTAGAGGAAATACAAGATTACAAGAAATAAAGTCTGGTGAAACTTTAATCATCTTCAAGTTATAAATATCATGATTATGAGCAAATGAACCATGATTTAAGAAGAATTAAATAGAGGTTATTTGAGAATATCACTATCTAATTATTCTATATTTTCAAATAAAAATTTTTAAATATCAGTATTTTAGGTCAAATCTAGTGAAATTATTCAAATTCATTTATGAATACTTTTAAAAAACTATTGGAAGTTGTGTAGACCATGTTAATGTTCATGGAAGTAAGATCCACATGATTAGTTGATAATTATAATTATTTGAGTATAATGTGTGGAAGACCCACCATGATTATTTGAGAAATAAAATGAGTTAAGTTTCATAAGTGGTAGAACCACCATGATTTGTTCATAATTAATTCATGTAGTCTATCAAAAAAATTAATGAGATGAGTTGTGTGTGTACATCATTAAAATAACTGCGTAGAAATTATAAAAAAATGGTTTTGAGATTAATTCCAATACTGGTGAACTAATTTATAATATTTTACATTTTTGGGAAACTAGATATTAATGAAACAAAATACTTCATGTTATTAGATATTCTAACAGGTTAAGCAAAACCATTTATTGACTCTGAACTATCCTATAGAATTCTGTTGATCTTTTTGGTTCTAGTTTTAGTTTCTTATTTTCCACTAGTGACATCCATTATAAATAAATAATCATAAAATTTTATTATATTCATTATACTGATCTATAAGAAGATAAATATTATAATCTCTTATTTAATTAGTGATTAAATATAGTCTCTAACTCAAATGAAACCATATAAATATTATTCACCCATATTGTGGGTTAAACTTCCAAAAATAAATCTATTCATTGTATTTATTTATCTTAGACACATATTAATGGGATTCAGAGTTTAATGTTATTGTATTGGGACTTTAACTTGTCGAAGATGTTAATTTTAAAGATAAAATTATAAAGATTGTATCATTATTTAATCCCCCACCACACTTCTCAATTATAAAACATCAATTACTTAGTTAAATCAATCGGTATCAGAGAAAATCTAGGTTCCATCTAAGTGGTCCTATTATATTTGAAGTTGGATATGAAAAAAATGAATTTTTTAATATATGAAGTTTTTCAAGATTGGATGGAAAGGAATATCATGGTTTTATGAATATTATGATTCATTTTCTTATCTCTCATGTTCGAGAATTTGTGGATTCTATTGAATTAGGTTTTATAATATTTAAGATATATTCTCATATGAAATTTATAAATAAAATGAATTTTGAGGTTGATATAAAAGAAATTAAGATGATTTGTATAACCTTAATAGAAAAATTACATACCAATGTGAGGTTAATTTAAACCACAAAGGTGACTTGTGATAATATTGAGAATATTTTCAAAAGTAAGTTTCAAGTTAAAGAATCCATACTATGTATTTGGAGATCACTGTTGGAAGCTGTTATAATGGTAGATGATGAGATAGTTAATGAATATTTTATAATGGATGATGAATTTTTTTCAATATTAGAGGATTTTGTGAAAACTTATAATATTCAAACATTTTCTAGATGTTAATGATATATTTACCTAATATATTTTATGTAATGATTTCATGCGTGGTTATATAGAGATGATTTATCTCTTAATGAACTATACATTTTTTTCTTATAAAATGAAAAATATTATTTTAGTAAGATGGTTAAATAGAAGAATCAAATTGTATTTAAATCCATTAAAGGTTTGTAGCTCAAAGTAAATAATAATTAATCATTTATATAATTGGAATATTGTGAATAATGTGATTAATATAATGAGAGAATCATGTATCTCGTTTAAAATAATTTTAGTAAAAGGAAAATAAAAATAAAAGATTAATCTATAGTGATTTAATTATGATGTAATTTTTAATTATAATCAATATTGTCAAAATAATATATATGATTTAACTATGAATTATAAACAAGAATAGTTAGTTTCCAAAAATAAGTAAAAAAAACTAAAAACTCTAATTTTTGAAAGCAGAAGTTCTGAAGAATGTTGAGAAGGACTCTGATGAGAAAAAGAAGATGATAAAGAAGACTTGTAGCCAAGTAGTGATTCAGAAGATAGAGGATCCACTAAAAAACACCAAACCTTTATGGATCATGTAAAGTAACTACAATTCACTAATAACAGTGATGAGTATGATGAAGAGAGCTACAATGAAAATACATTTAAATATAAACTTGAAGCATGTCTTGAAATAAAACACCAATTTGATGAAAAGTATAAAAATTTTTGAGAATAAATAATAAGGTAAAGATAAATTAATCAATAAATCTAATTACTAAATAAAATAAATTAATATTCTGTAGGTGAAAATATAAAAAACAATATAAAATTTTAAAAGTTACTGATATAAAACATTCAAATGAATAAGAGATGTGTACGATGTGGTCTAAGTGTCTAAAGTATAGAAATACCTATAAAATAATTAAATAAGATTTTAAATAATTATAAATGTTTAAGAAAAATCATCTAAATATACAATTAAAGTCATCTTAGAGAGGAGGGTACAAATTGTTCTTTCTTACTCCAAGGTTGCCAAAATTGTTTACAAAACTATAAAAATTATAAAATCAAAAATAGACTTGGGTATAAATCTTTTCCCAATAAAAATGAAAAAATAACTACAGAATGCACCAATATAGATAACATATTTTCACATATAATTTTATCATTCTTATAGAATATTGGGTCTTGATGGAAACCATTAGTGGTGTGGAGTATTTGGGTATAAATATTTTTGTTATAAAATTTCATTTAAATAGATTTGGTGAAGAAAATAATTTACATGGATATATCTATTGAAAATGGGGAACAATTCTAATAAGAATCATGTTGTAAACAAAAATCCAACAAGATTTCCTACTAAGAATATATTTGACTGCCTAAATAAAATCTATAAAATTTGTGAACAATAAGTTAATTTTACTTAACAATTATTTGAAAAACTTCATTGAAAATTTATTTAAGCTAATGGAGATAACAAGATTCGTATTATAGAAAAAATTTAGAATTCACCTCTTATTGGGGTGGATTTTAAAGAAATAAATCATATAAAGTTATACATAATTGTATATATTCATATCATATTATAAGAGATAAAAAATAATAATAAATATGATGGAGTAATATTCAATTTTATAAATGAAATATCGTTAAAGATAATATGCAGTGGGAAAGAAGATATTTAGTCTCATAAATTTAAATCCAAGAAGTTTTATTTTTTCATGGGCTCAAACATAATTTGTAGAGTTTTAGATATATTTGAGATGAGGAGAATAAATTCATTTCCAAGATAAATGATTGCACCATCAAGAGATTATTGGATTTAATAATTATCACAAAGGGAGAAAGAAAAATTGGAAATTTATTTCATATTGGTAATTCATAATATTCTTGTTACTTGAGCTCAATATATGAGAACATGCTATGGAACAAAAGATTTATCCATCTTGAACAAAGTAGTTTATGAAATTTTATAAGAGACGATATGGTTAGAGACATACTCTAATAACCCAAGTATTTTTATAATAAATAATTTTCATTTTTTACTAATATTCATTCATTAAAATTTATATATTTATATTATTTGTAATAATATTTTCTAATTTTTCAATAAAAATGAAAGAAGATTTATTTCTAACCAAATTAGATTTTCATGAATTATATGTTTTTATTTAAAATAATTATTTCAAAATTATAGAATATAAATTACAAAAAATGAATTTGTTTTGTTAATTAAGTATTTAGAGATTATTTGAGGATTTGTTTTTGATAATTTTATAAAATAATTGATTTCTTTATGAATAGTGAAAAAATTAGTTTTTATTTAAAATTATTTTTCCTTTTTTGAGTATTTAAATATCAAAATTCTATTTTGCATTAGTTTTATAATTTAATAAGATATGATTTATTTAAAATAAATCAATTAGGATTTTCAAAAATTAATTTTAAACTTGAATTTAGTATAAAAACCATTAATACTTAAAAATGTCATTTTTCTGAAAAATCATTTTTCATCACATTTCACCTATTTAATTTAAAATTAAATCTTACCAATTATTTATTTTGAATCATGAAAAATTGATTATATATTAATAATAAATGGGACGAAATTTTCTAAATTTTTTCATTTTATTTTTTGGAATTATGAATAATACCCTTAATAATATTTGTTATCAACGTAAAGGGTAAATCGGGTAATTAACGTTAAAAATAAAATGTTAAAAACTAAATAATGATCCTAAAAATTCCCTTAATTTTATTTTATCAATATATATATAATCCATAATCATCAAAGAGTAGAATAAATGGAATTTTTTCTTTTTGGACATGATTTCTTCCGTTTGTATTATTTTATCAAAAAAAGTCAAAAAGACTTTCTCTTTTTTTATAATATTTAATTTTTTTACTTCGAGATAAACATAGTATATTATCAATTAAAAATATTAAATTGAAATATAGATTATTTTTTCATCATGTTAATTTATTTTTTATTTTTTGTGAAAAAATAATTTCTTTAAATGATTATGAAGCACTGACACTGTGATTGTGAAAGTAGTAAACAAATCAATAAAATGATTTTAAAAATAATACAAATAATAGTATTTGAGTGATTTTTTGTATTAAAGTATTTTTTTAGATGAAAATTTAATTTTATAGTGGTATGGATACATTATCTTATAATTACATTGTTTTCATATAGTTTTAAAATTCAAATTAAATTAATAGTTCAAAAATTGACATTAATGTTATTTTATAAAATAAATAATATTTTATTAAATTTTTTAAAATGAAAAAAAAATATTCAAAAATATGAATTTTATATGGTTTATAAAAACATCCAGGGTCCATTTACATTCCATTTTTACTTTTATAATGACTATATTAAACTTTTAAGAGTAAAAACCATTCATATAACCGTAATTTTCAAATGGGTTAGAAAATGGTTAAAACAAAAAGATAATTGTAAAACTATGATCCAAAATTATCTAAATTTTATTTTATGAGATTATTTTTACTCATGATAATATGATATTATAATATTATCAATATTTATTATTTAGAAATAAAAAAATAATTTATATTAATTTAATATTTTAAGAATTTCCAAGAGGGCCCCTCCCCTCTATTATAAAATTCCATGTATTCTTATCATTTATTAACACATAAAAATCCTTTTGGATCTATAAATACCTAATAATATCCATTAATTACATCTCTATACATGTCCTAGTTTCCTTATTTGGAGTAGAATACTAACCTCATTGGTCTTAACATATAAAACAATGGAAGGTTTCTGAAGAATAGGTAGTGTTCTTAATCAAGTGTTTTGATTTAATTTCATTAAAAACATCTTAAAATGTTGTTAAAACATGATTAAATATTATAAATATTATCTTAAATATATTTCTACGTTATTATGTTAATTAAATAACTTATATCCATCTCCAACTTCTATCAAATGGGACAGGAATCTATCATTTCTATATATGATGAATTGGATTATTTTTATCCTTGATAGCACTCTTCTTGGTACAAAATATTACAACAGGTTGTTTTAATATTTCGCTAACATCTTGGGATTTTTTTTTCATCCAATGAATATGTGTTCATGCCTTGGTTACTATAATTTATTTTTCATTTGTCATAATAAGTTATGTTATCTCTTGATTCTTTCTCATCTAACCCATGCACTTGATTCCAATTTATAATTCACCTCCACTAGTGGATTTTTGGTCCACCACATCACCATCTCAATCAGTATAAAAAAATTCAAATAGTTCATGACCATTTTCTACACTAAAGAGTAAACTATAAGTGAGGGTTCCTTGAATTTACCTCATGGTTCCCTTAAATTTTTCCAGATGATATTATTTTTTATTTATATAAATCCAAGCCTCTATGAATGTATAATAAACAATGTCTGGTGTGGTTGCATCCAAGTACAATAATGTCCCAATGATCCTCTTATATAGGTTAGAATCCACTGATCTCCCATTCTTATTCATCCAAAGTTTGGTTCCATCTAAAATGGGGTAAAGTAACCATTTTTAATTATGCATTTTAAAATTATTAAGAATATCATATGCATATTTACTGTATAAGATAATATTGTATCTCTCCTTTTGAATTACATAAAATCTAAGAAAATAAGGGATCTCACCAATCATTAAAATCTCAAATTACAAACCTATTATAATAAAAAATTATTCCAATAATTCATACTAGATGAAACCAAAAATTATATCATCTTTATAAATAAGCACCATAAATGTTTCTACTGTGGATATAATTGTTTAAGAATTTTAATAAACACAACTCTTTCAAATTCCTACTTTTTAAATTATGTGTCAAGTCTATCATAACATAATCATAGTGCCTAATTTAGGCCATTCAATACATTTTTTTAGTCTATAAAATTTATTCACATCATTATAAATAAGAAGTCCCATCATTTTTTCAATATAATCTTATTCTTTGAGTATAAAATTCAAGAAATTTATCTACACATTTTTTTAAAAAAAAATTATAAACTTTTTAAATTGAAACTTCCAATAAGATTATTATTTTTTATTACCCACACCCCCTCCACTAGTTCCCATATTGGGCCATAAGTAAAGAGAGGGAGTGATCCCCATGCCCTGCCTCAAGTAGGCCTTGGGTTTCAGAATTGCACTAAGGGTGAAAAGCAATCAAATAGGAGGAGTTGCCTCTAATATAATAGAAATATCAAGTGATAAGATAAAAACACACCTAAAAAATATGTCATATAAAATATATCAAATCAAAATACCCTAATATTTATATTCTATATTCATAATTATAACCCATATACAAGCTTCCCCAAAGATAAAATAATACCAAAATAAAATAATATAGAAAAAAATTTAACAACCAAAGCTATTAGCTAGTACTATCTAGGTCGATCACTAAATCCCTCTTGGAAAGTAGAAAAATATTTTATATATTCCTAGTTTGAGCATAACATGTATACTTGGAATTACATACCCATGTTATCTCTTAAAAAAGTGAAAATAGTGTACAAATACACCGATGAACAAACAACATAACTAACTTGAACCTATATGGTCAAATAGTCCCCCCCAATCCTCACTAAGTGTCTCCCACAAATTTACACAACAAATAGTTGTAAATTAAAATAATTTTAATGTATATAATTGTACCATGTAACCACTTCCCCCTTACTTTTCCACTCTCTCCAAATGGGAAGACATATTTTCTCTCATCCCTTCAATATCCACCATTAACAGCACCAACCATACATCATGTCTCAAAGAACTAACTACATATCATGTTGTGAAATAGAAACTACATATCTCATATTACGTAACTGGGGTAGTAGGGTATCATGAACCCATATGACATCAAATTCCACCACCCTTCCCCCAGGGCCCATGTTGTGACTACCCCAAGCCTGCCATCCATAGGCCAGGGGCTGGAGACAAGCACCAAGTAGGAATATATAAAAAAAGGGAAGGCATTTTCCTTTAAACATGTAAGCACGCACAAAGATCAAACTACGCAAATTAAACACAAACTAAAACACAATCATCGCTGATAAAACTACTAAGTTTAGAGTATAAACTGAAATTAAAAAAGGGGCCATAATATAAGTCCAAACCCACAAAGGAAAGTACATCTTCCATGGTATTTTTGCTTAAGATCCTACTTGAAGGGTATGTGAAGAGTATCTTCTCGTAGCTATAGAAGTACACACGTCCATCCTGTCTCACTGAGAACTACCTAGTCTTAGACCACCATGGTCTCTGTTGAAGCATCGATCACCTGCACAAGAAAAAACACCTATGGGAGAAGCCCATGTAGGGGTGAGTAACACAATGCTCAGTAGGGAACCCCAACCACAAAGGAAATACCCAAATCAAGATCACAATGTAAGAACACAAAGAAAATAAATTTTACACTAGGTAAAACTCAAAGTATATAAAGTAATATTATTAGTCATAATGCTGAATTATCATATACTTTTGAGGGACTCATCCCTAATGAGTCACTAAGGTTCGCTCGGCTATTGAACCACTGAGTTCAGCTTAGCTGCTGGACCACTGAGGGCTACTGGGATACTGGACCACTGAGGTATGCTCAGCTACTAGACCACTAAGGTCTACTTAGCTACTAGATCTCTGGGGATGGTTTAGCTACTAGACCATTGAAGTATACTAAGCTACTGGACCACTGAGGTACGCTCGACTAATGGACCACTGAGGTACACTCAGCTAATGGACCACTAAGTTCCGCTCAGCTATTGGACCACTGAGGTACACTCAGCTAGTAGACCACTAAGTTCTGCTCAGCTGTCGAACCACTAAGGTATGATATTCTACTACACCAATGAGTTTGGCTCTGCTACTAGGAAACTGAGGTCTCTCTCATCATATCCTTCAGGTTACAACCATCCCGAGGATTCTCGCTCTTTGGTGCGCTTGATTCTGGGAGAATATACTCCTCAAGATATCAGTCATATCTCGACTGCCACTAAAACTCACTTATAGTATATGAAAAGGATTTTATTGTCACAATGGTCCCAACAATAGAGACGACACATCAATCAGATGCATGTTCTAAAAGATATTGACGTTTTAGTAAACAGGGGCTAGTTGGGTCAGGGTCTGGTTCGACCTGATCGGACCGACTAGGTCGGACCTGACCCAAACCAAATCGTCCCATATTTACTAAAAGTACATATATATTTCATACCAAGCATCTAATTTACGTGATTTCTATAGTGTTGGAACCATTGTGACAAGAAGTTTCTTTGGATATAATCTAAGTGAGTTTTTGTAGTAGTAGTAGAGATACGATTGATAGCTTGAGGTGTAGATTCTTCCAAAATAATAAAAACTGGGGAGAGAGAATCCTACGGTTGGTTGTTACATGAAGGATATGATGATTTGGACCTTGTTTGCCTAGTAGCATAGTGGTCCTTAGTGGTCCATTAGCTGAGCAGACCTCATTAGTTCGGTACCTGAGTGGACCTTAGTGGTCCATTAGCCGAGGGAACCTCGATGGTCTTGTAGTCGAGCGGACCTCAGTGGTCTAGTATCTCAATAGACATCAGTTGTCCAGTATCTAATTAGACCTTAGTGGTCCAGAATCCAAGCACAGCTTAGTGGTATAGTAGCTGAATGAATCTCAGTGGTCTAGTAGAACAGCAGACCTCAGTGGTTTGGCAGCTGAGCAGACCATAGTGGTCAAGTAGCCATGAAAACCATAGTGACTCATCAGGGATGAGTCCCTCAGGAATCCAAGATTATTCATCTTTATGACTGATAATCTTACTTTTTATACTTTGAGTTATACATGGTGTGAGTTTTCTTTGCTTTGTGGTCTTGCTTTTTTTTCTATTGCTTTGTGGTATTTACTTTGTGTTTTGGGGTCCCTACTGAGTCTCGTGTTACTCACCCTTGCACAAGCTTCACCCGCACATTTCATGTCTCATGCAGGTGATCGATGCTTTGATGGAGACCTTAGTGGTCCGGGACCAAGTGGTTCTCATTGAGATAGGACAGACGGGCGTACTTCTAGTGCTAAAGGCAGTTTCCATTCACCTACCATTTATGTAGGATCTCGAGCAGACGGACAATGACAGTTGTACTTTCTTTTGTAGTTTTGGGCTTTTATTTTGTCCCCTTTTTACATTCAATTTGTATTTTACTATAATTATTTGTCTTAGTGATAGTTTTTTTTACTTTGTGTTTAATTTCTATAGTTTGAGATTTTTACATGTGTATTGGTTTAAAGTAAAATGCCTTCCCTTTTGGGATATGCCTACTCAATTCTAGTCGCCAGCCCCTGTCCTGTGAAAGGCTGGCATGGGGTAGTCATGTTGTGGGCCCAGGGGTATGTGTCATGACATCAAACTCATTCCATCCTCTAATACACATAACCCCACCATATATCGCATCATCCACTATTGGTGTCACCTGAAGATGCTTGTGAAAAGAGAGTAAGGGAAAGTGGGTAGTCAGCCACCTATATCTTCCACAACCTAGATGTTAGAGAAAACACCCCCAAGGCCTTTGATTATCATTTAGGTTATCTGACATGGTTGGGGTTCATAGGATATTCATAAGGAATACATGTATATAGTATTCTAAATAATTCCCACACATATGGGTTCAGATAAGAAACTCCCCCATAACTATCATAATGTCACTCCTAATATCATCCCACTAAGAACTACCTATAATGAAAAACAACCAACCAAAAGCATCACACAAAGTTCCACAACCTAATTTCCATTTCCCATTATCAATTTAATGATACACCTCCAAGACTTATTCATTATGTTTTTAGTTTTTTTAATTATCACCAATGAATTCTTAGCCGTAAACACATTAATATATGTCAAAATTATTATTCCATCACTAAAAAAAACACTATCATGAAACCATTGCATTAAACCACCACATCACAACCAAGACCACCAAGTCACAAAAAACCACAGCCACTAAACTACACACATCTTGGCCACCAAGCCCCACATAACCAAGGCCACCAATCCGTACATGTACACGGCCAGAAATCCACAAAAAACCAAGTCCAACATGTCACACACATTAATAAAACCAAGATTCATATAACAAAGGCCAATAATCTAGAAAAAAAAGGATAATTTATTCCCCAATAAGAAATATTAATCATAATTAACAGGGGAAAATCTCCATTTATGTTTTTTTATGAATTATAAAATAATTATCACAAACATTATTTGTGTATTTTAACACTATGGCATGTTATAATTTTGATTTTATCAAATAATAATTATATAAAGGCATGAAATTATCTCTTTCTTACTCATAGATAATTTTTAGAATAATTATTATTATTCTTCATCAAGTGATAATTTTTAATAAATAAAATCTCACAGTATAAGATAATTTATTTTCTCTCCCATAAATAATTTTCATCATTTAAAATGTTCACAATAATATTAATAAAATAATTCAACATGCAATTTTCCAAAATTTTAAGATAATAAAAATTATTTTTTGTGTGTAATATTATTCCTAATTCAATTATAAAAATAATTATATTAATAATATTTCACGTCATGATATTATTTTCTCTATATTATTACTTTCATTTCAATTTCCAGGATTAAAATTTTAATATTCTAAGCCATGTGTCGTAGCATTATTATTTATTTTATTATATTCTTAAGAATATGATTATCATAATTAAGAATCAATAAAAAATTAATTTCTTTCATTAATTAGTTCTCATTTCATAACAAGTTTTTTAGCATAAAACAACAACAAAATATCAAGGAAAAATAGTAACTGCATAAAAATCACACCATCCCCTAAAATTTCTTTAGTCTAGTTTATTATCTTAATTAAGTCAATACACACCATTCACCCAATGGAAATAAAAGTCATTATAATCTTATAAATACACATAAAATAGAGAGAACTATAATCCCCTAAATGGATAAGTGAAACATTTACATGCTACACCCAAGACAGAGGAGTAATAGAGGCTATGTGTAGTTCTAGAAACATGGGAAGGGATCCCATAAATTTTTAGAAGACCCTCTAGACTGAAGTAGAAAAATATATGATTACAAGGATCTAAAGTATAACTCACTAAACTCAAATGAGGATTAGTATCGTATTTTTAAGAATATCCAAAATATTTATCTAGATATTTCTTAGTAAACTCACCAAAGTTTCAAATTTAATTATCAGTTAATTTGATTTGAATTTATTTCCCATAAAAGACTCAATTAAATCCTCTAAATTTATAAAAGTTAAAATATTTCATTTAAACCCATTATCATATTAGAATTCATCTTATTTTTACATTTAATTCCACAATTTACTTTAAAATGTGTCATAAATCAAAATAGTAGGAAAAACTATGACTTTTAAGAAAATCCTACTACACCTAACAACTCATAATTGTTGTGTAATGGTAATGGGGTTTTACCCTTATCTTGTTGTTCACCCTTATAGGTGCTAGGGTAACACATTTCAAACCCTATGTGAGATTATAGAACTCACTATCACATTTATTTAGTGGTATATATACCCATATGTAGCCTTTAAAATCCATTGATAACTATTATGTGACAATGGGATAACCCTTGGAAAACCTTTCAAAATTATGTGTTTTCCTTATGTGGGATGTGAGAAAACTAAATAATCCTTATATAGAAAATTATTTGCCTTTACATAAACATAAAAATTCTTAGAGTTCCATTACATAAGGAATAATAACAATAAGTTTACTTTACACGAAGGATTTATGGAATCTTTAAGAAACTATGGATGTATTTTAACATAGTTCAGAGAGGCTTGACTACCTATACATAACAATTAGAAAACATATGTTACATTTACAAAAAGGAGAGGTATTTATATAAGGGTAAAAAAAATTATATTTTAAAATAAAACCATTTCCATTGATTAAAAATTACTTCTAAGTATTTAAAAAAATTATAATAGCTTATACATTACAAACAAAAAAATGATTTCAAGATTAGCCTTTTTTTTACTCAAAAACATAGGATATTATTTAAAATCTAAATTTCATTTCTAAATTAATTTCGAAAATAAAATTTTAGAGATTTGAAAGTAAATTAATAATTTTATAAACAATTTGAAACCAACTTACTAAAATATAAATATTTATTTTGAATAACCATACACCCCCAAATAAAAAAAAGAAGGCTCAATAATATTCTATACCTTTACATTAGATACCTCTAACAATTCTAATCATTTAGAATTAAGCAAAAACTCGGATGGATATAGATGTAATGGTAGATATTTTAACCCCCCCATAAGATACCTCTCAAGGATATAAATATATTTGGAACACAACCAATACTCTAGATTAACAATTGGTATATCCAGGAAACATATTTAAAAAAACTATCAAAATAATATAATAGGGGAAATACCTCACTAATGGGAATAAATAAATATCTCAAAATGTAAAAAGATTCTAAAACATAATAGCAAGAATTCAAAAAACAATCACAGCAAGGGCCACATAGAAACCCATAACAAACCTTGTAAGTAATTTTTATCAATCTAACAATTATTACAACAAATTAAAATTATATAAAAAATACCCTTCAGAAACTAATAACTTCAAATTGGTTTAAACTATAGGAATGGAACCTCATTTAGGAGAAAATTTTATTATATTCATCACTTAAACAACTTTACATGGGAATTCCATAAACTCGAAATCTATGCAAGCTTCATCCTCATTTTATCATGATAGAATGATTAATTCATAATATTAAAAAATATATCATGATTAACATGTCATGAAAAAAGTTGATTACCATGATATCAAAATAATTTGCTAAAAATTTAATTATTTTAATTACAATAATTCATTAATCCCTTACTGGTAAAGGATTCCAAAACATAAAATTATTTCCAAAAAATTCATTATTAGATTTCATGCATCACAATAATTCATATTAAAAGATATTGAATTTCACAATAATATTAACAAAAACTTTTCACTAAGTGTATTTTATTTAAAATACATAAGGTCGGAAAAGAAATTTAAATGAAATCCATTTTAATCATTCAAAACATATTATTTATCAAAATTATCTTTGTGAAAAAATATCAATTTCACTTTGGAATAACATAATTTAAAATAAATGAGAGTTTCATGGAATAATTAAAAACATATTTGTGAAAACATGTTATCATGGAAATATTTTTTTTGAAAAAAAAATTATTACTAATCAAACAACTAATATAACAAAAAAATTAACCAATTTAATTAGTCATTCATCCAAAAATTCAATTTTACAACCATTACATTAATTATAACCTAAACATTATCCATATAGAACAGTTTTGATAATTATAAGAAATTTAAATCACTCTAAGAATGATATTCATCCTTCCATACTTAACAAGGTTTCTATGATAACTCATACATATTGAAAGGTCACAAGATTTTATATTAAAAAATAAAACTACATGAGCTCTATTCATTCTCAATGCATCATAATTAATCAAACATAGAATACCAAGACATGTAGAAAATTTAAATATTATACAATGAAATCATGAAATGACATTAAATAATTTTTTAATCCTTTAAAACTTTTATTCTCACATATCATATAAAAAATAAATATGATTATAAATTTTATAATAACCTTATAAAAATAATATTGAGAAATTTTTGTCATAAACATTTTTTTCTTATCACGTTTCCCCTTTAATTTATACCATGCATCATTATCCCTTCTTAAAAATAGTAGTAAAATCGCATTAATCCCAATAATTCATCGAGTCACATGGGATATTAATCCATAAATCTAGTTTTCTTATAATTTATATAACCCCTTTCTATCATTTAATTTTAACAAGTTTCTATTTTACCAATAAGACTTCGAAACATTGAATCAAATTTTAGAATAAGAGGCACTAGGGTTTTAAAATATAAAAACATTTCCTTAATAATCATGAAATAAAATTTAAAATAAATAATGAGTTTTACATTAAAACTTTTATTTTCCTAAAAAAATTTAAATGTAAAGGAAAACTCCTAATAATTTATTAAAACAATCCCCCAAAACCCCTTATAAAACAATCTCAACCCATTTTTTATACACCTATTTTTAAAATCAACATAGCAGGAAACATAGTTTTTTCATTAAGGGGAAAATATGACTAATAAGGCACATCATCTCTTAAGTAAGTAAAGTAAAAATTAATAAAAATAATAAATAGAAAGGAAAATTTTATCATGTTCAACATGATCAAGTCCAATCCACATTACTAGAAACATTTCATAATAAATTAAATAGACTTAGTTACTTATTATGAGTTAGTTTATTGTATCCTAAATTTTAGGATATCAGTAGTTAATTTATCACTAAATCAAAACATTTATCAGGATTTAATCATTATTTTTTTTAGTTTCATATCAATGTGCATTAAATTATAACTAGGAAGTTCAGATAAACACATAACATGCAACATAATAGGTGAGGATGAAATAATTTACATTACCCATTTTAATGACCCTACAAATTCGTAACATACTCTCAATTACTAGAATTCATCAAAATAATCACTCAATATGTAGTTCTTTCATTTTCTATTTACCTCAGGAGAATATCATTACTTTCATAGAATTTTAAGTCACCACCGCATTATATTACATAAAAATTATATCACCAATATCAATGTAAATAATTCTTACCTGAGTATAAAAATCATGGGATCTCATCCACTACACCATGATATTGTCTTCTTTGGGTGGCGCTAACTTACCTACATAGAATTAAATCAATCAGGAAATGAACACATCCTAATGGGGGAGGTATTCTACCTTTTCATGTGCATGAATCCATAAAATACCTTAAAAGAACCAATAAATTGTAAGACAGATAGAATGGAATTAATTCAAATTTATTTAATTCCCAAAGTCACACCATTCAATCACAAGCACAAACAATCATGATGCATATATATATCCTAGGTCTCTACCCGAAAATTATTAACTCCTCTCTTGGTCAATTGGTAGGCTTAGATTATTTACATTAGATCATAGGGACCCTAAAATCTTAAGTTCTAGCTAGTCTTTATATCCATGTCATGAACCATGACAAATTGATATAGTTCCCCTACTAAACCAATAAATCCTTATAGTTCCCAACACTATACTACAGCCTATATCTCAACCATCCCTCTAATACAGCTCTGTCTTAAACCCCCCCCCCCATCCATTGGTACCCATTTTGGTTTGTTAGTGAACAAAAATAATAACTTTCAATTACTTCCTTCTGTAGCCACCAAGTTGAAAACTAGTATTCGGGGTATAAAACACTCAAATGGGCGTCATTTCAATAAATATAATAAAAACATTGTGATATAATATGAACAACCACACAAAAAAATCATATAAAATAAAATAAACCAATATCTAATATAAGTGATATCCTGTAATGAATTGACCCAAATACCCTATCAAATTGGTACTTGAACCAATATTTCACATACCCAAAGGGTGTTCGTGATACCCATGGGATGGATACTCACACCCAAGCATCAAACAAAAACCTGAGGGAATGATTTTTCCCAACCTGAGGAAACAACATGGCACATATACATAATAGAGACAATAGTGGTAAAAGATAAATGTATTCCATAACTGAAAAAAACTATAGAAACCAAACAAATAGAGAGAAGAAACAATATAAAAGTGCAATTATAACCACAAAGGACTTCAACAATTGGGGAAAAAGAACTAATCCATGTGATAGCATGGAAAAAATCCCACTGTATCACCACCATCTACTCAACTCAACTGATAGAAAACCTTGTTTCCTAACTATGGTGCATTACCTTTCTCATCATTGAAAGACATAACCAGATCTACTCACCGCTAAATAGGTATGTAGGGTGTGAGCTAATAGGCTTTATAGGGTCTCACCCAATAATTCCATATCAAGTATTTGAAAAATAATCCTAGCATTATCGACTTTAAAGAAAACAAGTCATGATAGCTATTTTACAATTTTTATACTAAAAGCGTGTAAAAATAGATTGACATACCCTTTTTCCACATTCACAAATAAAGCTGGTAAATCAATTTCAAATCATTTCATATCCATATATATTAGTAGATATATCATGTCTAAACAAATAAAATCATGTATCATTTCTCATATCATGTCTATGGTCGTACAAACTAAAATCAAAAGCCCAAATCGGGCAAGAAACACAGGTAACAACATTCCAAGGATAAAACTAGGACATGATATATATGAAACTCATACCTAACAAAGAAAATTGTGCACACATCAATCCAATAGACATATGAATTAAGTCTAAAGATCATAGGAATACCCAAACAAGTGAACCTCTTAATGGGTCTAAAAACTCCCTAAAATAATGGTCCTAGGGAGTATATGATATCCCCATGAGAAAACCCCCTGACAGTAGAAGAGACCGATTACTATACCTTCCACCTGAGTACCCAAGGATTCCCTTGTTCTCTATTTTCCAAATCATTTCATCAAACCATTTTCAATAAATCATTTTTTGAAAACTATTTTACAAATAATTTCTCAATGCTTTAAAAAACCCTTTTCCATTTTCCAAAACTAGGGGGAAACCATCATATATAAAAAAACCAGTTCCACACACACAAATAAAAATATATCATATCATGCCATTTTTTTAATAAAAAAATTTATAAAAATATGAGAAACACAGTTTACCAACACATGCTAGAGACAAAACCACCTACCTCAAAACATGGGGTTACACATTTCCGTAAAGGACCCACCAGAGATGTATTCAAAAAAAATAGGCCCTAGAACCAATCTACACATATTATAAGTGAATCAATTTATGAAAAGGATCGGCGGAGAAGAGTAATCAACACATAACTCAATAACACACACCCATCGCACCACAACCAACAAACAAAATATCCCCTAGAACAAGATCGCACAATGGATCTAGAATAAAGAAAGAAAAAACTTCACAACATATCAAAAGATCTATAATACAAAAACTAGGGCTACCATAACCAAAGAAATAAAGAAGAAAAAAGTTTCACCCACCCAAAGAGATGCAGACCAACTAAAATGATGATCAACCTCCAAAAAATCAATCTGGATCGAATTGATACTCCCAAAATCACTAGAGAAGCCTACTAGGTTGTGACCCAAAGGATCTATGAAGGAATGAAATAGAATTTCAAATCAGAAGTACCCTAAAATCCTTGTCTGAAACATTTTCATGGCATCTAATACATTTATACATCATGTAATCCATGAGGATCACATACGCTGAAAAACCTAATGCTTTTTTATTAAAAACTTCCCTTTTTATTACAAAAAAATGTACTCACATCACATTGTGCACCAGATTCATAAAACCCACCCTGTAGAACTGATACATCATGTACTTCCATTATAGAAAATCTATTTCTCTTTTTAACTGAAAAACTAAAGATTCATACACAAAAACCCCAGATCAACTCGAGTGTTCCCCAAAATTGGAGAAAACCCCGAAAAACCATTAACTCAATTATAACTAGACTCCATTAATTCAACAAACACACATCCATAAACTTTAATCCATTTTCCCAAAAAAATTATGTCAATGCTCAAGAGTCCCAAGATTCACCCAATTGAAGAGTAAAATAATTAAAGAGAAGGTAATTACTTGAAAGAAAGTAACATGATGTTAAAACCTTTCCACTATAAGACTTTCCATCCCTAGTAAGTCATGTTGAATAATAAATTTCAGTAAAAATTTGATTCCACTTCTCTATCATCAATTACTTGCACTACCGTGTCTTATAATAATTTGATATTTTTCACCATAACACTCTTCCCGGCAGAATAAAATTCCTTTACAAGACTTTCACTTGAGTGTTCACAATCTCTATTAGATACTTTACAATTGAAACATATGGCTCTAACTAAATATCTTACTTACTTAGAACATGAATGTGTTTAGGATGATATTTAATGAGCTAGGATATGTGGAAAACATCGTGAATTGAAATCAACTGAACTAATAATGTCAATTGATAATAACCCTTCCCAAGATACTCAATGACCTCAAACGGTCCCACATATCTTGTATCCAATTTTTCTTTTTTTCCAATCCAGCAGTGACCCAACCAAGGAGAAACATTCAAGAAAATCCATTCACCTAAGGAAAACACTAAAGGATGAATCCATTGTTTTTATAAGACTTTTTCTAACTCTGAAGTGTAACTAAAAGCTGACATATACGCTAAATCCTCATAGATGTCTCTTGAACCAAACTTTATCCCACTAAATAGGCTTCACCCACCTATACCAAACAAAGAGGTGATATTCAGAGGAGACTATACAAAGCTTCAAAAATATCCATTCTTATTGATGACCAATAACTATTTTTATATGAAAAATAAATCAATCCTAGATGGTTGTCCCATGATCCACCAAAATATAAGAGACAAACATTAAGAATATCCTCCAAAACATGAATAGAAATCTTCATCTAATCATCTATCTTTGGATAATAAACTATACTCAATCTTACCAGAGTCCCCATCACCACTTGGAGATGTCTTAAGAACCTCGAATTAAACCTAGGATGCATATCTGAAACAATGGTAGAAGGAACCCCATATAACCTCAAACATTATTACACATTAATCTTCCCTAATTCTTTAACTTTTATGATGTTTTTTATTAGAACAAAATGAGAAAAAAATTTCAACCGATCAATTACTAACAAGATAGAATTTCTCCCTTAGAGTGTCTATGGTAATCCTAAACAAAAATTCATTTATACCTCATCACATTTCCAAGCCAGCACTAGAATAGGATGAAGAAATCCATAAGGTTTCAAATCCTATTAATTAACCTATAATAAGGTGTAGCAACAAGACAAAAATTATCAATGTTTCACTTCATACTTAATCACGAGAATCAGTATCTAATGCCATATTATATCTTTGTAGTGACTGGATTAGTGGCCTATGAAGAACTATGAAAATCAGAAGAAAAAAAATGAGATCCTCACAGATTCTAGGACAATAAACTGATCCCCAAAACAAAGAATACCATATAAAGAGAGATACTAATCCAAAAGAGTCTCCAATCCATATAGGGCTTCATGAATTCCTATGAACTCAAAATCCTTCTACTGAGTTTGTATAATAGATTCAAGGAGTGATGAAGATAATTGAACACTAGTCAAAACGATTCTTGAAGAATAGTCTTGAGCATCTAAATGAAATTGAGAAAAACCCCACATAAGGTATCCCTCTTCCTTCAATCCATGAACATCTTGTGGTGGAACTTTCCTATTAATAGAGTATTTAATGACATTACCCTTCCCTAAGGTGTAGGAGATATCGAATTCAAATGTATGAAGGTATTATACACACCACCTCTTCCTTATATTCAATTATTTATGTGAAACAATACATATTCTTATGGTCAGAAAACATTATGAGCTTTTCCTCAAAAAGATAATGCCTCCAAAACATAAGAGAATCCATTAATGTGAAAATCTCTAAATCACGAGTGAGATAATTCTTATCATGTAGTCTAAGTTTATGTAAACCATAATCTAACTCATGTTCATCCTGTATAAACACACAACCTAAAACAATGCACAAATTATCATAGAAAACCACATACGCCTTACTAGACTCAGGTAAGAACAAAGTAGGAACAAATGCTAGAATTATTTGAATCTCTTCAAAAGAGGATTGAAACTTTTCATCCCATATAAATATCACCCCTTTCCTAGTATGATCAGTCAAATGTGATGACAAATTTGATAAATCCTTGATGATCCCTTGATAGTAAACAAAAATACCATGGATTCTATAAATATCAAAGACATTATATGGATCCTCCCACGACAAGATAGTTAGTACCTTCTCAAGATCAACTGATGATCCATGTTTAGAAATCATATTCCCCACGAACTTAATTTATTGAATCTAGAAGATTCATTTGAAAACATTTTCGTACAAAAGGTGAATCCTTCGGATTTCTAAAACAAAACCCTGATAGTGCTTGTTCTCACACTCAGATCTTGAATAAACAAAAATGTCATCTATGAACACTACCAAAAAAGTGTCAAGATGATGATGGAATAAATGATTCATCAAATCTATAAAAATTAAAGGATAATTAGTCAAACAATAAATAATTTAAAGATATTCTTAAGGCCCATACCTACCCCGAAAATTTTTCTTTGGTATATTACACTCCCAATATCTAATCTGATGATAACCTGAATGAATATCAATCTTTGAAAACCACTTTTCCCCCTTTAACTGATCAAACAAATAATCCACATGATAAAAAGGATACATGTTCATAGATTTTACTTTTCTGAAATTTTTATAGTAAACACACAATCATAGTGAACCATCTACCTTCTTGAAAAATATCACTACAAATGCCAAAGGTGAAACACAAGGGAAAACAAAGCCCTTTTTCACCAAGGCATCAAACTGAATCCTAATCTCTTTTAGATCTGTTGCTGCTATACAATAATAAAATAATATGCATGCCTGAAACCATGTAAATTGAAAACTATACCTCCCTCAATGGAGGATGCTCAGATAAAATATTTTGGAAAACATCAGTAAAACCCAGAACAATGGAAGGAAGATAAAAAATAGAGGAAACTTCATTAGACTCAACGACCACTACAGATAAAAAAATCCTGATCTCTGAGAGGGAAGGTCCTGCACGACCAAACCTCAAATCCCACACTCCCTAAAATAGCCATGAGATACCATTAGCAACCATAACAAATAAATTACAATGATAAAAAATAAACCTCAGCATGATGATAAATAATCCAATCCATCCTGATGATGATATCAAATAAATCCAGAACAAGCATAATAAAATATCATACTAACACTACATCAGTTATCAATGGAACACAACAAGTAAACGTAAAATCATACTCTCTCCTCATCACAAGAGGTTTCACTAACTCCATAACAAAGGAAATGAGTTCCATTGGAAGGTTAAGAATATCAAAGAAATGAATAGATAAAAATGAGTGGGAAGTATAAGTATCAAATAAAGAAATCACTATAGAGGATTCAATAAATATGGTAAATCTCACTATCACTTGACCAACATCTAACTCTAATAGAAACGCATCTAATACTTGAAGTCGATTCACTCATGAGACCTTTGGATGGAGCCCTGTATTCATTTAAAGATCATACTTTGTTGTAGTAGACTTTAGAGCTGAAGATCCATGACCATATTGAGGTTTAAACATATCCTGACAAATATTTTACATATGACCATAACTTCCACAATTGTTACACATATTTGAAGTTGTAAGACAATAAATCAATGTTTTTATGACCTTGAAACATTGATATAATGTTATAGGTACACCACAAGATGCATCTGGAGGTGCTGAATAGGCCTGCATCTGAAAACCACCTCCACACTCCTATATAGATCATTACACTTTCACTTTTTTCCTAGAGTTCCATTGAAGCTTCCAATAGGTAGAAGTGAAGGGGAGGAATATACAACCTTTCTTGCATTATACATCTTTTCAATCATATCATTGTTCACTACCTCTACTTAGGTAAAATATTTTGCATAAATACCTGTGATCTGATATTCGATCACAAACCATGCAAGTACTTTTGAGCATTCAGTGGATCATTATTCACAACCTATCAAAACTTCTAAATTGTTTGTGAATATCGACATATAATTCTCTCTATACTATAAATAGAGGAACTCTATAGACTTTTCCATCATCAGTGACTCAAGAAAAACTTCTAGAGGAAGTGATTCTTAAAACCCTTACATCCCAAGCCCATGTGCCTTTTATCCTATACCACAGAATCCCACCAATGTTTTCTAATACCCTCAAGTCAAAACACTATGAACCTCACCTTAATACTCCCAGGTGTATCCAATAATTAAAATATCAGGTTGATCTTGTCTAGCCAATCCGATTTCTATTAAGGTTCATTCATACCTTTAAATTATGGTGGTTTATCACTAAAGAACTATCATGATCGATCTATTTATCCCATGGGTTCTGGTTGTACCCCAGAAATTAAATTCTATACTTAATGTGCATTGTGATAAATAGCACGGACTTCTTTCACAATAGCCCTGATAATGTTTTGATCCATTAAAGGACTACCTTGGGGAGATTCAACTACACCCTCCTAAAAAACTCATAGAACACATCTCGGAGGTATATTTTTTCACATAAAAGTAAGAGAAACAATCATACAATAGGAAAATATTAGTTCAAATTGTAAAACCCATAAGAAAAAAATGATTTTAATAATAAGAACTCAAGATAGGATATGAATATCCCAAAATCCCATGGTAACTTGAGTCTTATAATGGTAATAACTAGCTAGGTACTCAACAAAATATACCTTTCATGTATCAAAAATCATATCTCCAGTCTATTAAATGTCACAAGGCAATGAATATTGAGGATGAACCACCTTTGATAACAAAATTTGATGAACCGACTGGAATACCCTCTCAAACCGGTTCCCAGCCCGATATATCACATACCCAAAAGGAATTTTTGATCCACACTAACTAGAGACTAAAAATAGGCATCCAACAACAACTAAAGGGAACAATTTTATCCATCTTGAAGCAACATCATGGAACATATACATAATATATACAACAAGGGAAATGATAAATATATACCATAACTAAAAAATAGTGGAAACCAAAAAATTCGAGAGAATAAACAATCTATAAGTATAATTCCAACCCAAAAGGACTACTAAAATAATAAAAACAACTAATCTATGTGATAGTGTGGGAACACTCCAACCATCTCACCACCATCTACTCAACTTTGCTGAAAGAAAACCTCACTACCTCACAATAGTGTCTTTCATTTCCCTACATTAAAAGACATAACCAGTTTTACACACCCCTAGAAAGGTACACACGGTGTGAGCTATGAAGATCAGTATGTTCTCAAACAAGTTTTCCATATCAAGAATCTAAAAAATAGTCTAATAATTATCAACTTTAAAGAAAATAAGGCTTGATAATAGTTTAACATTTTTTATATTAAAATCTTGGAAAACCAATTTAATTTCCCCTTTTTCCACATTCCCAAATAAAAAAGGTAAATCAATTTCAAATCATTTCCCATCCATATATATCAATAGATATATCAAGTCAAAACAAATTCAATAATGCATCATTTCTCATATAAAGCCTTTGGAAATACAATAAAATAGTACAAACCAAAAGTAGAATCCCAAATCAGGTAAGAAGCACGAGTAACAACATGCCAAGGATCACTCTAAGTTAGGATAGAAAGGAAACTCATACCTAAAAAATATAATGGATTACCCATCATGCTAATAAACATATTCATCGATTCTAGAGTGAAAATGAACTCCCCAATAAGTGAACTACCCAAAAGGTCTAACAAGTCCTTAGAATAATGGGCCTAAGGAGCATAGGAAAGACCTATAAGAAAACCCCCCAATAGTGGATGAGACCTATTACTATACCTTCCACCTAAGTATCCAAGGTTTACCATGTACAGTATTTTCTAAATTAATTCATCAAATAATTTTTATCAAATAATTCTTTGATAATCATTTCACAAATCATTTTACAATTCTTTGAAAATGATTTTCCATTTACTAGAACTAGGGGAAACCCATATTTTATAAAAAAAACCAATTACACCCATTAAAATATAATCTAATCATATCATGTCATTTATTTAATAAAAATATATATCAAAATATGAGTAACTAAGTTCACCAGCATATTCTAGAGATGGAACCACCTACCTCAAAATTCAGGGTCGCACATGCCCGTAAAGGAACCCGCCACAGAAGGATTCAACAATGAAAACAGATATCATTGAACTAATCTAAAAATATTATAATTTATTGAATTTAGTAAAAGGGTCACCATAGAATATGTATCAACACATTCCATAATAATACACAACTACTACACCACAACAAAGGAAATGGGCCTTGGAATAAGATCACACAACGAAACATGAATAAAATAATAAAAAACATCACCACGGGTCAACGGATCTAATAAAATATTGAAATAGTGCTAAAACAACCAAATAAATGAAGAATCAGAAAATATTGATCACCTAGAGAGACAAAAACCAACCGAAATGTTGATCCATCACCAAATGAATCAATCTAGATTGAACAGAGACTCCCAAGATCACAAGAAATTACTTCTAGGTCGAGCTCCAAAATATATGTGAATGAATAAAATATAACTAAAATCAAGCGGCCTAAAATAACTATGTGTTACATTTATATGGTATGTAATACATTTATGTGTCATGTAATACATGGGTATAAGATACCCTAAAAACACATTTCCTTTTTATTAAAAAATAACCTTTTATTATTACAAAGTGTGTAATATTTACACAATGTGTACTCACTTCACATTGTGAACCATATTCACGGAATCTTCCCTATAGAACATACATGTCGTATACTCCCATTACACAGTGTGTATTTCTCTGGAAGACTAAAAAACTACAGATTATCACATGAAAACCCCAGAACAACTCGGGTGTTCACTAAACATTGGGATAACCTCTCAAAACCATTAACACATTTATACCTGAAATCCATTAATTCAATAAACATACATCCGAAATCATTAAGTAATTTTACCCAACAAACTCTCTCTATCCTCAGGAGTCCCAAGACAAGGAAAATTTAAGTGGAAAAAATAAAGAGAGTTGAATTAAATGAAATAGAGTAATAAGATATTACATATCCCATATTTAAGAATATAAAAAAGATGTAAATATCTCCAATGATAAAACATTGACAATAGAAAATCATATGGTTGAAACCAAAATAACCCAATATCTAAGCTTGTAATATCCAACTCGATCACTAAATCCATTTTGGAAACCTAAAAAATAATTTATATATACATAGGGTGAGCATATTATGTATACTTAGTAGGATCATACCCAAGTTCTCCCATAGAAAAGTGAAAATAACATAATAAATCCCCAGTGAACAAACTGCGGAACTAACTAGCACCTACACGGTCAATTAGTCCCCCCCCCCAGAATGACCACATATATTTCACCAAATAATGCATCCAATAGAAGTAAATTAATATCATAAGAATGTAGATAAAGGTACCCTACCACAAATTACCCATTTATTTACCTCTCACACCCAATGAGAAGAAATCTTTTTCCCTCTTCCCTTATACATCTATCAATAACTTATACAACTATATATCATGTCTCATGACACCAACCTCATTTCAAATCTATTAAAACCATCCAAATATCTTGTATCAGGTAATCGGTGTATTAATGTATCATGAAATCATAGGACATCAACCTCATGTCCTCCTCCTACAATGCATGACCCCCACCACATATCTCATCATCCACTATTGGTATTAACATAAGATACTATTGAAGGGATGTAAGGGGATAGGGGTAGTCATCCATTTATATCCTCTACATCCTAGATGCTAGGGAAAACACTCTCAGGTCCTATATGTTTAAGTCTTGTTATTCAAATTGGGAAGGGTGTGTATAAAAGTTATAAATAATAAAATTATATAGTAGTATCACACAAGACCACACCTATGAGTTCACAGAATAAACACCAACATAACCACAATCAAGTCGATACTGATATCATGCCACTAAGCACAAAATATAATGCAGAATAACTAACCAAAACCATCACAGAAAGGGTCACAACCCAGGTTCCATTTCACAATATTAATTTAATAATTATCGATAAATATTTATTTATTTTTTATTAAGTTTTAAAATTCTCACCAATGATTTCTTATCCATAACCACGTTTATATGTTTCCAAATTATTATTTTATTGTTGTTGAACCTCTATTAAGTAACCACTACATAGAAATTCCATATCATGACCACAAACACCAACATGAAAATAACATAGGATTCCAAGACACACCAATAAATACCACAAATATAATACCCTAAGATTTTATGATTTATTTTTTTCAAACTAAATTAATCTCTTTGATTTTTTGTTTCATTTCATACAACACTAAATATAGATTTTGTTATATAAAATCACTAATTTAGGCTTATGTTTTATGAAACACCATGTTAATATTACTATAAATGAAACACATAGATTATATATTAGTTAAAGGAACACTATGTTTTTCTTTTGTTTCACACAATTCCATGTTCTTTCAATATCTTGTGTTACACACAAGACTGAGTTTTATCGAATTTTAAGAAAATATTAATATTGTTATAAAAATATTATAATATCTCTAACCTAGTCTTTAGAATAGAATGTAATAATATGATTAACTAAATTGTGAAAATATGATTTAAACATTTATAAAAATTTAATCATTTGGTTATTAATTTGTATAAGTGAAGGAAAGAGCTGTTTGAAAGTAAAGAAATTTCTTTTCAAAAAAATTATTTTTCTAAGCACAAACATTATTTTATTCAAATAAATTAAACTAACTAATTTGGATTAATGTTTTCAATGATTATTATATATTATATCTTCAATAAATATTTTTTATACTCATCCAATAGACTATATAGGTATAATATAAGATTAAATCTAATTTTCAGAATAAAAGTATGTATTTTTCTAAAAGGGGACTTTTACCACCTGTTAATAGAGAAGCCATTTTAAATATAATTTTCTAAACTTTTATAATTTTTATTTTATAAATTAAACTTTAGTTTTAGAATTTTAATATCAAAATTTACTTTGTGTGAATTTTTGGTATTTTTTTGAGATGTTTTATTTTTTGATTAATAGTGAGAAACATTAAATTTTAATTCAAAACTGATTTTCTATCTAATTTATTTATATAGTAAAATTATGTTTTAATTAGTTTTTAAAGTATAATTAGATCAATTATACCTAATTTAGTCCAATTTAGTTCATTGGAACTAATTTTACTATGAAATTGGATATAAACAAATTTCAAACTTTTGGACCTTTACGCTTTAAAACCCTATATTATTTTCCCGTCTATAGGATGAATATTAAATTTATTTCTTAAAATTTTATGATATATATTTGGTAAAATGTATTCCCAATTTTTAATCAAAATAATATATTATATTTAATAAGTTCATCTTTTTTTTGACCAAAAAATAGTGAAAGTGGTTAAAATTAATTACAGCGATTAAGAGAAAAATTAGCATAACAGTGGAAAAAGCCTTATACTTAAGGCCCAAAATGACCTAGAAACGTTTAAAAAATAAATTTTATGTTCATATTTCGTCCCTATTCTTCCATTTATCTAATATTTACCATTATTTGAGCCATGTGACATTGGAAAAACGTGATTGGAATTCTCTTTCCAAAAAATTACAAGATTACCTGTCCTCTTCCACTATAAAAAGGCACTCACTCATACCACTTATTCAGACCTCTCAAGTACTTTTTATCGCCAAAAATCTGATCATATAAGCTCCAAAAATCACTCCCTTAATCATATATTCCTACCTTTGTTCATAAATAAAACCAAGGAGTCTATGTGGTGCAAACTAGTATGATTTACCCAAAGAAGAGGTAATATCCTTCATCAAGCTCCTTTGTTTTATTTTCATTCGCCACCCCCCAAACTCTTCATATTACATGAATATATAATAACCCAAGTACCATAAATATAAATATTTTTTTTTTCTAAAGTTTTAACCTACAATTAAACACACTACCATCAATGTGGTAACAAACTTAACATTCTTGTGTGCGGTGAACTACCACCTCACAAAATGATATTGTTAATTTTTCCTTTAACACGTCTCATGAGAGGTAATTATTATGGAAACTCTATTTTTATATTATATTTAGGATATTTATTATTTATTTTATTATTATTTAATTATTATATAATGAATAAATTTATGATTTCCAGTTTTTATAAATACGATAACTTCGTTTGTGGATGTGTTGACTATCGTCTCTTCAAAGTGATGTGATTCATTCACAATATACATGAAACATATTAAGTATGGTTTTAGTAAAATTATATAATATATATGCAATAATAATGTTAATATAATGATATTATATATATATAAATATTTTTCATTAACTATCTTCCTTTCATAAGTTAATAAAATGGAAACAACATTCTTGGGTATGTACGGCCTACTATCTCCATGAACGGTGTATTCCATTTCATATTTCTATATTATATATATTATAATACATAAATATATAATGAATATATATGATATTTATATCATGTTTTAAAATTTCAAAATAATTAAATCAGTATCTATGTAAGAGTATCAAGAATAATAAGCCAAAATATATAGGAAAAACAAAGTAGATATTACCCGAAATGTAACATTAACCTGAAGTTGTTACTAAATGGGTAAAATAAAGTCATAACCAAATAGTATATAGTGCTATATATAATAATATTATTATTTTGTAGATTTATAATAAAATTATATTTATTATACATGAGTTTTTAATGTGTATAAAGAAATTCAAGACTTAAGTTAAGGGTTTTCTTGTCTCACTCTTATTTTTGTAAGACTTATACCTTATTCACCACTCATATATTTTTTGTGGCATATATAATACCTAGAAATGTTTTATATTATTCTTATAAATAATTTTATTGGTATTCCCATATCCATTTTATAGTATTTCTCTACTGGGGTTTGTATTTCAAATTTTACCAAATCAGAAATGTAATTTTGTCTCGATTTTCCTTCATTGAGATACATGTCATGTTAGGCACCTATATTTTTATAATGGGTGAATGTACTGCAATTTGAAATGATATATCATGAATATAATTATTTTAATGATATTTTTAGTTTCATTTAATTTTATTATCTCATGGGTATTTCGATTTAAATTTACCAAAGTGGTAAGAGTTTACTGTTATAATCTCATTGTTTATTGGGATTGTTTACGATTATGATTTTGTTGATGAAATATTATAATCCTTATCTTAATAACTCCCATGAATTTTATTCTATTTTGTTTATTCATTTTATATCCAAGTAATGGTAATATGTTTTCCACTCTTTTATACTTTTAGATAATTAATACAAAAAATGAGAAGATTTGAATTTATTTCTTCTTTCAGTCAGAAATATGTGTTCTATAAAAACAATGATTTTCTAAAAATGTTTTCCAAAATTATTTAATATTACCCTATTATGTTTAAATAAAATTTATACACATGTTTTACCATTTTAAAAACGTTTTTAAAAGAAATATTCATTTCATTTTCTGATCAAGGAACTTTTCAAAACTTTTTACGGTCAAAAAAAATGTCTGGCATATACGGACTTACCTGCCGCCATGACTGTCATTTAATTGAATCTTACATTATAAGTTTTCAATATTATTTTTAATGGAATAGTTTTCCTAATATTCTGGAATTTTTTTATTTAAAGTGGTTTTCAAATAAAATTGTTTTTAAAAATGTTTTATGTTAAAAAACAGTATTTAATTGTTTTCAATGATTTCTTTATTTGTTTTCAAAATGTTACTATAAAAGAAAATCATTTCAATGATTTCAATATTTCATTATATTTTTTAAAATCCATTTTTTAGAAAAAAAAGGTTTTCAAAATTATTTCAAGCCTTCCTTTTAAATTTTTAAATTATTTCCAAAGAAAAAGTTTTTTAAAATGATTTGAGGATTTCTATATATGTTTTCAAGGTTAATTCAAAGAATAATGTTTTCAAAATGTTTTCAAGATTACTTTATATATCTTAAAATATATTTTAAAGAAAAAAAAATTAAAAAAGAATTATGTTTTAAAAATAATTTCTCAATGAAAACAATTTATTTTCCATACGAAATTGTTTTAATGACATTGTAAATCCTTCTTTATGAAAAAAAGATTTTTGAAATGTTTTTATGAATAATATTTTCAAATAATGATATTTTCCTTAAATAAATATTTCATGTGATTTTTAAAAATCTTTATCTATATAAGATGAAAAACTATGTTATATTTTATGCTTTACTATGGATATAATCCAAGAATTCCATTCATATTATTTATTTATTGGATTATGTTTTGATGGAATGATATTTATGAGACATGTTTCTCTTCAATAGATTATTTGATTTTGAACTTACTTCTTTTCATGGGTTATGATTCTAAGAAATGATTATGAGAACTATATATTTTCCATTGGTGAGGATATGATAAAAGTTTATGATGCCCATTTCATTTCATGGGTAATGATATAATGATTTTTTATAATCTTATGGTATATGTATTATATGAAGGGTGGGACCAATATCTCCCTCCAAAGCATTGTGTAACTATGGAATACTCATGAGTATATATGTTATGTGTGAACCTAATTACATTTACACAATGTTATGTGTGAATCTAAATAAATGTTCACACTGTTATGCATAGACCTTGTTTCATGTCCATATGTTTATGTATGTCCATGATTTCATGTCTTTAACTTCATGATTGAAAATGTTTCTACTTATAAATGTTCACAACATTATGATCTAATTTGTATCCCAAAATTACATTTATTATTCTTATATTATTATTTTATGGATTATTCTATCAATTATCTTATGATTCATGTCTTATGAACTACTAATATTTATTCCATGATTCATGTTTATGGTATTTGATATGAAGGGTATGATCTTATAATGATATGATCATGTTCTAATACCATTATTCTCATGTTATTCTTATATATCTGACTTGTTTACCCATACTTAGAATTTGAGATCACCCCATTATTTTTTTCCCCAGGTTATGAAGAGTGGTTTTTAAATAAGAGTACTATATGGAAATATCATTAATGGATACATTTAAGACCATTCACTAGATTTGAATATTGTAATACATGTTTCCAAATACATTAAAATATTATGGTCCTCAGGAATTTATTTTTGTAATATGATGAATATTCTTCTAAAATGATGTAATAAACATGTATGTTAATCCATGTTCATTATAGTTCGTATCAAAGGAAATGTTTAATCAACTTTTGAAAAATAGGATGAGAAAGAATTAGTGAAATAACTAGGGATATTTCTGAGGATATTTCTAGGGATGTATCTAAGGATAAGCCTAACATTTAATATATTTAAATGTAAGTGTCCTGATTTAGGAATATGATAAGTAATTTTTCATGATTATGTAGTTTTGTTCTATGATATGTGTTGTTCACAATATAAAATCTGGTGTTAGTCAATATAGGTAACTAGAAGTAATAGGGTTAACATTGACTATTTTAGATGTGAAATGTATGGGAATTATAAAAATTGATGTCCTAATCTGAAATCTTTTGAAGAGAATTAGGAAGGTTGTATGAGTATTGTAAATACTTATAAATATAAGTATACAAAAAATGATGTATGGAAGGTATAGTATGTTCTTCTAGTGTTTTATACAATAAACATAAGAAAAATGATTAGATTAAGGTTGAGGAATATTAAGACATGAATCATATTTCAAATTCTAGGAAATATGTATTAAGGAATAAGTTGATGAACCCTTAGTAATGGTTTAAGAATAAATTTGTAAGTTTGAAGTGTATATATTTTGGAATTCAAATATTATGTTATATGAATCATGAAGAATATAATTATTGTTTGTATAATTGTTTTGTTAAGTATTTACAATAATGTTTTAAATGATACTAAGGTCCTAGAAAAATGTTTTAATGGCAAGGTTACATTAATGGATGGTAACGCATAACATATTCCTGAGGATGAGAAAATGATATTTAGTATTGATAAGGATATAATGATATGGATAAAGTAAATTGGTTAGTATTTATGACATGAGAACTAATAAAGTATTTGTTGAAATGTTTTATATGTTATCATGTATGAAATTTAAAATTTCTTGAGTTTGAAGGAATATATACAGTAATATTTTGAATAATGAAGCGTGTATGTTTTCGAAAAAGGATTTATGATAATTCAAGTTATTATTAAATTCCTAGAGAATATATGATGAGGGAAATAAATTTTTTGGAATTTGACAACCAAGAGCTAATTTATGATATATGGAGGATAAATATTAAGATGATTTAGAGACATTTTTTATAAAGTCTAATATTTTCATCTTCTGTAAGGGGCACAAGGTTAACTATTTATGGAACGGTTTAAGTTAAACTTCAAATGAAGCTTTTGATAGTAAAGAATTATCTCACCATATGAGTATTTATGAATGTTGAATAACCTGTGATAACCATTTTGTTATAAAGATAAATAAATATAGATGTAATGAATTATCATTCTACCTCGTGATCTATTAGTATGTTATAAATGAAAGATTCACAATCATTTCTAAGAGTAATACGGGAATTGTAAATTTATCAAGGCACTACCAAAGGGTGATATTTTTCATATGAAATTTAATAAAATAAAGTAAGTATATTTCATTTTGTTCTTAGACAGTAAAATAAACTCTCAGATCTAGTAAAAGGATATTTAAAAATATTTATCATAATACCTTTGTTTATGTTGAATCGATGGACTTATAAATCATTATAGATTTTTTGTTATGAGGCCCTTAACTGTACATTGATCATTCCCTTGATGGTGATCAATGAACTTTATCAATTTCTTAATTATTTACACTTTTTTTCATATCCAATCTTCCCTTCCCACATATGTTCTTTTATGTGGAAAAATAATATTGTGTTACTTTCGGTAATTGTTATGGCTCCAACTTTCCTTTTTTAAATGATGTTTTAGTGTTCATTTTTACGATGTCGTTTTTTATGAATAGAACTTTCAAAGATAAAACATTTTATAACCTAGACATATTTTGAGCGTTAAAAATATTTTTATATGTTAGAATGTAACACCTTGGTAGTTTTTGATTTATTTTTTTTCAAAATAATTTAATCACCTTTATATTTTTTTTATTTTACAGAACACTGAATATAGAATTTTTATACAAAAGCACATGGTTTGTATTATGTTATAAACAACACCATGTTAAGATTAATCTACATGAAACACTTAGATTATCTTGTGGTACAAACAACAATATTTTTGGGTTCTATTACACATAATTCCAAGTTAATATGATATCTTGTGTTACATGCAAGACTAAGTTTTACTAATCTATAATAAACTATTAATATTGTTATTAAAATATTATTATTACTACCAAATATCCATTGGAATTGATGTTATGAATAAGATTAAATAAATTGTGAAAATATAATTTACACATGAATATAAAATTAATAAGTTGGTTATTAATTAGTATAATTAAATGAAATAGCTGATTGAAAATAAAGAAATTACTTTTCCAAGAAAAGTATTTTTTTCTATGTAAAAACAAAATTTTATCTCAATAAATTAAACAAACCACTCTTAATAAGGTTTTTCCATAAAATTTATATATTATATTTTTAATCAATTTTTTTTATACTCATCCAATAGACTTTATAGGTATAAGGTAAGAATAAATATAATTTTATGAAAAAAAGATATATTTTTATAAAAGGGAATTTTTAACACCTTTTAATGATGAACTCATTTTAAAAATAATTTTTGAAACTTTTATAATTTTAATTTTTAAAAATAAAATTCATTTTTTAATCATAATATAAAATTTTACTTTGGGCAAATTTTTCATATTTTTCTGAGAAGATTCATTTATGATGAATAGTGGAAAAAATTGAATTTTAATTCAAAACTTCTTTTTCATCTAACTTATATATATAGTTAAATTATTTTTTAATTTGATTTTAATTTATAATTATATCAATCATAAATTAATTAATCCAATTTAGGTGGTTCATGGGTTTTGGGTCATGATTCGTGGGTTTTGGGGTAGTCATAGGAGATGCTCCTATGGTGGTGGGGTTGGAAGCAGGTCTGTATGCAGATTTTTTTGGCGGTTCCTAGTGATGTGTTTCTAGGCTAGTCTTGGTCCTACTAATGGAAATGGTTCATGTTTATTTCTGACTTTACAATAGCGTTGGATTACTGGTATCTGGTTTCTCTTTTGGGTGATGAAATGTGTTGGTTCTTGGGGATGGTGTTGATGGCGGTTCGTTTCTACTACCTTGAAATTTGAATGTTTGAAATTTGGAAAGTATTGAATAGGGGTTGTGGTTGTCATGAATTTTGATTATGGTTTGTGAAAGAAACTATACACTCTACATGCAATAACTTTAGATGAGGAGTCAAATAATGAAGCATTCACTAGATTTTGTTTATCTAGATTTGGATGGTCAAGAGGGTATGTCTTTTTTCCATCAGCACAAGACTCGTCCATCTCTATAGGGGATAGCTAGTCGAGAGGTCATGCGAAGGTGGAGCCTTTCCATAACGTTTTTCTAGATGGGGAGGGGTAGTTACTATAGTTTCTATCTATTTTTACTTTCTTATAATTTTTTTAATTTCTTGAAGTTGTTATAGTTCACACTTACCCTTTAAAAGTGTTAGTGGAAATGCAAAAAATAAGATTTTGGCTTTAAAACTCCGCATTTTCATCCCTTCTATGGGATTAATTTTAGATTAATTTATGACACTTTATGAGTGGAATTTTTAAAAATTTATTTAAATTTTGGAAACAATATAATATATAATTTCTAATAATTTCAACTTAGTGTTTGACCAAAAATATTTCGGGAAGTGATTAGTATATATTACTGCGATTAAGAGAAAAATTAGCATAACAAAGGATTAATCCTTAAACTTAAGGCCCAAAATGACCTTTAAAATTTTCAAAAAATCCATTTTATGTTAAAATTTAGAACCTATCCTTACTTTTATCTAATTGTTACCATTATTGGATCCACTTGACTTGGGGAAAATGTGTTTGGAATTCCCTTTTTAAAAATTTACATGAATTTCACTACTCCTCCAATAAAAAAAGAATTCATCCCTCCTACTTATTCAAAACTCTCAATAACTTTAATCACCCAAAATCTAATAAAATAATATACAAACATATCACAATTAATCCTAGAATCCTCCCTTTGGTCATAAATCCAACCAAGGAAGCTCTTTAGTTCAAACCAAGAGGAGTTACCCAAATAAGAGGTAACATCATTCCTCAATAACCTTTGTTTTATTTTCATTCTACACCCCATAAAATATTTTTATTACATGATTAAATAATAACCTATTTATACTAAATATAATGAGATATTTTTATTCTAAGTTTTAGAGAAACAATTTTACACACTTCAATCTAATTTGTAATGATCTTACCGTTCTTGTGTACGGTGAACCATTGCTTCACGAAACGATGTAGTTCATTTTTCCTTTACAACCATTCATGGGAAGAAATTTTGATAGAAACTATGTTTTTATATGATATATAAATTATATTTACTATTTATGTATTCTTTATTATTTATTATATAAAACACACCTTCATTCATTCCATTTTGTGTAAATATGATATCTCTATTTGTGGACGTTTGGACTATCACCTCTTCAAAGCGAAGTGATTCGTTAACAATTTACATGGAATATATTAAGTATGGATTTAGTGAAATTATATGATATATATAAAATAATAATTCTACTATAATTATATTATTTATGTATATATATTTCATTCACTGTCTTTTTTTCAATACAATAATAAATGAAACTAGCGTTCTTGCGTACGTACAACCTACTGTCTCTATGAACAGTGTATTCTATTTCCTATTTCTATATTATATATATTATTATAAATACATATATACTGAATATATATGATATTTATATCATTTTTTACATTCTTAAAATAAGTAAACCATGATCTATTTAATATATTCAAGAATAATAAGTGAAAACATATATGAAAAACAAAGTAGATATTACACAAAATGTAACATTAACATTGAGTTTTTAAGAAATGGGTAGTATAAATTAATATTCAAATTTTATATGGTATTATATAAAATAATTTTTTGATTTTTTATATTTATAATAAACTTATATTTATTATATATTATTTTTTAATGTGCATGAAGAAATACAAGACTTAATGTAATGGTTTTCTTGTCTCAATTTTATTATTTTGAGACTTACGCATCATTCACCACTCATTTATTTTGTGTGGTGTATATACTACCAATGAATATTTTCTATGATTCTTATACTTAAATTTATGGGTATTTACGTATCCATTTTAAGATCATTATTTCATTGGGTTTATGTTTCAAATGTTTCCAAATTGGTAAATTAATTTTGTATCAATTTTCCTTATTTGAAATGCATGTCATGTTATGCACCTATATTTTTCTAAGGGGTGTATATACTGCCATTTTACATGTTATATCATGAACATACTTATTTTAATGATATTTCAATATTTATTTAATATTATTATCTCATTGGTATTATGATTTAATGTTACCAAAGTGGTAAGAGTTTATTGCTACAATCTCATCATTTATCAGGATTTTTTATGATTATACTTCCATTGAGGAAATATTATAATCCATATATTAAGAACACTCATGAATTTTATTATCCTATGGTTATTAATTTTATATAAAATTATTGGTACAATTTTTACACTATTTGGTACTTAATATAATTAATGAAAAAATTCAGAAGATTCGACTTTATTTCTCTATTCAGTCAGAAATATGTGTTCTTTCAAAACAATGCTTTTCTAAAAATGTTTTAGAAAATGTCTCATTATTACTCTATGATGTTTAAAGGACATATTTACCCATGTTTTACTTTTTTTTTAAAATGTTTTTAAAAGGAATATTCTTATGACTTTCTGATCAAGGATCTTTTATAAACTTTTTAAGGTGAAAAAGGAATGGTCGGCATGTATGGACTCACCCAATGTCCTAAGTTCTATTTAATTTAATATTAAATTACAAGTTTACATGGTTATTTTTATTGAAAATGTTTTCCAAAAATTCTGGAAATTTTTTTAATTTAAATTAGTTTTCAAATAATAAGGATTTGAAAAATATTTTATGTTTAAAAGGTGTTTTAAATTATTTTAAAAGATTATTTTATATGTTTTAAAATAGTTACTTTCCAAGAAAATGATTTCAATTACTTCAAGATTTATTTATATTTTTTTGAATACATTTCCTAGAAAAAGTATTCTAAAAATTCTTCCAACTATTCTTTTTTATGTTTTCAAATAATTGTCAAATAAAAAAAATAAAAAATGTTTTCAATATTTCTTTATGATTTTTCAAGGTGTATTTAAATAAAAAGATTAAAAAAAATTTAATGATTCCATTATAAGTCTTCAAAGATATTTTAAAAGAAAAAGGTTTTCAAAATGAATTATGTTTAAAAAAATTCTAAAAAAAAAAGATATTTTCCTTAATAAATGTTTTAAATGACATTGTAAAGCCTTATTTATAAAAATTGATTTTTGAAATGGTTTCATGAAAATGATTTTTAAATAACGTGTTTTTCTATAAATAAATATTCCGTGTGATTATTTCAAAATCCTTTTCTGTCTAAGTAGGAATACTTTGTATTAGTTTATGCTTTACTAGGGATATTATCCAAGAAAAACATTTATATTATTTCTCAAATGGCTTATGTTTTGATTGAATGATGTTTATAACACTTATTTATCTTCAATGGATTATATTCTTTTGATGACAATTATTTTCATGGGTTATGATTTAGTGAAATGATTATAAGACCTATCTCCTTTACATAGGTAATGATATGATAAAATGTTTATGATACATATTTCATTTCATGGGTTATGAAATGATGATTGTTTAAAATCTTATGGAACACGTATTATGTGACAAGTGGGACTTATATATCCCTCCAATGTATTGGGTAATGATAGATGACTCATGAGTATATATGTTATATGTGGACCATATTTCATGTTCACAATGTTATATGTGAACCTGATTACAATTTCACAATGTTATGTATAGACCATGGTGAATGTCTATAAGTTTATATAAAGGCCTAATTTCATGTTCTTGACTTAATGAATGATATTTTTTCTTATTATACATTTTCATGATGTTATAAGATGACGTGTGTGCAACAATTACATGTATTATTTCTATTTTATTCTTTTATGACTTATCCTCTTAAATATCTTATCATTCAGGTCTAATGAACTGGTAATTTTTATGCCATGATTCATGTTTACAATATTTGATATGCATGGTATGATCTTATAATTATACGATCAGGTTCTCATACCCTTATTATCAGGTTATGAATATATATCACCCATGATTACCGTTACTAAGCATTCGAGCTCACCCATTTCTTATTTTTCCTTTCCCTAGATTATGAAGAAATATTTTTATGTAAGAGTAACAAAGGGGAATATATTTACAAGAGACATTGGAGATATTTCACCTGATTAGAAGATTATGTTCCATTTTTCAAAAGACACTAAAATATTATATTTCTTATGAATGTATTTTCTTAATATACTTAATATTCATCTAAAATGATGTAATATCCATGTTTGTTAATCCAGGGTTTCTATAACCAAGACACACAAAACCAATGCCACAAAGCCACAAAAAACCAAGCTACTAATTTGTACACATCAAGGCCACCAAGACACACACAACCAAGGCCACCGAGACAAAAAATAAAATAATTAAATTTCTGAAAGTAAATATTAATCATAATTAACATGTGATAATCCTCATTTTAGTTTTCTATTTTTTAAATTATATAATAATTCATATCAATATTATTTAATTAGTTTAACATTTTGGCATACTATAATTTTTATTTTATAAAATAATAATTATACAACAGCATGAAATTATCTCTTTCTATGTTTTGGATAGTATTTATAATAATTAACATTATTTTTCATCATGTGATAGTTTTTAACAAATAAATTCTCACAAAATTTGATAATTGGTTTTCTCTATCCTAGATAATTTATATCATTTAAAGTATCAAAAATTGTATTAATAATATATTTCTTCATGAAATTTTCCAAAAACCATAATATAATCAAAATTATCTATAAAATATAATATTATTTCGAATTAAACTATATAAATAATTATATTTAAAATATTTTACCACATGATATATCTTTCTACAAAGTATTACATTGATTTTAATATCTAAAATTAGCATTTTAATCTACTAAGTCAAGTGTCAAATTCACGATTAAGTATTTTATTGTATTAAAAAGTATGTTAACATCATAAGAAAGCATCAAGATCCAAACACATTATTTTATTAATCCATTATCATTTCATAAAAAATTATATATTATAAAACATCAACAACAACAACAACTATTTATAAAACATCAACAAAAATATCAAGTTAAACCAGTAAATGCATATAAATCACATGATTCCATTAAATTTCATTAGTTTGGTTTATTATCATTATTATGAAAATACACAATATAAATATAATAGATTTAAAAATCATGAAAATATAACATATTAACCTAAATTAGATGTAACTCGATCCCACTACCTAGTGAAGAGATACTTTTACACACTATGCCTAAAACATAAGAGAGGGGGGTATGAGTAGTTTTGGAAACTTGAGAATGGATCTAGTTCATTTAATAAAGAACCTGTAGACTAAAATAGTGAATCTTAGATCAACCAAAATTGAAGGGTTACTCAAGATACTCAAATGAAGATGTCTCTTTGATTTTTAAGGATAACTAAAATGGGTCACTTGGTATTTCTCGGCATACTCATATGTGTTTCCAATTCAATTTTAATTTAATCCAATTTGATTTTAATTCTTATAAAATAATAATTTAAATATTATAAATTTAAAGAAGATAAAATATTTCATTTAAAACCCTTAATAGATTTAAAACTATCTGATTTCCACATTTAATTTCTCAATTTATATTAAAAACTTGTTGCAGATCAAAATGGGATGAAAATTAATGATTTTTAAGAAAATATTACTACACATACACAACTCATACATGGTATATAAGGATGATAGGGATTTACCTTTAAAAATTTTTCCACCATTATATAGGATGAGTTAAAATTATATAACCCTTACACAAGCTTAAGAAACATTCAAGAACCATTACACAGTAGTAGAGTTATTGTACATAACATTTCAAATTAATAGATGAACCTGACATGAGAACAGGTAAACCCTCACCCATTCATTAGAAATTAGATGTTACTTATATTTGGTCTTTATGAAAATTTACTAACACTTACATGGAAAACCTAGTACCTTTACATGATCTTCAAAAATATCATATTACCATTACATAGTTAATTACATATCATTCTACATGGAACAAGTAGACATTGTTACCATTATGTGACTCTAATAATTTATAGAGTACCTTTATAAAACTATGAAGGAACCTTTATGCAGTGCATAGAGGCCAGGATTCCTTTACATGTCCCTTTTAAAACATATATTACGTTTTGAAAAATATGGGTCATTTACATTAGGGTAAAATAATAATTTATATTTTATAATTAACCAATTCCCAAGGTTCAAATTTACTTCTAACACCTAAAAAATTATTTAAAAATGAATTATACTTTAAAAATATAATAATGAATTCAATATTGAATTAAAATTATTAAACTAACAAATATATGATTTCAATTAAACACTAAACATCATTTAAAATTTAATTTCCCAATAAAATTTTAAAAAATTTAAATTACCTTCATAATTAGAAAAAACATTTTAAAAATTATTTTTAAAATATGAAAAAAAATTCTGAATTGTTAAAAACACTATAATGATAAAGGAAGGGTTGAAAATATTATAGAACTTTATATGATTAAGTAAATTTGAGATACTAGTATAAATATTTCTTCAACATCAATACTTTCTATTTGAGTCTACATTTTTTATACTAGTTGATCCTTATTTTATACAACATTACCATGTTAATAAAAAAAAATTGAAACACCCACTTTTTTCAATTTACATTGTGGTGTCCAGGCCTCTTCACAAGTTTCCATGTCTAGTTTTTTGGAATCTGGTATATCTATTTATTCATGTATCTTAACAATGAATCAACCTTCACAACCTCTTCAAATGATGTCAGCTCAAAATTTGAAAATAATTAAATATTTTCCATTTTCCTCAACATTTGTGTATGTGTTGGTGAGGCCTTATCACCAATTATATTAGTTTGATAAACTTACATTATATTTACTATTTTAAGATTTATAGACTAAATTTATTTAGGATTTATTCCTCTTATAATTCAGCCTCAAAATATTCATATTTTTAGGATCTTTTCAAAATCTAAAAATTTTCACCAACTTCATCATCTTCTTAATAGAATCTCTCTAATCTTGATTTTTTTTTATTTTCATTTTTAATTATATTTATTGACATAAAAATAACTTCCCTTAATATTTTTACCCATCCTTTTATTGAACCACCTATAGGATTTACTCTTCATAACACTCCCATATCCACTAAATCACTAAATTGTTTTATATATATATATTTATTCATAATTTAAGACCTGCTTCCAAAAACTCTAATGTGACTCAATGATAGATTTATCCCATTAAAAACTTTATATCATGTTCACTCTTATATAGGGATTAGAAAATATTAGTTATGAGTTTATAATTCATCATGATCAACCTCTTTCTAATATTTAAGAGGTACACCACTCTCAATAATTAGTGTTTTAGCCATGTTATTCACTATTGCATTTCACTATTCAATAACCACATTTTACTAAGGGGTTCATAATGAAGATTCCTCATTTTTAATTCCATGATTTTCTTGATAATTATCTATTTCAATGGATTTGTACTTAGTTCCAATATCATATCAAAAAATTTTTATAGTGAGACTAATTTTATTTTATACTCTTGTGTGGTACCTCTCCATGAATTATTTAACTTCCATCTTATTCTTCAGGAACATAATATAAGATATTAGATCATAGACATCAAAAATAGAATTAAGAGACCTTTTATACATGTTACTAATATATTAATTTGTCCAAAGAAATTGGTGTACACCAGATTATAAAAGTTAGATTTCCTCTACTTCATTTTTCAATAGGGGTTATATACCATCTTCCCATATATTAATACACCACATGTACACACTTGGTCACACTTATAGTTATAAATTTACACTACTACTCTCATATTGGACATAGTTTTTATACTTATCAGGTGAATATGTCTCAGCCTTCAGTCCTTAAAAGTTTCCACTTCTTTCATAATTAGGAAACACATGTTCTCTTTATTGTCCCCCTAGTAATGGTTACCATTTTTTCATCATCCTTTCATGAGGGAATTATTAGATTTATTTTCAATCAAATATTCTTTCTGATTAAAATTTAAAATCATCTCAAAGAAATAAATATTATTTATACATTAGAGGTTGTGCCTAAAACTATCTTCAAATAGTACTTTTTCTCTGGATTTTATCTACTATTAATCACATCTTTCCACTTCCTTTTATATTTAAGGCTCTATAATTTCAAAACCAAATATTACCATCATCTCCTTCCTTCATATTTTTTAAGATATTTATATTTCTAGTCCTGTGGGGTGAAAATACATTATTAAGGATCCAATTATTATTATTCCTTATATCTTTATGTGAAACATAATCTTGGTTTTATTTCTCTCTAATTTTCATTTTTTTCTCATAAATACCCACCTGATTAAAGACAATATATTCCATATCTTTTCTTTCTCAAGAATACATAGAATGTATATATTCAAATTATTCCTCCAATAAAGATTATCTATTTTCTAGAGTTTTTAAATTGGATTTCATTGAATTCATTCGATTTTTATTTCTGTGATATCAATTTTTAATTCTTCTTTTCCTTCAGTCGCTAGATTTATGCCCAATGATATAGCTATGAAAATAGTATCCATAAAAATAATTTCTTAATTATGATAAAGGATATGGTATGATATTTCTATAAAAAATCTCAATTTATTCTCCCCTAAAGTATTTTATTGACTCTCTATAGTTGTAAATAATGTGACTATGGAATCCATAAAATAGAAATTTCATAAGAAGAAATATATTTACACTCTCGCTTTTCCATATGTTGAAATATTTTTAGGAACATCTTATTTGTTCATTGTTCCAAAAATACTATGGTATTTATTCTATATATTTCTTCACATTATGTTGAGCTATTCTTGTTCTATTTGTTATGTATCAACATAATATACAACTCCACTCTTATCCATATTCATGTTCCATTGATTATTTAAAAGTTTCTCAGCACCCTTAGGGTCTCATTTGGTTCTTTCTAATAGCTTACGATTAGATAAATTCCAAAAATAAAACTTCTTATTTGGATCACTTGAATTTATTTGATATGTATGTTTTAATATCAAAGGAAACACTACTTAATAGAATGATTAAACTCTTTTTTATCTTTATCTTACACAAGAACCACATTCATCAATAATTTTAGCTTTTTCTCCAATTTTTATTTCAAATTATACAACTCCTTTTGAGATTTCAAAACTAGTTTTTCTATACTCTGTCACCTTCAATAGTAGTATTATATAAAATTCTAGTTGATATACATATTAAAAGTATTCTTTCAAAAATGATACAATTTTTAAATTTTTATTTATTTGAATGTCAATATTTTCAAGGGATCCCAAAATTTACACATTAATATCAATAAAACCCTTAGTTGTTGTGTCATTATCACCTTAAGATTCATGTTTCTCAATGGTGTACATCATGGAATCATATGTTTCTTATTTAAATTCAATAACTTTACCCTTTATATATTCTTCATCATCTTTTAATTCCTTTTTTACAAGAGACATTCTCTGGAACCTCTCCATAGAATAGCTTCTTGTTTAAAGTACCTTTTAGGTAGAAATCTTCATTATAACTTTTGTATGGATTCTAACTCACTTAATCACAATAAAATTTCTTAATACACCTTGATAAAAGTTTCCCCACCTCTACACATATAACGTAGTAAAAGGGTGTCTTGCCTTAAAATATTCCCTTATATTTTAAATTTCATTTATTATATAGAGGGACTCATCATATGTGTCTTCATATTTATCCCTAACTTTAGAGATATTAAGATTTTACATGGATTTTAATGATATTCCCTTGTTATAATGATTTTATATTCCTTCTATAATAACTCTAATTTCATAGAACGCCAAATGTTCATGAAATTAATCCATAGATATCTAATCCAAGTTCCTTTCTTCAAGAGAAAATGATTTTCAGTTAAATGGGTGGTAACCTTGTCATGTATTTCCTCACCACATTCACATCATTTGTTTCTTCACTAGGTCTTTATATTTATCCCATCGCTTTAATATTCTAATTAAATAACCCATGAATATTTTTATCTGGATAAATGTTTAGATCATAAAACATATTTTGTAAGACTTAAATATTTTCTAATTTAACCATAATTTCACCTTCATATATATTGGTCAACTTATCCCATGTGGACATTATTTAAGTACAAATCATCAAATTCATATAGATCAAATTATATTGATCACTATATAGAGAAGTTTGGGATTTTTCATAATCATCAAGAATCTTTTGATCCCCTTCAGTCGTGGATAATTAAAATTCATCGATATCATGTATTCCATAAATAGATAAAACAAAATTACAAGTCCAAGTGACCATAAATGATATATCATTCTGTTTTTTCATATTTTGTAATTATAACAATAAAATAAAGGGACTCCCTTTGAATTCATATTATTATCTATAAGAAAAAGATGAAATATTTAGTGAAAAAATATACGGCTCTACTGAAATTCTATTTTTATTTTATTACTTGATAATCCATCTTTTTAACTAGGTTGAGAGGGAACACATAAATAAAACAAAGGCCCAAAGTCATAAATCCCTTATAATTATATATCCTAAAGGCCCAATACCATTTTTTTATTAAAAGAAAACCAATACAGCCTAAGGGGGTCGTGAATCAAAGTGTTTATGTTTTATTATTTTTCATAAGATCGTGTCCTTGAGTTAACAGGAATAAGATGACTCTATCATTTTTTTATAGACACAAAAATATTTCAAATTTTGAATATGAATATAGGGAAATTATTGTCTCAATTTTCTCACTATTAAGGGATAGTCTAAATAGTATTGGTCGATAGTGTGTTGATATACTAGGAGGTAATATTATCCACTATAGTTATTATAATAGTTTAAGAAAGGTACATAGTGAATCCTCATAAATATTCCTCCCCTTTAAGTCTAGTACACTACTTCGGGCCAAGGAATATAAATAAAAGATGCAATGCACAGGTTTCATACAATGATTTTAAGAATAAAATATGAAAATTGGTCCAATGAGTGTATTATCATTCTCTTTATTTCTTATTCTCTTACTCTATATCATTAATTTTTTTTATTTTCATCTTCTTAACATGAAAAACTTCTTCTCTTCATCTATATGTTTCTTAAAAGAAATTTTGATGACTCATTCTTTCTTCTCCCCCTTATTCTACCCAATTACTTCCTAAAAAATTTCCTTTATTTTTTATAATTAAAATCAATAAAATTATTAGAAATATTATATATATTTATTATCTTATTTTCTGAATGATATTTTCCATATTTCTATTATGAAAATTCATTGAAAGTAACAGTGATAAAACATCACACGTAATATTTATAGTCTACCTTTAATATCTTAGTCTTAAAACATCAAAAAAATTAATGATTTTATTTCATATTACTTGAAAAAATTATTAATAATAATATATAATTAATAAAATCTATGTACATATTGACATATAGTATTAATATACTCAATAGTTGTGTAATTTTAGTTAATAACTAAAATTGGATAATCCATGCATTTTAAATCATTGGTAAAATCATAGCATAATATTCTTTCAATCTTGATTCAATATTATCCATCATGACATGATTAATTGAATAATATAATTTTGTTGTTAAAAATCTCTCAAGTAAATGACCCTTAAAATTTTATCCTTAGTTAGGAAATAACTCTAATTCTCTTAAGAAGTGATCCTTATGGAATGGATACTTTAACAAATTTTCACAAATGAAATGATCCATAGAGTTTTTCTAGATATCCCTTACAAAAATAGATGACCCTTATAGAAACAAATTACCCTTACATAATTAAAAATGGCCTATATGGAGAAATGATTCTTACCAAATGGGAATGACCCTTATTGTATTTTTAGTGACACATACAGGATCTATAATGACTCTTATGGAATTCTAGTCACCCATATAGAATTTTTCTTTTTCCAAATATTAACCCTTATAGTATTAGGAATGAACAATGTGAATTTATTATCACCCAGAAAAATATCCTTTTCCAAAAAATAGACCTTAGGATATAATAATAACCCCTGTGGAGTAATCCAATGATCCTTATAGTAAGAGTAATCTACTCATTCTTTTTTCAAAAAAAACTCAATAATCTTTTAAAGCTCGAATTTCCAATATTTCTCCCAAAATTCTTTAAAACTTAAAAACCAATAAATATGACTCTAAAATGATGTGATTAAATAAAAATATAACAATAAAATATATATTTATAACATTGTAAATGTTCTCTGTATATAAGGATTTTTCAAAATCCATAGACTGAAAATTTTTCTGTGTCAGAAGATACCTGGATTTTTAAGTGTCATTATATCAATATAAATAATACTAAAGAGTATTAGGATGTTATGTAGGATTCATTATGCATATACACTCTATATGTAAGAGTAAATATGGATATATAAATAATGCATAAATTTTTATGGATAGGTATATGTGGTATAGGACATATATAAGGGCTTCTTAATGAAAAAGGTAATACATAAGGGTCAACATATGGAAAAGGAAATATGTTAGGGTTATCCATACCTTGAAGAATAAATATTTGAAAAATTACCCAGGTAATAATGTGATATGAAATTATACACTGATTAATACATAAATTTTATTATAGAGGGTTACAAAAGGGTACTCAGAATATAGATTTTGAATCTGGAAAATTACTAAGATACACTATGATACATAAGAGTGAATACAAAATTATAGTGCATATATAAGTGTTGGAATGGAAATATATAAGCAATTCCTGGAGATTACATATGATACGTAAGGGTGAGCTGAAGACTCACGGTGATATGGAAGGGTTAATAGTTAGAGAAAATGGATGATTATTGGATATCAAGTCATGTGATTATTTGATGATCTTCATGTTATAAATATTATGATATTTATGGATTCAGTTGTGATTGAAAAATAATTAAATTAATATTAATTGAAAATATCATTGGATGGTTATTCAATATTTTAAAGTGAAAATATTTAAAAATAATTAATTTAGATTAAATTTAGAGCAATTACTGGAAGTCATTTTTTGACTAGATTTAATGAGAAAGTGTATAGTTTTTGTAGATTTTGATAAGGATCATTGGATGAAAACAAAAATGATTAGTTGAGAAGTATAATGAGTTGAATATCATGGGTTTTAGACCATATATGATTAGGTGAGAAGTAAAATTAGTTGAGGTTCATGGGTGGTCGACCCACCATGATTAGTTAATAATTAATTCATGTTGTCTGCTAAAAATATTAAATGAAATAGATAAGATGAGTTATGCATGTAAATTTTTACAAACATAGTGAGATATTTATTAAAAGGTAAACATGGTTGAGATTGATTCCAAGAATGGAGATCTATTGTACTCCACTTTATATTCTAGTTGTCCAGATCTGGATGAAAAAGAATATTTCATTTTGTTTAATATTTTAAAGGATTAAAGGATGTATCCTAGTGACATAGAAGCATCCTAAAGCTTGTTGGTGATAATATTTGTTATTTTATGAGTTCCTTATTGAAAACTTGTGGGATCCTATATAAAAAACAATCGATAGATTATATAAAATATGGGAAACTGAGCTATCTAGAGATATCTATTACAATCACTCTTGAAATTAGTGATCAAATATGGGTCTCATATTTGACCAAAACATATAAAGGAGTAGTCACCCACGTTGGGGTATAACCTTGTAAAAATATTTCTCTGAATTTCATTTCATTATATCAAATTTATATGTGTGAGAGTGATATTTTAAACTGATTTGATCAAGACTCCAACCAAACACCGGGGTTAATTTTGAAAAATAATTTATAAAAATATTATTATTAATTCACCCACCCCCCCCCCCACCTACCCACCCACTTCTTAGTGATGCCTCACCAATTACATAAGAACTTAAATTTATTTTAAAAAACATTCAAAGATTTATCAGTATGGTTTGTTGAATTTCAAAAGAGATAAAGTGTAACAACCCAAGATTTTATGAGAATTATTCTTTTTTAATTTCATTGATGTCTTGTGTTGTGCTCTACACCAAAAGGAGCTTTCACTACACGCATCCCTGACTTATCTTTCATTACACGTAATCGCAACCTTCCTCGATAGCGTGTGTAGTACGCAATATCAGGTTTCACTAAAAAATGATATATTGTTATAATATTATTATGGACTAGCCATTATGAATATTATTAGCTAAATTTTTAATTTTATAATAATATTATTCATCTTACACATTTTTTACAACATGGTATGAGAAAAAAATAAATTTTTCGGGTAAAATAAGTATTTTTCAAAAAATGCAGTTTTGCCACCTTTTGATGGTGCACCCACATTAAATCTAGTTTTTGACAGATTTATAAGTTCAATTTGACAAAATAAAATTCTTCTTTGGAATTAGTATATAAAAATTTACTTTGGATAAATTTTTCATATTATTCTGATAACTTTCATATTATAATGAATAGTAAAGACACGCTATATTTTAATTAAAAACAAATTTTTTGCATCGCAATAATTTAATTGGATAAATTATAATATTTAATGGTTTTAAAGTATAAATATAATATATTTTTACCATTTAATATAATTTATGTCATTAACATTAATTTTACATTGAATTCGTAGGTAAAACATTTCAATCTTTGGCAATGTTTTAACTTTTAAAACATGTTTTCTTAACAACGGGATTAATATTATATTAATTACTGAAACTTCTGTGATTTGAATTTTAAAAAACGGATTCCATATTTGAATTCTTTGGGTCCAAATTATGTTAATAGGTTACTTTTATTTTTTTATATTATGAATAGTAACTACAGTAATTTTTATTTACTGGAGTTAAAGGTAAATCGGGTAATTAAGGGTAAAAATAAGATTATAAAATTTCCCTAAAAACCTCCAAAGTTCTATTTGATGACTAAAAGTATACCCATATCACATAAGGGTCAGAATAGATTAATTTTATGGACTTTTGACCATGAAAATAATTTAATTATTATTAAAACCAAAGAAAGTGACAACATGACACTCTCTTAAATCTTATAAGTATAATAATTTTAATTTAGTGATAAACATCATGAAACTTTGAACACGAATAGTCTCCAGAAATATAATAAAATTATCTACATCATTTGAATTTATTTATAATTTTAGGTATTAAATAATTATCATTAAAGGTGACACAATAGTAATGTTGAAATTATTTTATTGATTGAAATATCAAATAATTGGTTTTAAAAATATTAAAATAAAAATTATATGAACTATTTAATGTTATCCACTAATTTTATAGATAAATATGACTTGTTATGAATCTATTAAATCTTTTATTTTGAACATATCTTCTATTTGGATTTTATTTAAATTCAAATAATTGAATAGTGTCAAAATTGACACTATTGTTATTTTATAAAAATGACATCATATAAAATTGTTTAAAAATCACAAAAATAATTAACAATTATAAATTAAAATTTATATTGTCTAAAATTTCATAAATTATACAATTATGGACAATTAACAACACATAAGTAATTATTTATAACAATTTAAAATTTACAATCTCATTACCACAAATAAAATTAAATAGATTAAATAAGGATAAATCAAGTTGATAATTTTTAAAATAAATTCACAATATGTATAAATTTTATTGTTTTATGAGATTACAACCCTATATCATCTAATATTTGAATATGAGTCATTTTGTGAGGTTTTTTAAGTGTGGTTTGATTTATTATAAATTAATATTTTTGAGGTTTCCAAAGGTGCCCCTCTCCTCCCTTATAAAAGGGAACCTCCTCCCTCTTCTCTTTACACAATTTTGATCTTTCATGCTTCTAAAACCCCTGACCTTTTCCCTTCTAAACTTCCCTATAAAAATTATGTAGGTTCTTGTCTCCTCAAAATACCAACTCTAGTGCCCTAAGAGGAAGCTTAAAAGAGGTGCGTCGAAGAAGAGATAATCTCTTTTACCGATTCTTTCAAGTTTTCTTTCTTCTTAAACTTCTTATTAATTAGTTGTTTAATTATAATGTAATAACATCAGTATAAATAATATACTGATATGTTATTATAAATATGAAACAACCCCACTTCACCTTCTATCCATCCTATGGAAAATGAAATCACCGCGCGTGCGTACATACGGAATACCGTCTTCACGCTGTGGTGTAATCTGTTTTTCCACCACCACCTTACTTGGATGGGAATAATTTTGTAAAGAGTAACTATATATGGTTGTTATAAAATCATACTGATTATGAGATATTATATCATCCACTCCAATTCCATTAAATAATCATAGGAACGATATCATCGCTCGTGCGTACGTACGGATTACCGTCTCCATGATGCGATGAGATTCATTCTCCATGTTAACCATTTAAGAATGATTATAAAGTATATATAATGAATAATAATGAAATATATGAAATAATTAAGCTACTGGATTTTTGTTTATATATATATTTCATATACTTACTTCCATTCAAGTCAATAAGGAAAGGAGAATAGCCTTCATGCGTACGTACGGCCTACCATCTCCATGAATGGTGTATTTCATTTCATTAATCTATCTATTATATATATATATATATACTTAATATATATGATATATAAATCAATATTTACATTATTTAATTAATTAAATCATGATATAAGTAATAATAATATCAAGAACAACAAGTCCAAACACGTACGATAAATAAAACGATTTTACCCAAAATTCTGCTTTAACATGGAATTTACAAAAGAACGGGTAATATAAAGTAATAAGTCAACAATATATGAAATCATAACAATTAATATGATTCTGTAATAAGTAAATGACATTATTTAAATCATTATACATGAGGTTCGGATATGTACGAAGCATATCAGACCTAAGGTAAGGGATAACTTTTCTAATCTCGTTTTTATCCGATATTGTTTATTCGTAAGTATTTACTAGGGTTATTGTTATCATCCATGCCCATGTTTTCTAAAAAAAATTCATGTATGTTTAAAGTTATTTTTCCCATTTTTGAAATTTACCACATGTTATGAATGGAATCTTACTTTTTCTTACCACACAAGGAACTTATTGACTTTTTTGACAAAAGTACGAGGAGAATGTTTTTTTAACTTATATGATGTGAATAGATTTTTATGGTTTCATAACACCTAATTTTCTTGAAGCTTACTCTACAAGATTTCATGAATATTTTCAGAAAATCTCTTTCTTTTAAAATTACATTAATTTTGTGAAAAGAAAATGATTTTGAAGAAGAAAGGATATTTTCATCAAGAATTCATTCCAAGTGTTTTATCAAAACCATTTTCCATCTAAGATGACATTATTTCATATGTGCATGTTTCAAGTATAATGTCTTTATGATTTACATGGTTTCACTTTTCTTATGATGAAATGATATCCATGTGTTTTATATGGATTATGTTATTATGGAATGATGTTTAGGAAAACCATTTTATTCGTTGGGTTATTATGAATGATGTATGTTTATTTTGTGGAACACTAAATAACAATTTCATTATGAGATGGGTGGGACCTATATCTCCCTTTAATGCATTGGGTAAAGATTTATATCTCATGATATAGATATGGATGGAATGGTAAGTTAATCTGGTTCAGTGATACAGGACTGGAACGAGGAGTGAACTCGATTCAGAAAGGGACTTTGTCTACTAAGATGGTCTTGGCAGCAATGCCTTGGCTACAATGGAAATCATATATTGTGTATAATGTTTTTCCACAATTAAATGGTTTAATACCATGATATTTTATCATGATTGATGTTCCTTTAGGACCTATGCCTTACGTACTACCATGATCTATTTCACAACTCAAGATTTTTATGTTTAAACATTATGTTCATTTTTTGAAGTTCAAATGTATATGGTTTGTTTTATTTTATCCATGCTTACACTTACTGAGAATTTGAGCTCACCCTTTTTATGTTTTCTTTTCACCAGGATATAAATAAAGGTTTTAGGTAAGAAAACAAAAGGGGGATATCTTTATGGGAGATGTTGAAGATCTTTCACCATGATTAGAAGATTATTTTTCCATGATTCCAAAGACACTAAACTATTACAGTCCTTTGGTGTCTATTTTTTTATGTATTAAGTATTCCAAAAAAGTAATGCAATTTTCTTGTATGTCAAGTTTGGGGTCTCAACAATTGGTTTCAGAAGAAAGGTTTAGTCAACCTTTGGAAACTAAGATGCTATAACTTTATTGAGATCCCTAGAGATGTTTCTAAGGTATTTCTAGGGATGTCCCTAAGGTTAAGTATAAGTATAGGTTATAGTCCTATAATTACGGTAACAATCTTATAATTAAACCTAAGATGTTAGATATTGAAGGTACTCCCCCTTTATTATGTTGTTTTCCTAGTATGATTTTTTCCACTCACACTATTATTTTTGGGTTTTAGAAAATGGCTAGAAACATGAGGATTCACAATAATAGAGAATATGATGGACAATGGAATGATATTCTTCATAAGGAACCAAATGAAACGGGATTTGGAAGTCCAAACATCATTATTATGCCTAATCATCAATATAATAATATGATCAATAATCTCAACTTTGGTAAGTATCCCGACTCAACTAATAAGATAAATATGAAGTTTCATGATGATAATAGTGGAAAGAAAGTTCAATTTACCTCATGTAAATCATGTGGGAAGAGCCATCAAATAGAATGTTTCAAAGGAACTGGAAGATGCTTTGGGTGTGGAAAAGAAGAACAAAAATCCAGTAATTGCAAAGGAAAAGGTTCAGTTAACACCATGGACAAGGATAGTGGTATTTCTAAGACATCAAAAATGGTTAAATGTTTTAAATGTATAATGTACGGGAATTATTCAAACCAATTCCCTAAGGGAAAGTATCATGAAGAGAATCATCATAGTCGTATGGGTAGTATTTATATTGATGATGATGAAGACACTACAAATGATATGTGAGATGAAAGAATTGTTTAACCTCGATCAATGGTTTAAGAAGGTAGAGGAATGATTTATGATTATCAAGAGTTATGTTATATAGGTAATGGTACTATGGAATAAAGACACATCTAAGGATTGTTACACTATTGTTTTTCCTAAAGTATTTGAAAGTATATGTTGAACGGTACTGGTAACCATGAAAGGTTATTCAGATATTTTTAGAAAGTATATGATATGCGCATAATGAAGGGATAAGGAGATAATGAGATGTTAGATAGTATTAATGAGCTCATGAATGATATAAGTACAAAGTTATATCATGTTTTGAGTATATAAAATTTTTGGGATTTTTGTATGTGGAAAGAGTTAACTTTTGACAGCATTCATGTTCTCAATAAGGTTCTATATTAATTCATGTTTAAAAACAATACATGATTAAGGTATTCACATGTTTGGAATGTAACCAAAAAGAAATATCTTATGATATATGGGGGAGAAATGATTGTATTCACGTGCTTGTTATGTAACCTTCCAAGTAATCGTTTTCTTTATACTATGAGTTTGGACCGAAGTATTTTGGATAATCCTAATGATTGGAATGGATTAAGTCGTACATAATATAGTATTGTTTAAGGCTATGAACCTTTTTTTATATTATTTCTATAATGTTATAATAGTGTAGTTTTAGAAAATGGGACAACCTGCAGGATGGGCGACAACTCGTCGCGTTGGACAAGGATGTAGGAATCGAACCCACAACCAAAGTGCGACAGGCCTTTATATCCTACCACTGGCCTACAGGAAGTCCCTGGTTAGTAGAAACTAGTTTTATTTTATTAATCAGTATGATAGATAAAGTATAAGTCCAGTCTGGAACCATATCTGATTAATCTCTCCATAGATGGACTTGTGTATATAATGTTTACTAACTTATGTTTGAGACAGATGGAATGACCTATCATTCTATTGCATGATCTGTTAAAACTTTGAAAAGGAAAAATTCAACTTCATTTTTGTAAGAGATGAAGTGGAAATTGTTCGAGGCACGAGCATCATTGAGATTGTACCAAATCAATTAAGTATTTATTTTAATTCAAAAATTCTTCAACATTTGGGAAATGATCTTGAAAACCAAAAATGTTGTCCTAGTACCCTTATATCTGATGAATTAGATGTACCATAAATCATTACAAATTTATGGCTTTGTTATTGATGTCTTTTTCATAGCCATGTTCTCTACCACTCTCCATCAGAACTTGATGGTTAGATTTCTCTTCCATATCCATATTTTCACCTATGTTGTACTATGGGGAAACCCAGTACTGAGTTACTTTAGGTGACTATTATGATTCTAACTTTCCTTTTTAAAATGAAGTTTTAGTATTCCTTTTTACAATGTGGGTTTCTATGAAAGAAACTTTCAAGTAGTAAACCACTTATAACCCCGACGAATTTTGAGGTCGAAATTCATTTTAAGTGGGGTAGAATGTAACAACCTGAGATTTTATGAGAATTATTATTTTTAATTTCATTGATGCCTTGTGTTGTAAGATACACCAAAAGGATCTTTCACTACACGCATCCATGACTTGGAGTGCATTACACGCAATCGTAACCTTCCTCGATAGCGTGTGTAGTACGCAATATCGGGTTTCACTAAAAAATGATATATTGTTATAATATTATTATGGACTAGCCGTTATGAATATTATTAACTAAATTTTTAATTTAAAACATTATTATTCATCTTACACATTTTCTAGAACATGTTATGAGAACAAAATAAATTTTTCGGGTAAAATAAGTATTTTTCAAAAAATGCAGTTTTGCCACCTTTTGATGGCGGACACACATTAAATCTAGTTTTTGAAAAGTTTATAAGTTAAATTTGATAAAATAAAATTCTTATTTGGATTCAGTATATAGAAATTTACTTGGGATAAGTGTTTCATATTATTTTGATAACTTTCATATTTTAATGAATAGTTAAAACACGCTATATTTTAATTTAAAAAAAAAATTCATCGTAATAATTTATTTAGTTAAATTATAATATTGAATGGTTTAAAAGTATAAATAGAATATATTTTTACCATTTAATATATTTTATTTTATTACCATTAATTTTTCATTGAATTCATAGGTTAAAACATTTCAATCTTTGGCAATGTTTTAACTTTTAAAACTCGTTTTCTTAACAATGGGATTAATTTTAAATTAATTACTGAAACTTATGTGATTTAAATTTTGAAAAATGGATTCCATATTTTAATTAAGTGGGTCCTAATTATGTTAATAGTTTACTTTTATTTTTTTATATTATGAATAGTAACTACTGTAATTTTTATTTACTACAGTTAAAGGTAAATCGGGTAATTAAGGGTAAAAATAAGATTATAAAATTACCCTAAAACCTACCAAAATTCTATTGGATGAATAAAAGTCAACACCTATTACCTAAGGGTATGAATAGATTAATTATATAGACTTTTGACCATGAAAATAATTTAATTATTATTAAAACCAAAGAAAGTGACAACATGTCACTCTCTTAAATCTTATAAGTATAATAATTTTAATTTTGTGATAAAATTTATGAAACTTAGAACCTGAATAGTCTATAGAAATATAATAAAATTATCTACATCATGTTAATTTATTTATAATTTTTAGGTATTAAATAATTATCATTAAAGGTGACACAATAGTGATGTTGAAATTATTTTATTGATTGAAATATCAAATAAATGGTATTAAAAATATTAAAATAAATATTATATGAACTATTTAATGTGATCGACTAATTTTATAGATAAATGTAACATGTTATTAATCTATTAATGCTTTTAGTTCAAACATATCTTCTTTTTTTATTTTATTTAAATTCAAATAAATGAATAGTGTAAAAATTCACACTTTTTATTTTATAAAAATAACATAATATAAAATTGTTTAAAAATCATAAATATGTTTTAAATTTATAAATTAAAATTTATATTGTCTAAAATTTCATAAATTATCCAATTATGGACAATTCACAACACATAAGTAATTATTTATAACAATTTAAAATTTAGAATCTATTACCACAAATAAAATTAAATATATTAAATAAGGATAAATCAAGTTGATAATGTTTAAAATAAATTCAAAATAAGTCTAAATTTTATTGTTTTATGATATTACAACCATATCTCATATAATATTATAATATGAGTCATTTTTGGAGGGTTTTAAGTGCGGTTTGATTTATTATAAATTAATATTTTTGAGGTTTCCAAAGGTGCCACTCTCCTCCCTTATAAAAGGGAACCTCCTCCCTCTTCTCTTTACACAATATTGAGCTTTAAAGATCAGAAAAACCCTACCAATTTCCCTTCTAAACTTCCCTAGAAACATTATAGAAGTTTTTTTATCCTCAAAATACCAACTCTAGTGCCTTAAGAGGAAGCTCAAAAGAGGTGCGTCGAAGAAGAGGTAATCTCTTCTACCGATTCTTTCAAGTTTTCTTTCTTATTCAACTTCTTATTCTTTAGTTGTTTCATTATAAAGTAATAACATAAGTATAAATAATATACTGATATTTTATTATAAATATTAAACAACCCCATTTCACCTTCTATCCATCCTATGTAAAATGAAATCACCGCATTTGCGTACGTACGGAATATCGTCTCCACACCGTGATGTAATCTGTTTTTCCACCACCACCTTACTTGGATGGGTATAATGGTGTAAACAATAACTATATATGGTTATTATAACATCATACTTATTCCAATATATTATATCATCTGCTCCAATTCCATTAAATAATTATGGGAATGATATCATCGCTCATGCGTACGTACGGATTACCGTCTCCACGACGCGATGAGATTCATTCTCCATGTTTACCATTCAAGAATGATTATAAAGTATATATAATGAATAATAATGAAATATATGACATAATGAAGCTACTGTATATATGTATTTATATATGTGTCATCTACTTACTTCCATTCAAGTCAATAAGGAATGTAAAACAGCGTTAATGCATACGTATGACCTACCGTCTCCATGAACGGTGTATTTCATTTCATTCATCTATCTGTTATATATATATATATACTGAATATATATGATATATAAATCATGATTTAAACTTTTGAAGTAATTAAATCATGATATAATTAACAATAATATCAATAACAACAAGTCCAAATACGTACGATAAATAAAACGAGTTTACCCAAAACGCTACTTTAACAAGGAATTTACAAAAGAACGGGTAATATAAAGTCAAAAGTGAACCATATATGATATCATAACAATGAATATGATTCTGTAATAAGTAAATGACACTATTTAAATCATTATACAAGAGGTTAGGATACGTACGAATCATATCGGACCTAAGGTAAGGGATAACTTTTCCAATCTCGTTTTAATCCGAGATTATTTATTCGTAAGTATTTACTGGGGTTATTGTTATCATCCATGACCATGATTTCTAAAAATGTTTTCATGTATGTTTAAAGTCCTTTTTACCCATTTTTTAAATTTACCACATGTTATGAATGATATCTTACTTTTTCTTACCAGACAAAGAACTTTTTGACTTTTCCGACAAAAGTACAAGGAGAATGTTTTTTATAACTTATATGGCGTGAATGGATTTTTATGGTTTAATAACCCCTAATTTTCATGAATCTTAATCTAAAATATTTCATGAATATTTTCAACACAATCCTTTTCTTTTAAAATTGAATTGAATTTTTTGAAAATAAAATGATTTTGAAGAAGAAAGGATATTTTCATCAAGAATTCATTTCAAGTGTTTTATCAAAACCATTTTCCATCTAAGATGAAATTATTTCATATGTGTATGTTTCAAGTATAATGTCTCTATGATTTACATGGTTTCACTATTATTATGATGAAATTATATCCATTTGTTTTATATGGATTATGTTATGATGGAATGATGTTTATGAAACCCATTTTATTCGTTGGGTTATTATGAATGATGTATGTTTATTTTGTGGCACATGAAAGAATGATTTCATTATGAGATGGGTAGGACCTATATCTCCCTCTAATGCATTGGTTGAAGATTTATATCTCATGATATAGACATGGCTATAACAGTAAGTTAATTTGGTTCAGTGATACAGGACTGGAATGAGGAGTGAACTCGATTCAGAAAGGGACTTTGTCCACTAAGATGGTCTTGGCAGAAATGCCTTGGATACTATGGAAATCATATCATGTTCTTAATGGTTTTCCACAATTAAATGTTTTATTCCCATGATATTTTATCATTATTTATGTTCCTTTATGACATATGCCTTACGCCCTACCCTGATTTATTTCACAACTCATGATTTTGATGTTTAAACTTTATGTTCATGTTTTGAAGTTCAAATGTATATGGATTGGTTTATTTTCTCCATGATTACCCTTACTGAGAATTTGAGATCACCCTTTTTATGTTTTCTTTTCACCATGATATAAAGAAAGGTTTTAGGTAAGAAAATAGAAGGGGAAGATCTTTATGGGGGATGTTGAAGATCTTTCACCATTATTAGACGATTATTTTTCCGAGTTTCCAAAGACACTAAACTATTACTGTCCTTTCGTGTATGTTTTTGTTATGTATTAAGTATTCCACAAATATAATGTAATGTCCATGTATGTCATGTTTGGGGTCTCTACATAAAGCATCAATTTTGAAGTTAATAAGAAAAACTACTTTAAGGGCTATCACATTTCACTCCATGATGTTTTATTGAAAATTCATTTCTTTTGATAATATTTAAACTTCATTTTAATTTTAGAATCATTAATTATTTTATAATAATAGTATAAGAAAACAAATACTATATTAATGGTATTTTTTAGAGGGGGTTATACAAAACACCCCTTTAACGTATTTTTACAGCTAATTTAGTGGTGTATATACCAAAAATGCCAAAAAAAGTAATATTTTGCAATGGTTTTAGGATAACTATCACTAAATATATAATAAAAGTATTATAAAAAAACTAAAAAATCTAAAGGATTATAAACCACCACTAAAATAGAAGACTAGGGGTATTCTATAACCCCCTATAATCACTTATATTAGCAGTGATTTATAGACCCCACTAATTTTTTTTAATAAATAGATTATATATTTAACTTCAGTTGTCCCAAAATGGAAACTAAATATCAATTTAGAAACAATTTGGATATAATCACCAACAAATATAAAATCGATTTATTAAAAAAATGAAAAAAAAAATAGAAGTTATAAAATGATGTTAATCACATATATTAGTAGGATCTTATAACCCCTACTAATTATTTGGGAAAAATAAAATTTAATAATAATAGTATTAATAAGTAAATAAATTATTTAATATGATAGATATATATATTGTTATTTATTTCTATATTAATTTATTTATACATTATAAAAAAATGTTATATATATATATATGTATGTATGTATTTATGTATTTATGAATATATTATAAATGCAATTTATAAATATGTTACAACATGTAAATGTATTTTAAAAATGAATTAGATAAATATATAAATACATTATATGATATATTATATGAATGTATTTATAATAAATACATTTTATAAATATGATAAACATAAATAAATGTGGTTGTGATTTTTGTAGATATATTATATGAAGATGTGTGTGTGTGTGTTTAGGTATATTTTACATATAACTATGTAAATATATAAATAAATATTTTATAACATATTTAAGTGGGAGTATGTTTGTGTGTACATAATATAAATGTATTTATAAATATGTGCATAAATATATGTATATAATTGTATAAAAAATATATAAATATAATGTGTTAATGTATATAAATATATATTAAATAAATGTATTTAAAAATATTATATAAAAACATTAAACTAATGTATTATATAAAATTATTATATAAAATTATTTATAATTAATACATTATATAGATATATTCTATAAATTTATATAAATAACCCCCTTTGATGTTTTGGTTGTTTGATAATTTTCTTGGTTTCCTGGGGGTTTGGGGGTTGATTCACATTAGTTTTCCATATAGATTGTAATTTCACACCAAGTGATTTAATCCTCTTTGTTGTGCATGGGTGCATGGAAAGAAACAGTTTTACCTAGTTGCCTCATGATTCACATTCAACACCTGGGGTTTGGTTCCCACTTTGTTTAAGTAGAACAATATAAAAGTAGCCTAAATTATAAATTAATCCCATGATTTAAATAACACATCTCACAAATAGTTAGACAACCCAAAGACTTAATGTTTTAGTGTCTTGGAGATGAGCTACATAAACAACTTTTTTTAAAACACTTGAAATTAATTCTTTATAATCATGATTCTTTAAATAATTTTCTAGACATCTCACAAGATATAATCCTCTTCATAACTAGTGGATTAAAAACATTATAAATACAAGATCTTAGACACTCTGTAGGATAAAAACATATCATAACCTGAATAAAAACATGAGTAAGTCCTAATTATCATAATAAATTATCAATACCTTAAAAGATAATCAAAAAACAAGTTAGAGTAAAATGATATCTTCAAGAGACCATTAAGGAAGCGTAAAATAATTGGCCTAGATCAAAAAACTTATCAATAGTCAAATAACATGTTTGTGTGATATAAACGTGTAGAATACATTAAAAATAAGGAATAATCTTGAAAACATTGCATTTCATGGAAATGAAATCCATCTTGAAAATTTATTAAAACAATATGAACAACTTAGAAATGTGGAACAAACGTAATCATTGGAAAACCCATGTGAGAAAACTCATTTCTCACGGCCCGTCCCATGGGGCCTGGACCTGACAACCCCAAGCCCACCTTCCATAAGCCATGGGTTGGTAACTAGGTCCTAAATTATTTTCCTGAATAGGGAAGGCATTTCCTTAGAGATCTATACACACACTAAACTGGATAAACTGAAGTAAATGACCAAAAAAAGTAAGGTATAACCATGAGAGTAAAGTACAACTTCAAGTACAACTGTATACTGAAAACAGTGTGCTAGAATACATGCCCTAGAAAGTGAAAAGAAGGTAAACAGTCATCACATATGCCCCAGAGCTTGACCTAGAGGGTATTAGCTGTATGTCAGAAGTAGAAGAATAGAATCTCAAATTCTCTCATCACACCAAGCCCCACCAGGTCCTGAACCTCCAATGTCTACCTCATAGTGTCAGTAGTCTACACCAGACACGCACATGCTGGTGAACCCCATGCAGAGGTGAGTATAACAACTCAGTAGGGCACCCTGAGACCCCTGAAGGTCCCTTAGTATTCCACAAATGAAAACATCAAAAGAAATACCACAAAGCTAATATCATATGCATGATCTAAATATTTAAGATTAAAGAAAAAGAGACAGCTCTCTCTAACTATATAACTTCATGGTTACTAGGATAGGAATGACTAGTTGTAAAGCCATATCATCATATCCATAGTAACTCTACTTCTAACCCATATAGGTCAATGTATGCTGACCCAAATTGGTTGCTAGATGTTGACCTGTATTGGTCTCTGGTGCGGACCAGTATTAGTGGCTGGTGCTGACATGTATTGGTCGTTTTTGCTGACCCGTATTGGTCATTGGTGTTAACCCGTATTGGTCTCTAGTGTTGACCCATATTGGTCTCTTGTATAGAGGTATGGATGATTATTCATACAGCTAGATCATCCCACTCTAGAGTTTCTGATGATGACCTGTGTTGGCTACTCTTCTTCTTCCTGTCACGGCCAGCCATTGGATTCCTACATGAAGCACGCCTGATTCTGGGGGAACCAATCCTCAATCCAACAGTCATGTTCCAACCATCATTAAGTCCCATGAATAAGTAACCCAATGATCTATCAGGTCATGAGGATTACAATGCAACAAATGTCGCGTCAACAAAAAACATGGTTTTTAAGTTATTGGCATTTTAGTTTTAATGTCCTGGTTAGATTCAGAGTCGTTCCAACCCGGTCGTACTCCAACTTTCTCCAAAACTATCATGGAGTTTCTAAAAAGAACCGTCTCACACCTTGTATCTAAACACCATAGATGGTCCATCAAACGGACATCTGGTTCGCAAGTTACGATCCCTTAAGCATTTCTGGGCCTAAGAGGGGTCAGGGTCCGATCTGACCCGATCAGACCGACTTGGCCCAAACCAGCCTAGGTCGGCCCGGTTGGGCTGGGCCACAGCGGGTTTGACCCACTAGTCGTTGGTCCGGCCCGGCCCTCCTTGGCTGGGCTGGGCTGTGGCTGGCCTGGTCCACTAGGCCACATACCGGCCCCACCAACTGGTGCGCCCCACACGGGGTGCATGGTCTGTCGCATCTGAATGGATCAATAGATCAGGTCAACCCCATTAAGGGTGGCACTATGGTGGCATCGCCTTGTCACCCGCATGACCCATAGGACCCATAGGAGTCGGGCCCTTACTAGCTCTATGCGTCTACGATTTGTGGCTCTACTTTAACGTGGCATGTGACGGTGCACCACTTCTTCCTCTACAGCTAGCCCACTGTCGGCCGCATGTCCGATCACTGTGGCATCGAGTGGCATCGCACTCTTCTGAGGTCGGCGAGCGTCAGTAACCGATTCCACACCGGCGGAGCTTCGACGGGCCTCTGGTGATGCTCAAGAGCTCTATTTCCATTCACATTTTTGCCTACAAGACTCCTTTGATGTCACCTTCACTTTGTGTCTCTCTATTCCACATTGCTAACAATTTCATAATACTCCCACAAAGAACGCATCCAGAACAAGTTTGGCGGAGGGTCCAAGCCTTGTTTGGATTGTCATGTTCCCTCTGTGTTAGCATTATAATATAGTGGTGAAACAAAAATCATCATAAGATTTTATAAAACCTCAAAATGAATCCCCATGTCAACCTTCCATAAAAATGAATGAGTCGCGGATCCACCCATTACTTGGTTGATCCGAATTCTTCATATTAATCAAGGATAGGGAGAAAATTCATTTAAATTAATAAACAATTTAAACCCCCTACCACATGATTCATTGGGGACGTCATGGATGGTGGTGCGTCAACATTTTTGGGTATTGTGGATGAATGAGAAGGTTCGTGTGTGTTGTTGTTTGTTGTCCATCGACCTTCAGATCGATCCTACAACGGGCATTGTCAATCCTCTGTTCTCCATTGGTGGAAGGAATGGAGTCACTTCATCAGGGGTTTCTTTCTTGATGATGTTGTGCCAAAGCCCCACCCTGATCTCCATTTAAATAGCAGGTGGAAAGGTGAGCAATGCCTTGAGTAATTAATGAGGTTTATTAATTGATGTAATTAGTGTTCCTCATTAATTGACGTAATTAAAGTGTATCATTAATTACCCGAGGGGTGGTTACACAACCAAAGTGTAACCATACAATTAACACCCCATAATTAAAGGTTTGTCCACCTCCATGGTCCCAGCTACCACCTTTCAACAGGTGGTAAGAAAAATAAAAAGAAATAAAATAATAGTTTATATTATTTTATTATTTCTTTAAAAGCAGCAAAAATTAAATTTTTCTCCTGACTTATTATAGTAAAATTGAAGCTTCCCTTAAGAAAATATTGGCGCTATGGATTCAATGGTGCCCTCAGATTTTTAATCTGAACACTGGTTCAAAATATAGAAAATGATTCCCATGTGTTTACTGAACTTACCTTAAAAAAAGTTTAGAAATTCATTCAGACCACACCGGGCCACGGAATCATGCGCCGTAAATTTTTTGTAGACTAGTAAAAATCTTAAATAATTTAAAAACAATTCCAAGAAATTTTCTAGGTCTTTATATGATCTCCACTTTGGGGATTTATGCCCCCGAAATCCAAACAAGGCTACACAAACAAAGATGGGTACTAGTCACGCATATGAACCTCTCGCTCCCATGTGATCTCCTAGAGATTCTGGTAATTACGTAGAATGTGCACCAGTGGAATCGACCACCCATGAAGGATCTACTCCTATTGATCCTCTACATCCACCAGGTACTCCACAAAAGTCGCCTCATCGTCAATCTCCAACTCTCCATGGTCTATGATGTTAGAAAGTCCATGCATGTATCTCCACAGTTGGGATATGTGGAAGACGCCGTGCACCCTCTCCAACTGTGGTGGCAGTGCCAAGAGGCCCTCCACCTTTCTAATCCTATGAAGTATAAGGAATGGTTCTATAAACCTCAGTGAGAGTTTTCTACCTCGTCCAAATCTCTATAGTCCCCGTCGAGGGGAGACTCGCAAGAATATGTGGCCCCCCTCCTAGAACTCTAGTGGTCTCTGTCACCTATCAGTATAGAAATTATATCGGCTCTGTGAACTCTCCATCTGCTCTCAGATGACCTGATCCTTCTCAGAGGTAGCTTGTACCATCTCTAGGCCCACAAGTTCTGGCTCTCTTGGATCCGGCTAGCACAAAGGTGATCTATACGGTCATCCATAAAAAGCCTCAAAAAGGGCCATACCAATGGTGTAGTGATAGTTGTTGTTGTACACGAACTCCACCAAGAGTAGTTGGTCCTACCAACTATAACCAAAATCTAGGACACATACACGAAGCATGTCCTCCATGGTCTGGATGGTCCGCTCAGTCTTACCATCTGTCTACAGGTGAAAGGTTGTTCTCAAGTGAAGCTCAGTCTTGAAAGCCTCCTGTAATCCTTTCCACAACTAGGATGTGAAGCATGTTTCATGGTCTGAGACTATCGTCGAAGGAACCCTATGAAGTTTCACAATATCATAATTTAGAGACATCCCAAGCTTCTTATTGAACCCTTCTCTCAAATAGCAAGGAAGTGGGACGACTTGGTGATTCAGTTAATGATCACCTAGATGGTATCATGATCTCTATATGTATGTGGTAACCCTATCCAAAATTCCATCATTATCCCTTCCTACTTTCACTCTAGTATCTTGAGGATTTGGGTCAAGCCTACTTGTAACAACCTGAATCCAGAGTCACGTAACTGGTGCCCCGTACCCTGTTCACCACATAACCTCAAGCGCGTTTCCCCAAACTCCAGAGGCTACTGACTAGCAGTGAGGGCCTTGGTGAGTCAGTGGGGAAACTTTTCCCTAATTTGGTAAAGTATGCAGTGGAAGAATAAAGATAATCAATGGTGGAAGCAGTAAATAGCATACAACAACTGAACTAAAAGTAGAAGCAATGTCTGATATAATAATGATGCAGAATGGTTCATGTATCTATGGAAGGCAGTAAACAAAACAACGTGCTTAAATACAAATGAAAACAAACTGCTAAATGTAAACAGCAACTCCAGCAGCATCGCGAGCCAAAGCCTGGTCCCATGCTCTCCAGCTCCAACCAGCAATCATGTACCTGAGGTAGAAGTACCAAAATACCTACCTACACTTGAAACCATATAATCTGTTTGGTCCGAAAAGAAGGACCCAAATAGGGTGTGAGACTAATCCCAGTAGGCAACCACCACAAGATTTGTGCCTTACTATCAGTGAGTAATATAGAAAAATTAATGGAAAATAAGTACACCAGTAACAATTCTACCAATTACCATTCACATTCATTTAATTACACAACCAGGGAAAACCAGCAATGTTTTCTATTCCAAGGTAAGCAAGTAACACAGCGGGTATCTAAAAAGGCTACCTAAACACAATAAGTGAAAAACTGAAGCTTGTTCTTTGGCTTGGTGGACTCGTCACAACCAACCATCAAAATTCACACTGACTCTCTGGGTGGCTTAAACTATCAGACCCCTATAGTCCAGTAATCAAACAAGGCATAGACACTCTGGGAAGCTCTCATGTCAATTCCCCTATGGTCTTGCAACGATAGCTACAGACTCTCTGAGGAAGTACTTACATCTAATTCCTCATGTGGTCTCGATGCGTGGGTAAACTAAGAACACTCTTGGGAATCACAAAATCATATTCTCGTAGGTCCTACGTATAAAACTAAACCAACAGACCCTCTAGGGAAGCACTTAATCATCTATTCACTCTTTGATCTCCCACACCAGGTTCTCATAGCCCTGAGCAGTCCAGTCATGTGTAATCAACTATTAACAGCCCTAAGTAAGTTAAAAAACTACTTGGGTAATAGCTATCATACATCAAAAGCAATTAAACAGCAGGAAACACATGCAATCAGTGATAACAAGTAAACTAATAATTGCAATAGGGTTTGACTCACAGGAAACGGTGCCAAACCGCGATAAACAGCCAAACAGGGGGAGAAAACACCCATGGGGTGATCCTCAACATGAAACCAAGGATATATTAGCAACAATTAATCATAATCTAACAAGAAATCTATGGAAAATAAATAATATGATCAAAATCCTAAACTCAGGATACCCGATACATGGGTATCCGACACTTTTGCAACCAAAACTCAAAGAATTTCAATGTAGGGAAACAAATCACCTACCTCGATCCTCAAAGATTGATATACTTGAACCTCGACCCATGAATTTTCCTAGAATGGAGTAGATATGCAAAAAATTCTAAAACAATCAACCTCAGATAACTCACATGAGAGAAAGAATCAGGAAACGAGGCCAAAAAAGATCCAAGAACTCACCACTATGATTCTTCTGTAATTGATGGAGTTTGATTCGGACAAATGGTGATGGATTGGTGGCATGGAGAATAATCGGCCTCCACGAACGCTCTTTACAGAATTAAGAGGAGAAGAAAACGTTAATGATCATTAGGCGCGACCATGGGTCGATTAATGAAATAAAAAAGTACATGGCCTGTACTTTTAAAGTACACGTCATGTAGTGGGTTTTTCCGTACTCTGTCAAAATTGGCCTCCACGTCACCCCTACACACTGTGTGTGTGGATCGGACACGGCCAACACACGGCTTCAAGTGGTAGAGTTGTACATGGTGTGTACTCATAAATTACACGGTGTGTACTCTAAAAATTTCCAGATTCTCTATTTTTCCTTAAAAATCCCATAAAAGCGATATGTACCTGAAACCGAAGCTCTGGGTTCTTACAAACTTCTCCCCTAAAAAAACTTTCTCCCCGAATTTCCCTAAAAAGGCGTAGAAGAAGAAACCTTGAACAAATCTGACCATTGTGATCGCATATCAGCCTCCCTCTCCCAAGTCTCATCTTGTATAAGGTTGTGCTTTCATAGCACCTATACCAAAGTAACAGACTGGGCACAGAGTACTTTTGTACTACGATCAACAATCCTGGTAGGATGCTCCTTGAAAGAATCATCATGCTCCAACTCAACCTCCTTGGGTTGAAAAATATGAGACGGGTCTGAGAAATACCGTCGAAGCTGAGAAACATGAAAGACGTCATGCATAGCCTAGTACCTCTGAGGTAACTTCAACCTATAAGCAACAAGTCTGACTCTCTACAGAACCTCAAACGACCTAATGTATCTCGGTGAAAGCTTCCCATACCTCTTAATCCTCTTATATTCCAACCTCGGGGTAACTCGCAGGAAAACCTGATCTCCGACCTTGAACTCTAGAGGTCGTCTCCACTGATCAGCATAAGACTTCTGCTGAGACTGAGCTGTAGCCATCCTCTTCCATATCAACTCTATCTACTCTGAGGTCTCCTGAACAAGATGAAGTCCCAGAAAAGGTGCATCTCCTACCACTAGCCAGCATAAAGTTGATCGGCATGGCATACCGTACAAAGCCTCATAAGGTTCCATCTGAATAGCCGCCTGAAAACTGTTGTTATAGGCGAACTCCACCAGAGGAATATGCTTCTCCCAAGTACCTCCAAAGTCTATAATGCATGATCAGAGCATATCCTCAAGCACCAGGATTGTACGCTCGGACTGGCCATCGGTCTGGGGATGGTATGTTGTACTCATAAGTACCTGTGTACCCAAAGCCCTCTACAGCCCCTGCCAGAAGTGCGAAGTAAAACGCACATCATTGTCTGAAACAATGGAGTGTGGAACTCCATGAAGATGTAAAATATCTCGGATGTAAAACCGTCCCATCTCATCAACACTGAAGGTCTCCTTGATCAGCAGTAAGTGTGCAACCTTCGTGGACATGTCCACTACAACCCAAACCACATCATTTCCTCGAGGTGATCTCGGTAAACCTGTCACAAAGTCTATTGTGACTTCATTCCATTTCCACTTAGGAATGGGTAACTTCTGTAAAAGCCCTGCTAGTCACTGATGCTCTGCCTTCACCTGCTGATTGGTGGAACACCGTATAAAAAAACCAGCCACATCCTTCTTCATACCTGGCCACCAATACTGACGGTGCAAGTCTCATTACATCTTGGTGACACCAGGATAAACTGCCCAAGGTGAAGCATGAAACTCCCGCATCAGCTCCTCACATGTGTCTACTGAAACCCATACGCGGCCATGAAAACATAGCACCTCATCATCGCTCAGTTTCCACCCCAGAGTAGGGTCTCCATCTAACACACCCACCTGTAGGACTAGGCCATCAGGGTCTGATAGCTACCTCATTCGAACTCGATCTAAAAGGGTAGAGGTAATAGCTTCTGAAGAAAGAACCGTCTGACCCTATCTGTCGTGCACCTCCAAATGCATCTCAGAGAACAGATCCATTAGCTTCCACTCATTGTTGGCCTCCTAAACTGCCTGTAACTGAGTCCTCCTACTCAGTGCATCTGCCACAGCATTGCCTTTCCCAGGCGTATAAGCAAGATTGAAGTCAAAATACTATAGGTACTCGACCCACCTCTGCTGTCTCAGATTCAAGTCACGCTTCATGAATATGTACCTAAGGATCTTGTGGTTAGTATATACCACAAAATTCTCTCCCATGAGATAGTGCCTCCAACAACGCAAAGCATGAACAACAGCAGCCAACTCCAGGTCATGTGTAGGATAGTTCTTCTCATGTGGCCTCAACTGCTGAGATCCGTATGCAACAACATGATCAACCTGTATAAGCACTACTCCAAGCCCAATGCCAGATGCATCACAGAAAACTGTATAAATCTTGCTCGGCTCTGGCAGAACTAGAATCAGTGTTGAAGTCAATCTCCCCTTTAGCTCCTAGAAGGCTGAGTCGCAAGCTTCTGACCAAACATACTTCACACCCTTCTTATTCAAGACCTTCAATGGCACTTATAAGAGTGAGACGTCCTGTATAAACTGCCTGTAGTAACCATGCAGTCCTAAGAAACTCCATACCTCGAAGACATTCTTTGGCTACTCCCAGGTAACTACTATTCTCACCTTCTCTAGGTCTACTGATACTCCTGTCTCCGAGATGACATGGCCCAAGAAGTGAATCTGATCCATCCAAAAGTGGAACTTCAAGAGTTTATCATATAGTTGATGCTCTCTCAGTGTACTCAGAATGATCTCAACAAGTGTGGCATGGTCGTGTCGAGTGTGAGAGTACACCAAGATATCATCCACGAAGACCACAACAAAGGAGTCCAAGTACGGATGGAACACTCAGTTCATCGATGCCATGAAGACTGCAGGCGCGTTTGTAAGACCGAACGTCATGACTGAATACTCGTAGAGACCATACCTGCTCCTAAAAGCTATGAGAGGTACATCAGATGGTATGACCTGCAACTAATGATAGCCGGATATCATGTCGATCTTCGAGAATACCTTGGCTCCTCGAAGCTGATCGAAAAGATCATAAATCCTAGGCAAGGATATCGGTTATTGACCGTCAACTGGTTTAGCTTTCGATAGTCCACGCAAAGTTGTAAGGTACCATTCTCCTTCTTCACAAACAACACAGGCGAACCCCAAGGAGAAAAACTGGGTCGGATGAAACCATTAGCCTGCAACTCCTCCAACTTCTTCTTGAGCTCTTACAACTCAGTTGTAGCCATCCTATAAGGAGGTATGGATACTGGTGCTGCTCCTGTCACCAGCTCAATAGATAGGTCTACCTCACGCTTTGGAGGAAACCCTGAAAAGTCTTCTGGAAAGACATCTAGGAAATGGTCAACTACTGGAGGAAAGTCCATCTGAGAGCTCCCCTGATCATCCAGATATAAACTAGCAATCTGGGACATAACATTGACCAACCCATGATGTTCTAGTCCATCTATTCTTGCTTGGACATCCCATTCACCCTTGTGAAGAAAGGACCCGCCCTCTGGTGACGTGAAACTCACCCTCCGGTGATAACAATTGACAAAGGCCTAAAAAGGAACTAGCTAGTCCATTCCGAGAATGAAATCATAACACATCATCTCAAGTACATAAAGATCCCACGGGAAGTGACACCCACCAACCTCAAGGGGGCACTCCTTGCACTGACGCACTCTAGTAGTTCTATGTCCCAAAGGAGTGTCTAGTGCCAAAGTATACTCAGAAGTAAAGACAGTAAGTCTAAGGCTCTCCAAAGTGTGCATGGAAATAAAGTTATGAGAAGCTCTGGTATTGAAAAGTGAAGATGATAAAACTGAGGCTACTAGGATCGTACCTTGAACTGTGGAAGGTCCAGGATCCTTCTCTCGGTGAATCTACTCAAAAGAAAACGTCTGGCCAGTACCGTGGCCCTGTGTAGTAGCATGATATCCTTGAGCTGATCCTCCCTGAGCCTGACCATCGCGTCTGCGACCTCTACCCTGGCCTGAACGACCTGAAGGACTCCAGCCCACCGTCTGCTGCGGAACTGGTAATCCTGCTCCTATACGAGGAGTAGAAACAGATCCTCCTTCACTAGCTGCTGGAAGAATAACCCTGCAAAAACGTTGCAGATGACTTATCTCGCTGCAGGCTCAGCACTCCATTGGATCTCTCGGTCACTGAGGATTATTATGCCCACTATTTCCACACTGATAACACACCACTTGGTTGCCAGTAATAAGATCTCGTCTACCAGAGGAAATACCTCGCTTCCTCGAGTCACCTCGAGTAGACTCTCAATGGCGCTTCCTGCGGTCAGTATGAAATGAATCAGCCTTAGATGTTGAACCACCCTAGTCAACAACTCTATTCTCCCTCAGATTTCTTTCAGTGATCAGTGTCTAGTTGACTATTAGGGTAATAGAAGTCAACTAGAAGACTTTCACCTGCAATCTGATCTCTGGTTTGAGGCCTTCCTCAAACTTCCTTTCCAAAAACACCTCGTCATTTCCTAGAACAAGAGCGAAATGCTATAACTCAGTGAAGAGGGAGGAATACTTCATAACTGAAAGAGTACCCTGCTGTAGGTTCATGAACTCTCTGGCCTTATCGGCCCTCAGTGTCGTCGGATAGAAGTAGTCATAGAACGTATGCTGGAAATCATCCCAAGCCTTAGTCTGCTGGCACCCTGCCTGAGAGACTACATCCCACCATCTCTTGGAATAATCCCACAGTATGTAAGTCATGAGCTTCACCCTTCTTTCTGGGGGTGTCTCTAGATGCTCGAAGATGGAAATAATGGTTCCTAGCCATGACTCTATAGCCTGAGGTCCTCCATCCCCTGTGAAAGTGGGAGGATGCTGGTGTTGGAACACTCGCGTCAGCTCTGCCATAGAAGGGGCAGGATGTTGAGCTCCCTGGAAGGTCTGCATGAACCTCATGAAACCCTCTCTGAACTGAGAATCGGCACCAGTGTCTGGAATCCCTATAGGTGCCATGTCCGGAACGATCAGCGGAACTACAGGTAGTCCCTGGTCTGTCGTATCAGGTGTATGGTCGCTGCCTGGTTCCTGGCATGCAACGGGATGACGTCTTGGTGCCATAACCCTAAAAGGTTAAAATCACACTCCAGATTTAGGATTAATAAGTACAGAAAACACAAGAGTACAAAATGGGAATAGGAGAGAGAAACACTTAAGTTTGAAAAACAAGACTACACGGCGTGTATTTAAACTACACGGTGTGTTTGTTAAAGCAATTTACATGGGCATGTAGCTTTTCCACCACTGGTCATGTAACATTCCAGACTACATGGAGTGTTATACCAAAACACGGAGTGTACTTGAACTCCACTCCCCTTCTCGAGTCTCTTTTCATAGCTAACCTACACGGTCCTCCTAATTCTAAACTACACGGTGTGTGCACTAAGGACACGGCGTGTACTAGACAGGTTTCGGCAGCCAGTGTAGTAGTTACACGGACGGCCACACGGCTGACTCCTACATGGCGTGTTCCAAACAAACATGGTGTGTATAAGGATAGATCACACCGACCCGTGTTGTTCGTGACATGGCTGGGTATCCAGAAGAAAACTACACAGCGTGTACTAGACAGGTTTCGGCGGCCAGTGTAGCGGTTACACGGTCGGCTACACGGCTGACTCCTACACGGCGTGTTCCGAACAAACATGGCGTGTATAAGGATATATCACACTAACCTGTGTTGTTTGTGACACGGCCGGGTATCCATAAGAAAACTACACGGTGTGTTCTTATAGCACACGGCGTGTACTACACGAGTTTTCCCGACCTATGTTGTCAGTGACACAGACGGGTACATGGTTGACTACCACACGACGTGTACTTAAGGTACACGGCGTGTCCCCAAAGACTCTATGAAACCCCATGTTTCTGTTCACACAGTCATTAACATGGTTTAAAAACTACACATCATGTATTTATAAAGTACATGCCGTGTATTCTAGGTTTTTCTAGGCAGTAGCTCAGAAACTGCACCGAATGCCAGAAACACTGAAAAACAAACATATATGTGCCAAATTCCGATCCGTGGGGGACCATACTCCCCGCGAATCAAATCATGGCATCATAAAAATTCATATATCAAGTAAAAAAGTGTAGCAAGTATATCCGTCACAGAAACTACCACAACAACATGCATAGTTTATCACGGCATCTAACACAATAGCATGAAATTATAATGCACCCTAGATGGCATGGTAAAATTCATGACATGTGATTTTTTACCCAGTGATTATATGATTCATGAGATGGAACACCCTCATCTCATCAGGTTGCAACAAAATAGAACCAAAATCATATAAATGGTAACATCACAAAACATGTGTATCACCCAACGGTGGAATATAATAAACTGTAACACTTGCAAAAACTAAAAATTTCAATTATGAGGTAATATAGCTCTTCCATGTACACGGGTTAATTAATCTTGAGAACAGTTAAGTACTAACCCCCCATTTCATCCTATCCCTGTCTATTGTCGCAAAATATTAAGGCAATAGAAAAGAAGAAAACTCATTTGATACCACTTTGTAACGACCCGAATCCGGAGTCACATAACTGGTGCCTCATACCCGGTTCGCCACATAACCTCAAGAATGTTTCCCCAAATGCCAGAGGCTGTCGACTAGTAGTGAGGGCCTTAGTGAGTCAGTGGAGAAACTATGCCCTAATTTGGAAAAGTATGCAGCGGATGAATAAAGATAATCAATAGCGGAAGCAGTAAATAGCATACAACAACTGAAATAAAAGTATAAGAAATGTCTGATATAATAATGATGCAGAATGGTTCATGTATCTATGGAAAGCAGTAAACAAAACAACGTGCTAAAATACAACTGAAAAAAAAGTACTAAATGTAAACAGTAACTCCATCAGCATCGCGAGCCAAAGCCCGGTTGCATGCTCTCCAACTCCAACCGGCAATCAAGTACCCATTGTAGAAGGACCACAATCCCTACCTACACCAGAAACCATATAATCTATTTGGGACGAAAAGCAGATCCCAAATAGGGTCTGAGACTAATCCCAGTAGGCAACAACCATAAGATCTGTTCCCTACTGTCAGTGAGTAATATAGAAAAAGTAAAGGAAAATAAGTACACCAGTTACAATTCTACCAATTACCATTCACATTCATTTAATTACACAACCAGGGAAAACCAGCAATGTTTTCTATTCCAAGGTAAGAAAGTAACACAACAGGCATCTAAAAATACTACCTAAACACAAGAAGTGCAAAACCCAAACTTGTTCTTTGGCTTAGTGGACTCGTCACAACCAACCATCAAAATTCACACTGACTCTCTGGGTGGCTTAAACTAGCAAACCCCTATAGTCCTGTAATCAAACAAAGTACAGACACTCTAGGAAGATCTCACGTCAATTCCCCTATGGTCTTGCAATGATAGATATAGACTCTCTAAGGAAGAACTTACGTCTAATTCCTCTGGTGGTATCGATGCGTGGGTAAACTAAGAACACTCTTGGGAAGCATAAAGTCCTATTACCGTAGGTCCTGCGTATGAAACTAAACCAACAAACCCTCTAGGGAAGCACTTAATCGTCTATTCCCTCTTTGATCTCCCGCACCATGTTCTCACAGTCGTGAGCAGTCCTATCATACGTAATCAACTGTTAGCAGCCCTAAGTAAGTTAAACAACTACTTGGATAATAGCTAGCATACATCAAAATCAATAAAATAGTAGGCAACACATGCAATCAGTGTTAACAAGTAAACTAAAAATTGAAATAGGGTTTGCCTCATAGGCAACGGTGCCAAACGGCGATAAACAGCCAAATAGGGGGACAAAACACCCATGGTTTGATCCTAAACATGAAACCAAGCATATATTAGAAACAATTAATCATAATCTAATAAGAAATCTAGGGAAAATAAATAATAGGATCAAAATCCTAAACCCGGGATACTCAATACATGGGTATCTGACACTTTTGCAACCAAAACTCAAAGAACTTCAACGTAGGGCAACAAACCACCTACCTAGATCCTTGAATATCGATATACTTGAAACTCGGCCCGTAAATTGTCCTAGAATGGAGTAGATCTGAAAAAACGTCTAAAACATTCAACCACAGATAACTCACACGAGAGAAAGAATCAGGAAACGAGGCTAAAGAAGAACCAAGAACTCGCCGCTTTGATTCTTCTGCAATCGACAGAGTTCGATTCGGACAACCAGTGACGGATTGGTTCCTCGAAGAATAATTCGCATCCTCAGACACTCTGGATAAAATTAGGCGGATAAGAAGACATTAATGATCATTAGGCGTGACCTCGGGTCTATTAATGAAATAAAAAAAGTACACGACATGTACTTTTAAAGTACACGGCCTATAGTGGGTTTTTCCGTACTCCACCAAAATTGTCCTCCACATCACCCATACACACCATGTGCGTGTCCAGGACATAGCCAACACATGTCTTTGAGTAGAAGAGGAGTACACGGCGTGTACTCATAAAGAACACAGTGTGTACTCTAAAAATTTCTAGATTATCCATTTTTTCTTAAAAAGCCCCTAAAAGAGATATGTACTTGAAACCAAAGCTCTGGGTTCTTACACTACTGGTACTTGGTTCTCGACATTAACTTGCTGGAAAGTGAGGCATCTAGAAACAAACTCCACCACAAATTTCTTCATCCCTGACCACTAGTACTGATGTCGGAGGACATGATACATCTTCATCATGCATGGATGTACTACCAATGTGGATGTATGATACTCCCTTAGCACCTCCTCTTGTAGTGTCACTGGTACAACTGTATGTCCTCTCACAAGTATAGCATGTTCCCCAACTACAAAATATCTATTAGGTGCATGGCCTGAGGATATCTGAGCACGTGTAGTCTCACAACTACTATCTCTGAGTCGTACCTCCCTAACTCACTAAAGGAGTGGAGGGAAAACTACCATCGACTGGAGGTAGAATGTCTCGTCTATATTCATGTAGGATATCTGAAGTGGGGCTAACTACTTGAAAGCCTCATTCAGTAGCTGGGAACTCAATCTTTGACTAAGTGCATCTGCCACTACATTCCATTTTCTATGAGTATAGACTATCTCAAAGTCATAATACTGGAAGAACTCTAGCCAACTTCATTATCTCAAATTTAGATATTTATATGTTAAGATATATCTGAGAATATTGTGGTCTAATTAAACAATGAACTACTCACCCATAAAGTAGTGTCACCACATCTTCAGTGTGAATACAATTGTTGCCAGCTCCAAGTCATGAGTCACATAATTCTGCTCCTGAGGCCTCAACTGTTGTGAGATATAAGCAATCACTACATCATCCTACATCAAGATTCAACTGATTCTGGTCTCTGATGCATCACAATAAACCACATATTATTTTCCATCCTATGGAAACTTCGGGATGGGAGTGATGTTCAAGCTCTACCTCAGATGATGGAAGTTCTATTGGCATTACTCTAACCCTAGGAATGGTTTATCCTTCTTTATTAAGGAATTCATAGGTGCTTCTACTCTGAAGAAATCAGGTATGAACCTACGATAGTATCCCACTAATCCAAGGAATCTATGCACCTCAGTAACACTCTTGAGTGGCTCCAAAGAAAGTACTACCTAGATCTTCACTGGATTCACTATAACTCCAGCCTCTGAGATGACATGTCCCGATAAGTGGACCTTCCGTATCCAGAAATCACACTTCGAGAGCTTCCCATATAATTGGTTCTCTCGATGTGTGTCCAGAACTATCCTCAAGTGTACAGTGTGCTCTTCCTCGAACGCTGAGTGCACCAAGATTTCATCGATGAAGACAACTACAAACCAGTTTAAGCATGTCTGCAAGATCCTGTTTATGAGACCCATAATCACTACAGGGTCGTTCGTCATGTCAAACAACATCACTAGGTATTTTTAATGTCTGTACCAATATATAAAAGTCATCTTTGGGATGTCCTCATCCCACACACGAAGCTTGTGATAGCCCGATCTGAGGTCTATCTTTGAGAAGCACTTTACTCCTTTCAACTAATCAAACATATCATCAATCCTTGGCAGAGGATACTTGTTCTTCATGATCACCTGGTTTAGGTGGCAGAAGTCTATTCATAGCCTCAAAATTCTATCTGCCTTCTGGGAAAACAACACTGGGTATTCCCATGTATAAACATTGGGCCTTACGAATCCCTTCCTCTATAAGTCCTCAAACTATACCCTCATCTCCTGGAGCTCCACTAGGGCCATCTGATATGATGGTGTAGATATCAGTGTTGTTCCTAGGTACATGTAAATGTGGAAGTCTACCTATCTACGATTATTTAGTCTTGGGAAATCTTCTATAAAGATGTCCCCATACTCTTCCACCACTTCTAGGAACTGTGGACTTGTCTCCTTAACCGTGTCAAAGGTCATAAAATCCGATTGCAATGTAATCGGTTGCACCCTCCTTAGCAAAAGTACATCTCATGTTGCTCTGTTTTCCTTCTCACAAACAAAGGAAAACTATCCTCCACCTTTATGAATACATCACATTGTACATCTCAAGTATTCAATATGTGTGTGAACTGCTGATAACCAATCCATTCCTGGAATGACATCGTAGGGCTTCAACGCTGCTAATAGAAGATAACATCTAGAACTCTATCCTATAAGAGTAATATCACACTATCGGAACTAGTGTGTGACCACTGAATCTCCTCTCGTAGGATTATCCAAAAGTAACAGTCAAGACAAAATGTCAGTCAGAATATCAGAGTCCCAAACTAAGTCTTATGCAAGGAAATAATGTCTAGAACCTATGTTGATAAGAACTGATTCTAAAGTAGACAAGATACAGATCGTACCTTGTATCATCTAAAGGACATCAAGATTGTGAGCCTCTACTGCCTTTAGTTGGGCCTCTCCCTGTCCACCTGCTCATTGAGCTTGTGGTGGACCGCCTGGGGGTGGTTGTGGTAGTGCATGGTGACCTCAACCACCTCCCATTGCATGTACTACTCCACAGCCTCATTTGTCACTTGGATAATGCTCATGCTCCTGTCGTTGTCGTTGCCATGGTGGCCCCTCCACCGTGTGCCGATAATTCACGTGGGGAGTCTGATAGTTATGAGATATGTGACCCTATCCCACATAGGAAAAATAGATCATGCCTCACTGGTGGCTCCCTCGGCCTCTTAAGCCTCCCACCTCTAACCCTACATTCTGGGGTCCCCCTCCAGAATGTCTAGCCTGCTTGGGTTTCTACGTCATCTGTCTACTGCCAGCTGCAAATAACTCTGCTGTCTTTCATCAAGTAGGGGATCTCACTATTAGTGCCTACTCGACAAGGAATATATCCATCAACAAAGCTCTCTCTAACACCCCATCATGCATCGGGATACTGAGAGAAATTGTCACATCTCTAATATCTCGTCGGAGCCCCTACTCAATGGTATGGGCCCTGATGTAAGGGTCTCGTACCATGTCGGTGGACTATCATGAGAGGTTAGTAAATCTTTCCTAGTACTGAGCCACAGTCTGGTTTCCCTACTATAGATACAGCATCTTCTGAATACGCACAAAACATAGTGTAGTTGGCACAAACTCCCCCCCTGAAAAGGCTCTCAAAGTCCGGCCAGGTGAGGTTCGTCTCCTCATGCACTTAGAGCATCGAGCTCCACCATTATCATGTCGATCCCTGAAGAAGGCTAGTAGCCAATATCAATGTCTGCTCGGTGGGTGTCTCTACTAAGTGAGAGACCCAAAAAACCTCTTCAAGCCAGTCATCTGCTTCCTCGGGGTTAGTCTCTCCTTGAAACCTCGGAGGCCTCTACCTCTAGAACTCATGTAACGCACTCAGCTGTCTTTTATGATCCACCGGTAGCATCAGCTGCCCAATGGGTGGTGCTGCTGCTGGTACACCACCCAAAGGTTCCATCATTGTGATTGGTCCATATACCAATGCATCATCACTCGGTGGGACACTATCATAATCTATAACTGGAATCCTAGAAGGCTATCTTCATGGAGGTATCCTGTAGGAAAAAGATGTGCCATGGTCAATAAGTTATACCTGGTGATCTGAATCAAGATATATCAAAAAAACTTTTCAAAACACTATCAACTAGTGTTTTCATCTACTGGGTCGGATAACAGAATTCTGGGTCCTGGTGTATGGATACATCAGTTGTCACACCAACACTAGACTCTCTGTACTGAAAAGTTAACTCAATACACCTTACACCATTGGCTCATTAAAAGTAGACTCATAATTATTTAGGTAGAACTAACCACCCTCTGATACCACTTTGTCATGACCCATCCCATGGGGCCCAGACTTAACTACCCCAAGCCCACGTTCCAGAGGCCAAGGGTTGGTGACTAACACCTGAAGGCTTTTCCCAAATAGGGAATGCATTTCCTTAGAGATCTTTTCACACACTGAAAAGGGTAAATTGAAGTAATCATCCAAAAAAAGTAACATAGAACCACAAGAGTACAGTAAAACCACAAGTTCAACTGTAGAATGAAAATAGTGGGCTAGAATACAAGCCCTAGAAACTAAGAAGAAAGTAAACAGCTGTCACATATACCCTGGAGCCACTAGTGCAGAAAACGTTATTTATGTCGGTTATTTTTCAGTTTTTACGTCGGGTTTTAGCTGACATTAATATGGAAGACGTTACAAATAAAGTTTTTTACGTCAGTTATTTAAAAACCGACGTAACATACATAACATCGTGGTGTTTATCACGTCAGTTAATTAATAATAGACCTGAAAAAACCCGGGGGCGGGGTTTATAACGTTGGTTATTATATAACCTCCGTGATAAACCAGGGGGCTTTATCACGTCGGTTATTCAATAACCGACATCATAAACACGTGCGGGTGAGTTTATTACTTCGGTTATTTAATAACTGACATGATAAACTCCTGGGCTATGGTTTATCACGTTGGTTATTAAATAACCAATGTGCTAAATCAGTCCCGAGAGGGGTTTATCACGTCGATTAATCAATAACCGACATGATAAAAGGCCTGGGAAATGGTTTATCATGTCGGTTATTAAATAATGGGCATGCTAAACCAGTCCCGGGAGGGGTTTATCATGTCGGTTAATCAATAACTGACTTGATAAAAGGCATGGGAAATGGTTTATCACGTCAATTATTAAATAACCGATGTGATAAACCATTTCCCAGGTCATTTATCACGTCCTTTATTACATAACCGACGTGATAAACCATTCCACCAGTGTTTATCATGTCAGTTATGGAAAAAACCGATGTGATAAATGCTTCTTGATTTCTTTATCACATCGGTTATAAAATAACCGATGTGAAAGACATAATTTTTTAAAGAAAAATCCACTGTAGTCCTCTGTTCTCCCCCAAAATCTACCAGAAACCAAATCAATAATTTTTACCACAAAAACAAAAGATCAAAACCTGAACTAAAGAAAATTTAAGCATTTACATTGATAACAGATAAAACATACCCACTTGATAGCCCCCACCCTCATGTATACCCCCTGTACAGCCCTCCCCCACCCCATCGGAGCTCCCACCACACCCCTAGACTGCCCCTGACCCCCTGGATAGCCCCAAACACCCCTCGACAACCCCCACCCCACCCCCACCCTTCTGAACAGAACCCCCTCACCCCCCTCACCCCACTTGACAGCCCCCACCACACCCCTGGACTGCCCCCGACCCATTGGAGCTCCCACCACACCCCTAGACTACCCCCGAACCCCTAGACAGCCCCAAACACCCCTCAACAACCCCCCCCCCCCCACCCACCCTTCTGAACAGCACCCCCTCACCCCACTTGACAGCCCCCACCACACCCCTGGACTCCCCCCCACCCTCCTGAACAGCACCCCCTCACCCCACTTGACAGCCCCCACCACACCCCTGGACTACCCCCCAACCCCCTGGCCAGCTCCAAACACCCCGGGACAACCCCCCACCCTCATGTATACCCCCATACCCTGGACAGCCCTCCCCCACCCCATTGGAGCCCCCCACCACGCCCCTGGACTACCCCCCACCCTCCTGAACAGCACCCCCTCACCCCCTCACCCCACTTGATAGCCCCCACCCCATTGGAGCCCCCACCACACCACTGGACTATCCCCGACCCCCTGGACATCCCCAAACACCCCTCTATAACCCCCCACCCCCCTGAACATCACCCCCACACCCCACTTGACCGCCCCCACCACACCCCTGGACTGCCCCCAACCCCCTGGATAGCTCCAAACACCTCGGGACAACCCCCCCCCCCCCCCCCACCATCATGAATACCCCCCACACCCTATACAGCCCTCCCCCACCCCATTGGAGCCCCCACCACATGCCTGGACTGCCCCCCAACCCCCTATATATCCCCAAACACCCATCGACAACACCCCCCCCCCACCGGACAGCCCTCCCAGACCCCTGGACACCCCCAACCTTACTGAACACCCCCCCAAACCCTTGAAACCCCTCCCCCCCAGACCAGAATCCATACCAGAAAAACCATCATAAGTAGACCAAAACAAGAAGTAGAGCAAAATTAAACATTCACATATATAACATTCAAAACTTACACTGTCAACTTCAAAAAAAAACTAAATCCAACGTAAACGACTACCAAATACACAATTACAGTGACAATATTCAAAATTACATTTTACATTACAAACAACTAAAATTTAATCAAACCTGTAAAATAGTTATACCACTTTACTTGTAAGTGTTTGATGTCTTCATCATTATTGGGTTGAGGGTCATCAAAAAGATACAAATGAAAAGGATAGTAGTTAACATGTATAATGAGTAAATCAAATTGAAATATTATGGAAAATTTTAAGAGGAAATCTTACCAAGTCAAAATTCACAACTGTCCCTGTTGTTATTATTTCATACATAAATATTAACATATAATATCCGCATTTGATGACGCCTTGTTTTTCATGACAATTCTGTTTGAATGAGTGTAAATTCAATATATTATTTTAATGTAATAAATCAAAAGGTACAAATTATAAATGGATATTTACCTCCGCATTTACATATTTGATCTTTGCATTCTTTTTCTTTGCTTTTTTTCAAAAGTAGACCCATGCCCTATTAGAAAATAAAACTAATGGGGTAAATTTAAAATTCATTATAATATATAAAACTATTGAGAAATTGAAACTTAATTTTCCAATATATTCTTAAAACTTTCCCACACATCATCATGGACATAGCATATCCAATAAAGTGCTTTCTCCCTTGGGTAAAAAACCCCTAACATCCAATGATCACTGATAAAAGGAAATTTAATGTTAGTGGTTTTTTATGTTAAAAGATAATTAACTCTTTGAGAGAGATGTGTTTCATACCTCTCACAAAAAGGCATCATCCAACATTGTGTGACTATATTATTTTCAAGTCTTTCAGCAATATAAAGCATTCTTTATTCCTCATCCAATGCACATGCTTCCAGGGAAATCAATTGTGGGTCCATGAATCCATATACATTTGTTAGCTCATTCCTCTCACAAATTTTATAAAGATACCTAATACAAAACAGGCATAAGTATACATTTTTAATAAATATAACATAGGGAAAAGGTGTTAAGACTTACATGGAAAAACATTTCACCACGTTGATGCCCAACTTATCTCCAGTAAAAAGCTCCATGATATCAGTTTTCATAATCCCCACATTTATTTCATGTCCACAAACATGATCTTCCATTGTAAACTCATAATGATCCGCCAACAAATTTGAATATCTTGGCAATCTATCAAGACTACTAGATTATGTATATGATGTCATAGCTATTTTTCTTTGTTGTTTTCTATACGGTATTTCTTTACCTATGAAGTATTCCTATAAAAATAAATTGAAAAATATATTAGTTTTCAAATGATAAAACAACTTTAATAAAAAAAATAAAAGATATAACATTCATACCTCTATGGTAATGAGTCGAAGAAGTCTGGATGGCCAAATTAAAAAATGGCTGATACTATGTCCAACTGTCGCCACCTCATCTGTAGGTAATGGTACCCAAGCTGATCTATCTATAATATCCTGTACAGTGGCCCTCTGATTCTCTACCTCTAATTGTTGATAATGAACTGTATCTCCTATAAAATATACCAACCCATATGCTACTATATGTTGTTGAGAATCATCAACATACAACTCGCAATAAGTAGAAAGCTGCAGCGGAGGAGTAGGATAAAAAATGGTGTCAGCAGGCTGAGGTGGGGGAGTGGCTGCTACTGGCGGAGGTGGAGGATAAATAATGGGGTCTATAGGGGTAGGTGGAGGAGTGGGAGCTGCAGTCTGAAATTGTCTTTGCATGTCTGCAAACATAGACTGCAACGATGCTCTAATCTTGTCCTCCATCGTCGCATTAATATTATGAATTTCAGACTCCAAGGATTCAATTTTTTTCTATAAACCCCCTAAATGTTTGAAGTTGAATAACGTGGCAACAATTTTCTTACCGATACACCTGCCGGATATCCTCTTACATGACCAAGATGTTCGAGCCTTCCCAATGCTACAGATAAAATATCTTCCCTCCCAATAGCTGTAAATGTCCTCTGTGAACTCTGCTCCTCAAGAGAGTCCTGTATTAATTAATTCAACATTTCTGTAATGATTGAAATTATATGAAGAAAATGGTTAACTTAAATAAATAAAATATATATCTTACAATCCCCTTAGCTACGATTCTCGATTCATCCGAAAGATATTGCCCTTTATTTCCCTTCTGAGCTCTCTTCCATTTTTCATGTCTAGATAGAAGGGATGGAGGGGACACCTCTCCAGATCTTGAAGACTCAGCTCTTAGTTATTGAAATTTTTCGGCCATCATTTGTTCTTTTAATAATGCATACCCTCCCCGAGATAAACTATGAGGGTATACATTTTTAGATTGGATCTCCAGATGATAATTCCTTGTTTGATGTAAATTAAGAATAATAAATCATTAACAAAATGTTAATAAGATCATTTATATAAGAAATCTTATAAAAGTTTACACTGCCCTTAACAAAAATGACTCTTTTCTTATACTTTCAAAAAACTGTCTCCATGTGTCTTCATCTATAAAGGGATATATACGACATGGATTGTCATGAATCCTATGACCATAAATGAAATCAGATGAGAGGGTTGATTTGAAATCCCTCCATCTCTTGGAAGCCAACAATATTCATTTCTTCCTGACTCCTCCAGTGTCAGGAATATCAAATGTCATCTGATAAAGAAGAGGTTAAACATATTATATATACTAGAAACATTTAAATAATATTCAAACAATATCAAAAGATCTTACCAAAATCGTCTCCCATAACTGAGAGATTATCGCCTTATCCACACTTCTCCAGTAATCCTACATAATGCTTACTTTGCTCTTAGCCTGATTTGCTATAAAACTCTTAAAATATTTTGCATTTGGACCTCTAGGAATATCATCATCATCAAACTCAACGACTATCCTCTGATCCTGCATATGGGAAACTGATAATTTTGGTAAACGTGTGCACCCACGTTTACCAACCTTTGAACTCTTTGTTCTAATAGGAGCATGTGAATGTTCCTCCCCAGAGGTATGACCAATATTCTCATCTCCAGAATCATGTGGTTGATCAACTGAATGATCTGTCATTATCCTTCAAATCAAAAAAATAAACGTTAGTTCAGAAATATACAAATTCAAATATTTTAATACTGTTGTAATCATAAAATAGAAAAGTGTACTAAGTTATGTAATAGTAAACATTGGTAATATGGTAAGCATGTTAAACAATGGAAAAGATGGTAAAGATTGTAAACATGGTAAACATGGTAAACCTGGTAAACATGGTAATGTAATTGTCACTGAACAAAAATAATAGATATATAATTCATGTAATGGTAAACACGATAAAGTAAACTAAACAAACTTAAAACAAACAAAAACTTATACTTTTTTGTTTTAAAACATTTTTTAATAATTAAAAAACTTACAACATCTAACATTTATAAAAAAATAAATGTAAAAAAGAAATAAACATATGTTACCTGTAATTTTAGGAATGTACAAATGGATTGTTTTCCCAAATTCCTTCGTTGTGATCATTCCTTATGGCACAAACCATGTCTTCAACATGCTCATCATTATGTTCTGTTAATATTTCCATGGAAGTAGGGATCTCACATAAATCAGCATCTTCATCAACTTCATCCTCGACAACATATTTTCTTTTCCCTTGTAAAAAAAACAGCCCAATGCATATCTGATTGATCTACTACATAGATAATTTTTTTTCATGTGTTGCCATTATAAAATAATCATCTGTGTCTTCCAATCTATTCAGATTAACAAGTGTCATTCCAAATTCATCGTTTCTGACACTGTTGTTACCGGTAAACCATTTACAGTTAATAACAGGAACTTTAATTTTAATGTAATCAACCTCCCATATGTCTTCAATCACTCCATAATATGAACTTGATGCATAAATTGGGTTTTTTTCCTTAGCACTCGAAAAATGCATTGCTTCTGCAAACACCAATACAACACTATTCTAAATTGCACGTCTGTTGTCCTGAGCTTTCATTTGAAATGTATAGCCATTAATGTCATAACTGGACCATGTTATCACATTTAAACATGGACCACCCACTATCCATTTTAATGTCTCTAATACATCTGATCTACCAAGAAAAGTCTTTTTAATCAATGACAAAAAAAATTTGTTGTGCTCATTCAAAATCCACATTTTTTCTTCTTTGGATGACATTATTTCAACTCATTAATATGCAATGTGATATATGGTTGAGCATCAGCTATGTTATTCAAGATGTATGATTCTAACTTATTCATCTGTTCAGCTGACAATGATTTGACTTTCAAGCCATGAATCCCCTTTCCCTCATTATTAACTCATTCATGGAGAGATGGAGGCAAACCTATGTGTTGCGCCGCAGCCAAGTAGCTCGTACAAAACTCTGCTACCTCCTCAGAAATATACTTTTCAATAATGGAGGCTTTAGGTCGATATGGATTTTTAACATACCCCTTTAATATTTTCATATACCTTTCAAAAGGATACATCCAACGAAGATATACAGGTCCACAAAAGCTTTATTTATCGAACCAGATGAATCATTAAATGCACCATTATATCAAAAAAAGTTTGGGGAAAATACATTTCCAATTGACAAAGTATAAAAATTGCATCCTTTTCCAAAATTTTCAAAGCATTCACATCAATCTCCTTGTTACAAATTGAATTGAAAAAATAACACAACTTCATCATAGTCTTTCTGAAACGAATGGGAAAAATTCCACGCAATGCAACTGGTAGAATATTTTGCATCATGATGTGACAATCATGTGATTTCATACCTATCAACTTCATGTCCTTCAATGAGACAAAATTTTTTACATTTGAAGAATAACCTTGAGGCACTTTGATATCATGAAGACACTGAAAAAAGCTAATTTTCTCCCTCTTCGATAATGTATGACAACCTGGGGGAATAAATGCCCGTCTTCCTTTAGGAGTGGGAGCTAACTCCAAACGTATTCCCATTGATAGTAAGTCTAATCTTGCATTCAACCCATCTTTAGTCTTTCCTTTAATATCTAACAATGTTCCAATCAAACAATCACATATATTCTTCTCCACGTGCATGACATCAATATTATGTTTAACTTTATGATACCTCCAATATGGTAGCTCAAAAAATATTGACCTTTTCTTCCAAATATGTCTATAATTATCAGATTTCTATGTCTTTCCCAATGTCACATCACGGTTTTTCACCCTCTCAAAATACAGATTCGGTGATAAAGTTTTTGGAGTAGTATCAAATTCTTGAGAGCCATTGAATTCCTTTTTTAGTCTTATATAAGGGTTATCCATAAGAAAAAACTTTTGATTACCCATGTACACTGTTTTCCTCCCATGATGTAATTGACAATATGACGTCTGTTGTTCACAAATTGGACATGCTTTATGCCCTTTAACACTACATCCAGAAAAATTTCCATACACTGGGAAGTCATCTGTAGTGAACAGAAGCACTTCATGGAGTTGAAAATATTCCATTTTATAAGAATCATACACCCTAATACCATCATCCCATAACAGTTTCAAATCATCAATCAACGATGACAAGTAAACATCAATATCATTGTCGGGTTGCTTTGGACCAGAGATCATTATACTCAACATGACATATTTTTTCTTCATACAAACATCATGAGAGAGGTTGTAAATTACCAATAAAACAGACCATGAACTATGTGTGCTAATGATGGTTCGGTATGGATTCATTCCATCTGTGCACAACCCTAATCTGAGATTTCTTATTTCACTTCCAAATGTAGAATACTGCGCATCAATTTTCTTCCATTGTGGACAATCAGCTGGATGATGTATTTTTTCATCACATACCCGCTCATCAGCATGCCATCTTAACCTTTTTTCATCATGTGAATTAGCAAATAAACATTTGAAACGATGAATTATAGGATGATACCAAAATACCTTTGAAGGGAGCTTTGTAATCTCTACATCATCCTGTGATTTCTCTTTCACCTTATACCATGATGTCCCGCATTTAGGACACTCTGACAGAAATTCATATTCCTTCCTATATATATTGCAGTTATTTGGACAGGCATGTATTTTCTTGTATCCCAATCCCATCGGGCATAATATTTTGTTGGCCTTGTAATGTGAATCTGGAAGATCATTATCTTTTGGAGGAATGTCTTTCATCAATTGTAGCAGCTCTGTAAAACTTCTATCACTCCATCCATGTTTTGCCTTCAGGTTAATCAATCTTAACACCACCGACAAAACTGTAAAATCTGTACAACCAGTATATAATGGTTTTTCAGCATCACCATATAGACGCGCAATTGTCGGTTCTATCTCAATTTGTTCTACTACAATATTGTGAATCATTTCTTCAATTCCATCGAAGTTACCATCTTGTGAATCATCATCATCAGTGACATTTCATCCAGTTTCACCATTCCAAATCCAAGGGCTATAACTTGGATTAAAACCATGACATATCAGATGATCTTTTATCTCTCTACTTTTCAACTTCTTCATATTCAAACATTTCAGACATGGACAGAAAAAAATGTCACTACTTGGAACATTTCGTTTAGAAAATTCCAAAAAGGCATCAACACCTTCCTCATATTCATTTCTCATTCGATGTTCCATAATCTAACTTCGACTCATTATTACCTATAAAAAATATCAAAAATTTATATATTTTTAAAATAAGACAAATATTAGTTTATATGAAAAAAATCATAATTTGAATGTAAAACAATTTTGAAATATAAAACAAATCTATGCGTATTTAAAAAAATATTCTTGAATTAAAAACACATGAATTTAATATATACTTCAGGATTAAATAGATGGAATTAAATATTATTAAATATGGCTACTTAAATGATCATATGATAATTAAAAATAACCATTGATATTCAACTAGTCAAATGATCACAAGTTTTCTCAATAACTAATATCATAATGAGGTAATGGATAATTCTAGAAATCTTAAACATATTGTCGAGGACTTGGCCAAGGCCTCAAAAAATACTAGGGTAATCCCTCAGCAGAACCCATTTTTATTTGGAATCATGACACATAGCGATGCATCGAAGGTCCATAGAGGTCAACAACCATTACATTATATGTCTAATAGATTCTCATATTAAAGAGGATAAACATAAGCAGCAATAATACATGAAATATCATTTCCTAATTCGTACACTTAATCAATAACCATTCTATGTAGTAATATAGGTGAATGAGATCATTAGTTGTCAATGACAACAAAAATTACCATCAATGTCGAGCATTCGGGAAACAAAAACAAACTAAATAAAATTAGTTGAGGCTTACATGAATATTGAGAATATCTAATAGATCTGGGGATGATAAATAAGATGATGATGGAAAGAAGAGGTAAGAGGGTTCGAAATTGAAGAATCTTACCTAGTTTAAACAGAAAAATTGCAAAACATAAATATAGACTATCTGGGAAAAAAATGAATGAAAAAATTTGTGGAAGGCTTACTTGAGTGATGCGAGATGAGATGATAGATCCAAGAAGAGTAAATATGATAAAATATGAAGGAAAACGAGTTTAACGTAGCATGATCGACGAGTTGATTAGGGTTTACCGCGTGAGAGAGACGAGCCGCCAGACTGTCGATCGAAAAAAATGTAAATGACAATCCACTGGGCGTGGTAATTTTTTAAATGTTTTATAATGTCGGTTATTTAATAACTGACATTATAAACTGTTTTTTTACATTTATAATGTCGGCTATTATAATAACCGATGATATAAATGCATCAGATACATCTTTTTTTACGTCGGTTATTTTATAAACGATGTAAAAAAATCCGCGTTTTGGTTTTTTACATCGGTTATTCTATAACCGATGTAAAAAAGACATCAAAAATCACAATTTTTTACGTCAGGTATTGTATAACTGACATAAAAAACGTTATGTGGGTTGTTTTGTTACGTCGGTTATAAAATAACTGAGTCAAAAAGGCCTCAAAAAGCTACGTTTTTTACGTCAGTTATAAAATAACCAACATAAAAAACCCATGCGCTTTGGTTTGTTATGTCGGTTATTTTATAACCAACGTAAAAAACGAGTTATCTACGAGTTTTTTACGTCAGTTATCAAATAACCGATGTAAAAAAACCCCCACACTTTTGTTTTCTACGTCGGTTAATTTATAACCAATGTAAAAACTGAACACGCACGATTTGTAACGTCGGTTATTCAAATAACCGATGTTAAAAAGCTACTCAATTCATTTGTGATGTCGGTTATAAAATAATCGTCATAAAAAACAACATTTCACAGATTCTCACGCCGGTTATATATAACCGACATAAAAATGGTGATGTAAATAACATTTTCTACCCTAGTGAGCTCTACCTGGAGGGTAGTAGCTGTATGTCTGAATTTGAGGAAGAGGATCTTAACTACTCTTGTCGCACCAAGCTCCACCAAGTCTCAAACCTCCAAAGTCTACCTCATAGCATTAGTAGTATGCACTAGACACACATTTGTAGGCAGTGCCTGTGTAGGGGTGAGTATAAAAACTCAGAAGGGGACCTCGATACCCTCAAAGATATCTTAATAATCCACAAAGGAAAAAATCATAAGAAATACCACAAATTTAATATCACAAGCATGATCTAAATCATAAAGCATAAAGCAAAAGAGAAAGATCACTCTAACGATATAACATCAAAGTTACTGGGATAGGGATGGCTAGTCATAAATCTAGATCATCTTATCTATAGTAACTCTACTTTTGACCAATATAGGTCACTGTATGCTGACCTGTATTGGTCACTAGATGTTATCCCGTATTGGTCGTTGGTTCTGACCCGTATTGGTCACTATTGCTGACCCGTATTCGTCATTGGTGCTAGCCCATATAGGTCATTGGTGTTGACCCATATTGGTCACTGGTACAGAGGTAGGGATTATTACTCATACATCTAAATCATCCCACTCTGGAGTTTCTGATGTGGACCCGTATTTTTCACTATTCATCTTCATGCCATAGCCAGCCACTGGATTCCCACACAAAGAACGCCTGATTATGGGAGAACCTATCCTCAATCCATCATTCATGTTTCAACAATAACTAATTCTCAAAAATAAGTAACCCAATGATCTATCACATCATTAGGGTTCCAACGCAACAGATGACACGTCAACAGGACATCTGGTCTACAAGTTATTGTCATTTTAGTGTCGAGGGCCTGGTAGGATTTAGAGTCAATCCTACCAATCCATACCCCAAATTTCTCCAAAACTCTCATGGATTATCTAAAAATAAATATCTCACTCCAACGATCATATCTCTATAGACAGTTTGTCAGACGGACGTCTGGTTCACAAGATATGGTCCCTTTAGCATTTGGGGGCCCAAGAGGGGTCCGGGTCCTGTCCGACCCGGTCTGGGTCTGACCTGGCCGAGACAAAACCGGCCTAGGATGGCCCGGTTGGGCTAGTACATGATGGACTAGACTTCCCATGCTGGGCTGGGCCGTGGCCCGCCGGGCGATGTGGCCCAGCCAGCGGTGCACCCCACGCAGGGCGTACGGTCTGCCACATTTGAACAACTCAATGGAGTTGTTTGACTCCATTAAGGGCAGCAACAGGTGGCGCTGCCTTGTCACCTACAAGAGGCAGGTCCCTCCCAGCTCTCCATGACTACGAGCCATGGTTATCCTTCAATGCAAAAAGTGATGGTGCACTGTATTCACCTATGTGGCTGGCCTACTTCCAGCTGCCTGTTTGGTCATCGTGGTGCCGAGCGGCGCCACACTCTTCCGCAGTCGGCGAGCACCAGCTGCGATCTCCACTACCGGTCATCCGTGACGTTCCAGAGGATCTTTTTGGGGCTTGGGTGATTCTTTGGAGCTCTTTTTCCTTTCACATCTACCCCTACAGGCCTCTCGGGACACCACCTTCACTATGTGGCCCTTGGTTTCATATTGCTGAAAATTTCATGATTCGCCCATGAAGAACGCATCAAGAATAAGTTCGGAAGAGGGTCTGGGCCTTGTTCGGATTGGCCCAAACCCTCTTTGTTAGCGTTATAACATATGGGTGAAACAAAATACATCATAAGATTTGATAAAACCCCAAAATTAATCCCAACGACAACCTTTCGTAAAAATTAATGAGTCACAGATCAACCCATTAGTTGGTTAATCCACGTTCTTCATATTAATGAATGACGAAGAGAGAAAAATCATTTGAGCACATCAACAATTTAAACCACATACCTTGTGATTTGTTGGGGATGTCATAGATAGTGGTGCTTCCAATTTCAAGGTTATTTTAGATGAAGGAGAAGGTTCACGTGTGTTTGCATTCATCATCCATCGACCTTAGGATCAAACCTACAATGAGCATCATCAATTATCCATTCTACATTAGTGGAAGGTGTGGAATCACTTCGTCAGATGTTCCTCACTTGATGAAGTTGTTCCAAATCCCCACCCCAAGCTCTATATAAATAGGAGGGGGAAAGTCAAGCAACAGATTGAGGAATTAATGAGGTTTACTAATTGACTTAATTAATGTGCCTTATTAATTGACGTAATTAAAGTGTCTCATTAATTACATTAGGGGTGGTTATGCAACCAAAGTGTAGCTGTGCAATTAACACCCCATAATTAAAGGGCTGACCACCTCCATGGTTCCCACCACCACCACTCAATAGGTAGTAGGAAAAAGTAAAATAAATAAAATAATAAGTATGTTATTTTATTATTTATTTAAAAGTCGCAAAAACTTACATTTTCTTCCGACCTACTACGGTTAAAGTGAAGCTTCCCTTAAGAGAATCCTAGTGCCGCGAATTCAATGATTCCCTTAGATTTTTAATCTAATCACTGGTTAAAAATATAGAAAACTCTTCCCGCGCATTTACTGAATCTACCTTAAAAAAAGTTCATAAATTTATTTTGGGAACACCGAGCCTCAGAATCATGGGTCATAAATTTTCACAGACTCGTAAAAATACCAAATAATATTAAAAAAATACATGGAATTTTATGGTTCTTTACATCATTATTCCAATGTTATGTAAACTAATACATTATTTTCATGCCTAAAATGTGGGAAAGCCCATCATACCCATTCCTATGTGAACAAAATCATGGTTTCCATGTCTGACTATCTCATGTGATATAAACATAAACCAATGAATTATATGGAGATATAAGACCCCACTAATCATCATCCATGTATATTTTTTCACTAAAAAACAATCATAAATATATCTTAATGAACCTAGTGAAAAAGAACGTGTTTTTAAAACATTTGAATCGAACTCATTCACTTTTCATAAAGAACCCAGAGAAGTAAAATGGGTTTCCTAAAATAGATAAATAGAAATAATTTTGTTTGTCATAGTGGAATATCAAGAGGGGGGTGAATTGAGTTCCTACTTAAAATTTCTGTTAAAAACATTATTATAAAGAACACAAAAAATTTGAAACGGCTCAGTTAATTAAGACAGTAGAGATGTAAATGTCCAGTTGGTCAAAAAGTTTATCAAAGGGTGATTAGGCCTCAATTGAATTAGTGTGAAACACTTCTTTAACTTTTGAAACAGGTTTACTGAATTAAACATATACACACACTAAAAAACTAACTATCAAAGTGAATGCAAAAAAGTTTAAGGTTGTAGAAATTATAATCATTAGAAAATAAATAAAATATAGTATAACAAAATATAGTTCATAGAAAAGATAAACAAGAGGTTCAGTCTCAAGCTGAGACTAAATCCTATCCACTTGGTGATCACCTCCACCAACCATTTTATATTAACAATAAACTTGATAAACAACCTATATCAAACTTTACAATATTTTTCAAAAACAATCCAAGGTTCACACCCTATACCACAGTTCTTCATGGAAATTATAAACAACACAAACCACACACGATTTCTTCCACATTTATATGTGGGAAAACAAGGTCTAAGAGAATTTTGATGTGAGGTTTTTTTGTATCCTCAAGTTCAAGAACAGGAGACAGTGTATATGACACAAGCACACACTTCTCAAAAATTTAAAATAAAAGAACACAGTAGAGAAAATATGATGATATTGAGTGTAACTTCCTAGTTTTGGAAGACACCAAAAGGCTCCCCATACATAGTTGTTCACATGGCCACAAGCGCATTTCCCAGAACACCAGAGGCTGCTGACTAGCAGTGAGGTCCTTGGTTGTGATAGTGGAAAAAATATTCCCTCATTGGAAGACTAACACAGTAGAAGAAAACAATATTCAATAGCGGAAGCAGTAATGATCAATACAAGAGTAAATAGTGGATGACTAAAAGTAAGAAAAAACTGGAGCACATATATAAAGGATGCATGATACATATATCTAAGAAAGCATCCAAACAAATCACAATGCTGGAATAAAAATAGTACTAAACCAAAGTACAAAAGAAAATAGATAAATAGCTCCTCAGCATCTCAAGTCAAAGCTTGGTCCCATGCTCTCTAGCTCCACAGTCAATCAAGAACCTGAAGTAGAAGGGTGATATCCCTTATCTATACCTACAACAATGTAATCTATTTGTGCCCAAAAGCATGACACAAACAAGGTGTGAGACTAAATCCTAGTAGGTAACCACCCAAAGATCTATTCCTAATAGTTAGTGAGTAAATATGGTAGGAGGTAAGTAAAAGAGAAGTAAACAATTCCACAGTTTCAAATCATTCAATTCCACATATTGTATAAGATGCTAAAATCAAAATAGGTAACCCTCTAAGAAGTAAACACAGCCTATCCCCTCTGGTCCCACTATAAGAATATACAAGGACTCTCTAAGGAAGCTCACATGGTCAATTCCACTTATAGTCTAAGTGATAAATGGATCTTTGAGGAAGCTCACATAGTCAATTCCCCTTGTAACCAAAAGTGGTTTAAAGACTCTCTCAGGAAGCTCACACGGTCAATTACCCTTATAGTCTAAAGTGATCTATGACACTCTAAGGAATCTCACATGGTCAATTACCCTTATAGTCAAGAATGGTTAAGGACTATCTAATGAAGCTCACATGGTCAATCCCCATTATAGTCTACTACACCATGTTCCCACGGCCCTGTGTAAGTCAAACAAGCATAGAAGTGCAATACAGCCAAAGTAAACCTCCAGAACTACTTGTCTAACAGTCTACAGTAGATCAAGCATGTCAGATAACAATAACCACTCCATCCTACAGTACTAGGAATGGGAAGAACTGCAAGGAAGCCTAACAGGCCAACAAGACCAAACGGTCATAAACAGAACATGCATGGGCAACCACATATAAGCATAGCAACAAACACTATTCATATCCAAATAACCTCTACTCGGGCATACTAGCGTGACAAGAAATTAAGAAGGTTAAAATGGTAAACACGTAATACCCCCATTCAATGGTATTGGTCAAAATTTCACATATTACTCAAATACATTCAATGGAAAGGCACAATCCACCTACCTCAGTGTTGGAAGATCACTATACGTGAACCTTGAGTCTTGAATCACCTTATAACACCGAATATCTACACAATCGTCTAAAACATTCAATAGAGGATAACTTGAGAAAGATAAGGAATCATGAAATGGAGCTCAATCAGAGGGAAGATCTTACCGAGGTGATCCCAATGCAATCGACGATGGTCGAATCGGAGATCGGATGCTCGGTCAGGGACTCGGAGGAACATCGCGGTCGTACAAGAGCGCTCGGCCAAATAAAACCTAGAAGAAGATATTTCTGACGATGAGACAAAACCCCATTATGTTTAATGAAAAAATAAACTACATGGCATATACTTTGGAAGTACATGGTGTGTACTTTATATTTCCATACTTCGCTTTAGGTGGCCTCGAAGTCACCCCCACACGGTCGTGTGCTCGGCTGCTACCCGGCCAGGACATGGCTACCCACGGTAACCAAGTACATTATGTGTACTCATAAAGTACACGTTGTGTACTTAGGAAATTTATAGAAATTTTTCTTTTTCTCAAAAATGACCAAAAAAGGGAAGCATACCTAAAAAAGAAGATCTGGGTTCTTACAAACTTCCCCCCTTAAAAAAATTTGTCCCCTAATTTCCCCTAGCAAGGCGGTGTAGAATAAGAAACTTTGAAAATCATTAGACATTGTGATCGCACATCGGTCTCCCTCTCCTAAATCTCATCCTATACCCGCCCATGTTTCCATAGCACCCGTACCAGAGGAACGGACCTGCCATGGAGAACCTTCGTACTGCAATCAACAATCTAGATAGGATGCCCTTTAAATGACACATCCACTTCAAGCTCAACCTCCCCAGGTTGAAAGACATGAGATGGGTCTGAAAAGTAACGCTAGAGCTGAGAAATGTGAAAAACATTGTGCATATCCTGGTACCTCTGAGGTAACTGAAACTGATAGGAAACTGGCCCAACTCTCTCCAAAACCTCAAATGGCCCGACGTACCTTGGCGAAAGCTTACCCTGCCTTCTAATACTTATGTGCCCCAACCTTGGTGTGACATGTAGGAAAACATGATCCCCGACCTCAAAATCCAGAGGTCATCTCCACTTATCAGCATAAGACTTATGTCAAGACTGTGTAGTATCCATCCTATTCTGAATCAACTCCATCTGCTTGGTGGTCTCCTGAACGAGATGAGGTCCCAGTAAATCTACCTATCCTACCTCCAGCCAACATAAGGGTAATTGGCATGGCCTACCATGAAAATCCTCATAAGGTGTCATATGAATAGTTTCTTGAAAGCTATTATTGTAGGAAAACTCCACAAGTGGTATGTTCTTCTCCCAAGAACCTCCAAAATCCAGAATGCATGCTCAGAGCATGTCCTCAAGCACCTAAATCGTAAGCTCAGATTGACCATCTGTCAGGGGGTGGTAAGTTGTACTCAAAAGTACTTGTGTACACAATGCCTTATGAAGCCCCTGCCAAACTCGAGAAGTAAAATGGGAATCTCTGTCTGAAAAATTAGAGTGTGGAACTCCATGTAAGCACACAATCTATCGGATGTAAAACCGCCCCATCTTATCAACACTGAAGATCTCCTTGATCAGCAAGAAGTGAGCAACCTTCGTGAGTCTGTCAGTGACAACCCAGACTACATCATTCGCTCGAGAAGTCCTTGGAAATCCATTCATGAAATCCATCGCGACATCATTAACCTTACACTCGGGAATGGGAAACTTCTGTAAAATCCCTGTTGGTCGTTGATGCTCCGACTTCACCTACTGATAGGTGGAACACCTCATGATGAAACCAGCAACATCTCTCTTCATGCCTGGACACCAATAATAGTGGTGTAGATCACGATACATCTTGGTGACGCCAAGATGAACTACATAAACTGAGGAATGAAATTCCTATAACAGCTCCTCACGTATGTCTTCTGGAACCCATATGCACCCCCGGAAACACAAGATCTCATCCTCCCCTATGGTCCATCCAGGAATAGGGTCCTCTTATAACATGCTCTCCCATAAGACTAAGCCTTCTGAATCAGATAGCTACCTCATTCGCACTCGATCAAGAAGAGTAAATGTAAAATCTATAGAAGAAAGAAACGTCTTCCCCTGTCCATCATTCACCTCCAAATACATCTCAGAGAACAGAGCCATAAGCTTCCACTCACTACTAGCCTTCTGAACTACCTATATCTGAGTGCTTCTGCTCAGTGCGTCAGCCACTGCATTGCCTTTCCCAGGTGTATCGGGAAGCTCGAAATCAAAAAACTGAAGATACTCAACCCACCTTCGCTGTCTCAAATTCAGATCATGCTGAGTGAAGATGTACTTGAGATGCTTGTGGTCAGTGAAAACCACAAAATTCTCTCCTAGCAGATAATGTCTCTAACAGCGTAAGGAATGAAAAACTACTGCTAACTTGAGATTGTGTGTTGGGTAATTCCTCTCATGTGGCCTCAACTACCGAGACTCATACGCAACAACTTTTTCTCCCTGCATAAGAACAACTCCCAGCCTGATACCTGATTCATCACAGTAAATAGTATAGCTCTTACCTAGATCTAGAAATACTAGTATCGATGTTTAAGTTAGTCTCCCTTTTAGCTTATGAAAGGTTGAATCACAAGAATTTGACCACAAGAACCTTTCACCCTTCTTAGTCAAACCATCCAGTGGTTCTGTTAAGCATGAAAAGTCTTTTATGAAGTGTCTATAGTACCCATCTATCCCCAAGAAACTTCATACCTCAATGACATTCTTTGGCTGCTCCCAGGAAACTACTACCCTCACTTTCTTGGGGTCGACTGATACTCTTGTCTTTGAGATAATGTGACCCAAGAAGTGAATCTGATCCATCCAAAAGTGGAATTTTGATAGCATAGAATTTAACTGATTCTCTCTCAGTGTACTCAAAATGATCTAAAGATGGGTAGAATGGTCATGTCAAGTATGAGAGTACACTAAAATATCGTCCATGAAGACCACCAAGAAAGAGTCCAAGTATGGATGGAACACTCGGTTCATCAGTGCCATGAAAACTGCAGTCGCATTCGAGAGACTGAACGGAATGACCATATACTCATATAGACCATACCTGCTTCGAAATTTTGTGAGAGTTATATCAAATAGTCTAAAGTGAAACTTATTGTAACCAGATCTTAGGTAAATCTTTGAGAAAACCCTATATCCTCGAAGCTGACCAAAGAGATCATCAATCCTAGGAAAGGGATATCGGTTCTTGACTGTCAACTGGTTTAGCTTCTGATAATCCATGAAAAGAATGAGGGTACTGTCCGCATTCTTCGCAAACAGGACAGGCGAATCCCAAGGAGAAGTATTGGGTCAGACGAAACCCTTTGCCTGAAACTCCTCCAACTGCTTCTTGAGCTCCTGTAACTCTGGTGTAGCCATCCTATAAGGTGGAATGGACACTGGTTCAACTCCTATCACGAGCTCAATAGAAAATTATACCTCTCACTTTGGAGGCAAACATGAAAACTCCTCTGGGAAGATGTCCCTGAAACAATCCACCACTGGAGGAAAGTTTAACTGTGAAGTCCCCTGGTCATCCAGGTATAGACTAGCAATCTGGGCTATAACTCCTCCCAACCCATAATGCTCTGGTCTCTCTCTTCTCACCTGGACATCCCATTCTCCCTTATGAAGAAATGATATGCCCCATAGTGATTTGAAACTCACCCTCTAGTGATAATAGTTGACAAATGCTTGGAAGGGAACTAACCAGCCCATTCCGAGAATGACATCACAACCTATCATCTTTAGGACATAGAGATCCCAAATTAAGTGACACCCACCAACATCGAGAGGGAACTCCCTACACTAACGTACACTAGCCATTCTTGTCCCCAACGGAGTGTCTAGAATCAAGATATCAGTAAAAGAAAAGATGCAGAGACCAAGGATCTCCACAACATTAATATATATAAATCTATGGGAATCCCCTGTATCAAAAATATTAGAAGCTAAAAATAAGGATATTAAGATTGTACCTCGAACTCTAGAAGGTCTAGGATCCTACTCCTACTAGGTATGCTCCACTGCAAAAGTCTAGCATATACCATAGCCCTGCGACACTTCCTGACCACTCTGAGATCGTCCACCCAGTTTTCGCTGAAGGACTGGTGGTTGTCTACCACGACCATGACCTCCACCTCGACCTGAACGTCCAGAAGAACTCTAGTTCCCAGACTGGTGGGAAACTGGTGTTGCTACTCATAATAGACGAGTCATATAAGAACCCCTAGAATTAGCTGTTGGTGATAATATCTAACAGAAACACTGAAGGTGAACCATCTTTCCATAATATCGACACTCTACTGGGTCTCTCGGGTAATGTGGCCCCGTATCCCACCTACTCATATCTCCACATGAAATCTCCTGGTCGTGCTTCTTGCTATCAATAGGAGGGATACTAACTCTAGATGTCGAGTCGCCATGGATCACAACTCTAGAATCCCTCAGATTATGTTCACTGATCAACACATGGTTGACTATAGAGGATATCAAAGTCAACCTGAAGATATTCACCTGAGACTGGATATCCTACCTGAGACCATCCTCAAACTTCCGTGCAAGGAAAAACTCATCTCCCCCTAGAAAGGGTGTAAAGCACTGTAGCTCAGTGAAGTGAGAGTAATACTCCAAAACAGAAAGATTACCCTGCTTCAAACATATGAACTCTCGGGCTCGATCACCCCTCAAGGTCTCTGGATATAAGTAATCATAGAAGATGCACTGAAACACATCCCAATCCATATTCTGCTGGTGTCCCACCTATGGGACCACATCCCACCACCTCTTGGTAGAGTCTCAGAGCATGTGTATAGCGAACATCACCCTCTCTCTAGAGATATCTCTAGATGTTCGAAGATCATCATCACGGCTTATAGCTATGACTCTACAGCATGAGATCTTTCATCCCCTAAGAATGTGAGAGGATGTTTCTGCTGAAAGACCTACATTAATTCTCCCATCAGTAGGGTAGGAGGTGGAACTCCCTGAAAATTCTACATAATCCTCATGAAACCCTCTCTGAACTATGCATCAGCACCTATGTCAGATGTAATGGTTGGTGCTAAAACTATCACAACTAGAGGATCTGTAGGAAGTCCCTAATCAGCCATATTCGGTGTCTGATCACCGCCTGACAATTGGTGTACTACTGAAGGACATCTCGGTGGCATGACTCTGCAAGGTCAAGCGCACACCTTAGATAAAGATTATCAAGGACTGAAAACTAGAATTTTAAGGTGGAAACATGCAAAATAAAGCATTAAAGTTGTTCAAAACATGACTACATGGCGTGTATAGTTTCTAAATAGTGTGTTCCCTTAATCCATTCACATGGCATGTACTTTTGCAAACACTGGTTGTGTGATGCCCCAAACACACGGCGTGTTGTCGACACACATGGCGTGTACTTGAATCCTCTTCCCCTGTCATAGTCCTTCTACACGGTTAAACCACATGGATCTCCTAAGATAAGACTAAAGGACATGTTCAAGATAGACATGGCATGTACTAGAAAGGATAACACCAACTGGTGTTGTTGGGGACAGGGCCGGGTACCTTGGTTATACTAAATAGTGTGTTCAAGGCTGAAATGACGTGTATAACTTAAGTTGTTATCCATTTGTGTCGTTAGTCACACCGGTGGACATAGGTCCAACATGACACAGTGTGTATGAATGGTACATGACGTGTTCACTCTAGGATTTCCCTATCCCGTCTCTCTTCCCACATGGCCTCTGACACGGCTAGATACTACACAACATGTACATATGGTACACGGCGTGTACTTCAGAAAAATAGTTTCTTCCAGAATAGAATAACACATGGAGTATAGTCAAAACTACACGGCATGTATTCTAGGTTTTTAGGAACAATAAGCCTCAGAAACTACTCTGGAGCCCAGATAAACACCGAAATGAACATTAAAGTTCCAAATTCCAATCTGTGAGGGCCTATACTCCCCGTGAATCAAATCTTGGAATCTTATACATGTTATAACAAGCATAAACAAGGAAATGATCCACCAAATTCCAGTCCATGAGGGTCCATAACACCTGAGGAACCAAGATTTGGCGTTCATTTATACAAAACCTACACATCAATATCCTATCATGCAGCAGGTAACTATCAAGGAAATTATCACAATAGCATGCATATCTAGCACAACATCTATCACAACAACCTGTAATCACTAATTCACCCTAAATGGCATGGAAACAATGAATACCATGTGATTTCTAGCAAGTGCCTATAGGATGAATGAGATGGCATACCCTCATCTCATCGGGTTGCAACAGAAATAGAACCTCAATAACATCAATAATAATAGCACAAAACATGTGAGTCACCCAATGGTGAAAATAAAAATAATTGTAACTTGTAAAACCATAAAAATTGCAATAAACGAGGTAGATTGGCTTTTCCCTGTGCATGGGTTAGCTAATCCAAGGAACAACTTACTACAAAGAACCTATTCCTTCTTATCCCTGGATAAAGGCTCCAAACAGTAAGTCAAGAGAAAAAAATTCCTCTAATACCACTTTGTAATGTCCCGGTTCCTGAAGCCACCCAGAGGCGCCCCATACCCGGTTGGTCACATGGCCTCAAGAGCATTTCCCCGAACGCCAGAGGCTGCCAAATAGCAGCGAGGGCCTTGGGTGTGATAGTGGGGAAACTATTCCCTCATTGGCAGAGAAACATATCAGAAAAAAATATACAATATCGAAAGCAGAAATAATCCATACAAGACTAAACACTGGAAGACTAAAAGTAAGAAACAACTGGATCACATATATAAATGATGCATGATACATATGCCTAGGAAATTAGCCAAAAAAATCACAATGATGGAATAAAAATAGTACTAAACCAAAGTATGAAATAAAATAGATAAACAGCTCCTCAGCATCACAAGCCATAGTTCGGTCTCATGCTCTCCAACTCCAAAGTCAATCAAGAACCTGAAGTAGAAGAGCACTTTCCATTATCTATACATGCAACAATGTAATCGGTTTAGTCCCAAAAGCAGGACACAAATAGGGTTTGAGACTAAATCATAGTAGGAAAACACTCAAATATATGTGCATAACAGTCAGTGATTAAATATGGAAGGAGGTAAGTAAAAGAGTAGTATACAATTATAGAGTTCCAAAGCATTCAATTCCACATATCAAATAAGTAGCTAAAATCAAAACAACTAACCCATTGGGAATTAAACACAACCTATCCTCTCTAGTCCCTCTATAAGAATATACAAGGACTCTCAAAGGAAGCTCACATGGTCAATTACCCTTATAGTCTAATTGATAAATTTCTCTCTGAGGAAGCTCACATAGTCAATTCCCCTTGTAACCAAAAGTGGTTTAAAGACTCTATGAGGAAGCTCACATGGTCAATTACCCTTATAGTATAGAGTGATCTATGACTCTCTAAGGAATATCACATGGTCAATTCCTCTAATAGTCAACAATGGTTAAAGAATCCCTGAGGAAGCTAACATGGTCAATTCCCCTTATAGTCTACTACACCAGGTTCCCACAGACCTATGTAAAAAAACGAGCTATGCATTGCAATACGACCAAAGTAAACCTCCAGAACTTCTTGGATAATAGTCTACAACAGATCAATCATGTTAGATAACAATAAAAACTCCATCCTACAGTACTAGGAATGGGAGTAACATCAAGGAATCCTAATAGGCCAATAGGACCAAACAGTCGTAAACAGAACATGCATGGGAAACCACATCCAAAGCATAGAAACCAACCCTATTCATATCCAAATAACCTCTACTCAGGCATACTAGCGTGACATAAAATTAACAAGGGTAAAAAGGTAAACACGCAATACCCCATTGAAGGGTATTAATCAAAATTTCACATATTACTCAAATAATTTCAACGGAAAGGAAAAAACCACCTACCTCGGCGTTGGGAGATTGCTATACGTGAAACTTGAGGCTTGAATTACCTTTGAAAATTGAAGATACACACAATAATCTAAAAAATTCAACAGAAGATAACTTTAGAAAGAGGAGGAATCAGGAAACAAAGATCAAGGAGAGGGAAGAGCATATCGAGTTTATCCCAATGCAATTGGCAGCGGTCAAATCGGAGATTGGATGCTCGATCGGGGCTTAGAGGAAGATCATGGTTGTACAAGAGCTCTCGGCTAAAAGAAACTGAGAAAAAGATGTTTCTGGTTATGAGATATGACTCTGGTACGTTTAATGAAAAAAGGAAATTACACAACATGTACTTTGGAAGTACACAACGTGTAATTTCTGTTTCCATACTCCGCTTTAGGTGGCCTCCAAGTCACCCCCACACGGTCGTGTGCTCGGCTTCTACAAGGCCAGCATACGTTACCCACGATAACCAAGTACACGGCATGTACTCATAAAGTACATGGTGTGTACTTAGGAAATTTCTAGAAATTACTCTTTTTCTCAAAAACGACCAAAAAAGGAAAACATACCAGAAAAAGAAGATCTGGGTTCTTACATTGAGTTTAGAATTCTCTATGTGATTTCAGTTCAGCTCTTGGTTCTTTGAAGTGAATAATTTGATGTTCGAGTCTTTCTCTGAATGTTATCTCCAAAATAGAGTTTCGCAACTTTAGGTTCTAGATTTCATGACCTGAGTTTTCTACTTCTTGTGTTGATCAAGAGTTGATGAAGCACAGAAGGAAGAAGTAAGCTTGTCCCAAATGATCTTAGTGATGCTAGTGGGTTTACATTGTAAGTGTTCTATGTTTCATCTTTGATATAGAAAGTAAGTTTATTCAAATACTAAGACGTTCTTCCCATCCTTATCATCATTTACATCCTCTACATATATTTCTTTTCTTCTTTGGCCTTCTTTTTTATACTCGAGGTCTGATAATAGTAATAAGTACATCATGGGAGATCTTTCTCATAACTCATACTGTCCCCAAATACGGTCTCTCGATATTTCTACAATCAATATTAATTAATGTTAGATGCATTAAAGTTAGCAAATATAATCGTTAGAATAATATTATGAATTTGAAAAATTATGGAGGAGAAGAGTACGATAGACTGTTAACGATAGCCTTCACAATGGTAGGCTTCAACAATTAGTTCACATCAGCAGAATTCATCAGTAACCTTCCCAATGTTAACCTTCCATCGATAACTCTCCATCGGTAACCTTCTATTGGTAACTCTCCATTGGTAACCTTCCCAATAGTAGCCTTGCATCAGTGACCTTGCATCGGTGACCTTGAAACGGTAACCTTTCAATGGTGACCTTGAATCAGTGACCTTTGCATCAGTGACCTTGCATTGGTGACCTTTGCATTGGTGACCTTTGCATCGATGACCTTTTCTACTTGGAGAAATTTTTCACTGTGAGCTTTAAAAAAGAGAGCAGTGAGATTAAAGGCACATTGTTATCACTTTGATATAAACATTATTTTCAAATAAATGGTTATCTTGTAAGAGAAACATAATTATCACATAAATAAAACATGATTTTGGATTATCAAATCGTGATTTGGGATTGTCAAAATTGGTTATTCCAACAATATCCCCCTTTTTAATATCACAAATTATGTCAGTATTTTCTAAATTAGGGTTAAGCACATTCACTAATATCTTCATAGGTGTGTATAAAAACATTTCAACCATGTTTATTATGGAAACAATATAGATAGTATATATATGAAAAGAGTTCATTCAACTAAAAAAATGTATCCTCCTTTAAGTTTAGGAACCTTATAACTTAAACTTGACCTGTTTCTCCCCCTTTGTGATTAATAAAAAGAATGTTAAATAAAAAGCAATAGAAGAGGATTTTCCATTAATGAATCAATAGTACAATATAAAAAAAATGATACAAAGATCCCTATCAACTAAGACATCCCACATTCAATCCACATCAGCGATGTCCAAAGGAGCTTTGTCTTTGGAAGTGGAGGAAGCAGGTTCTGAATATGGAGGGATAGGCCTGGGGATGGCAGTCATTAGGGTAGGAGGAGCTACAACAGAAGCATCAGTAGACCTGTAGTGAGTAGATCTTTGAGTAATGGTGGGGGTCATGCTTTTGATGGACTGTGTATGAATCATCAATGGAGTAGCACTAGTAGATCATGAGGCACCTAAGGCTGAAGGCAAGGATGGAGAAACAATGATGGGAGTGCAGTCCACATGGAGGAAGGGAAAAAGAATATTTCTGAAATCCATAATATTACTTCCTCCTCTATCCATGTCTAAAATAAAATCATCCTTATTCTCTATAAATTACTCTAAGGTAGCAGTCAACTCTCTAAGTCTACTAACCTGATCCTTAAAGGCTTGAGTGACAAGTGGAATCCTTAAGTTCTCCAACTGCAACTTGGTGTGACTATCCATCTGATGCTTAGTGTATACCCTTTTGTAGTAGAAATTAACTTGTTCTTTGATGGACTTCTGATCTTGAGCAGCTTCCCTCAAATAATTTCCCACAAGATTATGAATTTCTATGGTAGTGAAAATAACTTGAGTCACGGACTGTGGTTCTAAGGTAGTGGTTCTAGAGAACTTCTCAACTTTTTCTCTAACACTCATCCTAAAGGCTTTTACATCAACAGGAGGAGAGGCTGAAGATGAAGGAGATGCACACAGAGGTTCTATAGTGAAAGCCACTATTTCCTTAAAAGATTTAGTCATCCCACTGATTATTCTCTTTACGTCATCATCTTGGCCACTCACATGTGTCTCCATATACTTCTTAATGTCATCAAACACATTGACCATTTGTTGAACCACACTTTTAACATATCTATGATCTCCTTCCACTTGATCCCATGAATCCATATATGTATCTAAACTGAAAATAGACTATTTCACAGATTCTATAGAATCTTCCAAAGTTCATATCTGATTTTGACAGTCCTTTACCTCCTCTAGATGGATGGAATGAGAGGTAGAAACTAGCCTTTCCACTACAGAAGTCACAACTTCATGATTGTGAGTCATATCCCTCTATAACCCAATAAATCTCTCATCAAAGTGGCTCTTCAGATCTAATTTCATTGATTCCAAATCTTTCTTCTTCACATTGTCATGAGGTAAAAGAACCATTTGCTGCACAATAGTGGTTTCTGAAATAGTAGGAATTGGATGACTTCTAATAGGTTGTTCATCATCAGAGCCTCCATAATCTAATACTAAGACCAAAAATCCAGGGTCTTCTAACCAATACTCTATTCCAAGAGCTACAACAACTGAACCTATGGAAACAGGTTCCTCTCCCTCACTTGGATCATTCTCCTGATCATCCATATCCATCTTTTCCATACCTCCTTGAGCAACTTCATCAACAGGAGGGACAACTACCACTTCTTCTACTGAATCTTCAACTACTTCCAAATAAATTCCAACTTCAACTAAATCAGCAACCTCTACATCTACACTTTCAACCATTTCTGTTTGTCCTATCAGAGGACTGAGACTCAGACATTCTTCTTCACTTACATCATCAGCAGTCTCAAAGTCAGCATAACTAGATTCAGTTTCCTCATCCTCATCTGAGGTCCCTCTAATGTCACTTAAGGCATTTTCTACCCCTTCTTCTTCACTAGTATCTTCATCATCACAATACCTTAGAACATTCTCCCTTATAGGAAATCTATTCGGTGGTTTAGGGTCACCAAAGGATTCAATATTACCACAAGGATTAAAGGGAAGGTCAGGATCACTCCTATCATCTTTAGGAGAGTCCTCCATTTCTTTCCCAGCCACATATTCTCCTTCTTCTTCTGAATACATAGGCTCTACTTCACCAATATTTAGACCAAGATATCTCTTATACTTAGGCCAAGTATGATGAGTGATAGGGTTGAATTCATCATATAGATTAGCCTCATCATGTACCCATCTTATTTTCCAAGGGTTCCAATTTATTTTCATCAACTTATAAATTACCTTTGTAATGTAGAAATTTCCCCTTACTAAAATTGTTTCCTTTTTTTCTCTAGCAAATTTTTTATCCTTTGGCATTAGGGATATCAATATAGCATGAAATAAGGCATTGGATTTGGAACTGTGCTTTTTTATCTCTTCTAATTGAATCATCGGTATCCTACATAAATTTATCTTTTGTCCATGCTTCAACAAATTCAAAAGAAATAAATCCTGAAATTTCAATATAGAAAATTCCCCTCTCCTGGGACTTAAGACATGCTAGAAAAACATAAACATTATATTTTTTTCTCCTTCTATTTCAGCAGCAATGACTTTCCTAGGGATCCCACTCTCTGTCAATTCAGCTAAGGATTCTTCATAATAAAAGATCTCAATAGTGGGAGTCACCAATCCTGAGTATTATTCATAAATCCCTTCATGTGGTACTCTCAGACACTCAACCCATTCAACAGATGAGAATCTTACACTTACTCCATTTACCCTTGAAGACATTATGTTCTCGTCCTTAATATATTGGAATTTAAAAAACTCATAAAACTCCTTCACTAACTTCAGGTAATAGGGTCTATTTTTGTTTTCAAATCATTTAACCCAACCTTGATCTTCAAGTTCCTTCAACACTAAAGATCTTCTCATCAGAAACCATTCGGAACTGAGAACTTTTTCAACTATGATTTCCCTCTTCGATAGATGAGGGTTGATCGGCTTTTCCACTTCCTTGAGTCCACTACTGAACTCAGCTCAAGGTCTCTTTGGATTTGGTGCATCCCCTTCATCACTTACCAACAGTCTCTTCACTCTTGTTATTCATTCTGAAGTGGTTCAAGGGTTTCAGAAGAGGTTTAGGTTCTGAGGTTATGGATAATATAGATTAGAGAGAGAATTTGAGGTGGATTGAAATGTGGTATGATATTTTAATTTTGTCATTTTAGGGATCGAAAAACAAATCAAATAAAAGAAATAAGTAAAATAAAAAACGTTTCAACTTTTGGCAGAAAGAAAACATGAAGTCCCAGAAAACATCGACTATCGGTAAGATGTCAACGGTGAGGTCCTAACTGTGAGTTCCTAACTATGAGGTCCTAAAAGTGATGTTTCTAATGGTGAGTTTTAACGTTGAGGTTTATAATAGTGAGTTTTATATTGGTGAGGTTCAACATTGAGGTTCCTAACGGTGAAGTCCAACTATGAGGTTCAAATGGTGAGGTCCAATGGTGAGGTTCTAACGGTGAGGTCCAACGGTTAGGTTTCTAACGGTGAGGTCCAATTGTGAGGTTCTAATGGTGAGGTTCCTAACGGTGAGGTTCCTAACGATGAGGTCCAATGGTGAGGTTATAACAGCGAGGTTTCTATCGGTGAGTTTTCTAATGGTGAGGTCCCAACTGTGAGGTTCAATGGTGAAGTCCAACGGTGAGGTTCTAACAGTGAGGTTTCTATCGGTGAGGTTTCTAATGGTAAGCTCCCAATGGTGAGTTTCAACAATGAATTCCAATAGTGAGGTCCCAACGGTGAGATTTCTAAGGGCGAGGTTCAACGATGAGGTCCAAAGGTGAACAATTTATCATACCTAACTCATGTTTGATGTAATTTAACCTCTCATAATTCAAAGGCTTTGTGAATATATCAGCCAATTGGTGTTCAATACCAATGAATTCAAGAGTGATATCACCTCTTTGATAATGATCTCTCAAGAAGTGATGTCTCACATCAATGTGCTTTTTCCTAGAATGAGATACTAGATTTTTAGAGATGTTAATAGCACTTGTGTTATCACACTTTATAGAGACATGTTTGAAATAATATCCATAGTCTAGTAAAGTGTGTTTCATCCACAGAATTTGAGCACAACAACTCCTTGCAGCTTTATATTCAGCTTTGACAGTAGATAATGTAACAGAATTCTGTTTCTTACTACACCATGATACTAGTGACTTGCATAGAATGTGACATCTTCCATAGGTGCTCTTTCTATCTAAATTGCAACCAGAAAATTCAGCATCCGAATAACTTATTAAATCCAATGATTATCCTCTTAGGTAAAACAATCCTAAGTTTGTAGTATACTTGAGATATTTAAAAATCTTTCTAATAGTAGTTAAATGAGACTCTTTAGGATTTGATTGAAATCGATCACACATGTATATACTGAACATAATATCAGGTCTGCTAGCAGTAAAATAAAGCATAATTCTAATCATACCTCAGTAATTGGTTTGATCCACTGGTTTACTAGTTTCATTAGCATCCAACTTACAGGTGGTACTCATAGGTGTCTCACTAACATTATTATAGTTCAAACCAAAATGTTTCAAAAATATCCATGGTATATTTACTCTTATTTAAAATTATACCATTTTTATTTTGAAAAATTTGAAATCCAAGGAAAAAATTAAGTCCCCCCATTAAACCCATTTCAAATTCATCTTGCATCATTTTATAAAAAATTAGTACATAAAGAATTTTTAGAGGATCAAAAAATAATGTCATATACATAAATCTGTAATATTAGAACATATTTGGAAATTCTTTTAATAAGAAGAGTAGGATCCTTTATTCCTTTAGTAAAACATTTTGAAATAAGAAAAGAAATAAGTCTATCATACCAAGCTCTTGGAGCTTGTTTTAGACCATATAGAGCTTTATAAAGTTTAAAAACATGATTTTAAAAATGGGGATTTGTAAAACCAGGGGTTTGTTTAACAAATACATCTTTAACTATGTACCCATTTAAAAATGAAATTCTTACATCCATTTGATAAAGCTTGAAATTCAGATGATCTGCATAAGCAAGTAGTATCCTAATGGATTCTATTCTAGCTATAGGTGAAAAAGTTTCCTAGTATTGTATTCATTCCTCTTGACTATATCCTTGTGAAACAAGTCTATCCTTATTTATAACTATGTTTCTAGATTTATCAACTTTATTTCTAAACGCCCATTTAGTGCCTATGGTCAACGTGTCTTTAGGTCTTTCTACTAATTCCCAAACTTTGTTTCTCACTACGGGAAAAATGGGTATTTGCGACGGGTTATTTGCGACGGGGATAAATCCCGTCACAAATAGTCCCATTAGAAACTTATTTGCGACGGGCAAATTCCCCCGTCGCAAATAAGTAGTTATTTGCGACGGGGAAAGCTAACCTGTCGCAAAAGGACTGGCGCGCACTGCGCGCCAAATCGCGGGAAAGTTATTTGCGACAGGTGGTAACCATCCATCGCAAATAACCGGCAGTGGTAAAAACAAATTGCAACGGGAATATACACCTGTCGCAAATAGATTGTCAGCAGGTAGTTATTTGCGACGGGACCCGTCACAAATAACTATTTAACCGTTGACCGTAATAAATGCGGGCTAAGGTATTTGCAACGGGTCCCGTTGCAAATAATTCTATTTCTGACGGGATACCCATCACAAATATTCCCGTCGCAAATAAGCTAACCTATAAATACCCCCCCATCCGTTTTTTCATTCATTCTCAAACTCTATCTTCTACTTCTCTCAAAACTCTATTTTTAGAGTTCAGCGTTTCTTAAGTTTAATTTTTATTTCCGGAGTTGATATTGATGTTTTCAACAACGATCAGAGATCAACCTCAGATCAATTTTAAAAGTATTTATGTACATTTTAATTTAATATTTATTTTAATTTTTTTATTAGTTTCAATTATTCTTAATTAGTTGTAATTTAGTTATGTTTAGATTGTTTTGTTACTTAATAAATTTAAATTATTAGTATTCATTGTTCATCGTTAATGGTAATTAGAAATAATTAGTAATAATTATCCATAATTAAGAATAAATACTAATAATTAGTAATAAATGCCAATAATTAGGAATAATTAGTAATAATTACCAATAATTACCAATAATTAGTAATAATTAGTAATAATTACTAATAATTAGCAATAATTAGTAATAATTACCAATAATTAGTAATAATTTCTAATAATTAGTAATAATTACCAATATATAGTACTAAATAGTAATAATTGGTAATAATTACAAATAATTAGGAATAATTAGTAATAATTACCAATAATTACCAATAATTAGTAATAATTAGTAATAATTTCCAATAATTAGCAATAATTAGTAATAATTACCAATAATTAGTAATAATTACCAATAATTACCAATAATTAGTAATAATTACCAATAATTATCCATAATTAGTAATAATTACCAATAATTATCCATAATTAGTAATAATTACCAATAATTACCAATAATTACCAATAATTAGTAATAATTTACTAATTACCAATAATTATCCATAATTAGTAATAATTACCAATAATTAGTAATAATTACCAATAATTAGTAATAATTACCAATAATTAGTAATAATTAGAAATCATTACCAATAATTACCATTAGTTAGAAATAATTCCCAATAATTACCTTTAATTACTAATAATTACCAATAATTATCCATAATTAATAATAATTACCAATAATTACCAATAATTACCAATAATTAGTAATAATTGGTAATAATTGGTAATAATTACCAATAATTAGTAATAAATAGAAATAATTACCAATAATTACCAATAATTAGTAATAATTACTAATAATTACCAATAATTAGTAATAATTAGTAATAATTAGTAATAATTAGTAATAATTAGTAATAATTAGTAATAATTAGTAATAATTAGTAATAATTACCAAAAATTAGTAATAATTAAAAATAATTACCAATAACTAGTAATAATTACTAATAATTACCAATAATTACCAATAATTACCAATAATTATTAATAATTAGTAATAATTAGTAATAATTACAAATAATTAGTAATAATTTCCAATAATTAGTAATAATTACCAATAATTACCAATAATTATCAATATTTACCAATAATTACCAATAATTAGTAATAATTAGTAATACTTACCAATAATTAGTAATAATTAGAAATAATTACCAATATTTACCATTACTTAGAAATAATTCCCAATAATTACCATTAGTTAGTAATAATTGCCAATAATTATCCATAATTAGTAATACTTACCAATAATTACCAATAATTAGTAATAATTGGTAATAATTAGTAATAATTACCAATAATTAGTAATAATTAGAAATAATTACCAATAATTACCAATAATTACAAATAATTAGTAATAATAACCAATAATAACCAATAATTAGTAATAATTGGTAATAATTAGTAATAATTAGTAATAATTAGTAATAATTAGTAATAATTACCAAAAATTAGTAATAATTAACAATAATTACCAATAACTAGTAATAATTACTAATAATTACCAATAATTACCAATAATTACCAATAATTATTAATAATTAGTAATAATTAGTAATAATTCATAATAATTAGTAATAATTAGTAATAATTAGTAATTATTACTAGTTATTAGTAATAATTAGTAATTATTACTAGTTATTAGTAATAATTAGTAATAATTAGTAATAATTAGTAATAATTAGTAATAATTAGTAATAATTACCAATAATTAGTAATAATTTCCAATAATTACCAATAATAAGTAATAATTACGAATAATTACCAATAATTACCAATAATTACCAATAATTATTAATAATTAGTAATACTTACCAATAATTAGTAATAATTAGAAATAATTACCAATAATTACCATTAGTTAGAAATAATTCCCAATAATTACCATTAATTAGTAATAATTACCAATAATTATCCATAATTAGTAATAATTACCAATAATTAGTAATAATTGGTAATAATTAGTAATAATTACCAATAATTAGTAGTAATTAGAAATAATTACCAATAATTACCAATAATTACCAATAATTAGTAATAATTACCAATAATTACCAATAATTAGTAATGATTGGTAATAATTAGTAATAATTACCAATAATTAGTAATAATTAGAAATAATTACCAATAATTATCATTAATTACCAATAACTAGTAATAATTACAACTAATTACCAATAATTAGTAATAATTGGTAATAATTAGTAATAATTAGTAATAATTAGTAATTATTAGTAATTATTACTAGTTATTAGTAATAATTAGTAATAATTAGTAATAATTAGTAATAATTACCAATAATTAGTAATAATTACCAATAATTACCAATAATTAGTAATAATTACCAATAATTACTAAGAATTACCAATAATTACCAATAATTACCAATAATTAGTAATACTTACCAATAATTAGTAATAATTACCAATAATTAGTAATAATTAGGAATAGTTACCAATATTTAGGAATAACTACCAATAATTAGAAATAATTAGGAATAATTACCAATATTTACCAATATTTACCAATATTTACCAATATTTACCAATATTTACCAATATTTACCAATATTTACCAATATTTACCAATATTTACCAATAATTAGGAATAATTACCAACAATTAGGAATAATTACCAATAATTAGGAATAATTACCAATAATTAGGAATAATAACATTATTACATTTTTTGTATATTTTATTATTAATATTAAAATAATATAATTTTCTATATTATATACAATTATCCTTTCATCTGTGTGTTTTCTGTCTCCACATGTAATATTTGCATTCTTTTTCAAAATTATCAACCTACTCACCAATGGAGAGGTGAAAGTGAATGCAAATATTACATGTGGAGACAGAATTTTAAACACAAAGATGAAAGGAGAATTGTATATAAAATAAAAATTTATATTATTTTAATATTAATAATAAAATATACTAATAATGTAATAATGTTATTATTATATAATTAATATTTATGAAAAAATTATATTAGTATTATTAAAATAATAAAAAATCAATATAATATTAAAATTATCAATATTTGTAACAGGTTTTGCTTTATTCTCAACATATTAAATCCTTGCTTGAAGGTTTTTTCTAACAAATTATTCAAAACCAGTAATGCTTTTATATTTTATAGAAAAATATGGAATAACGAGGTCGTCAACAGTCATTATTAGTTGACCGCATATGGATAAATCAACGTAGAAATCCAAACGGTTCTGGTTTGAATCTAGTATATATAGAGGGTGTGGAGACTTTTTTATCATTTGTGGCATCAAATCCAGAATTTGTTTCAGAAGGCAAAATAAAATTCCCTTGTAGAAAATGTGCATTGAGAACGTTTGACACGTTTGACAAAGTGGGGGGACATCTCTTGCATTTTTGTTTTCAACCAGATTATGTTTTTTGGTATCAACACGGTGAATGCAGTTCCAGAGTAGGTGATACCAACTTGATTCCGGATCCATCCCAGTTTAAAGATTTAGTACATGATGTTGCAGGTTCATCTGTTCAACATACAGAAACTCCGGCTGATTTAGATTCAAATCCTAAGTTGGCACCGTCTGAATTTTATGAGTTGTTGAGGTCTGATGAGGATACATTATATCCTGGCTGCAAGATGAGAAAATTAGAAGCAGTTGCAAAATTTATGGCTATCAAATCAGATAACGGAATGTCAAACACCTGTTTTGACCAGATATTTTCTTTGCTTAAAGCACTGTTACCCAAAGGAAATGTTTTGCCTACAAATTACTATGAGAGTAAGAGGCTAGTTCGAAATTTGGGACTTACTTTTCAGAAGATTCATGCATGTTCAAATGACTGCATATTAGATTCTGGGGAAAATGAGTCGTTGGATAGTTGTCCCACATGTGGGCAACTAAGATATAAAGAAGGGCAACATGGGAAGTCTGGTTTGATTCCTGTAAAACAGTTGAGATATTTTCTGCTTACATCCAGACTTCAGCGTTTATTCATGTCTAAGAATACAGCGACAATTATGTCATGACATAAAGCGAATATTTCAAACGATAAAAGCTTGAATCATCCAGCTGATGGTGATTCATGGAAACATTTTGATAGAGTGAATCCATCCTTTTCTTTAGAAGCTAGAAATGTTCGACTGGGCCTTTCCACTAATGGTTTCTGTCCGTTCGGATCTTATGGTAGTCAATATTCATGTTGGCCTATTTTTTTAACTCCGTACAATTTACCTCCATGGATGTTGATGAAGGATACATATATCTTTTTGACTTTACTAATTCCATGACATCCGAAGAAAAATATTGATGTTTATTTGAAACCATTGATTGATGAATTAAGTTTATTGTGGAGTACTGGTGTCAGTACATATGATGTTGCTATGAAACAAAATTTCATACTGAGAGCAGCATTGATGTGGACAATTAGTGACTTCCCTGCTTATGGGATGTTATCTAGATGGAGTACACATTGTCCGAAATCATGTCCTTACTGTATGGGAGAGAACAAAGCATTTATGCTCATTCATGGAAAGAAACCTTGTTATTTTGACTGTCATCACAGATTTCTTCCAGCTGATCATCCTTTTCGCAGAAACAGATCTCATTTCAGAAAAGGAACAATTGAAAGGGATGGACCTCCAAAAATGATATCAGGTTCGGAGTTAAAATCAGTTGTATTTTAATTACCTCCCATCACTTTCAGTCCCAGAATAAACGAACAGAAAATTTCTAGTTTTTGGAAAGAACACAATTGGATTAAACGTAGCATATTTTGGGATTTGCCATATTGGTCTTATTTTTTGGTCCGCCACATGTTGGATGTCATGCATATTGAGAAGAACTGTTTTGATAATTTGTTTCATATAGTTTTGGATACATCAGGAAAGAGCAAAGACAATGTAAATGCACGTTTAGATCTTTCCCAAATTTGCAGGCATCCAGAACTGGAACTATTTGAGAATGTCATAACAGAAAGGTTACTGAAACCAAAAGCAGCTTATACATTGTCTAAAGAAAACCGTTTATTATTTTTTCAGTGGATTGCAGATTTGAGACTTCCAGATGGTTGTGCTTCCAATTTGGGTAGATGTGTAAAGAATGGTCATATTACTGGATTAAAAAGTCATGATTGTCATGTTATAATAGAAATACTTCTACCCATTGGATTAAGAGGTTTGTTGAATTCTTTGATTTGGGATTCCATAACAGACATGTCTCATTTTTTTCGGGAAATTTGTGTGGCTACATCAGATTATGATGCTCTATGCAAACTTGAGGAAGATGTTGTTGTAATTATATGTAAACTAGAAAAAATATTTCTGCCGCCTTTCTTCGACTCAATGGAACATTTGATGTTACATTTTCCATATGAAGCCAAATGTAGAGGTCAAATACAATTTCGATGGATGTACCCATTTAAAATATGCATGCAAAAATTGAAAAGAAAAGTACGTAACAAAGCATCTGTTGAAGGATCTATTGCAGAAGCTTATTTTCAAGAGGAAATATCTTTTTTCTGCTCCCATTATTTGGAATCTGATTATCCTTCAAAACACAACCGAATGGGATGGAACGATAGGAATATTGATGAAATCGACAATCAATTATCTGTTTTTAACCAGCCAGAGCTTGGTTTTGGTGGAGTTTATGAACGCTGGCTTTCAGATGATGAACATCACAGAGCTCATATGTATGTTCTGCTCAACTGTGAAGAGATGACATCAGTTGTACTGTAAGTGTTTATATCACTTATTCTATCATTTATGTTACAGTAAATAACTTTTTTTTATAGGTTGTATGATAATAATATCAAGAAACAAATTCCACAAATTACAGCAGCTGCTCTCAAAGAACGCCGACAGAAAAATTTCTCTCAGTGGTTTCAAAAACTGGTAACATAAATTCTTTATCTTTTAGCAACACATTCAATGAATAGTTTACTATATTAATAATTATTTCACAAATTTTCGGGTGTCTCGACATGCTGATAAAATTGACAAACGGCTGTGTATATTGAGTAACCCACCTTCCAAACTTGTTAAAACTTATAATGCATATGTGGTGAATGGATTTCGATTTCACACACATGCATATGGGGAATCAAAAAAAACAATGAATAGTGGAGTTAGCTTGAGAGGATCTCATCATCGAGAAAATTAAGTTGACTTTTATGGCATACTTGATGAAATCATTGAACTCTGTTATCTTGGAAAACATTACATAACCATGTTCAAATGTCGGTGGTTGGATACAGAGAGAGGTGTGCGTGTTCATCCGACTCATGGAATCATCGATATTAAATTTAAAAGTGTTCTCGCAATAAATGAACCATTTTTATTGGATCAACAGGAACATCAAGTTTATTACGCAAAGTATTGTGCTACATCAAGAGACTTGACTGATTGGTGGAGTGTAATAAAAATCAAAATTCGAGACAATCAGTTTAGTCAAAGTGAATGTTCTTTCACTGATGTGAAAAGAATTGAAGTTTTTCAAGAGAGTACTCAAAATCCGTCTTTTTTACAAAGAGACATGAGTATCAATGACGACACCCCACATTTAAGAGTCAGTGATGACGATGATGTTAATGATGTCACATATGAATTTGAAATGGTAAGAGATGAAGCAACTGGAACTCAAATGGATGTCGATGATGTTGAGGAGGAATATGAAGATGAAATTGACATATATGAAGATGATGATGAAGATGAACACTGATAGAATTCCATGGTAGTTATATACAATCATAAAATATATATATGTATATATAATAGTAATTATCAATTATTTTCTAACAACATTAACATTTTCTGTTTCAGATGGACGACGACACATTTCGTGAGTTGGAAGATGCTGACCTGCCTTTCAATGTGGATGAGTTGCCGGCAGATGACCCTCAACCTGCAGGTGCATCAGGGAGTACGTGGAGGGGGTGCGGTCTTGAACGATTGATGATTCCTGACCCCGTCCCCGAGCGACGTCCACGTCTTGGGTTTGATCCACGCACATGAAGGTGTGATAACCTGTGTGATAACCTATGGATTTGACTAATATTTCATTAATCTATTCACATAATAAATGTTTATTATTTTTACAGTTTTTCACATATAGTAGTCAGATAGGGCAGCGCTATTTTGTGCAACTATTTCTCTCAGCCGTGGACTACATGGGAGCAGATTCCCATTGATGTGCAGAAGGCCATGTTCAGCCATTGGTTGGTACGTACGTAAATAAATAATTTTTATTTTGAAAATTATTTCATTTCTAACTTGATATTTTGATTTATTTGTAGGGTTAATGGTATCCAATCGAGGATACCATGCGTGACGCCATCCACGAGGCATGGGAGGTGGCCATGAATGATCACTTTTGTCAGTTTTTGCACAATTTAAGAAAAGATGCCACGAAGAAAGCAGGAGTGTCAGATTTTGACGAGTCATGTAGAGCACACCGACCAGAGTACATTTCATCCCATGTATGGGATGTATTATGTGCGCACTGGTTGAGTGGTGCCTTTCAGAGGAGATCATTGGTGGGAAGGCAGAATCGGGGGAGACAGGAGGTGACTCATCGAGCTGGGAGTCGTTCTTTCAGTACTCATAGACAACATCTGGTACGTACATTATTTATACATATTTTATATAACTATAAATATTAACAATTTATTTTTTATTCTTATAGGCTGTCGAGCACCCCGATATTACGGAGTACGACGTATATCGGAGGATGTATAGTGATCCTGCTACTGGGGAGCTCAGAGGTGATCGTCAGCATCACATCGTGGTCAGTATTATTTGTTTTCAAGTTTAAAAATTAACTGCATATAATATATTCACAATTTTAATTTTAAATTGCAACTACAGGAGTCATATGAGGCCGCAGCGTCACAGACCCGACCTGAGAATCAGGCCGAGTCATCATATCAGACCACTGGCTGTCAATTTGATGAGGCGGCATGGATGCATGCCACCTAGTATGCCTTCGAGAAGGGCCGGGTAGTTGGTATCAGCTCTCGACTGACTCCCAGATATTATTATGGCAGTACTGCGATGTCGGCGTCCAGCTCGAGAGGAGCTCATGCATCTTCTTCTACTACACAGTATGAGGATCAGTTGCGATCTCAGACTGCACTGATAGAGATTCTCCGACAGGAGCAGGAGCAGATGCGTCAGCAGTAGTAGCAGCATGAGGAGGAGCGTCGACACCAGCAGCAACTGTACGAGGAGCAGATGAGTCAGTGGCAGCAGCAGCAGCAGGAGCAAATGGTGTACATGCGCCGACTCACTCATGCTTTAGGGATGGAGTTTCCTCCACCAGCATCTGTAGATCCCCCTCCCCCCCTCCTTCAGATTAGAGTTTGTTTTTATGTTATAATGTTTTTTAAATCAAAATATAAATTTTTTTTCTATTCGTAGTTTCTGTCTCATTATAAAATATTAATAATATTATATTTTGAAATAACAATATTAATATGAATAATAATAATATTTATATTTTATAATATTAAATTTTATATATATATTAAAATTTTATAATATTATAATTTAATTATATTTTTTTGTAATATTTGAATTATTTTAATATTTGAATGTAAAATAATTCTATTATTTTTATATTAATTAAAATAACTTATTAATATTTTTTTTATTTATGAATTATAATTCTAATATTATTATATTAATTAAATCATTTATTAATATTCTATTATTTTTTACTTTTGAATTATAATTGGATTATTATTATATTAATTAAAATAATTTATTAATAATTTATTTTTTTTATTTTTTTATAGTATTTGCGAAGGGATACTATGCCCATCGCAAATAGTATTATTATTATATTCATTAAAATAAGTTATTAATAGTTTTTATTTTTTTTAATACTAGTTGCGACGGGCCCGTCGCAATTACTATTTTTAAAAGCTTTTTTACAAGTATACGGAGTAATATTTGCGACGGGAAGGATCCCCGTCGCAAATAATGGCTGTAGCAACGGGCCTGTCGCAAATAATTATTGTTGCGACGCCATTTTCCACAACAGGCTATTTGCGACGGGATCCCGTCACAAATGACCCGTCACAAATACCTGTTTTTCTAGTAGTGTCTTTCAAACTGATTTAATTATTCTTGCCTAGATATCACTGAGAATTCATCATTGATTGTATCATCAATATTTTTAGGTTCAAGCTATGAATGAAAGGCTTGATGTTCAACCTGGTTTCTCATAGAATCTCGAGTTTGTGTTCATCTATTTAAATCACCTACTACAACATCTAATGGATGATTCTTGAGAGTTATATTACCTCTAGAAATAGTTGAACTAGACTCCTCGTGCATGTATATAGTTCCAGATTCACCATGCATAGATTTTAGAGAATTTACAGAACTAGTTGATTTTACTAAGGGCTCACTATCTTTATCATTAAGGTCCATAATTGACATATCTTCCTCAAGGAGTTCAATAAGGGTTTTGGGTTCATGTGGATCAGTCTCATCAAATTTGACATGAATTGATTCTTCCACGCATTTGGATCTCTTATTAAATATTCTATATGATTTACTAGTGATTGAGTAACCTAGGAAAATTCCTTCATTACTTTTGGAAGCAAACTTTTCAAGATTTTCCTTAGTGTTAAGGATGAAACCTTTTCAACCAAAAACTCTAAATTAATTAACCTTAGGATTCCTATTATTCCAGATCTCATAAGGGGTCTTCTTAAGAACATGCCTAATTAAGACTCTATTGATAATGTAATATGTTTTATTAACAGCTCCAACCCAAAAATAGATAGGTAGAATGTACTCATTAAGCATAGTCTGTGCAATCTCTTAAAGTGTCCTATTTATTATTTCTACAACTCCATTTTTTATGGTGTTCTAGGAGAAGAGAAATTGTTAGTATAGCCATTATGTGAGAAAAATGATTCAAATTCCTGATTTTCAAACTCCCAGCCATGATCACCTCTCAAGGTCTTGATTCTAAGTCCACTAATATTTTCTAAAGACATGGAATATTTAATGAAGTAATAACATGATTCACTTTTGTGAGATAGAAATTATACCCAATTATATGTAGAAAATCATCTACAAGAACATAAACATAGTACTTCCTATTTAAACTTGAAACTCTAGATGGTCCAAACAAATCCCTGTGAACCAAATCAAGTGGTTGAGAATTAGAAACTTATTTCTTTAGTTTGAAAGAAACTTTGTGTTGTTTTCCTTTTAGATAAGGATTACAAACATTATTATGTGGGAATTATAATTTAGGTAAGTATATAACTAAACCGTTCCTAGTTAGTATCCTAAATGAGTGCACATTGCAGTGTCCTAATCTTCTATGCCATAACCAGGATTCCTTATGAAAAGCATTTAAACATGAAGCATTTTTCTTAGCTAAATAATTTAAATCAAAAGCTTATACATTTTAATTTCTAAGAGTACTGAATATTAAATCATTTTTAGAATTAAAAATATTGCATGCATCATTTTTAAATTTAACATTGAAACCATCATCACATAACTGAGAGATACTTAGTAAATTGAACTTTAACCCATCAACATATATTACTTTTGAAATTAATATAGTATTAGGGTTACAAATTTTGCCTGAGCTGATGATCTTCCCTTTTGCATTATCACCAAACATAACATGTCCACCATCAACTTTAATTAGGCTCTTGAAGCATGAGTAATATCCTATCAGGTGTCTGGAAAATCCACTTTCCAAGTACCATATTGTTTTATAGGAGCTCTTTAAATAGTTTTCTTGCAAAACAGATTAAGTGTTGGGTAACTTTGGTACCCATATTTTCTTGGGTCCAGAGAGGTTAGCGAGTAAAAATTTAGGAACCCATACTTGTCTCACAGGTTTCCTATAATCAACATATATTTTTTGAGACATGAACACTTTGTTAGGTCCTTTATATAATTTTTTTTCAAAAGATGGTCCAAAACATGAACTAGCAGTGAACTATCCAAATTTTGGAACAAATTTATTCCTAATAATTATTCTCTGTCCTGGATGATATCCTAGAATAGTTGTGTATTTTGGAAAAATCTATTTTCTTATTAACTCATTCAAGGAATCTCTACCTGTAGTGAAATTCTCCTTATCAATTTTAAATTTCTCATTGGATAATTTAAGTTTAGTATTTTCTGTTAACAGATGAGCACATTTTTTTTCAATATCCATATCAGACTTATAATTGGCATTTAAAGCATGTTGAATTTTCAATAATTTATATTTATCCTTGAGTTCATTAAAAGTGTCCTCAAGCATTCCATAGTATTCAAATAGTTCATCCTTAGTCATATTTTCATCATTGTTTGATTCACTTTCATTCCCAGAATAGTAACCATTATGTATAGGAGAATTGGTTGTTACCTCGGATGTTTCTGTCAAGAAACATAGGTATTCATGATTGTCCTTTTCAATATCAGAATTGTCGGATCCACTTGAGATATCTTTTTAGGAACTCCAATTAGCTTTAATATCCTATTTATATCCCTTTCCCTTTTCTTCATACTTCTTAAATTTCATCTTGGGTCAATCAAATTTCACATGACCTTTTTGTTTACACTCATAATAGACTATCTCATTTGTATTATCATTCAATTTTCTGTCCTTTTTCTATTGTCCTTTATTATCATACCTTCCTTTATAGTTTGACTTTCTAAATAACTTCTTATTCTAGTAGAACTTCTTGAATATCCTAGAAAAATGAGTCATCTCATCATCATTGTCAGAGTCAGAGTCTTCACTGGTGTATGTATCTATAGGAGCTTGAAATTTTTCTTTCTCCTTGTTATTTGAGGTAGCAGTCTTGAATGCTACAGACTTATTTCTAGTTTCTTCTTATGATTCTTGATTTACCTTAATCTCTTCTTCATAAATCATAAGATTTCAAATTAGTTCCTTCACTGGAAACTTGACTATGTCATAGGATTCTCAATAGAAATAGAAGTTTCTCTCTATCTGTTAGGTAGGCATCGAAGTAATCTCATAATTAGATCCTTTTTGTCCACATGTTTTCTAAGTATACTCATGGTATTCACTATTTCATTGAACCTGAGATGCATTTCAAATATAAGTTCATGAGTCCACATCTTAAAATTATCATATTCAATAGTATCAGTGTTTAATCTTATTTCTTTAACATTGGTTGTTACCTCATGAGAAAAAGTTAAAGTATCCCAAATTTCATATGCATTTCTACAAGAAGATATTCTATTGAATTATTCATCACCTAGAGAACAGTACAAAGCATTCTTTTCTTTATAGTTATTGTTATATGTAGATTTAGTCAACTGAGACCATGTGTCCCTAGCAGTAACAGGTAATACATGTTATTCTTCAATTGTATCCAAGATTTCTAGTCCCATTCTCTCTATATACAATTTTATTTTTAATTTCCACTGAGTACAGTTATTTACATTAAAGAAAGGTGGAAATTTAGTTTCAACACCCTCAACTCGGTTATCCATTGTTAATTAGAATTGTAAAGAACAGAAAAATTTAGATATGATAGAAATTTTAAGATCTTTAAGATACAAATAAGATCATAGTTAAAGAATTGGATTAATTACAAAATAGTTTAGGTAGTAGAAATAAAAACTAAACCCAATCCTCTAATACCAAATGTTGGTTGGAGTGGAATCTCAAGTGGGGGTTAATTGAGTTCCTACTTAAAATTTTTGTTAAAAACTTTATTATAAAGAACCTCCAAAATTTAAAATGTCCATGTTAATTAAGGCAGTAGAGATGTAATTGTCTAGTTGGTTAACAGGTTTCTCCAAGGGTGATTATACCTCATTTGAATTAGTGTGAAACACTTCTTCAACTTTTGAAACAATTTTACTGAATTAAACAAATACACACTAACCAAAACTAACTATCAAAGTGAATGCAAAACATATTAAGGTTTTATCCATTATAAGAAGCATAAAATAGATAAAACAGAGTATAACAAAATATAGTGCAATAAAAAGTTAAATGATAGATTCAGTCTCAAACCAAGACTTAATCCTCTCTATTTGGTGATCACCTGCCACCAAGCAGTTTATATTAACAATAAACTTGATACACAGCCTATATCAGGCTTTAAAAAGTTTTTCACTAACTGTCTAGGGTTCACACCCTCTACCACAGTTCTTCGTGGGAATGATAAACAAAAAAGACCACACACGGTCTCTTCCACAGTTATACGTAGAAAAATAAGGTGTAAACGAAGTTTTATTTGAGGATTTTTATATCCTCCAGTTCAAGAAAAAAATATAGTGTGTATGACACAAACACACACTTCTCAGAAATGTAAAATAAAATAACACAATAGAGAAAATATAATGATATTGAGTTTAGAATGATATAAGTGTTTGCAGTTCAGCTCTTGGTTCCTTGAAGTGAAGAATTTTATTTTTGATCCTTTCTCTGAAAGCTGTCTCCAAAGCAGAGTGTCGCAACTTCAGGTTCTAGCATTTATGAACTGAGTGTTCTACTTCTTGTGTTGATTGAGAGTTGATGAAGCCCAAAAAGAAGAAGTGAGTTGTCCCAAATGATCATTTGGATGCTTGTGGGTTCACAGTGTAAGCGATGGATGTTTCATCTTTTATCTAGCGAGTACATTTCTTCATATGCTTAGATGTGCTTCTCTTCCTTATCATCATCCACGTCCTCTACACATATTTCTTCTTCTTCTTTGGTATTCTCTTTTATACTCAAGGTCCGAAAATAGTAATAAGTACATCACATGTGATCTTTCTCATACCTCGTATTGTCCCCACATACGGTCTCTCAATATGTCTACAATCAATATTAATTAATATCAGAAGCATTAAAGTTAGCAAATATGACCATTATAATAATCTTAAAAATTTGAAAAATTGTGGATTAGAAGAGTACAGTAGACTAGTAATGGTATCCTTCACAATGGTTGGATTCAATAGTAAGTGCACATCGACAGTATTCATCGGTAACCTTCCCAATGGTAACCTTCCATAGGTAACTCTCTATCGGTAACCGTCCATTGGTAACTCTCCATAAGTAACCTTCCAAACATTAGCATTGCATCGGTGACCTTTCATCGATGACCTTACAACAGTGACCTTTTCATCGGTGACCTTGCATCGGTGACCTTTGCATCAGTGACCTTTGCATCGGTGACCTTTTCATCGGTGACCTTTTCATCAGTGACCTTTGCATCGGTGACCTTTTTTACTTAGAGAAATTTTGCACTGTAAACTTTAAACAAGAGAGTAGTGAGATTAAATATACATAGTTATCACTTTGATATAAATATGATTTTTACATAAATGATTATCTTGTAATAGAAACATAATTATCACATAAATAAAACATGATTTGGGATTATCAAAACAGGTGAGTCCAAAAAAAATTATTTTCCTCAATAACCCATTTAAATAAAAATGGGTTTTATAAATCATTCTAATGGAAATCATTAAATTTTCATAAATAACCCGTGGTGATAAAAATGGGGTTAATAACATTAAATAACAACATGAAATAAATCGATTGACATCAAAAACATGATCACCATAAAATAATCACCTTTTAATATACAAATGGAGGGTAAAGAATAAAGTGTAAATTCATTAGAGATATATTTTTGGAATATATAGAGTGAAAAAACCAAATTATAAAATTAATTTATTGAATACTTTTTAGAATCATCAATGTAAAATCCATAGTTATGAGTCTCTTTTCAAAATGTATCATTTGTTTTCATAAAAAACAAATGAAAATAAAAAAATCATGAATGATTATTTGAATTAAAAAATCTTTTTCCTTTGAAATAAAATGAGTAACTCATTGTAAGTTAAACACATAGAAAACATAGTTCAATTAGAAATTTTATAACTCAAAGAAAGGAGTTTTAATTACTAAGTCCTTACATTTACCCTTGATTTCCATGGAAATGATTTAACCTAATATATCATAAAGATAAATATATTATTTACCTATTTCAGAACATTATTATTATATATTTATATTTATACTCTTCATCAATAACAATTCACTTCATGTAAATTATTTTCATAATCTCTTTTAAAATTTGGGTGTTATTAATCTTAACCGTTTTTAACTAGATTCTAAAAAATCGGTGTACATATTCATTTTTCTTCCAAATATAATCACTTATAAACCATTAAAGGTTTTGTAATTGATGTTTTATAAAGACTTATAATGTTATAATTCAATTACATGTCATTTTTAGTCATGTTTTGTGAAAACTAAATTGGTGAAGATTTAGTTTTGGGTTATTTACTAATATTGATGGATTACCTCATAACAATCATTAAATTTTGTGTTGTCTAAAAAGAACCATAATAATGATATATATTAATTATATATATATATATATATATAATTTTTAATTATCAAATACAAACAAAAAACATTCCTGTTTGAGAGTGAATTAAATGAAAACACCTTTATTCATGTAGGTGGTAGTCCACACAACAAACGATTCATGTTTTTATTTTCCATAATAGAAAAGGGAAGGGTTGTTAATTCTTGTACCATCATTATAATAACATACCAGTATAATTATGATACTAATATTATAATTTTAGGATTTTGAAATGAATTTTGATGAATAATAAAAGTGTATAAATAAATATAATAGGAAAGAGATGTTTAGGAACTTATACCTCACTTCTTGGATTATCTCCTTTGCGGAGGGGATTAAACCTCTGAGTGATGGTATTTTGAGAAGAAATAAACCTCCTCAAGGTGCATGGTAGTTTGGATGATAGGATTTTTCTGAATTAGGGCCTAAAATAAGAGGGTTTTTAGGGTAAGTGAGGATAGTATTTCACTTTTTATAAGTGAAAGGGAGTGGAATTTTTTGTAAATTACCAAAAAAGTTCATGACTGGGAAGTCATAGTCAATAAAAGTTGATCAAAAATTGATAAATAATAGATTTTAGGGGATATAAGTCCAATAAAAACCTCAATAATTCAAATAGAAACATGTTTTAAACAAGTTAGGCCCTCTACCTCAAAGGTTTCTCAGTTTTACCATTTTAGTTTTTACCATGGCAACCCATTTTTACCTAGGTAATTTATCCTTAAAACCAGAAATAAAATGGTCCTTGTTTTATAAATTGGACATAATGATTAAAAATTTGAATTCAATTTTTTATTCAATTTTTTAAAGTGATAACAATTAATTTTAAAATACTAAATGTATTATGTATTGAAAACATTTTTTTAAATGTTACTTAAATTATAAAATGTCAAATATAGGTGCATAAATTAAGAAAATTAGTTTTTATAAATTTTAAATTCACTTATAAAATACATATTTATTCCCATAAAAATGTTTCATAAATTTCCAATTAATTATTAGATTATAATAATGCCATAAATTTATGTTAGTTTTGAAAATTGTATTTTAAAATATTCACCTAAAATTCAATGATTTTAGTAAATTTTCAAAAAATTATCAGAAATTAATATGCACATTGTAAAATCAAAAATGATGTTATAATTTTCAAATTTACATCGAAAAATTTATAAAAAATAATTAAAAATATAAAATCTTTTGAAAACTATTTTTATAGGAAAGAGACTTTTTCTATATTTTCTATTCTTATTCATATTTCTTATAAATTAATAATTAAAATTGTTTTAATAATTCATTCATATTAAAATATTTTGGTATTTAAAGGAAGTAAATTTTATAAAATATATTTCATTAGTTTCTTATATGTACTAGTTGAGTCGATATTCAAATTGAACTATATTTTTCTTGTATGTGTGAATATATATATATATATATTCATAATTTTTTTACCACTATTTACACCTTCCAATTCTAATACTACCTTATTATGGTCCATATTTGTTTGGTTTTGGTATTACTCATGGATAAAGCTATTAAACATTTTATTTATTTAAGGAGTAGAAAATTGAGTCGTTGCATTTTATCCCCCTTAAAAAGAATTTTCTCCCTAAAATTTCATTACATGGAAGAAAACAAGTGAGGGTACTTTTCCTGAATCACATAATTTGGTTCCCATGTATCCTTATAAAACATATGATTTATCCATATAAATTTGACCATATGAGTATTTTTATTTGCATCACACTATATATTCAATTCCGAGTTTCAAATAGTTGTTCCTCATATGAGAGGTCATATTCTAGTTGCACAACATTTGATCTTAGAACAGGTGAAGTATCTTATATGTACTTTCTCATTAAAGATACTTGTAACATGTATTGTAATTTGGAGATATGTGTATGGATATATAAGTTATATTCTATGACCCTGACATAATCCAAGACTTCAAAGGACTTGAAACACCTAGGGCTTAACTTCTATTTCTTCCCAAATATCATAACTTTCTTCTATAGAGATATTCAATGGAACACCTTTCACCAAATTTAAACACTAGGTCACATAGATGATTTTATGAATAACACTTATCTCCACTTTTTTCCAATTTCATATGTTTCTAAATTATTTTAACCTTCTCCATCATTTATTGGACAAGGTTATGACCTATCATCTTCGTCTCTCGGACTTCATCCTAGCATGTTGGAGTCCTATATCTAATCCCATAAAAAGTATCATATGATTCCATATAAATTATAAAATGGATATTTTATTATATTATAACTCTAAAAAGGGGTTCTTATACCAAGTTCCTTTAAAATCCATTGAATAATATCTTAGTATATCATCTAGATTTTGAATTTTCCTCTTAGAAAACCCATATGTATAAGGATGATACGAAATATTTTGGAAAATATCAACTTTGTATACAAATATTTATGAATAATTCTCCAAAACCTCAATGTAAAATTGGTATTATGATCAAATAAAATGGACATTTGTACTCTATGAATTCACACCACTTCCCTTATGTATATCTTGACGACTTTGTTGAGGGGTAAATATTCTATGATGAAAACAAAATGTGATACCTTTATAAGGAAATCAACTACAACCAAAATATCATTATAGACTTTAAAAGTTTTGGGGAGTCCTATGAACAAGACCATGGAAATGTTTTATCATTTATATACTGGTATGGGTATTGGTTCAAACTTTATATTAGAAATTTATTGTTCATTATCAACTTATTGTCATACCAAGAATTGAGATGCGTATTCTGAAATATATTTGTTCAAACTATCCCACTAGATTTTTTTTTGTTTTATATCTCTATATATATTCATATATTATAAATGTATAGAAATGTATGATCAATGTGGATCAACCAAAATTAACATCATTAATACTAGATTTTATGAGATACATATTTGGGTTTCAAACATTATAACTCTGTAATTATCAATCTTGAACTCTAGAATATTTGTTTCCTTTTTCTATAGACCAAAATCATCTTTTGAGAATTATTTGATCTTTATATGAATGGAAGGTCTAACTGTCAGTTGGGAAAGTTAGGATTTATCTCACCCCATTTTTACTTCAAGATCCATACTATGAAAAACAATGAGTTTTGGGTTTTTTTCAATCCTCATCATGGATAAAGTAACATGGTGTTCCCTACATAGAGCATCAACCACCTTATTTTCCTTCCCTGGTTGGTAATGTATTGAGAGTTCATAATATTTTATCTACTTAAATCATCTCCTTTGGTACATATTTATTTCCTAATTTGTGAATATATATTTCAATATCTTATGATCATTATATATATTCATCTTTTCTCCATAGAGATAATGTCACCAAAAATTCAAGGAAAAGATCACTTCTTCCAACACTAAATAGTGTGACACGTAATTTTCCTCATGAAAATTTAATTGGAATGAACCACAATAAATAACCTTATAATTTTTCATGAGGACACAACTCAACCACTTTTTTAAGCATCAATATATATTACAACACCTTCCCCACTATAGGGTAATATATGTACAAGAGTGGAGACAAAAAAACGTCTTATATTCCCTAAAAATTTATTCATATTCCACTATCTAAAGGAACTTTAATCCATTCTATGTAAACTTGGTTGGTTTATTTCATATCCCTGGGATATTTTTCACGAAGAATCAATAATATCCTACTAATACATGAAAAATATGGATCATAGTTGCACTGGTCAGTATAGTACATTTCTTGATAACTATCAACATTGATGGATCTACTGATATTCCCTTTCATGTGATTACATGACTAAATAATTATACCTTTTGAAGTCATAATTAACATTTTCTAAATTTATCATAAAACTTATCCTTTCTCAAGGTATTTAGCACAATTTGAAATTGATATTATTTCTCTTCCTTCCTCTTTGAATATATAATAGAATATTATCTTTAAAAACAACCACAAATTGGTCAATGTAGTTTCTAAATACTATTTTTATTATATCCATGAAAATATAATAGGATTTGGTAAGTCAAAATGTAATCACTATAAACTATTAGTTTATATACCTCATATAGAATTTTTTTTAGAAATATCCTCCTATTTGATATTTAACTAATGGTATACAGATCAAAGGTCAATATTTGAGAAGAATTGTTCTCATCAAAGTTTATTGAATATATCATTGTTATGGGGTAAAGGATATTGATTTTTTTATTTTATTAATCTCATGATAATAAATTTAAAGATACATCGATCTATTCTTATTTTTGACAAAGATGGCTTGTCAACCCCATGATGAAGCACTAGGGTGTATAAAACCCATGTCCAAATTGACTTGTTGTTGCTTCTATACCATCTGTAATTTAGTGGGATCCATTCAATACTGAATCTTTGAGATATTCATGGATCAATGTATGAGTTCTAATGGAAATTCCACCTAAAAATATAGGGCAAGGCTAGATATATCCTTTTAAAATACATTAGTATATTCCCCTATGATAAACATGTCATTAATGTTGATATCTTTCCCAATCATTTGATCCATGAGTCCCTTGTTTCTTATATTTATACTTGATAATATGATGATTTTTTATGTTAAATGAGTCTCCTGTATACTAATATTTTATCTCTTATATATGCATGAAAATATAATGCATAAACAGTATTATGTCAAATTACACCAAAGAAAGAATAATTAGTTCTGCAGGAAGTATCCTTTTACAAATCTTAATCGGGGATGATTTGTTTGGGGTGTTGATTCAACATTCTTAGAAAATTTGTTCTATATAAAAGAATGTGATGAACCAGGATCAAATAATGTATTGGTAGATCTGTAAAAGATATCAAGTGTAACTTACATCAATTCATTATCATGATTTACCTCATATGTATTAATTTCCAATGCACTTCCTTATTCCCATAGTTTGGGAGGATGTTGGGGTCTATATTATTTATTATCTTGAGGTTTGGTGCATTGATTCATATAATTATTGAACTCCTTGCACTTGAATCATTATCATGCAGGCATATCATTACTTGGTACCTTCTTCTCTTTTGTTTCTTTAATCAGAATCTTAGCCTTGGTTTGATATTTGTGGACTCGATGTCCTACTTTACCACACATAAAGTATTTACCTAATCCACATAGACAATTACTTGGTTAATTTATCCCATATTTATTTCTTATAGTAAATTGGTATTTCTTCCCACCATGTTTCTTATCATCGATGCTTACATGATAATCCACATTCCTTTTATTTTCCATAGAATATTGATTGGTTCCAATTCTATCTCTACCTTAAGATCACATCGAAAAGTCTCTTCATAGATTTCAAAATCTCTTTTTTCTAATTCTATAAAAATAATAGTCATTAATCCATTAAATAATTGATAAATTTTACTCTTGCTATCATAGATAAAATTGGATGCATAACTAACAAGCTTTTTGAAATTTTATTTATATGTTTCAATAGATTCATCAACTTTTTATTTCAATTACAATAATTCAAAATCCATTTTTGTTTGAAAATTATGTAGAAAATACTTAGTGAAAAATATCTTATTAAACTGTTCCAATTCTATAGAGTATATTTCCACTTTTTCCATAGTATTTCCAATGAGACTTCACCACTAGTCATCATCACCTTCTAGACAATAAACTACAAAAAACCCTTCTCACAGCCCGAGTCCTAGAGAATGGAAAATATATTTTTCATTGAATTGATCCAATACTCAGTAGAAAATGGAATATAATAACTGCTAAAATAGGGTGAACATTGAGTAAAAAATGACTCAATATTGAGTTTCTCCCTCCTTGGTGGCTTTTGGAGTTCAACGTGATTTGGGTTATTTTCTACAGCTTGAGATAGTTGGGTGAGAATTTCTATAGCATTTTTCATTTCAATTCCATTGTTGACTCAGTTCATGAAGGTTCCTATCATTTCCTTGAATAAAGGAAAACTAGGAATGAGCATACCTAAATTTATGATTTTACATAAAACAAAACTATAAATATATAAGAAGGTTTTAAAAAATTATAAGAATATATTATCCTATAAATATCTAGGTTTTAATCTATGATATTCATTCTTTTATTTCAAATTAAACTAGTTATATATATTCAAATCCATCATAATGGTTTGTAAGGATAATGTGACTAACCGAATCATATCCCTTTGGAGTGTCAAATTAGGTACGCAGTAAGGGTTTATTCACAGTGCATGAAAATGATGGTCGTGATATACTCGACCAACTCTTTTCAGGGTTATTACACTTAGATTCATCTATAAGAAAACCATTTCCTCTTTTAATATCTAGAAAAAGATGTATTTTTAGAAAAAAACTCATAATCTATACCTTAACAAATATTAATATTTCATCTTAAACTTATCCTTAGGGTTTTCAATAATTTCTACTAAAATAATCTAAAAAACTAACTAAACCCTACACAGATACCAAATAAAAGTAACCTAAGATAAACATAACGTAAATGATTCTTTAATCTCATGATTTAAATAATAAATCTCACAGACAATCACATAACCCAAAGACCGAAAGGTTTAGTGTCATGGAGATTTGCTACTTAAAAAAACTTGTTTTACAACAATTTTAATTGATTCTTCAAAATCACGATTCTCAATACCATTTTTTAGATATATCACATTATATAATCATCTTCATCATTGTAATAAAGTGATGATCTCAAATGCTCATTAAGGTAAAAACATATCATAACATGAAGGAAAATATGAGGTAGACATAAATATCATAATAAGTAATCAAAATAACATATATGATAGTCATAAAACATGTTAGAGTAATATAAGATCATGAAAATATCATTAAGGAATCATAAAAGATATGATCTGTATCGAAACACTTCTAAATAGCCATATAAGTTTAATCATGACATAAAAGTGTGGAATAATTAAATAATAAGGCATAATATTAAAAACATGGAATTTAATGGAAATTAAATGAATTTTAAAAATTTACCATAACTTCAAAAACAACATATAAATGGGGTGAAAAATAATGATAGAAAACCCAATGTGAGAAAACTCATTATTTCCATGACTATGTGAATAAACTCATTATGTCAATGCCTAAAAATATGAACAAATCCACCATGCCCACACCTATGTAAACAAACTCATTATGTCAATCCCTGATTATATCATGAGATATAAACATAAACAAATTCATTATAGGATGATATGAGACCCCACACATAATTATTCATATATATTTGTTCCACTTAAAATCAATCATAAACATATCTTAATGGACACATAGAAAAAGAACATGTCTCTTAATCATCCAAGTTGAATTCATTCACTTTTCAAAAGAACCCATAGAAATAAAATTAGTTTCAAAATAAATCCAAATAGAAATATTTCACTATTTATAAGAACCCATGGAAATAAAATTGGTTTTTATAAAATATTCAAATGGAAATCATTCACTTTTCATAAAAAACCCAAGTAAATAAAAATGGGTTTTATAACATTAATTAAAAACATGAAATAAATGGATTGATAATGAAAACTTGATTACCTAATTACAATCAATTATTAATATAAGAATGGATGGTAAAACAAGAAATGTTACTTGTAAAGACTCGTAAATTTCAAGGAATTTTTTTTCTTAATTTTCTTTGAAATTTTACAAAAGCGCAGTTTCTGACGGCACCTGATTCTGAGGCCCGGTGTGCCTGGAATCATTTTCCAAAGTTTGGCTCGGGTACGTTTAGTGAACGGACGAGTGGGTTTTTCTAACTTTTGAACCGGTGCCCGGAATCGAATTCTGAGGGCACCGATGAAATCGCAGCGCCAATATTTGATTAGAAACTCCTCTTCCGGAGTTGCGTTTGCTCAGGTGTGGTTTTTAATTTCCGGCCTTAAAGTTAAGAAATAAAATAATTTTTTTCGACAACTTTATTTTTTTTCACTTAAGCCACTTGGAAGCCACTTGAAGCCATTTAAAAGCAGCTTAAACTGAGTTGAACCGGATAAGGTACTATCCAGAAATATCCTACCCTCTTGGTAGGATATTTGGGAGATGGGGCCCGCACGAGCCCCGCCGTTTCTTTCCGCTAAGTAACGCACCCGCGAAAACCCGTCATTATGAAAGTCAACTGACGCATTTTCTTAAATTCTTAACAGACCATTTAATTGGGCGGTTTTCTTCGTGAACAAAATGAGCTGTTACTTTCGTTGAATTAATACAACGAATTGATGGGTCGTTACTTACCTTTTCGTTTGTTGGCGTTATAATAAAATAAGACCAAAAAGGTCTTTTGAAGGATTACTCGTTGAGAGGCTTGACAGAATCCTTGAGCCTTTATCCTCCTTCACAAAGAACGCGAAGAACGCGAAGAACGCCGGCCTCCGACGAAGAACGCCGAACCCGTGGAAGTCGACGACGCGACGCCATGTTCCGTGACGCCGACGTTCCCTTCCTGCAACGTTCTTCTGCGACGTCTCTTCCTCCGCAACGAATCTTCGATCTGCTGTTTGAGGTAAGAGACTCTCGGTTTCTCTTAAATCTTCCTTGTGTCTTTTTTAACAAAACACAGATTTAATTTTATATAATTAAATTAAATCTGTTTTTTTTTATCCGTTGAGTTCGCCGACTCAACGCCGGTTTCCGCGATGACACGACGCCCTTCCGCGACGACGCGACGATCTCCTCCTTCCGTGACGAGCAATTCCACGAAGGACGTGCGTACGATGACGACCAACAAGGTAGGGGTTGATATGAACTTTTCCTTTTTCCCGTGTTGTTTCCATTCAAGAATGAAGAACCCGATTCATAAACAATTTTTATTTCCTTAAAAATTATTTTCGGATATGTATTCATATGTTGAATATTGTTCCTCCCGTTGTTTATCACTAACGCGAAGGGTGCGGGCCAAACGAACACGGCCCGACAACCCTCCGCAGTTCTTCGTTATTGTACGGATTTGACGGGCGACGATGGAACGTGCTGCAACGGAAGTGTGATTGTTCCGTAGTGAAGAGCAAGTCCCGGGAGGAGCAGCAGCGCAGATGGGAACAAAATCGGACCACCGGAGCGACTCCGGTGGCCCGAAAAAACCGCCGGTGGCACAGGTCGCCAGCGCGGCGGCGCCGGCAGCCGGGAGCGGCGGCGCCCCAGTGCGCCGCCGGACAAGGCCGCCGCGACAGAAGCAGCGGCGGCGGCACTCGCGGACCCGTGGCCGTGCGGGTCCGACGCGTGCGGGACGCGGCTGAAGCCGCGTCCGGTTGTCCGAGCGACACCTCGCGGGTGCCGCGGGGTTGTCACGCGGGGGCAGCGGCTCCCCCCCGCGTTGCTCGGCTATCCAGGGCAACACCCCGCGGCTGCCGCGGGGGTGTCACGCGGGGGTGGTGGCTCCCCCCCGCGTCGCTCGGCCAAGTCGAGCCGGGCTGGCCGAGCCAGGCCGGTCCGACCGGCCGGGCCAGACCGGGTCCAACCGGGTCGGACTGGGTCGACCCGGTTCGGCCGACCCAAGGGGGGGGGGGGGGGGGGGGTCGGGCCGGCTCGGCCCGGGCCCGGACCCCCCGTCTTTGGACTGTTTTCGGTCAAATGCCCGTAACTTGAGATACGGGCCTCCAAACGACTCGCCGTCAGCGGAAACACGATCCTTGGATCGAGGCAGTCGTTTCGGTATATCTCACTCAAGGTTTCGGAATACTTTGAGTTCGGCCGGGTTGGTTCGTACACGAAACCAACCGGGCCTTCGGAGCGGAAACACTCATATCTTGAGCTACGGACGTCCGATTGACGTGCCGTCAGCTTTGTTGATTTCCTCTAAGTGAGATGGATCTTTTGGCATACTCTGCCCGAGGTTTGGACGCAGGTGGAGTATGGTCGGGTTGGTTTTTCCTTAAAACCCAACCGGGCCCCTGAGACGAAAAAGCCAATAACTCTCAGACCGGGCGTCTGATTGACGCACCGTCTGCAGCGTTGAGTTCCTGTTGACGATGCGGAAATTTTGGATACATCAACTTCATACTTTGTGACAGTTGATGTATCGGCCTCTTGGCTCATGGAGCGGACCCTCCCGAACGAGCTTGCTGTGTGCGGGAACCCTAGAGCTGGCTGCGACTGCTACTTCGACAGCAACGACCATGCAGAGATCCTCAGTGGACTGCGGCGACGACTGTGCAGAGATCCTCAGTGGACTGCGATGATGACTGTGCAGAGATCCTCAGTGGACTGCGACGACTACAGCACTCAAGGATCCTACGTGGATCAGTGCTACAGGTCCTGTGTGGGCCCGATCCTGTGTGGGTCTGATCCTGTGTGGGTCAGCGCTCAGCAGTTCTGGGTGAGCCAGCGCCTACAGGTCCTATGTGGGCCCGATCCTGTGTGGGTCATTGCGGGGGTCAGTTACCTATCGATCCTTCGTGGGTTCGACAACTTAGATGGATCAGTGATCATCTTTATCGTCATCCGAAGAAGTATACCTGTGTGAGATGAATCTTGTGTTACTCTCCTTTGTGGATTGTGTTGAGTTATCCTGTGTGGATTTACTGTTTACTCTCCTTTGTGGATTGTGTTGAGATATCCTGTGTGGATTTACTGTTTACTCTCCTTTGTGGATTGCATTGAGCTATCCTGTTTGGGTATACGTTTGCTTTCCTATTTGGACTAGGTTGTGCTTGGGCTCGGACGTTGGAGTCGAACGGGAATTGATGACTTAGGTATATGTATGGGCATATACCTAAGGAGTGTCGGTTGTTACTTCGTGATTGTATCTTCCCTTTGTGGTTTATCCTTTGTGGATTTCGGGAGACCTTCGGGGGTCTCGGGGTCCCTACTGAGTAGCTCATACTCACCCCTACACGGGCTATTCCCGCACTTCGTTGTGTTGGTTGCAGACGACGGACAGCGCTAATCATGGTGGAGGCGTGCGGAGCCGGACGGTACCTAGAGGTGGACCACTGGGCGGGACGTACTCAGAGCGGTCAGGTGGACTCGAGGAGCAGTGGAGGCTATCTGTACCCACCCTTCAAGTGGGACTTCCAGAGGACGGCTCGACGCTGCGTCTTTTCCTTTCAGTTGTTTTTTTTCCTTTCAGTTGTACTTTACAGTTGGGCTTGTATTTCCAGCCCCCTTTTACTTTCAGCACAGCTTGTACAGTTTTTACTTAGTGTTTACTTTTCCGCTTGCTTACTCTGTGGTGCTTGTTTCCTTTTCAAAGGCAATGCCTTCCCTTTTGTTGGGATTTACGCCTTGGTGCTAGTCGCCAGCCCCTGGCCTATGGAAGGCGGGCTTGGGGTAGTCACGGTACGGGCTCCGAGGACGGGTCGTGACATTACTTCATTGGAGATAGATTTTATATAATATATATAGTAAAATGAAAACCAAATAACAAAAGATATTTGTTGAAAACATTTTGGGATCATCAATTTAAAATCCATAGTTATAAATCTCTTGTCAAACAGTATCCTTTATTTTCTTAAAAAAAGTTTAAAGAAAAAATAATGAAAGTGGATTTGAATTAAAAACACTTTTCCCCAAAAATAAAAATAGTAAATCATTTTAAATGAAATACTTGGAAAACATAGTTCAATAAGAAATTTCATAACTTAAATAAAGGAGTTTGAGTTACCAAGTCCCTTATATTTACCCTTTATTTATTAGAAATTCTTTAAAATCTTTTATTAAAACGATAAAAATATTAATTCACTATTTTAGAACCTTATTATTATATATTTATATGTATTCTCCTTGTTAATATAAATTCTCTTCATGTGCAATATTATTGTGATCTACTTTCAACATGGGGTGTGAATAAACATAACCATTTTGAATTATGTTTGTAAAAGTGGTGTCAATATTCATTTTTTTATTAAATAAAATAATTTAAAAACTATTAAATGTTATGGAATTAATTTTTATATAGCTTTATAATGTTATAATTTTATTATGTTCTATTTTTATTTGTTTTTTATGAAAATAAAAATGTTTAAGACCTTGTTTCAGGTTATTTATTGATATCAATGGATTACCTCATAATGATAATTACATTTTGTGTTATCAAAAAAGACCTATATTAATGATATATATTAATTATATATATATATCATATATACTTAAGAAATATAAACTAAAACAATCCATTTTTTGAAGTGAAAGAAAATGAAACACGTTTATTCATGGAGGTGGTAGTCTACACAATGAATGATTCACGTATTCATTTTTTTTAAAAGAAAAGGATATAGTGGTTAATGATTCTACCACAATTATAATAGCATATTGGCATAATAATGATACTTATTTTATCATTTTATGTTGGTGAAATGAAATTTTAGGAAGACAACAGGTGTATAATGAAATAGAAAAAGAAAGATAGGTTTATGAACTTATACCTCACTTCTTGGATTATCTCCTTTGTGACGGAGATTAAAATTTTGAGGGATGGAATTTTGGGAAGACAATAACAATATTAAAGTTTCTTGGAGTTTATAAGAGAGGTTTAGGTAGATTTTTGGAGGAATGTAAAAATTAATTCTGTGGGGGGAAGTGAAGAGAGGAGTTCCCCTTTATAAGTGGAAAGGAGTAGCACTTTTCTAGATGCCAAAAACATTTCAATAATGGGAAGTCACTCTCAAGGAAAGTGGATTAAAATTTGATAAATAATGGAATTGTGGGGAGATAATGTCAATCCTAACCTCTACCATTCAAATATAATTACGTTTTAAAAAATTTAGGTTCTTTACCTCTAAGGTTACTCACTTTTACAATTTTAGTTTTCATCGTGGTAACTAGTTTTTACCCCAAAAAATGATACCTTAGGCCCAAAAAATAAAATAGTCCTTATTATATAGTTTATACCTAATGATTCCAATTTTGAAATTCATTTTTTTATTAAATTTCTAAAAGTCATAAAAATTAATTTTAAAATACTAAATGTATAATGTATTATTTATTTTTAAAAAAAATATAACATTAATTATAAAATGTCAATTTTGGGTTTATAAATTCAAAAAAAAATTCAAAAATATAAATATACTTATAAAATATATTTTTATCCTTTGAAAAAAGTGTTATATATTTTAAATTTATAATTGTATAATAATAATTTCATAAATTCATGTTATTTGTAAAAACAATATTTTTCAATATTCTCCTAGAAATAATTTTTTTTATAAAAATATCAAAAATTTATATTAAGCTAATATGGCCATGATAAATCCAAAAACAATATGTTAAATTTGTAAAATTCACATCCTAAAATTTATAAATTTTATTTTCAATTAAAAATAATAAATATAGAGAAAACAATATTTTTTGAAAAGAGTCTTTTCAAATATTATTTCTTCCTCATGTTTCCTATAAATTACTAATTGAACTAGTGGTAATCCATTTTTCATATCAAAATATATTGTGCTTGAAAAATGTAAATTTTAATAAATTGATTTCATTACTTTCCTAACTACACTAGTTGAGTTGATATTTAGAGTCATTATTATTTTATTTTCATTTATTTATTTATATATTTATTTATTTATTTTAAAAAGTCTCTTATCATTGTTTATACTAGTATATTCTACAAATACCTTTTGATAGTTTATATTTTATTGGGTTTTTTCGGGTGAAGAAATCCATCAAACACATTATTTATTTAATAATGAAAAAATTTCATAGTTACATTTGATGGGGGGAGGGCTACGTTGAGAAAATAATGAATTATAATGGGATGGTTGGGGTTTTGTGCAAAATAATAAATAAATATAAGTGTATATAAATATAAATTATATATATATATAAATATATATATATATATTATATAAACATTATATAAACATATTTAAGTATTATATATATATATATATAAATATATAAATATATCATATAAATGTATTTATAATTAATTCATTATATAAATATATATTAATACATCTCTTAAATGTATTTATAATAAATAAATTAGATATATATTAAAAATATATTAATGAAATTTATATAAATATATAATACATTGTATAAATGTATACAAGTATCATTAAATAAGTGTGTTTAAATTTATTATATAAATATATTTTATACATTTATTCATAAAAATTACATTATATAAATATAAATATATATAAAAATATTAATTATATAAACACGTTACATAGGAATAAATGTATTTAAATATATTATACATATAAAATATAAAAATATACATATATGTAAAAATATATTAATATAAATATATGTATTTAGAATTTAAAGACACAGACATGTGTGTGTGTGAATTTGTACAAAAACGATTTATATAAAATCTATTGTAATTTTTATAATTAATGAAATGGATTCAATAATAATTGAATATGTTAAATATATATATATCAGTATACATGAATTTATATATATATTAAAAATAAATTATATAATAGAAATATATAATTATTATAATATGGTGTATAAATATATATAAATATACATTAAATAAATTTAGTTAAGTATATTATATGAATACACTATATAAACACATTTAAATAAGTTTCATAATCAAATTATTTTAATTTATTTATAATAAATACATTGTATATAAATGAAATCCTAAAAAATATATTATATAAACATAAATATTTTTAAATCTATTAATTATGTAAACACAATTTATAGAAATGAATGTTTTTAAATATATAAATAGACTTTAAATATATAAATATACATATTTAAATGTGCACACACATATGAATATTGATGTGTATATATGAATAAATTATGGATACATTAAATTATATTTTCATTTCATATCTTGGATAATCCTTTTTTTAAATAGGTTGAGTGGGAACCCTTATAAAACCTGAAGGCCCAAAATACATGGTTTGAAGGCATATAGGCACAAGGATAAAGAAATATCACAAAATATCAAACAATAACAACTCTTCCATATGCTTTTTCATCCATCAATGCACAAATATTTTGCATCTATAGCCACCCCATCACTACCTCCACTTCTTGTGTTCATTTTTACTCATTTGTTTCTGCCAGTGATTGATGTCACCACTGTTTCTCCCCTTGATTATCTCTCTATGTCTAGATGACATGGTGGTGACTTCTATCATCTCGCACTCCACCAATTCCTAATCTAATCTAGTACATATCCTAAATTCTTAACATGATATGGACAAGGTGTCTGAAATGTCATGACACCCTTCCCCCAATGGTACCCATACTATACTGGAAATGAAAAAAAATGATATAAATACATTGAAAGACTACTTTCATAAAGCCACGGATTGGAGACAAGCACTAAGGGTGTATCATACAAATAAATGGGAGGCATTATCCTCTAAAAATAACATAAGGAGAGAAAGATAAGATCAAACCACCAAATGACTCTAATTCATAACAAAATTAAAGTGTACCAATACATGCATGTAGTGTCAAACAAACAGAACTGAAAAAGAAAGTACAAGTACCAAAAAGAAAAACTTCGGAAGTGACTTAATAGCCCAAACAACTCTTGAAAACCCCACAAGCAAGTAATTTCTATCCCGATCACCAAATAGTTCCTATGGCCCTGAAAATCTAAATATATATATATATATAGGGTGAGCATACCATGTATACTCTGTACCATGCTACCTATAACCTCTTTTGAAAAATGGGGACGAATCATACTAAAACCTAATAAAAAATAAGTAAAGATAAATCATCACCTAAAAAAGTATACTACATTCCCAACCTCACCACGACTATCTCACCAAGTATAACATATAAGTAATAACATAATAACTATCATGATATCAATATGAAGGTAGTTATCTACCACTTTCCAACTAGTTTATTGATCTACTACCAATCTGGCATGTCCTAATCCATCTCTCTCTAATTATAATCCATCATGAAAACACCTAGGGAACTGTAACATACCATGGACCTCATGAATCACATAATCTCATCATAATCATCCACATCTCTATATAAAAACCGAGTAGTTTCTGGGATCCACCATAGCCCGTATATCATGTATTACACCTAAAATATCACATCTCATACACATCATACCTATAATAATCCTTATGTACTAAACCTGTATATACATGTGTGTGAAATAAGAAAAATTCATTATAAACATGTACACACATATAAATGGTAAAGGTAAGAATCATTCATACCTGGACATATTATTATCAAAATATAGGGTAGGGAAAGAGTGGGTAGACAACCATTTATTCCTCACCAACCTAGATATTAGGGAAAACGTCTTCTATAGACTATTGGTGTTGGTCACCCTACTGACATAGATGGGGTATAATATGAAAATACATAACATAAAGAAATATAAATAGCTCATAACCACACTATGGGAAACTACCTAGCATTTACCTCAACTGTAGTTATTATTGGTTGAACACCCAGCTACCACTACTAAGGACTAGATATCTTATAAGAATACAAACATTTAAAAATACTTTAAAATAATTTTTTCTATTAAAAAATTCATAATTACCTACTTATCAACCAATTATTTCATGCCCCCTTTGAATAATCCAACCGATCTCATGGTTCTTAAATAATTAACATCAACAAAATTATATTAACCCTCCAACTCCAAGGGTTAAATTTATTTAAATTAATTTCCATTCCATAATTCTGAGTACTCTAGGACTCATTTTGATATACCATAAAAGATACATAACCCATGAAAATATATTTTTGTTAAGCAGTGAGTAAAATAAAGAAAAAATAATAAACCTAGCCATCTAGACTTTTAAGTATATTAATTATTAAAAAAAGTATCCCAACTTCAACCTATTCCATTAGTCTTAATTCCCTGCCCAAAATCCCCATGCATATCACCATGAATTCCTCCATAATAGGCACCCCCACCCATTTCTGTTCAAACCATCAATAATCATAGGCTCACATCACATTGAATGGAAAGGATCCTCACATATTGAATGTGAACACGGAAACAAGTAAAAAATATTTAATCAGGATATTAGGCCCTAAAAACAAGGCATCCAAGATTCATAAGTAAAATGGGCTCACTCATCCCCATACATCATTCCATACCCAATCAAAATCCAGAATGAGTATAACCCATTTTTTTACGCTAAATTTATTTAAACATATTTTATTAAACTATATTTAAGTTATCTATCCCTAGTATATACATTCATTATTTCAAATAAAAACCAAAACCAATATTTCCAAACATAAATTTTACTCAATAACAATAAAAATATTTAGCGTAAAAATCATAAAACTTCATATACTATCACGACCCCATAATTTAATTATACATCAAGAATAACAATTATTCTTTTTATGTAATAACTCTTATTTCAAATTATCAAGAAACATAGTACTACGACATGAAATTATCCTTTTCTCTCTCATGGGAAAATTTTCCTGTTACAAGGGATAAATTCCTTAAGCAACAACATGTGATTCCTATATTAGAATTATTAGTTTTCATTTACTTCATGTTAATTATTTATTTATTTAATTTCCATCAATGATATTTATTATAATCTAACAAGTGAAGATGATATTATAGAGATAAAAATAAATCATACATCATGTGACTCACCCATTTAATTTATTTAGATAATTAGTAAAATATAATTATTAGACTCAAAAACATAAAAAGTAATCTCTTCTTACACCTGTATAAATTATATTTCATGTAATAAAATATATTGTTTTTTATAGGTTAATGTCTCCAATTTAATCAAAGGAATGAATCATTGTTAAATCACAGTTTTCATATTGAAGATATGTGATATGATCCCCTACCTAGAAAAAAATAATTTTCACTCGATTTGATAAACCAAAATATAGGGTGTGTGCATAGGCTTGTAACTTCAAAGGAATAACTCAGACTAATTGTAAAAGGGTTAAATGCCCCTAATTTAAACACTCTAGAACCATGATCTTGATAAAATGCAGAAATAATGATTTAAGGTAATAATTATTTATTTAAAATAAAATATAAAGTCTAACAATATTTATAGATTCTAATTCTACTTACATTAATTAATTTGAATTTGGTTTCCATTTGATTAATACAAAAAGACACAGATACATGGGAATACTTATGAAAATTAAATGCTATTATTATTCTCTTTGAAATGGGAATTTAAATTACCTTAATTAAATGTTTAAAATGATATTTATGATAAAAATACATATTCACGACATTTTGGGTATTCTGAAAAATTTTGAAATTTTAGAATTTTGGAAATGGTATGAAAGGACAATATGAAGGGACCAAGAAACCATGAGAACAAAAAAAATTACCACAATAAGGGACTACAAGGATATAAGGAAAAAACTATGATCATGTGAAGAAATTGTGTGATTGTGATAAGAGATTATACAACTTTGTGATTTAACTATTGACTATGTGAAGGAAAGAGTTTGACCATGATTAGGGATTGTGTGGTTGTGTGAACTAACCATCGATCACATGAAGGAAAGAGATTGACCAGAGACCCAACAATAGCCCTAAGTCCAAACTAGGTTTTTGAGACATACATGTGATCATGAGTCCAAAATATGACTATTATTTACACATATGATTGTGAAACACACCTACAACTATGAAACATACTTGTGACTATGAGACACGCCTAAAACTATGATATATAAACCTATAGTCATGAGACTGAATCATTGACTTTGAGAAGGAAACCTCACCACATGAATTAAAATATAAAGGGAAAAAGGAAAGTATTCTCCCTATAAGAAGATCTAAAACTTGTAAAAGAACAAATTAAATAGGCTAGAAATATGGGACCTTACATTAGATACCTCTCAATTAATTCTAATTCTTAAGAATTTACAATAAAACCTATAAGGAAAAGAGATGAGGTATGAATAGACACACAATTAGATACCACTCAAGGATCTTTATATAATAGAAATGCAGCCATCCCATCAGAGGAATTAAGTATACTATAATAAAACATCATCAAATGATAAATAGAAACATACTCAGATAAAGAACAAGTTTAAAAACATCATCTCAAAAAAGTAAAAAAGTGAATCGTAAAAAAAATATGAGACAATGAGTACGTATTTTCAAATCATGTTCTTGAGTGGTTATATTTATGCCACTATGTCACCACATGACATGAACTAAGGAAATAGAAAACCCACACAACATCTTCTATTCATAGTACCAGATCTCCAAGTATTTCCCCTCAGAGGTTGAATCATCAAAAAATGATCTCTTCCCTATCGATGATGTAAGAGTCATAAAAAGGATAGAGGAAAATATAAAACATGTGAAATAAATCATGAATCTAGATCATATATGGGGGAAGTGGTATCTAATACTCAATGACTCCAACATGATCCCACACCTTGAAAGGCCCAAAAAAATAGGGATATAGCTTACTCCCATGACAAAACCTTTGATACGCATGTTGAGGATTCACCTTAAAAAACATAAGCTCAAATATTAAACCCTATAGGCATCCTCTTGTGGTTTTCCTAGGAATTATAATGATCGTGTTCTACCTTCATTCTCACAAGAATCACCCAAACCATCTATTTCATGATTTTTACTAGTTTCGGCCTAAAAATTGATAACTCTCTGACCTTGGTCTAACAAAATGGTTAATGGAAATTCTGAAATACAAATATTCAAAGGGAACTATACCAATGGTGGAGTTAAAACTATTATTATAATCAAACATAGCCAAAGATAGTTGGATCATATGTGAAACTCTAAAATATAGGACACAAGTGTTTAACATATCTTTAAGAGTCTAGATGTTATACTTTTTCCAACCATACTTCTATGTATTAAAAGTAGTTATAAGGAACAATTGAGATCTAAAAGAATGTTAGAGATATATCTATGCCCTAGAGGTAAAACAGGGATAAAGATCAAAGATAATAATCCTTGTGACTTTGGGAAGACTCACAACCTTCTCTAGATACTGCCTTGATAAAACCATCACTGAGCTCAATTACTTAATCACTAAGAAGTGATAATATTTCATCACACATTCCACTATCACCCATATAACATCCCATACATTCTGGGATAAAGGTAAATCGGTGAAAAATTTCATCGAAATATCCCCCCACTTCCACTAAGAAATATCTAATGACTGAAGAAAACCACTAGGTACACATTATTTAACCTTTATCATCTATCAGACTAAACATCATGAAAAAAACTCCGCAAATGAATTCTTTAAACCAGGCCACAAAAACTTACCTCTCAAAGAATGGTACATATTTTTTATTCTATGATGTACTGAAAAACATTAGTTGTGGAACTCTCAGTGAACCACCTCATGCATCACAAAAGGAATGAAAATACTCCACTTGAATAACAACTATAATTGATCATCCTTTGACTAACCATAAAGGGAATCTACACAAAAAACTCGATCTCACCAAACATACACCTCGGAAACCCCCATATAGAAATCCTCCACCTACTACACCAAATATGACTACACTATCATATGAAAAATTTATCATATACCTCTATCCTCTATTATATTGTCATAAACTATCCCTAGTACACTGTATGGTTTGTGAAAATTGGCATTAGAGATTTAGGTTGAACATCTTGTCTTGATGTTAGTATGAATTGTGAAATATTTTCTGGATATATGAGGTAGTTGTAATTGAGTTCTTATCTATCTCTCAATTCAATTAAACATAATTCTCCTTGGGTGGTAATGGAAATACATATTGTGTATTAGTTCTAGTCTTTTCCCTATTTCGATTTGGATATATTGAAATAAAAAACTTGTCGTTCTATCTTTTGGGATTACTTTACCTTTTTACTATGTTTTAGTGTAACTTGATGTCTTCCTTATTATTTTATAATGTTGTGTAGTTCCATGACTCAGAGAATATGTTTGAATAAAATCCAGGAGGAAGTTATTATTGAACATTAGTGATTGAATTGTTTTCTAGATCTAAATTTGGTTGATTTGATTATGTTCATTTTCCAAGATCTAGGATAGAAACCACCTCCATTTTCAATTCAGGCTCAATATTTTGATCCTTAGAGGTATGTTCTAAATATTTGTTCTCAAGAGTTCCTTCACCAGAATCTAGAACCCTTGAAAGGCTCAAATGATCCACAAGAGTCCAAGGAGTGGTTGATAAGAATGGAATAATATTTTAGGATCATGGACACACCCGATGAAATCAAAGTGAAGTGTTCCACCTTCTTGTTGGAAGGACCAAGTAGAATATGATGGGAAGCTATGATAATGATGATGAAACACGAGGGATTGGATTGGAAATACTTCAAATTTCTTTTCACTGACCATTTCTATCCAAATTTGTTAATGTTGGTCAAGTCCACTAAGTTTTTCAAAATTGAGTAGGCTAAAAGGGGCATGGTAGAATATAAAAACCGTTTTTCTAAGATCATGCACTTCTCACCTGATATAGTAACAAATGTAAAGATGAGGGCTCAATGTTTTGAGTTGGTACTTTATTGGGATATTTGTTCTCGGGTTTTCTTGTTGAAGGACCCATCTTATGTTGATTTGTTGGATAGAGTACTTATGGTTTAAATGGACATAGATATAAAGTCAAGGTTATCATGAGTTAATTTATCTCTTAATGGAATCATGAGTTCCTTCTAAGGAAATCCTAACTATGACGATTCTTATAGCAGTTCTTGATAGTAGGGTCATTCTAGACCTCCTGCAGTACTAGGAATAGGTCTTTTGATTTTCTACTGTTATGGAAATTTGGTACATTCAAAGAGTTATTTCATTGAGGCACCTAAGAACTGTGACCCTTGCGGGAACTTAGGTTACTTAAATAGATTTTGTCACATTTATTCCACTCCTCATAGTGGAGATGGAACATCAGATACTCCTAAAATAGTGGGGAAATTAGATGCTTCACGTGAAAAAGCATTCAATCCAAAGGCATTCAAAAAAATGCTTCTTCTCATAGTTGAAGAGTCTCCAAAGAAAGAGGATATGGGTCCAGTGATAATGAGAGGTACCATTTTTATAGATTCATCATATGTGACTGCTCTAATTGATACTAGTTCATCTTATTCATTTATTTAATCCTTTTTTGTTAATATGATTAATCATCCTACGGAGCTTTTATTTTGTGTAATGGATATTATTACACCCTTTGGTATGAAGAGAGAGTAGGGTATCCCTAGTCCCACTCGGGTTTCCTCTCTATCAGATGTTGAAATTTCTTGGAGTTTCTAGTTCCTGACATGAAAACACTTGACATCATATTTGGGATGGATTGGCTCATTACCAATAAATCATGGATTGATTGTTATCTTTGTCGGGTCTCCATTACTACACTCAGATGTGTGTTCTGTATCTTTGAAGGATAATGGGACCCAATGTAGATCAGATCCAAAAACTTCTTATCCAGATTTTGGAAAAGTAATATTGGTGTTTGAATTTGATCTGGAGAGGGAATCTTTGAGCAGTGATCTCCCTCCAGTTTTCATCGATTTTCTCGACATGTTTCCTTCTAGCTTCTCTGGGATTCTGCCGATAAGGCAGGTTGAGTTTCAAATTGACTTAATTTTTGGTACTCAACTAGTATTATTCCCTTTTAATAAATGGAATCTGTTGAAATGAAAGATCTGAATTCTCAGTTGGAAGATCTTCCTGAGAAAGGATTTATATGCCCGAGTGTATCACCTTGGGTGGTGCTTGTTCTCTTAGCTAAGAAGGCTAATGGGTCACTTATCCTATGTGTTGATTACTGAAATCTTAATCGAGTTACAATAAAGAAAAAATATATGTTACCATGGATTGATGATTGGTTTTAATAGTTGAAAATGTCGAAGTGGTTCTCGAAGATTGATCTTTAATCTGGTTACCATCAATTGAGGATAAAAAAAATATAACATTCAAAGACCTCCATTTGGAGTAATTATGGCCATTATATGTAACTTTTCATTCATTTTAGTCTAACTAATTCTCCTGTAGTTTTCTTGGAATTAATTAATATAATTTTCCATGCGTATCTAGATAATGTTTTGGTTTTATTTTGGGATTAAATCCTTATTTAGTCTAAGTCCAAGGAGGATCATGAGAATAATTTAATAATAGTTTTGAGTTTTCTGAGAAATATATGTCTTTATTCAAAGATTTCAAAATTTTATTTTTGGATTTGGGAAGTGAATTTCTTAGGTCATATGGTGTCAGAACAAGGAATATATGTCCATCCTGATAAAATAAAGTTTTTTATGACATGGGAGAAACCACAAAATTTCTTCGAGATCTAGAGATTCCAGGTCTTATCTGGATAATATCATTAGTTTTATAAGGACTTATTGAAGTTGGATTCTCTAATTATTTCTCTCACTTGGAAGGGAGTAAAGTTTTATTAGGATTAAAAATGTCACATTTATTTTGTTGAGATGAAATGTATTCAGACTACAGCACCGGGGTTGACACTTCCAGAGGCTGGGCAGGGCTATGTGGTCTTTTGTGATGCCTCATGTTTAGGCTTGGGATATGTTCTTATGTAAGGTTATCATGTCATTTCTTATGGATCTTGTCATCTTAGGCCACATAAGAAGAATTATCTGACCCAATCCTTGATTTTGAAGCTATGAAGCCCATGCTTAAGAGTTTCCGGCATTACCTTTACTGATAAATGTTTACTATGTATTCAAAAACAAAATCTTGAGTAATATCTTATCTCCAAAAGATTCGAATCTCCACTAGAGAAACTGGGTGAAATACCTACTGTCTTTTGATTTAAACATCACTGATACCCTAAGGAAAGGGAATTTTATTATAGATGCTTTGAATAGGAAAACTCAAATCCATGTAGTGAAAGAATCATCATAAGAGTTTAATTTAATTTCTCTATTTACACAGTTTTATATTGGAGTTCAGGAGAAAGGGGTTAAGGTTTTACTAGCTAGATTTCAGTTGAAATCTACTTTTCTCAGATTTATTATTCAAGAATAACATCTTGATAATGATTTTCATTGCATTAGAGACTCTCTTAATGGTGGGTATACCGTTCTTGATTACTCATTCTCTATAGAGGTAATTTTATTCTTTCATAATAATTTTTTGGTACCTTATTCAGTAAGGAAATATGTTATGGGGGACTTTCATATTTCCCAGTAGAAAGTGAACCCATGATCTATGAAGATGTTCTATGACATACTATGGTAGTTCTGGTGGCTAGGTATGAGATGGGGTATTGCTGATTTTGATTCTCATTGTTATATTTTACAAAAGGTGCAGGTTGAGCACTAGAAACCCTCAGGTTTTCTTCATAAACTTCTATTTCTGACTTGGAAGTGAGATTAGATCTCAATGGACATTTTTGGATGGGTTTCCATGTAAATAGAGAACTAATAATGTGATATGGGTTGTGATCAATAGGATGAAAATATAAAAACGCTTTTTAACCATTCATGATACATCTAGGGTTGAGGAGTTGGGAAATATCTATGTGAAATAGATTTTTCATTTTCGTAGAGTTCCATCTGGTGTGGTCACTAAAAGGGATCCTCAGTTAACTTCTCGCATTTGGAGAGGCCTTTAAGAGGCACTGGGATCTAATGTCCATTTGAGTGCTGAATACCATCATTAGTCAGATGGCCATACATAAAGAGCTATATAGATTCTTGAGGATATTCTCTATGCTTGTGTTCTCAACTTTGGTGGGGAATGGGATGATCATTTGGGGAAGGTGGAGTTTTCTTATAACAATATTTACCAATCCATGATCAGGATGGATCCTTTTGATTCCTTGTATGGTCAACCTTTTAAATATCCATTGTATTGGTCTTATATTGGTGAAAGTTCCTTGGTTGGACCAAGTTTGGAACAAAATACAACCAAAAATATTCAGTTGATTCTTCAAAGAGTATTGATGGAACCTATCTAATATGAATCTTATGTTGTTCATTACCATAGACCTTTGTATTTTTTAGTCAGTAAAAAGGTGTTATTCAATGTTTCACCTCAATTTGTTCATCAATGGAATATGAGGAAATGGAATATTTCTCCTCATTTTGTGGGACCTTTCAAGGTTATTGAGTAGGTGGAAAAGTTTTATATCATTTAGTACTTCCACCATAACTGATGGTGATACATAACGTATTACATGTATCTCATCTTCAAATATATAAATCTCATTTATCCCATGTTTCTTAGATGACATGATCTTTAATTAGAACCTAATTTGTCCATGACTGAACAGCCAATCTGGATAGTTGATTTTGAAACTTAAGTACTTTGTAGGAGTATAAAACCATGGGTGTGTGTGTTGTGGAAGTACTGTTCTGATAATAATGAGACGTGGGAGATGGAGGAACTAATGAGAGAGTAATGGACTCATTTTTTGACATGGAAGCTTCTTCGTAGGCTTTCTAAAGATAGAAAGTTTCTATAGTTGGGAGTTTTTAACATCTTGTTGTCGTTTTCAGGTATTCTTAAACCCCTATTTTTTAACTTTAATTGGTTGGGTTTCATTTGGGGTTAAATTGGATGAAATTATTAATTTTTTGGAAGTTTAAGGTCTAGTGCGTAGTTAGAACATGGCTAGTGCATGGTCTTCCAAACTAACTTCCCTGATATAGAAAATTGGAAAAATTAGAGAGTGGGCTTCAAACGGTTTGCACATAGTTTTAAAAATAGTGTTCTCCTTTTGAGGAAATCATTCATCTCATATGAAATAGGTGTAAGGATTGCACACTTTTTGACTAAACCATGTGCCTCTACTGAGGAAACAATAAAAATGTTTTTTCCCTTAATCCAAATTTTTATAAAAAATTCTTGAACCCTCCATTTTAGTCACTCGAATATCTCTTGAAAGTGATTCAAATATTGAGGAATGGCCTTTGATTTTATTTTTGGTTAGTTTCCTTTTTCTGTTCTTATTCTCCCATGGTTTCTCTTCTCTTCCCTAGAGTTCCGTGAATCTAATACCTATTTTTTTTATCTAAAACTAGGGTTGATTCATAGATCATATTTGTCTCCATTCTCTATTGGATTTTTTCAGACATGACATTGTGATTAGGGATCCATTGATCATTTGGTATATTCTTCTTTTGCGATTATCAATTTACATTAAACATAAATTGTTTTGTATAATTTCAATTCTTGGAATTAAATTAAATTTAATTGATTTTATTAAATGGATTTAAATTATTTTTATGGAAAAACCTAATTCCTTTGAAATGGGGTTTTGATGGTATTTGGATATGAAATTGGAAAACCCCCAATTCCAATGAATTGGGTGTGTTTATAGAATTTTTTGGAAATTTAAATTGTTTAAATTAAATGGTTTATTTGATGGAGAAAAATTCAAATAAATTATTGAATTTAATTTTGGAGAATCATTTTTATTGAATACTATAAAAACCCCCAATTCTATTGATTTTCGGGTTTGTTATGAAATTGATGGAATTTTTTTGAAAATTAAATTGTTGAATAAAATTTGTACTAGTGTATTGTTAAATTGCATGAATTGGTTTCAAATCCTTATTTTGGAAAAAGGTTTTAAAATTTATTTGAAGGAAACCATATGGTTTCATAGATATGAAAATGTATGTTTTTTATTAAAACCTCATTATGGTTTTTGTAGGGAAAATTGGAATATTTGAAATAGAGAATGGGATTAATTTTATTTTAAGTAGTCTTGAAATAAATTTCCCATCATTTTTTTGTACTAGAAAAAGTGAAATTATTATTTGGTTAGTGAGTTTTTTTGGGTGGAACATTATGAATTAGAACATCCTAAAACTTAATATCAGCACATCACAACCCTTAGGCAATGTTGATGAGTCCCATTTTCCTTAGGACCAAAGGTGTGTGTGTACATATTTTTAATTTCACAATGTCAGGTCCTTATAGCCTTGAACTATCATACCAGTTTGGAATATGAACATGTTGTTCTATTGTTTGTATTTCAATTCTATATATTCCATTATGTAAACTGTTTTATATGCCTTGTGAGTTTATATAAATAGTTTTATATAAAACTGTTTATTTAAAACCTTTTTTCTAAATTCTATTTGCGTAAATTACCCTTTGTTTAATTTTAATTCCACCATTTAAAATTTATTTCCATCATTTGAAATGTCAATCATGAATCTATAAAGTATTTACATCATTTTAAATGTTAATCATGATTTTTCAAAATATACTTTTGAAATTACAAACCTGTTTGTTTTAAAATTTTAAAGAACTTATTTGCCTAATTTGATATTAGCATCCTGTTATAAAATCATTGGGTGAATACTACTGGGATTTTTCTCATAATCTACTTATTCTTTAGAGTTTTTTTATATTATCCCCTTCTAGGTTCAATCGGGGGTAAATAATATCTTGTAGGGTGTTCTAGCTATTGACCATGGACATTTTGAGTTTCATCCTTTGAGACATGGGCAGTTTATCTTCCATTTTTTCTTGTTTTCTGGTACTTGGTTATAGTAATTGGGATTTTTTATTCATGTTGACTTCTGGTTCATTAATCTTAGTGGAGTTTCTTTTGATTTTCATATTTTCTTCTTTATTTTACTTTTATATTTTTTGTAGCAAAATCATTCCAACTTCAGTTTTTATGATGTCAGGTACTATTCGCCAAACCATGGGGATCAGGAATGTCCTTTGTGATATGTCAGGGTTGTCTTAGTTATTGGGTTAACAATATACCTTGACTAGTTTGTGACACATATAAAGAATCATCATGGATAGATATTCTATCAATCTATAATAATCTTCAGATTTTCCTATAGAATCATAGTTAAACTTCATTCTCAGTGCATCAACAATGATATTGGCCTTTCCTGGTGTATAGAAAATAAAAAAGTCATTATCCCATAAGATTTCCATAAAATATCATTATCATAAGTTAAGGTAATGTAGGAAAAAGACATACCTCGGGCTCTTGTGATTGGTGAAAACAAAAAAAAATGCTCGTTGATGAGGTAGTATCACCACTACATCAAGTAAAACACAACTACTGATAACTCAAGATAATTGGTGGAATAGTTATGCTCATGGGAATGTAACTTCCAAAACCCATAAGAAACAAATTATCTTCACTATAATGGCCCATACTTTTCATACATATATATTAAATCTAAATAAAAGAATATTCATTACACAACAAAAAAACCATACCATAGTCATATAGGTTTAGTGTATTTGGAAATTTCAAAACATAAACAATGGATTCATAAATATCTACATCTTCTTCCACTTATTACTTCATAAATAGGACCCTTCTTTACACATATTACATAATACCTTTCTTCATATCTTGGGGAAAAGAAACATAATGAAGGGTGATATTAAGTGCTTAGTAAGGGTAATAAAGAAATATAACATAAGCATATGGGAATAAGAACATGAATATAACTTTTTAAAATTATATCCTATCTATCAAGGATCATGGTATTGAGTCATGGAATAAATCATATAAGTTCACAAGACATGAATTATAAATGAATCCAAGAACATAATTCATGGGTGTAAAACATAAGCATGAAATGTTGGTATACACATAGTAAATGAAAATCAATTTCATATTAATCAAGCCTCACTTATGGGACCATCATAGTAGATAAAGTCTCTTAATAAACTGAGCTCGCTTCTCATTCTAGTCATCTATTACTGAACAGGGTTCACTTCCAATTTGTTACTATCTATCTCATGAAATATAAATCTATACCCAATGAATTGGAGGGAGATATTGGTCCCAATTATCACATAATGAAAACCATACATATGTGTGCCACAAAATAATAATTCATTTATCATATCACATCCCATGAAAATAAATGGGTTTCATAAACATTTAATCATATCTTAACCCATAGAAAAGAAATGGGGTTTATAAATATTTTTTCATAATATAAATAAACCAACCAAAAGAACAATAGGGATATTATTCTTGAAAAATATATCCATTAAATAATATGTAACATCAAATAATGTTATCAAATTTGGGAAAAACATTTGAGTGATAACTTGAAATAATTATTGAGTAAAATATCCTTTTTTTAACGTTTTTTTAAAATGTAATGCAATTTTAAAAGAAAAAACTTTCTTTGAAAATTACATTATAAACTTGTAAGAGAAGCTTCAAAGAATTAATGCAACATAAAAGAGGAAAAATCAATTCATGTCATATAAGTTAAAAAATTCCTTTCATACTTTTTCCAAAAAAGTCACAAAAAAACCTCGTTTAGAAAATGACAAAAAGATTCTTTTCGAACTTTTTAGTAAAAAATCACACATTTATAAATATTACATTAACAATTTATATAAGAATATGAAAAATATTTTGGAAAACAGTTTTTTGAGATGTGAACAAGGAAGATAAATATTCCCCAGTAGATACTTACATATAAACAATCCCGAATAATAATAAGATTTTGGAAATAAACCCTTACCTTAGGTATGATTTCCTTTATACATATCTAAAACTACTGTATAATAGAATAAATAATGTTATTAATTTATAAAATAAACATATTCATATTTATTATATCATATATGATCCAATATTATCATCTTATCACCTTTTTTTTAATAATATTTCATTATTACCCTTCTTTCGGGTGTTAACTTCTTCATTTTGATATGAATGTTTTGTCGTATAAATCCCAGATCTTGTTCATAGATTATAGTTGTGTAATATTATAAATGATATTAGGGTAATTTATATATCATATTGATTCATTATATAAATTTACATAATAATTCTTGAATGGTGAACATGGAAAATTAATCGTATCACGTTGTGGAGATGGTATGTTGTATGTACGTACGAGCGACGAAATCATTTATTTAATGGTGAAATGGTAAGGAAGTGGATGGTATATTAATTTTTTTCTAGAATATATATAATTTTATAATTATCATATATATATATATATATTTTTCATCATTATACCTATCCAAATAAAGTGTGGATGGAAACAGATTACACCATGGCGCGGAGACGATAAGTTATATGTACGCACGTGCGGTTTATTTTCATAGGATGTATAAAAGGTGGAATATGTTTTTTACATAATCATAAAAATATATAATCATATATTTTATATTTTATTTATTACTTTATAATTAAAATATCACATGAAGAGGAGGTAGAATAAGAAATAATCTTGAAAGAGTCATAAAAGGCGATTACCACTTCTTCAGTTCCTTTAGATCTCCTCTTAGAGACCTTAGGGTTGGTCTTTTGAGAAGACCATCACCTCTATAATGTGTATAGGGAAGTTTATGAGATAAATTTAAAGGTTATGATATATCTTTAAGGATCAATTCTGTGATAATATGTGACAGAGGAGGTTCTCTTTTATAATTGAGATGAGGGGCACATTTGGAATTTCAAAAAATATCAATTTATAAAAAATTACATCTCAATACAAATACCTCCAAAAGGAATTGGATTAAAATATAAGATGAGAAAAAAAATTAATAACATCAAGCAGTAAATTTTATCCAATTTTTTTCATTATTTTAAACCTTATCATTTTAATTAACCCTTAGTTAACCTATTTTAATTTTAACTAAGGTAAAAAAAATCAACATTAAAAGGCTTTAATTTTTACTTATTTGATGCCAATTAGACTATAAATGAACACTTTATAAAATTTTATACCATATTATAATTATTTTTTATTTTTAAATATTTTTTATGATTTTTAAATATTTTAATAAAATATTATTTTGATAAAATATCATTAATGTCAATTTTCAAACTATTCATTACTTAGACTTTTAAAAGTATCAATATAACAATTTAACATAAAAAATATTTTATTATATGCCTAATATGTCAAGGTAATCTATAAAATTCATTTAACACATTAATTATCTCAAATTATATTTATTTTAATTTATTTAATATCATTTATTTTATATTTCAATTAATAAAATAATTACTACATCATCGTTGTGTAATTATTTAATATACATAGTTGGTCAATAAAAATTAAAAATAAAATACCATCATAAATAAAAATATTCTAAATTTTATAATAATATTTATATTCAAATATATCATTTTAGTAACTCTACATTAAAAATGATATATTATTTAAAATATGATTATGACATATTTGAATTTTTATTAAATAAAATATTATAAATATCATATTTTCATCAAAGTGTCCCAAAAAAAATAAATTTATATCATGAAAATATGTTTCTTAAGATAAAATTTTACACTTATATTCATTCATAACATACCTTTTTCCACATGTGGACACATAAGGGATATTTAAGATAAAGAAAGTGATATTTTGTGACTTTCTTTACTTTGATTATTATATAAGTCATATTCTTATAAATGTGTCCATTAAAAACATAATTTATATACTCATGTGTTATGGGCTTAATTATATTCATCCAATAAAATTTGGGCATGTGTTAGGGTCATTTTATAGTCTGTATCATTTTTTAAAAAACTAAATTACCTAATTTTCCTTTTACTGTGGTAACAAAATTTAACAAGGATAATATTCATATTGGAAAAAAATAAAAGGGAACTATTAAATAAATTTAATCATTTTTTATATAAATGTTTCATACATTTTTAAAAATTCAAAGCACATAAGTTACTAAATTTAATTTAAAATAAAACTGGTAAAATACCAAGAAGACGGTTTTTCTGAAAAATTCCCTTTTAAAACATAAAAGGTTTTTTTAATAAATTCATGTATAAAAACCTTTAGAATTACCATAATTGGATCATTTTTAATTAAAAAGCTAATTAAATTTAAAACTAATCCAAAACATAATTTTACATTATAAAAACATTAAAATAAAATATTTTTTTCAATAAAAATAAGTATTTTCATTATTCATTAAAAAAATAAATGTTTTCAGAGAAAATAATAATTCTAAGATAATTTTGACATCCTAAATTCAAAAATAAAATTTATTTTTTCACATACATTTTATATAAATTCTAAAAATTAATATTCATTCATAAAAATAATAAAATCTTGTTTTTAATGAAAATGATTTTTTTTAGAATAAAGAGACATTACTAAAAATAGTGTGATCATTTTTTAAGAAATTACTAATACATTAATACTGAGTTGGACCTTTATATTTATTTCATAAATTATTTGTTTATTCTTATTCCCACCAATTTAACTGCTAGGTTATAAATTTCATTTTAAACTAATAGTGTCTCACAGTTCGTTTAAACTTGATGTTATGTACAACCCAAGCTATCAAAGAAATCAATTTATTTAAAGAGAAATATTTCATAAAAATATAATTGTGTTACATTGTACCACCCTTAAAATAAATTTATCCCTATAAATTCATCACATGGATACAAACAGATGAGGATACATGTACCCCATCACATCTTTAGGTTCCCATGTAGCTTCCTCAAACTGGTGGTTCAACTATAAAACTTCAACAAAGCAAGTGGTCTTATTTCAAAGAGATTTTTCTCTATGATCCAAAATCTCTATCAATTGTTATTCATAAGAAATATATTTATTCCTTGGTATTATTTATGAGTTTATTACATGTGAAGTATTAGGTATGTAATTTCCCAAGAGAGATACATGGAACACATTATGAACTTGAGAGAGGTTTAGTGGAAGCTCAAATCGATAAGCTACCATTCTGATACGATGGAGAATTTCAAATAGACTAATATACCTAGTTATTATTTTTCCATCCTTTCTAAATATCATTACTCTCTTCCAAGGAGATATTCATATAAATACCTTGTCAGCCATTTCAAACCCTAGGTCTTTCTGTTGATTTTCAGTATAGATTTTTTTTCGACTTTGAGTTCTTCTTATGTATTCTTGAATAGATCTAACATTATCTACCATTTCCTCACCTAGATCTGGTCCCAATAGCTTTATTTTCCCAACTTCATTCTAACATATTGGATTTTTTCACTTCTTACCATAGATGGATTCATAAGGAACCATCTGAATACTGGATGTAATTCTATTGCTGTAATAAAATTCTACCAATGGTGTTTTTTGATCCCAACCACCTTTGAAATCCATAAATAAAGATATCAACATATCTTCTATTGTTTGAGTTATCCACTCAGACTGACCATCTGTCTGTGGTTGATAAGCAGTGATAAAACATAACATTGTTCCCAAAGCATACTGAAGACTTCTCTATAACTTAGAGGTAACCCTTGAATCCTGATCAGATATAATGGAAATTTTTACAATATAAAATCTCACCAATTAATTAATATATATTATGTAGAGTTGATCAAGATAGAAATCTTCTCTAATAGCAATGAAGTTTTCTAACTTCATAAGGAGATCAACTATAACCCATATAAAATTATTTTATTTATATTTTTTTGGAATTCTTATGACAAAATCCACGACAATGTTTTACCATTTCCATTATAGTATGGGTAATGGTTGTAACATATCCTTATACATATTTCTCTCAGCCTTAAATTACTGATAAAACAAGCACCAAGAAACATATTTCTTAATATCTTTCTTCATTCCATCCCACCATAAAGACTCTTTCAAGTCTCTATACATCTAAGTACTTCTAGAATTTATAGTGAATGATGAAAATGAGCCTCATCCAACAAATACTTCTTTAAATATGGTATGTGAGGGACACAAACATGGTTCTTGAACCTTATTATTTCACCATAATCAAAATTGAACTCAGGAACATTTCTCACCTTCTTTTATAGCTCTGAATATCCCTTCTACACCTCCTTAATCTTCACTTTTATAGATGGTTGAACATTCATTTGAGCCAAATAATATTTCTCCCCTTCCTATACAATTTCCTAATCCATTTTTTCAAACCCATAAATATTAGATATTTAGTGATCCTCATCAAAGATAGGCTAACATTGTCCTTTTGACTCAAATAATTCTCCTCCTTATTCACTTTCTCATAGTGGTAATGTATTGAGTAGTTGTAATCTTTAATCTAATCCTATCATATTATTTGGAACATATGTATCTTCTTTTGAGTGGAAATATAATTTAAACTTTTATGATCAGTATATATTTCACACCTTTCTCCATTAAGATAATCCCTCCATATCTTTAATGAAAAAATTATTATAGCTAATGTCAGAACATGAGATGGGTAATTTTTCTCATTGATTTTCAATTTTTATGAGGCATAAGCTATTACCATACCATTTTTCATGATAAAACATTATATCCCCTTCTTGGATTCATAACTATATATCAAAAACCATTCTCCACTATAGGTTAGTGTGAGAATTGGTTCACTGACTAACCTTCTTTTCATCTCCTTGAAATTCTCTTCACAATAATCCATCCATGTGAACCAAACTCCTTTCTGAGTCAACTTGATGAGTGGATAAGATAATCATGAGAAATATTTCACAAAATGTCAATAATATCTAGAAAAACCAAGAAAACATCAGATATATATTACTATTATTGGTCTATGACATCTTTTAATAGCTCCAATCTTTTTTTGATCCACATATATACCCTACATTAAGATTATGTGACCCAGATAAGAAACTTTATGAATCCAAAATTCACACTTGGTAAATGTATCATAACTCTTCTACTTTATCGAAGTCGTTAGTAAAATCTTCAAGTGATCTTCATGTTTATCCATGCTCTTTTAACATATAATATTATCTTCTATAAATACTACCACAAACTGATCAATATAGTCTCTAAAGAATCTATTCATTAAATCCATGAATATAGTATGAGAATTAGTAATACCAAAAGGCATCACTATAAATTCATAGTGTCTATACCTTGTATATAATGTTGTCTCGGGTGTATCCTCTTTATTGACCCTTGATTAATGATATCCATAATGATCATAAATCTTATAAAAATATTTATCTCTATGTAGTTGATCAAATAAGTCATCAATACAAGGGAGAGAATATTTTTTCTTGATAGGGATCTTGTTAAGTTCTTGATAATCAATAAAAAGTATAATTTATCCATCCTTTCTTCTTAACAAACAAAATAGGTGCACCCCAAGATGACACACTAGGTCATATAAATCCCTTTTCAATATTCCCTTGGAGTTCATTCTTCAATTCCATCAACTCGATTGGGGTTATTCTATAAGTATTATTTCAAATGGGCATAACACTCAGTATGAGTTCTATTGAAACTCAACTTTGTTATTTTTTTAATACCTATTAATTATTATATAAAAACATCAAAAAACTCCCATATAATAGGTTTATTATTAATGGTGAGTTTCTTCCAAACCAAGCATGACATATAGCCTTAATTTATAAGAATTAAGACCCACAAGATGGAAGTAATTTCCACTAGAAGTTCATAATCATCCTTACATCGATAGATAATCATATATTCATTATGAATATGAAATATGAATTACCTTCCTTAAAAATTGATATAAGATCCATATAGTGAAATCCAATCCATGCCAATAATAACATTTAATTCAACTAAAATAATGATCACTATATTTAAAAAAACAATTTCCCATAAAATTTATCTATAGAATAATTATAAACTTGTGATGTCATCGTTTTTCTATTAGGATTTTTCACCACTAACTCAAAATATATTTTTTGGGGTAATACAAAGATACCCTTAGGAAATTATTTATAAATAAAATCATTGGGGGATCTAGAAACAAATGAAACATTATCTTCTTTAGAGTGTATTGTAAGTGTACCTTCCTCCACTTAAATGTCGTACTCCACATCACTAATAGTGATCACATGTGATTTTCCTTTTTCTTTATCCTTAAGAGTTTTATAATGCAGTTCATCATCAATAGCCCCTATATTTGAAAATTGGTTGTCATAATTATAATTTTACTTGAACTTGAAGCATTGAAGTGTGGGAGGTTCATTTTGTATATCCTTTCATCTATTCACATAATTGGTTATATTTTTCCCATTAGTTTGGTTTTAAATTTTTTTATGACCTTCTTTCCAACACTTAAAACATTTAATAGTCCCCTTAAGAAAGTTACCTCCATATTTCTTTCCACAATTTGATCATAAAGGATAACTCGTCTACTTTTCACTATGTTTTTTTTGATTTTCACTTGAATACCATTTTTATTTTCTTATAAAACCCATAATATTTATGGGTGAATATAATATCTATCTCAACCTTGAGAGTGTATCAAATTATTTCATAATATCTACTGAATTTCCTTATGGATAAATCCCTTTAGAGACTTGGTTTTAAGCCACTAAATAATTGATCAACCTTACTTTTAGATTGGATGATAATTCTAGAAGCGTACCTTAAAAGTCTTGCAAAATTTTCTTTGTAGGTACCAATAGATTAATTATCCATTTTCTTAATCTCAAGGAACTCAATATCCAACTTCATACAAAGAATATGAGGAATGTTATTATTAAAGAAAAATTTCTCAAACTCTTCCCATTCTATAGATTCAATTTCATCTCATTTCCTTGTATTCATGATGATATTCCACCACAGATCAGCTTCACATTACAAATGATAGAAAATAAAAATTAGTTTCTCATGTTCTGAACATTGGATAACTAAAAACATGTTATAAATGGTATTGTTCCATTGTTAATCCATTAGTGGATCAGATTACCCACTGAAAGAATGTGCATGTTGCCTCATGAAGGAATCAACATAATGACGTTCCCTCCTTTTCTTTTTTGGAAATCCTACCTGATTCATAGCTTGAGAAAGTTTTATGATAATATAAATAAGATTTTTTATTTCATATCCTATAACATTCAGTTTCTCAGGATGGTAATCATTTTATTTCCCATCACATTTAGTGTTAATGTGGCTCCGTTAGGTTCCATCCATTGACTAGAACCAAAAATCCTAGTGTGAGAAACAATAATCCTAGTGGGAAAACCAAATAATCACGGAGAATTAATTATAAAAATTCAATTCAAGATACCTTAGGTTTTATCCTAGGTTATTTATGATTTTCACCAAAACCCTAGGGTTGTGTCTTATACTTAGACTTATCCTTAGAGTTCATACTAACATTTTCACATCCTTGTTTCCAAAGGTTAACTAAACTTTTCTATGATACCTAATATAATGGAACATACTTTTCATATATAGATATTACAAATAAATTGAAGAATATTAACTATATAAGATAAATAACCAATCTATAACCATATATGTTTAGTGTATTTTAAAACATAGAAACATAAACAACTGATTCATAAACATCTACATCGTCTCCTGTTTATTCCTTTATAACTAGAACCCTTTTTAAAAAATATTACAAAACACCTTAATTCATATCCTGGGGAAAATAAATATAATAAATGGTTAACTCAAGTGCTTGGTAAGGGTATTCGAGAAATATAACATAAACATAAGGGTATAATCACAAGAAAATAACTTTTTAAAATTATATCAATTATATAAAGTATCATGATATTTTATCATGGAATAAATCATATAATTTCATATGAAATGAATTATAAAATAATAGAAGAACTTCATTCATGGGAGACACACATAATCATATAAAATATTTTTCATATTAGTCACATCCCACTACCAAGAACATCATAGTAGATAAATTTACTTACTGAACTAGGTTCACTCCTCATTATAGTCTTGTATTGCTGAACCCAGTTCAATTACCATTCCAAACCTATATATCTCATGAGAAATAAATATTTTCCCAATTAATTTGAGGGTATATAGGTCCCACCAATCACATAATTAAAACCATATATATGTGTTCCATAATAACATAATTCATTTATTATGTCAGAACCCATGAAAATAAATGGTTTTCATAAACATTTCATCATAGCTTAACCCAAGGAAATGAAATGAGTTTCAATAATATGATGAAATCATATACATAAACCAACCAAAAAAATAATAAGTATAGTATAATTGAAAATATCTCTATTAAATCATAAGAAACCTCAAATAACTTTATCTTAGATGGAAAATAATTTCTAGAGATCACTTGAAATAAGTTTTTATGAAAATATCATTTCTATTTTGAAAAAACAAACATAAAATAGCGTGGAATTTCAAAAGAAAAAAATTTCATTGAAAATAACCTTGTAAGAATGTAATAGAATATTTAAGGAAATAAGGTGTCATAAAAGAATAAAAAAATTTATTTTATATAATTTAATAAAACATTTCTTTCACACTTTTGTCAGAAAAGTCACAAATAACCTCATTTGGAAAATAACAAAAATATTCTTTTCAAACAGTTTAGTAAAAATTCACACATGTGTAAAAATGACATTAAAAATTTTAGAAGAATAGTAAAAATATTTTGGAAGAAATTTTTATAAATCATGTACATTAAAGATAAATATTCTCCTATAGGTATCTATATATAAATAATCTCGAATAAAAATGATATTGTAGAAATATACTATTACCTTAGGTCTGATTTACTTTTTTATCTTAAACTCATATATATTAATTTAAATAATATTATTAATTTATAACATAACCATATTCAAATTTATTATATCATATATGATCCTTTTATATCATCTTATCACCTATTTGTTAATAATATTTCATTATTACTCTTCTTTTAGGTGTTAACTCCATCGTTTTCCTATGCATGTTTTGTCGTATGAATCAAATTTATTATGAATAGGATATATTTATGTCGTCTCCATAATGATTTTAGGGTAATATATATCATATTTATTAATTATTTAAATTTATATAATCATTCTTGAGTGGTGAATATAGAAAATGAATCACATCGCATCATAGAGACTGTAGGTCGTACATATGCACGAGCGATAGTATCATTTCCTTAATGGTGAAAGGGTAAGGAAGTGTATGGTATATTAATTTTTGAATAGAAAAATTACAATTTTATATTTATCATATATATATATATATTATTTACATCATTATACACATCCAAATAATGTAGTGATGGAAAACATACTACACCACAGTGTTGATATGGTAAGCCATACATACGCATGTGCGGTGATTTTGTTTTTTTTGTAGGATGGATAAAAGGTGGAATATTGTTGTTAATAAATCATAATAACATCTCATCATATAGATTATACATTATTTATTACATTATAATTTAAACAACACATGAATATGAAGTAGAAGAAGAAATAGTCTTGAAATAGTCGGTAAAGACAATTACCTCTTCTTCGGCAAACTTCCTTTAGATATCCTCTTAGAGACACTAGGGTTGGTATTTTGAGAAGAAATGAACATATATAATTTTTATAGATAATTTTAGAAAATAAATTTTTAGGGGATGACCGAACTTGAAGGCTCGATATGATGTAAAGAAGTGAGGTAGAAGGTTCCCTTTTATAGTTGATGTGAGGAACACTTTTAGAATTCCAAAAATAATTAATTTATAAAAAAATTAAATATCAATAGAAATACATAAAAAATTACATGGATTAGAAAATAATATGAGATAAAGTTGTTATCTCATCAACCATTATATTTTATACAAGTTTTGGTATTATTTTAAACCATATCATTTTGATTCACTCATAGTTAACCTATTTTAATTTTAACTAAGGTAATAAATTTTTCAATATTAAACAATTTTACTTTTTACTTATATGATGTAAATTATATGATAAATGATCAGTTTATAAAATTTTATACAATATTATAATTATTTTGTATTTTTAAATAAATGTTATTATTTTTAAATAATTTAATAAAATATTATTTTGATAAAATATTCTTAGTATCAATTTTGACATTATTCGTTACTTGGACTTTAAAAATATCAAGATAATAATTTAACTTCGAAGAAAACATTTTATTATATCACTAAGTGGTAAAGATTGTATATAAAATTATTTTATCCTATTAATTATCTCAAATGACATTTATTTTAATATTTTTAGTAAAATTTATTTGATATTTCTATTAATAAAATAATTACTACCTCAGTGTTGTGTAATTATTTAATATAATTATTTGTTCACTAAAAATTAACAATAAAATTCGATAATGAGTATAAATTTTTAATATTTCATAATAATATTTATAGTCTAATATAAATTTTTGGTAATTCTATATTAAAAATGATATAATATTTAAAACATTAATGTGACATCTTTGAATTTTTATTAAATAAAATATTATAAATATCATAATCTTGTATAAGTGGACCAAAAAGACAAAAATAAATTTATATCATGAAAATATTTTTATTAATTTAAATATTTACACTTATATTCATTCATAACATAACTTTTTCCCCATCTGGACACATAAAAGATATTTAAGACAAAGAGAGTAACATTTTGTGACCTTCTTTGATTTAAATATTATATAAGTTATTTTCATGGACATTTTATCATCAAAAAACTTAATTTAGTTTTTTAGGTTTTAAGGGTAAAATTATCTTTACCCAAAAATATATGGGCATGTGTTATGGTCATTTTATAGTCTATCGTTTTATTTTTAACCAAAATTACCCAATATATCCTTTAACGTGGTAACAAAATTTACCGAGGTTACTATTCATATTTTCCAAAAAATAAAAGGGAAATATTAAAAAAAATTGGACCATATGAATCTAAATTTCTAATCCATTTTTCAAGATTCAAAACATAGAAGTTTCTAAATTTAATTTAAAATAATACCAGTAAAACGCCATGAAAATCGTTTTTCAGAAAAATGCCCTTTTAAAACATAAAATGTTTTTTGAATAAATTCATGTATAAAATACTTTTCAAAAACCATAATTGGATTGTTTTAAATTAAAATTAATTAATTAAAATTAAAAACTAATCCAAAATAAAATTTTACCTTGTAAAAACATTAAACGAAAATACAGTTTTCAATAAAAATCAGTATTTTAATTTTAAGATAATTTTTACATGATTAATTGAAAAATAAAATCCATTTTATAAAATCCATTTTCTATAACTTATAAAAATTAATATTCATTTATAATAATAAGAAGAAAAAAAATTAAGAGAATTTTTTTTGAAGACTAAAGTGACATCACTAAAAATAGTGTGATCATTTTCTAAGGACTTACCAATACATTAATATTGAGTTAAAACTTTATATTTATTTAATAAGTTTATTTTTCATATTTATTCCCACCAATTTAACATCTAGGTCAGAACATTCATTTAATACTAATAGTGTCTCGGGGTTCATTCAAACTCGGTGTTGTGTGTGACATAAGCTATCAAATAAATAAAATTATTTAAGAGAAATATTTCTTAAAAATATATGGGTGTTACATTCATTGTATAAATAAACTTCCCAATAAAATACATAAAGAATCCCACAATACCGCAAAATGAACTTCTTACTCCATAAAATGATGAAATGGGACATTGACCAACTTCTCATCTATATACTTGAAATTTTCTTAAAACCGGTTAGTCTACAAGAATGCATGATCCTTTTGGTCAAGGCTATCAGATGAGTGAAAATTCTATGTAATTTGGGTATAAACCCCCTCTAATAGCCTAAAATATTAAGGGAACTCTACACCTCTGCAATATTCTTGGGGACCTCCCAAGAAACAACCACCTTGATCTTCTAAGGATCGATGAATACTCCACACTAGGAAACAACATTTTCTATGAAAGGAACTTCAAAATCCAAGAACTTGGACTTTAATAGCTTCCCAAATATCTATTATTGATGAATAAAACCCATAATTTCCCATTTATTCTCTATGTTATCCTCTACAAACATAAATTATATAAGTATTTCGTTGATGATAACCACAATGAACCAGTCCAGAAACTCTTGAAACACTATATTCATCAACCCCATGAACATTTTTGGAGTATTATTCTCGCCAAATGGAATTACAAAATACTCATAATACCCATAAAAAATCAAAAAGTGGTTTTAATAATATCCTCATCCTTTACCCACAACTGATGAAATCCCATAAAAAATCAAAAAGTGGTTTTCATAATATCCCCATCCTTTACCCACAAATGATGAAATCCCAATCACAGATCTATTTTTAAGAACCAACTATCTCCTTTTAGCTGGTCAAATCGGTCATCAATCCATAGAAGAGGATATTGGTTCTTCACATTCACATGATTCAAGTTATGATAATCGATGCACATATATATAATATCAATGGTATTTTTTAAAAATTGAACCAATGCACCCCAAGGTGACACACTCAACCGAAAAAAACCTCACTTAAGAGGTCATATATCTATATTCGAAGCTCTTGAAACTTTGATGTAATCATACTATATTAAGAAATAAGGATCATATAAGTATCTTGTTATAACTCTATCCCAAACTCGATCTATTGTTGATGAGGTAATTCTAAAACCTCCTCAACAAATATATTAGGGTAATATTCTACAACCATAGAAAATTCTATCATCTAAACCTCTGATGAACATAGCATAAACATATCCATGAAGGAAGATAATGATGGAACTTGTCTCTAACCAATATAAGTATCGCACTCACTAATTTACCTGAAAGACTATGTGTCAGCATCATAGAAAAAAATATTCTTCCTGCAGAAATTGGTGATATCTTACACCAAATACATCCAATATATGTTAAGGATAATATTGTATGGATGAATCTTTAAACCTAGGAATTCTACCCAAGATTATTTTTCCCCCGTATTATCTCATAGTATCTACGTAATTCACATAGATATGTTCAGAATCCAATAAGATTATTCAATTAAAAGGGAAATAAAAACCTCTTATCCTCATGTCTTGAGGTAAAAAATAGAGATGATGCCCCAAAGGATCATTTATCTCTTAAATAAACCAAATTATTCACCCAATTAGAGAAAAAAAGAAAAGGAAATGAAATATAAATTGACTAGTGCTAGAAACAATAGAGAATTAAACTGGACTCAACCTTCTCCAAGGCCTCTTTGGACCTAATAACAACCACCTCTATAGTCACACTCTAATCACTAAGGATGAGGATCATCATGGGGTTTTCCTATAGCTACCCCATCTCCCCTCTTCTGATCAAGGGATGGAGCACACTACTGCTGCTACCTCAGCTAAAACTATTGTAATGAAAGAACATTAAGTGGTACACCTACTGCACGTTATCTTCCTATAATGGTTGATCGCACTTTTTACTTATGATCATGGACTCCACATGAAAAAAAAACATTTGATCCCTCAGTGGGGACCTGAGATCTTCCAACCTTGAATAAACAAGATGAAAAAGGATGGGTAATACCCTCGGTTGGTCGGAAAATCCTATGTCTAGGAAAATGAGAACCATGGACCACATCTCAACTACATAGAGAATCCTAATGGCTCTCATATCATGATGATATAGTCTTATCCAACATCCTCTCAAGTACCTCTTCTCTCTACATCGCCACGAGATACGTTAAAATCATAAATGGGGTAAACTGATGTTGTATATATGGATGAAAAGCCTTCTCAAAATGCATCACCTTATAATCCTCATCAGGAAACAGGTATAAATCATATCATAGAAAAGTACTCAAATGGATACCAAGCTACTACATGTTGGAACTCCCTTATTGAAGGATAAATATCTCCTAGCAGCTGGATGCCTTCATGATAGAATAGAAAAACATTGATCAAAATTGATCTTGAATATTTTTCTGTGAGATTCATAACTCTTCATATTCTCTAAAGAACAATAACCACCAATTAATGGCTTCCCCATATAGTAGTGTCACTGCTAATGAAACTCTGTGATCCTTCTGTGCATGGATCAAACTAAAGCACTACTGAAAAAGTAGGCTATACCAACGGTTTAAAACCATTGGTATAGGCTGGAAAACCGTTGGTATAGACTATACCAACGGTTTTCCAAACCGTTGGCTAGTAAGCCGTGAGGAAAGCCCTATAACAACGGTTTCACTTAAACTGTTGGTATAGGTGTTCTAGAATTCTGTAAACGATATACCAACGGTTCTGAACCATTGGTATAAGCTTTCCAGAATTCTGGAAAAACTTATACTAACGGTTCAGAACAGTTGGTATATCTTTTTCCAGAATTCTGGAAGAGGCTATACCAACGGTTCAGAACTGTTGGTATAAGATTCCCCAGAAAAAGATATCACAATGGTTTAGAACCATTGGTATAAGATTTCCAGAATTCTGGAAAAGGATATACCAACGGTTCTAAACCGTTGGGATAGCCTTTTCCAGAATTCTAGAAAAAGATATACCAACGGTTCTGAACCGTTGGTACAACCTTTTCCAGAGCTGCTGCACAGCAGCCCCCCAGAAGACCTCCAGTATCCCTACCATCCACCTACACACCTGCATAAAAAAACATTGCACAACAGCCCTCAATATACCCTCTACTATACACCTGTATAAAAAATATCACAAAAACCACATACATAATTCAAACAGTATAAAAAACACCGAAAATAGCCCAAAAAACACATATGACAACAATCATCCGGTGGTAATTCACCTCACCCATGCACAACCCCCCAACCAGCACACCTCCCCATCAAATTCTAATAGGAAGAATAGTTTGATAAATATTTATTAGAGTTGAATAATAATTTCAAATTGGATAAAATCCCTTTTTTAGTGATCCTAGGTTTGGGTATGTAATGATTTGTGATGAATTTTGCATTGAACTTGTATTGTTTATAATATATAGTGAAAAGGTATTTTATTAGGAGTCTCGTCACTTATGACCCCATTAGTGAAACTACCCAACTCAAGAAAAATAGTTTGCGACTATCGTTGATGAGTGTAAATTTCAGTTGTATTCACTTAAAATGATTTCCTTTTGAAATAAAAGAGAGACTTTGAGTGGTGTCGTCCACACCGCGCCTCGGATTGAGGTGGATTGGACTTTTACACGTCACAAATGACCCATGGATCGTTTTCCTAAAGTATCAACACAATCCGAATGTGTTTGGTTGGTTTCTCGTATACCGGTTATTTTTACATAAAAGCATATCCATTTTAAACAAAAGAAATACACATTGAGTGATACCGACCACACCATGCCTCGGATTGAGGCAGGGTTGACTCGTACACATCACAAATGACCCATAGATCCTTGTCCTAAAGTATCAACAGTATATGAATGTGTTTGGTCCATTTTCTGTATGTCAGTTGTTGTTTTTACTTAAAATGTTGTCCATTTCAAAAAATAGTTAGACACTTTGAGTGGTGCCGCCCACACCTCGCCTCGTATTGAGGCGGGGTTGATTCCTACATGTCACAAATGACTCATGGATCATTTTCCTAAAGTTTCAATAGAATACGAATGCGTTTGGTCGGTTTTCCGTATGTGGTTTTTTTTTACTTAAAAGCGCATCCATTTTAAACAAAAGAAAGACATTTTGAGTGGTACCGGCCACACCGGCCCTCGGATTGAGGCGGGGTTGACTCCTATACATCACAAATGACCCATGGATATATTTTCTTAAGTATCAACAGTATATTAATGCCTTTGGTCCGTTTTCCGTATGGCAGTTGTTTTTTTAACTTAAACTGTTGTCCATTTCAAAGAAAAGTGACACACTTTGAGTGGTGTCGGCCACACTGGCCCTCGGATTGAGGCAGGATTGACTCGTACACGTCACATATGACTCATGGATCGTTTTTGTAATGTTTCAATAGAATCTGAATTCCTTTGGTTGGTTTTCCGTATGTTAGTTGTTGTTTTTACTTAAACTGTTGTCCATTTCAAAGAAAAGTTAGACACTTTGAGTGGTGTTGGCCACACCACACCTCGGATTGTGGCGGGGTTGACTTGTACAAGTCAAAAATGACACATGGATCATTGTCCTACAGTTTCAACAGAATCCAAATGGGTTTGGTCGGTTTTCCGTATGTCAGTTGTTGTTTTTACTTAAACTATTGTCCATTTCAAAGAAAAGTTAGACACTTTGAGTGGTGTCGGCCACACCGCGCCTCGGATTGAGGCGGGGTTGACTCGTACACGTCACAAATGACCCATGGATACATGTCCTAATGTATCAATAGTATCCAAATGCCTTTGGTCCATTTTCTGTATGTGGTTTTTTTACTTAAAAGCGCATCCATTTTAAACAAAAGAAAGACACTTTGAGTGGTACCGGCCACACCGGCCCTCATATTGAGGCGGGGTTGACTCGTACACGTCACATATGACCCATGGATCCTCGTACTATAGTTTAAACAGAATCTGAATGCATTTGATCTATTTTTCGTATGCCAGTTGTTGTTTTCACTTAAAATCTTGTCCATTTCAAATAAAAGTTAGACACTTTGAGTGGTGTCGGCCACACCATGCCTCGGATTGAGGCGAGGTTGACTCCTACACGCCACAAATGACCCATAGATACATGTCCTAAAGTATTAACAGTATCTGAATGCCTTTGGTCCGTTTTCTGTATGTGGTTTTTTAACTTAAAAGCGCATCAATTTTAAACAAAAGAAAGACACTTTGAGTGGTACCGGCCACACCGGCCCTCGGATTGAGGCGGGGTTGTCTCGTACACATCACATATGACCCATGGATCTTTTTCCTATATTTTAAACAGAATCTGAATGTTTTTGGTCTGTTTTATGTATGCCAGTTGTTGTTTTCACTTAATATCTTGTCCATTTCAAATAAAAGTTAGACACTTTGAGTGGTGTCGGCCACACCGCGCCTCGGATTGAGGCGGTGTTAACTCGTACACGTCACATATGACCCATGGATACATGTCCTAAAGTATCAACAGTATCCGAATGTGTTTCGTCCATTTTCTGTATGTGGTTTTTTTACTTAAAAGCGCATCCATTTTAAACAAAAGAAAGACATTTTGAGTGTTACCGGCCACACTGGCCCTCAGATTGAGGCGGGGTTGACTTGTACATGTCACATATGACCCATGGATCGTTTTAATATAGTTTAAACAGAATCCGAATGCATTTGGTCTGTTTTTCGTATGCCAGTTGTTGTTTTCACTTAAAATCCTGTCCATTTCAAATAAAAGTTAGACACTTTGAGTGGTGCCGGCCACACCGCACCTCGGATTCAGGCGGGGTTGACTCCTACATGCCAAAAATGACCCATGGATACATGTCCTAAAGTATCAACATTATTTGAATGCCTTTGGTCCATTTCCCGTATGTGGTTTTTTTTTTACTTAAAAGTGCATCCATTTTAAACAAAAGAAAGACACTTTGAGTGGTACCGGCCACACTGGCCATCATATTGAGGCGGGGTTGACTCATACACGTCACATATGACCCATGGATCATTGTACTATAGTTTAAATAGAATCCGAATGCATTTGGTCTTTTTTCTGTATGCCAGTTGTTGTTTTCACTTAAAATCATGTCCATTTCAAATAAAAGTTAGACACTTTGAGTGGTGCCGGCCACACCGCGCCTCATATTGAGGCGAGGTTGACTCTTACACACCACAAATGACGCATAGATACATTTCCTAAAGTATCAACAGTATCTGAATGCCTTTGGTCTATTTTCCATATGTGGTTTTTTTTACTTAAAAGCACATCCATTTTAAACAAAAGAAAGACACTTTGAGTGGTACCGGCCACACCGGCCCTCGGATTGAGGCGGGGTTGACTCGTACAAGTCACATATGACCCATGGATCATTGTACTATAGTTTAAACAGAATCCGAATGCATTTGGTCTGTTTTCCGTATGCCAGTTGTTATATTCACTTAAAATCCTGTCTATTTCAAATAAAAGTTAGACACTTTGAGTGGTGCTGGCCACACCAAGCCTCAGATTGAGGCGGCGTTTGACTCATACACGTCACATATGACCCATGGATACATGTCCTAAAGTATAAACAGTATCCGAATGTGTTTGTTCCATTTTCCGTATGTGGTTTTTTTACTTAAAAGCGCATCCATTTTAAACAAAATAAAGACATTTTGAGTGGTACCGGCCACACCAGCCCTCGGATTGAGACGGGGTTAGCTCGTACACGTCACATATGACCCATGGATCTTTTTCCTATAGTTTAAACAGAATCCGAATGCGTTTGGTCTGTTTTTCGTATGCCAGTTGTTGTTTTCACTTAAAATCCTGTCCATTTCAAATAAAATTTATACACTTTGAGTGGTACCGGCCACACCGTGCCTCGGATTGAGGCGGGGTTAACTCTTACACACTAAAAATGACCCATGGATACATGTCCTAAAGTATCAACAGTATCTTAATGCCTTTGGTCCATTTTCCGTATGTGTTTTTTTTTACTTAAAAGCGCATCCATTTTAAACAAAAGAAAGACACTTTGAGTGGTACCGGCCACACCGGCCCTCGGATTGAGGCGGGGTTGACTCGTACACGTCACATATGACCCATGGATCAGTTTCCTATAGTTTAAATATAATCCCAACGTGTTTGGTCTGTTTTCCGTATTCCAGTTGTTGTTTTCACTTAAAATCCTGTCCATTTCAAATAAAAGTTAGACACTTTGAGTGGTGCCGGCCACAACTTCAAAGCACATTTTCTATATCATTTTCCACATGCATAAACATGAAATACATGGATAACTAATAAATCTATGTAAAAAAAATAGAAAAATGAGTATCACAGTACCAAGGAATACTAAAGGTCTAGGTAGTAGACTAATCATACAATAAGAATCAAGTGCAAAAAATAGAATCTGAATGCAATGTCCCTATGAAGCAGAGGAAAACCCGAAAGTGTAAAACCATGTTCAAAAATAAAGAGTTATACATAATTCAAAAATGTAATGGATCAATCTACCTCTGATCACCATCACCATCACCACTATCATCATCAGCCTCATCCTCGCCGCCATCTCGGTCCTCGTCGTCATCCTCGTCATCGTCCCCATGCTCATCGCCAGCCTCATCCTCGTCCTCGGCATCATCCTCTCCCTCGGCCCCATCCTCGCACTCGTCCACATCCTCATCCTCGCCCTCTTCCTCTTCAACATCCTCGTCATCACTAGGAACTTCATCATCTCGATCGCCACTAGAGTTGCCGCCTGGTGCATTGGATGATGCACCCATCGACGACATAAATGTCTGACAAGCCGCACTAGCCTCTAGTGGAAGTGATGAAGATAATGCTTTCATCAGTTTCATAAATTCTCTCTCTCTTGTTTGAACTTGTAATTCCAACTCTGTGACCCTTTTATCAGACTGTCTTTCATGCTCTTTGACCCGTTCCAACTCGGTGGTACTAGAATGGATACCTGGAGACGACCAATACCTCATCAGAACTATATTCTTACCAGGTCGGCAGCGTACTCAACCAGAGTGCTCATCCCCCAAAACCTGATATAAATGATCGTGTGGCCCAAAATTGTCAGGCTCTTGGGCATCAAGAGCCTCTAAAGCAGCCTGTAAAAAATATTAATAGATTATTAAATTTCAAATTTGATATTAAACTTTCAAATAAACAAATTAAAACTTACAATCTTCTCTTGGGTCAGTTCATTTACCGCAGTTCCATCTTTTTTTCTTCTACTCTAGCAAAACAATTTTGCTCGAGGGATACGTCCTTCAATATTCATTTTGTGCTTCTGTAATGACATTGAAACAATATAAAGTGAAAGTATAATCATATATTCATTATTCAATAAATCACATAATTTAAGTAGGATCCACTAAAAAGGGAAAGTCCTAAAGAAAAATTATAAAAAACTATATCGTACCTGCTGCCTCTCATGATCTGCCATAGTTGTGCGCCCCAAAGTGTGGAGGTATTTCTTTGAATCAATGTTTTTTTTGTTTTTTTCAGAAGATTCATAAATAATGATTAATAATTAATAAGATTATATTAATTCAAAATATGAAAACTCTCATTTAAATAACTCAAATGAGATTAATACCTTAAAATTGGCAGTCGCCCAATGGGTAATCATTTGGCGATATTGCTCTATCGGGCAGTAATCCATGATAGGTAATGTATCTAACTCTGTGCCCACTATATCACACCAGCCAACATATAGCTCATGCTTATAAGCTCTCCAAATCTCTCCTAGCTATTTTAAACGCGTTGGTCGTGAACCTATATCACACCAGCCAACATATAGATCATGCTTATAAGCTCTCCAAAGCTCTCCTAGCTATTTTAAACGCGTTGGTCGTGCACCTTCGTCGTCAGGGAAGTTAAACCAAAGCTGAAACCAAATTGATTAGTTCATTTAAATACAAAAATATGCTACATTAAATCAAATAGATTTTTTACCCATATTTGTGACCACGCGTTATCCTTGACTTCGGGTGGCAGATGTCTCCAAGAGAGAGGGCTAACCGGAATGATATTGGAGTATTTGGCTAGCGTCACCAAAAAACCCCGACATTTCTGCCTATATTTCTCAATCATTTGTCCATCAACATTGTATTCAACCATCAACTGTGTCTGGCAGTTCCATACCGCACGCAAGCGAGTATGCCCCCTCCCCCGCCTCCTATCTGTAGATTAATCTATTATTAAAGAAAAATAATATCAATACAAGTTATAATAAAAATAAATTTTGGTATAAAAATTTGATAGAGTTATATAAATATACCAATGGTAGTCGGATCAATGGGTGCAGAAGCTGAAGGAATATCCTGTACAGGTGGAGTGTCCCTCAGTGTATGCCCCTCAGCCACATACTGTGTCGCAGCAGGAGTCGAAGAAGATGGAATATAATATCCCGGAGATAATGAACCAGAAGAAAAAGATGATGGCATAGACGTCTGGCCAGCTGGTAGTGTAAACATCGGAGGTCTAAATATCTCATATGTCTCTGAAGACAAGCCAGGATCAAAATAGGGCGTAGAAGATACGTCTGTGGTAGTGGGTCATCTAACTCTCGCCCCACGAGCCCTCGTACCACCGGCCTCAGTACTGGGACCACTAGATGATCGTCCATCTCTGAAACCACCCCCCACCCCCCTCCTACCACCAACCTCTCTATTGGGAGCAATATCAGGCTCCTCGTCAGATATCTGTCGTCTAGGGGGTGGATCCTGAAAAAAGTTTGACATAAAAGTAAACACATGATATTATAAGTTATTGAAATATTTATATTTGAAATAAAATACTCACAACAGGGATGAGTGGAGGAACACCCATCTGTACCATGCGACGATTATTATTTGTCATTTTTTTTCGCCGCCTATCTTCAATGGGTGTCATTTCCTGCAATGAAAACAAATATGGAAGTAATTAGAAACAGATAACTAATGTGTAACCCAAAAAACAAAATATAGAAAAACCATTATGATAAAAATAACATAATGAAACAGAAGATTTATGGTGTTATGAAGGTAAGTACTAGGGTACACACTCTGAATGATGTAGGTGAAACATGTAGGTGAGAACATGACTGTATGATTCTATATATTTCCCACCACAACTTTGGGTTCACAATCAACTCTGACAATTGAGCTTTTGGGGTCATCATAAGTAATAAACGGATTGCTTCCAGTTGCAGTAGGGATAGTGTCAACTTCATCATCACCATCATCAAAAACATGTCTGGGATTTACTTCAATAATTACACCGAATTTAGGATGATGATGATCTTTGACATAAAAAACATGTTTCACCATTGATGCCAATACATATGGTTCATCGGTGGAAAGAGTGCGAGTCATGTCAATAACTCGAAATGCACAATCATCAATAAAGGTGCCTTGCCTCGTCATTGAATCAAACCATTGACATTTCATCATCGTGACTCGACCATGCGAGTAATAATCCAAATTTATTATTTTCTCCACGACACCATAATAAGCAACATTTTCATAACATGGTCTAGTGTCTGATGAACTGGCATAACAGTCTGTTGTGGCAGTTATCATAACACCATTATGTTATGTTCTCATGTTTCTTGCTCGTTCAGTGATAATAAATTTGTATCCATTGATCACAAGTGATTTACAAGCACGAACCATGGTATTAGGACCAAAAGCCAATGCTCTTATTTCCTCAGAAACAGAGTCTGTAGGCAAACTCGATACCTGAAATATAAACAAATAGTAAACTTAATTAAATAGTATTTTTATTTAGTTATTACAGAAATATTTTTACCTTCAATTTCAACCAAGAAGAAAACCCTTTTCTATGCAAAGTCTCCTTCTTTCTCAAAGATAAAGAACGATGCTTTCTATATATTAATTCTTTAAGTTCCCTGTAGATAAAAATAATAATAGTTTAACAAATATTTAAAATTACAAGAGATAAGATAAGAGATACATGTACAATTAACTTACTTGATATACTCATTGAACAAATCACAATTGAACAACACTGTGCGATGTGCCATCTCTCGGTCTTCAAGGATTAATGTTGTCAATGTATATGATCCTGAAATTCCTCCTGTCTGAGTAAGTGATGGAAAACTGGGTTCAATATGCCCATACTGTTCTTCTTCATTTCTCATTGGTCTGTTTATTCTCTTAGAATGATCAGACAAATAAATTGAGCAGAAATCCATACATTCTTGAGCCAAGTAACCATTCACAATAGAACCTTCAGGATAATTCCTGTTCTGAACATATGATTTCAATGTGCACATGTTTCTTTCAGTTGGATACATCCAACGGAAAGCAACGGGTCCTCCAAGAAGTATTTCAGTTGGAAGATGGACAGTCAGATGCAACATTCATGTAAAAAATGATGGAGGGAATATTTTCTCTAAATCACACAAAATTAATGGTGTCTCTGCCAACAATTTTTGCATGAGGGATTTGGACAACCTCTTAGCACAAAGATCTATAAACAAATAGCACAACCAAATAACTGAGACTCTAACATTATTTGACAAGAGATGACGGATTGCTATTGGAATAAACTCATGCAAAAGGACGTGATAATCACGAGTCTTCAAAGATTTCAACTTCAACTCTTTTCTGTTGACCCATTTTGATATATTGCTTGAATAGCCATCAGGAACTTTAATAGTCTCTAGCACTTCCAGAAATTGATTTTTTTCAGCAGGAGTCATCACATAAGAAGCACATGGAACTTGCCATTTATTTTCACTGATACAGACAGGATGCAATTCTGGTCTGATCCCCCAATCTACCAAGTCGCGCTGAGATCGTAAATCATCTTTTGTCTTCCCCTTGACATTTAGAAGAATCGAAAGAAACATTTCACATATATTCTTTTCAATATGCATTACGTCTAAGAAATGACGTAACAAGTTGGTTGACCAATATGACAACTCAAAGAATATGATCTTCTTCTTCCAATTGTAACAGGTATCATTGGAAACATTTTTCCTCTTTCTCGATTTCATTACAGTCTTCCCAAATGAATAACTGAAATCTTTCAATTCATTAAGCACATCAGTTCCATACATACGCTGATGTGGATCATCATTCTCCATGGTATTGTCAAATCTTCGACGATTGTTTCTATATGGATGGTTCATTGGCAAGAATCGTCGATGTCCCATAAAACTAAAACTACGACGATATTTCAGTCTTCTCGATCGAGTATTCTTCATACAAATAGGACATGACAATTTTCCTTTTATGCTCCATCCAGACATCATTGTATAAGAAGGAAAATCATTGATAGTCCACATAAGTGCAGCACACATCTGAAATATGTTTTTCGAACATGCATCGTATGTGGGCACACCCACATCCCAAATAAGTTTCAACTCTTTTATTAAAGGTTGCATGTATACATATATATCATTTTCGGGATCAGAAGGGCCAGATATCAGTATACTCAAGAAATTGTAAGGCTTTTTCATACACAACCAAGGGGGAAGGTTATAAATGTGTATGAAAACCGGCCATGTGCTGTGCGAAGTAAGCATCTGCCCAAATGGATTAAAACCGTCACATGAAAGACCCAGTCTCACATTACGCACGTCGACTGCAAATTCAGGATATCGAGCATCAAATATCTACCATGCAAATCTATCTGCAGGGTGAACCAACTCTTCATTATTCTTTTTTCTTTCGGTGTTATGCCATCGCATTTTTACGGATATTTCATTAGACATGAAAAGGTTCTGTAATCTGGGGATCAATGGAAAGTTCCACATTACTTTTTGTGGCACACGAGATGGTGTTCCATCATCTTTGGGCTTCCATCGGGATGTTCCGCATTTTATACAATCATTTATTTCAGTAGTTTCCTCCCAAAATAAGCTGCAATCATTCGGGAAAGCATGGATTTTTTTTTTGAGAATCCAAGTTCATCAACCAACTTCCATGCCATATAGTGGTTTGAGGGAATATCTGCATCATCTGGAAGTAAGTCCTTCAAGAAGGTAAGAATGTAATAAATTGCAGTATTTGAAATCCCATACATAGTTTTCCCATGAAACAATCGGATTAAAAATTCCAACTTTTTCATTTTATCACATTGCCGATATACTGGAGTCATCGCAGCATCATTCGATTTTTTCACCCTATCAACATCATCATTTTCATTGGACGCATCATGTGTGCTTGTATCGAAATCTTGTTGGCTGGACATCCTTTCCTTCTCATGATGTCGAATAAATGGAAACCGGTCATATATCAAACTCTCCAATTCATTCCTATCATTTGGGTCATCAACATTTTGAGATTCCATTTTCTCTCCATTGTGATACCTCACATAATAGTTTGTTTGGAAACCATATTTGGTTATATGATAGATAACTGCTTCACGGCTCAACCAAGGTCTTCCAACACAATTAAAACATGGGCATTGTATGCGACCATTATTTGAAGCCTTGTCAAATGAAAAATCTAGAAAGCTGTTCAAATTATTTTGAAAATCAGTTGAAATCTGATCAGTTTCGTACATCCAACTTCTATCCATTCTGTAAAAAAATCGCAATAAGTCATTTCAAAGCAATTCAATAATATTAAAGTTTAATAAAAAAATATTTACGTAAATGACAATTGTTTACTCTATATAAAATCATAACTAACACATTACTCTATATGAGAATCATATTAAGAAATGCAACAAAATACAGTGTATATAAGAAAACAAGATACAAAATTTCTAATGCCTATATTCAAGGATTGACCAGTAAGATATTGGAAGTGGATCAAGGAATACATAATCCTTAAGGGTCTTGTTGGGAGTATATGAGTTTAATACTTTAACTTCTTCAAGTAGATCAGGATGAGGAGTAGGATGAGAATCATGGGAGTGGTGGGACTGTCCAAGGGGGGTGTGGCGTGTCCAGGGGGCGGGGGTGTCTAGGGGGCGGTGGGGCCATCCGGGGGGTCGGAGGTGTCCAGGGGGTGGGGGTCTGTCTTGGGGGGTCGGGGTGTCCAGGTGGGCGGGCTGTCCATGGGGGTGGTCAGGTTGTCCAAGGGGGTCAGGGTGTATAGGTATATTTATATGAAAAGAATACCCCCACAATAATCATGCAGCCCTGTCATTAGTCTAAACCCCTAGAACACATAAAAGAAGCTAGTATGGACATTTACTAAAATATTTAACACCATATGAATGAAAATACACTCTAAATATCGTTTGAGAGGATATAATGGTGTGTGTGAAAAAAATGATATTAAATCAATTTAAATGAATATGGAACAAATCAGGGTTTATAATATACTAAGAGAACCTCAAACAATCCAAAACCACTATATCACCATATATTCAACTTCATGAAACATGACTTGTAAATCTTACCTACGACTTTACCGATGACCACCTAATTGGAACACTCTATTTATGGTTCTTGAACACAAGGAACAAACAATGTTTGGTCTCTACCAACTCAATCACCCCCTTGTAGATCATAATCTCGTTTCCCCTTATACTAAAATGGTCTCACTAGAAGCTACTATTAATACCGGACCTAAACCATTCATTTTCTATAAAACAATGATCAAAGAACCATCGGAGGTATCTCTCATATAACCACAACCATTTTATCTATGATGTAACGAAATTCACAAGAATAGCTTTTATTCAAAAACCTTTTGGTATATAATTTGCATCAACAATGCTTCAATTATATGGTTCATCACATTCCAATTTATTAATCACCCATACATGATAAAAAATTGAACATTGAATTTCATTTAATTACAACCATCATATTTCATTTAATTCTTAACAAGAATAGAAGCATGGAAATTGGAATCTAATAACTTTAATTAGTCCCCAAAACTTTTTAATAAATTTAACAAAAAAAATAAAACACTTTGAAATCTAAATAATCACTATGAAGTAACATGAGCTTGGAATTATATTGCACAAGTAAAAACACTCAATGATGGAATATATGAAAAGATTATTAATATAAATTATTGACACAAGATAATAAAGTGACTATGAATGTTAAAACTAAACATGTGATTGAATTTTATAACATATAATAAAAATTTCTTGGTAATGAAACATGAAAGGCACATCAAAAAATTAGACAACTGTCTAATGCAATCTATATGGGCTGGAATATTCATGGAATTTAATAAAGAACCGAAACATAAATAGGGCTGGAACATAAATTGTGTGGGAATATGAAAATAGAAATTGGTCTCATCCTAAAGAGAAACATATACACATCAAAATCGAAAATAAAAACTGAAAGTTAAAGAAAATAACTCACCTTGGATGGGATGGAGGAAGAGAACCGGAACCACCTCCAAAATCGTCGATAGCTCCCGTTTAGGGCTCTGGATCACGAATAGGGGAGAGGACGGGCTACTTCAAATTTGGGGGAAATTTTTACCAACAGTTTTTAAAAACAGTTTGTATATACATTCAGCCCAAACCTTTACCAACAGTTCTATTGAACCGTTGGTAAAAGGTCACCGAAATCCAAATTTTACCAACGGTTCTCATTGAACCATTGGTAAAAACTCTTCTATACCAACGGTTGTAATGAACCGTTGGTAAAAATGTCTATAAAACCATCTATACCAACGGTTTCTGAGAACTGTTGGTATAGATGGCTATTCCCAACGGTTTAGTAAACCGTTGGGATGTAACCATTGGTAAAACTAGGATTTCCAATAGTGAAGTCAATCACCACATCCTCTAACCTGTCCTTTTTCACTGATTCCTGGATAGAACCCACATACTTTTGTAGAATCTAGAGCTAAAAATCTTGGAACGTCATCTTCCCAGTTTCATCATCAACAACCTAAACTCGATGGAAATATATTTTCACATAATTTTGAACATTTTCAGCACAAACTAGATGAGGACATTGACCTGGATCAATACTCGTATAAATGTTTAGGCAATCCTAAACCTATAATATAAAATATTAAGATTTAATTAATTAGTTAAGGTTTAACTTAACCCCAAGGTTTACCCATTTAAGTATAGGTGTATTGAGTAACAATGTATGATCCATTCCTTAGTCTATATCCCAAAACCAAAATCACTTCTCTAGTAGGAATAAAGTTACTCACATTGAATTATAAGGGGTCTTAAATGTCTATTTCTTAATTGGTATCCCTTGTTTACATCACATAATAGTATCATATAGAATTTTATAATACCAACACATGAAGTCCTTACCAGTTCCTACCTCCAAACTTCATCTTATCCCTCAACCTGACACCATTGATACACTCTATTAAGACCCCCTCACCCTAAAGGTACCCCTTCTAGACCAGCAATGAGATAAGTTAGATAATGATGTATGAATCCCACCTCCAATGGTCCATGGGTTGTCAACAAGCACTAAGAGTATATCAAACACAAAAATGGGAGGATTTTCACACTAAAAAGAACTTGAGGGGTAAGATATAGGATCAAGGCACAAAAAAATCTTAATCATAAAAAAATTAAAATATCCCAATACATGAAAGTAATGTCATACAGACTGAATAACTACATAAGTGAATATACCAAGAAGTAAAACCTTTAATACCCAGTGAATAAATAACTCAAGTTACCTCATCACCTAAACAAGTATGCTAAGTTCCCAACCTCACCATGTTTCTCTTACCATGAATCATATACAAGTAATAATTTAATAACCAACATGACATAAAAGTGAGGGTACCCCTCTGCCACTTTCTTACTAGTTTACCACTCTGCCCCAATTTACCATGTCCTAATCCATCTCTCTCTAAATATAATCCAACACAAAAACACCTATAAAACTATAATAATTCCATAAACCCCATGTATCAAATCATATAATCATAAACATCCACATATTTAGGTAGTAACCAAGTAGTTTCTTGGAGCCACAATAACTCATACGTCGTGTATTATACCTCAAGTCATCATATCCCATAATTTTTATACCTATTAAAATCCTTATGATAATATACCCATATATTCAAGTGTGTAAAATAACCATAAGCCATTAAATCCCTCTACACACATATAAATGGGAAATAAAACCACTGTACATACATGTACATTATAATAACAGGATAGAGAGAGGGGAAAGAGGGGGTAGTCAATCATTTGTTCCTCTCCAACCTAAATGTTGGGGAAACACCATCTGGAGTCCATTGGTGTCAGCCACTCTATTTTCATTGGTGGGGTAGCATATGAAAATACCTAAAATATAGAATTATATATATCTCACAACCACACTATGGGAAACTACCTATACTTTACCTCAACTGTAGCTATCCTCACTCAGACACCCAACTGCCACTATTAAGGACTAGATATTATATAACCAAAAAACATTTTAAAATACTTTCAATTAATTAATTAAGTTGAAAATTTTATAATTACATGATTAATATAAAATTATTTAATACCATTCAGTAATAATCCAATTGATCCCATATTTCCATAAGAATTAGAATAAACAGTATTCCATTAAGCATCCAACCCAAGGGTTAAATTTATTTAACATTCATTTCCATTGCATAATTCTAGGTACTCTAGAACTCATCCTGAGATACCCAAAAATATATATAAACCTTGCACATCCAAATATGTTAAGCAATAGGTAAAAGAAATAAAAAACAACCAAGTCATCCATAATTTAAAAGATATTCATTATCAAAGAAGTATCATATATTCAACCCATTCCATATGTCTTGGTAACATCCCTAAAACCACCATGCATAACACCAGGAATTTAGCTATCACAGAAACCAACCACTGGCACTAATCCAAGAACCCCCACCCAATTCTCATCAAACCATTATCCATCCCAGCCTCATATCACATCATAAATCAAGGCTCCTCATCTAGAGCAGACACATAAGGAAGAAAGTAAAAACATAGTTAATAAGGAGTCTAAACACTAAAAACAACCCATCCTTACTTTATAAGGAAAATAGGTTCACTCATCCCCAAACATAATTCCATATCCAATCAAAATACAAAATATATAGAAACCATTATAGTCATTCCACTTTTATTTAAACATATTTTATGAAACTGGCTTTAATTTGTTACAAAATTCTCATCATATAAATTTATAGTTTATAGATAACAACCAAAACTAATACTATAAAAAATAAATTTCACATAATAACAATAAAAAAAGGTCGTATAGACATCATCAAACACCACATGTGATCGCTTCCCCATCATTCATTTTACTTCAAAAATACACATTATTCTTATTATGTGATGATTCTCATTTTAAATTATCAAAAGAATTATCACCATTGTATGAAATTGTACTTTTCTCTCTCCTAGTAAAATTTTCTACTTATACGATTAAAATTACTTAAGCCACGATGTGTGATTTATATATTTGAATTAGTATTATTTATTCACTGCATGTTTAAAAATTCCTTTATGTATTTCCATCAATGATATTTATTACAATTTAACATGTGATTTCTATATTGTTGAGATAAACATAAATCATACATCATGAAACTCACCCATTTCATTTATATAGATAATTAATAGAATTTAATTATTAAATTATAGAACATGAAATTTAATCACTTATCCCTCCTATATAAATTCCATTTCATGAAATAAATCTAATTATTTTCTTCCTATAGGTTATACAAACCCATTAAAATAAAGAGATTAATCATTGTTAAATCTCACTTCTCACATATAATAGAGTTGAATATATCCCATTCCTATATGTAAGAAACTTTATTCAATTTTCTATACCAAAATAGGGGTGTATGCACATGCAGAGAACTCCACGGGAATAACTGTAACCAAGGAAAACATAGTTTGATAACTCTAAGGGAAAATCTTGGGAATCTAGGTCTTGAGGGAAAGCAGCAATTATGAATGAAAGAAAAAATTATTTTCTTCAAATAAAATATATGTTCTCTTGAAATTTACAGATCACATGTCAACTACCTTTAATTAACATAAATTTTTATTTAATTTAATTCATATAGAAATACTCAGATATAAGGTCAAACTTATGATAATGAAATTGAATTATTATCATCTTTGAAACAGAAATTTAAAATCCCTTAATTAAAGTTTTAACACATATTTTCTTTAAAAAGATGTATTCACAAAATTTGGGTTATTCTAGGAAATTTAGAAATTTTGGAATTTTTGTAAAGGCGCAGACCTACCACATGAAGGGACTAAGAGACCATGACAACAAAAACTGTGACTGTAAAAAAAGATTTCATGGCCATGAGAAAAAAACTGCAACTATTTGAATGAATTATATGATCGTGAGAAGATATATTTTGAGACCATATGAACTGACCATCCACCATGTGAAGGAAAGAGTTCAACCATGAGAAGGGATTGTAAAATGTTGTGAAATTATTCATGAAACAGAAATAGTTTTATGATGGGACCCAACTGAAACCATGATTCCAAAATGAGACCATGATATACACTTGTGATCGTGACTCCAAATTGTGATAGTAATTCATGCCTTTGATCATGAGATACGCTTGCAATTTTGAGGCACACCTATGATAGAGATACACACCTATGACCATGAAAAACACATGAAAATGTTAGAAGGAAACTTGAAACCATGAGAAGAAAACCTGACTACATGAAGTAATTTGAAATATCAAGGTGAAAAGACACCAAAATTCCTTTAGGAACCACCAAACCTCAAAAAATGAAAGAGGATAAAAACTAGGGTTTTACGTGAAGGAAAAAAATATCCTAAAATCCCAAATTTGATGAATATTACCAAACTATAGTATCTAGTTTCTAAAGTTTCTTGATGCATTTCTTATTACGATGCCTACACTACTATATCGCCTACGGATAATTCATCGTTACCCAGATTTGAATTGGTATTTGATGCCTAATTATGGAGTGACTTTACAACTCAGATAATCCCACAACTGTCATTATAAATATATATATATATATATATATTTGTGTGTGTGTATGCATATATATAATTGAATAATAATAATAATAATAATAATATGTGTAATTATATAAATAAATGTATAAATTTCATTATTAAAAATAAACATATATATAACTATGACAATATATAAATATATGGGTATATATAAATATAAACCTAAATTGAGACTGATGAATTTTCCTTTAGATCAGTTGGTTCATATTCCCTTTACTTGTGCCTCCAATCGCAACTTCAGATTGAGTTGGAGGGGGGATTTATTTTTTTCATGATAGGGGGTGTGAGGATGTGTGGTGTGCACATGTGGAGAAAACTTCAATACCAGGTTGGGGAGAGAGAATGTTTAAGGCTATAAAGGACAGGGTAAATTGGAGGGGTACATGTAAAGAAAATTCAATTCTAGGAGACTATGTGTGGGAAGGATAATCCCACTCTAAAAAATGAGGTGATCAGGAAATAAGGCACACCCATCATAGGGATTTGAAGTTTTTTGAAAAACATTAGCAGCAACTGTTAAACTATATCTAAGATTTTTATTATTTTTTTAGAGAAAAATCATGACATTTTAGATTAAAATTATTCCTTAAAAATTATATTTCATTTATAGGGGTTATGGTTTCTATTAAAATTTTAATATAATAGTTATTTGTGATTACTAACAAAAATTTAATTAGTCATATAGTTTAGCAATAGTTATACAAACCCATTAGTAAATCATTTAGAATGGGTTATAACCACTTCAAAATGGAAAAATAGTCCCTTATAATAACATTTTTTTGGGTCTATATTTTTCCATATTTGTACCAATGGTATAAAGATTATGAAAAATATAAAGGGTAGGAACAATTTAAACACTCTCCTATAGATGCATCCCTAGAAAAATTTAACTTAATTTCTTCTATTCAACTTATCTTTCCCCCTAATATAAGTAGTCCCTTATCTCATCCTCTGTTATTAAAGGGGTTGAAGGGACCCTCTCCTTTCCTCCATTCTTTATCCATATTGGTCAAGTATCCTTCCCCTACCTTTTTTGAATATTCATTATCAGCAAAGTTTCTTATCAAATTCATACATTCTATTCTTTCATTTCATCCTAAAAATTTCTATCATTTATTAATTGGTTTTCTTTCTTTCTATAATTATATTTTATGGTATCATTTTCATGGGTGACAATTACGATGAATATTTCAAGCTTGTATTATTTCTATTTACCTTCTCTTATTATCTCATTATACATTTATTAATCTTATAATATGTATTCATCCTTCATATGTAATGTTATATATTTTAATAATTCTCATTTATTTCATATTTTACACATGTTCAATTCTATATGATATAATATATTATAAAAAATATAAAATTTATTAAAATAAAATGAATACTAAAATTCAGGTGATTACATTCTCCAATTTAAAGAAATTAAATCAAATTTTTTTTACTCATTTAATATAACTATATAATTTAAATTGACCATATCAAAAATATTCTTATAATTTTTTCATCGACACATATAAAATATTAAAGTGTTTCTTCATAATACTTTCTTCCTAAAATAAAAATATTCACTACCCTATTAAATCTGATATTTCTAAAATAATGTAACATATTTTTGATAAATACTATTTTTATACTCTCATAATTTATATTAATATCATTAATAGAATATCTAATAATGTATTGTTTCTGAAGAGATAGGCTCTAAAAAATGAAATGATGCATTTAAACATTTTTAAAATATTTTACATCTTTTTTCCAAATTCAATTTGTACAATCAGGCATAATTAGTGAAAATAAATATATAATTTTTAAATTGAGATATTTCAAACATAGAGTTTTAAAACATCTCAATAATCTGTATTTTTATAATATAATTTGATATAAATAGACTTGAAAATTTTAAAACATGGTTCACTCAAAACATCAGAATACTTCCAAAAAATATTAAAAAACAATCTAAAAATTAAAAGATACTCTAAGATATCCCTCATTTATATCTTGTTTAAAATCATTAAGTTCGTGATACTCTTGTGACATTGTGAAAAATTAGTAAATTCAGTTATGAAAAATTCTATATTAAGTCATATGATAAGATTAAGATTTCAAAAACTGATCATGAAAAATCCATGATCTTTGGAAATTTCAAGATATGGAAGAGGATTTTGATATATCATATAACTGTTTCCAAGTGATTTGAATGTTATAAAAAGTATTGAAACAATTTGATCATGAGTTTTCAATAATGATTGTAAATAAATCATCTGATAGAGATAAGAAAGTTGTGGGATATTTTCTATTATCTATCTTCAAAAATAATTTTTAATCTCATAACAAGACATTAAAATAAATAATAAAGTCACAAAATTAAATTGAGAATAATCAAGAAAAATATATATATTATGTTTACTAAAATAACTTTGAATTTTTCCTCTTATATTATCAACATGTTTCATAACACCTAAAAACAAATCATCTTATCATATACTACCCAAAACTTATCTAACCTCATTCATATATGCTCCAAAAATCCATTAATATTGTCCCCAAATAATTATAGTCATCTTAACATAATTACCCCCAAGGTTATCTAAGAACTCTAAGTTATGATATGTACCTAAAAAATTAACCCCATAAGTTTTATAAATATTTTAAAATTGAAATTATTCAAAAATATATTAACCCCAAAAGTTTTCTTAACCTTGATATGAAACCAATTATAAAAGACTAAACATATTTTTATCATAATTACATGGTTTTCTAAAAAACATTAAAACACTAACATTACCAATACCTTTAAGTTTATATTTTTATAGAATGAGAACAAATAACCCTTCATAAGACAAAAAAAAAGAACCCTTTTAAACATATTAATAATCAATTTCTTCTATAAGACATGTTATTATCTCCTTCATTATTTAAGACTAATCAACATGAGTTTTGAATTATATATCGTTATTAATATTTTTTAAACCCTATAAAATTCATTAGAAATCAAGGGATGATCATATAAATCTTTTTAAGGGATAAGATAAGAGAATAAAATTTATCTATCATTGAAATACCATGAAACTCAGAAAGGATCACACTGAGAGAAACATAGAACTTGTATATGATCATAAACTTATTTTTGATCGTGAAGACAACTAAAGTACTACTATAAATATAATTAAATTATGATCATAAAGAAAATTCATATAAATTAGTAAGTGAATATAAAAATAATGAAGGTTTATTTTTATATCATATTCATATCACCTATAATGTTAAAACATCTCTTCTTAGGCACCCATCCTAGGATTACAGTGAAGATGATAGTAATATTAGAAGCCTACCTCCAATAGGTCATTGGATGGTGACTATAATCTACAATATAAAATTCATAAATGAGAGGCATTGTAGAGACCCGAATCTTGACGTACATGAACATTACATTAATTTTGCGGAACACTTAGTACATAACAAAAAAACACACACAAGGATCGTAATAGTTTAGTTTCTTTGGAAACTCGGAACGTAATCTTCTAATCGTGGTGAAAGATCTTCAACATCTCCCGTAAAGATCTTCCTTTTTTTTAAATACCTAAAACCTTTCTTTATATCCTGGGGAAAATAAAACATAAAAGGGTGAGCTCAAATACTCAGTAAGGGTAAACAAAAGAAAAATCAGTCACATTATATTCATAAGAACATAACTTTTGGAAATCTTAACCTGCAAAAGAGAGCATAATTTCATAACATGGGATAAATCATAGTAGTGAAATGAAATCCCAATAATCATAACTTAAAACATGAAACTTTGTGGCATACACACATAATCATAGAGAATAATTTCTTGTTAGTCAAGACTCATTGCCAAGACTATCTAGTGGACAATGTCCCTTTCTGAACCGAGTCACCCTCGTTTCAGTCCTGTTTCACTGAACCGGTATAACCTACCATTCCAGCCATGTCTATCTCATGAGATATAAAATATTTACCCAATGCATTGGAGGGAGATATAGGTCCCACCCATCTTATAATGAATCCTTTCTTATGTGTTCCACATAATCATAAATCATACATCATCGCATAACACATGTAACAAAAATGGGATTCTTGAAACATCATGACATCATAAAACAAATCATATAAGGTAAATGACTTCATAAAAATAATTCCCTCAAAACATAATCAAATCAATGTAATAATAGGGATAAAATAATAACCGCATATTATCTTAGATGGAAAATAATTTTGATAAAACATTTGAACTCCATTCTTGAGGAAAATATCCTTTCTACTTCAAATATATTTTTCCTCTCTTAACATGTCATATAATTTTAATCTAAAAGAAGTTGATTAAAAATAAGCTTGAAAACTTATAAAGGAAGATTCTTGGAAATAATGTTTTAAAAATCCATTCTTTCCGTATAAGTTAAAAAAACATTATTCGCGTACTTTTGTCGGAAAAGTCAAAAAAAGTACCTTATATGGTAACCAAAGGAAAGATTCCATTCATACAATGTGGTAAAAAGTCAATAAAGGGTAAAAATGACATTAAACATTCATGGAAGAATGGTAAACATTTTATAAAAACATTTTTAGAAAACATGGTCATGTATGATAAATGTAACCCCAGTAAATACTTACGTATAAGCAATCTTGGATAAAAATGAGATTGAAAATTTATCCCTTACCTTAAGTCTGATTTGCTTCGTAAGTGTCTGAACCTCCTCTTTTTGACGCGCCTTTTCTTAACCTCCACCTAAAGAACTAAGGATGGTCTTTGAAGAAGACCAGGACCTCTAGGATGATACTAGGGAAGTGTAGAAGAGATTATGTTGGGGTTTGGCCGAGCATGAATGCTCAAATTGGTGTGAGGAGGATAGGGAGGAGGTGCCCTTTTATAAGGGATGAGAGGGGCACCTTAGGAATATCTCAAAATCTTATTTTATATTAAGGTAAAATTCGGTTTATAATGGTTCCAAATGGTCTTATTTCGAAGATAAAGTGGGGATGGGTTGAAATCCAATTATCCAATAGGATTTAGACAAGTTTAGTTTATTATTTTAACCTTATCAATTAGATTTAACTCTAAGTTAAATAATTTAACTTTTATCGTGTCTTTTTGTTTTCTTACACTATATGGTTAATAAACTTACTATATGAAGCCAAACGAACCCCAAGTTGTTTATTATTAATATATCTATCGTTATAAAAGTCATTTGGCCGAACCTTAGATTTTTAGGAATTAAATAAAAATTAATAATATAATATTTGTTTTAAAAACTAATTTATGTCAATTTTGACACTAATTGGTACATGATTTTTATGAAATTTCTAACAGAATGATAAGTTCAAACCAAGTTACTTAAATCAACAATGACATGCCATATTAACCTACAAAATTAGTGTATGTCATAAAAAGTCTCAAATTACATTTATTTGGGCATTTATAACATCAATTATGTTAATATTTTCTTAAAACGTTAATTACTGCATCATCGTTGTGTCATAAATAAATAAAATTATTTAAAGTATAAAAATTAAAAATAAAATACCATTATGTAGGAAATATTTTTAGCATTATAATGAATATTTATAGTCGAAATTATATTATGTATAACCCTATATTAAAAATGTTTTAGTAAATAAAATTTGATTTTAACTCTTTTAACTCTTCTTTGAATTAAATAATAATAAATGTCCTAATCTAATCCATGTGGGCCTAAATGATAATATTTTACACTTAAGGTTGTTTTTGGTCGAGATACACTTGTACAATAGGATTAGGACATGTGTTAGGGTAATATTAATATCATTTTTACCCTTAATTACCCTATTTACTTTTAACCGTGGAAAATAAAAGTAAAAAGTTACTATTCACCAAAAATTATTTTCATCTCATTGAACCACATTTTACTTACTGAAATCAACCGTGTCTCTCGGATTTTTGGAATTCCATTCACAGAAGCAGTAAAATTAAGATTTATGAAAAAATTAATTTTTTTTAACTACCACTTAGTAGTTTCATTATTCATCAAAAATTGAAGTTTTTCAGAAAAATGCCAAAATTTCACCCTAAGCTATAATTGATATTCCGAATTCAAAAATTATTTCTATTTTAAAAAATTCCCAAAATATAAGTTGCATTAATTAATTTTATAATTAATTTCCGCTGTCACAACAAATAGCGTGTTTTTAAGAGATAATAACTATCAAAAGATTAACACTTGTTTATGTCTGGTGTAAATGTGAAATTACATCCAGTGACCAACATTGTATTGAATTGTAAAAATATATTCTAAATATACTTTAAAACCACTCAAATTAATAATTTATCACTATTAATTATTTCGATTAAAAAAGTTGTTTTTAATTAAAATTTAGTAATTTTCACTATTCATCAGAAAATGAAAGTTATCCGAAAAGTACCAAAATTTCACCTTAGGCTAAATTCGATACTCCGAATCCAAAAATGAAGTCCATTTTGAGAGATAAAATTTCTAAAATTTTAAAAGGTGGTTATTACTATTCATAACAGCTAGTTTTAATAATATCTTAATAGCATATCGTTGTTTAGTGAAACTCGGTACATGCTATCGAGGAAGGTCGCGATTGCGTGTAATACAAGGCAAGTCAAGGATGCGTGTTGTGAAAGATTCTTTTGGTGTAGCGTACAACACAAGAAATTAATGAAATTAAAAATAATATTTTTCATAAAATTTCGGGGTTTTATATTCTACCCCCCTTAAAATGAATTTCGCCCTCGAAATTCGTCGGGGTTATAAATGGCTTACTATTCGAAAGTTTCTTTAATAGAAACCCACATTGTAAAAAGGACTACCAAAACCAATCTTTAAAAACCAAAGTATGAAACGTAACGGTTACCCAATTAAACTAATCACTGGGTTTCCACATAGGTGAAAATATGGATATGGAAGAGAAATCTAACCATCATGATCTGATGGAGAGTGGTAGAGAACATGGCTATGGAAAATCCAGCAATCACAAAGCCATAAATTTGTGACGATCTAGGGTACCATTTGATTCATCAGATATAAGGGCACTAGGACAACATTTTTCGTTTTCAAGATCATTTCCCTAAAGTTGAAAATTTGAATTAGAATAAATACTTACTTTATTTTGGTACAATCTCACTATTGTTCGTGCCTTGAACAATTTCCACTTCATCTCTTAAATAAATGAAGTTGAATTTGTTATTTGTGAAGTGTCAGCAGATCATGTGATAGAATGACGGGTCATTCCATCTGTCTCAAACAAAAGGTTAGCAAAACTTATATACATAAGTCGATCTATAGTGAGATTAATCATATATGGTTCCTAAAATGGACTTATACTTCATATATCATACTGCTTAATATAATAAAACTAGTTTTTACTAAACAGGGACTTCCTGTAGGCCAGTGGTAGGTGATAAAGGCCAGTCGCACTTCGATTGTGGGTTCGATTCCCACAGCCTTGTCCGACGCGATGGGCTGTCGCCCGTCCTGCAGGTTGTCCTTTTTCTAAAACTACATTACTATAACATCGCATCAATAATATCGAAAATCTTCTATCCTTAAACAATACTAACTTATGTCCAATATAATCCATTCTAATCTTTAGGCATATCCATAATACTATAGTCTACTCTCATAATATAGTGAAAACGATTACCAGAGATTTAATACTGTCATTAATACCCATATATCGTAAGATATGTCTTGTTGGTCACATTCCAAAAATTCAAAGGCCTTAATCATGTATTCTCTTGAATACCCATTGAACCTCAGTGAAAAAATGAATGAAGTTAAAAGTTAACTCTTTCCACATACCAAAATCCAAAAATTCTATATACTCAAACCATGATATAACCTTCTCCTTATATCAGTCATGAGCTCATGAATACAATCAAACAACTCATTATCTTATTATTCCTTCATTATGCGCATATCATCTACTTTCCAAAAAATATCTGAATAACATTTCATGGTTACTAGTACCATTAATCATACACTTTAAAAACTTAGGAAATACAATAGTGTAACAATCCTTAGATGTCTCTTTATTCCATAGTACCATGAGATTACTTATACAACATTACACTTGATAAACATGTAATCATTCCACTACCTTCTTAAACCATTGACTGAGCTTTAACAATTCTTTCATCTCACATATCATTTGTAGTCTCTTCATCATCATCAACATAAATACTTCCCATACGACCATACTGATTATCTTCATGAGACTTTCCCTTGGGGAATTGGTTTGCATAATGCCCGTACATTCCACATTTAAAACATTTACCCATTATTGATGTCGTAGAAATACCATTATCCTCATCCATGTTGTTAACTGAACCTTTTCCTTTGCACTAACTTGCTTTGTGTCCTTCTTTTCCACACCCAAAGCATCTTCCAATTCCTTTGAAACATTCTCCTTGATGCCTCTTCCCACATGATTTACATAGGGGAAATTGAAATTTCTTTCCTCTATGATCATCATGAAACTCCATCTTTCTCTTATTAGCCGAGTCAGAAAACTTACCAAATTTTACTTTATTGATCGTATTATGAGATTGCTGATTCGGCATAATAATGATGTTTGGACTTCCAAATCCCATTTCATTATGAAGAATATCATTCCATTGTCCATCATATCCTGCATTATCGTGAATCATCTTGTTTCCAGCCATTTTCTAAAACCCAAAAAAGAATAGTGTGAGAGGCAAAAATCATGCTAGGGAAAACAACAAAATAAAGGTGGAGTATCCTCAATATCTAACATCTTAGGTTAAATTCTAATATCGTTACCATAGTTCTAGGACTATATCCTATACGTATACTTATCCTTAGGGACATCCTTAGACATACCTTATAAATATCTCTAGGGATCTCACTAAAGTTATCGCATCCTAGTTTCCAAAGGTTGACTAAACTTTTCCTCTGATACCAACTGTAGAGACCCGAATCTTGACGTACATGAACATTACATTACTTTTTCGGAATACTTAGTACATAACAAAAAAACACACACAAGGATCGTAATAGTTTAGTGTCTTTGGAAACTCGAAACGTAATCTTCTAATCGTGGTGAAAGATCTTCAACATCTCCCATAAAGATCTTCCATTTTTTAAATACCTAAAACCTTTATTTATATCCTGGGGAAAAGAAAACATAAAAGGGTGAGAACAAAATCTCAGTAAGGGTAAACAAAAGAAAAATCAATCACATCATATTCATAAGAACATAACTTTTGGAAATCTTAACCTGTAAAAGAGAGCATAATTTCATAACATGGGATAAATCATAGTAGTGAAATGAAATCCCAATAATCATAACTTAAAACATGAAACTTTGTGGAATACACACATAATCATAGAGAATCATTTATTGTTATTGAAGACTCATTGCTAAGACTATCTTAGTGGAAAATGTCCCTTTCTGAACCGAGTCACCCTCGTTTCAGTCCTGTTTCACTGAACCGGTATAACCTACCATTCCAGCCATGTCTATCTCATGAGATATAAAATCTTTACCCAATGCATTCGAGGGAGATATAGGTCCCACCCATATTATAATGAATCCTTTCTTATGTGTGCCACATAATCATAAATCATACATTATCGCATAACACATTTAACAAAAATGGGATTCTTGAAACATCATGACAACATAAAACAAATCATATAAGGTAAATGACTTCATAAAAATAATTCCCTCAAAACATAATCAAATCAATGTAATAATAGGGATAAAATCAGAACCCCATATTATCTTAGATGGAAAATAAATTTGATAAAACATTTGAACTCCATTATTGAGGAAAATATCCTTTCTACTTCAAATACATTTTTCCTCTCTTAACATGTCATACAATTTTAATCTAAAAGAAGTTGATTAAAAATAAGCTTGAAAACTTATAAAGGAAGATTCTTGGAAATAATGTTTTAAAAATCCATTCTTTCCGTATAAGTTAAAAAACATTCTTCACGTACTTTTGTCAGAAAAGTCAAAAAAAGTACCTTATATGGTAACCAAAGGAATGATTCCATTCATACAATGTGGTAAAAAGTCAATAAAGGGTAAAAATGACTTTAAACATTCATGGAAGAATGGTAAACATTTTATAAAAACATTTTTAGAAAACATGGTCATGGATGATAAACGTAACCCCAGTAAATACTTACTTATAAGAAATCTCGAATAAAAATGAGATTGAAAATTTATCCCTTTCCTTAAGTCCGATTTGCTTCGTAAGTGTCCCAACCTCCTCTTTTTGACGTGCCTTTTCTTAACCTCCACATAAAGAACTAAGGATGGTCTTTGAAGAAGACCAGGACCTCTAGGATGATACTAGGAAAGTGTAGTAGAGATTTTGGCAGGGTTTGGCCGAGCTTGAATGCTCAAATTGGTGTGAGGAGGTGAGGGAGGAGGTGCCCTTTTATAAGGGAGGAGAGGGGCACCTTAGGAATATCTCAAAATCTTATTTTATATTAAGGTCAAATTTGGTTTATAATGGTTCCAAACGGTCTTATTTCGAAGATAAAGTGGGGATGGGTCGAAATCCTCTTATCCAATAGGATTTAGACAAGTTTAGGTTATTATTTTAACCTTATCAATTAGATTTAACTCTAAGTTAAATAATTTAACTTTTACCGTGTCTTTTTGTTTTCTTACTCTATATGGTTAATAAACTTACTATATGAAGCCAAACGAATCCCAAGTTGTTTATTATTAATATATCTATCCTTATCTAAGTCATGTGGCCGAAACTTAGATTTTTAGGAATTAAATAACAATTAATAATATAATATTTGTTTTAAAAACTAATTTATGTCAATTTTGACACAATTTGGTACATGATTTTTATGAAATTTCTAACAGAATGATAAGTTCGAAAAAAGTTACTTAAATCAACAATAACATGTCATATTAACCTATAAAATTAGTGTAAGTCATAAAAAGTCTCAAATTACATTTATTTGGGCATTTATAACATCAATTATGTTAATATTTTCTTAAAAAGGAAATTACTGCATCATCGTTGTGTCATAAATAAATTAAATTATTTAAAGTATAAAAATTACAAATAAAATACAATTATGTAGGAAATCTTATTATATTTCTAATGAATATTTATAGTCGAAATTATATTATGTATAACCCTATATTAAAAATGTTTTAGTAAATCAACATTGATTTTAACTCTTTTAACTCTTCTTTGAATTAAATAATAATAAATGTCCTAATCTAATCCAAGTGGGCCTAAATGATAATATTTTACACTTAAGGTTGTTTTTGGTCGAGATACACTTGTACAATAGGATTAGGCCATGTGTTAGGGTAATATTAATATCATTTTTACCCTTAATTACCCTATTTACTTTTAACTGTGGTAAATAAAAGTAAAAAAGTTACTATTCACCAAAAATTATTTTCATCTCATTGAACCACATTTTACTTACTGACATCAACTGTGTCTCTCGGATTTTTGAAATTCCATTCACAGAAGTGGTAAAATTAAGATTTATGAAAAAATTAATTTTTTTTAACTACCACTTAGTAGTTTCACTATTCATCAAAAATTGAAGTTTTTCAGAAAAATGCCAAAATTTCACCCTAAGCTATAATTGATATTCCGAATTCAAAAATGATTTCTATTTTAAAAAATTACCAACATATAAGTTACATTAATTAATTTTATAATTAATTTCTACTGTCACAACAAATAGCGTGTTTTTAAGAGATAATAACTATCAAAAGATTAACACTTGTTTATGTCTGGTGTAAATGTGAAATTACATCCAATGACCAACATTGTATTGAATTGTAAAAATATATTCTAAATATACTTTAAAACCACTCAAATTAATAATTTATCACTATTAATTATTTTGATTAAAAAAGTTGTTTTTAATTAAAATTTAGTAATTTTCACTATTCATCAGAAAATGAAAGTTATCCGAAAAGTACCAAAATTTCACCTTAGGCTAAATTCGATACTCCAAATCCAAAAATGAAGTCCATTTTGAGAGATAAAATTTCTAAAATTTTAATAGGTGGTTATTACTATTCATAACGGCTAGTTTTAATAATATTTTAATAGCATATCGTTGTTTAGTGAAACTCGGTACATGCTATCGAGGAAGGTCGCGATTGCGTGTAATACAAGGCAAGTCAAGGATGCGTGTTGTGCAAGCTTTTTTTGGTGTAGCGTACAACACAAGACATTAATGAAATTAAAAAGAATATTTTTCATAAAATTTTGGGGTGTTACATTCTACCCCCCTTAAAATTAATTTCGCCCTCGAAATTCGTCGGGGTTATAAATGGTTTACTATTCGAAATTTTCTTTAATAGAAACCCAAATCGTAAAAAGGAATACCAAAACCAATCTTTAAAAACAAAAGTATGAAACGTAACGGTTACCCAATTAAACTAATCACTGGGTTTCCACATATGTGAAAATATGGATATGGAAGAGAAATCTAACCATCATGTTCTGATGGAGAGTGGTAGAGAACATGGCTATGGAAAAGCCAGCAATCACAAAGCCATAAATTTGTGAAGATCTAGGGTACCTTCTGATTCATCGGATATAAGGGCACTAGGACTACATTTTTGGTTTTCAAGATCATTTCCCTAAAGTTGAAAATTTGAATTAGAATAAATACTTACTTTATTTTGGTACAATCTCACTATTGTTCATGCCTTGAACAATTTCAACTTCATATCTTAAATAAATGAAGTTGAATTTGTTATTCGTGAAGTGTTAGCAGATCATGTGATAGAATGACGGGTCATTCCATCTGTCTCAAACAAAAGGTTAGCAAAAATTATATACATAAGTCGATCTATAGTGAGATTAATCATATATGTTTCCTAAAATGGACTTATACTTCATATATCATACTGCTTAATATAATAAAACTAGTTTTTACTAAACAGGGACTTCCTGTAGGCCAGTGGTAGGCGATAAAGGCTAGTCGCACTTCGGTTGTGGGTTCGATTCCCACAGCCTTGTCCGACGCGATGGGCTGTCACCCGTCCTGCAGGTTGTCCTTTTTCTAAAACTACATTACTATAACATCCCATCAATAATATCGAAAATCTTCTATCCTTAAACAATACTAACTTATGTCCAACATAATCCATTCTAATCTTTAGGCTTATCCATAATACTGCAGTCCACTCTCATAATATAGTGAAAACGATTACCAGAGATTTAATACTGTCGTTAATCCCCATATATCGTAAGATATGTCTTGTTGGTCACATTCCAAACATTCAAAGGCCTTAATCATGTATTCTCTTGAATAACCATTGAACCTTAGTGAAAACATGAATGCAGTTAAAAGTTAACTCTTTCCACATACCAAAATCCAAAAATTCTATATACTCAAACCATGATATAACCTTCTCCTTATATCAGTCATGAGCTCATGAATACAATCAAACACCTCATTATCTTATTATTCCTTCATTATGCGCATATCATCTACTTTCCAAAAAAATATCTTAATAACATTTCATGGTTACTTGTACCATTAATCATACACTTTAAAAACTTAGGAAAGAAAATAGTGTAACAATCCTTAGATGTCTCTTCATTCCATAGTACCATGAGATTACTTATACAACATTACACTTGATAAACATGTAATCATTCCACTACCTTCTTAAACCATTGACCGAGCTTCAACAATTCTTTCATCTCACATATCAGTTGTAGTCTCTTCATCATCATCAACATAAATACTTCCCATACGACCATACTGATTATCTTCATGAGAATTTCCCTTAGGGCATTGGTTTGCATAATGCCCGTACATTCCACATTTAAAACATTTAACCATTGTTAATGTCGTAGTAATACCATTATCCTCATCCATGTTGTTAACTGAACCTTTTCCTTTGCTCTTACTTGATTTGTGTCCTTCTTTTCCACACCCAAAGCATCTTCTAGTTCCTTTGAAACATTCTCCTTGATGCCTATTCCCACATGATTTACATAGGGGAAATTGAACTTTCTTTCCTCTATGATCATCATGAAACTCCATCTTTCTCTTATTAGCCGAGTCAGGAAACTTACCAAATTTTACTTTATTGATCATATTATGATATTGCTGATTCGGTATAATAATGATGTTTGGACTTCCAAATCCCATTTCATTATGAATAATATCATTCCATTGTCCATCATATCCTCCATTATCGTGAATCATCTTGTTTCCAGCCATTTTCTAAAACCTAAAAAAGAATAGTGTGAGAGGCAAAATCATGCTAGGGAAAACAACATAATAAAGGTGGAGTATCCTCAATATCTAACATCTTAGGTTAAATTCTAATATCGTTACCGTAGTTCTAGGACTATATCCTATACGTATACTTATCCTTAGGGACATTCCTAGACATACCTTATAAATATCTCTAGGGATCTCACTAAAGTTCTCGCATCCTAGTTTCCAAAGGTTGACTAAACTTTTCCTCTGATACCAACTGTAGAGACCCGAATCTTGACGTACATGAACATTACATTACTTTTTCGGAATACTTAGTACATAAAAAAACACACACAAGGATCGTAATAGTTTAGTGTCTTTGGAAACTCGGAACGTAATCTTCTAATCGTGGTTAAAGATCTTCAACATCTCCCACAAAGATCTTCCTTTTTTTAAATACCTAAAACCTTTATTTATATCCTGGGGAAAATAATACACAAAAGGGTGAGCTCAAATGCTCAGTAAGGGTAAACAAAAGAAAAATCAATCACATCATATTCATAAGAACATAACTTTTTGAAATCTTAACCTGCAAAAGAGAGCATAATTTCATAACATGGGATAAATCATAGTAGTGAAATGAAATCCCAATAATCATAACTTAAAACATGAAACTTTGTGGCATACACACATAATCATAGAGAATCATTTCTTGTTAGTCAAGACTCATTGCCAAGACTATCTTAGTGTACAATGTCCCTTTCTGAACCGAGTCACCCTCGTTTCAGTCCTGTTTCACTGAACCGGTATAACCTACCATTCTAGCCATGTCTATCTCATGAGATATAAAATCTTTACCCAATGCATTGGAGGGAGATATAGGTCCCACCCATCTTATAATGAATCATTTCTTATGTGTTCCACATAATCATAAATCATACATCATCGCATAACACATGTAACAAAAATGGGATTCTTGAAACATCATGACATCATAAAACAAATCATATAAGATAAATGACTTCATAAAAATAATTCCCTCAAAACATAATCAAATCAATGTAAAAATAGGGATAAAATCAGAACCCCATATTATCTTAGATGGAAAATAATTTTGATAAAACATTTGAACTCCATTCTTGAGGAAAATATCCTTTCTACTTCAAATACATTTTTCCTCTCTTAACATGTCATACAATTTTAATCTAAACGAAGTTGATTAAAAATAAGCTTGAAAACTTATAAAGGAAGATTCTTGGAAATAATGTTTTAAAAATCCATTCTTACTGTATAATTTAAAAAAACATTCTTCGCGTACTTTTGTCGGAAAAGTCAAAAAAAAAGTACCTTATATGGTAACCAAAGGAAAGATTCCATTCATACAATGTGGTAAAAAGTCAATAAAGGGTAAAAATGACTTTAAACATTCATGGAAGAATGGTAAACATTTTATAAAAACATTTTTAGAAAACATGGTCATGGATGATAAACGTAACCCCAGTAAATACTTATGTATAAGCAATATCGGATAAAAATGAGATTGAAAATTTATCCCTTACCTTAAGTCCGATTTTCTTCGTAAGTGTCCGAACCTCCTCTTTTTGACGCGCCTTTTCTTAAACTCCACTTAAAGAACTAAGGATGGTATTTGAAGAAGACCAGGACCTCTAGGATGATACTAGGGAAGTGGAGAAGAGATTTTGGCAGGGTTTGTCCGAGCTTGAATGCTCAAATTGGTGTGAGGAGGAGAGGGAGGAGGTGCCCTTTTATAAGGGAGGAGAGGGTCACCTTAGGAATATCTCAAAATCTTATTTTATATTAAGGTCAAATTAGGTTTATAATGGTTTCAAATGGTCTTATTTCGATGATAAAGTGGGGATGGGTCAAAAGCCTCTTATCCAATAGGATTTAGACAAGTTTAGATTATTATTTTAACCTTATCAATTAAATTTAACTCTAAGTTAAATAATTTAACTTTTACCATGTCTTTTTGTTTTCTTACACTATATGGTTAATAAACATACTATATGAAGACAAAAGAACCCCAAGTTGTTTATTATTAATATATATATCCTTATCTAAGTCATTTGTCTGAACCTTAGATTTTTAGAAATTAAATAACAATTAATAATATAATATTTGTTTTAAAAACTAATTTATGTCAATTTTGACACTATTTGGTACATGATTTTTATGAAATTTCTAACAGAAGGATAAGTTCGAACCAAGTTACTTAAATCAACAATAACATGTCATATTAACCTGGAAAATTAGTGTAAGTCAAAAAAAGTCTCAAATTACATTTATTTGGGCATTTATAACATCAATTATGTTAATATTTTCTTAAAAAGGTAATTACTGCATCATCGTTGTGTCATAAATAAATTAAATTATTTAAATTATAAAAATTACAAATAAAATACCATTATGTAGGAAATCGTTTTATCTTTCTAATTAATATTTATAATCGAAATTATATTATGTATAACCCTATATTAAAAATGTTTTAGAAAATAAACTTTGATTTTAACTCTTTTAACTCTTCTTTGAATTAAATAATAATAAATGTCCTAATCTAATCCAAGTGGGCCTAAATGATAATATTTTACACTTAAGGTTGTTTTTGGTCGAGATACACTTGTACAATAGGATTAGGACATGTGTTAGGGTAATATTAATATCATTTTTACCCTTAATTACCCTATTTACTTTTAACCGTGGTAAATAAAAGTAAAAAGTTACTATTCACCAAAAATTATTTTCATCTCATTGAACCACATTTTACTTACTGACATCAACCGTGCCTCTCGGATTTTTGAAATTCCATTCACAGAAGCGGTAAAATTAAGATATATGAAAAAATTAATTTTTTTTAACTACCACTTAGTAGTTTCACTATTCATCAAAAATTGAAGTTTTTCAGAAAAATGCCAAAATTTCACCCTAAGCTATAATTGATATTCCGAATTCAAAAATGATTTCTATTTTACAAAATTCCCAACATATAAGTTGCATTAATTAATTTTACAATTAATTTCCGTTTTCATAACAAATAGCGTGTTTTTAAGAGATAATAACTATCAAAAGATTAACACTTGTTTATGTCTGGTGTAAATGTGAAATTACATCCAATGACCAACATTGTATTGAATTGTAAAAATATATTCTAAATATACTTTAAAAGAACTCAAATTAATAATTTATCACTATTAATTATTTCGATTAAAAAAGTTGTTTTTAATTAAAATTTAGTAATTTTCACTATTCATCAGAAAATGAAAGTTATCCGAAAAGTACCAAAATTTCACCTTAGGCTAAATTCGATACTCCGAATCAAAAAATGAAGTCCATTTTGAGAGGTAAAATTTCTAAAATTTTAATAGGTGGTTATTACTATTCATAACGTTTAGTTTTAATAATATTTTAATAGCATATCGTTGTTTAGTGAAACTCGGTACACGCTATCGAGGAAGGTCGCAATTGCGTGTAATACAAGGCAAGTCAAGGATGCGTGTTGTGCAAGCTTCTTTTGGTGTAGCGTACAACACAAAGCATTAATGAAATTAAAAAGAATATTTTTCATAAAATTTCGGGGTGTTACAGGCATTACCCTCAATAAATAAATTCGATGATAAGAGATAAAATTCTTCAATCAACACCATCACATAAACAAATAGATAAACCATCCAAATAAATGAATGTAATATAATAAAATACAGAAACAAATTGAGATACTATGAACAACATTGAGATAGTGACCATAAACTCTAATAGCTCCTTAGAAACTCTATGATCTAGTAACACCCAACTCGATCATTAACAAACTCCTATAGACCTTAGAAACATATTTATATATATTGTGAGTATACATGTATAATTAGTAGGATCCTCCCTAAAACCACTTCTGAAAATATGAAAGAGGAATAATGAAGATGAATGGTTAAATGGAAAAAACAAATCATTACCTAGTTAGGTGAACTCTATACCATCCCCACCAAGTATTTCTCTCTAAGTAACATATAGAAGTAATAAATGATATATAAATATTATGTACATCATAAAGTTACCATGCATCTAATTTCCCACTAAACTAGTTACCCTCTCCCTTAATTTTTTACATCTTAGTGCTCTCATCCCCTCCATAAGTCATTTTTATCATTCATGAAACCATATCAAAACCACTTCATCATCTCATTCTACACCCCATGTATCCCATCACAACCACATTCCATCACATCTATAACCATGTAATAATTATGAAATCCATAAAAACTCATGTATCAAATGATATATCTCAAGAAACTATAGATTTTGAAAATACACATGTAGTAATTACAATCACTATATCCATAATACATATAAATGTTACAACCTCAAATAGCTACATCCACACACATACATGTATTATACAACTATAAGCCATCATATCTCATTAGTTCACATAACATATACCTTAAGTCATTACTTCCTAAATATGACTATATAATATGATACTTTTGGAATAAAGAGTAGGGTGAGAGAGTATTCATACATCTATATCATTGATATCTTAGATTTTGGGAAGACACTCAAAACCCAAGCCTAATATGGGAATTAGCTTCCCAACTGACTCAGATGGTGGAGCATATGAAATAATAGAAAATAATGGTATATCATTATTCAGTAGTTCCTTGAAACTTGTGTTCTATTTTTAATAATGACTTCTTCAAGGAGGTTTCCATTGTATTTATTCGTGGAACTGGAAACACCCAACAGTTCTTTATCTAAAAGGGGCCTACTTTCCAAAGGAATACATTCATTAAGTTTAAACTTTATGATACTGAAGAATATGCATTGGTCGAGGGGGGGGGGGATATCAGCCTCATCACACCCTTTTAGGGGGAAATATTGTCTACTCCAAGACTCTCTTTAGTTTAAGATGTCTTCATGAATCCTTATTAATTAACTAAGTATAACATAGGTTTCCCTTTGAATTTTCAATCACCTATTAACATGTGTGAAATTTAGAATCATCAGTATGTATTCTATGTTCTTCATTAATGGAGATATCTGTATGTAGTCGAGGTTCTCCATAAATGGTATCCTCTCATATACTACTTAGAGATTCTTTTAATCATCATTATGATGATACTGGTTTTTAATCCACTTAGTGGGGCACTCTGGAATTTATTGTCATCTAGGGAGATAAAGGTTTGTTTTGATATTGGGATCGTACCTATAAAATGGGCTACCTACGTATCCTTGTGAAAGGAATCAGAACACTCGTACTTTGGTTCCGATTAATGGGACACATCATACCTTTTAAGGTTATGTGATAAGGACCTAATCATACAGTTTAATGTCATGTGGTAAGGAAATATAAGATAAAGGTTCTTAGTCAAGGTTTGGTGTGGGGATTATACCGAATCATCCCAATGAACTTGAAAAGGATATAGTTTTCCAAGTAATATTAGACCCTGTTTGGAATATGGACCAAGGAGAACATGGTTGATTTGAAGTATTTGGTTTCAACCTCAAGGAGGATTCCTATGTATCTCATGTGTATGGGAATAAAAGACCATTTAGTTTGATTAGTATCATAGGAGAGTATAGTCTTATGAGAGAAATGAGTTTGGAATTACTTCCTGAAAAGGAATCCTTGATGATTTGGGAGTTTTAATTGGGGATTATTCTTAAGGATGATTCCCAGATTATGGTAATTATGGTTGGATTCTTGATGAGGATATCCAATGAGCTCGGGCCCTAAGAAGGATTCCTACATATCCCAATTATGGTGGGAATCAGAGTTCTCGTAGTTCATTCACTGTGGGTGTTTTTGAAAAGGATTCAATCATCACGAATCTCTAATACAACATGAGTCATGCTTGGTGTGAGAAATAAGAGGATGTGAAAGATTCAACAATGACACACACAATTTTCCTCCTTTGTGTAGGACCCCGGGACACCCTGAGAGGGGAGGGGTGAATCAAGGTGACAACTTTTTCTTTTAATGTGATGGATCTTATTCCCAAATTGGTAGAAACTTGTCAAACCTATATGATGAATATGATCAGAAAGAAAACATTCACATGCAGAGAGATGACACAACACTTTTTACTTGGTTCCCCACTAAGGGCTGCGTCTAAGGAGCATATGCCGACAGGTTATCGGTCATACCAAATTCCACTAAACTTTACTAGATGTGGATTACAAATATTCAGGCATTGTCACTATGTCCTAGGCTCACTGCCTTTACAAAAGTTCAAGGATAGCTCACTACATCCCTCGGGTCACTTCTATTAACTCACCTTGGCTCACTGCCTTTGGTGAAGTCTCACTCAGTTTATAGACGTGAAGGTATCTTCATCAATTCTAATGAATGCATCCTTTGTTGTATGTATATGCTCTGTTGAAGTCTAACTTCCACCCGAAGAAAAATCTCACTTTGCACCAACGGTATTGGGAAAACTTTCATCTTTCGCGTAGCCCCAGAAAGACTTTCATACTTCAACAACACCTAGTGTGCTTCTCCAAGCTGGTGCGCAAGTTTCAAATCCGATGCGCAAGTCCAAATTTGGCATGCAAGTACACCTCAAACACTTGTGCGACTCTCACTTCTTCAACACCAAACTTGCGCGACTCACTTCCTTTTTTGCCCAAACCAATTTTGGCTCGCAACCTTGAATAGTGGAACTTCTTCAAATTCTGGTGCGCAAGTGTAACCACACTACCTGTGTGAAACCTTCTTCACTAGCTCCAAAATTCGGCGACTCAACCCCTTTCTCACCCAAACCACCTTGGACGTGCAGCAAACAACTGTCGTGCAACTTCAACTTGCGCAACCCACCACTACTTCTACGACCACTACACCTGCGCGAAGGGAGCTCTGAATTTCTCTAAGTCTGAACTTTGTGCTGAATGAGGAGGGTTGGACCTCTATTTATAGTCATTTGTATACCTTATGTGATATTGCGCAAGTCCCCCCTCGGTGTGCATGTTTTGGCACACAAGTACTTGCGCGACCAAACATAAAACTTTGGCACCCTTCTTCCTTTGCCATATTTTCATGTCTTGATCTTGAAAAATAAAAGGCGCACAAGTATCCTCCCCTTCAAGAAAACTACATGCAAGTATCTTTTCCAAAAACCACTTTTCTTCATTTGTTGATTTTCAGGCCCAAAAATTTGGCAAACACTGGAAAATGGTGCCACCTTTAATACCGTTATCTGTTTGTTCTGTATTATCAATTTGCTAGCACACATTTTGAACTTCCACTGAGGATTAACAACAAACACAAACCATACTCCAATTCATTCATAGAGTGACCATGGATCCAAAACTTCGATGGTGGAAGAGGGTGATCCTACGGTGGCCATGGTGGATGAGGGTGAGGCGATGAGCCTTCCCTCTGTTCACTTTACATTTGACAAGGGTCCAATGAAAGGAAGTAGGGATGAAGGTTAAGAGCTTAAACAAAGATGGCTTCCCTAAAATCAATCCTAGTAGGGTAGGTATAATTTTCATTTGCTTGAATGGAAAAGAAATTGGGAACTATACCTTCCCTACAAGAGACCTGAGGTTCTGGGTCATTGATAAGGGAGATGTAAGAACTCGAGTCATCTTTTCAGGTATGTTTTTTCCTTTTTAGGAGTTTTTGAGAAAAGAGTAGTTTCTGTAAATTTTTTAAGTACACGTCGTGTACTTTATGAGTACATGTTGTGTACTTCATTTTCATAGGAGGCCATGTGATGGCCGTGTTCTGGACACACACACGATCATGTGGGGTGACATGGAGGCTGCTTAAAGCGGAGTACGGAAAAGGCGAGTACATGTCGTGTACTCCAAATATACATGATGTGTACATTCTTTTTTTCATTAAATGCACCGGGTTTGCGTCTGATTGACATGAACCACTCCTTCTAGGTTTCGTTCATCCGAGAGCGGTGAGCATCCACGGATCTTCGAAGATCCCTCGATCCTCCATCCGTCCTCTGATTCGCACACTGTTTATTGTGTTGGGATCACATCAGTGAGTTATCTCTTCTTCTTGAACCTTGTTTTCCAGTTCCTCTTCTTTCTCAAGTTATTGTGGGTTGAACGTTTTAGACATTTTCTAAGATCTACGACGTTCCAAGAAGATTCAAGATTCATGGTTCAATTATATTGATCTCCCAACCCCAAGGTAGCTGGTTTGTTCCTTTCTGTTCGATGTCTTTGAGTATTATGCGAAAATTCCACCAATACCCTTGAATGGGGTATTGCGTGTTTACCATTTTACCCCTGTTGTTTTTTTCCCATTCTTGTATGCCTGTGTAGAGGTAATTTGGATATGATTTTGGTTGATTGATATGCCTTGGATGTTATTATCATGCCTTTTTCTTTTTATGACCATTTGGTCCTGTTTAGCATTTTGGATGTTTACCTATTTTCCGTGCCTTGTGGTCGTAGGATGGATTGTTATTTTCTGACATGCATGAGATGATGTAGAGTGGTTATCCAATTAGTTATATAGGTTTACTTTGTCCTTAGAGCATTACTATACATTGAATTACATGGGGCTGTGAGAACCTGGTGTTATAGACTGTAAGAGGATAGACCAAGTGAGCTTCCTCAGAGAGTCTTTGGACATTATAGACTATAAGAGTATAGAACGAGTGAGCTTCCTTAGAGAGTCTTTGGACATTATAGAATATATGGGGATAGACCGAGTGAGCTTACTTAGAGATTCTTTCAGCTTTATATACTATAAGGGGATAGACTGAGTGAGCTTCCTCAGAGAGTCTTTGTTTTACATGAATTACCTTGAACCACTCCAGGATATAAGAGGAATTGACCAGGTGATCTTCCTCAGAGATTCTGTGAATGACCTGGGGCTATAAGAGGAATTGACCAAGTGAGATTCCTCAAAGAGTCTCTTGACCTTGTGGATATAAGAGGAATTGACCTTATGTGCTTCCTCAGAGATTCCTTGGATACCTTATACTATAAGGGGAATTGATCGAGTGAGCTTTCTCAAAGAGTCTTATAATTTTTGTATGACAAAACCCAAGGGGTTAGGCTGAGTGTACTGCCTAGAGGGTCTTGTGCTATTACAGTTGTTGTTATTGAGGATCTATTTCTATCTCAACCCAATGAGATGAGGGTATTCCATCTCATGTATCATATAGTAACTTTCTATAAATCACATTCCATGAATTCTTTCCATGCCATCTAGGAGGCATTAGTGATTGCATGTTGTTGTGATAGATGTTGTGTAGAATATGCATGATGTTGTCATAGATGCTTTGATAAAGATACCTATTGTTTGACAGGGCATGGTTGGGTAGTGCTTTGTTTGGGTGAATGCCAAAATTTGGTTCTTGAGGTGTTATGGGCCCTCATGGACAAGAATTCGGTGGTCATCGCTTTGTTTCCTTGTTATAACTTGTATAAGATTCCAAACATTGATTCACGGAGAGTATGGGCCTCACCAATAGAAATTTGACACCTTAACGTTTGTTTTTTATGTTTTCTGGGCTCCGGAGCAGTTTCTGAGGCTACTGTCTAGAAAAAACTAGAATACATGGAGTTTACTTTATGAATACACGTCTTTTATATTTTAACCATGTCACTGACTGTGTGGGCAGGGACATGGGGTTGTGAAAAATCTTGTAGGAACACGCTGTGTACGGTACGTACACGCCTTGTTGTAGTGATCGTGTGTCCACCTGTGTGAATAACGACACGGATGGATGAAACATCGATTTTACATGGTGTGTCCTAATTTTACACACTGTGTAGCATAACCTAGGTACCCAGCCGTGTCACGAACAACACGGGTCAGGAAAATCCTTTAAGTACACACCATGTGTACATGGAGTACTCTGTGTATAATGAACTATGTAGTCGGCCAGGTAACAAACAACCCAGGTCAGTGTCATCCTTTCTTAGTACACGCCGTGTTTGTTTAGAATGCACCGTGTAGTGTAACCTGGGTATACAGGCTGTGTCACTAACAACACGGGCCGGTGAAGCTTTTACAGTACACGACGTGTCCTTTGTGAACACGCCATGTAGTCCAGGATTAAGAGGACTGTGTGGGTTAGCCATGTAAGGAGACTCAGGAAGGGGAATAGAGTTCAAGTACACGTCATGTGTGTGGAAAACATGCCATGTGGTTGGGGTGTTACACGACCAGTTGGGGAAGAAGTACACGCCCATGTGAATGGCTTAAAATAACACATCGTGCAGTGATTATACACACCGTGTGGTCATGTTTTGTAAAACTTGAATGCTTCTTTCTCCTGTCCCCTTATTGTAATCTTATGTTTTCATTCCTTGATAATCCTGATATAAGGTGTATGTTTGACCTTTCATAATAATTCCACCGAGACGTCTTATGGATGTACGCCAGTTTCCAGATGGTGATCAGACACTGGATATGGCTGATCAGGGACCTCCTGCAGATCCTTCTGCTCTGCCATCCTTGGCACCAGCAGTTATACCAGTTGAAGGTGATGATTTTCAGTTTAGGGAAGGTTTTATGAGGATGATGCCGACCTTCCAGGGAGTGCTGCCTCCTGCCCCGTCAATGGTAGAGTTGACGCAGGTTTTCCAGCAGCAACATCCCCCCACTTTCTCAGAGGACGGAGGACCCCAGGATAAAGAATCATGACTATAGGCCACGCTGACAATATTCGAGCATCTGGAGATACCTCCAAAGAAGAGGGTGAAGCTCGCTACCTATATGCTCTGAGACTCCTCCAAGAGGTGGTGGGAGGTGATCTCACAGTCAGGACGCCAGCAGAGTATGACTTGCGATGTGTTTTGGAACATCTTCTTTTATTACTTCTACCCAGATACCTTGAGGGCCGATTAAGCCTGGGAGTTTATGATTCTGGAGTAGGGTACTCTTTCTGTTATGGAGTACTCATCTCTCTTTACTGAGCTGCAACATTTCATGCCTATTCCAGGAGGCGATGAGTTTTTTCTTGCACGGAATTTTGAGGATGGTCTGAAGCATGAAATATGATCATAGGTGAACATCTTCAGGTTTACTTAGATATCTTCCATCTTCAACTAGGCATTGATCACTTAGCGCAATCTGAGGGATTCTGGAGTAGTGGGCCAGGTCGGTTCGACATACAGAGTTAGTATTCCTCCTACTGATAGCAAGAAGTGTCGTAGGGAGACTTCATAGAGAGATCAGAGTAGGAAGGATGTATCTTCAGGCATCCAGGTAGTATGCTACCAATATAGAAGGAGCAGGCATACTAGGCCTCAGTTCCAGAGAGACCCAATGGCGTGCAAATCTTGTAGAAATATGGGTCATCTTCAAAATTTCTGTCAGATCTTCTCACATGCATCTGGTGGTAGGGTTTCTTCTATGACCCCACGTTTAGGAGAAGCATCACCAGTTTCTCACCAGTCTGGGAACTGGAGTTCTTCCGGTCGTTCGGGCTGAGGTGGAGGTCGCGGTCATGGTGGTCAGTCACCAGGCTACCAGCGACAGCAGAGTGGATCATCTCAGAGGGTTCAAGCAGGGTCACAGGGTCGTGGAGTAGGTCAGACCTTTGCAGTGGAGTAGACCCATCAAGAGAAGGATCCTGGCCCCTCTATAGTTCAAGTTATGAACTTAGTAGCCTTAGTTTTATCTTTAGATCTTTTCGATACAGGGTCTTCTCGTAGCTTTATATTTTTCACTATTGTGGAGAGTATTTGTCTTTGCATCTTTTCTTCTTCCAACATCTTAACACTAGAAACATCATTGGGGACTAGGACAGCTAGTGTACGTCAATTCAAGGAGTTCCCTCTAGAGGTTGGTGGGTGTCACTTTTTGTTGGACCTGTATGTCCTAGAGATGATAGGTTATTATGTCATTATCAGGATGGACTGGTTAGTTCCCTTCCAGGTAGTTGTTGATTGCTCTCACCACAGGGTGAGTTTCAAATCACCAGAGGGTGGATATTTTCTTCACAAGGGTGAGTAGGATGTCCAGGTGAGTAGAGCAGGTCCAGAGCATCTTGGGTTTGGAGGAGTTACAGTCAATATTTCCAGTCTATATCTGGATGATCAGGAGACTTCACAGTTAGACTTTCCTCCAGTGGTGGATCATTTTAGAGATGTCTTTCCAGAGGACTTTTCAGGTTTTCCTCTGAAGCATGACATAGACTTTTCAATTGAGATTGTTCCAGGAGCGGCACTGGTGTCCATTCCTCCTTATATGATGGATACACCAGAGTAGTAGGAGCTTAAGAAATAGTTGGAGGAGTTACAGGCCAAGGGTTTCATTTGACCTAGTACTTCTCCTTGGGGTTCACCTGTCCTATTCGTGAAGAAGGCAAATGGTACCCTCAAGCTTTGTGTGGACTATCAGAAGTTGAACTAGTAAACAGTCAAGAACCGATATCCCATGCCTAGGATTGATGACCTCTTTGATTATCTTCGAGGATCCTGGGTATTCTCAAAGATCAAATTGAGGTCTGGTTATCATTAGTTGCGTGTTAGACCATCTGATATACCTCTCAGAGCCTTCCAGAGCAGGTATGGTCTATACGAGTATATGGTTATGTCGTTCGGTCTCAAAAATGTGCATGTAGTTTTCCTGGCACTGATGAACAGAGTGTTCCATCCATACTTGGATTCCTTCATGGTTGTTTTCATGGATGATATCTTGGTGTATTCTCAAACTTGACATGACCATGATACCCATCTTGAGATCGTTTTGATTACACTGAGGGGGAATCAGTTATATGCTAAGCTCTCGAAGTTCCACTTTTGGATAGACTAGATTCACTTCTTGGTTTATGTTATATCAGAGACAGAAGTATCAGTAGACCTAGAGAAAGTGAGGGTAGTAGTTTCCTATGATAATCTGAAGAACGTATTTGAGTTATAGAGTTTTCTAGGGCTGGATGGATACTACAGATGCTTCATACAGAACTTTTCACATTTAGAAGCACCAATGACAGGTCTGACTAAGAAGGGTGCGAAGTTCTTATGGTCATATTCTTGTGAGTCAGCATTTTATGAGATGAAAGAGAGGTTGACTTCAACACTGATACTAGTCTTTCCATATCCAAGAAAGAGATATACTATTTATTGTGATGCTTCAAGTATCGGGATGGGATCTGTCCATATGCAGGGAGATGGATTCATTGCGTATGGGTCTCGACAGTTGAGGCCACATGAGAGAAACTACCCGACGCACGATCTGGAATTGATAGCTGTTGTTCATGCCTTACATTGTTAGAGACATTATCTGTTGGGATATCATTTTGTGTTTTTCACCGACTACAAAAGTCTCAAGTAAATTTTCACCCAGCGTGACTTGAATTTGAGGAAAATTAGGTGGGTTGAGTACCTTCAGTCCTTTGATTTCGAGCTTTTCTATACACCTGGGAAAGGCAATGTTGTGGCTGATGCACTGATCAAGAGGACTCAGATACAGGCAGTTCAGGAGGCTAGCAGTGAGTGGCAGCTTATTGCTCTATTCTCTTAGATGCATTTGGAGGTTCATGATATATAGGGGAAAAATTTTCTATCTTCTGTAGCTATTACCTCTACCCTTCTTGACGGAGTACAAATGAGGAAGCTATCAGATTTTGAAGGCCTAGTCCTACAGGAAATCATGACAGGAGAGGACCCTATTCTTCAATGGACCATAGGTAAGGATGAGATCTTGTGTTTCCAGGGGTGCGTATGGGTGCAAACAAATATATGCGAGGAGATAATGCATGAATTTCATTCCTCAGTTTGGTTAGTTCATCTGGGCATCATAAAGATGTATTTTTCTCTACACCATTAGTATTGGTGGCGAGTTATGAAGAAGGACGTTACTGGTTTCTTCATGGGGTGTTCCACTTGTCAGTAGGTGAAGGCGGAGCATCAGTGACCAGCATGGCTTTAATAGTAGTTACCCATTATCGAGTGGAAGTGGAACGATGTCGCGATGGATTTCATGATAGGGTTTCTGAGGTCTCCTTGAGGGAATGACGCAGTATGGGTTGTCATTGACAGGCTCACAAAGGTTTCTCATTTCTTACCGATCAAGGAGACCTTCTGTGTTGATGAGCTGTGACTGTTGTACATTCGTGAGATTATACATCTACATGGAGTTCCGTACTCCATTGTATCAGACAGGAATGCATGTTTTACTTCTTGGATCTAGTAGGTGCTTTAGAAGGCTTTGGGTACTTAGGTACTTTTGAGTACAGCATACCATCCCCAGACAGATGGTCAGTCCGAGCGTAAGATTTAGGTTCTTGAGGAAATGCTCCGAGCATGCATCCTGGATTTTGGAGGTTCTTCAGAAAAGCATATACCTCTTGTGTAGTTTTCTTATAACAATAGTTTCCAGGCGACTATTCAGATGGAACATTATGAGGATTTGTACATTAGGCCATGCCAATCACCCTTATGTTGGATGGAGGTAGGAGAGGCAGCCTTGTTGGGACCTCGTCTTGTTCAGGATCCCACAGAACAGATAGAGTTGATTTGGAAGAGGATGGATACTGCACAGTATTGAAAGAAGTCTTATGCTAATCAGCAGAGATGACCTCTGAAGTTCGAGGTTGGGGATCAGGGTTTCCTTTGTGTCACACCGAGGTTGGGACACAAGAGGATTAGGAGACAGGGTAAGCTTTCGTCGAGGTACGTCGGGCTGTTTGAGGTGCTGGAGAGAGTTGGGCTGGTTTCCAATCGGTTGTAGTTACCTCAGTCGTACCGCGAAATGCATGAAGTTTTCCACATTTCTCAGCTCCGAAATTACTTTTCAGACCCTTCTCATACTTTCCAACCTGAGGAAGTCAAGTTGGAGGTGGATGTATCTTTTGAGGAGCATCCTATCCAGATTGTGGATCGTAGTACAAAGGTTCTTCGTGGTCAGTCTGTTCCTCTGGTATGCGTGTTATGCCAGCATGGGAGGGTACATTACAAGACATGGGAGAGGGAGGCCGATGTAAGATCATAGTGGCTGGAGTTGTTTGAGGTTTCTTCTTTTACGCCGCGCTAGGGAAATTTGGGGACGGATTTAGTTAAGGGGGGAGGTTTGTAAGAACCCGGATCTTCATTTCAGGTATGTTTTTTCCTTTTTCTGGAGTTTTGGAGAAGAGAGGAGTTTCTATAAATTTTTAAAGTACACACCATGTACTTTATGAGTACATGTCGTGTACTTATTTGTTGTAGGAGGCCGTGTGTTGGCCGTGTTCTAGCCACACACACAATCATGTGGGGTGATGTGGAGGCTGCTTAAAGCAGAGTACAGAAAAGGCGATTACACACCGTGTACTCCAAAAGTACATATCGTGTACTTTCTTTTTTTTCATTAAATGCACTGGGGACACATCTGATGGACAGAAACCACTCCTTCTAGGTTTCGTTCGTCCAAGAGCGCCGAGAATCTTCAGATCTTTGATGACCCCTCGATCCTCCATTCATCCTTTGATTCTAGCATCGTTTATTGCGTTGGAATCACATCAGTGAGTTATCTCTTCTTCTTGAGCCTTGTTTTCCAATTCCCCTTCTTTCTAAAGTTATTTTGGGTTGAACTTTTTGGATGTTTTCTTAGATCAACGACGTTCCAAGGAGATTCAAGCTTCGTGGTTCAATTATATTGATCTCCCAACCCCAAAGTAGGTTGTTTGTGCATTTTCGTTTAAGTCTTTGAGTATTATGTGAAAATTCAACCAATACCCTTCAACGGGGTATTGCGTATTTACCGTTTACCCTTGTTGTTTTCCTTCCATGATTGTATTCCTATGTAGAGGTAATTTGGATATGATTTGGGTTGATTGTTATTCCTTGGATGTTTTTCTCATGCCTTGTTTTGTTTACGACCATTATGTCTTGTTTAGCCTTTCGGTCATTTACCTGTTTTCCATGTCTTGTGGCCGTAGGATGGAGTGTTGTTTCCTGACATGTGAGAGATGTTGTAGACTGGTTAGCCAAGTAGTTCTGTTGGTTTACATTGGCCTTATATCATTACTATGTGTTGAATTACATGGGGTCGTGAGAACCTGGTGTTATAGACTATAAGAGGATAGACCGAGTGAGCTTCCTCAGAGAGTCTTTGGACATTATAGACTATAAGAGGATAGCTCGAGTGAGCTTTCTTAGAGAGTCTTTGTACATTAAATACTATAGGGGGATATACCGATTGATCTTACTCAGATAGCCTTTGAGATTTATAGACTATAAAGGGATAGATCGATTGATCTTCCTCAGAGAGTCTTTGTTTTACTTGAATTACCTTGAACCACTCCAGGCTATAAGAGGAATTGATCGGGTGAACTTCCTCAAAGAGTTTGTGAACGACTTGGGGCTATAAGAGGAATTGACTGAGTGAGATTCCTCATAGAGTCTCTTTACCTTGGGTATATAAGGGGAATTGACCTTGTGTGCTTCCTCAAAGAGTCCCAAACAACCTTAGACTTTAAGTGGAATTGACAGAGTTAGCTTCCTCATAGATTCGTATAATTTTCGTATGACCAAACCAGAGGGGTTAGGGTGAGTGTACTACCAAGAGGGCTGTTGGTACTTGTTAGGTAGGACCGGAGGGGGTGGCTATGAGTACTTCCCAGAGGGTTACCTGTTTGTGTTTAGCTGCTTGTTAGTTGTTGCTTGATATTGGAACTGTGGATCATTTTCCACTGAGTATTTTCCTATTTACTGTTTCCTGTACTTTTACCTACCATATATTCACTGACTGTTAGGCACAGATATTCAGGTGGTTTCCTACTGGGATTTAGTCTCACACCCTGTTTGGGCCATTCTTTTGGGCCCAAAGAGATTATATTATTGCAGGTATAGATAAGGGCAAGCTCCCTTCCACTTCGGGTACTTGACTTTCTATGGAGATGGAGAGCATGGGACCAAGCCTAGGCTTATGATGCTGAGGAGATATTTATCTTTTCTTTCATACTTTGGTTCAGTACTATTATATTCAGCATTGTGAATTTTTTGGCTATTTTCCTAGACATATATATCATGCATCATTTATTATGCATTTCTCTAGTTGTTTATTATCTCCAGCCTTCCATTGTTCACTTTTGTATGGATTATTACTACTTCCGATATTGTATATTTTTTCTCATCAGTTGTGTACTCTGACAATGAGGTCATAGTTTCCCCAATATCACACCCAAGGCCCTCGCTGCTAGTCGGAAGCCTCTAGCATTTGGGGAAATGTACTTGAGGCCATGTGACCAACCTGGTATGGGGTGCCTCTGGGTGGCTTCTGGAATCAGGACTTTACAGGAGAGGTCAGGATCCAAACCCTAATCTTCCAAATTGGGAACTTCCCCACACTGTTCCTAAGAAATAAGGTCCATGTGACTGTAGATATACAAACCCACAGATGCTTCATTAATCCTAATCCTATTTTGAAAAAAATGTGGGAAACCTCTGACTGTGGATATACAAACCCAAATAGAAGACACGTTGATGCGCCCTTCCCAAAGTTTTGATGATTCAATAGGTTTTGGTGGATTTCTCAATAGAATCCATTTTATACAAGGGATCCAATGAAGAACAAGCCTTGCCATGAATGGATTTGAGGAAGGCTTGATGGCTTGTAAACTGAAAAGAGTAAGTGAATCAAAGAGGGGCAGCCAAGTAGATAAGGGCATCCAAGTATGGGCATGAAAGTCATCTTGGGTGACCTGATGTTCTCTTAAGTGATGAACAAACTAGATGTTAATACATGGGCGAGATCTAACTCAGGACTTCGGGAGTATTCACAGGTATTTCCAGAAGTGGGGTGCTCAAGTTCTTGTGAGAGGAATAGGTGGTGTGAAAGTGTTTCTAATTTAGGTAGGTTGAGACCTTTAGGCACGCAAGTGTTATGGATTTCAAACAATAAAAGGACAAAAGTACTATGATCCTCCTTCGAATCATGTACTCTCGGTGTTAAAGAACTACCTTTAAAGTTTCGTAAGACTTGGGTGAAGCACTAGGGAAACTAGAGTAGAAATTCGGCTTCATGGAAATTCGTCCATAAAAATGAAGTCCTCAAGGGTCTATTTATAGGCAAAAATATGACTATGGGAAAAACGAGTTTGGGTGCGCAGGTGACTTGTGTGCCAAATTGTGGCATGCAAGTACCCTGCGCATCGACGGTGTTTTGGCTAGACTAAGGTGAAACTCTGAGTTCTTAGCCAAAATATTGACTTCATTCAGCTCCAGAATAGTGGTGCATAGTTATTTATATACAGGTACCATGGGCACTGATTTAGGGACTTATCCAAATCTATTTCTCCATACCATGGGGGTTGGGGGCCCACACCCCTACTTGAGATCAGTGTCGGGTTGCCGTCTCGACCCTTCGGGCCAGTGCCTTCACTACCATCATTGACCCCCATAAAAAATACATATTCGCACTGTGAACCTTTCAAGCCTGGTTGAGAAAATTTTGTAGAGAAGTGCATTGAACACATTTCATGGTGTCTATAATCATGCACAACCAAACTAGGGGAAATTACTTATCCTTAAACTTGAATTATAGCTATTATCCCACTTGAAAACCTAGCTACCATCACTAAGGCCTAAAAAGATAGATCTTATATAACTATACAAGTATCAAGGTTCACTATCAACAAAATTTATTTATTAATCAGAAATTACTAGTCATTTCATAGATTTCCTTTATCAATTTAGAGAAATCATTTATTACCATCAAAATATAAGTTCCTCTAATTTCAATATTACTATTTATTGATTTCAAAGCCATGATCAAAGATCATTCATTCCAATACAATCCAAGGTTTCCTTTCATTTAGTCATTATTAATTTCAATGCCTTGTCCCATGAGTTCTTTATAAATTTGTTTACTATTACATAATCTCATGTATTCTAAGACACAACCAAATCCATACCATAGAGTGATAATTCCTAAAAGAACAAGAAACCTACATCAAGAAATAAATAATAATATTATATAATCAAGAAACAAACTAAAAGAAAACTGGAAATACCAACTCTCAAATAAATCTAACCAACCTATCAACAGTTCCAACATAATAATTCAACAAATAGGAAATCCCATATCTAAACATGTGTCATCCATTATATCCCCATCTATATCAAACCACTTCTAAAACCAAGGAATACTAGCCCATATCTCACTTAATATCCCAAACATGCCATGTTTTACAACAATTCATAGTAAGGTGTCTACTATATTATGTTATAAACATGTAAACAAAACATATTTCATCATAGAAAATTTAGGGGAAACTAAGGCTAGAATAGAAATCACATAAGCATAATAAACAAGGTTGGGATTACAATAGACCCAAAAATTTAATTCCAATAATTCATTACTTTATCATCTTGAATTAACCCATTTATTATAAATAGATTTTATAAACAATAAAATTAACATCCAACAACTATCAAAAATTAAAATAATTCATAAGCATTCATCAAACAACACTTTCATGTTTAACAGCTTTATGAAAGATTGATAGAAAAATCATAATCCTCTTTCATTATTCACTTAATATTACTAGTTTTATGTTGTTTAACAAATTTCAAAACGTTAAATATGACAGAAAACAAAAATAATCAAAACAAATTTAAATAACACTATCTATAAAACATCATAATTCATCATAAAATCATAACATGATTTCGTGTAAATTACAACACCCCTCTAATAGTTTTCGTTTCTTAATTTATAGATTATTATATTTATTAAGTTTAATGTCAGCCATTTATCCAATTAGGATAACAAATTTTAATTATATATTGAAACATTAAATAAGGATAAGTTTATAAATATCCTTCCTCTATAGAAATATTTGAGGAATCTCCATATAAGAATGGGAAAACAAGGAATCAAACATCACCAAAATTGATAGAAACCACTTTAAAATCTAACCATAATAAACCATTGGAAACCATGATCAAATATTAAACCCAAACTAGAGAAACCTCACCAAAACAACCTCTAAAAAATAGGACTAGTAATTTGTGGAGAAGAGAAGAAGAGAGTACCTCGAATCAAGAGGGTTATATCTCGATGAACCAATATGTTCAAACCCTTGAGAGGAACGACCAAGGAGTGTTAATAGGAACCAAGGTTGGATAGGGTTATAAGGGATATGATAAAAGTTTAACTAATGAAGACTAGAAGTCCTATTTATATAAAAATATCAACATATATCCACCAAGGCATGGTGATTTCAATTAAAGTCATAGTTCTTTTTGTTCAAAATGAGTTTTTATTTTTCAATCAATATAAAGGTCCATATAACAATAAACCTAACATACTTTTAAAAACACTTTAAATTGGTTTTTATAGCACTGATACATACACCATGACATGGTATACATCATTCTAATCCCCTATAAAACCATCATGGTTGTTAACCATGGTGCGTAGGAAATTCCCTTTTTCATTTCAACTCACCACGACCAAGACTGTATCATGGTGTGACCATGGTCACTATTTTCACACCTCCTCACTTAACTAAAACTCACCTCAACTCACCACCATTACCATAGACTGGGTTATTTCATCTTTCCCTATTTCCCTTAGTGTAACTATACAAGCTCCATGCCCACTAAAGCGAATACCCCATAGATTTGGTGATCCACATGTCAAAAGGGGAAAGCCCCAAATTTTTCATGACACAATCCCTCCACCAAGATCATGGATCACTTTACCATTTTACATAGGGTAATTCTTAAGATTCCACACCCTTTATTGTGGGTATTTCACTCCCCAGGTTAACCAAGCATAAAAAATGTGCATGCATTATAGCCACAATACCATTGAAACTTATACCACACCTACCACCATGGAGTGCTGAACATATAGAGGGAAAAACTCTATTACCCACTTATATAACACCTCTAAACTCCCTATCAACACACCTAAGTCTTGAGAAAACATGAAGGGGTAGATTTGTAAAACTAGGACATTACATCATATACCCGTCAAAAAATATTCATCCTCAAGAATTAAACTATAACCCATGAAAGAAAAGAATAGGAAATCAAAACAACCACCCCTTAAGATACCTCTCATGGATTTAACTATAATAATAACATGACCAACACATCAGAAAAATAAGGTACATAAACACTCAACATCATCAATAATATTATAAATCAAGAATGGTCATATACATCATCTCAAAAAACTAATACTTAAAACAACTAGAGATATTGAGTGTGAATATGTGACTTATTTTCTCAAATAAAGTTATAAAAGACACTATGCCACCAAAGGATACAAACCAAAGGAATATCATGCCCATGAAATTCCTTCTCCTAGTCATAATTAATTTCAAGATGTTATTATTTAAATTTAAATTCTTCTTTAACTTATAATCCATCACAATAAATGACATGGGAATCATTCTAAAGATATATATACAGCTATAACACATTAAATATATCATGAATTTGGTTCATCTATGTGGGAATTTCTAACTAATACTCAATAGATAAAACACATGACAATACATTGAAATGTCCAAAAAACAACGATAAAACATACTCTAATGACCAAAATCCCAAACCCAATATATGAATATACATTTAGGAACACATGATCCCTAACATAAAACTCTATAAGCCTCTTTCTATGATAAAAATAGGAATTCTGATTATCATGTTCCACCTCTATCTGTTCACAAATCACTTGTACTTTCTATGTATTATTTTTCTCCATTTTAAATATGAGAATCACTAAATCCCCAAACTTGGTCTAACACTACGGGATTTTTAATGGTATCCTAGAAAGTTCATTGAATGAATCCATACCAATGGTGGAGTGATAAATATTAAAATAAATCTTGACTAATTATAGGTGCCTAACCAGTGAACCTGTTAAATCCAAATGCATGTGTAAAACATATCTTATAAATTTTTTATAGTCTATTATATCTAATAATACTTCTATAGATGAAAAGTTGTTTTAAGTTATAATTGAGTGATAAAAGAATACTAGAGGCTTATCCACGCTCTAGAGTTAAAATGTTGATCATGATCAGATATATTCATTATTGGAACCTTGTGAAGCGTCAGCACAACCTATATATGTATCTTCGATAAAAAAAACCACTGATCTCTGCTAATTAATCTCTTAGATGTGAGATTACTTCATAAAATAGATTAAAATCTCCCAAAAAGTATCATGACTACCCTTGTCTTGGGTTAAACTAGTGAATAATTCCATAAAGATGTCCTCCCTCTTAGGGAACATCAAGTGGATAAGGAAACCCACAAGGAACATGATGTTTAGCCTTTGTGTTTTAACAAACCAAACATAATGAGACAAATTCTACAATATATTTATTCACCCCTATGTCCAAAACTAATATGTAATGGAATGATGCATCTAAGACATGCTAGGATGTTCCTCCAAGGGTGAAATACAGAACTCATAGAGAACCACCTCAAGGATCACCAAAGGAATGAAGATCCTCCCTCATAACCAAACTTAATGTTGATCATCCCTAAACCACCCTTCAGGGGAATCATGAAAAATAAATCTATCTCTACAAACCTTCACCTAAGATGCCTAGAATTGGAATTCCTATACCTATTACACTAAATAAAACTACATCATCTTTTAATGGAGACATTTATACCATAAACTTCTCTCATATCAAGGTGAAACATGATGAGCTCATCCATCACTCTCCAAGCATTTTCTGACTCATGAAAAAAAACACAATGTGTCTTCTTTCTCTATACATTAACTACATCATTATCTTTCCCGAGTTAATAGAAAATATAAAAGTCATAATAATACAAGTATTCCATACACCATCATTGTATCAATATCAAATCATGTATATAAAATATATACCTCAAGCTCTTGTAATCTTTTAAGACCACAATGTGTTTACCAATGAGGTAATTCCTTGAAATCTTCATAAAAACACAACTATAGTAAGATCAATATCATGGGTAGAGTATTTATGTTCATAATAACATAAATATAAAGATAAATAAGAAATAAATACTCTCTAATATATTATAATTCAACCCAATCCAAGATGTGAAGCATTGAAATAAACCTAAAACACAACTCCCTCTCTTGGAAAAAAAAGAACAAGAGCATTGATATGTATCTCATTAAAGTACTCAAAAGTGGAATGAAACTATTAAGTTCACACAAAGGAATAATTATTAATGTTAAATCCTATTAGATAAGTCATAATATGAGAGAAATCAGGTATAAACCACATGTAGTAGCCAGCAAAATCAAGGAAACTTTTCACCTCTGTATAATTTATAGAAGACACCTAAGAAAAAAGTGTCTTGGTATTCAAAGGATCTATGGAAAATCCATGATAATACATTTCATGTTTTATAAAATGAACTTCATATGACCAATACATACACTTTTATAGAATACCAAAAAATTATGTCTAAGAAACATCAAAACAGCTCACAGATGCTTTGTATACTCCTCCCCCTACTTGAAATACATAAGGATATCATTGATGAAATATATAGTGAACTAATCTAGAAATTAATCATAATAGGATTTCATTAATCCCATGATCATGACCAGGGAGTTTGTAACATAAAACTAAATCACTATGAAATCCTAATGCCCATAACAATATCAAAATGTGGTATTCAAGATATCCCCATCCTTTACTTGTATCTGATGAAATCATGACTGTAAATCAATCTTCGATAACTAATTAGATCCCTTTAGAAGATCTAATATATCCTAAATCCATTAAATGGTATTTATATTCTTCACTATAACCCAAATTAATTGAAAATAATTGATATATAGTCATAGACAACCATCTTACTTCTTCTTAAACAAAACCCTAAAACCTTAAGAAAATACACTTGGCTAAATAAATCCTCTCTATAGAAGATCTAAAATATGAATCCATAGATACCTCAACATAGAAGTCTAAATCCTAAATTGGTACATAGATATTGGAGTGAAACCCAGTTTCAACTCTAACCCAAACATGATTTCATGTCATGGGGGGGTGTCACAACTTCTAGAAATACATCAGGGTACTCTTCTAAAAACCTAGGAAACACCACCAGATTTTCCTCCATTGAAATTGATATTAGTTCATTCATATTGGTAAATTAGGACTAGGAACGCCTCTGGATCATCTTATTCTCTCACACACCAACAAACATGTAATAATCTCTACCAGAATCATAAAATATGACACAGATTATGAAGAAATAAATATTATCCTTCACTACATATAGACAGTCCATACCAAGGATGATGATATATTTCAAAACATAGAAAATCTCCCCATGAGTATTGATTACATAGAATCATCTCAAAATGTCTACAAACATCATATTAGATAACTCAACCTCTAAATATCATATTCATTATCAAGGAAACAATAATTCTATCTACCTCAAGTCAAAAGTCATGGAATATGGTAGGTTCACTAAAGGGGTATGAAGATATTAAATTAAACAGATCAAACACCCATGTAGAATATAAGCATATAATACCTCACAAGACATATGGATCACCTAGAACTAGTAACATTAAGGTAAGAATCTAACTATGTCCTACATTATATCCTCTCTAACCTTGATGGAAAGTAATTTAAAAGTTGTGATTTACTATATTTCTTTAAGGATGAGGGAAATAAAAGGGATATACCCAAAATGAATCATCCCCTTCCTATTTATTATATGTTGGAGCACCCAACTGCTATTATTTCCTTGGATGATACTATTGAAATGAATAAACTTGAGGAGAGTCTCCAACCCCATAATGACTAATATAGAAGTTCAAACACTCAATATTCTAATGTCCATGACCTCTGTGTGAAAATAAAACAACTTATGATCTCCTAGAAAGGGTTCAAAAACTACCAACCCTTATAAAACATGATATATAATATTGTAACTGACTCCTTATTGTATGAGACTTCTATGAATAGAAAAATGAGAACCTCTAACCATATATCTACTATAAATGTATTTCCAAAGACTTTACTCTCATAATGATCTAATCCCATCTAGTATCCTAATGATAATCTTCACCTTCACCATCACCTCAATATTTATTTTAAATGTTAATGGGGTGACCTAGAACTGGATATCCAGATGAAAAGCCTCCTATAAAAACTTTTCCCTAGCCTCTTCATCTGGAATACGATTTTAAACATAACAGAAATGGTTCTTTTACTGAATACCAAACTCTTGCATGTTGTAACTCCCCTATAATATAGTAAGAATCTTATACTGATATGACAACTTCATAGTTGATGAAAGAAATTTGGCTTGAAAATAATCAGGAAACTTATATCGTGAAATACCTGACCCTTCACGATCCACTAGGAATAAAAACCACTATTTTAAAATAGATCTACATAGAATAATAAAAACCAATTAAATATAGCACTCCCTCTAAGCACAAATCAAGATAAAGACAATGTTTAATTCCTCTAACCAAGCCTCAATTTTCTGATATAAAATAGAGCCCCATACTTCAACAGACTCTAGAACTGAAACTCTTGAATCATCTTCCTCCAAGAATCATCATCATCGATCTAAATGTTATTTTGATCTATTATAACATCTTTCTAAACATCATCAGTATGATCCTTATAGGGGAATATACTTCAATACATGCCTATAAGAAATAAAATTTTAAGGACTCCCTAAACACAAAATATAGATCAATTGATTTTATTTAATATAGATTTACCCTAAATTCCATTTTCTACCCAATTCAAACACATGCATATATAATCCAGTCGTATTAATCATTATCTAGATCTCTACCCTAAAATAAGCATCACTTATCTTAGTATATTCATTAAACTTATGTTCCTTGCATCAAATCATGGGGGGTTCTAAAATACCATGTCCAAGATGGTATCCCTAGATTACATCACACATTAAGTACATATGATAACATTTCCCTACCAACCTATCAAATCCTCACTGGTTCTTATCCCCAATATTTATCTTATCTACCAACTAAAACCTTTAATAACGCTCTATCATGACCCCCCTCCCACTAGAACCCCTCCAAGGCTAGTAGTGAAGGTGAGAGTAACTCTTGAAGCCTGCCACTAATAGGATGTGAGTTTCCAACTAGCCCTGAGGGTATAAAATGTATAAATAGGTGGGATTACCCTCAATAAATAAATTCTTGGAAAATATATAATATCCACCAATAAATTCCATCACATAAAAAATAGATAAAATATCCAAATAAATGAATCTAATGTCATAAAATGTGGAGAAAAAAATAAATACCATGAATAACACCTAAAAAGAAACCATAAACTCAAATATCTCCTAATTAACTCCACAAGCTAGAAATTCCCAACTTGATCACCAACAAATCCTATAAAACTAATATATATATATATATAGGATGATAATATAGGTACACTCAGTAGGTCCTCCCTAAAACCTCTCATGTGAATGTTAAAAAATAATTTTAAATCTTAGTGAATAAATTAAGGAAACCAACTCATTGCCTAGAAGGTAAAACTATATCACATATCCACTAAGGATCACTTAAAAAGTAACATATAAAATTAAGTGATATTATATCAAAAGACTATAAATTAAAAATGTATCCCACATCCACTTTCCCACTGAACCAGTCACCCTTACCCCAATATCTTACATCCTAGTACGCACATCCCTTTCATAAGTGATCCTACCCATCTGAGGAACCACATAATAGCCACATCATCATCACATCCTACACCCCATATAGCCAATCACAACTAAATCCCACCATATTCATAATAATGTAATAAGTCTGAAATCCATCACAACATATGTATCATGCATTATACCTCAAGCCACAGCATTCTGTGAAAATACACCTATAGTAACCACAATTACTACAACTAAAATACATGTGCATGTTATAACCTAAAGACGCTGCATCCCTCACATACATGTATAGTTAAACTAAGATACATTACATACCATATGAGAACACACCATATAAATTAATTCATTATAGAATATATATGCATTCATACTATACTACATCCAGAAGAAAGAGTGGGGTACAAGAGTAGCCACACATCTATATCCTTAACATCCTATATATTGGGAAGACACCCAGAACCCAAGTCTAATATGGATGTTTTCATACCTACTGACTTCGGTGGTATAGAATAGTAAATAATAGAACATAATGGTATATCATGCACTACAAAACTAGGGGTGACTATCATGCCTTATACTCAAACTACAACTATCTTCCCACATTACAACCTGAGTGCCATCATTAACACCTAAAAATCTAGATCTATAATAAGAATACAAGTATCAAGGTTTAATATCAACCAAGTTAATTTATAAATTAGAAATTACCATTCATTTTATATATTCTTTTAATCAATTATTGTTTAAACATTTGTTACCATAAAAATCAAAGTAATTTTGTGTTCAACATTATAGTTTATAGATTTTCAATCCAAGTTCTTTTAACATTCATTCCAAACAAATCTAGTGTTTCATTTCATTTAATCATTACCAATATCAATAACTAATCCAATGTTTTATTTATAAATTAATTTATTGTTTCATAATCCTAGGTATTATAAAATCAAACCAAACCCATCTACTGGATAGATAATTCCAAAAGGAATGACTAATCTATATTGAGAATAAAATAAGAAAAGTAGCCAACCAAGAACAAAATAAGAAGAAAATGGGAACTCCTAGCTCTCAGCACTCATCAACCAACCTATAAACATACCCAACACAACAATATATTGAATAGTTTATCTTATCTCTTAAATTATTCTATCTATTCTAGCCTCATCCACATTGAATCGCTACCACAAACAACATAAAACAACTCATCCTTTTCATAATACATTAACCATACCTGGTTTCAAAAACAATTCATAGCTAGGTCTATACTATCATAATGTTTATAAATGGTAGCATAAAATATTTTAGCACAACAATTTTAAAGGGAAACTAAGGATATATTAGCAAACACGTAGGAAAAACAAACAAGGTTGGTATTATAATAACCCTTAAAATTTAATTCCAAAATTACATTTAATCCATTACCATATTTAATTAACTAATTTATTATAAGAAAGTTTTAGAAATAATAAACATATTATCCAATAGATAACAATAGATAAAATTATCTATAAATATAATTCAAAGAAACACTTTTATATTCAAAAACTTTAGTGAATAATGATAATACAATTCACAACCTTCATCCATTATTTACTTCATCTTGATAATTTTACATAGTTTAAAAAAATTAATTTGTCAAATATTCTAGTGAACAACAACAATTGTAGAGAGGATAAGTAAAACTATCTAGAAAATATCATATGGAATCATCAAAACATAACATAACCACTTTTGAATCACAATATCCCACTAATATATTTTATTTATTAATTTATATATTATTAACTTTATTTATTTCAATATCAACCATGTACCCATTCAGGATAAATCATGTTAATTCCATATTGACACATAAAAATGGATAATTTTACAAATACACTACCTTGATATACAACTTCATGGAATCACTTAACAAAAACATAGAAACACGGAATCAATAACTAAAAAACCTGATGAAAAACACTTTGGAATCAAACCACAACAAACCATCATCAACCATGCTCGAATACCTATAATGAAATGGATCAGGATACCATCTAAACCAACAAATGACTCTTCCTGCCACTATCTTGAAGGTATTTTCTGGATCCCTATGGGCTAGCAACTAGTTCATGAGTATCAATAATTATATTTAGGAATGATTTTACACCTAGATATCATTCTAAAATAAATTAGTATAGTATGTAGATAAATTGTCTAACTAAACATGGAATTACTAAAAAATCATCCATATATAGATAAAAAATTGAAATAAAAAAATTTAATTAGATACATATAACATCCAATGATGAAGGGTTGATTTAATATCCTAAAATAAATCAAAGTGTAATGGAATATGAACATCTCCATCCACTATACTTGTATCCCCCAGTGACAAGTTATTTCCCACCCATTTATCTATAGATGAACCCAAACCAAGAACCTAAATTAGTTATGCATATTAAAAACCTACATAAGATCTATATAGGAATGATATAAAAAAATATTAAGTTACCACCCATCGAGACTATGAAAATTCTATTAGTAATATAGTTTATAAAGTTCTAATTTTAAGATAGTGTTTTTCACATGCTTTATAAAACAAGTTCTCTAACATTCCACTTCTACATTTAAAAAAATTCTTTTTATAAAATCAAAGCAAGTGTGGCTAATCATTTTAATAAATTATTTCACATCATGGAATGTGGGTCTTTAAAACCATGGGAAAAAATCAAAAACATCATATATCCCCTATATCCACCATTTTTGAAAACTCATTTTTCAAAAAAAAATCTCAAGGAAACCCCATTTCTTAAAACCCAATAGTAAATAACCAAATAATTTTCCTTTTTAAATAAAACCTTCAAAACATTTAAAAATAACACATTTAAATGAAAACCAAAATCACACAAGGTGATAGTAAAACATAAATAGGCACTGATATATCAAGGAATCGCAATAAAAGAGAACAACCAAACACTGGTTTCATACATTAACTCTACCTAGGGGATACAATTGAATCAGGAAAAAATCCCCCAAAATAATCTAAAAAGGAACTAAGCGTCATGGGAAACATCTTTAGGCACTATTAATAAATTCATGAGATGGTGACAAGGAACCTAGAAAAAAACTCCTAAACCTATCCATAACCCCAGTAGTCTTTTCAGACTATTTATAAATAAATGGTCTAAGTGATCCTTGAAGGAAATGGGTTATAAAAATGTTTTCATCTCATATGGCTCATTACCCCTCTCGGTCTGACCAATGAGGTGTAATTGGGAAACATTTTCTAATTATCCTACTACTACACACTAGGGATTTCTCTCATACAGGTCACCTACTATATATATATATATATTGTAATCCAATGATAATTAAAATGGTTATGATCATAAACAAACCATCACATTTATCAAATATAAATCATTTGAAATAACTCATGCCTCACCTCCTACAAAAATGTAAGGAATAGCCCCATTTACATCTATTAATTAGAAATATATAATGATGTATCAGTATTAACAAATTTCTCATAGACTTGAAATCCACCATAGGTATAACAATAGTCACACGAGGCTCATAGAGGTTTTAAAACATTTATAAAACCACTTTACATAATGTATCAAATGGACTTTCACAAATTTATACGGAATCCAAGATGTTTACACACCATTTGAAAACCATATTTCAAATGTAATTTTAAAACCATAAATCAAACCATAGGTAAAAATAATTTTTATAAAATAAAACCATTCTCATAAATTCCTACATAAAAAACAAACCACTTTATTTTAGAAAGTTAGTGGTTCCAAGAATCCTTTCATAAAATTACATATCCATTTTTAAAATGTTCATGGAAAATTCAATATTGAATAGTATTAAACATTTTAAAATGAGTCCAAATGGTCTCAAAAACATTCAAAAATAATGAAGTTAAGATCCCTCCACTTTAAAAAAATCCCTTTAAAAACTCACACTCCCATATCAAAAAATTAAATTACATTGAACATGCTTTCAAAACATTAAAATCCATTTTGAAAAGCATCATGGTCATTTTAGAAACCATTTGGAATGTGGTATATGTCATGCAAAATATTTAAATTTTTTCAAATCCATTCAAAAAAACATGGGTTTTTTGTAAGAATATAACTCTATAATGAATAATTTCAAAACATTTTAACCATTTTTAAAGGATCATGTGGCCATTTTCACAAGCACTTAGTATAAGACACATCCATGCAAGGCACAAAATCCATTTAAAAATAATCTAAAGCCTATTAAAAGATTAAAATATGATTCTAAATTGATAATAAATCATTTAAAATCATATAATCAGTTTATAACAAGTATTACAAGGGAATTACAAATAAACACCTACCTCCACTCTAGATGAACCATCAAAAACATGTTGCATTAAAAGGTGAATACACAATCAATCCAAGAGACATATTCTTCTAAACTAAACAACCCATATCCCCATAATTATAAACATTTTTAACCCTAATCCAAATAAAATTAGGGTTTAGGGTCTTTAGGAGTCAGAAAAACTCAAGAAGAAGGGTAATGGAGAAGAAAGGTAGAGAAAGAGGAAAGAAGGGATAGCTTACCTACTTGAAATCTAAGGAAGAGGAAGCTCCAAATCTTCGAGGATGAAAGTGTATAAGCTCACCCAAGGGAACCCCATGTCATCTGAGTAATAGGGGAATAAAATTGGGTCATGACTCTTGAAATAAACATGGGGAAAAGGTCGAATCACCCTTTAAAGTAATATAAGTAGGCCATAGGGTTTTCCAAATTGTGTGATAACCGTGTGGTGTCTACTTCCTAGAAAAATCATCCTCACATAGTTTCTCCACATAGTTTACTAATTCTATGCCAACTTTGAAAAAATATATATTAAAATTGTATACATGATCACATTATTGTCACATGGTCTCCTCTAACCATGAAAAATCAGGGATTAGTACTCAAAACCCCAAAAGCACCTGCACCATGCATGTTTTGGACTAAATAGTGAAAAAACCATATATACCAATAATGTGAAAAATAAAAAAAAACATCTACAAAATTACCTATATAAATTAATTAATAGGTTTTTGTCTAAATCATGTGTGAAAATTGTACATAGAGTAAATAATTACATGTTTTTCATGTTTCAAGCTAAAATTCTTAAAAAAAATTAAATTACACAAAGATAGAATAAAATAAAATAAAATAAAAGGTAACAATGATATGTGGGTGTCACAATTATTCCCACCATACCACTATATAACCTTAGGAATTTCATGTTCAAAAAATGTAATAAAGGAAGGGGAAATTCCACCACTCCTTTATAGCAAGTAGAAGGATCAAAAATAACTCAAGTGGTCTTAAGACCAAAAAACCATAAAACATGATCTATTATCCAAAATAATCGATGAAAATTCTCAATCAAAATGAGAAACCACATATAGGAATTAAAATTTTGAATTTTATAAGTAACTATGAACAAAGGGATACTAAATAGAGCCTACCCATAATTTATAATTGATCTATATAGTGAACCACCAAATGACCACTCCAATAATGGGAGTGTTAGTAATAAAAATATGATTCCTCAAAACCATAAGAAAAACCATCATATTCAACTAACCACAGACATACCTAAGATAGAAAATCTCTGAAAAGGAACTAATTTTTAAGAAATATCAAAAGGAACCAAATATAATGATCATATAATATCAATAGATCGTGTTTTCAAAATGATATGCAGCTATCAAATCCAAAAAAAACAAAGGTTACGAGACTAGGTTATCAAAATCACCACATCACAAAATATTACTAATAATAAAGTAACTAAGGACATTAATAAATAAAATAAATGATGTTTCCTCTAACCTTTTATCATATTCTAGAATACAATGGTGATCTATGACCTCATTCCTAGGTTACCCTCTCATGGTAAACCCAAACATATTTAAACTAACACGAGCTGGTGCATAACATCAATTGATCTCATGCTTGTCCTAGACACCCAAAGCACACACCCAAGGATATTCACAACCAATAAATGATCCAAAATACATTTAAGTCTCTCACTATAATCAAACCTAACCAAATTAACCACATAAGGCATAAATAACTATGATTCAACAACAAATCCAAAACAGCCACCACTCAAACAAGATAAAACAAGTATCACAATAACAAAAATCCACCTTTAAGATAAAAGGATATTAATTCACTAAGTATAAATCCTCAAAATATACCATTACCCACAAACCTAAGGAAATAATACATCATCCATTCATCCAACTAACTATCCAAGGATCACCTATACTTGTCTCCCAAATGAAACTAGTGGATAATACACTACCACACCATCAAAGGGGACAATGACTATCTCCACTCCACTCAGAGTCTATGAAATATATTACAATAATTGAATAACTACCCCTATAGATAAAAATTTCACATTAAAAAATAATTTTATAGGATGCATACTTTATAGGAAATGAAAAATCGACCCAACATGGTCATGTTTCCTAAATCAAATCGAGCAGCCCCAATACACATGGTTGGAAAAAATCCTAAAACCATAAATAAAAAAAACCAAGACACATACCAAAATCATATTTCTTTAAAATACACCACATCCCCAAAAGAATAATAACTCATTTTCCAAAAACAAACAATCTTGTAAAATAACCCATCCAATTTAAAATTTTCCACTATATTTAAAAGTCTTAACTACCTAAGGAAATTATAAACACATTTAACCTAACTTTAAAACCCAACAATTCCTTTTTAAAAAAAGTAAACCACCTAAGATTCTCAAATATCATTACTTAAAACATTTCCAAAAAATTAACCATTTCATTTTTATTAGATTAAAATAATCACTTTTTCTTAATCACCCTCAGGATTCAAAATTCCCTTACAATCAAACTCTAATGATTTTTAAAACTAAAACAATTTCTATACTTTGTAACAAAATCAACCCATTTAGGATAAAAACATCCCCAAAATCATTCAGGAAAATTAATCCCATTTTACAAACAATCCCAAAGGCTAGATTACCAAGATAAAATGGTTTTATAAAATCCAAACACATTTTTTTAAACATGTACTATGGATCATTTCAAAACCAAATATCATTTTACACAAAATCCTCCTTTCATAAAAAACCCAATTTATAATATAAATACACCTAAAAAGGAGTCTCATCACAAATAAAAATAAATTTTATCTTCATGATCAATATATCATAAATATTTCTTAAATAATATCTAACAATCCATTCTTAACTCAGCCACCTATTTTGATAGAAAATTGTCCAGTCATTAAATAATTCCTATACCATTTTCAATGTTGAGCATTTTTTCATTGCCTTGATTTATTATGCTATAAAAACCAACCCCATGACACATATCCAATTTTTCTGACCATCCCAATATCTAATATGAGACCCAAGGAAACTCACACTATGATAATGAGGCTTTTAATATCATCAACATAAAATCCAATGAAATTTTTAATTCAAACATTCAAACCATACTTCCTGTGCAAACTCGGGAACTGTCATGAAGGCTAATGATCAGGAACCCAGTCATGACCGTCCTCTTGAGTCCTGATGATAATAATAACTTAATATTAGTAACATGTCAAAAATAATAATAGATAAACTTCAATAACCTAGGTCTTTATTGAGAAACCTAGGATCTAATAACATTGGTAATGAACCAGCCTATGTTTTCATCTGAGTTGGCACCCAGACCGGCCCAACACTAGCCCAAAGTGGGTTTTTAATCCCCATGGGTTAGATATTAGTTCATTCATATCAATAATTCTCTTTGTTAATTATTTAACCCTTATATATCAATATAAAATAAACTAGTAGTGGAAATAGATAAAACATCTAACCAAACATTTTATAACTAAAAACATACCTACCTGGATAAACAACTAAAAAAGTAGAATATGATAGATATAATATCTCAAGAAGAAGGTATGATCCAATATCCCAAAATAAAATAAAGGGTAATAGAACCCAAATTTCTCCACCTTCACTTCTATTGACCCCTAATCATAAGCCATTTCTCACCTATCCATTCATGGAAGAACCCAAACTAAGAAAATAAAGTTTTTCTTCACATATGAAACTTGTAGAATATCTATATAGGCATGATCTAAATATCCATATAGGTCAAAACCCATTGAGACTACTTAATTCCCCTATATTAATATAGTTCATAAAGTTTTAGTTAAAACATAAGTCAAAAAATAAGATTTTATACATTCTTTATCAAATAAGTGCTCCAAAAATCCACTTATACATTTCTAAACAACCAATCTTTTTGTTAAATCAAATCCTAGGTGGTTAAACATTTAAATAAATTATTTTAAATCATTTAAAGGGGGTCTATAAAACCATTTAAAATAATCCAAAATACTATTTATCCCCCCTTTCTAATATTTTTTTCAAAATACTTGGTCATAAACAATCGCAAGTGAACCCCATTTCTTAATACTAGTTAATAAATAACCAAATCATTTTCCTTTTTAAATTGAACTTTCAAACTATTTAAAAAATCCATTTGAAAGTAAACCAAACTCACCCAAAGTGATACTAAAAATATATATAAACCAATATATCAAGTAAACACAGTGAAATAAAACAACCAAATGTTAATTCCATATAATTGTTCAAGCTAGAGGATACAATCGAGTCACGAAACAATATCCCTTAAAATATCATAACAAGGACCTAATCATCATAGGAATCATCCTTAAGCTCTAGTAATAAAGACCTGAACTACAGATAAGAAACCTATGCTATCACTACTTAACTTCTCCACATCCCCAATAGTACCATCAAAATATTTAGAAATAAATTTCCTAGGAGGTCCTTCACTACCATGGTCTATAAAAAGTTTTCTAGATCATACAGCTCACAAACCCTCTTGGTATTACCAATGAGGTGTAGCTAGATAACATTACCTAGTAATAATACTACATAATACTTAGTTTTTATCTCATATAGGTCACATACTATTTACCTCAGAATCAAATAACAATTTAAATGTAGGTAATCACAAATAAACCATCTCATGTATTAAATATAAATAATTTGAAAAAACTCACACCCCACCTATTACACCCTCACACAAAACAACCCAATTTACATTATTCATAATAATCATATAAATGTGAATCAATTTAAATAGTCCCCTCATGTGATTATATGCCACAATGGGCATAACTATAGTTACATAGGGCTTAAAGAGGGTCTCACACATTTATAAACCACTATTTACAGTGTCAACTAGGATTTCAAAAATGCTTAGGATGCCAAGAATTTTTCACACCATTTGAATCCCAAATTTCAAATATAATTTGAAATAAATTTATCAAAATACACTTTAAAATAACATTTGTAAAACCCAATCATTACCACAAATTTTTTTATAAAAATAATTAATCCTTTTCTTTTAAAAAGAAATTTGTTCTAGTTACCCTTTCACAAAATGAAATTCCCCTTTTCAAAATTCATTGACTAGTCTTAAACATTTTAAAATGAGTTCAAAATATCTGAAAAAAATTAAAAAATAATGAAGTTTAACTGAATTTTCTTCAAAAAAATCTTTTTAAAACATCAAATACCCATTTCAAAAATGTAACAGGTGTTAAATATGCTTCCAAAACATTAAAATCCGTTTAGAAAAGCATCTATGGAATTTTAAAAACTATGTGGAATGAAACGTATTTTTATAAAAAGTATTTAAACCATTTTAAATCCATTTAAAACTAAATGGGTTTTTCATAAAAATCAAATTTCATAGGGAACCATTTCAAAACAATTGAAACATTTTAAAAGAAACACTTCGGAATTTTTACAAGCACTTGGCATGTGACACATCCATGCCAAGATCAAAATACATTTATAAATCATATAAAGCCTACTATGGGATTAAAATATTATTCTAAATTCATAATAAATCATTTAAAATCACATAATAGATTTATAACATGTATTACATGGGAATTCCAAAGAAACACCAACTTCCTTTCAATTAGAACAATCTGAAACATATCACATTCAAAGGAGAATGCATAGTCTATCCAAGATATATCCTTATCTAAACTAAATAAAACAAAAACCTATTATTATAACCTCAATGAACCATAATATTAACTCAAAGATCAGTTAATGCTCATAGGAGTGAGAAAACCAAAAGTGAAGGGAAATTAAGAAGAGATGAAGTGAAAAATAAAATAATGGAGGGCTTACCCACTTGAAATATGAGGAAGAGGAATCTAAACATTAAGTAGTAATAATGGGAAAATTCTACCCCAAGGTAACCCCACGTTATTCAACTAATAGGAGAATAAATGAGGCCCTAAAATCTTAAAATTGGTGAGGGGGAAAGGGTAAAATTACCCTTTAATAAAATCCAGGTAGGCCGTACGGTTTGGCTAAACTTTTTGAAAAACTATGAAACAATAATGTGGTGGAAAATTAATAGAAAAAGAAACCTATACTATTTTTTATTCATAGTTTATTAACTATGTAACAACCATGAAAAATGATTCTATAAACAATATAAACCTGATCATACACTTGTCACGTGGTTTACTGTAGTCGTTTGCAAGTCATGCGCCATTACTCGAAGCCCTAGAGGAACCCACATGGTTTATATTCATCTTCCCATGGTTTGGATTAAACCATCAGATAATAATATATACCAAAACTTTATTTAAAAAAAACTAGAAAATTTCTTATATAAAGGGAGTCACTCGGTTTCCCTAAAAATGTTCCTATAAACCATGATCAGAAGGAAAAATTGTATATTTCTCAATTTTTGGTCTAATACATCTCAAAAACTTAAATTACCAAAATAAAGAGTAAAATTACATAAAATAAAATATAATAGTGAAATGTTTGTGTCACAATACCAAACCCAAATTGATAAACCTCATTGAAACAATATACCTAAAGAAAGAGGACAAGGAATAAGAGGATTACAGGAGAAGAGAGTACCATGAACCAAGGGTGTTCATTCCTGGTGAACTAAGAGGTGTAAGCCCTAAATATTAATGACCTATGAGTACTAAGAGGTCCTAGAATTATCTAGGGTTTTAAGAGAAAATATAAAAAAACAAAATAAGTGAGACCTGACCCCTTATTTATAGAGAAATCCTGACAGACCTTCACTATTGTGTAGTGACATCAACCAAAATAATAGGTCATTTTTTCAAAATGAGATAAAAGATTTAATCAATTTGAAATGGTCATATCCCCCTTAACATCACATAATTTTAAAACCAATTTAAATGGGTTTGAATAGAACCATGAAATGTATCATGTAGTGATTGACATAGTTATAATCCCTAGAAAACCACCATGGATACCCACCATAGAGAAAAGAAAATTCCCTCATCCTTTCATAACACCATGAAGAAGATCATGATATGGTAAGACCATGCTCATTATTTCCTCTAATAGTCACTAATATAGACTTCACATAAACTCACCACCATACCCATCAACTAGGGAATTTCAACTGTCTCATTTTATCTCAATAAAACTCTTTAAGTTCCACACCTACCAAAACAGACACCCCATGGATGTAGTGATCAAAATGTTAAAAATGAAAAATCCACGAGACTCTCCTCAAAACCATTTCACCCAACATGGGTGTGGAGCACTTCCCATTTTATATGGGGCAATTATATTGACACCACTCCATTCACTATGAGTGTTTCACTCATTATGTTCACCAAATATTAAAAATGGTTAGGCACTATGACCACAACACCACCACAGATTCTGCCATTCATACCACCATGGAGTGAACCTATACAGGTAAAAAAATATACTACCCACTTACTTAACACCTTGAAACTCCCTCTCAACACTTCCATTCAATAAAAAAATGCAGAGGGAGGGATTCAAAAAATCGACCCCTTACACATAATCACTTGTAATCACCTATAATGGGAAAACAAAACCGATTAATTCAAATATAATACATATGGAGAATAAATCATTACCCAATACATTAGGGGATATATCTTAGGTCTACCAATAATTATCTATAATTTCCAGGACCTATAATATGACTAAAACATATAGAATCTTTCATTTTAACTAATAATTATAATCATCAAAGTTAACCCTAATGAATCAAATGAAATAGGTTTAAAAATTACTTTTTGAGAGGGAAATTAAATATATTAATAGAATATATGAGAATAAATTTCATATTTTAATACAAATATTGTTAAATAAAATTTCATTAACATATATTAAAAATCATTCAACGAAATATAAGGCATTTTTTAAAATTTTAAAAAGAAATATCACTTGAATTTTGATATCATTACAACTAATAAAGTATGATTATATGGAATTAAAATGAAGGGGAAGGCTAATAAGATCTTTTTTAGTAAAATTACATAATAAAACTACTATATAAATCCATCTAACAAAATTATAATAAATTCATGGGAGATAGAGACCAAGTGAGACACATAAAGAACGAGATAGAAAAGATTGTCTTCTGAGCATCATAAATCCAAAATCAAAAGAAAATGAGATTTTAAAACCATTATTTAAAATAAATAATATTTTAATGTAATAAAAATAACTTATTTAAGTGGAGTTAAATCTTAAATAATAGATATCAAGATAAAAATAAACTCATTACCTTGATTCCTAGTTCGCTTCGTATGTCCTCAAATTTCCTAAATAATAAAATTTTATATTAACTTGATTTGGAAAAAATTTCATAATTATTAAATTATTATTCTTTCTTATAATTATTTTATTATCATTTATTAGTAATTTTTTGGATTTTTTTAGCGATGGTTTTTTTTTATGTTGTTTGTTTCATAATTACAAAATAGGTTTGTTATAACAACCTTGTTCATTGTTCATTGTTCATTAGTAAATCATCTCTAGAATAGTCATGGTAATGGATTCATTAATTTACAATTTTTTATAATTTTTTTCATGCAATTGGTTTTATGAGTATGATTAATAAGAATAAAATATGCATCCTGCTCATTTTGTGTAACATAAGTAATATTAAAGATTTAAGTTATCAAAAAAATTAATTTAAATGTTAACATTCCATAACCATAATAACAAATTAAATTCAAAATTAAATATAATAAATATTAAGTATTAATTTTTTCTTAATATTTCAAAATTATAATTATTAAAATAGATTTTCATTGTTCATGTAGGTGGTTGAATCAGCTTAAACACAAACATAATACAAAAAAATAATGATAATAAAATCATCTATATTTTATTATCATACACATAATATAAAATCATATTTATGTTAATTACATGCTATTAATAGTTTTAATAATATTAAATAATAGGTGGTGTAATGGTATTAATAAAATAAATAAAGATTATGATGATACTTATGTTGAGGAGTTGAATCTTTCCTTACAAAACTCTTTGTAATGAAACCTTTGGGACTTCCTCTTGTGATGAATCAGATAGATGGATTATATGAGAAGTATTTTTAATATAATATAGATATAAAATGAAATTTTAAACATGTTTTTGAAATTATATAATTATACAACTTTTATATAAAATATTAGATGGAATTTTTGAAAATATTCAATTCTTAAGGGTCAAAAATGTAATCTTTAAGTGGAGAATTTTGGTCCTAGATGGATATGGAAAGATAAAAGTGGGAGGTGAATTATTAATATAAAAAATATTTTATTAATTTAAAAAATAATAATATGTTGGATAAAAATAATAAACCATTAAAGCATAAACAAATATTGTATAGAGTGTGAACAGTGTTTGCTGAATAATTAATAATAAAAGAATACAAGGATTTTTAAAGTAATATGGATCATAAAGGTCTTAAATATAATTTTCCCACTCCTATAATCCTAAATATTTATGGTTCACACTATAAGAACTTCACTTTTGATGTAGGGTGACAACTATTTAGAATATTCCTTTTTATCCTTGGAAGCATAATCCCAAAATCATGCCTTTTTCATGCTTGGAAGTGAAAAACCAAAACCTTCCTTTTAAAGTGATAAAAGAAGAAACTATTCCTTTATACTGAATAATTCACAATAAAAACCCATACCTTTTAAAATACCCAAGTCACAATCAGTGTACATTTTTTTTTCAAGTAAGCGTAATCAATACATGTACCTTTTAATAGAGGTATATGAGTGCAGTGTTACCAAAATAAAAATGTTACAGTGAAAAATAAACAACCCAAAAAGATAATAAATAATGAAAACAAGGAAGGATAAAAAAATGGTGTATAAATAATGAGAATAATCCCTTCATAGGTAATATAATCACAAATCTCAGGAAATCTAGTAATGGGTGTGTATTCAATAATTTGGCTTCTAAACATTATAATATTGTATATATTAAAAGTGTATGTGATGAGTGAATCACTACCAATATATTTGAAATTATTTAAAAAATATACACCAATATTTAATTACATTACCTTACTTATTTAATTTTCAATTATAACTTCATGTGTATCCTCCTTAATTGTCTCTTTGGCCAACAATCACAACAGTTATAGATAAAATATATAAAAAAGATTATAACATATATTTTTAGCATTATAAAATATCATTATTTGATTCCTAATATTAATATTTCAATTCTAAATAATAATAATTGACATTAAAAATATCATTAAAATCATTGTAATAATAATTGGTATTTAATCACTTAGATAAATCCATATAATCATGTGAATAAACATCCTTTGATATTCTAGTCACTTGAATTTGAATCTAAACATTATTAAAAATATTTTCCATGGTGAGATGAATTAATTTTCTTTAAAACATAAATTATAACATATTCATTGAATATATAATATAATTTTAACATAGCTTCATATATAATATTTTATACTTAGATAAATTCCCATAACTTTGTTTCTTTTGATTCTTGTTCAATCATATAAACTCTTCCCAAATCTTTAAAAGCATTAACTTCTAATAAATCTACATTCTAAAAAATATGTAATAAAATTTTGTAACAAAACATATGTAAGAAAATTACCTTTTTAAAAAATCTCAATATTCTCTATACATAAGATATTTTCAACAGTCAAATCCAATTCATAATATATTTTCCTTCATTGCATTTCAATACGTAATAAATTCCTCAATGTGTGATATATTTTAGGCAATACATAAGGTATTTCATAAATTCCAATGATTCCTATTATCTTATATTGTATACATAATATATTTGGATTATGTTGATTTCTAAAAATGTCATATGTAAGTTCTTTTCATGCATAGGAAATTTTAATTTTCAAAAAAATGAAAGGTGTTCTTCCAACTTCTTCAGAATACATAAGATATTGTTATCTAGATCCAAGGATACACAATATTCTATCCCTATGAAATTTATTCAACACAAAAATGTAATAATAATATAAAAATAAAATCAAAATAAATTTAATGAATAATAATGATAAAAAATAAACATAAGATGAGAGAGTTCCACAATTATCAAAACACAGAAAATAGAGTGGAAGGGAAAAACATAAAATTCTACCATTTTTTGATATTTACAAACACAAACATAATGATAATATCAACCTATAACATTTCTCCCCATTTTTTTAAAAATCATAAAGATAGAAAATAAAGATCATTTCAAGTAACAAAAATTAAACTCTCCAACAAATCAAAAATTCTCTCACCAAATAAAATAAAAATATAAGGGTGTGACTTTTAAAAAATAATAATCTCCCCTTAAACTCATGACTAATAAATAGATATACCATTAGTTTATAAAATAAAAAAATAATAAAAATATTAAAATATGCCCCTTAATATAAGCTTATTTTTTTTGAAATGATATGAAAGCGAATGCACATCATGAAAACTCCTCCTATACAAATACAAAAACTAGGAGACATTAAATAGTTAATGATATTAAATTAATTATATGAGATATTAAATGATTTAAAATATAACCAATAGTTAAATTCATACCATTAAACCAAATAATAAATATAATAAATACATTATTTATAATAATAATCTACAAATAAATCTTATACCAATATAAAAAAATAATAATAAAGGGAACTCATAATAGGAAAATAAAATACATAACCTGGGAAAATATAGTGGTTTAGGTTCTACTAAATTCTTAAAACGTAATTTAGGAATATAAAACTAGTGAACTCTTTGAACGTTTGAACTCATATGATATGTGGTAGTAAAATTATTGGTGTACCTAAGTGGTTTTCTAAAAATTTCACAATAATCAAAAGCATAATGACCATATAAACTACATTTTAAACAATTGATATTAGAATATCAAACCTTTATCAAAATTATATCATCAAATTTACAAAAAATAATAGGTTGGACAATATTTACCTTTGAAATTGGCTTACCAGCCATAATCTTTCTCAAAAAAATATCATTCTTTTGTAATTTTAGTTAAGTAATTTTTTAGTATTACATTCTTCATTTGAACATCTTCTAAATCATCAAAAAACTTCTCACTAGTGAAAAAAATAAATATTATTCATGTTTTCATTTTCTTCCTTCAACATATCATTTTCCTCTTTATGATTAAACACTTTATAATAACCTTAATAGACAGCTTCTTATTCAATTTAATAAATTTATTACATTTTATCTTGAGTGACATTTTTATGGAAGTTATCTTCTCAATATGTTCTTAATAATTATGATGCATCATATTTAATTCCTAAAAACTAGACTTATAACCATATTAAGTACATGAGGTGAAAGATGAAAATGTTTCCTCAATATATTTATCCATGAAGCACAAATTATAAAAGTGTTTCTTCCTTTTATGTGATGAATCAAAAGACTCAGAATAATTAGATTTATTCCGTATAAAATTTCACCTCTTTCACTTCCTACGAGTATAATATTAACTTAGTTGTATAGTATTTCTACATTAAAATCACAATAGTTCTCTTGATTCAATATGATTCATAAAATCTCTAGTGATTTTATTCCTAAAATCATTCTCTTTAAAATTCATATTTATCCATCCATCAAAAACAAAAGATCTCCCATGATTTTTTATAGTCTATAAAAAATAATTAGTTTCAAAAATAAATATAAATAATAAATTCAATAAATAATATAAATTGTCAAGTCTCTGAAGGGTTCACCTTGATGTTAACTTTAAAGTATCAGATGAAGTATTAATGAATCGGAACTCTTAAAAGGGATTGGCTCTAATACCAATTGTTAGTTCTATATGGAGTGGGAAAGAGACAATACATAGGGTGAGTTTTAAATCTACACTTGATTAGAGTAATTTAGAAAACCTATAGAGTATGTTTCAAAAATGATTAAACATGTAAATTATAAAAAAAAGGTTGCAGAGAGTGTGAACATTGTATGAAAAATAATAATAAAAAATAGAGAACAAGTATTTTTATAGTATTTTAGATCAAAAATATCATATATACAGTCTTAAAACTCTTAAACTCCTTAATAGGTATGTTACAAACTATAAACACTTCACTTTTTTAAGGATAATGAAAACTATTTATAGTATTCCTTTTTTTAACCTGGACGCACAAAACTAAAAACTTTCCTTTTTCACACCTATAGGCACAAACCCAAAACCTTAATTTTAAAGTGTATTAGGAACCAATTATTACTTAACTAGAATAAGTCACAACCAAAACCCCTTGAATTTTACCAAGCCTAAGGAACAACTAGTATACATGATTTTTTTCCAAGTAAGCATAACCAATACATGTAACTTTTAATGAAGATATAACTAGTGCACTGTGACCAAAATAAAAATGTTATATTTAAAAAATACAACACAATAATATAACAAACAATGAAACCAATGAATTATGTTGATTTTGGTTACTGGTGTAGAAAAAATCCACTACATTCCTCCATAAATAATGTAATTATGAAGCTCATCCAATCCAACAGTGGAGGAGTGTCAAAAAATTTGGCTTCCAAACTTTTCATCAATTTTTTGTATCAAATAGTGTATTTCATGAGTGTATCACTACTAATAGCTTCAGTATTGTTTATAGATGATAAAAAAACTAGCTAAATCCTTAATCTTCCTTCATTTATTTTCAATGATAACATCACATGGATCCTCCTTAATTATCTCCATGACATGTCATCACCACAAATATAAATAAAATATATAAATAAGATTATTATATTTATTTTTATTTTTCCAAAATATCAATTATAGATTGTTGATATTAATATTTAACTTCTCCATAATAATAATATATAAAAAACAAGGCAATATATATTGGATATTATTGTTGTGTTTTCTGTAAATCATTTTATGAGTTGATGAAGGTGTTTGACAACCAAGCTAGATTGTTTATAGTGGTGAAGGTTTATGGGGTTTTCAAAAAAAATTGGGTGAAAAAATTAAAGGAAAGTTCATATATTATTCTAGAGAAAATGAAGGTTTTCATGATATTCCAGATTATTTTTCACTATTAACTAAGTTCTTATGAGGCTACTCCCTTTTCTAGGAGTCTATAACATATTGGTATGAGATATGGATGCATTAATGTTGATCAATTTGTTGCATGAATTTCATGCTAGTCATACATTGTGATAGTAGATATGGGGAAATGACATACTGAAAAATCAAAAGATTAAAGCTGAGTGAATATGGGGGGTTTTCCTATAAATACTAGGTTAATACCCTAATTTTGAGTAAAAAAATAGGATATTAATCAGAGGTTATATGTTCACGTAATTCAAACCTAGGAAAACTATACTCAAGAGAAATATTTGGGTGAAGGAGTCACATGAAGATACTAGAATGAATAAGATAGTGTGAAGGAGGTAGAGGGGAGGAATTATGTGAATTGGGGTTCATGATCATACTTGAGTAAAGGAATCAGGGTGAACCTACTTAAGAAAAGACACCAAAGCACACTGAATCTACATGAAGGTACCTAGGAAAATAAATGTTGGTGAAGAGACTAGGTTGAATCCATAATTGGGTGAACCTTTACCTAAGTGAAGAGGTAAAACGGAGTAGACCTTGCCTAGGAAAACTAGGCCTAATAGAAGAAAGGGACAAAGGAGATATATACCTAGGAGAACCCATTGATAGAGGTGAAGTTGTATACCTAAGTGAATTTTGGACCTATATTGAATGGATTCCACCTATAATCAAACTTGGAATGTTATAAGGAAATTCTTAATCAATATTTACTCAAGAGTATAAGATAAATTCTAGTCATTAAACTATATAATACCTTATATGAAGCATTGATCAAGTAAAGATCAATAGAATTTATCTGAGGGAGGAAGGGTGTTATCCATAAATTAATTATGATGATATTTCACCTAACACTAGTAACTACGGATAAAAAAGTTTAATCCACTAAAACTAGTGAAGCATAATGGATTCTATTATGACTGAAATTTCATCGGTATATACTCCTTGTACTATCCCTAGTGGTGATCCAATTCAATATCTATTGTGTAATATTTTAATTTATGAATTTGTGATTATGTTGAATGTTAAATTCAATCAGATAGTTTTATCAACTCTTATCAATGTGGGGACAATATTCATTAAAACAAAAGAGAAAATTGTCACCTTGATTCACCTCTACCCTATCATGGGGTCCTGTGTTTCAATAATTAGTATTGAAGCAATGATTAAGGTAATTTCATCTATTATCATAAGGTACTTGAGATAAATAATTCATTAAATATTAAAAGAGTTATTCTATTTATTGGGGAAAATTATCAGATTTATAAAAATACTATAATATCATATCTTTAACCTCTCAAAATTTAAGTTAATTCTAGTGTAATACATGGCATTCAGGTTAGAAATGTGATGAGAAAATCTAATAATAAATATGAAAAGAAACTAAGGTATGTTGATGCTAAAGATTAAAGGGATTTATTTAGATCTATGCTAGAGCATATTTATATGAAATTGATGAGTTAAAAATGTTCCAAAACCTTGTGGTAAACGTTTTCCAATATATATTAAGGTTATGGTAAGGTTAAGGAGGAAAAGCTACAATTAATTTACATTAGAATTGATGATTTTAAAATGTTTCCAAGTGAAAATATTGATAGATTATTTAATTAAATCATTGAATTTTTTAGAGATATTAAAGGAATTGGGGAAGATTAAAGTATTTTGATATTTTAAATAAGATCTTACAATGGTTGAAAATTATTTACAATCCAAAAGTATCAACTCTTGAATAGAGGGACTTGACTATGTTATCTCTAGATAGTTTTCTATATAGTCTAGTTTCTTATGAGATATAGGTTAAGCTGAAAGGAACATCAGGACACACAAGTAAATAAATGGAATTAAAATACATGTAGAATATAAACATCACTGAAGATGGAAATATATAAGAAGTTCTAGATGAAGAATTTTAGTCACATATGGATAGAAAATTTAAGATTTGAAAAGGGATATTCAAAGGTAAAATACCACTTTAATTATTTTGATGTGGTAAAATTGGGAACATTGATGCTAGGTTCCTAAGAATATTTGATGATGAATAAATTAAAATATTAGTAATATGGAAACATTAAAGAAAATTCTCTCCCATAAAGGACTCTAAAACAGAATATTTATCTAAAAAAAATTTAATGAAATATCTTCATGATAAAATAAAAATATGGTGAAGAAGATTATCTGGAGTAGTATAAAATATAATTCAAATTAGATAAAAAATATTCTTTTCTAGAATTCATTGAAAAAGAAGAATGCTAAAAGTAATGTGATAAATAGAAGGTGTTTTTGATCTCAAGGTAGAACCTAAGGGGGGTCTAGAATAGATTGAAATTCAAAGTAATTAAAATAGAAGAATTTATGACTTGTTGAAAAAATCATCATAGTATATAGATCATCTTGAGGTTGAAATTTATTGATAATATAAAGAGTTTAAAAATCAACCACCCAATCATGGAGACTTAGGAGGATTAGTGGAATTCAAAATAAAGATTGAGGAGTAGGATAAATTTATTGATATCCTTAATTCTAGTGTGAAGGGGTGGACTAAGAAAATAATATATCTTGAAGATTTGGTTTTAAATATAAGAAGAAAATTTGAATAATATGTTAAATCAAGTGTGAAAAAAAAAGAAACTACAATTTAGATAATTCTCAAATATAGAAATTTTAGAGAGAGTTGAGTGAGGATCAGTAGTTGCTGGTAAAATTATCGATGAACAAAGTCCCAGATACATGGGAAAGGTGTGATTATATTGGATGTATAATTTTCCAAAGTAGTTACTATTAAATCTAATAGAAAAATAAATATAAAGGTTAATGATATGGTCACAAACATTGAGACAAAAAAACATGAAGTATGACAGTTCAAACTAATGTAAAGTAGATGACTAAAAGTAGTCATCAATTCCCAATGGTTTCTCAAGAAGTTAATAATAACTCAACTATTAGAAAAGAAATAAAATTTTTTATTGAGAAAAGGTTCCCCCACATGATGTTTTAATATTGTGGCAATATAGATCACACCATGTCCTATTATGAATATGTGAGGAGTTATTTGATAGGAGATGCTTATGGAAGACAACAAATAATTAGAAGAACATGTCCCTTATCCCCTAAAATAAATTATTTACTTAGTTTTTGTTTTTGATTTTATGACTTTGGAAAATAATATCATGATTTCATACTAACAATGGAATACATTATTAACATGGTGGTAAAATATAGATGAGTACAAAAACCTAACCGAGTTGTGTTGCAGAATAAATACCCCCCACTAGAGGAAGGAGATTTGTATAACTACACTACTCATACTATAAAGGAGGAGGATAATCCATCGTATACCACAACCCAACCTGGAATCTCATGGAAATAAAATAAAAAGAGAGAAAAGGAAAATATTTTTAAAATTGTTCCCAAAGCTACAAATAAAAACAACACTGAGATACTCAATAATTTAAGATCAAAGAGATTGTAAATACCCATCTTGTAGGTAGTGATATAAAAAGTATATAAGTTTTATTTATGGATGTACTAAAATTCATCCTATTGAGGTTTAGTTAGATCTTTGACTTGGGTCTTGAGGTTACATTCAACCAAAAGGGAATTTAAATCAATATAAAATTTTGTAATTAACTTATGATATGAGGGTAGAAAAATGACAATATTTATCATGTGGAAAGTCAAAAAAATACATATCTTTTTATAGTGGGTAAATAAACCAACTTATAGAATTAGAGGTAAGGCCACATCCACTAACAGAGTATAATGAATCAATACAAAATAAAATTTATGATGTAAATTTCATTCTTTAAGAAATATAGGGAAATGATATATGATGCATGCATATGAGGAAAAATGGTAAGAAATCCTTATTAGAAGAAAAAAGGGGTGTTTAATTTTCTTGATCTATTCAGTACTAGCATATAAATTTTAATGAATGTATCTACTATATGTAGAGATATATTTTTTATTTTTTTCATTAATGACTATTGAGGAAGTGAATGTTCCATGTTTATGAAAAGTATGAGAGAATTCATAGAGTGCATGAATAGGTGTCTGATAAGAGTTGATAATGAGACCATGTTCATAATTAAAATAATATATTCTAAAATAATATTGAATATATATCCATTGAGATTGAAATTTATCTTGAAAAACAAGTAATAAATTATAAGGTATCCTTTATAAGAACTTTATAGCAGAATGGACTTGTTTAATAAAGAAACCAAACAAGGAACAATATGGATAAGATATTACTCATGTAAATTAGTATATATCATTACTATTTGAAGAAGGCAGTACAAGTCATTATGTACACCCATAACCAAACACTGCTAATGATTAGGGAAGAGGGGATCATGTATGCAATTTTTTATATAAGGAAGACTTAATTGAAACACTTTTGTGTTTTTGAAAGTAAACATTATAACTAAAATAAAGAAGGAAATAAGGGAAATTATAGAGATATTTAAGATAAATGAGTATTTATAGGCTACTAAATAAAGATTAAATCCTAAAAAATCTAAAAATATAGGTTGAGTAAATTTATGGAAATCAAAGATGTCAAGGTCATTGAGAAGAAATAAGTGAATAAATCCAAAAGAAAAAATTTTGATGTGTTTTTTAAGAAAGGGGTAGATGTTGATAAAGTGTGTATAATTACAGAATTTGTATAAATTTAAGCAAATATTAAAGATTATGAGTCTGAATTAGTAGATAAAATCACTAATGGATAATAGAGATATATACCTTAGAGGGGGGGTAGAAGAGTGTAGGTGGATGCATCTAAAATAATTGTGCATAGATCTAAATCAAATCGAATAAGTAGAATGAGTAGTGTATAACATATTTCTCTATTATCTACTATAAAAACAACCTCATTTGATGAGGTAATAAAATATGAGTCATGGGTTAAGGGCATGAATGAATAACAAGATAAAATTGAAAAAAATAGAACTTGAGAGTTTATTGAAAGTCTATAAACTCACAATATAATTGAAATTAAGTGGATATTTAAAAAAATTATGAACATGGAAATGTGATAAAAAAACAAGGTAGACTTGGTAAGCAAAATATATATGAAAATTTAATTCATTGATGTGGAACAAGCATTTTCCCTAGTAGAATGGCTAGAATTTATCAGGATTTTATTGGAATTTTAAATTCAAATAGGACTCAAAATTTATCATATGGATTTCAAAACAACATTCTTGAATGTTTTTCTTAAAGAGAAAGTTTGTATTGAACAACTAGTGGGGTTAATGATTGTTAATGATGAAATTAATGTATATAGGTTGAAAAAGGGTTTATATAGTCTAAATAAAGCACCACAATCATGTTTTGTTTAGTTGGATTCATATTTTAAGAAGATAAAATTCAAAATGGTTGATCTCAACCATAATATCTATGTTAATATATCAAAAGAAGAAGAATTTATGGTGTTTTTTTTATATGGATGATATCATATCTATAGGAAGTAATAAAAAATACATGGAGTATCTTTTTATCTCATGAGTTCATAATTTTAAATTTCCATGATTGGTGAACTTATATATTTTTTTGGGGCTTCAATTGATTTATAATGTGTATTACACTTTTATCTTTCAAGATAAATATGTGAGATATTTTTGGAAGAAATTTTAAATTCATGAATCCAAGTTAATGTAAAATATAATCATGGTTGTAATTAATCTTGTAAAATAAAAGGATATTAAGTATCTGGATACCACACTATATAAAAGTATTATTGGAATTTTTTTATATCTGGAACTGACTCAGTTAGAAGCGTATGCAATATATTTAGATACCTTTTTTCAACTTAATTTGAATGAATACCATATTTCATTGGTGAAATGAATCTTGAGATACATTAGAGGTACTTTGACTTTTTTCATGATCTATGGTACAATAAGGAATAATTAATTCTATATTATTCAAATTCATATTTGTTTGGTGATGTAGATGACCAAAAGTCCATAAGTGGTTGAACATTATTTATTATTGAAAAATGTGTAAGATGGTTAAATAATAAATAGGAGATCATTGATCTTATAATGGTATAAACATAATATATCTTAGTAAATAAGTAATTTACTCAAATTATTTGGATTAATAAATAGTTATAGGATATTAGTGAAGTTATGAAATCTCTCATGGTTATATTTTATGACAACATGAGTGCAATTGATCTCATAAACAATCATGTGTTGCACTCTTGTACAAAGAATATATAGATCGTGTATCAATTTATAAAAGATAAAGTGGATTAAAGAGTGATTGAAATGTCATATATTAGAACTAATTAACAAGTGGTAAACATTATGAAAAATTTGTTGGCCACTCTAGTTTTTTGAGAAACATCAGTTAAACCTCACTACTCAACCACCTCCCCTGGCTTGAGGTGGTTCAAATAAATCTACTCACCCCATTGATATAAAAAAAATTATCTATGTGTTTCAAGTTTGGCATGTCACATTGGATTTATTGTCAAAGGAGGGGAAATAGTTATGAAATTAAATTGAGAAGATCTGAAATTCAAGTGATCAATGAAGTGATTTTAAAGAAAGACTCTCTCATTCAGGGGGAGTAAATGGTTTGAAAGTGAGGGAGAGAAAAAATCCATGGGGAATAGAGGATTAAAGTTTGATCATATTGTGGAAGTCATAGAGAGTTATACAATGAGAAATGAAATGATGCATGGTATTATCTCCTAATATGTTGCTTTCTTCAATGATAATTGTTCATGAAGACTTAGACTGATGGATGAGTTACTTCATGACTTTCCAATAGAAGTAAGAATTTTTTTTGAATTGACTTTTATTTTGGATTTCCAACAAACCCAAAAAGAAATAATGTTGTAACCAAGTTTATTTATACTATATATTGTTTTTTTGTTTATAATCAATACATTTTTAGTTTGATAAATGTGTTTGATAACCAAGGGATATGGTTTATAATAGTGTGGTTTTCTAGTGTTCTCTCAGAAATTTTAGTTTGAAAATCCAAGGAAGTTTTAAAGTTTAATTTGGAGAAAAGGAAGGTTTGTCTTGGTAGTGTGAGTCATTTTTTACTACTTATCACATGCTAGTGAGGTTTCACCCATGTCTAGGTGTCTACCACACACCAGTCTGGGCAATAATCATGCAAAAGTATAGTAGGTTGTTGCATGCATTTCGTGTGGTTCGGGCATCACTCAAGTGGATTTAGGTGAAAGACACCAAGAAATAAAAATCTTACATTTTACTGAGGTGGGGGTTTTTACTCTAAATGATAGTTTAATACCCTCATTTATAGTTAATGAAAAATTGAATAATAATTAGAGAATATTCCTTTATTTAAGTCAAACCTTCAGGAAATATACTTTAGAAAATAATCTTGGTGGAGGATTTGAACCGAGATACTAGCACGAACATGGTAGTGAAAAGAAGGAAGAGTGAAGGAATTATGTGAATAGGGGTTAGAGAGTAGAATTGAGTAAATTATATAGAGAAAACCTACTTTAGTGAATATACTTGAGTGTATCAAAGTTTCAAAAAGGGTCATGTGTGAATAAATAAAGGCAAAGGGATAAGGGTGAATCCATACTTGGGTGAAACTTTTTTAAGCAAAGTGGAAATCCAAGGAAAACCTTAAATAGGTGAACTGGACCTGGTTGTAAAAAGTCACCCAGATAATATATACTTAGTAAATTCTATTTATATGTTTTAAGTTGTATGACTAAGTTAATTTTAGACCTAGGTGAAAATCGAAGGGAATACCTATAAAATGAAATTTTTACTTTAATGATGAAATTCAAAATGAACATTCATTCAAAGTTGGAGGCGACCTTAAAGTCATTAAACTAGGGAATACCACATCCAAATAATCATGTAAGGATAGGTTAATATAATTGATTTAAAGTATATGGTTCACTATCACTTAATTTTTTATAATGGTAGTGTTCTTAATATGGATTGATCATGTTCAAACAAGTGTAATCTACCAAAACTAATAAATCATAATGGATTAAGTTATGAGTAATGCATCATTAGTGTATTCTCTTTGAAATATCCCTTAGTGATTAACCATGTAAAAAATTTCTATAATCTATTTTTTTATTATATTTAATGTTCAATTCAATCTCAAAGTTTTAACAATTTTCTACCAATATGGGGATAAGATCTATTAATACATAAGAAAAGGTTGTCACCCCAATTCATTCCTCCCCTCGTAGGGTGTCCTGGGTTGAAACATAATCATCCTTAAAAATATCATTAAAATCCTCAACATTATAATTAGTATTTGATCACTTATAAAAAAACCTTTTAATCATGTGAATTAGCATCCTCTGATATTCTTCCCATTTTAATTTAAAACTAAATAGTATTAAATAATTTTACATGTCATTATAAATTCTTTTTCTTCAGAACATAAAATAAAAAATATTTAGTGAATATATAATTGATGTGTCTTTATTTTAAAACTTGTTTTCTAAATCATTTTTAAGTAATTATAATTTTTTTATGAAAAAAATTTCTTTAATCAACAATAAAATGAATCTTGTTATTTTTTATCAAGTTTGAAATTTTTTGAATGTTTTTATGAAAATGATGATATTTTTTATAAATTGATAAAGTTTTATTTTCTTTTAATTTCATATATTTTAATAATAATAATTTAGTGGCTTTTTGTGAGTTTTAAGTGAAATATAATTTTAAAGTGATTTCTGAGAAATTTGGGTTTTAAAAGTAGTTTATTTGAAGTTTCATGTTATTATTTTAAATATATTTTGTTGGAAATTTTTTTATTTTATTTATGAAATTTTATAATTCATGGATTAATCTACTACATAGTTTCATTTTAATTTTATTTTTATTTTATCTCATATAAATTAATTTATAGTGAAAAATATTTATGTGTAGTAAATTTTCATAAGACTTCCCATCATTAGTGTATTACTTTTCAATCAACCCCATAAGAATGTGGCTCATAAGGATTTGTAAAAAAAATAAGAATTTCTTTCAGGGTAAGTATTTAAATTTTCATATTTTCTAAAAAAATAAAGTAATTCAAGTTTCTTTACAAAACTTTAATAATATTGTATGACTCTTGAGTTCACAAGATTGTAACTCCGGTATAAATTTTCTTACAAACCATATGAATTTCAGTCGAGAATAAAGCTTAACATAGTGGATAAGTGAAAAATACAATTTATATTGACCTTTAGGATGAAAACTAAATCCTAAACCTAAACATTAAATAAGTAATTATAACCAAGGTCCGTGGGATATGATCTATAATGGAAGGTTCAAATGAATTGTCATCTTTTCACCTACCTAAATAAAATAACTAAGGCTGAGGTGGATTAAACTCCATAAAATATAACTAAGGATGATTTTAGGATATGGAAAACCAATATAAAACATATTCATATTGGGATGATGATGAATATCATGATGATCATTAACTGAGTTGGAAATGTAAGATCTGAGAAGGAGGATAGAGATGAACAGAGCTTCAATGAGGTTGGTTCGAGCACCACTAGCCATAGTTGGTAATCTAAAATTATTTTATAATTGAGTTGAAGAAAAAGAATATATGTGTTCACTAAGTTTCTTATTTACATATCCATTGATTAATGAATAATTATAGGGGGTTATTGATCCCAAAATCACCAACTGTAGAGACGGAAATGTGTGCACTAGAAGTGTTCGATGAATTTCTTGAGTGAACATAGTTGAACTAGGTTCTTGGGTTCCACTCATTAAAAAGTGTTTACAAAAAATGATATTGAAGATGGATTTGATAATACATGCATAGTAGTATCTGATAAAATAATGTTTTTTGATTGGATCTTTCATGAGCTCAGTGGTAAACTATTACAAGAATTGTACTAAGTTTTTCCAATGAGTTTCCTAAATATTCAAGTTGGGTTTGGCTAAATACCATTTCTTTCATTCATTTTCAAGATATATTTAGTTTATCCTATGATGTTCGTAATTTTATATTAGAATTTTAATTTATTAAATCTCAAATAGATTTATTGGGTCTTGATTGTACTGGTAGAAACAGAAACTGAGGCTGAGTGAGTAAGTGAAAGAGCTACAGTAGTAAGTGAGACCTAATTTGTAGGATATAAAGTTGTAAAATTATGTTCAATAAATAAATTCTTCAAGTTAAGATAGTTAATTGAAGAGGGTGGTTGAATTTCATTAATAATCAGATTAACTTAAAGTAGGTGGTTTGAATAATGAGGGAAGATCTCCCTAAGGCTTGAAATTCAAGTTGTTGTTTGTGAAGGAAGGAAAAAATAAGTCTAAATGGTTTTCCATATTCTTAATGAGTTGGAAATTAGTTAGATTCAAGTGAAAGTATTAACTAGTTATAATGAGAAATTTAATTTCCCATGATTATTGGAAGAAGGTAACTTAATTTTAGTAGTATCTGTTTCCACCTAGAAAATGTAATTGTAAGGAAAATTATAGCTTTCCTAGAAAATACATTTTTTATATATTTTCATGATGGAATTAATTCTCGGAGTAATGATTGACAACATACAGAAACTAATAAAGAGTAGGAGTAAGATATTGGATAGTAAAATATTTGGGGCAAGCATGGGAAGGTTCTCCATGAGAGAGAATGATGAAATCAAGGTGGGGAGATGAAAACTTTCACATGATAGAGAAAAACATCTTTCTTTCCTATATTTATCTTCTTATGTATATCTATAATTTTGGTATTGTGTGAAAGTTTTTTACTTACAAACATGCATTGTACTTAATTTTTTAAAGGGGAAATGATCATTTTATTTTTCAAATAAATCCATGTTCTTGAAACTTTTTCACTTATATACAATACATTATTATTTCACATATCAATTTAATTTTAGTTATTGATTTAATTGAGTCATAGAAATATGATAATAAAATTCAAAAAAAGTAGATATCATTTTACCATTGCAAAATATCATAGGATTGAGCAAAATAAATAAAAAAAATATGAATGTTCATGGAAAAATGATAGTAAAAAATATGAATAAAATTGACCACTTACCTCTTACTATTGTGTGACAATCCCTTTAAATGGTTATTATAAGTTTTTAATGATGGTGTTTATGAGTTAATTGATATAATTTCTCTTCTAAATTACATTTACAGAAAACAACTTCAATTAAATTCATTCTCAACCATATTTGGGAATTTCTTCTGCTCCATTAACCTTTTACTAAAACATATAATCATGTGTATCCACTTATTCTTCATTTTATTTATGTGGACTTCCAATTTCATATTCAAAAACGTTTTACTACTTCTAGTAGTTAGTTTAAAATAAGTATTTAGATCACTCATCCTCCTTCCCATGGGTTAGATCACTCCCTTTTGTGCTAGTGTAAAAGCTATAAATTAATGATTTGACTTGTTTAAGCAACCCTGTGAAAATTTTTATTTATCTATTTAAAATTTTAACCCACCTTACCTTGGTCTCAACCCTTCACTAATATGTTAGTTCAAGAGTTATAAATGAAAATTTTGAATTATCTCAATGTCCCTTTCAAAATTTTCAGGTTACTCCGGTAAGCTTCTTCAACACCATTTTATATTTTAGGGTTATTTTGTTGCTTAACTATATTTCATGAATATAATGTCAAAATTCCCTTAAAACTTCTCAAATTTACTATTTTTAAGATTCAATTTTCTTCTTCAGTGTTTTTAACTTTTTTCTTGGATGTGAGGGATATTTTAATACTTATAATGGTTAATATTTTTTATTATACCATATATTAAATACTATATCATCATTTATAGTGATAATTTTAAAAAAAAAATATTTTGGTTAACTTTTGGTAGTAAGATTTACAATTTTAATTAAATATGAAATTATTTTATGAACATAAACTCATAATATTTTCATTAAAATGGTCTATGAAATTAATGTATAATCTTGTTTAAGATTTTTGTTTATTAAGATAAAATTGTCAGATGATTTAATTATTATTATTTTTAATTGCTAAACTCACTTATCTATTTAATTATATCTAATTATTATGTGTGTTAAAATATGTGAGTTTGTTCAAAAAGGAGAAAATGAGAATTTTGGAAGAACATTTTAATGAAAAGTGAATTTTGTTTAAGTTCTTTCAAAATTTTCTAATACAATCATATTTGTAAAATTAAAAACCACCTTTTTATCAGATAATTTCTATTTTGAGAAGAGAAATCATCCCCTTTTACTTATGAGATTCCATGAGGAAAAAACATATTTGAAAATCACCTCTTAGTTAGCATTAAAATTATTTTGTTTTTGAGATTAATTTACTTCCACTGAATATGTATAAACTGGTTTTTTGAGGACAATAAATGAATTGAGTGGGGTGTAATTTTATTAGGATTTTATTTGATACATGTTTTACAATTCCATTTTTATAATAAACTAAGTTTTTAAGGTCAAAAGGTGCTCATAATGAAAAACTATATAGTATTGGTCAATTTAAAGTTGAAATTGAAATTCATTGAATAATTGATTAAAAATACAGTTGTAGGTGATAAAATAGTTAAATATTATTTGTTTTTATTTTCATATATCTAATAAATAATATTTTTAATTTGAAATTAATACTTCAATATTTTTTAATTTTATTATTGATGACAATTATTGGAATTCATGTTAATTATCAATTTTTAAACTTTAATTTCATTATTTATTCTATTTGGAAGTTTTATTTTTCATATTTAATTGATAAATACCACCAAGTGTTGATTTTTTCCCTATAGGTTGATCTCTATACTGATAAAAGGTTCATGTTTATAAGGATCATAGAAATGTTGAAACTTTTATCAGTATATACATCATTTCCATGTGTGTAAATGTTATTTTATTCTCAATTTAAGGATACTTTTCACCTTTTTAATAATGATTCCCTATTGTATAAGCATTATTCCCATGTAAGGATCGTCTATTTGAGCATAATGTGTGGAAGGATCAACCTGTATGGGTCATTTACAAGTTTTTTGAACATGATTCCCCCATCCAATGTAAACAATAGGTCATATCCTTATAAGAAACATTTTTTCATAAATATCAATCATGCATAACCATAAAAACTTGTGTGTGAGTGTCATGCCTCCACCATAAGTATCAACTTACAATTTTCATAATGATGAAGTACCATACCACATAAGCCTGATTCGTATCCTCATTAGTATACACATTTAGTTAGATTTCCACAGTGGATTAAGATTACATGTTATCCCTAGATTTCATAATTCAAAATTAAATATTTTGGGGATTATAGTGGATATCAATGATTTTTGAATCTAAGCTCATGGAGTAATCCACATAAGATTGTTGAAGAATCCAGAGAGAGTGAAGTGAGATGGTATTTATATCTATATTCTTTATTCTTGGGGTCAATGCATGATCCATGTTAGAGGAGAACATTCTATTATAGGGGTTTATCTTGAGTCACTATAAAAAAGAGGATCAATAGTTACTTGCACCAGTGGAGACCATCAATTTAACTAGGGGTGTTGACCGTTAGCTATGGAAATGGGATTTGGCACACGACTTTATTCAAAAGGGAAGAACATGCTCTTTAAATGGGATTTTTTTCATACATTATGAGGTAAATAAAATAAATAAACAAAAAATAGTAGTCACTTAACAATAGTAGAGAGGACAGATCTTGAAGAAAGTAGTTAAATTGACAAAGAACACTCATATTCCCCTTTTATTTATTTTTTTGATTACTACTATGAATTTATCATATCCCATTGAATCAAATTTGACTGTTGTTTAAACTATTTTTTGGAAAAATAAGATTGATCTTCCTTTCATTTTTTTACTTCATTTTTTCTTATTTTATAAATAAGTTTGTTTCTCCCTCATTTTCTCTAATAACGAATAATTTTTGAAACCTTAATGAATTAAAAACCATTGATATTGATTTTAATTTTCAAATTTTTAATAATTTATATCTCAAAAATCTTTTTACAAGAGGTGTTTGAATTGGAGGACTAACACACCAAGATCAGCTGATAATTAGATATTTGTGGAACCAAATACACCATTCCACTCATTTTGTACACTCAGTATTTCAAAAGTTTCTAAGAATGTCTAGTTAAGAGCTAACCCTTTTGACAGTCAATTTTGTTTTAATTTCTTGAAGTGGTTCTATATATTACTCTTTTATTTTGAATAAAGTAACATTAATTAAAAACACAAATTAAAATTTTCTCATAAACCATAAATAACTAGTTTTTACTTCTTGTTTGTTTCCCTAATTACTTTTTACTTCTATTCCATTTTCTCTCTATTTAATCATTTCACCATTGTTTAATCTCATCTTGCATATCTTAACACTCTCACATTCCATTTATTATTTTGGTTTTTTTCGATTTCATAGGTTTAGGTTATTTCATGGATTATATAAACACCTTCCATATAGGTGTGACACTTCTTTCTATGACATCAATTTCAATTAGAGAAGTAAATAAAAATGACTTGTCTCAATAACCTTTTTCAATATTTAGCATTATTTTTAGGGAGTATTATATTTGAGTGTCTTTTGGTCTATAATAAAAATTAAAAATAAAATAAAAAAACATATAAAAATAAAATAAACAATAAATGACATAAAATAATCAAAAAAATTAATAACAAACATAAAAATTATTACATACTCTAATACATGGAATCATAACAATTTAGGCTCTAGATTAATTAGTATTTTCCATTTAAATAATGAATAATTTTTATGCAATTCTTATAAAAGGTCTAATGAATTATTATAACAATTAACAGAACATAAAACCTCATTAAGATTGATCATGAAATGTTTCTGTGATGGAATAAAAGGAGAATATAAACTTTTATTTGTTAAATAGACTGGTGAATTCTATATATGTTGTAATGATCAAATACTAATAGAAAATTATTTTAAAATAGATAAGAATAAAAGGATATTTTCATTTGTATAAAGCGAAATGAAATATTTTTCTAAATATGATCATATTTAAATTAAATAAATTTATTAGTATTACATCAACTTATAGACAAAATTTAAATATAACCAAACAATGACTAATCATTTTAAGACAATAATTGATAAAATATTTCTGAAAATTCAATGTAAAATTAAATTTTTGAAAAACCAAATATGATTAATTGTACACAAAATAAAATATCTTTAGGTTCAACTAAGTTTCCATGTTATTGAAGATATATCTACACCTTCACAGTATAATAAAAAAGTGTTCAACCAAATATTTTTGGAGTTTGTATCAATGAAAGTTGTAATGGATATCCTTATTAATTTTTTAAATAAAAACATCCCATTGGAGACTAAATTGGAAACAAATTTTTTTAATCTTTATTTTAAAGCTGAGATAAATATATAATATTTTTTTGAATTGGGTTCAAGTGAGATAAAAGTTTACAAGATAAAATTGTGGAACTTCTTTCTGAAACTAAATTTCAATACTCATTTAATATCACTTTTTTTCTAATAATACTAAGGTATTAAATGATAAGGAAATTCTAGAGACTTTTATCATAGCTTTAGAATTTCTTTATACCCAAATTTCACTTCAAAGGAACTTTAATTGAGTCAATTATGTCTTAAAATTAAAAGTGGTTGGTGGGTGAATTTTCAGTGAAAACTGGATAGCTTGTTGTTTTTTTGTCAAAGGGGCCTTCCAGATCTATGTAGTTTCTTCTAGAGTAACTAGTTATCTCCCTAAAAAGTAAAAATATTATCCTAATATCTTTTCATATAAAAACACTTAGGTTATCACCATGTGGTGGTTTCTATAAAGAAAACCACACCATCCCATTGACTATAGTCAATTATTTAGGGAAGTCTGGTCAGCACTGTAAGGGAGGTACCCATTGTTTAATAAAACAATGATTTTTTCTTATTTTTATAAAAAAAATCATTCATACATTCATTATACGACCTCATATTCTATTTCAATGGTCTCCTCTTCCCTATTTTTAATTTTCAACAACTGAATTACTCGAGATTCACTACTATATCCTCTTACTTTATCTTGGAAACGTTTCATTAATTTTTAATGATTTGTTATAATAGTGATTTTTTAGGTACTTTAATGGTGAAAACTATAGGTTCTGAAGTTTATTAAAGGAATGTAATGTGACCAATTTGATAAATATAAAATAATAAATTGATAGTTTTTATGGGTAGTTTTCTTTTTTCTTGGAATTTTAGTTGTTAAAACCAATGCATAATGCCTTAGAAGTTAGTCTATAATTAGTTTGAAATATTATCCTTTACATAAATTAAGTTCATTGGGGATTTCATAACTATGTTGAATATTTTTTAATATGTAATTATGGGTAAAACTCAAGGATTCATTGCTTAAATAAATCTTTGTTTATGAAAATTATTTTAAATCATAATTAAAATATTATCTGTCATGACCCATCCCCTGAGGCCCGTGTCGTGACTACCCCAAGCCTGCCTTCCATAGGCCAATGGCTGGCGACTAGCACCGAAAGGTGTATTCCCTAAAACTGGGAAGGCATTGCCTTTATACATGTAAACTCACACAACTAAGCATAAAGAAGGATACAAGCAAAAATTAAACTATATAGTAAATAGGGTGTGAACAGAAAAGTAAAGGGGCTAGAATACAAGCCCAACTGGAAAGTACAAGAAAAACTATAAAGTATAATAAAAACTGGAAAGTACAAGTAAAATTGGGTACAACTCTTGTGAACACTTGCCATGGTTCCTACCTAAAGGGTAGGTAAAGATCTCGAACGATGGCCTTTACAGATCACCTCGTCAATGGTCCACCTCTGAGTAGTCTCCAGTCTAGGTACTCTCGCCCTCAGTCAGCGTTGTCCGTCATCTACACTAGAAACAACAAGGTGTGGGCATAGCCCGTGTAGGGGTGAGTATAACAATAATCAGTAGGGACCCCAAGACCCTTGAAGGTATCTCAAATCCACAAAGTATAAACCACAAAACGTAGAAACAACAGTCAACCCTACGTAGATATATGCCCATACATATTCCTATGTTATCAGAATATACCCACCTCACACTGGAGGGAAGAATGACACACTGGTAATACCACGAGGGTAGAAGTACCACACAGGTACCACCACGAAGATAAAGTACCACGCAGGTACACCATGAAGATATAAAAATCATCTCAAACCAGGTATACAACTCTGAGAAACAGGATTATGAAGATGACCCATGCAGGATCACTATGAAAACTGATTGCCAGCCATAGGATTCTCTAGGGATAGTAACAAGTAACATCCCCAGTCACAAAGTCTAACACCTAAGATGCTGGAGAACTCCTCCTCTAATGAGTATATTGGGTCTGCCGCATCACACATAGGGACTTCCAACTATCCTTGGACTGCCAAGGTGCCCCTCCTATCGAGTACCGTGGGTATGTCGCGTCACACAGAGGCGCGCCCCACCATGGGTCTGCCACATCACAAAGTGGTACTCCCCATTGTGGCCTACTGATGTACTCCTCCTGTCGAGTATCATGGGTCTACCACGTCACACAGAGTTTCTCTCCACCATGGGACCACCATGTCGCACAGAGGTGCTCCCCACTGGGCCTATCGAGTCACTCCGAGTTGAAATGGTCAGCAGATGTCAAGTCTCATCCAGTCGCAGAGTTCCATACATAGCATGCTTGGGAGAACTTCTCCCCAATCCATCGGCCATTCCTCAACCTCCCCAAAGTCCCACGAAGAAGTATCTCAAAGTTCTGTCACGTCATAAGGGACCCAATGCAACAGATGGCGCATCAATCAGATGCTCGGTCTGTAAGTTATTAGTGCTTTTACTCCGAGGGCCCAGTTGGATTCGGGGTCCAATCCAACCCGTTCATACTTCAACCTTATCTAGAACTCAATCAGAGTATACAAAAAAATACTTTCTCTATCCAAGGATTCTAGCACCACAAACGGTTCATCAAATGGATGCTCGGTTCTCAAGTTACGGCCTAAAAGGAGAAACTAGGTCCAGATGGGCCTGGGTTAGGTCCGACCTAGTTGGAATGACCCGGACCAGAGGGGCTGGGCCTTGTTGGTCCCAGCCCATGAGGGGGGTAGCCTGCTCGGCTGGTGGTCCGCCAAGGTGGGGTCCTCCGTGACCGACACCCAGGGGGTGGCGCCCCCCGGTCTTCCTGAATGATCCATCGACTGTTCGTCTACTAGAATGCGGGACTCGCCAATGGGGTCTTGACCAGTGTGGCGTGGAAAGCTGGAAGGCCGGCCGTACTTCCTCCCAGTGGTGCGGTCGCGTGCCACTACTCCACCCTGGCCGACCAGATGTTGGCCGCTTTCGGCCTTCGCCGCAACCAAGCTACCGCGGCCTCCTGCTCCACCAGCGGCATGGACACGTGCTGCCGCTCCACCACAAGGCCGACCAGATGTCGGCCACCACTCTTCTCCACTATGGCCTATGGGTCGTAGCCTCTTTCTCAAAATGCGGTACTGATGTGAGTTGCCCAACCTTTATGCGGCCGGCCGGTGTGTCGACCCTCCTCCTATTCCGCGAGTAACTGCATCTCTGTTCTTAGCCTAAAAATTTAAATAATCGCATATTCATGTTCCTCATGTCAATGGTTCCACGTCTATATATCATGCTCAGTAAAACTCCATGTTTCCAGTGTCAATAAATATTTGGCGTCGAAGAACGCACGAAGAACGTGCGAAGAATGGAACATAAAGGAGCAATATTTAAGTGCGGGATGATGGCCATGTTCATTTGGCCATCATTTTCGTGAATTTAGGATATGAAGAATCAATAAAATTAATTCAAACATAAATAAAAACCCCTACCTCAATTTACCATTGGAGGTGGTGCGAGGAATAATATGAAGTCGATGAATATGGTGATGTTGGCGTTCATCACTCCCGTAAGACGCTTTCAATCCAGGCTCAGTGTTGGTTCCTCGTTCTTCATTGGGGGTGTTTCTTCATTGGATAATGTTCTTCCTGTTTCTCCGAGGCTCTCCCAATTCTTCTTTTCCGATGATTTCCAACAAGGTAATGAGGATCCAACATATTAAAATAATTTTATCAATTTAATTTAAGTTGGAACATTTAATTAGGTCATGTTGGCACATTAACTTTAGAGGATTGTAAGGGTTTCCCCACATTAAGAGGGGTTCAGGTGGTCCCCACCAACATGAATTTAAAATGGGAGGTTTTCCAAGGGTTTCCCACATTAAAGAAGATATTTCGGGTGGTCCCCTCCTCTAAACTCAAAATGGAGGTTTCAAGCAAAATAAAATAAAATTTTTTTTATTTTATTTCATTTTTATTCTCCCACAAAAATCTGAAAAACCAACTTTTACCGTCGACCTACTACGGTCGAGGTGAAGGTCTCCTTAATCCAATATCATCACTACGAGTTCAACGGTGTCCTCGGATTTCAATTCCGAGCACTAGTTCAAAAGTTACAAAACGCCGCTCGTGCATTTACTGAACGTACACGAAAAAAAATGTTCTGAAATTCATTCTGGGCACTTTGGGCCTCAAAATCACGCGCCGTCAATTTTTTCAGACTCGTAAAATTCCCATAAAATAAAAAAAATACATGGAAAATTTCGAGTCTTTATATTCTACCCACCTCATGGATTTTCATCCCCGAAAGCCACAACACATACTAGGGAAACAAGTGGGGGTATTGTGCACGAATCTAAGCATCATGCACCCATGTGCTCTCCTAGAGGTTCTTGTGCTGCCATCGTTCATGTACCATAGGTATCGATCACCCACAAAGGACTCTCTCTTGTCAATCCTCAATCTCCATTGAAACCTCCAAAAATGTCTCCCCATCATCGATGTCCATCTCACCCTAGTCAATGATGTGTGAAGGATCATGTACGTATTTCCTTAGCTAGGATACATGGAAAACGTTGTGTACCCGGTGAAATAGAGGTGGAAGAGCTAAGTGTTAAGCCACCTCTCCAACCCTATTGAGGACCTGAAAGGGTCCAATGAACCTCATAGATAACTTTTTGCCTCAGTAAAATCTTCTCAAACCTCGTCGAGGTGAGACCCGAAGAAAGACATGGTCACCATCCTCGAACTCAAGAGGTCTCCATCTCCTAAGAGCATAGGGTTTCTGCCTGCTCAGTGTAGCCTTTATCCACTCTTGGATGATTTTCACCTTCTTTATGGTAGCCCATACCATCTTTGGTCCCACGAGTGCTGACTCTCCTGGGTCAGTCTAGCATAGTGGTGATCTGCAAGGTCTCTCGTACAATGCCTCGAAAGGTTTCATACCAATAGTGGAGTGATAGTTGTTTTTTTCTGCAAACTCCGCCAAAGGAAATTGATCCTCCCAAATGTGGACAAAATCAAGAACTCAAGCACATAGCATGTCCTCAAGGTTCTGAATGGTTTGTTCCATCTGACCATCCGTCTGAGGATGGAAGGTAGTGCTCAACTAAAGTTGTGTCCCAAACACCTCCTGCAACCCCTTCCATATCTAGGAAGTAAAACATGAATCACGATCGGAGACAATCATAGATGGCACTCCATGAAGTCATACAATCTCTTGTATGTAGAGGCATCCCAAGCTCTCTATTGATCCCTGCTCTCTAATAGGTAGGAAGTGGGCTGACTTGGTGAGTTGTTCAATGATCACCCAGATAGAATCATGACTCCTAGACGTGCGTGGAATTCCTATCATGAAGTCTATGGAAATTCCATCTCACGTCCACTCTGGCACCACTAATGGCTGAACTAAGCCTGCTGGAACCTGATGTTCTGTCTTCACTTGCTGACAAGTGAGGCACTGAGAGACAAACTCTGCTACAACTTTCTTCATTCCCGGCAACCATTGCTGACGCCAAAAGGTCCTAGTAAATCTTCGCTACTCCTAGATGTAACGCTATAGGGGACGTATGGAACTCCCTCAACACTTCCTCTTATAAATCCACTGGTACCCTAGTACATCCTCTGAAGAGGATGGTGTGCTCCCCACCTTCAGAAAATCCATCAGGTTCCTTTCCTGTGGATATCTGAGCACATCGAGCCTTCTAGTCAGTGTCCCCAAGATACTCCTCCCTGAATCGCTGAAGGAGTGGGGGAGAGATTTCTAGAGACTGAAGATAAGCTACTCCATCTCGATCCATATAGGATATCTTTAAAGTGGCTAGTTGCTCTGTTGTCTCACTCAGAAATTGTATACCATATCTAATACTAAGTGCATATGCTACTACATTACCCCTCCCAATAGTATAGACTATCTCGAAGTCATAGTCCTCGAGGAACTCAAGATAACGTTGTTTTCTCAGGTTCAGGTCCTTCTATGAGAAGATATACCTAAGACTCTTGTGATCAAAGTGGACTGTAAAACATTCTCCCATAAATTAATGTCTCCAAATCTTAAAGCCGAAGACCACTGCTGATAACTCCAGGTCATGGGTAGCGTAGTTCTTCTCATGATGTCTTAGCTATCGAGAACCATACGCTATCACTACTCACTCCTGCATCAGGACACATCTAAGCCTTGTCCCTGATGTGTCGTATTAGACTACGTACCCAACTCCTTCCTCTGGTATCCTCAAGATAGGGCCACTATTCATACATTTCCTTAGCTCCTGGAAACTCTTCTGGAATCTCTCCGACCACATGAAGGGTTTCCCCTTCTTTGTTAACGCTGATAAGGGTGTCACAACTCTGGAAAAGCCAAGAAAAAATCTCTGGTAGTAACTAGCCAAACCCGGGAAACTTTTCACCTCCATTACACTCCTGGTTGGCTTCCAAGAAAGCACAGCCTCAATATTTTCTGGATCCACTGCAACTCCATCCTCCGATATAAAGTGTCCTAGAAAGTGGACCTCTCGTATCCAGAGCTGGTACTTTGAGAGCTTACCATAAAGCTGGCGCTCTCAGAGTGTGTCCAGAACTATCTCCAAATGATAGGCATGATCAACCTCTATCATGGAGTATATCAGGATGTTGTCGATGAAGACTACCACAAAGTGATCTAGGTAAGGCAGGAAGATCCTGTTTATGAGTCCCATGAACATTGTTAGGGTGTTGGCCATGCTGAATGGCATAACCAAGAACTCATAGTGGCCATACCAACATCTGAAGTTTGTCTTCCACACATCCTCATCTCGTACCCTGAGATGGTGATAGCTTGATATTAGGTCTATCTTCGAAAACCATCGTTCTCCCTTTAGATGATCAAAGAGATCATCAATCCTCGGTAGTGGGTACTTGTTCTTCATGGTCACCAAGTTCAGGCACCGATAGTCCACACAAAGTTTCAAACTCCCATATGCCTTCTTGGCAAACAAAATCGGGGCTTCCCAAGGAGAAACTTTGGGCCTAATAAACCCCTTGTTCTGCAAGTCCTCTAGCTATACTCGTATATCTTGAAGCTCCACGGGAGTCATTTGATATGCTGTGGTAGATATCGGTGTTTTCTCGGGGTACAAGTTGATATAGAAGTCTACCTCTCTGTGAGGAGGTAGACCCAGAACATAATCAGAGAAAACATCAACATACCGGTCCACTACGATAGGATATCACGGACTCTCAACATCAACTGCTCTGTGGGTAAGGATAGCCAACTGATTTTTGATTGGGGGAACCCTCCTTTGGGTAATTCCATCCTATGTTGCAAAGGTTCCCTTCTGTCTGGTGAAGGAAAACCTGGTCACATCCATGCGGACACACCGCACATTATGCCTAATGCAGTCAATCTGAGTATGGACTGTGGATAACTAGTTCATACCCAAGATGATGTCGTAAGGCCTTGATGCTGGTACTAAAAGCTCATAGTTGAAGCTCTCACCTCCTAGAGTAATCTCACACTACCAGCACTAGTGTGTAATCATCGAATCTTCTCCCATATGAGTCTCTAGCCGTAAGGATTGAGCCAACGGCTCCACCAGAATCTCTGAGCTTCGAATGAGTGTTGTGACAATAAAATAATGACTGGAACCTGTGTCAATAATTACTACACCTAGGGTGGAGTAGACATATATCATACCTCATATCATCTCCAGAGATCCATGGTAATATTCCTCAGCTGCCTGGAGCTGAGCTAGTCCTTGTCCACCTACTCCCTGTGGTCGGGGTGGACCTCCTGGTTGTGGTGCTGGTAAAACCTCAAATCGCTTCCCACCGCCTGTTGTACGACTTGCTCCTCTGCCAAAGCAGTCTTCTGTCTGTGGACCTCCTCGATTGAATCTCTTCCTTTTCCCAAGTGTTCCTTTGATCGTCTGCTAGTCGTATGTACAAAAGGTCAGACAGACGCAAGCCATGTGACGCTACCCACTGCAAGAGTAACACTGCATGATCCTTGCCTGTCCTGCTCTGCCTTGAGAGCCCCACACCACCGACCTTGTATCCTACAGTCGTCCACCTGTTGGTCTGGTCCTATTGGACCCATGTGTCATATGTCTACTGCCATCTACCGATGACTCCACTACGTGTCATCCTGTGGTGGGTCTCACTGTCAGTGACTGCTCAGCAAGGAAACTCTCCACTAAGAGTGCTCTCTCTAACACCCCCGCCTGCATCGGGATTCTGAGAGAAACCATTGAATCTCTAATCTCTCATTTGATCCCCTGCACGAAGGTCCAGGCCCTGAAGAAAGGGTCCCACACCATATCAGTAGAGTAGAGTGAGAGGTCAATGAACCTCGTTGAATACTAAGACACGGTCATTTGACCCTTCTGTAAGTGGAGAAGCTCATGTATACGCACTAATCATAAGGTCATTGGGACGAACTCTACCCTAAAAAGGATCTCGAAGTCCTCCAAAAAGAGTGTCACCTCATTGTGAACTTAGAGCATCAACCTCCACCATAATCCCATTGTTTCCTGAAGAAGATTGGTGGCATGGATCACCATGAGATCAGTTGGTGTCCCTACCAGTTAGAAAACTCAAACCATGGCCTCCATCCAATCCTCAGCTGCCTGTGGATCTGTCTCACCCTAGAACCTCAGTGGCCTCTAGAGCTGGAACTCGTCCAACGCAATAAAGCGTTGTGCACCCTATACTACTGGGGTTGGTGGCATCATCTACCCAACGAGTAGTGGTGCTGCCGGTACACCACCTGATGGTACAACTTCTATAAGGGGGACCTACACCGAAGCCTCGCCGCTCAGTGGGCTATCATCATGTACTCTAACCGGAATCTTGGATAGCTATCTACGTGGAGGCATCCTGAAAAGAAACAGGTGCGCCACGTTCATTAATTTTATACCTGTTGAGATGACTCAAAGAGTTCACAAAGAAAAATTTTCAAAAAACACATATGAAATTAGTGTTTTCATGCACTGAGTTAGAAATTAGAAGTTAGGGTCCTGGTGTATGGATATGTCGGTCATCGCACCAACACTGGACTCCCCTAACTGAACACCACACTCATAAAACTTAACACTATTTCTTCACAGAAAAGATCAGAGTCTTAGTTCTTCGGTAGAACCGAACTCATCTAATACCAATTTTTCACAACCCTTCCCCTGAGGCCATTATCGTTACTACCTCAATCCCACCTTCCATAGGCCATGGGCTGGTGACTAGCACTGAAAGGCGTATTCCCTAAAATCAGGAAGGCATTGCATTTATACTTGTAAACCTACACAACTAAGCACAAATAAGGATACAAGCACAAAATCAACTATATAGTAAACAGGGTGTGAAGATAAAGGTAAAGGGGCTAGAATACAAGCCCAACTAGAAAGTACAAGAAAAACTGGAAAGTACAAGTAAAACTGATTACAGCTCCTGTGAACACCCGCCAAGGTTCCTACCAGAAGGGTAGGTATAGCTCTCTAATTATAACCTATGTGGATCACCTCTTCAATGGTCCACCTCTAAGTAGTATCCAGTCCAGGTACTCTCCTCCTCAACCAGCATTGTCCGTCGTCTACACCAGACACAACATGGTGCGGGCGTAGCCCGTGCAAGGATGAGTATAACAATACTCATTAGGGACCTTGAGACCCCTGAAGGTCTCTCAAATCCATAAAGGAGAAACCCAAAAACATAGAAATAATAGTCAACCCTACTCAGGTGTATGCCCATACATATTCCTAAGTTATCAGAATATACCCACTTCACATCAGAGGGAAGAATACCACACAAGTAATACCACGAGGGTAGGAGTACCACACATGTATCACCACGAAGATAAAGTTTCATGAAGGTACACCATGAAGATATAAGAATCAACTCAAACCAGGTATACAACTCTGAGAAACAGGATTATGAATCTCACCCATGCAGGATCACTATGAAAATGGATAGCCAGCCACAAGATTTTCTAAGGATAGTAACAAGTAACATCCCCAGTCACAAAGTTGAACACCTCGGCTGCTGGAGAATTTCTCCTCTAATGAGTACAGTGGGTCCACCTCATCACAAAAAGGCACTCACCACTAAACTTGGACTGCTAAGGTACCCCTCCTGTTGAGTACCGTGGGTCTACTGCGTCAAATAGAGGTGCTCCCCATCGTGGGTTTGCCGCGTCACACAGAGGTGATCCCCCTCATGTCCTGCTGAGGTACTCCTCCTATCGAGTACTATGGGTATTATACGTCACACATATTTGATCCCAACCATTAGTCTACCGTGTCACATAGAGGTGCTCCCCACTGTGCTTGTCGATTCACTCTGATTCAAAATGGTCAGTAGTCATCAAGCCTCATCCAGTCACAGGGTTCCGTACGTAGCGTGCTTGGAAGAACCACTCCCTAAGACATAGTTCATTCCTAAACTGCCCCAAATTCCCAAAAAGAAGTATTTCAAAGGTTTGTTGGGTCATAAAGGACCCAACGCAATAGATGGCGCGTCAATCGGATGCTCGGTCTGTTATTTATTAGCATTTCCGCTCCGAGGGCCTGGTTGGATTCAGGATCTAATCCAACCCAGTCATACTTCAACCTTATCTAAAACTAAAGTAGGGTATACAAAAAGTACCATATCAATACAAGGATTCTAGCACCCTAGACGGTTCATCAAATGGATTCTCAATTCTCAAGTTACGGCCAAAAAGGGGAAACTAGGTCTGGATGGGCCCGGGTCTGATCTGACCTAGTCAGACCGACCCGAGTCTGGCCCGGATGGCCTCGGCCTTGGTGGTCTCAGCCTGGTGGTGCGGCCTACTAGCGTGGCCCACTATGGTGTGGTGTCGCCCGCTCGACTGGTGGTCCGCCGAGGTGGGGTCCGCCGTGACCGACACCTGGGGGTGGCGCCCCCTTGTCTTCCCGAACAGTTCATGGATCGTTCGGCTGCTGAAACACAAGACCCGCTAGAGGGTTGTTTACTGGTGTGGCATAGTCAGCCAGAAAGGCGTCCAAACTTCCTCTCAGTGGCACGGTCACGCGCCGCTGCTCCACCATGGCCAGCCGGATGCCAGCTACTTTCGGCCTCTATCACGGCCAAGCGGCCCCGACCTCCTGCTCCACCAGCGGCGCAGATGCACGTCGCTGCACCGCCATGTGTCTAGATGGATGTCGGTCACCACCCTGCTCTGATGCGGCCGATGGGCCAATACCTCTATTAAATCTGTGTCATAGACGTGTTCTGACATACCTTTATGTGGTCGGTCAGTGTGTCGGCCCTCCTCTACTTCCGCGAGTCAGTGCATCTTCGTTCTTAGCCTGAAAATTTTAACGATCACATATTCATGATCCTCATGTTGAGGGCTCAATGTCCATATATCACACTCATCGAAACTTTGTGTTTCCAATATCAATAAATATTTGGCATCTAAGAACGCATAAAGAACGCATGAAGAACGGAAGAGAAAGGAGCAAGATTTAAGTGTGGGATGATGGCCATGTTCATTTAGACATCATCATCATGAATTTAGGATATAAAGAATAAATAAAATAAATTAAAACATATATAAAACCCCTACCTATATTTTCCATTGTAGGTGGTGTGAGGAATAAGACAAAGTCGATGAAGATAGTGATGTCGGCATTCGTCACTCCCACAGGAGGATTCCGATCTGGGCTCGACGTTGGTTCCTCGTTCTTTGTTGGGGGTGGTTCTTCATTGGAGAATGTTCTTACCGGTTCTCCAAGGCTCTCCCAATTCTTATTTTCCAATGATTTCCAAAAAGGTAATTAGGATCCAACATATTAAAATAAGTTTATCAATTTAATTAAAGTTGGCACATTTAATTAGGTTACGTTTCACATTAACTTTGGAGTATTGAAAGGTTTTTCCCACATTAAGAGGGGTTTGGGTGGTCCCCACCACCATGAATTCAAAATGGGAGGTTTTATAAGGTTTTACCATATTAAAGAAGAGAGTTTGGGTGGTCCCCACCTCTAAACTCAAAATGGAGGTTTCAAACAAAATAAAATAAAAGTTGTTTTATTTTATTTTATTTTTATTCTCCCACAAAAATCTGGAAGAATAACTTCTACCCTCTACCTGCTATGGTTGAGGTGAAGGTCTCCTTAATTGAATATCGGTGTTGTGAGTTCAATGGTGTCCTCATATTTCAATTCCGATCACTATTTCAAAAGTTACAAAACACCGCTCATGCGTTTACTGAACATACCTGAAAAAAAAGTTCTGAAATTCATTCTAGGCACTCCGAGCCTCGGAATCACGCACCGTTAATTTTTCTGGACTCGTAAAATTCCCATATAATAAAAAAAAATTACATTAAAAAATCTAGGTCTTTACATTATCTTAAAACCCTATAAATTTCTTATGATTTTTTTAGAATGAAAAATCCTTTTGAAATAATTTTTAACATGATTGAATTAAGTTTTTAACATTATATTCTTATAAATTCATTAAAAATTCATCTATTTAACCTGTTATTAAATTTCATGCACATTATAAATTATGGTTTTAGAAATTCTTAATTCATTTCTGAACTCTTATTGGTAACTAATACTCGTCAATGTTTTTTGATTTACTGAAATTTTGATGTTTCATGTTGAATTTTGTTCATATTTGGAATCCTTTTTTAACTTTAGGTTTGATCATGCATCTTCTTCAAAATATTTACACTACACTAAAATTTTTATGTAGTAACTAGTGTGATGCTATTTGCATGAATTGAATCTATTTTGATTGAGATGAGTGGAAAATATGGTTTTTTATTTTATCTATGGCCCTGTGAACTTGTATTTGAATTATAGAATTGTGAATCATCTTATAACTGAAGTTATTTTCTATTTTTCTACCACCAGAGATTTAATATTGGGGAAAATATTGAGTTTTTAGTTCATATGGTTCCAATTTGTGTTAAAATATATTTAAATTTAGTTTACATTTTAAATACCCCCAATTTTTCCAAATAGGTTTTTTTATAACTTAGTTAACACATTAAGTGGCTAGATATTTTCTTTAAAAAAAGATTTTTTATCTACTTTGATGAAATTATCTTTCCTATTTTTCCATGAATTCAATTGGGTAACACATTTTAAATTTCTCATTTTTAAAAAAATTATTTATGTTTTTTTAGAAAAATTTATAATTATTATTGAATTTGAAATTATTTTTAGACTTAAACTCTTATAATTTTTATTAACATGGTTTTTTAAATTAACTCATAATCCGGATTGATCATTTTTTTCTTTAAGAAAAAACTATTAGATGAATTAATTATTCTTACTTTTAATTATTAAACTAAAACATCTATTCAATTTTGTCTAATTATTCTATATGTTAAAATATATAAATTTTTTCACCAAGGATAAAAAGAGAAGTTTGTAAGAATATTTATAAAAATTTATATTTTCCTATGTCCTTTCAAACATTTCACACTCAAACATATTTATATAATTAGAAACCATATTTTCGCAAAAAAAATCCTTATGGGAAGAGAAATCATCCATTTTTTTCTTATATGAATCTATATAGGAAAACATATTTGAAAATCATCTCTTAGTTTGAATTAAAAAACCTTCATTTTTCAAATAAATTTTCTTCCACTAAATTTTTTTAAGTTTATTTATATGGGATAAACAATGAGTTAAGTGTGGGGGAGTTTTATGAGGATTTTATTTGATACAGGTTCTCTATATCCATTTTGAGAATTAATTGAGTTTTTTAGGTCAAAATGTAGTTGTAATGGATAATTATTGAAGATTGGTTAATTTGAGATTGAAATTATTATTCATTAAATATTTTATTGAAAATGAGGTTTTATGTGATAAAATAATTTTATATTATTTGTTTTTATTTCAATATCTCTATGAACTAATGTATTTTTTTGAAATTAATATATCTAAATTTCATGAATTTATCTTTGATGTCAATTAATTAAATACAGTTTAATTACATTTAGATGTTTTAGTTTTCATACTGAATTGATAAATATCACCAAGTGTAGAATTTTTCCCTATAGTTTGATCTCTATAGAGAAAAAATTATAAGTTCATAAGGATCATTTGACTAAGGTGTGAAATATTTTCCAAAGTGTATATGTGTATACATCATTTCCAAGTTTGTAAGGGGCATTTTCTCCTCACTATGAAGTTGTTTTTCATATATATAAGCATGATTCACTCACACATAAGAATTATTCCAATATAATTATTATCTCCATAAGAATAATGACCTAAAAATAAACCTATAAGGATCATTTATAAGGTTTATAAACATTATTCCCCCCATGAAAACATTAGGTATTATCTGAGTAAGCTTCATTTGTGTGTAGGTATCAAACCCAGGTAAGAATAAACCCTCCTACATAAGTTTAATTCCATTTTTTTAATAATTTACATTACATTTAAATAAGGATGACATGTAATCTTGTGTAATAATTATTTCCATACGCATTTAGATCCGTACTTAGTGATATTTCAAGATCAAGTGCAACAGTGTATTAAGATTCCATGTCAGACCTCAGTTGCATAATTCAAAATTAATAAATTTGGGAATAAAAGTATATCTTGATAATTTTTAATGTTATAATCAATAAAAACTCCATTTAATATTGTTAAATAATATATATATATATATTGAATTGAGTTGGTATTTTCATTCATATTTTTCATTATTAGAGGCAAAGATTGACCAGGTGGGAGGAGAACATTCTATTAGAGGGGTTTAGCTCAAAATATTATGAAGAAGATGATCAATAGTGACTTAAAACACAAGTAGATTAATGATTAAACTGAAGGTTATAAACATTATCTTCAAATATAGTGGTTTTCATTTCACTTAATTCAAAAGGGAAGAACCTACTCTTTTAAGGGTATTTTTTCAAACATTAGGTGACGAATAGACAAGAGTGGTAAGCACAAACTAGGGACTTAGAATCAATAGAGAGGAGATATCTTAGATGAAGGATATAAATCAATATAGAATACTCCTCTTACCCTTTTTATTATTTTTTTATTAATATTATGAATTTCATGTATCTCATTTTTAAGAGTTTGTTTATTCTTAGCTTGTTACTTTATTGATTTAGGAGTTAGAGGTATTCAAAGGAGGCTCAAGGAAGTTTTCATGGATTTAGGGTTAATTTTATATTATAGGGGTTCATTCATATTATGAACCTATGTTCAAAACATGAATATTGTACATGGATTAGAGGTTGGAAATTCACCACTTTATGTTTTGGAAGTGAATTTTGTGATTAATTAACTCACAATGTGAAAGTTTTATTCACAGTGTGATTGAATGCCAACATAAAGTGCCATAAAATTTAGAGAATAATATTTTGGATTTTAATTAAAGGTATTCATGGCCTATACTAATTTCATGTCCTAAATTAGTGGGTATCATGAATATTTGTTGTGTTTATATATGTTTCATGTTGTGAATGTTCCAAATTCCAATCTATTAATAAATTTTGGAAACCCTATGATTTATCTCATTACTCTCTTATTCCTATTGATTTGTGTGAAAATTCTAGGAAATTTTTAAGGATCCTTCTTCCCCTTTTCACAAGATTTGATCCATGTATTTTAGAGGTTTTATTTTGGTAATCTAGGGTGAGTCCACCCCTTTTCTCCTTTGATTTATCCAACTCCACTTTTGTAGAATTTTTATTTATGATTTTGTTTTTATTAGGGTATGTTTGGGGATATGATTTGTATGAGACATTAGTTTTATTCAATTTGATCTAGGGTTTTCTTATGTGGTTATTGACTTTGGGTAACATTTTCTTCTCCCTGTTCCGTATGGTGAATCAGAAAGCTTCTTTGAGGTAGAGAATCTGTGTTCTCTCTTTTTTATGTGCATGTGTGTGCATAGTATGATTTTTTCTTCTTTTTGGTAGATAATATAGGTCATAATAATAATATAATTAATTTAATTAAAATTAAGTTGAATAGAAAGGTGATTATTCACATTTATTTATAACTTTTATAACATTGTTAATAGAATTATTATTTTTTTGTTGATGTTACTGAAACTTACAGTTGTTGGGGGACTTTCTTGTATTGTAGTTATTATGATTTTGAAACCCTTTTTGTATTGATTTTTTAAACTCACTCTAGATAAAAGTTTTGGAACTTATATATGGATAATGAATTGGTTGCCTATGAAAATATGGAACTGTGTGAGAATACCCATGCTAAGTAATGAAGTAAAGTGATAAAACCCCTTTTATTGAATCTAAAATATGGTGTTTTGAAAGATAAATTTTTCTATTTGTTTATGTGTTTTTGTGAACTTTTTTTTTCATTTAAACCATGTTTGGGATTTTAAAGCGATGGTGGTGACCGTCTTGGGTGTGGAATGCTTTGGAAAGTGAAAGTTTGGTTGGCCGGCATAGGATGTGATGACAGATGATGTGTGGTAGTTGGATTGTGGTTGTTTAGGTGATATGGTTTTGTTCCATTTATATATTTGAATATTTTTTTGTGGATATACTGGATGTGTTTTGGGTGGTATATTTTGTGGTGTGTTTTTTTTAGTTTCAAGGTTATCTATGGAGTGAATTTTAAATGCTAAAACTAAAATATCATGACTGAAATTAAATAATTGTTTGATTAATTTGATATGTGGTAATTGACTTAAATGAATTAAATTATAAATGACATGGGTTGGTAAATTAATGAAGTGTGGGATGAAATATTATATGTTAGAATAAAATTATTGAAATGAATATTAATGAAATATTGTTATCCTGTAACTAGTGAATTTTGAGAAATGGATGAACTTGTAGTTTAATGTGGAAATTATGTTGTTATGTGTGGTGGTTGTGTGGTGTGATGCATTTAATAGTGTAAGTGGTTGGTGGAGTATTTCATGAGGTGTGTTGTTGGTGTTGTGGAGTATTCTAGTGCAGTTTATATTAACCCATTAGTAGGTTATTTTATATTATCTATCTAACTGGTATTTTCATTTTATTTTTATACAAACCCCACTTGGATTGGATAAACTTGACAAAAAAAATTGGGTTCTAGGTGTTTTCCCCAACATATATACTATTGGTGAATTATATGGTTGGATAGCCCCTCTTCCTCACTCTTCCTTTAATAGTAATAATGATGACATTGGTTAGTGATGTATATTACCAATGTAGTGAATGTTTGGTGTTGGATATTACATAGTGATGATGAGAATTTGATATGTGGTGGGGGTTATGTGTGGTGGGAGGAGGAAATGTGGTTGATATCCTTCACGTTAAGAATACCCTACTACCCTAGTTATGAGGATGATGTTGTGGTGTGATTATGACTGATGCTAGAGCTGAATTATAGACCTTGGGAGGGTGGGGTGGGTGGGGATGCTTCTCAACCCACATTAGAGATATATGGATATGTGATTAGATATGAATATAAGAGATGGGAGCACAGGATGTTTTATATTGAGTAATGAGAGAAGAAAATAATTGGGTAAGCAGTTTTAGGGTACCTTTTTATATTCTTTTTATATCATATTACTACATTGGATGCGTTATTTAGTGAGTTTATCATGGTGAGGTTGGTATTGGTTAGTGTACCTATTTAGGTGTATATTGGTTCTTTTTTTATTCACTGGTGCATTAGTATGTTCTTGTCAGATGTGCATTAGAGACCTTGGGTATGATCCAACTCATTAAATCTGTTATGCTCACACTACATATATATAAACTATTTTTCAATTTTCTAAGAGGATTTCGGATACTGAGCTGGAAATTTCTCGCTTGGATATTGGAGTTTCTATTGAGTCACATCCATATGACTTATCTTTCCTTGGTATTTACTAGGAGAATTTTATTTGTATTTAATGACAATGTTCATGAATTGTGGGATTATTTGGTTTCTATTTTTGTAATATATGATAGATTTTTTGAGTGGTTATTCATTATATCTCTCAATACTATATTATTATTTAGGTTAATTTCTTCCATATGTAATATTTTTATGTCATTGGTGTTAATCATCTAATTGATTCCTACTGAAGGTGGGGCTCGAGTGTCATTATCTCACTTCCTTCATATTCATCCCAAGAGAGGTACCATTAGAGTTAGGGGTTTATGAAATCATTGAATCAAATATTATTTTTGGTTAAACTCTTTTCGGGGGAAATAATATTGATCTACCTTTTATTATTTTACTTTGTTTTGTTTCATTTTTTGAACTAGGTTATTAATCCATCATTTCTTATTATAGAAAACAATTTTTAAAACCTTTCATGTATAAACATCCATTTATCTTACTTGTAATTTTCAAACTTTAAGAATTTCCCTCTCAAAAATATTTTAACAATAGGTTTTTGAATCATAAGAGTAACATCCATTGATATTGGTGAAACTAACATCTCCATTCTATTCACTATGTGTATGAAATAGTTAAAAATTTACTGATTATACCCAGTTGGATCAAACCCTCTCAACAGTTGGGTTTGGTTTCAATTATTAAATTGGTTCTATATATTTTTCATTTCTTTTTAATGAAGGAACGTCAATTAAAAGGCAGACGATCAAATTTTCCCCTAATCCATTAATCCCTAGTTTTTATTACTTGTTTTTGCCATAGATTTATTATTTATTCTATTAAATTTTCTTATTATTTAATTATTTTACCACTATTTAATCACATATTTCAAAACTTACCACTATCATATACCATTGTTTCTTTTTTTTCCTTTCTTGGTTTTAGATTGTTTCTTAGATTCTGCACAAAAATTTCTTATGGGTTCAACACTAAGTTTTGTTACACTAGTTTTAAGTAGGAAAATAAATAAACAATTTGGATTATCTCAACAACCCTTATAATTAATAGCTTCTAAATATATCTCCATATTTAATATTTTAGTCTTGGTAAAATTTTCTTATCTATACTTCTTCTGATTCTTCTTATATTAGCCAAACTCTTCCCATGTTTTTTAAAATATTAACTTCCAATTAATATATATTATGAACAATATATAATAAAAATATTCAATATATCATATGTAAAAAATCTCCCCCTGTGAAAATATAAATATAATTCATATGTAGGATAGTCCTAGAAATCAAATCCAATACGTATTATTTTTTCCTTTACCCCATTTAAATCCAAAATATATTCCTTTATGTGTAATATATTTCATCCAATACATAAGATATTTCATAAAAAATTATCATACATAATATAATGTTTTGAATATGTAACATAATTAACATTTTCATATTTTTTAAAACATCATACATAATATCTTTTTTCCATGCATAATAAATTATACTTTTCTAAAAAAATCAAATGAAAGGTTTTCTTCCAACTTATTTATAATACATAAGGCATTTTTATCCAACTTCAATGATATTTACTATTCTATCCTTAGTAAAATTCTTCAACATAGAAATTTTATAATAATAGGATAAAAAAATATAATAAAAATAATGAATAATAATTATAAAACAATAATAAACACAAGATGAGAGATTTATGTAGTTATCAAAACACAGTAAATAGATTGGAAAGGAGACACTAAATATAAAGTTTTTCAGAAATGGATAAGTTGAGATATGTTAAAGAATTACTCATCAAAATATAACTCAATATAATTTTTTTATGATTTTTTATTAATTTATAAACCATTTTAAATAAAAAATATTCTTTATATATATATTTTTAGGTATATTCATATAATTTGTGATTAAAAATACCTAGTAAATTATATAATTCAAGTTATAATATTTATATAATTTATTTATCATTATATATATATCCATTAAATTTTATAAAATACTAATCCTTTTCAAATATTATCATTAATTCACCATTTTTTTACTTTTCTTATGTTGTATAAGAACATTGTCTGCATTGATAAGTATTTTTATATTTATCTTGATGTAAATATTTATTTATATTAATTTAATAATATTTATATGATATTTTAAGTATGTTATCATTTAATACACATTTCATAGGTTTTTATGTTGTTCTATATCATTTTAGATAAAACTATAATAATAAGAAGTAGAATTTGATTTGAACATAAATTCTTATTTTAAAAGGAGTCTAAATGTTTTACTCAATATCGAACCAATTAAAATTCACATTTTGACTATGAAATTTAATATTTATATATGTTAATGATTTTAACACATTTCATATGATTCTAAAATATTACATATCATTATAAATAAAAATATAACAAAAAGAAGTAGAATTTCATTTGAATTCAAACTCTTTTTTAAAAAAGAGAAGTTCAAATGTGTTACTCAACTTACAACCAATTTGAATTCATATATTAACTTTATAAATTTATTTTTCATGAATATATATTATTCTTATACATTACATTCCTTTCTTATGTTTTCTTCAACTTTTTAGTCAATTGTTCAATAAAGGGTTGTAAATCTCAATTCAAAACAGAGATCTAATTTTTTTAAATATAATTGAACTCTATTACTCAATCTATAATAAAAAGGAATTCAAATATTAAAATGTTAAATAATAATTTTTTATATCTATAAAATTATAACATATTATATATATTTTTAAATTATTATAAAACATTATAGAAATTTATAAATTAATAGGTAATAGAATTCAATTTTAATTCAAACTCTTAATTTTTTAAAAGGAATCAGATTTCAAATGTATCACTCATATTATAACCACATTTAATGAGAATATTTACTTTTAAAATAAATAATTTAAATATTTAAAAATTAAAAATAGAAATAGAAGATCATTTATAAGATTTTACTATAATTTTCTATCAAAAGCAACGATTATATACCACATTTATTACTAACTATCATATCTTGTTTTTTATAAAAAAATTAAAAAAACTTTTCATATTTTTTTAATGATTATTCAAATTATACTATTGATTTTATCAAAATAAATATATAATTTTTAAATATTAACCATTAATGTAAAAATATTGAAAAATTAAAATAATTTATTTTTTCAGAATAAATATTCCTTTTTAAATGAAAATCTGTAATCATGTCGCAAACCATATCATAATAATTTCAAAATATAGATAATGATAAATATAATTATAAAATCATAAATTAATATAAATTTATAAAAATCTAACAATTATATATATATATATATATATATTTCAAAATAATAAATCTTGTTAAATAAATATGAATAACCATTAAATAAAACATATTTTCTAAAATGAGATAAACATAATTATTTTTAATATAAATTTTTTATCTAGTTAGTATTATTATATTTACTCAATTTATCATATGATGAGTATCTTACCACTTATTTTAGTGATCATACAGTAAAAATCATAAAAATTTATATAATGGATACTTGAAATGGCTACCCCCAACAGTCATATAACGACTACGCTAAATAGTCATATTACACTTTATATTCCAATATATAACCATACATACTTATATAAAAAACATTCATTATGTTATCTTTTTTCATTTTCAAAATTCCTATCAATTTTATATTGGTTTAACTTCTTACTACAATAATATTATTAAGTCAAAGACTCACTTTATCTTTAGTTTTTTAAATCAAATTACACTCTTGTTCGTTTATTTTAACTAGAAATATTTTTGTAAGTGTTTTTTTATACAAAAAAAAATATGACAAACTTAATTCCATATGTTTTTAGAAGGTAAATTTAGAGGACCGTTTTTTCTTTCCATTATATTTTCTCCTGATTTATGATCATTATATTAGTACTTAACTACCTTCATTAGAAGATGTGAACCATTTATAAGATCATAAAATGATGATAAATATTCTCTTGATGTATTTACAACAAATCCAAAAGAACACATAATTTGACCACTTGAAATTTTCTTTAAAATAGGACTATAACTTTGAGAACCATAAGTAGGATAAAATACTATTTATATATTGAAATCCCTTGTAGTATACAATAGATTATTTTTATAAGAGATATTCTAAATATATTTTAGTTTTAAGTATTTTTGATAAGATTTTGATTAAGGGGTTTTCAATGTAGATATATTATCATATTTTTATAATCATTGATATTTTAATCCTTTTAGATCGATGGATTTTGAGGATGAAGACGGAGTTTATCTTTTGGTTTGTAGGGGTAGGTTTCTATACTAATCGGGTTGATTGAGGTGTTATTTGGGAAGATAGGGTCGAGCTTCTAATTTGTAGAAGTGGGATGATACCTACCAATAGCTAAAGTCAAGGGATTTTAGGGTATTAGAATATATATCTTTCCTTAGGTTAAATTTGGGGATACCATAAATCAAGTTTACGATTCACCTTATTTTTTGGGATAAAAGAATGTCTTTTAATATCCTTTTAATTGGTACTTGATGTATTAATTGGTAATCTAAATTTTTTATTTATATTTCACTTACTGTATTAATTAGTTATTTATATTTTTTTTCTTCGATTTTTTATTTTGTTAGAAGTTCTTAAATTATAAAAAAATTAATTTGTTCTAGGCTGAATTATGTTTAATCTGATATATTTGGTTATATTATTTTTGGGTTAAAAAGAACTCTATGTTTCTATTAGTCTTAATACTTGAGGTGACAAAAAAAGGTTTATTATATTTTAGATTACAATTAACCCCCCCCCCTCATTTTTTATCTTCATGGTAATATATGAAAAAATGGTATCATAGAAGTTCATTAAGTTTGACATTGAACCTAATATTACTTATTTTTATTAAACCATTAGTTTATGAAAATCACATATCATAGTTTTCTTACACCTAACAATGTGGTAGAGAAACTTTTTTGTTTAATTGAAATAATATATGATGGAATTATATTCAACTTGAATCTTAATAGAACTCCAATTTTGTATGGTAATGACTATTATTATTGGTGAGATTAAATAGAAACATTAATTATCAATACTGGTGTAGAAAATTTAATTATCCTCACCTATAGTGATAAAATTATTGATAAATAAATCATTAATTTTATTTAAAATTTCACATTTATAATACATTTTTCTATTCTATTCAATGGAATATATTCAATCAATTTTCTTCTTGTAGAAAAAATTGTGTTATTTGAAAAACGTTATAAGTTACACACTTTATTACATAAAAGGTTCTTGATACTAAAATAGATATTATTTGAACTAATAATCAAGATTTTGGCTTTATAGTTAATGAAGACATTTCTCTGATACATAAACTTTTTCTAAAATATTTTAACAATTTGTAATAACTTAGACAAAATTAATTAACTCATGATAAACTTATTGATAAATTCGTTAATATTTTACCTAAGGAGTATAAATCTAATTAGAATACTATTAAGGATACTTTGCATATTACTATATTAAGTCTTAATGATTTTTGTAGAACACTAATTCAGTATGATAGACATATAAAAATATATATGGATAAAGAAAATAATAATAATAGAGTTTCTTTTTTATAAATATCAAGATCTTTAAATTATAAATAAAATATTTCTAGAAGAAGTTATAAAAAAATTATCATACATTAGTAATATTGAAACTACTAAAGAAGAAATTTCTAATATGGAAAGGATAATGTTCAAGAATCATAGTTTCTAAAGGCATTATCTAAAAGATAGAAAATATAGAAAATAAAAACAAGATAAGAAAGATTATTTTGATGATATTTGTTATGAATGTAGAAATTATGGTCATATTATATTAGACTATCCTGAATTGAATAAAAATGATAATATGTACAATAAAAAATATTTTAATAGAATAAATAAATAAGTATTTAAAATCAATAGACACAAAGAGTTTTAGTGAAGGTTTTACTACCTACAATAGTTCCTCGAAATATAGGTATGATGGTATAAATATTATAGGTTTCTATGTTAATATTTGGGGGATTGAAATGTGTTTTATGAGAAAGTTAACTGTTTATGCTCTTACAAATTTAACTATTGATTCAAAGATATTTTATGCTTCTGAATATGAAAGTGATGATGAAAGTTATTATGATTTTTATGTTTAACAAAACTTTCCTAATAAATATGAAGAATTAAAATCCTAGGTTATATAATGTGAATATATATATAAAAAACATTATAATAATTATCCATAACTTAAAAATTAATATGTAGATATAAAGTAAAGTTTTGATAAAACAAAAGATAATTTTACTCAATTAAGGAATATAAATGTTAATCTAACATCCAAAGTTGAAAAATTTTAAAATAAAATAAGGAAATAGAACTTATAGAAGAAAGGAAAGGCTATAGTAAATATGAATAATGAGAATTCTAAAATAGAGAAAGATAAGAATAGACTCTTGAGTGAGTTGAGTAGTGCTAATAAATAAATTACCGAACTTGATACTAAGATAAAGAGTAATAAGATATAGAAGTACAAAAAAAATTGAGAAGATGTATAATAAATATAGAAAAATATAATTGTACATAGAATTATAAGTAAATCTACCAAAAGTTCTACATATTCTAGAAATTATATTTTACCTATTCAAGCAAAATATTTTAGTATCTTTCAGGGAGTAGAAAACTATAGAAAGAATTTTTCTATGAAAGGATTTCAATTTTTTAGAAGGATCCAAGATTTTATCTCAATCAAATTAACCACCTATGAGTATCTAATAAAAAAACAAATGTGGGTGAAAAAATCCATTTGGTAAATAATTCATGACCAAAAAAGGTATACCTTATGAAGACATAATTTAGAATACATAAATTCCCTTTATAGCGATAGCTAAATTCTTATTTTTGGTACTTAATAACTTTTTTATATTTATCATATCATACACTATTTTTATGAATTTTTAGGTTTTTTTTAGTTTTTCTCCATATCTTACACCAATTATTTCCATTTATGGGTATTTTTTATTTTATATGTTTAGTTATCTTTTAAAATGATTCTTTTAAATTTATAAATTGTTTATTATAAATATGTTTTTTCCTAAAACCATCTTCTAAAGAATAAGATCAAGTTGGTATATTGAAATATTACATTTAGATTACCTTAGATTATTTATTTTAACTTTTGAATTTGTTAAATAAATGTTTCCTTTCAATAAATGTAATTTTATATTCTCCTTAATATCATAATAATATTCAATAAATTGAAAAATTATTTTGTAAAGAGATATTACATTATGTACTTTGGTGAGAATAATCTTAGACTTTTTAATCAATGACGAACAATAGATGATGTGAATTACATTAGAAATCAATATAAAGGAAGTGGAGTAGAAGTTAGTTAGATATATTCATTATTGAAATTATTATTATAAAATCACTCTGATTTTTTATTCACCCGTAAGTTTTCAATTTATGAATTCAATCATCAGGTGAAATTAAATCAAGATAAATTTTCTTTCAAATATTTATTTATTCTACTCTATTTTTGAAGTATGAATTTTTATATAAGGATGTAATTAAGTTTCAAGGTTGGGAATCTATATTTCTTCTGGGGGGAAATTATGAGTTATTATATCCCCAATTGATCAATAAATTTGACAGATCTATCCAGTTCATGGAATCAAATGATAAAAAGAAGGTAAATTTTATTCATTTTGAATATAAGTTTACATTATCTCTTATAAGATTTACTAAATTAAGAAAAATTCCACTTCAGGGAGAGTATTTGTTTTCATCCCAAAAATTACTGAATGTTCATGGTTATTTTTAAAAAAGATTATTCACAAGACAGTTTTTTATAAAATAAAATGTTAATATGATGATTCATCTTCCACCAAAAGTAATAATTTTACTTTAGTGGGTGAGGTCATTTTTGTTACAATGGAAGGGTGATAAAGATACCATTAAAATATAGGATATTTATCTATTTATTTTATTGTGATTTGTTTTTTATTTTATTGTTGTTAATTTTATATGGACGTACACTAACTCCATGCGCACTGGTATGGTAAAGTTGAAAACATTTCCCTATAGATGGATTTTGAAAAGATTTCAAGTATATTTTCGGGAAGTTGAAGGTGTTAAAAATAAGGTTCATGTAGAAAAATTTAAAAAAAAATATTTAACATTGATAAAATATCCATAATGAGATTAATGTATAACTCTAAGTAAAATAAATTCATAGAAAAATTAACATACATTCTTTCAAAATAATTTCATAAATCTACTATAAAATAAATTAAGAAAAAAATCCCCAGAAGAAACATCTTCTATAGAAACCCCTCCCCAAGAGAAATTGAAAATAATAGAAAGTGAAGTTCATACAATAAGATTTTATCCTCACCATAAAATAGAAAAACTAATTGCAATATATGATAAATATATCTTACTGGATGTTCAAGATAAAAATTTATTGGATATTGATACTACTATTGAAACTTATGTTCAATTGAAAAATAAAGATTTTGAAAAGCTAAATGTTAAGAAAGTTCGATCTCCAAAGGAATATTTAGTATATTCATTAGAGGCTGAAACGTCAACATCATATAATATTATTTCAATGGAAGAAAAATCATCATATGAAAATTCTAGATCTAGCTCATCCTTATCAATTTCATCGAATACAATAAGTTGTTAAAAAGAAGTTAGCAATGAAAATTTTGGTGAGCCTATAAATGTTGATGATACTGACCCTCATGAGAAAAATAAATTTCTAGATTTTCAACCATATGTTTATAAGACTATAATTTATAATTGATATATTTTATTGAAATCGCATATTGGATTAATCATTCTAAGAATTTAAAGGATGATAAGTTCTTAAAACTTTATGAAAAAGAAGCTTGAAATTTTAATTGAAATTCTATCATAGATAAACTTATATGTCAATTTTATTCAATAGTAGCTTATTTATTTTCAATAATCAATGTGGAAAATAAAATTTTAGATTTGATGGTTTAAATTAATGTTTTTTTAAGAAATTTCAAGGAAGAGAATGAAATCCATTCTCAAAAGTTGAGAAATATTTCAATAAATATAAAGTATCAAGGAAAGTATATCATGATCATAAATGATATAAATGTTTATATTCATAAAGATATTGAATAGTTATGTAAAATAAATGAATAATGTGATGCAGATATTAGAAATAAAGGAGAAAAACATGAACAATAGTATCAATTTATTGATGAGTTTAATAAATTAGTCACGTTTTAGGATCATCAAATTTAATAATGGATTCAAAGATTAAAATTCCAAAAAAATTGAATGAATAATTTCAATAATAGTTGGTATAGAATCACAAGAAAATAAATAATCTTTAGTATATGAACAAAAAATCTCAAAAGAAATATTAAATTTTAATTTCTAATCATTGTATTTGTCTAAGATTTTGGTGATTTTAATTTCTTAAAAATATGACTTGTGTAATTAATTTAACTAATAACTTTTTAAATTTTCTATTTTATAATAATTATTCAATATAGATTTATTTATATGATTATATACTAAGGATTATGTTATATTTCCAAATTCTTTATTTTTCATTGCATATCTATTTTTCTTTTTCAATTGTTATGATTTTTTTCTTATTTCCCATCATATGAATGTTTATCATTATAAATGATTTAAAAGGAAAAAATGTGTTTTTTATTTTTGAGATCTCATATTTAAAATACAAGGGGGAGAATATCCTTAAATACTACACCATTATAAAAAGCGTATTTCTTTAAATTTAATGAAATTTGTTTTACAGGGGGCTCATCTTACAATTTACACTTATTTGTTTTTATAAATCAAAAGGGGTGTTTCCTATGAGAAACTAAGATGTACTCCCTCATCCACAAGCACTGATTACTGGGACCAAAATATTTTGTGGTGATGTTGTGATAATAAGATGTTTTTTTAGGATAATTATAAAGAAATAAGCATGGATTGGGTGCTTTCTTTGGTTGTTAAATGTAAAACACTTAACATTATTTAGAACATAAATCACTTTACATTATTGAGTTTCAAAGGTGATCAGATGGAGTACAACGAATCGAGTATAAAGGAAAAAGTCATTTGAACTGAAGATAATGGATGGAGTGTGGTGTAGAATTTTTATCTAATAATTCTTACAAGTTCTATTAGATATAATGTTTAGTGAAGTTAAATTCATCAATTCTTTTATGTTCTTAATGTACAAAACATTATGATTAAAAAAAGTTCTAATAATCAAAGATTAAGTATAAAGGTATAGTCTTTATTAGAGGTTTATGAATACGTGATATTGTGGTTGTATGAAGCTTCATCAGATAAACATTTATAAAATCTATTTATCAGAGGATATTTAGAGATGTCTTGAATTGAGGACTCTAGGAAATGTCATTAGACAAAGGGAATCGTATGTACTTTTATGTGGTCATCCAATATTGTTCTATTGTATGACCATGGTTGTGAGTTCTTTATATATAATATTGTGTGAAGGTTCATTGGATGGGGAAACACAAATTCATTAGATCGAGTGCACCAATTAAACCTTTTTCAATTTCATCCGACTAAACAATTTTTTCTTATGTATAATTTTTTTTATATGAACTTATAAAAAGTTTCAAGATGCGAAGTAAATATGTCACAGGATAATAGGATGGAAGTTTTTGAGTCTACAGAAATAAGTATCTGTATGAATTCCTTGGAAAAATGTTTCCATATGAAGTTCATCAAACAGAGTTTTCCTATAAAATTCAATGGTCACATATTTACAAATTCATTTAATTTTGGAAGAGTCTTGTGGAAGATTTAAATATTTTCTTATTAATTTGTAAAGGAACATTGGATGTAGATTCAAAGGATGTAATATGAGTTGGGAAGTTATACCAAACAAAAGATTTAAATATATTTACAAAGATTTCATAAATTATTTAATGTGGAGATGTTGGTTTGTTCATTTAACATTTCAATAATTATGGTAGAAGATCACAATTCTCATTAATTTTAAGGAAATTTTAAGAAGGATTTTATAATCGTGCATTAAAGAAAGTTCATAATTTTTAATAAGTTTAGAGTTGGTTGTTTCCGATGCTTTCACCAGGGCGCACACATCATGTCTATGGAGGACGCAAAGTTGTTGCCCCGTATTCCCGCTTTCCAAAGGTGAGCGGCATCCGTCACTATTTCAGGGAATTTTCTCCTTGATCAAAATGAGATTATGGGATGTCGGTTCTTCCTTCTATGGATTTTTCCTTAGAATTCATCACCTAGTCTGGGTCTCCCTTATAGATTTAAGATGTTGTTCATGAAACTCTTCCTAGCGCCATATCTTCATGGACACTAGTTAATTATACTGCTTCTATCGGGACATTCCAAGGGGTCCAGTCAGGGCAGCAACCTTCAGCCAGGGGAGTAGTCACATTGGGCATCACTGGTGTGTCTGGGTGCTAGGACACTGGTGCTTCTGTCTTATGTCCCTTATTATATGGTTTATCGAGGGCGTGGAATCCCAAGGCATCCCACATTGAACACAATGGATTATATTCCATAGGCATGTATCTGTAGTTTTCTGCAGCTTCTTATGTTTAACACAAGGTATGCCGCAGGTTTAAGATCCAGCGGAGATGGATCGAACTGATCAGAACACTGACTAGAGTGGATCAGATGGGTCTAACCCTTGTAGGGAACACTGATATTGGGGAAAACATGTGGTTGTCTTCCCAATTGTTGTTAAATGTAATGTAGAATGGGGTGGCATTTTCCCATCGAGATGTGGCGGCCTAGTTAAGAATCAAGATGGATGATGGGGTGCTGAGGGAAATGGGTGGCGAATGGGATGGAACCACCGTGAGGATAACGGTAATGTTGGGATTGAGTCTCAGGGAGACTTCTTATGTATCCCCATTTCAGGGAATCAAAGTCTGCACAGTTCATGAGGGTGACAGGATGCCTAAGGAGGCGGTCTGTGAGAATGGATGCATGGATGGGACCTGGAGGAAGTGGAACCTCTAGGATGGGGCATGACCTTCCCGATACACATTGGCTTGAAGGAAAGGTCAAGCGATGAGCTTGAATTGGGGTGTACATGTAGGACAACAACCTGATGATGTTTATAGTGATTACACATGGTTAGCAGCCCGGGTTGGTCTGACGCCACTAGGACAGACCAAAGATGTGGGTCCCAGTGAAGTGGATTGCAACGACTTTCCGCTGAATAGGGGACGCAGTGGATTATCGCTGATCAGGATACAACATCTTACTGCTGATTGAGGGACACAAAGGCTTACTATTTTGTGTGGTTTACAGTTTAACATCATGCGGGACGAAGGTGAAATGACGTGAATAAGGACCTGAGTTCCAGATGTATGGTGTGGTAGAACCGACGTGAAGGGGGATCAGAATGACTTGGTGTTGGGCTTGAACCTCGTGGAGGCTTCCTACGTACCTTTCCTTATAAAGGATCAAAGTCCACCTATTTAGGGTGGGTAATGGGGCTTACACTCTAGGTTTCCCAGGGTGTTTATGAACTGACGTGAAGGGGGTCAGAGTGACCAATGGTTGGTGGGCTTGAACCTTGTAGAGGCTTCCTACATACCTTTCCTTATCAAGGATCAAAGAACTCGTACTTCAGGATGTCGTGTGGGGATTACACTCTACGATTCCCAGGGTGTTGGTGAACCAACATGAAGGGGGTCGGAGTGACCAATGGGTAGTGGGATTGAACCTTGTGGAGGCTTCATACATACCTTGCCTTAGCAAGAATCAAAGACCACGTAGTTCAGGATGGCATGTGGGGCTTACACTCTAGGCTACCCAGGGTGTTGGTGAACTGACGTGAAGGGGGTCGGAGCGACTAATGGGTGGTGGGCTTGAACCTCATGGAGGATTCCTACGTACCTTTCATTAGCAAGGATCAAAGACCTCTTAGTCCAGGATGGGGTATGGGGCTTACACTCTAGGCTGCCCAGGGTGTTGTTGAACCGACGTGAAGGGGGTCGAAGTGACCAATGGGTGGTGGGCTTGAACCTCGTGAAGGCTTCCTATGTACCTTGCCTTAGCAAGGTTGAAATACCTCATAGTTCAGAATGGGGTATGGGGATTACACTCTAGGATTCCTAGGGTGTTGGTGAACCAACGTGAAGGGGGTCGGAGCGACCAATGGGTGGTGGGCTTGAACCTCGTGAAGGCCTCATACGTACCTGGCCTTAGCAAGGATCAAAGACCTCATAGTTTAGGATGGGGTATGGGGCTTACACTCCAGGCTACCCAGGGTGTTTTTCATGGTCGGTGCTTTCTCTAAGCTCACGTGATCCATGCTTGGTGTGAGAAACAAGAGACAACAAATACCTGATGATCACTTCGCGAAAGGTGTGTCCATGGGAAGTGGAGTGGGGATTACGCATGATCGCAGCCCAAAGAGGAAACAGGGGCTTATGTGTGGTCATCATCCTGAAGAGGTTGGGACATACTCTAGGATGGAGGCCCATTGGCGACAAAGCCTAGAAAGAGAGGGATTTGGCACCGAAGAAAGGAGGGGCAAGGATGCTTCCTACTACAAGAAAAGTTAGGGGCTTGTACCAGAGTGGTTTCCCTTTCCCCGCGTAGGATGCATGGTGGGAAGTAACAGTTTAACATCATTTGATGAGGACAATGGTGCTTGTTAGTTTAACGTCCTACAGCTCAGACAAGGCGGGTTCTCTCCTCCCCAGTAGGACTTACATAACTGGTACCCTCTTCACCTTGGTGAAGATAGGGGACATGCAACGCTATGGCTAGGGGGTGTCATGAAGCGAACAATTAGGGGTTCCACATTAGTTTGGCTATGCAAAGAAGAAATAGGTGTTAGTATTCCTATCCGAATAGGCATGAGGTGAAGTAATGCAATGGGCAGTGTCATCCTAGGGACTTTGAAATTGCTTCATGTGAACCTAGAAGGCTGAACAAGAGATGGAGTTTCATAGCAAAGGGGTTTATGAGTGGAGACCTCATAGAGCTCTGGTTCTCTATGCAATGGAAGGTATTCATGAAGGTTCGGGCTTTGATAAGTGAAGTGGCCTAGCCTAGGCATAGGGCATAGGTGCATAGAAGAGGTGCTTCATGAAGTGGAAGGGAATTCATAAAGAAAATCCCTACGACGCATGGGTACCTCGCGAAGCAAGGTCTTGTGAAACAATGTGCTTCACGAGGCATAGTGACTCGGCCTTAGCATTTGATTCATGCATGCATGGGGGTGCTTCGCGAAGTATGAACGCTTTGCGATGACTCGAGTCCCTTTGAGGATCTTCTTCCCTTACGAAGGCCCGTGGGCTTCGTGAAAGGCATCCCTCTTGAAAGAGGGGGTGAAAACAACGCAAAGGGTAAGCCCTTTATGGAGCAAAATTACGTTGAGCATCTCATGGTTCGTAGAGAAGAAAGTGCTTTGCGATTTCAGAGCCGAGAAGAGGAAAGGTCGGATGATCTGTGATTTGAGCATGGGGAAGGCCGGTATTTATAGGCAAGAGGTTCCATGGAGCAGTACTCGCTCAGTGAGAAGATAGATTCCACTCAGCGGTGGGCTCGTAAACGTCAAAGGGGATCGCGGAGCATCCCGCCTCCTGGCTAAGCGGCGGGCTCACGAACGTCAAAGGGACTCATAGAGCATTCTGCCTCTTGGCTTCACAGAGGTCTTGTGAATGTCAAATAAGCTCAGGGAGCATCCTGACTCCATGCTTCACGGTGGGCTCACAGGGCCATGGCTCTCCGCGAAAGGTCTTCGCGAGGAAGCTTCAGGCACTTTCTAATTATCCTTCTTCTGTCCGATTTTTGGCACCAACATATTCCCCCGGTCAGACTTGTAGTTGAGGAGAAATCAAGGGTCAATGTTTGAAGGTCAATCGCCAAAATTCCTTGGTCGTTTCACAAAGCTAGCTCACGAAGGAGGATCATTGAGCGGGAAAGCGATGGGTCAGCTAGGTGTGCCGCGAAGCTCGCCACGGTCGAGTCGCGTCGCGAAGCAGCGAAGGAAATCACCTATAAATAGAGGGGATGACTTATATTTTTTCCTTTATCTCCTATGTGATTTGGTCTTTTAGCACTATCGATTCGTGAAGCTCTGCGTACTCTACAACTTTCTCTCCACGAATCAGTCTTTCATCTTCACGAGGCATAGCATGTCTTTGACTTCGCATATGTGCGCTTCGCGACTCCATGTTTGGAGGCCAAGGTAGGGCTCCGTTAATAGAATTTGTGAACGTTCTCCATGAACGAGCTTCGTGTCTGAACCAAAACAATCAATACCAACCTAAAATACTGCATGGATTGTCAAGAAGCCGCGCAGGGGTTCCTTGCAGATGCTGCCCGAAGGGACGAGATGGCGAACAGCCTGGGTTTAGGAGAGCTAGTTTGGATCCACTCTGACCATTTTTATTTGGTGGAGCTATTATCAGAGATCCATAGGAACTACCCGTTATTAAAGATGTTTCCTTTGTATGGATTTGGGCTAAGGGATGACGTCTTCATCCCAGAAGGGAGTCAGGACGAACCAGCTTACCGGTTCATGAGCATGTCATGCCAGCACCGATGGTTTAGGGCTGCTGACGGTCATGCTTGGGAGGACTTCACACCAGTCATTGCTGACTGATTATACAAACACCTGAATAAAATTGATGATAAGGAGTTATAGCTAGAGATGTCTCCCCCCATGCATCGTACGATATTGAAGGAAGCTCTAGGGAACCTGGATAAGGGATGGTCGGAGGAGTGGGACCTGCGCCAGGGCGGCAACTTCACAGATGATTAGGCCTGGGCCTACTGGGTAGGCACCTCATGTGAGTAGTTTGGGGTGGAGCTGAGAAGAGTGGGCCTATATGAGGCATCTTGGGCCTCCCAGTTTCACATCTACCAGCCGAAGCAGCAGATGCCAGAGCTGTTTAGAAGGTGGTCATCGAGGACCAACACATTCCATTTTCACCTTGGGGAAGTCTACATGAGCTTTTGGGATGTCTACCAGATCTCAAGGGTCCCAATAATGGGGGATATGTATGATGAATTCCTCCCCGTCATGAGTGCATGGTAGGACCCGGAGCAAATGCCACCATTGGTGATGGCTTTGATGGAGCTAGTGTCGGGAGAGGATAAGGAGGAAGTGAGGGACGTCCATTTCAGGTTGTGGTTTAAACAGTTCTTGAACTTCCCGAAGTACAGACAATTTTTTCCGAGGCCTCGGACTTTCGCAAAGGGGGCCCAGAGTAAGGAGCACTCATACTGGTGAATTTTGGAGGACATCCAGTGGAAGAAGTGGGGATTTAGCGTCATCATCGAACAAAAACTGATAGTCAAGCTAGAAGCATTCATCGCGGCTCTAATTTGTGGTTGGATCCTACTAGTGAGGGACACCAACATGGTAGTGTGGCCAAGCACATTCATTATGGCATCTGTGTTGGTAATAGGAGGGAGGTTCAACCTCGGGATCTCGATGCTCACCAAGCGGTATAAGATGTTGCGGCATATCATCCAGGGAAAGAGGCCATAGAGAATATGTAGGACATTCCACCTCCTGTATGGGTGGATAGTGGCACACGTCAGGGGGGTTTACGAATACCCAAACCCCATTTCCCCTCCAGGACCAAACTTCTACCCGTCTATCCTGAAAGATGTCGGGAGCTTTCTATCCAAGTTGACTTCACCATCGGTTATGAACCGAGTGTGGAAGGTGGAGGAGTTCAATTTCCACCCATTCTCATTGTTGAAGTGGTATTCACTGACAATGTATGGGGAATAGAGGAGAACTGTGCCTATCTCCTAGCCTTTCGAGGTGGAGTTTTGGTGGCAAGGGTGGATCGTGAGCCTCTCTGCGAGCCGTACACCCCACACCAATTTTCTCAGCAATTCTGGTGCATGCAGTGATTGACCCTACGGGTCTATCTAGGGGTGTGCTAAGAGGAACACCCATGTGTGATGAGGCATATGTGGCTCATGTTCACATAGAAATATGGGAAGATGTGGAACCATCTGACTCCGCTAACTGATATCATCGTTTTTGTGAAGGAATATGCCCAAAGTTGGAGACGGCCTACCCGGGGGAAATTATGAAGAAACCAACCATTCGAGTTGATGATGGTGTGCCTCCCAAACCCAGAGGTCGAGGTCCGAAGGAGGTAAGGGAATCTCGCATTGGCGAGGCTACCGTAGTGGCGGGGCCCACACCAATTGAGGGAGAGACAGCAGTGGCAATGGACCTGGTGGTCCTAGAAGAGCAGAGCCATCCTGAGGGGAGGCTGCCTAGAGGGTTTTTTAGAATATACACTTAGGATCCAGAGAATCAACTGCACCAAATTGATATTCCAGAGAATGTTGTCTTCCTGGAGGCCTGGGACATCTGGGAAGTTAACCGTCAATTCCTCAGCCTGTCGAAGATGTGGAAACATATGAATTGTTTAGGTATGGACTTATCGAGGATAGGCCCTATCAGGGCCGGCTTTGTGGTATATCAGGTGGAGGCGGAGAAATACCTGACAGATCTGGAGGACTTTGTGCACTCCTAGGGTACCCCGTGCCCAATGATGGATCGATTCAAGGTGTTTATTGAACGCACTACTCCCTCGCAGTTTTAGGCTACTGACTTAAGGGAATGGTTCCCTTTGTCTAACGAATCAGATGAATCCTCCTGGGGATATGAGGTTGGAAGAGTGAGCCCATTGGAGGAGGGTGAATTCGGGGATCAACACTCAGATCTTGAAGAGTTTTTCAAGGCCCTTGAGGTAAAGATTCCAAACCCCTTCTTCAGGGCCCCCTTTTCAGGTCATTTTGTGATCCTTTCTAATATAAAAATTTTGTAGGAGTTTCTTGTACACAGAGCTCATTCTCTCCCTTCAAGAGATATGGACGTGGGACCTTCAGGGTCCACGCCTGCTGCTGGGGAGATCAGCATGCCTGGCGGGGCTGGAATACCAGAAGTGGCTCCCGAATCTTCAGACCTCCCAATAATATATGGAGGTCCACGCTTTGGGGTCCCAACGGCATCAACCTAAGAATGGGACCAAGAATTCTATCTCTGTAAGTCTCCTCTACCAAATTAATGACTATCATCCATCGACCAAGTTAACAGATGTTCACGCTCCCTTTTTGGTATGCACAGTCCTCCAAATGGTGTGGGTTTCCTTGATGAGGTTGTTTGGTACCCCTAGTAGTGCCTTTCCCTAGGGAATGTTGGTGAATGTGGAGGTGGAGGTCTAGACTGATCGAACAATGGCACTCCCGATTACCAGTGGGACCATCAGGGAGGCTGAGCTTGAGATCATCGAGGTGGGGTCTGACGATGAGGATCGGTTGGACAACCCAAGTCTTTCCATGCCTGATCAAACACTGGATGCGGATATGTCTGATGAGTTTCTGGGGGAATTACCTGCATATGGGTCTGCCAACTGCACTGACTAGGACGAGACGACCTCTGATGAAGAGGACAGCAGAATAGTTCGTCACCGATCATGGAAGTGGATCAAGCGCTTCATTGATGACACCCCCCAAGCACTATGGCTTGATGAGATGGAAAAAATTCACTCGCGACTGCACGAACTGTGTGTTGGGGGATAGATTCTCAACGTCCTCACATGCTCATCCGAGATCTTATGGTGGAGAATATTCGGAAGCATGATTGTGGCCTCAGTGTGGGTTGGAAACGGAGGAAATAAATGAACATCAAGAGGCTCCTGGAGGATAAGGACGAGGTCCAGCGACTGTAGAGTCATGTGGACGAGCAATCAGCCTCCCTCAATGCACAATCTGAGTTAATATTGAGATTTAAGACCCATCTGGAAGAGGCTGAAGAGGGAATGAAGCGGGCCTCTGAAGAAATGATCTTCATCTGGACCAGCATGGAGAAGGCCCGGATTGCAGCTGATGAATTTCACCCCATCATTTCCAAGGAGGAGTGGGAACTAAACAGGAAACAATGAATCCTGGACGCCACCAGCTAGAGGGTGACGGAGCTGCTATGCTCTTTTAACGAGGTCAACCCGTCCATAGGAGGGGTCGATCCTCAGGTATTCTGATTCATGTAACCTTTGAATTCACTTTCATTATTTGATTATTTTATGCCAACTGCATGTATTATTTCTATTATTTGTGTTGGTTAATTTCATTCTCGTGAAATTTTTGGAGCGTTCAGTGGTCAATCCCTAAGATCACGTGGGTCAGGCCCGATGTGAGAAACAAGGGACAACCACCTTATTGCCCTTTTCCAATGTAGTAGTGAAAACCAGGCTTCGGGAATCTGTGGGTTTGAACAACCAATCCGGATTCTTGGGAAGAGAAGGGAGAGACCTGACTAAAGAATGAAGCTCTCAGAACAGCCAAATTACCATTTTCCCAATGTGCTCTTGGGAATAAGTGGGGTAACACCAGGGGCGCTAGAATAAATCCGAACATAATAGAATAGAAAGTGTGAAGTACAATACCCCAAATTCAGAACACTGTGGGGATGGCGTGACAATAAAAGATAACTGTTGACTGCATTTGAAACACAGAATCTATATTGTGTTATCCTAAAATGGGGATGACAAATGAGGGTTGACCGCTAACCATATTCGAAACACAGGGCCTGACTCAGAATTTCATCAATTACCCTTCTGGAACATTGGCCCAGGACAGTAGTCGGGCCATAGGCCGAGCATTTATACTATTAGGGGATTCCTTTGGATGTGAGAGAGGATGAGGGTATGAATAAAAGGCACGCAAAGTGTGGAGCATAGAGTTATGGGTTGTTAAAATATATTCTAACACTCTTGAAATTACACCACTGTGGTGGAAACGCATTCAGTGGATACACCGGCCTGATCAGGGATCAAACATACTTCTGAACAGGACCTCTCTAATGAGGAAACTGTTACCTCCCAACATTTATCATGGGGAATCCCAAACTTTTTCAGGGTAAAGCCCCAATTTTGTGGTTCCCCAAAGATATCAGGTCAAGGGATCGAAAAAGAAGAGGGAAATGGGAATTATGGTTCCCGAGGATGGACCCGAGGGCAGGATGTTAGGGGTTCCTACGTATCCCATGAGAATGAAAATCAAGCCAAATGTAGTTCTAAGAGCACAGTTTAACATCATGCGGGATGAGGAAAGGCATGTGTGGTGATGGTTGCACCAGTACACCTCCTACCAAAACTACTAAGCCTACGTGAGTCATGCTCAAAGTGGAAAATAATAAGTAGTGATGGGACTTTCCTAGAAAAGGGAGGCACACGTTAAGGACGATGGGGCATTAGATGACTAATGTCCCACTGATGTTGACCTGCCTAAATAACGCACCTAGATATGCTGAAGAGTAAAGCTGAGTATGATGGAATTTCACTTGAACATAAGGGAGTGGAAACATGTGAATCAGGATGCTTGAATCATGGACTGCAATGATGGTGGCATGAAGATAGTGGATATATGTTGACCGTGTTAGAAACACAATATCCATATCATGTTATCCAGTAATGGGGATAGACAAATTAGGGTAGACTGTTGACCATATTCGCAATGCAGGACCTGTCGTAAATGTCATTCGGGATCCTTAGGGACGTTGGCCTGAGACAGTAGGTGAGGAGAGATAGCTTGAGACTAGGCCGTGAATGGGGTCCCTTTATATGTAGAAGAGTATGAGGATTCAAATAACAGTCTCATGAAGCTTGGACATGGAACAAGGGGAATGTCCCCATGAAATTTCCACACTTTGGGATCTTTGCCTAAATGCATCTGAGTATGACAATGAGATGCATTAGATAGAGGGAGTTTAGCCCCTTCTTAAGGAAAAGGGTCCTAGGGTCACACACTTTCAACCTAAGGTACTGGGGTGGACTATTAAGGGGGGCTTGATCTAATGGGTTGTGTGCAGGGTGGAAAAATAGCCAAAATTGATGTGCAGTTCCTATAGGGAGATCTTAGTTTAAGGTCATAGAGCTTGGACCACACTGGGAAGAAGATGTAGGAGGCACATGGTGCGGTCTTTTCAAAAACCCGATGTGAATAAGGATCCATGAGATACTTGCTTCACCACATGTTCCTCAGAGAGTTCAGGCCTAGGGGCCGAAAGATAGGGGATAGTATTTTGGATTCCTGGGGCAGGACCCGGAGACAAGATGCCTAGGTGTTCCTATGTATACCATGAGAATTGGAATCAATCCATACATAGTTCTAAGAGGTGGCATGAAAAGTTACTAGTGTCAGGGATAAAAAGGGTGTGTGGGTCTAGCCCTCACACCAAAAGAAGCGGCATTTGATAAGTCTTGTTTGTCCTTTATGGTGAATGGAGGTTTTTTTTGTGAAGTGATGGTCCTAGAATAGAGAATCCAGGCCTCGCAACAATAATCAAGCCAAATTAAGGCATTGAGAAATGGTATGGTGTTTTACCGATACCAAACATGATTTCCCTTGAAAAAGGGCACCACAATGCTGCGCTGTTTTTCATTGTGCGGCCAAGACGATATTGTCACAGTTTAGGATCATGTGACAGGACCAACCTCATACTTTAACGTTGTGCAGTGCAGATGTAGTAGAGATGAGGATAAAGGGGTAATGTGCACGGTGCAATAAATCATACCCAACGTGAATGAGGACGAGGTCCACACCATACCGTGCGTGATTCCGAGAAAGAAACCTCGGTCCAGGGGGCTAAAAAGAGGTAAGAGTGTGGAAAATAGGAGAGACTGGCTCTCAATTATGCTGGACCTGTAGAAGAGATGCTTGGATGTTCCTATGTATCCCATGAGGATGGGAATCAAGATACATGTAGTTCTCAAATGTGTCGTTTAACGTCATGCAGGATAAATGATAGAAAGTAGGTAGGAGGGACTAGCTCCTAGGAGGGGGTGTATATGGCGTGGCTATTGCAAACCCAGCGTAAATGAGGGAAGAAGCCCATACATTCCATATAGAGACCTAAATCTTGATGTACATAGACATTACATTACTTTTTCATAATACTTAATACATAACAAAAACAGACACCAAAGGACCGTAATAGTTTAGTGACTTTGGAAACTTGGAACATAATCTTCTAATCATGGTGAAAGATCTTCAACATCTCCCATAAAGATCTTACCCTTTTGTTTTCTTACCTAAAACCATTCTTTATATCCTAGGGAAAAGAAAACATAAAAAGGGTGAACTCGAATGCTCGGTAAGGGTAAACATAGAGCACATAAAACAATCCATAAACATTTGAATGCAAAAACTTGAACATAAAATCTAAACATCAAAATCTTGAGGAAAGAAATAAATCTTGGAAGTATGTAAGGCATATATCATAATGGAACATCAATCATGATAAAAATAGCATGGTAAGAAAACATGTAATTGTGTAAAACCATTAATCACATGATATTATTTCCATAGTATCCAAGGCATTGCTGCCAAGACCATCTTAGTGGACAAAGTCCCTTTCTGAATCGAGTTCACTCCTCGTTCCAGTCCTGTATCACTGAACCGGATTAAATTACTGTTCCAGCCATGTCTATATCATGAGATATAAATATTTACCCAATGCATTGGAGGTAGGTATAGGTCCCACCCATCTCATAATGAAATCATTCTTTTGTGTGCCACAAAATAAACATAAATCATTCATCACAACCCAAAGAATAAAATGGGTTTCATAAACATCATCCCATCATAACATAATCCATATAAAACAAATGGTTATAATTTAATCATAAGAAAAGTGAAAACATGTAAATCATAGAGACATTATACTTGAAACATGCACATATGAAATAATTTCATCTTATATGGAAAAGTTTTTTGATAAAACACTTGAAATGAATTCTTGCGGAAAATATCCTTTCTTCTTCAAAATCATTTTCTTTTTAATAAATGTAATGAAATTTTAAAAGAAAAGTATTTTTTTGAAAATAATCATGAAATATTATAGAGGAATCTTCAAGAAAATTAGGCATTATGAAACCGTAAAAATCCATTCATGCCGTATAAGTTAAAAAAACATTCCCCTCATACTTTTGACAGAAAAGTCAAAAAGTGCGTATGGTAATCAAAAGAAAGATTCTTACATAACAGAAAGTAAATGTAAAAGAGGGGTAAAAATGACTTTAAACATATATGGAATAATATTAAACACTTTATGAAAAACATTTTAAGAACATGGATGAAAAATATAACCCCAGTAAATACTTACGTATAAGTAATCTCGGATAAAAATGAGATTGCAAAATTATCCCTTACCTTATGTCTGGTATGCTTCGTATGTATCCGAACCTACAGTATAATGATTTAATTAATGTCATTTAATTATTACAGAATCATATTCATTGTTATGATATCATATATGGTTCACTTATGACTTTATATTACCCGTTCTTTTGTAAATTCATGGTAAAGTAGCGTTTTGGGTAAAATTGTTTCATTTATCGTCCGTGTTTTGACTTGTAATTATTAATATGATTACTTAGATCATGATTTATTACTTATATAATGTAAAACATTATTTTTATATAATATATTTTCAGAATATATATATATATATAATAGATTTATAAATGGAAAGAAATACACCGTTCATGGAGACGGTAGGCCGTACGTACGCATGAACATTGTTTTCGTTTCCTTATTAAATTGAATGGAAGTAAGTAAATAACATATACATAAGTCCAGTATAATTAATATGTCTTATATTTTATGATTATTTAATATATATACTTTATAATCATTCTTGAATGGCTAACTTGGATAATGAATCTCATCGTGTCGTGGAGATGGTAATCCGTACGTACGCACGAGCGATGATATCATTCCCATAATTATGGAATAGATTTAGAGTGGATGATATAATATCTCAGAATTATTATCATGTTATAATTACCATATATATAGTTATTATTTACACCATTATACCCATCCAAGTAATGTTGTGGTGGAAAAACAGATTACACCACGGCGTGGAGACGGTATTCTGTACGTATGCACGCGTGGTGATTTCATTTTCTGTAGGATGGATAGAATGTGAAATTGGGTTGTTTCATATTTATAATAACATATCAGTATATTATTGATACTTATGTTATTTTTTTACAATGAAACAACTAAATAATAATAAGTTTAAGAAGAAGGAAATATGAAGGAATTGGTAGAAGAGATTACCTCTTCTTCGACGCACCTCTTTTAAGCTTCCTCTTAAGGCACTGGAGTTAGTCTTTTGAGAAGACCATAACCTCAAGAATGTTTATAGGGAAGTTTAGAATATAAATAGTCAGGGTTTGGTAGATTTTGAGGGCTCAAAGTGTTGTGAAGATGAGAGGGGGGAGATGTCGTTTTATAAGGGAGGAGAGGGGCACCTTTGGAAACATAAGAAATATTAATTTACAATAAATTCAAACCCCACATAAAAACTTCAAAAATGACTCAAATCAGAATATTATATGAGATATGGTTGTAATATAATAAGAAAATAAAATTTATACATGTTTTGAAATTATTTTAAACATTATCAACTTGATTTATCCTTATTTTATCTATTTAATTTTATTTGTGGTAATAAGATTCTAGATTTTAAATTGTTATAAATAATTACTTATGTGTTGTGAATTGAACATAATTGGATAATATATGAAATTTTAGACCATATAAATTTTAATCTATAATTTTTAAATATTTTTGTTATTTTTAAACAATTTTATATTATGTTATTTTTATAAAATAACAATAGTGTCAATTTTGATACTATTCATTTATTTGAATTTAAATAAAATCCTCACAGAAGATATGTTCAAAATAAAAGATTTAATAGATTAATAACATGTCATATTTGTCTATAAAATTAGTTTATCACATTAAATAGGTCATATATTATTTATTCTAATATTTTAAAAACCATTTATTTGATATTTCAATCAATAAAATAATTTTAACATCACTATTGTGTCACATTTAATGATAATTATTTAATCCCTAAAAATTATAAATAAATCCACATGATGTAGATAATTTTATTATATTTCTGGAGACTATTCATGTTCTATGTTTCATTAAGTATATCACTAAATTAAAATTATTATACTTATAAGATTTAAGAGAGTTACATGTTGTCACTTTCTTTGGTTTTAATAATAATTAAATTATTTTCATGGTAAAAAGTCCATAAAAAAATATAATCTGACCCTTAGGTGATATGGGTCGACTTTTAGTCATCCAATAGAATTTTTTCATGTGTTAGGGTAATTTTATAATCTTAGGTGTACCCTTAATTACCCGATTTATCTTTAACTGAAGTAAATAAAAATTACCGTAGTTACTATTCATAATATCAAAAAAATAAAAGTAACCTATTAACATAATTCGGACCCAATGAATCAAAATATGGAATCCATTTTTCAAAATTAAAAACACATAAGTTGAATTAATTAAATTAAAATTTATCCCATTGTTAAGAAAATGGGTTTTAAAAGTAAAAATGTTGTCAAAGATTGAAATGTTTTTACCTATGAATTCAATGTAAAATTAATGGTAATGACATAAATTATATTAAATGGTAAAAATATATTCTATTTATACTTTAAAACCATTCAATATTATAATTTAACCATATAAATTATTGCTATGAAAAAAGTTGTTTTTAATTAAAATATAGCGTGTTTTTACTATTTATTAAAATATGAAAGTTATCAGAATAATATTAAAAATTTATCCAAAGTAAATTTTTATATCCTGATTCCAAAGAAGAATTTTATTTTGTCAAATTTAACTTATAAACATTTCAAAAACTAGATTTAAAGTGGGTGCGCCATCAAAAGGTGACAAAACTGCATTTTTTGAAAAATACTTATTTTACCTGAAAAAATTATTTTGTTCTCGTACCATGTTCTAGAAAATGTTTAAGATGAATAATAATGTTATAAAATTAAAATTTTATTTAATACTATTCATAATGGCTAGTCCATAATAATATTAAAACAATATATCGTTGTTTAGTGAAACTCGGTATTGCGTACTACACACGCTATCGAGGAAGGTTGTGACTGCGTGTAATGCAAGCAAAGTCAGGGATGCGTGTAGTGCAAGCTCCTTTTGGTGTAGCATACAACACAAGAAATAAATGAAATTAAAAAGAATAATTCTCATAAAATCTCAGGTTTTTACATTCAACCCCCCTTAAAATGAATTTCTCCCTCGAAATTCATCGGGGTTATAAATAGTTCACTACTTGAAAGTTTCTTTCATAGAAACCCACATCGTAAAAAGGAATACTAAAACATAATTTTAAAATGTGAAGTATGAAACATATCGGTTACCCAAATTAACTCATCACTGGGTTTCCACAAAGGAGAACATAGGTGAAAATATGGATATGGAAGAGAAACCAAACCATCAAGTTCTGATGCAGAGTGGTAGAGAACATGGCTATGAAAAAAGCCAACAATCACAAAGCCATAAATTTGTGATGATCTAAGATACCATCTGATTAATCGGATATAAGGGCACTAGGACAACATTTTTTGTTTTCAGGATCATTTCCCTAAAGTTGAATAATTTGAATTAGAAGAAATACATACTTTATTTCGGTATAATCTCACCGTTGTTCGTGCCTTGAACAATTTCCACTTCATCACTTAAAGAAATGAAGTTGAATTTGTCATTTGTGAAGTGTCAGCAGATCATGTGATAGAATGATGGGTCATTCCATATATCTCAAACAAAAGGTTAGAAAAAGTTATCAAATATACATAAGTCCATCTATGGTGAGGTTAATCGTATATGATTCCAAAAATGGACTTATACTTCATCTATCATACCTCTTAATAAAATAAAACTAGTTTCTACTAACCAGGGACTTCATGTAGGCCAATGGTAGGAAATAAAGGCCTATCGCACTTTGGTTGTAGGATAAATTCCCGCAACCTTGTCCGACATGACGGGTTGTCTCCCATCCTACAAGATGTATTTTGTTTTTCTAAAACTTTACTATTATAACATTACAGAAATAATATCAAAAAAAGTTCTAGCCTTAAACAATACTTTCTAATGTATGACATAATCCATTCCAGTATTTAGACTTATCTAAAATACTTATGTCCAATATCATAGTATAAAGAAAACGATTACTAGAAATGTCATTAACCAAGCATGTGAATAACATAATTTATACCCCATATATCATAAGATATATCTTGTTGATCGCATTCCAAACATGTGAATTATTTAATTTTGTATTCTCTTGCAACATGAATTACCATAGAACCATAGTGAAAACATGAATGTTGTCAAAAGGTAACTCTTTCCACATACCAAAATCCCAAAATTTCAATATACTCAAACCATGATATCACTTTGTCCTTATATCAGTCATGAGAGCATTAATATTATTTAGCATTAATATTATTTTCCCCTTATCCCTTCATTATGTGCATATCATCTGCTTTCAAAAATATTTGAATTACTTTTCATGGTTATAGGTACCATATAATTATTGAAAACCATAATAAACCAACACATAGATATTCCAATATTCCACAGTACTATAAATTAGATTCCACAACATTATTTTGGAATCCTGTTACATAAACACATAATCATTCCACTACATTGTTGTCATAGTCAACATCACCAATAGTGATCGCATGTGACTTACCTTTGTTCTTTTCCTTAAGAGGTTTCTCACGTCGATCATCATTAACCCTTGGATTAGGGCATTGATTAGCATAATGCCCCATTTCCTTGCACTTGAAGCATTGAAGTGTTGGTGGAGCATTCTATGTAGTCTTTTCTCTATTCACGTCATTAGAAACCTTTTTCCCATTACTTTGGCACTCAGCTACTTGATGACCTTCTTTTCCACACTTGAAGCATTTTCTAGTACCTTTTAGACAATCTCCACCATGCTTTTTTCCACACTTTGAGCATAAAGAAACATTCACCTTCTTTTCACCATTGTTCTGAGGTTTTTCCTTGAACTCCATCTTTCATTTATTGTCAAAACCATTAGATGGATATGTTACACTAACTTCCAGTTCTACCTTGATAGCACAATGCACAAATTATTCATAGATACTGAATTCGCTTATAGCTAATGCACTTAGAAGACTTGGTTTTAAGCCACTGAAGAATAGATCAACTTTACTTTCAGGTTGGATGATAAATCCAGATGCATACCTTGAAAGTCTTGTAAAATTCGCTTTGTATATACCAATAGATTCATCAACCTTATGCTTAAGCTCAAGGAACTCCTTTTCCATCTTTGTTTGAAGAATACGAGGGAAGTACTTACTAAAAACCAAGTTCTTGAACACATCCCATTCCATAGATTCAATTTCATATTGGGGCCTTGTATTCCTAATTAGAGTCCACCACTGGACTGCTTCACCTTCTAAATGGTAAACGACTAAAATAACTTTTTCATGTTCTGAACAGCGAAGTATGGAAAATATCTTTTCAATGGTATTGATCCATTATTCAGAAACAAGTGGATTAGAAGACCCATTGAAAGACGGTGAATGTTGCCTCATGAAGGACTCAATAGAATATTGTTCCCTTCTCTGATCATTTGGAAATCCAGAATGATTCATATCTTGTGTAAGTATAGCAATAATATTTTTCACTCCATCTCCCATCACATTTGGTTGCTTTAGAGGACAATCATTTCATTTTCCATTACATTGATCAACACGGTTCCTTCGGGTTCCAACCATCGTCTAAAACCCAAAAAGAATAGTGTGAGAGGCAAAAATCATGCTAGGAAAACAACATAATAAAGGGGGATTACCTTTAATATCTAACATCTTAGGTTTAATTCTAATATCATTACCATAATTCTAGGACTATAACCTATACTTATACTTAACCTTAGGGACATCCCTAAACACACCTTAGAAATATCTCTAGGGATCTCACTAAAGTTGTCACATCCTAGTTTCCAAAGGTTGACTAAACCTTTCCTCTGATACCAACTGTAGAGACCCAAAGCTTGACATACATAGACATTACATTACTTTTTCAGAATACTTAATACATAACAAAAACAGACACAAAAGGGTCGTAATAGTTTAGTGTCTTTGGAAACTTGGAACATAATCTTCTAATCATGGTAAAAGATCTTCAACATCTCCTATAAAGATCTTCCCCTTTTGTTTTCTGACCTAAAACCTTTATTTATATCCTGGGGAAAAGAAAACATAAAAAGGATGAGCTCAAATGCTCAGTAAGGGTAAACATAGAGAACATAAAACAATCCAAAACATTTGAATGCAAAAACTTGAACATAAAATCTAAACATCAAAATCTTGAGCAAAGACATAAATCTTAGATGTACATAAGGCATATATCATAATGGAACATCAATCATGATAAAATAGCATGGGAAGAAAACATGTAATTTTGGTAAACCATTAAGCACATGATATGATTTCCATAGTATCCAAGGCATTACTACCAATACTATCTTAGTGGACAAAGTCCCTTTCTGAATCGAGGTCACTTCTCATTCTAGTCCTGTATCACTGAACCGGATTAACTTACTGTTCCAGCCATGTATATCTTAGGAGATATAAATCTTTACCCAATGCATTGGAGGAAGATATTGGTCCCACCCATCTCATAATGAAATCATTCTTTCGTGTGCCACAAAATAAACATAAATCATTCATCATAACCCAAAGAATAAAATGGGTTTCATAAACATCATCTCATCATAACATACTCCATATAAAACAAATGGATATCATTTCATCATAAGAAAAGTAAAACCATGTAAATAATAGAGACATTATACTTGAAACATACACATATGAAATAATGTCATCTTAGATGGAAAATTTTTTGATAAAACACTTGAAATGAATTCATGAGGAAAATATTCTTTCTTCTTCAAAATCATTTTCTTTTTACAAAATGCAATGAAACATTAAATGAAAAGGATTTTGTTGAGAATAATCATGAAATCTTATAGAGGAATCTTGTAACGCCCTGACCCCAGTTACCCAGAGTCGGTGCATTATTACATAACATTGGCATGATCACAAAAGATCAAGTCTTGAAAGACCAATTAGTTTAGTAGTCTTGGAAACACTAGATACACTAGTACAAAAAAACATTTTTACGTCGTCATTTTTGATGTCGGTTATTTATAACCGATGTGAAAAGCCGTATAATTGATTTATAACGTCGGTTATAATATAACCGACATTAAAAATGCATTATGTTGATTTATCACGTAGGTTATAAAATAACCGACGTGATAAATCAAATATATCACTTTCTCGTGTCAGTTATTTTATAACCGACGTGATAAATCCATTATCTTGATTTATCATGTCGGTTATAAAATAAATGACATGATAAAGCCAATTTTTTACACCGGTTATTTAATAACCGACATAATAAATGAGTTTACCACATCAGTTTTAAAAAAACCGACGTGAAAGTTAAAATTTTGAATCACGCCAATAATGAGATCAATTTTTTTACAACGCGGCATTGAAATTTTCAATTGCCGCCAAATATTTTGTATACTGAGAATTTATTTTTAAGTGGTTTTTGCTGATTTTTCACATCAGTTATTATATAACCGACGTGAAAAATAAATTTTTATGACCTTTTCACATCGGTTATAAAATAACCGACGTGAAAAATACATTTTTATGACTTTTTCACATCGGTTATTAAATAACTGACCTGAAAAATTGATAACAAACATGTAGTTAATTTCCTATTATTTTATTTGACATGTCTCATAGCTCAAATGGTGTTATGGATCAAAAGTTACAGCCATCGAAATTTGATCACCTCTAAACGAAGTCTTAAAAAATTTCAACTTCTGATGGCAATAACTTCTGTTCCGTAAATCCGTTTGAGCTCTACGACCTATCAAAACGAATCTTGGATAATTATCTACATGTTTTTAAACATTTTTCAGGTCGGTTATTTAAAAACCGGTGTGAAAAATGACTTTTAATGTCTTTTATTTAATAACCGACGTGAAAAACTAATGAAAGTTTATTTTTCTTGTTTATTATTAAATAACTGTCGTGAAAAATGTATACAAACATGTAAATAATTTTCCAATATTCGTTTTTAGTGGTCGCAGAGCTCAAACGGAGTTACAGATCAAAAGTTATGGCCATCGAAATTTGACATTTTTTAAGACTTTGTTAAGAGGTGATCAAATTTCAATGGCTATAACTCGTGATCCATAAATCCATTTGAGCTCTAAGACCAGTGAACTAGAAGATTAGGAAATTAATTGCATTTTTGTTATTGATTTTTCACATTAGTTATTTAATAACTGACCTGAAAAAGTCATAAAAATATATTTTTCACGTCGGTTCTTATATAACCGATCTGAAAAAGTCTTAAGAATTTATTTTTCACGTCGGTTATATAATAATTGACCAGAAAATCAGTGAAAATCGCTTGAAAATAAACTCTCAATATACGAAATATTAGGCGGCAATTGAAAATTTCAATGTCGCGTTGTAAAAAAATACAAAATATTAGGCGGTAATTGAAAATTTCAATCCCGCATTATAAAAAAATTGATCTCATTATTGTCGCGATTCGAAATTTTAACTTTCACGTCGGTTTTTTTATAACCGAAGTGAATGATAAGTTTTTTATCCCGCCAACATGGAATTTCAATTTTTTACGGCATGAAATCAAAATTTTTGATTGCCACCTAAAACATTTAATACCGCGTTTTCATTTACCATATCATTTATATATTTTCATTATGCACATATGGTTAACAATTTTTACGATAATTTCTTTCAACCATCACCATCCAACTGAGTCGACTCGTTTGATCTTCATCATGAATCCATTATTTATTCTTTTTTCAATCTTATCAAGGTATTTGTTATTATTTTTCCATGATTTATGTTTTTTATGATTAGTGTTCTTAATTATTATACCATTTAATGATTTTTATTTTATTATAATGAATAATAATTTTCTGTATCATGGTAAAACTACAATTCATCCTTCAGATTCAATTTTTTTTGAAGACGAAGTTCTTCACTTCGCGATCTCATCAAGGCATTTGTTATTATTTTCCCAAGATTTATGTTTTTGATGATTAGTTTTTCTTAATTCTTATAAAATTTAATTATTATTATTTTATTATAATGAATAACAATGTTTCTTATCAGGGTAAAACTACAAATCCTCCTTCAGATTCAAAAAATCCTTTTAAGACGCAGCTTTCGTTGGCTCATTCGATGTTTCCTCGTAAAAAAATATGAATCTTCTGATAGTCATAACTTTCGAACCGTAACTCCGTTTTACCTCTACGACCTATCAAATAAAAGCTTGAGAAATTATCTACAATATGGTTAACATTTTTCACGTCGGTTATTAAATAACCGATGTAAAAAATGCCTTTTAACGACGTTTGTTTAAAACCCGATGTGAAAAATAGAGTTCAGTCATAATTTTTTTAAAGTGAATGGTCTTTCACGTCGGTTATTTAAAAACCGACATGAAATATAGAGTTTCAACATCTTTTTTAAAAAAATAGATGGTCTTTCACATCGGTTTTTAAATAACCGACATGAAAAATCAAGAAAAAATATTTATAAAGTCGTTTAATAAATAACCGATATTAAAAATAATATTTTTAACATCGCTTGCAAACACGTCGGTTCAGAACCGACGTGAAAAAGCAAAAATAACCAATGTAAAAAACTATTTTTGTACTAGTAATATATTCATAAGTCTTACATTACATCATAAAGTAAAAAACTACAACAACATCTTATCTTCATATCCCCTCATACTATCCCTGCAGGTCATTTATAAATTACTTCTTCACATCCTAAGAAAAATAAAACATTGAAAGGGGTGATCTTAGATTCTTAGTAAGGATAACAATATAGTGGAAACTTTCATAGATAAACATAAATATTTAAGGAAATGTATAATTAAAAAAAAGCCTTTTAAACTTGAACTTCAGTATAATATGGAAATGATAAAATGAAATAATTCCATTTACTTATTCACATGAATATTCTACTAGTCTAATAACCACATGCAATATCAATAACCGCTTTCATAATGATGAAATGCATAATGCCAGACTATCATAACCACATAGTCAAGGCCTCGTGCCGAGACTACAAATAAGATTCTGTCAAGGCCTGGTGACAAGACACTAGTTTGTCTCATGAGAACTACCGATGCATCGAGGAGCTATAGCGGGCTCCACCCATCACTTACTAAGTCCAATGCATTCCTCATATGAAAATTTTGAAATATATCATAAACATTCATATTAAAACTAGCATACAAAATGTCAATACTTTTTCCACAAACCATGAATGGTATAAAAATAGCACATCCACAGTCAAAAATAACTTATTCAATACAATAAGGAATATTTTATTGTAACATATTAACCTCAATCGATAATAATGAAGGATATTGAAAAAGATGAAAATAATCATCAAAATGATTTGAGAGAAATATCCCCCTTTTATTTAAAACATTTAAAAGTCACACTATTTTTCAAGAATCCATTTAAAATAGATTTTTGAATCAAAGTGTCCCATACCACTTTGAAACTTTTAAAAGGAATTTTGATTTAAAAACATTAATGTCCATATAAATAAATCCTTAAAACCATTTTTAAAACCTGGACATTAATGAGAATGATTTCGAATAATAAATCTTTAAAACATTTTAAAATGGTATTTTAGTTAGAGTTTCTAACCAAAAGAGAGACACTTGAATACAAATAATTGAGGTAATCAAACCTTTGTAATATCATGAGAATGAAGGGATTCATGATATAATATGTCAAAGTACATTATATACACCATATAAAAATGATTTGGTGTATAACAACAAAGGAGTCACAATGGAATGTAAATTGATATGAAATCTCTCATAAAGGTCTTATCCTTAGGTTAAGGATAAATCAACGACATAATTATGTGTGATAAATATAAATACACTCAATATTATTGGATATTCAGTGTAAAACAATCAAAGGACATTCACACATATTCTGATAAAAACAACACCAATGAATTAGATGTTTAACACAATAAATGGAGATTGAGTTAAAATTACTCTTATCAAGTTCATATCAATGAATTGAGAATTTATCAATGGATTGATTATGTGTATCAAGAGTATATCCACAGAAAGGGGAGTTGAAATTATGACATAAGCAAATAAATATTGATTCCACACATAATCTTTGAGTAAAATAATCAATGAAGTATGAGTAAAGCCGAATGAGTGGAAATTGAAATTTCAAATTCCCTTATTGATTTGGTAACTTACGATACATAAACCCATGAAATAAGGATCATACAATGATGATATAAATATCCATAAATTAAAGTATATTACACAATGAATACAATCATGGGTAGTACACACACCACATGCAATAAATAAGTAGTGAACTATGGAAATCTCACAGAATTAAAAGTGAGATAAGAAACCCCTTACTTTGTACTTTCTCCTTGGTCGATGGTAGGTTAGCCTCCTATATATTGTTGAAATAATTTTTATTGAATTATAAAAGAATCATATACATTAATATGATATCATATATGATCTTTTAACATTTCTTTGTTAATAATATCTTAGTATTATTGTCGTTTCGAGGGTTAACTTACTCGTTTTCTTTTATATGTTTTGTTACATAAGTTGTGTTTGTTATGGATAGGTTGTATCTTATTCATATACATAATTATATTAAGTCCTTAAACATTATTTTTAATTATAAAATGATAATTAGACTTGTATGGATACAATGGGGAATGAATCTCATCGCGTTCGTGGAGATGGTAGTCCGTACGTACGTGCTAGCGATAATATCATTCTTTTGATATTAAAATCATATATAATTGGATGGTATATCATATATACAGAATCATTATCATGTTATATTTATTATTTACATGAATTACACATCATTATTATACCCATCTAAATAATAATGTTTTGAATAACAATTACACCACAACGTGGAGACGGTAAGCTGTACGTACGCACGTATGGTGACATGTCATTCAAAGGATGGATAGAATACTGAATATGGTTGTAACATATTTATAATAACATCACAGTATATAAAATATATAGGATTTATTATTTTATAATTGAAATAACAAATAAAGAAGAAGTTTAAGAAGAAAGGAACTTGAAAGAGGGTGGTGAAAATGTTACCTCTTCTTCGGGTTCTTCCTTTTGATTTGATCAAAAGGGGTCCTTAGGTTGACTTTATGATCAAAATAAGGCCTCTAGATTTAATTGAGAGAAGTTGGGAGGATATTTTGGTATAGTTTGGCCGAGACAAAAGGCTTGATAGGTGTGAGGAATTGGATATAAGTGGTGTCCTTTTATAAGGGTGGATGGGCTCTTTAGGAAAAACTTAAAGTATTAATTTATAATAAATTCATATTCGGTTTTTAATGGCTCCAAAGTGGATTATTGAATGTATAAGGTGGGTATGGGTCGAAAACCACCAAACCAATAGATTTTTGATAGGTTTGGGTCACTATAGTAACCTTATATTTTAGATTAAACTCTTAGTTAAATAGTTTGACATTTACCATGTCTCTTTGTATTTTTATGTTATATAGTTATTAAACTTACTATATACTTCCAAGAGACACCCAAGTGGTACATTAATGATACACCTATTATTATGTAAGTCCTTTGATAGAACCTTATATTTTTAGGAATATAATATCAATTAATAATATAATATTTGTTTTAAAAACGTTTTTATGTCAATTTTTACACTATTGGGTATTTTGTTTTTGATAAATTTATAACAGCATTATTACTTCCAATAAAATTAATATAACCAAAAATAATAAGTCATATTAACCTAGAAAATTATTGTAATTTATAAAAAGTCTCAAATTACATTTATTTAGATATTTATAATATCAATTATTTTAATATTTCATTAATTTGGTAATTACTGCATCACCATTGTGTCATAAATAGATTAAATCATTTAATGTCTAAAAATTATAAATAAAATAACATTATGTATTAAATCTGTTTATCTTTATAATTAATATTTACAATCGAATTTATCTTATGTATAACACTATATTAAAAATGTTTTAGTAATTAAACTTTGATTTTAACTCTTTTAACTCTTCTTTGAATTAAATAATAATAAATGTCTTAATCTAATATAAGTGGACCTAAATGATAATATTTTATTCCTAGGGTTTTGTTTGGTCTAGATACACTTGTACAATAGAATTAGGACTTGTGTTAGGGTAATATTAACATCATTTTTATCCTTAATTACCCTTTTTACTTTTGACCGTGGTAAATAAAAGTAAAAAAGCTACTATTCACTAAAAATTATTTTTATCTTATTGAACCACATTTTACTCCTTGATATTAACCATGTCTCTTGGATTTTCGAAATTCCACTCACAGAAGTGGTAAAATTATGTTTTACGTGAATTTCCAAATTCTCCTAGGAGGTGGGTAAAAGACGGTGAAAAGTTCCATAAAATTTTTATATATATAAAATTATTCTAAACTAACTCCAATGAATTACATTGAACTTATATAGGTATTATTTATCTATTTTGACCTTAATTAAATCTAAATAAAATAAATAATTATTTAAATAAAAATTCTTTTTTAAACTATAATAGGGTGTTTTTTCACTATTCATCAAAAATTGAAAGTTTTCAGAAAAATACCAAAAATTCACCCTAAGATAATTTCAATATTCCAATCCAAAAATTAATTCCATTTTGAAATATAAAATTTTTAAAATTTAAAAAAGTGGGTATTACTATTCATAATGGCTAGTTTGATCGGTTGTGGTGTGTGTTAAAACTCGAAGTTGTGTACAAAACACACTATTGCATTATTCAAAGAGAAACGTACTGTGGAATCATGGGGTGTTACAAAGCTTCAAAAAAATTAGGCGTCATGAAACCATAAAAATCCTTTCATGCCATACAAGTTAAAAAAAACATTCCCCTCATACTTTTTCTGGAAAAGTCAAAAAGTGTGTATGGTAATCAAAATAAATATTCTTCCATAACACAAATTATAAGTCAAAGAGGGGTAAAAATGACTTTAAACATACATGGAAGAATATTAAACACTTTATAAAAAATATTTTATGGACATGGATGAAAAATATAACCCCAGTAAATACTTACATATAAGTAATCTCGGATAAAAATGAGATTGAAAAATTATCCCTCACCTTATGTTCGATATGCTTCGTATGTGTCCAAACCTCCTGTATAATGATTTAATTAATGTCATTTAATTATTAAAGAATCATATTCATTGTTATGATATCATATATGCTTCACTTATTACTTTATATTACCCGTTCTTTTGTAAATTCATGTTAAAGTAGCGTTTTGGGTAAAATCGTTTCATTTATCATCCGTGTTTTGACTTGTAATTATTCATATGATTACTTATATCATGATTAATTACTTGTAGAATGTAAAACATTATTTATATATAATATATTTTCAGAATATACATATATATAATAGATCGATAAATGGAAAGGAATACACCGTTCATGGAGACGGTAGGCCATACGTACGCATGAACGTTGTTTTCGTTTCCTTATTAAATTGAATGTAAGTAATTAAATAAAATATACATAATTCTAGTATCATTAATATGTAATATATTTTATGATTGTTTAATATATATACTTTATAATCATTCTTGAATGGTTAACTTGGAGAATGAATCTCATCGCGTTGTGGAGACGGTAATCCGTACATACGCACGAGTGACGATATCGTTCCCATAATTATTGAATGAAATTATATTGGATGATATAATATCTCAGAATTAGTATCATGTTATAATTACCATATATATAGTTATTCTTTACACCATTATACCCATCCAAGTAAGGTGGTGGTGGAAAACAGATTACACCACGGCGTGGAGACGGTATTCCGTACGTACGCACGCGCGGTGATTTAATTTTCGATAGGATGGATAGAAGGTGAAATGGGGTTGTTTCATATTTATAACAACATATAAGTATATTATTGATACTTATGTTATTCCTTTATAATGAAACAACTAAATAAGAAGAAGTTGAAGAAGAAGGAAACTTGAAAGAATTGGTAGAAGAGATTACCTCTTCTTTAACGCACCTCTTTTAAGCTTCCTATTAAGGCACTAGAGTTGATCTTTTGAGAAGACCAGAACCTCAAGAATGTTTTTAGTGAAATGGAGAAGAGAAATGGGTAGGTTTTAGCCGAGCTTTAAGGCTCAAATTGTTGTGAATAGGAGAGGGGGGAGGTGCCTTTTTATAAGGGAGGAGAGGGGCACCTTTGGAAACATAAGAAATATTAATTTATAATAAATTCAAACCACACATAAAAACTTAAAAAATGACTCAAATCCTAATATTATATGATATATGGTTGTAATATCATCAACCAATAAAATTTGTACATGTTGGGAATTTATTTTAAACATTATCAACTTGATTTGTCCTTATTTAATCTATTTATTTTTATTTGTGGTAATAAGATTCTAGATTTTAAATTGTTATAAGTAATTACTTATGTGTTTTTAATTGTCTATAATTGGATAATTTATAAACTTTCAGACCATATAAATTTTAATTTAAAATTTTTAAATTTTTTTGTGATTTTTAAACAATTTTATATTATATTATTTTTATAAAATAACAATAGTGTCAATTTTGATACTATTCATTTATTTGAATTTAAATAAAATCCTCACAGAAGATATGTTCAAAATAAAAGCTTTAATAGATTCATAACATGTCATATTTGTCTATAAAATTATTGTTACACATTAAATAGTTCATATAATATTTATTTTAATATTTTTAAAACTATTTATTGTATATTTCAATCAATAAAATAATTTCAACATCACTATTGTATCACCTTTAATGATAATTATTTAATCCCTAAAAATTATAAATAAATATAAATTATGTAGATAATTTTATTAAATTTCTTGAGACTATTATTTTTCGAAGTTTCATTATTTTTATCACTAAATTAAAATTATTATACTTCTAAGATTTAAGAGAGTTACATGTTGTCACTTTCTTTGGTTTTAATAAAAATTAAATTATTTTCATGGTAAAAAGTCTAGAAGATGAATCTAATCCTACCATTAGGTGATATGGGTCGACTTTTACTCATCCAATAAAATTTTTTCATGTGTTAGGGTAATTTTATAATCTTAGGTTTACCCTTAATTACCCGACTTATCTTTAACTAAAGTAAATAAAAATTATCGTAGTTTCTATTCCTAATATCAAAAAAAATAAAAGTAACCTTTTAACATAATTTGGACCCAATTAATCTAAATATGGAATCCATTTTTCAAAATTAAAAACACAGAAATTGTAGTAATTAAATTAAAATTTATCCCGTTGTTAAGAAAACGGGTTTTAAAAGTTAAAATATTTCCAAAGATTGAAATGTTTTTACCTATGAATTCAATGTAAAATTAATGGTAATGACATAAATTATATTAAATGGTAAAAATATATTCTATTTATAATTTAAAACCATTCAATATTATAATTTAACCATATAAATTATTGTGATGAAAAAAGTTGTTTTTAATTAAAATATAGTGTGTTTTTACTATTCATTAAAATATGAAAGTTATCAGAATAATATGAAAATTTTATCCAAAGTAAATTTTTATATCCTGATTCCAAAGAAGAATTTTATTTTGTCAAATTGAACTTATAAACATGTCAAAACTAGATTTAAAGTGGGTGCGCCATCAAAAGGCGGCAAAACTGTATTTTTTTGAAAAATCCTTATTTTACCCGAAAAAATTATTTTGTTCTCATACAGTGTTCTAGAAAATGTTTAAGATGGATAACAATTTTATAAAATACAAATTTTAGTTAATACTATTCATAATATCTTGTCCACAATAATATTATAATAATATATCATTGTTTAGTGAAACCTGGTATTGCGTACTACACATGCTATCGAGGAAGGTTGTGATTGCGTGTAATGCAAGACAAGTCAGGGATGTGTGTAGTGCAATCTCCTTTTGTAGTAGCGTACAAAAAAATACATCAATGTAATTAAAAATAATAATTCTCATAAAATCTCGGGTTTTTACACGCCACACCATGTGACCCTATAAGGGTGGGGGGCTAAAAAGCATAGTAGAAGAGATAAATTAGCAGAATGAGCTTTTCCTAAAGATGAGATGTCTGGTCATTCCTATGTATCCCATATGGATGGGAATCAATCTTTACGTAGTTATCACAAAGGTTAAATACAAAAAGATCTTAGTTTTAAGGTCTTAGAACTCGGACCATAGAGAAGCAGGACTATCCCCAGTAAAGGCAGACTTTAACCCAATCCCTAAGCCTATGTGAGTCGAACTTAGTGTAGGAAACAAGGTCGTATAAGGTATTTGAAATACATGAAATAAATACAAAGGGTAAATCAGTGGAGCCCCGAATGATTTCCTTATCATGTATTTTTCCTCCAAACGTGCGGATGCGCACTGAGGAATAGTACCAAGAGTTTCAAAGTTCTACTTGGACATGATGAGGTGGAGAAGAATGTGAATCATGTAACTGAAATTTTAGGATTAATGGGTTTGGCGTGATGATGGAGGATAACTTTTGACCGTGTTTGAAACATAGCATCCATATCGCGTTAGCCTGAAATGGGGACAAAAAAATGAGTGTCGACCGCTGACCATATTCACAACGCGGGACTTGTATCGATTTTTTGTCTGAAACCCTCAAGGATGTTGTCACGTAATTGTAGGAGAGCCCTTAGGCCAAGAATCCATGCCATTTGGGTGTCCCTTTGGGTGTGAAAGGTGATTGAATCCCTAGTGAAGGGGAACACGAATCCTGAGAAATGGGTGAAGGCATGTCCGGGTAGAATCTGACATTCCAAGTGCTAAACCAGAGTACCCTTGGGCACATTAGTGAATTTACGAAGAGGACTGAGGGGCTCATCTTGAGAGCGGATGATTTGAAAAGATGGGAATATCGCAAGAGGATGGAAAACTCTGAGGAGTAGGAGGTAAATGGCGTGGTTGTTACAAAACCCAATGTGAATGAGGACGTAATCCCATGTCATATCATATAATCCCCTCCCTAGGAAAGGGTAGGACAAGGTGAAAGGGAGATCTCCAAGAGATGGGGCTGGACCTGAAGTCCAGTTGTCCGGGCAGTCCTACATATCCCATGAGGATGGAAATCAAGCCACACATAGTTCTTGAAGGGTGTAATGTGCAGTTTATCATCATGTAGTAAGGATAAAAATGGGTGAGATACCCCACGTACAGGAGGTGTATGGCGCGGTGAGTAACCCGACGTGGATGGGGACATAATCCCATACCACACTATACAATCCTAATGAGAACCTGGGTCGGGGCCCAAAAAGGCCAAGGGTCCTGAGGCTGGGCCTCGAATGGAAAGTCCTGGCCAGTTTTCAGTTTAACGTCTTTCAATGAGGACGAGTATGGATAAGGTATCTTATCTGGGGATGTGTATGGCATGGAGAGTAACCCGACGTGAATGAGGACATAATCTCATACCACACCGTACAATCCCGTAAGAGTTAAGACTTGGGCCAGGGGCCCGAGATTGGGCACGCGAAGTGCGGCAAGACCTGTGCTTGCAGTATGGACAATAAATGACAGGAGGGATGTGTCAAGGGGATATGTGTGGCATGGAGAAATAGCCCAATAGGAAGTATAACTTAATTCTGATCTACACCGCACAAACATAAATGAGAACTTGGGCTAGGGGTCGGAAAAGGCCAAGGGGCCTTAGGCTGGTCGTCCTGGCCAATGGTATCCATACAACCTCTTGTGCAGTTATCACCTCATCACAGCTCCTAAGCCCATGTGAGTAGTGCTTGGCGTGGGAAACAAGGAGCCGGACTCAGATCCCCTATCATATAGGGGTATAATAGCTGGCATTTCCCAAAGGGATTTCGTTGCTTGTAGATACAACGATGCAGAATAAACCACTACACTCAATATTTGGGACATCTTGGGATGGCTCTGACGAAAATGGATATTTGTCGACCATGTTCGAAACACAGCATCCCTATAGTGACCTAGACTGGGAACAACAAATTAGCATCAACCTCTTACCATATTCGCAACGTGGGACTTGTATCAATTTGTTGCTCAACATCCTCAAGGGCGTTGGCCCGAAGTGGTAGGAGATCCCTTGGGCCTAGCGTCCCCACCATTAGGGGGCCCTTTTGGATGGGAAAAATGATGGAGTCCCATTCAATGGAGTTGGTGAAGCATAGTAGTACCCATATGTGAAAGAGGAAAACACCTATAGAGAGTGGGAAAAATGGTGGAATCGATATGAGCTCGACATGAATTAGGGAAAAAGTCTGCACCACACCATACGTCTTGACCTAAGGGAAGATTTTGGCATTTGGTCTGGGCCAACAGATGACTTTTCTGGGTGTTCCTATATATCCCATGAAGATGGGAATCAAGACATACGTAGTTCTTGAAGGCCATGTAGTTTATAATTGTATGGTGAGGAGGTGGGAGGATAGAAGAACGATGAGTGGGAACATAGTGCGATCATCCTAATCTTGACATGAGTGGGGATAAGGAAACCTGCACTACACCATGGTCCTCTAATAGAACTACACCAAGAGGGAATAGTTGGAGAAAAGAGTTTCATGGTTGGTCTCAAGACAAAATTCTTGATCGTTCCTATATATCTCATGCGGATGGGAATCAAGACACACGTAGTTCTAAGGGTGCAGTTTTACATCTTGCAGGATGATATACAGTTTAACATCATGTGGGACGAAGCAGTTTAGGGTCATACGGGACCTAAATAGTTTAGGGTCATGCCGGACCAACTAGATCAGGTAAATTATTGCTTGAGAAACTTAGCATTGGTGGGAGGAGTTATACGCTCACCATCCATGGTCACCAAGGAGTATGCACCATTGGGGTAAACCCTGTGAATTATGTAAGGTCCTTCCCATTTGGGCTCCAACTTGGGTGGTTTCCTTCCAGGGATAATTGGTGTATGGAGGGCCAATACCAAGTCACCTTGCAAGAAGGAGCGGAGAAGAAATCTCTTGTTGAATTCCCTAGCTATCTTATTCTAGTGTCTTTCCAGATTGTGCAGGGCACAAAGCCTGTTTTCATCAAGTGCTTCCAATTCAGCCAGACAAATTTCATCTACTTTATCTAGTGCCTGCTGGTCATAGACCACTATGCGTAACGAAGGCAGCTGGATCTCGATGGGCAGGATGGTCTCAGCTTCGTACACCAGGGAATATGGGGTCACCTAGGTGGAATTACAAGTCGTTGTTCGATAATCCCAGAGGGTGTTTGGGAGATTTTCTGGCCAACTCTTCTTGTTCTAACAAACCATTTTCTGCAAAATGTTAGAGAGGGTTTTTTTGAATGCCTCAATTTGTCCATTTGCCTGTGCATGATAGAGGGAGGTATGGTTCGAATGGATGTTGTACATGGAATATAGTTTCTTTAACTCAACTGCTCAAAAGATGGTTCCATTATCAGTGAGGACGGCGTGAAGGACCCCAAACCGGTAGATGATGTTGGAGCACACGAAGTCAACGATAAAATGGGCCTTGAACTCCTTGAGTGGAACTGCCTCTGCCCATTTGGAAAAGAAATCTGTAGCGGTCAGGATGAACCTGCACTGGCGAGCTGTCTCCAGTGGATATGGTCCCACAACATCGAGTCCCCACATCGTAAATGTTCAAGAGTACTTGGTGGAGTGGAGAGTTTTTGGCGACCGATGCAAAAAGTTAGGATGAATTTGGAACGCATGACACTATTTGGTGAACTCGATGCAATCTTGGATCATGGAGGGCCAGAAGTAGCCCAGTCTCCAGATCTGATGAGATATCTTCGGCCCAGTCTAGTGGGTGCCGCAGGAACTGGAATGAACCTTCTGCATGAACTAAGAAATCGAGACTCCTTGGATGCAACGGAGGAGAACACTATCGAACCCATGCTTGTAGGGGATCTGCTCAAGACTGGGACCACTTTGGAGGGAAAACTGCAGCGCGTGCCATCATATTCGCTCGCTCTCGGCCCAATATTCCAGGAGGAAACCATTTTGGAGATACTTGATAAAGGGGGCTCTCCAGTCAGGGGTCACTTAAACAACTGCATCTGAGGAACTTGGGGGTCTTGACGTAGATGCTCCAATGGTAAGATGGATTATCCTCAGGTTGTTGTCATCATCTGGGGTGATGGGAGCAATGACTATCTGTTGTTATGTGTGTATAATCAGGTCATCCTACTCGGGTTCTGCAAGTGATGCAGCCAGGCCAGCCAGGGTGTCAGCTTGACCATTCTGAGATCCAGGGACATGAGTAACTTCCGGCCGAGATAGGAACTGGTCCATTAGCTAGAGAGTGCACTCCAATAATGGTACAAGCTCTGGATTTCTGATGATGTAGTCATTTTTGACTTTCTTGATGACTAGTTCGGAATTCCCTTTCACATGAAAATGGGGAACATCAATCTCAAGGGACAGTTCAAGGCCATTGATAAGAGCCTGATACTCTTCCTCATTGTTGGTGCTTCCTTCTGACAACAAGAATGAGTATGGCAGAATGGATTATGCCAGGGTAATAAAGACAATACTCAGGCTTACACTGTTGAGTCTGGGGTCATTGAGCCTCCTGTTAGTGGGACTCCGGGAGGCGCCATCAAAGTGCATTTTCCAACACGAGATGGCATGATCTACCAAGAGGATTTCCTTTTTGGGAAAATCCATGTCTAGGGACTAGCCCGTGGGGGTTGGATGGGAAGTAATAAAATCTGCCAGTGCTTGCCCCTTGATAGATTTATGAGGAATGAACCTGATGTCAAACTTCTGAAGAATTATTGTCCATCGTTCTAGATGACTATTCAACATGGGGCGGTTCAGAATGTACTTCAACGGGTCTACCCGAGACACCGGTTGTACCTCATGGTTCTGCAAGTAGTGTCACAATTTTGGTACTGCGAACACTAGCGCAAGGCAACTCTTTTAGATGGGGGAGTACCTGGTCTCTATATCAATGAGTATACGACTGAGGTAGTAGAGGTTGTTCTCCATCCCCTCATTGTTCTTCTAGGTGATAAGGGCACCGAGAGATCATTCTAGGGCAGTTACGTACAAGATCAGTGGTCTTCCATAGATGGGTGGCATCAGTACTAGAGGCTAGAGCAGATACTGCTTGATTTCCTCGAACGTGGTCTGGTACTCTTTTTCCCATTCATAGGAAGTTCCTTTCTTCATAAGCCGGGAAAAGGGCTTACACTTTCTGACTATATTCGCAATGAATCGGCATATGTAGGCTAAGTAGCCTTGGAAACCTCGAAGCTCCCAAATATTTCTTGGGGGATGCATCTGGATGGTGTCCTTGATCTTCTCTATGTCGATCTCGATACCCCGATATCTAACAAAAAAGCCAAGGAACTTCCCGGAGCTGACCCCGAAGGCACATTTCAGAGGGTTCATCTTTAGGTGGTGGGAATGGAGGAATCCAAACACTTTCTCAAGGTCCTTGATATGGTCTTAGCGTTGGAGATATTTGACCACAAGATCATCCACATAGCATTCCACCAATGTCCTGATGATTGTCTTGAATATACGATGCATGGCCTGCTGATAGGTGGCACCTGCATTATTTAAGCTGAAGGGCATGACCTGGTAACAAAACATACCTTGTGGCACCTTGAAAGCTTTGGACTCCTTATCCTTGGGGGACAATCAGATCTGGTTGTATCCGGAATAACCATCCATGAAGGAAAGGTCTTGTAACCCATTCATGGCATCAATCAACAATTTCATCACAGGAAGGGTAAAATCATCCTTCGGGCAGTGACGGTTGAGATCACAGAAGTCGATGCAGACTCTGATCAATCTGTTCTTCTTCCTTACTGGCATAATGTTGGCTAGCCACTTAGGGTAATAGACCTCCTTGACGAAGTTGGCTCTGATGAGCTTGTCAAATTTGGCCTCAACCATGGCACTGTGAGAAGGGTGTATCTTTCTGGGAAGCTGCTTGAACCCATGATGATTCTCCAGAAGACCGAGGTGGTGGACGGCTACCTAAGGATCTAGTCCTGGCATCTCGTCATAGCTCCAAGAGAATACATCATGATTATATTTCAGGAAATCCATGTATCGTTGTTTCTCCTTGGGGGGCATGGTGGCACTGATCAATGTGCGTCTTGGATCTACCTTTCTACCAAGGTTCATCTGTACCAGTTCATCGACCATGGTAGAGACGCCCTCTTCAAAGGTAGGGGATCATCCCCCAGGTCCTCTTCTTCGCTTGTAGAGGAGTGATCCTCAGTGGGAGAATCATCCTCTGGGTCAGTAGATTTTGACGGGAGGCTGGTACCAGCCTGAGTAGCAGTGGTCACTCCATCGGGAGATTCCGGTACCACCGAAACTATAGCAATGAAGTTTTTCGATCCGATCTCATCTGGTCTTCGAGCCAAGGGGACACGCTTGATGATATCAAAGAAATAGTGGCACATCGGCTTGATCCAGTTGATTCCAGTCCAGTGAAATAGGAATGTATGGAATACTGTTGTTGCAATGGAGTGAACATCCCAATACCTTATAGGGGCAGGAGGCTCCAGGATCACCTGATCCTGATTTGTGTAGGAGTATGAGGTGATTTTCTACAGTCGCTTAGACTTGGGAATATGCTCTCCCCTTGTACTAGAGACAATAAAACATTGCCCCATGTCAGGGGTTGTGGACTCCAGTCAATGGATCAGGAAGACGTAGGCGTCATCCAAACCTGCCTAGGGGTCAGCTACAACCACGACAGGTTTGAACCCACTGGCCTGAATCTGCTTGTCCTTGTTCTTATAATAGTCGGCATCCAGGTAGCGAGCTTCACAAGAGGCAAAAGGAGACATTTCACCTTGGATTATGCCCACTCGACAATTGAGGGAGTACTTGAGGAATTGGTGATATGATTAGGGAACTGTAGCGTACTGGTGGACCCAAGGTCTGCCCATCAATGTATTGTACGTGGTGTCTTGAGAGACAACCATAAACTCGGTGCTAGAAACTAAGCCACCGAACTGGTTCTTCACATGAATCTTACCAACTAGGGTATACTATGTCCTGTCGTATCCCTAGATTCTTAAATTGGAGGTAGTAATATCAACATCAGATAACCCCAACTTTTGTAGTGTCCGTGTCGGGATAAGGTTAATCTCAGATCCCGTGTCGACAAGATAGTGGTGAACCTCCACGCCGTTAAATTGGCCGGTGATATACAGTGGGAAGATGTGCCCATATATGGGAGAGCATTCATCTTCTCCAAATAATGAAATGATTTCCTGACATTCAGCATTCTCAACCGCTTCAGCATGAAAGGCTTTTGCAGCTGCTACCTCTGTCTCAAACTAGAGGGGGCTTCTTAAAGACTTAGCGAGGGCCTCACGCATATCAGGTGATAGGCGAAGGGCCTTGAGTATGTAAATCCTCACTGGGATGGTGGCAAGGTTCTTGAGAACATCATACTTTCATTCCAGGTGTGAACTTCTGGTTGTAGGAGACCGCTCTGTGACAGGAGGCATGGCGGGACCTACTGGCTGGGCCGGAGGCTGACTGGTGATGAGAATATCCTGCTGCTCACTAGTCAAAGCCCACAGAGTATCTACCAGATGATGGTCGGATAGATGAGACTGTTCTGTAGTAGGGAGTGTCTGGTAACGGCATGGTTGAGGTGGCTCTACCTGATCTCATAGCACAAACGGCGGTGAGGGTGGGCCTAATGACATCGGATGAGGAGGATGCGCGTTTTGAGCTCTGTGATGGGCCCGCTGTCTGGTTTCAGTGGCATGCACGTCCTGGCTGGAGGTCCCAACTGATGTGACTCAACGACCCACATAGACATGGCTCCACCAATTTTGTCGTCAGCTGGGGACATTGGGAAGGTTCTCCTGACGTTCCCCCTTTTCGGGAGTCATATAGGGATTTACCAACTCTATGGTATTAATCGAAGTGTACCCTTGACTATCACTTGAAGATTCATCCATTACTGGAAGTATTCTGGGAGGAATCCCCATATCTGGAGGCATGAAGTCACCGAGAGTACGGGACGATGGTGGCATTGGCGGGGCACGTTGATTTCCCTTGCGTCATCGATGCTTACTCTTCTGGGAAGAGGCTGGATGAGATGATGATGCAGAAGTAGCGGTTGCAGCTTCTAAAGGCTCCGACTGATTCAGGCATGCATGAATGATACCATGGGCATGAGAAACCATTTTTCGAGCCATCCAGTCATCATACTTCTAGGAATCACAGTTAGAAACCTGCTTCCACTCACCTTCATTATTGTTGTTGTTGTCTGGCCTTATGACGATGCATGCCACTTGTGCAGGGGTCGGGCCCAGCCTGACTATGTTGTTATCAACCTAGTATTGAATCCATTCTTTGAACATATATCACTTCTTTAGGTTGTTCCCTAGGATCCGGTGATAGGGTCAGTAGTTGGGGTGATCAGTGAGTGTCACCTCTTCTGGCCTTCTACATTCAGGTAAACGCACAATCCCCTGTTCCAAGGCCCTTCTGAAATAGTTGGGGACCTGATTCTCGTTGAATGAGTAGGTCTGGTTTCTACTTTATGGAAAGGGGGTCCTTGGATTCTATCCCTGATGAGGAGATGGAGGAGCCTGTCAAGGAGGAAGAGCCTGGTTGTCCTTCCTAGGCAGTGGTGGCGCATTCCACAGGGGCACCTGCCAATTCTAAGGATGTCGCTGCTGAGTTAGAGGTTGCGCCTGTAGTGGTGGGCCTCTGTGAGGATGGGGGCGTGGCCCTGCTGGTAATAATTCCAACTATCTGGGGGGCGTCTATTTGGGTCACGATGGTAGGATCAGCTCTGACAGCCCTTCTCGTGGGAATTACAGGGGCAACGGACATGTTTGGCTGGCCTGTTGCAGGGCTTCTTCTAGGCGTTGGGCCTTATCGAAGAAGTCTTGAAATCCCCCATGGTAGTTCTGGGTGATTAGAGAGGGAACCAGTTCTGTCTTGACATTCCCTACACACATCGTCAGTAATTTCTCCTAATTCAGTGGTATGTCAAAGGAATATGTAATCCCTTTCAACCAAGTGATAAAGTCTGTGACACGCTCATCAGGCCTCTGTTTGCACTTGAAGAGGTCTGCGATGATCATTTTCCACGTGGTGGAGATGAACTGGTAAAGGAAGTACCTCCAGAGGTCTTCCCAACTGGTTACTGATCCGATGGGGAGTAGGCTGTATCAGACAAATGCAGGCCCCTCCAATGTCTGCACAAAGCAGCGGATCTTGGTAGCCTCCTGATGTGCTAGAGTCCCTAACATGGGCCCAAACCTTGATTTGAAGTGGACCAGGTGATGTGGCGGGTCTCCCATCCTGTTAAAGGGGGATAAGGTGTGATTCCCGAAACATGGAGGTGTCGTCATTTCATCCACCCATGCAGGATATGGCTTGCCATCAGCCGGTATTTCCACCTATCATGTTTCCAATGCCTCAAGGTGGGAAATGAGTTCCAGAATTGGATCATCTTGGTGGGGGTCCCAGTCTTGATGGGGATCCCTAACCATGAGCTCATTGGTGGGTTCTTCAACACGGTAAGCAGGCCCAGTGGCTGGCGGCATGAACCTCGGGGTGGCTAGAGGAGCCCAAGATGGGTCCCTTGGATTTTCCCGTCGTTTGGGATGGTTTGGAGAGACATATTGTACCCTATTGTTGTAAGTTCTAGACTCAACCCTGCCTGCAGGGGCAGGATGGCTAGGGTTGCCTGGAGGCAGCTCACCGAGGGGATGTTGTTCCTGCCCCTGTTGTACTAGCCTAGGATCACCGTAGTCTGGCCATCACTCTACAGTGCGTTCACCCAAGAGTTCATCGACTAACTTCTTCTGCTCGGAAATTTTTTGGCGCAATGTGGCCTTCTTAGGGTCTTCCTCCATCTTTTTCACTGAGGCAGACAGGTCTGAGTTCTTAGCAACTCCGACATTCTCTTTACCCTTACCGGAATTCTGGCTAAGTAATAATGCCTTAGTGGGAACAGGGAGACCTAGTAGGTTCCTTTACTGGAGAGTGACCCTCCTCGATGGGTCCAACAGTGTTGGCATGCCCTCGAGGGTTAATTCCCCATCAAGAATCTCTGACTCATCCTCCTCGTCCACTATGTAGGCCATGTTGACCGCGACCCTTCCTAGGGGAATGTCCTCGATATCGCCTAGGAGGTCAGGCTGCCGCTGGATAGGACTAAAGAGGAGGGAAACATACTGCCCGCAGCCATGGACTTGTGTGTGGCGGGAATCCTCCATGATGATCTTGCCAGAGTATCTTGAAACTCTAAACACATTGCTCTTGGAGGGCCTTGCGGCAGCTTGGTGACTCGGGGTGCTGGGCCGCTGGGAGTGCAGCCAAATCAAATAGATGGCATTGCTTCCCAATGTATTAAAAATGCGCTCGGCTCCTGGGATAAACCACTCACTGATGACAAAGGTGAAAGTGAATCACCCAAAGGGTTTTGAGGTAACATTCAAACTCCTATGGGGTGAGGGATTCTGGTGCGCGAAAATTCTGTGCCGCCACGGGCCAGAACATCTTACAGAAGTGGTCCACTGCAAGGATGTTCCATAAGCTCCTCGACTCGGATTCAGGTTCTGGCCCTTGATATCCCCATTCTTCAACTGGGGGTGGCTGAGGAACTGGCAACGGTACTGAGACAGACTGTTGGGATGGTAGGCTGGCTGGTGGAGAGTACGACGAGCGGGCAGACTGGCTACCGAATATCGGGCTATCCTCTGAAGAGTGTAGTGACCTGCCCTCCACATCACGGTAAGATGGGATAACTCCCGTAGTCCCTGGATCAGGTGCTAGGGCTGCTTACGATAGGCCGCACTACTGCTCGCCCGCCATTGGTCCCCAAAATATCTCTTCGTGATCTCTTGTCGAGGTAGAGAGCACTTCTAGTGACAACAGTGGTGATTGAACGACCTTAACATGTGGGGTCACCAGATTTTCATTCTCCTGAATATACTTGCGAAGGGAGGCATTAATCTGATAGAACTCACATTCTGGGGGTATTAGGATAATGTGCCTTTTCCCGGCCCCATCCCTTGACTCGGATGAGTGAGGGGAGGGTTCCCGAGCTGAGTCATATTCTGCTTTAGAGTCTGAGAAGCGGACTGGTTTGATCTCTGTCCGGACCTTCCCATAATTCTCCTTATGTTGGCGATGACCCGCCTTCATGCCCCTGGGTGGATCCTCAGGACAGGGTATATTTCTGACACGAGGTCCTTCGGCGGCACTGGTGCTGGGGTGAAGAGGGTTTTCACCTGAGAAAGCTGGGGTGTGAGGAGCGTCGGGACATATGTAAAAGGGGACATGGGGAGGACCTCCATGGGTAGAGCTGGAGTAGGAAATACCTCTGCTAGAAATGGAATGATCATGGGGAGGACCTCCATGCTTGTTTCCCTTTGTGACATCAGTATGTGGAGGATCCTTGTACTGGGCTAGCTGAACACAGGTAGGGCCTCCGTGCTGGGTGTAGGTGGAGCGAGGCTGACCTTCATCCCTCTGGTTTATGAGGCAAGGAGGACCTTCTATAGTTGTTGAGAGAACACGGGGAGGATCCCCACATTGAAGAGAGACCGGACATGCAATGTCCCTACACCGTCTGTCAGGGGCAGGAGGAACGACTCCATATCCATTGTAATGGTCACGGGAGAGACTTCCATACCGAGTGTAACTTCTGTGAGGAGGGTCCTCATTTGAATTGAGGGTGGCACGGGGCATACCTCCATACCGAGCCTCAAAGCGGGGAAGGCCCGTGTTCTCTGTGGTAGTGGTACGGGGAGGACCTCTGTACTGGGTGGCATTATTGTGGGTTAGCTCGCAGTAGCCAAGAGAGTCAACCCAGCTTTCCTGTGGGGAGGTTGGGGCCTCGATCCTGGTCGGGTGTATAATTTCCCATGATCAATGTATTCATGGAACTGATGATATGTGTCGGTGGTAGCTCAGGCCACATTATCCATCGATGTTGACACCCCTTGGCGGGTGTCCTCAGATTGCGCTCGACGCTGGCATCGGGTTGGACGAACCAGATTTGGTGGTGTAGGTACGTGGCGTACCTGTTCCTTATCCAGCAAGTTTGGGTGGCGGCGCTGACGCGACCAGGTGGGATCCTTCACTGGGATCCCCTCGAATGGGACTCTGACCGGGCCAGGCCAGACGTCATCTACCTCATCCGCGTAAGGTAGGGAGTCATCAAAGAGTTCCAGGGAGAGGCTCCCAAAATGGTTATATGTCAGCGTGGGGAGTAGTGGCTCCTTGTGCGGCCCTCGGGGGTGGAATTGGCAACGAGGCGCTGATGCCTTCAGATCTAGGAAGGCCATATCCCGAGTCGGTATTATTCCCTCCTCCTCGTAATGGCGCATGAGGTCATTGATTACCTTCCATTGAATAACCTTAGATGGGGAGGTGGGGCATGGGCACCCCAGGGCCATGGGTGTAAAGGCTGTTGCAGAAGAGGCGGAGCTACATGGGACTGCCGCATTGGTACTTCCCCTGCCCCTGCATCGGTGTGCAGGCGGTGATCGCGTTTCAAGTGCAACAACTTGATTCCTGAGGATCAGGGAGATTAACTCGTCAGTGCTAAAAGAAAAAGGAATCAATGACCAATGCCCCAGCATCATTCCATCTTCCATGACTGGTAAGAGGGATCCACGCTGAAAATGTCGCTGAATGGGATGTCCAGCGTTCTACTGCCTCAACTTCTATTGATTTTCATGTCAGGCCTACTATTTGCTTGGCGGGACCTTGCGCCAAATAACTGGATCTGGTTACACGTCAATACATTGATTCCTCGAGCACTAAAAATCTTTAAATATAGGAGAATAATGTCACGTTGGGTTCACCATTTCTGTTTCTGACGCTTTCGTTGGGGTGTGTGCATCCTATCTGTGGAGGACGCACAGTTGTTTCCCCGCATTCCTGCTTTCCAAAGGTGGGTGGAATCCGTCACTTTTTCAGTGATGTTTGCTCCTTGATCGAAACGAGATGATGGTATGTCGGTTCTTCCTTCTGTGGATTACTCCTCGGAACTCGTCACCTAGTCTAGGTCTCCCTTTTAGATTTAAGACGTTGTTTGTGAAACTCTTCCTAGAGTCATATCTTCATGGACACCAGTTAATTATACTACTTCCGTCGGGACATTCCAAGGGGTTCGTTCAGGGCAGCAACCTTCAGTCAGGGGAGTATTCACGTTGGGCATCACTGACATGTCTGAGCATTGGGACACTCGTGCGTCTATCTTCTATCCCTTATTGTAGGTCTTCTCGAGGGCGCGGAAGCTCGAGGCATCCCACATTGAACGCAGGGAATTATATGCCATAAGAATGTCTCTGTGGTTTTCCTCAGCTTCGTATGTTTAACATAGGGTATGATTCAAGTTTAACGTCTAGTGGAGATGGATCATACTGATCAGAACACTGACTGTAGTGGATCGGATGGGTGCAAGCCCTAAAGGGAACATCGATATTGAGGCCAAAATGTGGTTGGCTTCCTGATTTCTATTAAATGGAATGTAGAATGGGTTGGCATGATCCCACCGGGATGTGTCAGCCTAGGTAATAATCAATATGGATGATGGGGTGCTGAGTGAAATGGGTGGAGAATGGTATGGAACTGTCATGAGGATAGTAGTAATATTGGGATTGAGTCTCAGGGAGACTTCTTATGTATCCCCATGATAGGGAATCAAAGTCTGTGTAGTTCAAGATGGCGACAGGACGCCTAAAGAGGCGGTCTGTGAGAATGGATGTGTGGATGGGACCCGGAGGAAGTGGAACCTCTAGGTTGGGGCATAAAATTCTCAAGACACATAGGCTCGAGGGAAAGGTCAGTCGATGAGCTTGAATTGGGATGTACACATAGGACAACAACCCGATGATGTGTATGGTGCTTACACATGGTTAGCAGCCTGGGTTGGTCTGACCCCACTAGGACAGACCAAATATGTGGGTCCCAGTAAAGGGGATTGCAATGGCTTGTCGCCGAATAGGGGATGCAACATCTTACCGCTGATCAGGATACAATGGATTACCGCTGATTGAGGGACACAATGGCTTACTGCTACGTGTGGTTTACAATTTAACTTCATGCGGGATGAAGGTGAACCGACATGAATAAAGACCTGGGGTCTATATGGATGGTGTGGCTGAACTGACATTAAGGGGGGTCGGAATGACCGGGTGTTGGGAATGAACCTTGTGGAGACTTCCTATGTACCTTGCCTAAACAAGGATCAAAGTTCACGTAGTTCGGGTTGGGTATGGGGCTTACACTCTAGGCTGCCTAGGGTGTTGGTTAACTGATATGAAGGGGGTTGGAGCGACCAATGGGTGCTGGGATTGAACCTCCTAGAGGATTCCTACGTATCTTGCCTTAGCAAGGATCAAATACCTCGTAGTTCAGGATGGCGTATGGGGGTTACACTCTAGGCTACCCAGGGTGTTGGTGAACCGATGTGAAGGGGGTCGGAGCGACCAGTGGTTGGTGGGCTTGAACCTCGTGGAGGCTTCCTACGTACCTTGCCTTAGCAAGGATCAAATTCCTCATAGTTCAGGATGGTGTGTGGGGCTTATACTCTAGGATGCCCAGGGTGTTGGTGAACTGATGTGAATGGGGTTGGAGCGACCAATGGGTGGTGGTCTTGAACCTCATGGAGGCTTCCTACGTACCTTGCTTTGGCAAGGATCAAAGACCTTGCAGTTCAGGATGGGGTATGGGGCTTACACTATACGCTGCCCAGGGTGTTGGTGAACCGACATGAAGGGGGTCGGAGCGACCAATGGGTGGTGGGATTGAACCTCGGGGAGGCTTCCTACGTACCTTTCCTTATCAAGGATCAAAGACCTCATAGTTTAGGATGGGGTATGGGTCTTACACTCTAGGCTTCTCAGGGTGTTGGTGAACTGACGTGAAGTGGGTCGGAGCAACCAATGGGTGATGGGATTGAACCTTGTGGAGGCTTCCAATGTACCTTGTCTTATCAAGGATCAAACACCTCGTAGTTTAGTATGGGGTATAGGGAATACACTCTAGGCTACCCAGGGTTTTTTTAATGGTTAGTTCTTGCTCTAATCCCACGTGAGTTATTCTCGGTGTGAGAAACAAGAGACAGAAAATACATGATGATCACGTCGTGAAAGGTGCATCTGTGGGAAGTGGAGTGGGGCTTACACGTGATCATAGCCCAAATAGGAAACATGGGCTTATGCATGGTTAGCAGCCAGAAGAGTTTGGGACTTACTCCAGGATGGAGGCTCGGTGGCGACAAAGCCCAGTGGGAGAGGGATTTGGCACCGAAGAAAAGAGGGGCAGGGATGCTATCTCCTACAAGAAAATATAAGGGCTTACACCAGAGTGGTTTCCCTTTTCCCACATAGGATGCATGGGGGAAGTCACAGTTTAACTTCATGAGCTGAGGATGATGGTTCTTGGAATTTTAACATCCTGCAGCTCAGACGAGGCGGGTTCACTCTGCACCACTATGACTTACATAACCAGTACCCTCTGCACCTTGGTGAAGAGAGGGGATAGGCAACGCCGTGGCTAGGGGGTGTCATGGAGTGAACCATTGGGGGGTCCACGTTAGCATGGCTATGTGAAGAAGAAATAGTTGTTAGTGTTTCTATGAAAAGAAGCATGAGGCGAAGCAACGCAACAGGCAGTGTTCTCCAAGGGACTTTGAAATTTCTTCATGCGAACCTAGGAGGTTGCACGGGAGATGGAGTTGCAGAGAAAATGGGTTTACGAGTAGAGGCCTCATAGAGCTCTGGTTCTCTATGCAAAGTAAGGGCTTCATGAAGGTTCGGTCTTCGTGAAGTGAAGTGGCCTAGCCTAGGAATAGGGAATAGGTGCATAGAATAGGTGCTTCGTAAAGTGGAAGGGAATTCGTGAAGCAAAGCCCTACGAAGCATGGGTGACTCACGAATCAAGGTCCTGTGAAGCAATTTTATTCGCGAGGCATAGTGACTCGGCCTTATAATTTGATTCATGCATGCATGGGGGGTGATTCGTGAAGGATGAATGCTCTATGATTACCAGAGTCCCCGTGAGGATCTCCTTCCTTCGTGAAGGCCTATGGGCTTTGCGAAAGGCATCCCTCTCGAAAGAGGGGTGAAAACAAGGAAAAGGGGAGGTGCTTCGTGGAGTAAAAGTACCTTGAGCAGCTCATGGTTTGTAGATCAGAAAGTGCTTCGCGATTTGAGAGCTGAGAAGAGGAAAGGTCGGATGATTCGTGATTTGGGCCTGGGGAAGGCCGTTATTTATAGGCAAGAGGCGTCGTGGAGTAGCGCTCGCTCAGTGGGAATATGGACTCCACTCCGTGGCGGGCTCGCGAATGTCAAAGGGGCTCACGGGGCATCTCGCCTCCTAGATTTGTGGTGGGCTTGCGAACGTCAAAGGGTTTTGCGGAGCATCCCACCTTATGGCTTCGCGGTGGTCTCGCGAACATCAAAACGGCTCATGGAGCATCCCGCCTTTATGCTTTGTAGCGGGCTTGCGGGGCCATGGTGCTCCGCAAAAGGTATTCATGAGGCAGCTTTAGGCACTTTATTATTATCCTTCTCCCTTCTGATTTTTGGCACCAACAATGGTCAAATCACTGAATGTATTGAGAAGGATTTTCAAAATATGAGTAGGGAAATATGAAATTTATTTTTATGAATTCAAAGATTTCTCCTGAAGTTTCAAAGTATGAACGCCTATATAATGGGGTGAAGGAATCATATGAATTGACACTATTTATACACATATAATAGAGTGGAACTGCTTAAGTATTTGTGGTGAAAGGTTCCAAACAAGGAATATATTTGTTGATTAAGTGATATACAAAAAATTTTTCAATATTTTGGTATAAAACAAACAGTGTGCAGAGTCATTGGAAAAAGGTGGTGGAAGAAAAGATCAAAGGAATAGTGGTACCAGGAAGAAGTTTCCTATCATGTGGTATCAAAAAAATAGCATAAAGATGTGATCAATCAAATAGGATGTAGAGGTTATTGGTTGAAAATGTTTTAGAAGTGATCTAATGAACATGGAATATGATTAAGTTTCATTAGACCATGTATATCAGATAAAGAAGTGATCAGATAGATGTTTTAATAAAAAAGTTCAAAAATAATTTATTGCTCACATTTTACAATAAAGTGAAGGAGAATATGTAATTTCAATAAGATAAAGTGGTAAGAAATTAACACAATGACAACATACTTAAGCCTATTGTTTAAGGTTCTTACAATTGTTTTAAAAAAATTGTTACATATTTTATATATATAAGGAGAACATGCACTGTTGATTGACTATCGTTTTACACAAGTGAAATGATGTTCTCTATTTATTATAACCACAAAAAAATATTATTTTATAGTGGTTTGTAAGTTCTTGGATTACTTTTATTCCATGATAATTACTAGATTCTATTAATAAGTAGTGAAACTTGTAAATACATGTTTTCATGTGGTTGTTATTATTTTCTTGTTTTCCAGCAGATTCATTTCTCACTAACCAAAGGCAAAGGTTGTTTCTTAAGTAAGAAAATATAAAAATAAAATATCAATTATTCACCCCCATTATACTCTCAGTGATTACATAGATCCTGACTATTTCTTTCAATTTGTATCAAATAAAAGTTTTCCTTTATTGAATATTTATTGAAATTTGAAGATAAGAAAGCTTCCATAGATTTTTGGGAACTCTATGAAAAAATAATAGGACTCATATCTTCAATGGGAAGAACCATAATATTTAGAATGATTGAATTTTGAATTATATTATTTCCATTGGTTATGATTTTCTTGAGGCTACTACATATGGTTTCCCTCCTCACACGAAGGGTGTCCCTTAAGAGCTTCTAATAAGAAGAATTTTGAGAATGATGGGAAATCCAAAAATTATATATTATCCTCACTCTCTAAAAGTGAGGTTATAAGAGTTAAAGGAGTTATAATGGATAAAGGAATATGGGATAAGTTGAAGAACATTTATGAAGGAAATTTGAAAGTCAATAAAGTTATGTTACAAATCTGGAGATGTATTTACAAATATATTAATATGGTTAATGATGAATTTGTTGGCAACTTCTTTAAAATAGTTAGTAACATTATAAGACCCATTAGATGTCTTAGTGAGATATTAAAAGATTTAACTATTATTCAAAATATATTATGTATTCTTCATGATAAATTTTATGCCAAAGTATCATCCTTAGAATATATAGATCTTGAAAATATCTCTTTGGATGATCTATATAAAATTATTATCGCATACCAAATGAGAAGATAAAAGGATATCATTATGAAGGAAAAGTTTATCAAGAAATATCTTTCTAGCCCATCAAGAAAATAAAATATAATAATGTTTCAGTTGAAGAATAATTTAGTGACTCTCACACTAAAGATGATTTTAGAAGAAAAAAATGATGAATTTAGGTTCTTGTTTTCTAAAAGGGTGAAAATAGACCTTTGGAAACACAAGGTAAAGTTACCGCTTAAGTGATTCAGTTGTGAAGCTATTGGAAATTTTGCTAAAACTTATTCAATATTAAAGGAAGATTAATATATTGATAAATAATATATAAATTTAAAAATACCTATAAATAATAAGGTATAAAAATTATATTCCTTTTCTAAAGGTAAGGACAAAAAGTTCTCTAAATTTAATAAGAGAAACTTTTATCAAAATGTGAGGAAGATGATGAAAGTGAGGTGTAAGCTAAAAAGTCTAGTGATGATGCTACTAAAAAACTTCTTATTATAAAGGTTAATGATAAAAAAGTTAACCAGTGATGAAATCAGTATCTTTGAAGAATAATAATAAGAGAATCATAGGGATTTTATGCTAAATATATAATTGAAATAAATTCGTGAAAAGATTATTATACTTGAAATGGTGAATAATAAGTTAATTAAAGAAAATATTTTAGTAAAAAAATCATGAATTTTTTCTGAAATAAAATAAAATTTTCTAAAAGGGATCGATGATATAAATAAATTACTTGATGAAGAGAAGAACCTCAACATCAAGAATGAAGAGAATATAAATGTAAAGGAGGAAAAATTGATCTTGTTCAATAAAAACTTGATAAAGCTGAGAAAGTAGTAACAAAATTTAAAAACTCTATTTCAAAATTTGGTGAATGTTATAAGAAATGTAAAACTGATAATTATCCAAAAAAATAATCCTCATAAGTTAACAACATGTCTGAATATTCTCATAAGAAGAAGCAAGTTAAGATGACCATGTATGTTTCCAAAACAACCATGGTTAAAAATACTGAAAATTTTAAAGTTTCAAAGAATGAACCAAAACATACTACAATTAGATATTTTTTTAAATATAATAAGAAATCTAAGATAAAGAAGAAGATATCGAGAGTTTACCAAAAATTTGGTGCATAAAAAAGTAACAAGGTGGGTGCTAAATAGGATGATGGAAAGAAGGTGCATAGTTCAATATAGCTTGTAAGTTATAAAGGAAAATATAATTTCTATGGATATTTTAGGTACTATAGAGGATTTAGTAATAAAAAAATGGTTTAGTCATCAAAATAATAAAAAATCTATGAGGAAGTAGAGGTGGAGTTTGAGGGCTAGTTTTCCACTCAAAGAATACAGCCTGAAAAATCTAGTTTGTAAATTAAAAATAGATTTCAACCTATGGATACTATTTTTAAAAGATATGATTGGCCTATAAATATTACTAAAGAATATATTGTTATGTTTCTTTCTCAAAAATTTTTTTATCAAAATTATCAAATCCTTACCTGAAGGAAGAAAATTCAAGGAAAGGCCTTAGTTATTGAAACTTCTCTCAAGATACAAAAGTAAATCAAACTTTGATATTAGACAATGGGTGCTATTTATGTATGATAGGATATTTTAAATTTTTTAGGAATGTAAAATATTATAAATAAGGTACAATGAAATTTGGAAATAATGAGTCACTCAGAATTGAAGGAATTATATATGTTGTCTTAAGAAAATAAATATTGAAATACTACATCGATTTGTTTTATAATATCTTGAAACATAATTTTTTAAATGTTTCACAACTTTTTTATTATGATAATGAAATTAAAATGTCCCATGTTTTAGATGGGTTGAAATTTATAAAGGATTTTCAAATTTGTATTGGTGCATGGACTAAATTTTAAAATATGATTTGGAGTGGATTTCAGAGTGTTAAAATAATTAAAAGTGTAGCTTTAGATGGGGTTTAAGGATAAAGATGTTTCTCATGTGTTTATATGAGTTTTTGGGAGCATTTGTGTCCAAGGAGTCACTTTTAGGTATAAGTAGGTAGGGGTGTACTGTTGGTTTAAACTATGTGTCCCTCCAGGATAAATTGTGCAGACTAGTCCAGGGGAGCTGAGTGTGTTGCATGGTTTGGTCTAACCATGTGAGATGAGGCACAAGAACATGTGAGGGGTCTATAGAAAATTTTAGAGGTGGCACACTGGTTGTACATGGTTTGTAAAATCGTGTTCCATGCCTTCATGCTTAGTTCCACTTTGGTAGTGAGCCTACATGGTTGGTACATGGTTTGTCCAAACCATGTGGCTCATTAAAGGGGGGTGATTTTACGGTTTTCCCATACCTCCTATTTCTTTCTTCCCCTATTATTTCTTTCATCTTCTCCCATGCACTCCACCTACATGAATACTCTCATGGGATCACCTCTATTCTTCAATGAATCTCCCTTGATCGACATTACAATCAAGATTCATTGATCTATTTGGTTCTATATCAGTAAGATCTTGATTCATCTTTCTTATTACTTCATTTTACTTCTCCTTATGGAATACTAATTCCATGTGATCTATTTTTTCCTATTTTAAGGGTTTTTTAAATTTCATTTATTTCTCTTGAACCATCTTGAATCAAATCCTCTTAATAGATGATTATAATTTCATTTATATACGATAGGTGGTCTACATGATTTAAATTAAAAGCCTCGTCATTTATAAAATACTTCATTATGCCATGTTTTATACTTTTTTTGCATCTCCTTATAAAAGTGAAATAGATATTTCACATGCTAATGCCATAATTTATATTTTCATTGTTATTTTAGTTTAACCATTTGATGTTTTTCACCTCAAATCAAACCACCCCCTTGGGGTGTGTCTCTTGTATTCCATAACCCTTATGTTTTATCCTTGGAATTAAAATCATCATTTGATCTTGTTAACTCTCCTTTTTTAACATGAAATGGTTAAATGGAATACTTAACTCCTCTACTCATAATTGAATTGATAAATAGAACTTATTGAACTACCTTGGTTGGGGTAAAATGATGAATAGAATTGACTTTACCAAGTCCAACTTAATTACTTATAAATAGAGTGAACCAAATGGAACACATGATTTGTGATGTGGAATGTTTATAGGCATGGCCTTATTAACTAATACTAATTTAATTATAAAGTAACATGTTTATATACATAGCCTTATTTATTACTTATTCTTGAATTGAGTTGGGAAATCAAGATGAGTTGTATTTTTGGAATGGACATGTCTCAGGGAATATACCTAATTATTAAATTCACATGCCTGATTTTATATTATTATCCATGATTCTCAAGTATTATGTCCCTTCTGATTCATGATATTTGGGCATGTCATCCCATTAATATGATACTCGCTCATGGCATCCCATTATTGTGATACTCAAGCATGGATTCCCTTTTGATACATGTTACTTAGGCATGGCCTCACCTAATTAAATGTGATATCGGGCATGGATTCCCTTGTGATTCATGATACTCGGGCATGGAGTCCCCTATTTAAATGTGATACTCAAGCATGGAATCCCATTATTTTGATTCATGATACTCTAGTATGGTTTCCCATTACTGTGATTCTCCGGTATGGTGTCCCATTAATGTGATACTCAAGAATGGAATCCCATTATTGTTATACTCGAGAATGGAGTCCCATTATCCTAATACTCAGTCATGGAATCCCATTATTGTGATACCTAGGCATGGAGCCCCTCATTATATTCTATGATAATCTTGTGACTGTTCTTGGACACCTGAGTTACACATCTGGTCCTCTCTAGCACTATATATCTATATATATGGATATATGTGTTCTTATGTATAGAGTATATATATATATGTATTTATATATATCTACTATACATATATATGGTGACACATCATCATAATATTCTATCTTGGGTCGAAGTAGGTATTTTCAATCGGGTGTTCCTTGAGGAACTAGATCCTAACTTATAACATTTTTTTATTTATTACACTTCCTTAATTGTTATACCTGAACACTTTTTATGTTATATTCATAGAATGGTTTTAATTAGACACCATTGGTGGTGGAATATTTAATATATCTCACACCCTATTCCGGTCTCTATTTCATTATGGTACCCAAACATACCACATGGTTGTAGGTTTAGGATCATGGATTTATACTTGTTCAGTTATGTGTATACATGGGATCTTAGGATTAGAGGATTGAGACTATTCTTATGATACCCATGGTGATTGCCCTTACAGATTTTATTATTTTTTTGTAAGTTTATTGTATTGCCTTACATATTATTATTACTTCATTTATTATAGCATTGTATATACAAGCCTGATTGTATACTTGACATTGGCCACACTATCAGTTATTTTCTCTATCTTCTAATGTTCTTTCATTTGTACTAATTATAATATTTATTTATCTGTTACATAATATTGTGTTTCCCTGATCATGAGGGTATAGTCTCCCATCAATACAATCATTAGAACCTCTCTTCTTGTTGGTAGCTTATGGCATATGGTGAGGCATACTTGAGTCCATGTGACTGACTGTATTAGAGAACAATTTTAGTAGATCCCGATCCAGGAGATTAAAAAGTGGTATCATAGGGATTTTTCCTTTTTCTTACTATTTTGGGTGGGTAGATAGGAGACGAGGAATGTGTTGGCACTTTGTAAATAGTCATGTCTTGGAGTTATCAACCCTTGTATGGGGAAAGGAACAAGTATTCAGGGATGGGACTATTGTTCATGTTGTTTGTTATTATAATTGATTATTATTTCATCTTGAGTGATTTATGTACCTTCTATTTCTTATTGATTTAAGATATTATGGTATTTTTTCCCTTTTCCATATGGAAAATATGTATCATTACATGCATCATTATAGGCACATAGAGATTCACATGTCAAGAATATAACATGTCGTGTAGGTTGAATTATTATATTTCCTGACATTTTGATATATTCCTTGAGTGTATAACATGCTCGTGTGATTATTTAGAATGTTTATCAGTGTACCATGTTTAGGTGATTATTTATAATTCTTTCTTGTATACCATGTTGTGTGATAAATTTCCATGTTTACTTATAATTATTTATAGGTGATACCATGCCTTGAGATAGTTATGGTATATAGTTGGTTAAATAAAATATATGAATCAACCTAAATAGTGTTTTATCGTATATCTTGATTGTGGAATTATTTTTGACTAGCCGATTATAACATGTTTGAGTCATGTATAATTGGTTTCATGGACTAAAACATGAATAGTTAAAATTAAACAACTTCCAATTTTTCAATTTATAACGTGTATGGGTGATTTATAAATTAATAGTGTACATTCATATAATTGGGCCATTATAAATGATAGGTTTTAGTTACATGAATTCCAATTGTAAATTATAAATGTGTGTACCTTTATAATTTGGGAATGGTGATTCATCTAACAAAACCATTAAATAAATATAAAAAAAATTAAACAATGACCTATAAATGATGTAATTACTTATGGGTTATATACCTGATTCGACCGAAGTAGGTCGGTCTTGGACCATTATAGATGCGAGATAAACTTGACTCAACCTAAGTAGGTCGATCATGGTGATTTGTTATTATTATATGAACCCAATAATGGTGTATTGAATCTTTAATAAATCAAATGCTATTGGGTTTCATTTAAATGCACCCAGGATGGTATGATGGTACCCTCATTGTTCTCCTTTATCTCTTGTATGTCTTAGTGATTAACCCATGTGGGTATACTTATTCTATATGGGATGGTTATTTAAAGTGTTAGTAGCCACTTATATGGGTTATGTATAAATTTATTGAGGCACCCTGCTGAACTAGTTCCCCTAAAATTATAAAGACCCTATAGTCTAATTTTTGAGATTTATTATATAAGGATTTAGATAATTAAAATTCAAATTATAACCTAAAGGGTGTTATCCTCTATCACATGGAATTTAATTTTTTTAACTAATTCCAATTGTGATATCATTATGGATAAATAAAATGGGAAAAAATGAATTTATAAGATAAATTTCCTAATTATGAAAGCATGCAAGCTAAATAATAATTCTTGAAATGAAGTTTGAAATAACTTGCATGTGTGCCTTAGGTCATTAGCTAAGTAAAGTACTAATAACTTTTCCATTATAACTGATACTTGATGTTATCAAATCTGGTTTAACAAAATAGATAAAATGAACCCTTGATGGTATTCAAAGTTTTACCCTCGTGTAAGGGTATTTTAAATCTTCCCCTGAGTTTTTCCTTAGATAGGAATGTGAGCATTTCCCATAGACTTATCCTTCTATCACCTTAACTAACATGATAGGTGGTAGTACCTAATGATCTATTACATTGTGAATCTAGTTTTAGGATCGACTCCTTGTGTTAAAAAGTAAGGGTTTATCCTGGTAGTTCCCTTAGAACATAAAGCATTGTTAAATGTTTTGATGAGTTTTCAAACGTTAGGCATCGTTTGACCATCATTTTCTGAAGTATAAATATTAGTTTTTAAAATGAAACCTGGGTGTAACGGGTCGTTTTGTGGTAAATTTAACCTTGTTGAGGATTGGAACATCATTTGATGCTCAAGTTCAATGGTTTAGGAATGCCTAATGCATGGTTGGACATTTATTAAGTCATTTGACCCTTATTCTTCTTCTCTAGTGATGGAAAACTCAGTAAGTCATTACCTAGGCCAATAGTCATATGAGGTAATATAACTATGAACTTAAATCTTTTGTATGGTATATCAAATATTGGGATAAATATGTATTATAGAACTACGTATAGTATCAAATGATGTTCCATTGTGTTGATGAAATCTTAGGATAGAACGCATTGATACATGAGGTTCTCGTCAAGGTCTTAAAGTAGTTTATAAATCTGTATGTGTTCAGTGGAATAATCATTTAAGATTGTAGCTATTATTCATGGGTCATCTCTAAGGTAGAGTGATTTAGGAGTTAAAGGAAATCTAGATCATCCCAATGTTCGGAATTATGATGATATTAAAGGATTGAATGTTGTAACATTGCTGATCAGTTTGGTTTAGCTTTTATGCCTAATTCAAGTAATGTGTGTGAGCATGGATCGGGATATATCCATGCATATTTATAGATTAAATCTAATCTAACATGATTTTAATTAGCTAGTTTTCCTCTCCTTTCATTTTATAACTTTGTAAAAGTGTATTGGCCACGTCTTAGACCTATGTACAATGTTTGATGGAGTGTGTGCTATGGGATGAATTATTATTCATAATAAATGATGACTAGGATAGTCCTATGGTGGGGAGAGTGACACAAAACGTGCTTAACATATCTAAGTAAAGGGATTGAAACCAAAAAATGCAATCGGGACATTGTTAAGATAAATTTTGGAAACCCATGAGGCCGGTAAGTTCAAGTTTCTAGTCCATTAATCGATGCTCGAAATAAAACATTATTATGGGTTGGATAGAATATGGATTATATATTTAGGCTCAGGGAACATGATTGATTTATAGAATTTAATGCTTGTGATACATGTTTGTGCTTTCATGGTAACATGAAAATGAAATGTTTGGGTGTGTACACAACCTTTTAAGACATTGTTAGTCAAGTTGGAATTCACTAGTTATTCTTAAATGATCATAGTATGCCTCAGGTGCTAAAGGCATCATGGTTGAGTAATGATGATGTTTTTTAAGGTGTAGTGTAGCTCATTAAAATAATTTGGATAGTGGTGGTTCTAATTTTTTTAAACGATAGTTCGATACCATTGGTTAGTTGGAACCCATTTCAGGCACTTCATCCAGATCTGATGGGAATGTCTTGGGTCATGTGATTAATTATTGATAACCACTTAGTGTACTATAAGATTATTGATGATCATTCCCATTATATTTAAATCATCTTGGGTATGTTAAGAGGGTGTTAGTTATACAGTGAGCTAAAGAAAGGAATTAAATTCTGAGTTGTCTTGATGAATATACTCTTTCAGTGTTGTGCTATAGAAGCATGGATAAATATTAGAGGCATAGATTATCCTGGGTGATATTGGGATTAACATGAAGGAAGTTATTGGATAGACTCATAGACACCAATCGATTCTCTAACTCGATATCCAGGCAAGATATCATTGTTGGGATCAGTCAATCTTCTCAATACATGGACATTTCAGCAATGTACCAATGTCTCACTTGTAAACTATGGGGTATGGACTACCTTGGATGAGCTCCTGGGACACCAGTACTTGATTCCAATTTTACCCCAGACTTGTAGTCAGGATAGGATGATATGTTTTTAGTGTGATGATCCAAGGGTGTTAGATCAAGTACACACCTATGTTCAAGTGGTAACATGATGACATAAATGAATGGTTGGGTTGTAGGTGTCATTGGAATCCGGTTATGGGATTTAGTGAGAATGCTCTGGATAAACCTTGAAATTCCTTATGATAAAGAATTGTACTCAGGTTTCAGATGCATCAGCTACTAAAATGATTATTTTTAGGGATATTTATCCAGTAGTGGCATTAATTTCTTTCCTATTTGTTCATTGAATATGGTTGGTGAGGAACCGCATCAGGAATGTCATTGGGATGAGATTAATATAGTGCAAGGGCTGGACAAGACTTTCATAGAAAAGATGGAATGATCATGATAAATGTGGTTAATTGGGAAATGACTATTTGGTAAATTTTGGAATCATTATAGGATCGTCATTAGAATTCTAAGTGAGTGATCAAATAGAAAATTCTGATGATGGAGGTATTGTGACTTAGAATTTCCCATTTAAGCTAGAACTAGTGGTGGAGAGCCTCATAACATGGTCGGTGAAAGGGAAAATGAAATGAACATGTATTGAGTTATATGGGAATGGATAAGCACTATATCAATGTTCAATTTTCAATATGATCATTATCTTTAGTTTCAACAACTTATGTACTATACACTTAAATAGATGCTTGAAGATGCGTTGAGATTTTAAAACACAATGTGGCCATTTCGGCATGAAATCCTCAACCCAAGTAGGTCAGTTTATGTTTCTTCACTCTCCAATACTTCTTAGGATGATAAGTTATAAGGCGGGGATATTTTAAGGTCTCATGTTTTAGACAAGTTGAAATTTCCATAGGATTTCAAAATTTTCATTTGGTGGATGGAGAAATGTTATACTAAGATTAAAACTAGAGTTTTGGGGATTGTAACACTTAAAATTGTTTTTTTAGATGTAATTTGAATCTCAAGAGATTTCTCAAGTATTTTTATGAGTTTCAAGAGCACCATGATCTAAGGACACACTTTTAGGGAGAAGTGATTAAGGGTGCATGGTTTGTTTAAACCGTGCAGTCCTCCAAGAAAAACTGTGAAACCTGGTCTAGGGGATCTAAAGGTGTTGAATGATTTAGTCTAATTGTTCAATAGGAGGCACATAGCCATGTGGTGGGTCTATATAAAGTTGTAGAGGTGGTGCATATATTGTGTAGGTTTTGGTCAAATTGTGTGCCTAGGCTGCATTATTTATGCCACTTGTGTAGTAAGACTACATGGTTGACACATGGTTTGGTCAAACCATGTGGAAAAATCATATAGGTCATTAAAGGTGGTGATTTTATGATTTTTTACCTACCTCCAATTTCCCCCCTCTTTTTCCTTCCCTCTTCTCCCATGCACTCCAATCTCCCTACTCCTCCCTTAGTCTCTCCTCTAGGCTTATATGGACCTCCCTTATTCAATGTTGGAATCATGCTCTGTTAGTATCATTGGATATGTATGAAGGTTCTGGGAATAGTGGATGCGCAGTTGGGCCGACACCCAACTTTGATTTTAACCATGATCAATGATTATTTGGAGATCAATACAAATATGAATGCTAGTCTATACAGAATAGAATCAAAGATTTAGATAAAGAAATAAAAGGCTTGAAACCTTTAGATAAGATCTTGCGCATCATGTTTATATTTAATTTAACTCATTTCATAAATAAAATATTACCTAGATATTCGTTGTTTTCTTCATTGATGATGTTGATCATCTGGAATGACCCTTCCGGATTATATTGTTGCACTTTCAAGGATCCAAACTAGAATCCATTTAGCGGTGATCCACATGTGGTTCGATGGCCTCCGATTAACACCGCTTGTTCTCCGGGTACTAGTGCGGCGAAGCGAGTGACTTGTGTTGGTCGTTCTTGATCACTTGTTCTTTGGACATGAAGAACGTCTCTTGTTCTTAAGATGTTGGGAAGAGGATTAGAGAGAGAAATTTTTTAGCTCAACAATTCTCAATTCACTAGGTGTGTAGTTCGGTACATGGCACAATAGACATATATATCTATTTTTTGACATGGGGATTCAGTTACAATATTTAATTATGTAACAACAATTAAATACATTCATAACCTTAGAGAAAACTCATGCTATAAATAATAATACCACGTCATTATTAATGGCACGCCAACTTGTGAAAAATATAATTATAAATAAAATTATGCATCACAAAATAATAACAGCATTGTTTTAATTTGTGCCAACTAGTTAAATAATTATTTATCGTCCTGCAAATAATTATTTTACTACTGGACCGGCCTTGGTCCTCTCGAACTCCACTTCTATTTATTGAAGTACCAAATAAATAAATAAATAATTTATTCTCTTAAATAAATATTTTATTTACAAACTAGTAAATAAATATGTATTAAATGTTCAAAAATAAATAAATATATTTTACCCATAATCCACTGAACAAATATTTATTTAATTTATCAAATCATTTTAACTTGAATTAAATTATTCTCATGTCTTGAGAATAATATTTTTTTAATTAAATTCAAATAGAATTTAATCAATACCACCAGAAACACTTAGTGTGTGACCCTCTAGGATTATTTCTCGTTGGCATTAGGCGGACTTGCCTAAAGTCTAAGATTACTATCTAGAAATAGGCCAAGGCACACAAGAGAAAGAACCTAAAGTCACAACAATGACATCTACATATGAACTCTCACTGTGTAATATAATCTCTTTTTCACAATATCTCATCAAGTAGGTTTCATGATAGTGTCATAAACTTTTATGCTTCATACATCATTTTTTAACTACCAGAAATAAACTCATCATTACACCATGGCCAGGGAATTTTTCACAAAGATTATATTTCAATAAAAGGGATGAGATATCAACTTCCATAAATGTAAGGGAAAAATCCTTCCTCAACTTATCCATTAATAACATGTCACTCAGGCCCAACCAACGTACCCTACTTCTCACCAACTGTTTGCATGCTGGTTTTTGTCATTAAATCAAAGTTCACGAGTCGTGACATATATTAATGAAAATATTAAAGTCTAAGGATCATTACACATGCTCGTAGATAGAAATATCTGATGACACCAAAACACGTAGAATTCCTATTGGTGGGTCTGTTCTCATAATCTCATGTCTTGGAGATTAGCAAGCGCAAACTTCATGAGAGGAAGTCTCATATGCTTACGAGTACTCACACCTGACGGTCAACATGTTATGTGTCCCATCATAGTATTTCATCCAACCATAGAACTATATTTAAGAATATTGTTATAGAATTTAAAGGTTCTCATTATAGTGGGGAACTGTCATAACCTTTTGAATGCAACAAGTACTCTAGGATATTATTACATCATAGTTATGCATAATAATGAACAATATGTAATAAAATGTTTAATATTTAAATACATTAAATATCCATTTAATCAAATTACAACCATTTGGCTCTAGGACACCAACTCTTACAAACTCCCACTTGTACTAGATTCAACTACCTATGACTTAAAAGACCTCACATGGTGATCATGTTTCTACTGAGTCAAGGCTTTAGTCAAGGGGTCTGCCACATTGTCTTCTATGGAAATACTGCTCACTAAAACTTCACCTCTCCGAGAAAAATCCCTCAAGATATGATACTTCCGAAGTATGTGCTTTGTTTTTTGAGGTGAACTTGGATCTCTTGTGAGAGCCACATCTATAGTATTATCACAGTACCGTGTGATGGGATCTTTACTACTAGGTATCACATCCAGATCCTAGACAAAGATTCTCATTCAAACTGCTTCTTTAGCTGCCTCAGAAGCTACGATATACTCGGACTCTACTATAGAATATGAAACCACACTATGATTTGATCTCTTCCAGCTCACTACACCTCCATTCAAAGTGAAGATGTATCCCGTTTTCAACTTCATGTCATCTTGATCATTCTGAAAACTAGCATCTACATATCCTATGATGACTAGTTCTTCATCTCCTCAATAAACTAGGAACATATCCTTAGTATGCCTCAGATAATTTACGATAGTCTTGACTGTCATCCAATGGTGGTCACCTGGGTCAGGTTGATTTCCACCTACTGCACTCAATACATAGGCAACATCTGACCTAGTACATAGCATGGCATACATGACTGACCCAATCGCCGATGCATATGGAGTCCTTATCATTATCTTTATTTCTTCATGTGTCTAAGGAAACATTTTCTTGTAAAGATAAATGACATGTGATGTTGGCAACAATACACTCTTGGATTGTTCCATACTTGATCTCTTCAGTATCTTATCAATGTATGTACTTTGACTTAGGCCCAAAAATCTCTTGTATCTATCACAATGGATCTTGATCCAAATAATATATGTTGTCTCACCCAATTCCTTCATGAAGAAGCATTGATTCAACCATGCCTTAATAAACTGTAAGATTAGTATCTTGTTTCCAATAAGTATTATTTTTTCCACATATACTATTAGGAAAATGACTACACTCCCACTAAACTATTTATAGAAACAAGGCCCAAAATCATTCTTGATAAAAACCAAATTTCATTATGGCTTCATTAAAACAAATGTTCCATGACCTGGATGCTTTCTTTAATCCACAAATATATTTCTACAACTTTCATACCTTATTGGAATCCTTTGGAGTCATAAAACCTTCATGTTCTATCATGTAGACATCTTTTTTAAGGTTCTCGTTAAGGAAGGTTCTTTTGACATCCAATTTCTAAATATCATAGTCATGGTAAGTGGCAATGGAAAATAGAACTCTGATGGATTTCAGCATTGCAACTGGTAAAAAGGCTTAGTCATAGACAATGACTTGACTTTGTTTGAATCCTTTTGCAACTAGTCATTCCTTATAGGTATTGATTTGTCCTTCTATGTCAATTTTCTTTTTAAATACCCATTTTTAACCAATAGTCCTAATATCAACTAGAGGATCTACCAAAATCCAGACTTAGTTTTCGTATGTGGAATCTATTTCAGAATTCATGGCTTCTTTCCACATGGAAACATTTGTGCCACTTATTGTTTCCTTGTAGGTTAGAGTATCAGTATTATCAACTAATAATGAGTCACCATCCTTGGTAACTAAAAAACCATATCGTTCCAGTTCTCTAACCTCTCTTGTAAACCTATACAGCTATTTTTTCTTTGAAATAGTTCTTTCTTCCATAGGGCTTTATGGAATTTGTTCCTGTACCAAATCTTGTGTACCTTGAGCCTCAAATTCATCGAAGTCTATCTCTCTCCCACTATCTCTTTTGTAGATGTGATCCCTCTCAAGTAATATGGAATGTCTTCCCACTATAACCTTATTTTTTGAGTGGTTTTATAGGTAATATCCCATTCTTTCCTTGGGGTATCCTATAAAGGTACACTTTGTGCCTCAGGGTGAAAGTTTATTACCTAAAGAGTCCTAAACAAATGCATTTCTTCCCCACACATGTAAATTCAATAATATGGATTTCTTTCCACTCCAAAAATCGTATGAAATACCATTTATTGATTTATTTGGTACTTAGTTTAGTATGTTTGTGGTTTTTTATAATGCATATCCCCAAAAGGATAATGGAAGACTCGCATGACTCATCATTGATCTCACCATGTCCAATAGGGTGTGGTTCCTCCTTTCGCTCGCACCATTCCATTGGGGCGTGTATGGAGGAGTGATTTGGGATAGGATCCCAATCTCCCATAAGTTATCAATTAATTCTTGATTAAGATATTCTCCACCTCGGTCTAAGTGGAGTTTCTTAATCTTCTTACCAATCTGGTTATCAACTTCATTCTTATATTCATATAACTTATCAAAAGAATCTGACTTATACCTCATTAAATAGATATATCCATATCTACTAAAATCATCAGTAAAAGTTATAAAGTATGACTACCCGCCCCTTACTTCAATTGGATATGGTCCACACACATTGGTATGAACCAATTCAACAAGTTATTTAACCCTTTCACCTTTCCCACTAAATGGGTATTTGGTCATTTTTTCTTGTAAACATGCATGACATAAACCAAGTGATTTTAGTTCGAAAGAATCTAAATATCCATCTTGATGTAACGTTGTCAAGTGTTTCTCGTTTACATGACCTATCCAGTGATTCCAAAGTTGGGTGTGGTATGAGTCATTTGAAGTATCTTTGTAATCAATTTCCATTACTTGGTTTTTGTAATTCAACACATAAAGACCATTGTATAAATGTACCCCATCAAAACAAATGATATCTTTGAAAAAATAAGTAAAATTCATTTCCAAACATAAAAAAAATACATCTGTATCTAATCTGGATAAAAAATAATAATGTATTTAGTAACAGACGGCACATAATAACAACCCTCTAACACCATGATCATCCCAATTGGAAACGTGAGGTGGTAGTACCTGACAGCTACATTTTCAATTCTGGCTCTGTTGGCTTCTTGTAGATCTACCTCCCCTCGTTCAATATTCCCTAATCTACTTGGTTCCTATATTTGGATACATATGTGAGAACCACAAGCTGTATCTAATACCCAATTTGTAGAAATAGATAGATTACATTTGATAAAAAAATGCACATGAAGCTTCCCCTTGCTTCTTAGGCTGGGTGTAGTTCTTATTTTAGTGGCCCTTCTTGCAACATGAGAAACAAACAGCCTCTTATTCCCTTGCCTCATCTATGATCTTCCTTTTCTTGGAAGGTCTTGAAGAAGCTTTGGTCTTAAATCTCTTCACCTTCTCTTTCCTCTTATTCACCATAAAGATAGAAGGCTTCTCATGATGCATATCTTTGTCCACATGGTGAATGAGGATAAGAAGATCAGATAGATAATTCTCAATGTTATTCATATTAAAATTGAAAACAAAGTTTTAGAATCTCTGAGGGAGTGATGTGAGAATGAGATAGGTGCCCAGTTCTTTGGGGAGTTTAAACCCTAGAACCTCCAGGAATTCAATATAGCTGATGAGTTTAACTACATGAGGCCCATATGGGGCACCTTCTCTAAGCTTACTCTGAATGAGTTCCTTAGAGATCTCAAACCTTTCATGTATTTCTCTCTCCTGGTAAACACCATAGAGGTTATCAATCATGATATAAGCATCCATGTCTTCATGAGACTTCATGAGATCACTAGACATTGATAATAGCATCAAACATTGAATGTTAACTGCATCGTTCATATGTTTCTCATAGACCAGGAAATCCTCATCACTCGCCTCTTTGGTAGGAGGATCAGGTAATGCTGACTCCAGCACATAAGACTTCTATTCATGGTGTAGGATAACCCGAAGGCATCTAAACCATTCTTGGAAGTTACTGCCGGTGAGGATGTTGTCTTTATCCATAATTGATCACAGGGATAGTGTGGTTGACAAGCTTGTCATTTTTATTATACAATTAAAAAAGAAGATCATTAGTACTTTATTAATTGCATTTTATGAGAAATAATAAATTTTTATTAAGTATCCCACTATTTTATTAAGTACCAATAGCCCTAACCATTGAACTCGGAATTTCCAATTTCCATGACATTATATTGGAAAGGATTCATATTACCCTTCACATAACCCCAACAAGGGTTGGTCAAGCTATTAAAAGTTATTTAGGTAGGCAGTTATTTTCTAATGGTGTGCCTGCAGCTCCTTGATTTGTTGAGTGGACTCCCCAATCATGAAATCGTGACTTTGGATTTCCTCAACTCTTGCCTCCAATATTACACCAAGTCTATCAAGGGATACTCATCTTGATGCAATATGTTTAAGTCAACCTAAAACCTTTCATAAGGACTTCTGTATAAAAGTAAGTGTCCCAATAAGGGTTGGTCAAACATGTAGTTTTATTTCTTTTTTCCCTTAATCAAGAAACATAAGGCTTGGTCTGAATTAATATTTTATTTGAAGGATTTTTATCTCTTATTCATTAATTTCTTATTATAATTATCACATGTTTGTTAAGATAAATAAGAACTTACTTAAGTTATTAACCATGTCTTGATAATATTTACACACAAGTCTGGTTTATTTTAGTTCCGTCTTGAATTCTTGTTTAATTCATTAATTATGTGATCGTGACAACACATCCATAATGATAAACCATGAAACTGACAAAAATAAAATAAATTAAAGGGAATTATCATGAAATTTTCTAATGGTTAGTTTATCTAGTAGTTTATAAACTAACCCTAACCTAGGGGAGAAGCATCTTTATCCTTTTGGGTTTGTGTTTATAGCTTTCCACATCTCCACCTCTATATATCCTAGGACTGGTTTAGTCTCAGCTCTATCTTAAACCGCCTCTAATATCTTGGGAGTTCCATCCATTACATATGAACATTTTAACTCACATGTAGGTCAGGGGTAAAATAGGGTTTTACATAAAAGAAACATTGGTCATGCATGCTCTACATATTAATGAGGAGAAGGCTCACAGGCCAAAAAACTTAATTTAAATAAATAAATTAAAAGAAAAAATTCACATACAAAGGTCTTGGTCAAGCTCATGATAATCCATACATTCAACTATATTTATGCATAAATAAAACTAGCATGCAATTATTTAATCGTTCTTATTTAAGATAAATCATGCTCGAATCAATTAATTATCATCTTTAATTAATAAATTTTTTTATCTTAAACCCTTTTCTAAATTTCCTTGATATTATCATCCATAATAATTTTAAACAAATAAATTCATTTAAAATTATATTTTTATGTAAATTGTACCTTGGAGGAAACCCAGTGAATTCCTATTCGTAACTACCCAATGAGTAGAAATGAACATTACACAGATATTAAATTAAACACATATATATAAAACACCTATCATGTGTTTTGCCTCATCTTTACACCTGCACGATGGTGCACGTCTCAAGGGTTTGTATAATATAATAATAAATTTTAATAGATCTACATAATTTGGATGAGTATATGGTGTATACTATTTTTCACCATCCATCCAAAGTACACACCCAGGGAAACAGCGTGTGAGTGTGCTTCGCAAATCTTCAGTGTACACGGCATTTCCAGTGGGCCACACACCTTGTAGTTCCTCATTACATAGTCTCCAGCTGGTCAAGCCATGTATAGGGTACACGGTCTAACCCTAACCTGAAGGGACTACACATTGTTTCTAGTGGGATACATAGAGTGTAATCCAAAAACTGTATGCCACTTGTTCATGGTCAACACATAGAGTCATTAAGAATTAGAAAAACTCCAATGAAACAGCTTGGTTTGGCAGACCAGACCTGGTCCATTAAACCTTGGCTACCCAACATGTAGTTCCAAATACACGTTGTGTGTTCTGGTGTTGTATGGCTAGGAAACTTTGGAACCTCTGGATGAGATCCTCTGTTTTATTTTAATCAAAATTAAAAAGAAAATATTGTTTCTGTAAGGTGAATGATAAATGAAGGAGGAGGAATGGATCCCGAGATTCATATTTACAGAATGATTAACTTGAATTGAAAAAACTAAATTATTAAATTTGTAAATAATCAACGAAATATTTAAATAATTATAAACTATGATGTAACCTCGCTCTAATACCACTTTAAGGTTCTGGGTGCAGTGGAAGTGCAGTTGGGCCGGCATCCAACTTTGATTTTTACCATGATCAATTATTATTTTGGGATCAATAAGATGATGAACGCCAATCTCCATAGAATAAAATAAACGATTTAGATAAAGAAGGAAGAGGCCCAAAACCTTTAGAGAGGATCTTGTACATCATGTTAATAATTAATTTAATTCATTTTATAAAGAAAATAATACCTGGATCTTCAGTATTTTCTTCATTGATGATGGTGATCATCCGGAATGACCCTTCTGGATTATCTTGTTGTGCTTGCAATGATCCAAACTAGAATCCCTCTAGTGGTGATCCACACATACTTTGATAGCCTTTGATCGACACCACTCATTCTTCGGGTGCTAGCACAGTAAAGAGAGTGTCTTGTGTCGGTAATTCTTGATCGCTTGTTCTTTGGCCTTGAATATTGTCTCTTGTTCTTAAGAGGGTGGAAAGAGGATTCAAGAGATAAATTATTTAGCTCAACAATTCTCAATTCATCAGGTGTGTGGTTCGGTACATGGCACAATAGACGTATGTGTCTATTTATTGACATGGGGCTTCAGTTAAAATATTTAATTGTGTAATAGAAATTAAATACATTCATAACCTTAGAGAAAACTCATGATATTAATAATAATTCCATGTCATTATTTATATCCCACCAACTTGTGAAAAATAGAATTATAAATAAAATTATGTGTCACGAAATAATAGTAGTGTTATTTTAATTTGTGCCAACTAGTTAAATAATTATTTATCATCTTGCAAGTAATTATTTTACTACAAGAACAACCTTGGTCCTCTCAAACTCCACTTCCATTTATTGAACACTTGAATAAATAAATAAATAATTTATTCTCTTAAATAAATATTTTATTTACAAACTAGAAAATAAATATGTATTAAATGTTCAAAAATAAATAAATATATTTTACCCACAATCCATTGAATAAATATTTATTTAATTTATGAAATAATTTTTACCTGAATAAAATTATTATGTAGTCTTGAGAATAATATTTATTAATTAAATTCAAATAAAATTTAACCAAGACCGCCAAAAACACTTAGTGTGTGACCCTCAAGGATTCCTTCCTGTTGGAATTAGGTGGGCTTTCCTAAAGTCCAAGAGTACTATCTAAAAATGGGTCAAGGCACCCAAGAGAAAGAACTTAAAGTCACAACAATGAAATCCATATACAAATGTTCACTGTGTAATATAATCCCATTGTCGCAATATATCATCAAGCAGGTTTCATGATAGTGTCATCAACTTTTATGCTTGATACGTCATTCTTTGACTACCTAAAATAAACTCGTTGTTACACCATGTCCATGGAATTTTTCACAAAGGTTCTATTTCAATCAAAGGGTAGAGATATCAACTTCCATAAATGGAAGGGACAAATCCTTCCTCGACTTATCGATTAATAACATGTCACTTGTGACGCACCCAACATACCCTACTTCCCGCTAACTATCTGTGTGATAGTTTTCGTCAGTAAGTAAAAGTGTACGAGTTGTGACATATATTAATGATAATTTTAAAGTCTAAGGATCATTAAACATGCTCACATATAAAAATATCTGATGACACCAAAACACCCAGAATTCCTACTTGTGGGTTTGTTCTCATAATATCATGTCTTTGAGATTACCAAGTGTGAACTTCATGAGAGGAAGTCTCGTCTACTTATGAGTACTCACACCCGACGTTCTTCATGCTATGTGTCCCATCATAGTATATCATCCAACTGTAGAACTATATTTAAGAATTTTTTTATATCATTTCTAGTTTCTCATCATAGTGGGGAACTTCCATAACCTTTTCAATGAAACAAATACTCTAGGAAATTATTACATCATAGTAATGCAGAACAATGAACAATATGTAAAAAGATGTTTAATATTTAAATACATTAAATAACCGTGTAATCGAAGTACAACCAGTTGGTTATAGGACACCAACTCTTACAATGTATTAGTAATATATTTATTCCTATTTCTTATTAATTTATTTCCCTCTTCATATGGAATACTAATTCTATGTGAGCTCTTTTCCCCTATTTTAATGGTGTTTTCTAATTTCTTCAATTTCTCTCGAATCGGCTTGAATCAAATTCTGTTAATGTATGAGTAAAGATTCCTTAGTATAATATAGTTATTATACCTGCTTTCCCTTAAAAGTATCTTTATTTATAAAATACATCACCATGTTGCATGTTTTACTTTTCATGTATCCGTTTATAAAAGTGAAATCAATCTTGTAAATGATAATGCCTTAATTTAAATTGTCATTGTACTTTTAGTTAAACCATTTTAGGTTGTTCACCTCAACTCAAACCACCCAATTGGGGTGTGTTGATAATGTTCAATAACCCTTATGATTTATCCTTGGAATTAAAATCACCCTTTAAGAAAGTTAAATCACCTTCCTTCAAATGTAATGCTGGAATCCTTCACTCATAAGTGAAGTGATAAATAGAATTAATTTAATTACCTTAGTTGGGGTTGAATAATTAATGGAATGGAAATTCCCATGGCCTACTTAATTAATTATAAATGGAGTGACCCAAATTGAACACTTGATTTGTGATGTGTAATGCTTATGGGAATGTACTTCTTAACTATTCTTGATTGAATTGTAAATTATCATGTTTATATATATAGCCTTATTTTTTACTTATTCTTGAATTGAGTTGGAAGATCAAGATAAGTCGTATTTTTTGAATGGACATATCTTAGGGTCTATATATAATTATTAAATGAACATCCCTATTTTTATATTATTATCCATGAGGCTTGGGCATGGAGTCCCTTGTGATTTATGATACTCAGGCATGGAGTCCCATTAATGTGATACTCAGGCATGGTGTCACATTATGTTGATACTCAGGCATGGAGTTCCTTGTGATACATGATACTCGGGCATGGAGTACCCTAATTAAATGTGATACTTGGGAATGGAATCCCTTATGATTCATGATACTAGAGCATCAAGTCCCATATTTAAATGTGATACTCAGTCAAGGCATCCCTTGTGATTCATGATACTTGGGTATGGTGTCCCATTAATGTGATGCTTGGGCATGGAATTCCATTAATGTGATACTCAATCATGGAATCCCATTATTTTGATACTTGGTCATGGAATCCCATTATCATGATCCTTTAGCATAGAATCTCATTATTGTGATATTTGGTCATGCAATCCCTTATTGTATTCTACGATAATCTTGTGACTTTGCTTGGACATTTGAGTTACACCTCGAGTCTTAGCTAGCACTAAATATCTATATATATGGATATATATGTTCCTAAATATATAGTGAATATATATATATGTTTATATACAAATATTATACATATATATATATATATTGACATATCATTCGAGTTATTCTAGCTTGGGCCAAAGTAGGTATTATTGGTCGGGTGCTCCTTAAGGAACTCAAGCCTGACTTGTAACATTTATTTATTTGTTGCACTACCTTACTTGCTATACCTACATGCTGTTATATTTTATATTTATATAATTTATTGCATTATACACCATTGTTGGTGTCCTGCTGAGTATATCTTGCACCTTTTTTGGGTCACCATTGCACTAGGGTACCTTAGTTGACCTCATGATTGAAGGTATAGGTTCATGAATTTATGTTTTTTCCATTATCCATGTACACGGGAGATTAAGATCATGGTACTATGCCAGTACTTAGGATGCTGATGGATATTGAACTTGGGGATTTTATTCTTTTTCTATACATGTATTTCATAACCTATTTTATGATTACTACTTTATATATTCTATCATCACACTGACATGCATGATTATATAATTAGTGTTGGCCTCCTTATCAGTTATTTTCTTTTTATTCCATTACTCTTTCATTTATACTTATTCTCTTATTGATTTATCTATTACATACCATTATGATACTATGATCATGAGGGTATAGTCTTCCCACTATACCATCATTATATCCTTTATGCTATTAGGTAGCTTCTGGCATACGGGGAGGCACGCTTGAGGCCATGTGGTCGTCCGGATCGAGGTACTATTTTAGTGGCTCCCAAGATAGAATGATATGGAAGTTTTTTTTTTGAAGAGATGGTTTTATTATTTAAAGACTTGAATATGTGAAAGTTTTTATGATATTAAAATGAACTAAGGGAAACTTGTTTCAAGTTATAGATGCTTATATTTCATGCTATCTGAGTATAGTGAAAGAAAATTGGTTATGGAAAAAGAGGATGGTACATATGTTCTAGAAAAATATAAGAAATATGAAAAAGGGAAAAGGTATTAATGATATTCCTGAAAATAAGAAGATATTGGTGTTTTTCAATATTTTAGAAATGTAAGATTACAAAATCATACATAAGAAATTTAAGTTACAATCAACTCATCCCTTGGTTCTTATACCTTCTGATTTATAAAGACTAATGAGAAATCAACTAAAAACATAGAAAATTACTTTATTTATTTTATTTAATTTTATACTGACATTAAATGTATGTTTTTTAAACATAAGTTATAAGAACTAAAAATGTTTAAGAGTTTTATGAAAAGTGCTAAAAATAATGTGAATATTCTACGAAGAAGATTCAAACTAATAATAGGGGGAATATACAAATGAAAAGTTTAAATACTATCTTGAAATTCATAGAATTCATCATAAATTTAGTGCAATCTACACACCACATAAAAATGGTGTTTTTGGAAGAAGAAATAAAATTATATTTTAGATGGTACGAACAATATTTATTGAACCTGATACTTCTTGATTCTTTTAGAGACAGTCTATTGGAGCAGTAGTTCTTATTCAGAATCAATGTTTTTATAGGATGAACTTTAATATGGCTCCTTACGAGATGTATTAAAAATAAAACCCATGTTTAAAATACCTAATTGTGTTTATAAGTATATTAATTATCAAATTCCAAGGTGAGAATATTGGGAAGTTTGATCAGATAGGTGTTGAGGGAATATTTCTTGGATACCCTCATAATAGTATAGGATTCATGTGTTATAATAAATAAATAGGAATGATTGTTGACTATGTAGATGTGAAAGTTCAAGAATATTCTGATAATAAATTTTTAGAGATAATTTTATATATTGAAGAAAGGGAAGATGAAGTGGTTACAATTAAATAGCATGGAAAAGTTATTGATAAGATTTATAATGTTGAAGTTGTACAATATGAAGATTTTGACTTGGCTATATCAAGTGGTGAGAAACAATTAATATCATCACATCCTAGATTGAGGAAACAAGTTTAAGTCCAAAATAATATTAGAGATCAAATAAAATTGGTTCAAACCATAAGAACATCAAGTTTTGTTTCTCATACTTCCTTATATTCACAGGTTCATCCAAGAGATGTTGAAGGAGATTTAGAACATCAAGAGTGGATTATTTCCATGAATTAAGAGCTAGATTAGATCGATAAAAATGATATATAGTTACATTTATCCAAACCATAAAATAAGAATGTGATTTCAACAAAATTGATTTTTTGAAAAAAGTTGAATGAAAAGGTGATGTGATAAGAAACAATCCATGACTGGTTTGTAAAGGTTACCCATAGATTGAAGGAATTTATTTTTATGAGAATTTTCCCAAATATAAAGTCTTGAAACATTAGAATAATTATTTTTATCACTTCACAACAAATATATAAGATATTCTAGATAGATTTCAAGTCATATTTTCTTAATGGAAATCTCAATGAATAAATTTATATTGAACAATTGTGTTTCTTATTTCTTAGTAAAGATTAAATATATGTGTATAGATTGAAGAAGGATTTTTATGGGTGGGAGAAATCTATAAGATATTGGTATTATAAATCGGATACTTGCTTAAGAAGTTGAATTTCAAGAAAGTAAGAGCTAATAGAAACCTCTACATAAAATAAAATAAAGAATTTTACCTCATTGTAATTGTTTATATTGATGATATTATATTTTTAGGGAATGATGAATAAATATGTAGAAAAAAATTAAAAGATGAATAAGTTATTTGAAATGTCTATTCCCATAGAAATGAAATAATTTCTAGGTTTAAAAATATCTCAAAATAATAAGTACATTTTCCTATCTCAAGATAAGTATGCTAAGGAACTTATAAAAAAATTTGGAACGAAATATTTAAGGATTATTTTTACACCGATTTTGGTGGGAACAAAGACATAAAAATATGGGGATGGATAGGAGGTTGATCCTAAAGAGTTTAAATATTTTATTGGAATTTTTCTATATCTAACAGCTTTAAGGACAGATATAGTGCATGTTATTACTTTATGTTCCACGTATGAAATCATACCAAAGGAATCTCATATTATAGTTTCAAAAAATAATTATTAGATATATCAATGTCATAATTGATTTTGGAATTAAATATGAAAGTATAGAGACTCGGGATTTTCATTCCTAAAAATTGCATATTTTTAGATGAATATTCAATACATTTTACAAATACACACCTAAGTACTATAAAGGTTCAGTATATTTAGAGACTAGATACAAAATCTTTTTATTCCATATAAGGTCTTAAATATCTCCTATAAATATATTCTCATTTAGTAAACTTTATAGACATAACAAACTTAAACCTTTCTTTATAACCAGGGTAAAGAAAATATAAGAAAGGTTGAGCTTGGATTCTTAGTAAGGGTAAACATGGGAGATATCAATTAATGATCACAAGAAGGAATAATATAAGCATAATGGTATGATATCATAAACATGACTTACAAGGTTCATACCAAATTTTTGAAAGATCATAAAAATAAATCATAGAATAAAACATTATCATCTCAAATACATGCATCATAAGAGTAATAAATCACCATAAATCAATCATTTACCATAATTTCATGTCATATAAGTGTTTCATGATCATAATTATAGAAACCATTTCATATGTCAATTTTAAAAACTGAGACTCTTAAATTATAGTGGATTAGGAATCCCTTTATGTTTCCCATAACATAATATATCAGGAATCTTCACTAATTTTCCATAGTGGATCATGCATATTAACTTGTTTCCCATAGTAGACCAATCACATCATCATGTTTCATATAGAGGATAAAGTGCATTATATTATTTCCCATAATTATCTCATACGATATTAATATTTACCCAATTAATTGGATAGAGATATTGGTCCCATCTGTCACATAATTCATACATTTTTTTACAATAAAATCATTAAAAAAATTCATATCATCATATCATAACCCATTCAATGAAATTTGGTTCCATAAACATTTCATCAATCCATCATAGCATAACCCATGGCGAAAATGGGTTTCACAATCATCTCATAATCATAATCATAAAACATCCATAGACTAAATAAAGATGGTACCATTAGATCATACCCCTAGTAAAAGGTAAGAAACACTATTTTTTGTAGTTTATGAATATAAATTCCATAAAAATATCACTTAATCATTCCTAAGGAAAATATCATTTCCATTATGAAATCGCTTATTTAAAATCTAAAAATTTCCCAAATATTAAAGAAACGTTTTATTTGAAAATAAACTTTGAAACTTGTAAGTTAAGTTTTAAATAATTAATTTTCCATGATGGTGGAAAATTTGATTCATGTTGTACATGTTAAAACCAATATTTCCTTCACATTTTTTGGTAAAAATTCATAATTTTCTCTTCTGAAAAATGATAATAAAGTGCCTTTTAAAAAAATTGTAAAAAAGTAAAACATGGGTAAAAATTTATTTAAAAATCATTGAATAATAGTAATAAATTATTTTAAAACATTTTTATAAAACAATGACATGGAAGAAAAATTATTTTTGACCACATAGAGAAATAAATTATTTTTTCCTAAAACTTTAATTTTGTCTCTTTAGTTATTAAAGAGAGGAAAATGAAAGGAAAACATATATTCTATAGGAATAACCAAGGGAGAAGAAAGTACAATATTTTATTGAGAGATGAACCATAATATATCGTTATCTTAAACTTAATCACAAACAATCTTAATAAACAAAGAGATTATAATATAAAACTTTTTCCACTTTGGTAACTTTGGATTCATAATCCCCATAAAACAAAGAGCCATGATGGATATGTAAATCCCCATAATTTTCATAAGAATATTTAAAAAAATTAATGGAAATTATATACACCACGTGAAATAAAAAATTGGTGAATATTTCATGTGTCTCAAGAAAATAAAAGTGATATTAAAATCCCTTACCTGCTTTGGTAACTTCTGAATCATAAGCCCCGTGAAATAATAACTTTGAATAAAACTTTAAATATCATGAGAATAAATAGATTCATGATATAAAATATAAAAGGGGATTTATATACACCACATAAAATAATATAGGTGAATAATATAACATATTTCCCAAATAAGACAATTTGAGACAATAATCCCTTACCTCAAGTCTCGACTTTCTTTATATAGGTTCAGAACTCCTCTTCCTCAGAAAACCACCTTAGGTTTACACCAAAATCCTTCTTAGGGTGGATTCATAATCAAAATAAACCCTCTAGTACATGTAGTGATAATTAATTAAGATATTTGTTAAATTCATGGCTGACCAAAAAGGATTTGTAAGTGTGAAGAGGAGATGAGAGTGGATTCCCTTTTATAAGTGGGGGAGAGGACACACTTGGATTTTTTGAAAATAAAAAGATATACCCACATTTTACACATCCCAAAAGCTCCAAAATTGATAATTATCTTATATTATATTATATAAGGTCTAAATATATTCATTTAATAGGAATTGGAAAACTTTTTAGGTCATTTTAACCCTTATCTTTTTAGTTTAATCTTCTGGTAAATTAGTTTTAACCTTAACTGTGGTAATTAATTTTTATTATTTTTACTATTAATTATAACAAAAAATTAAGTGAAAATTATTATATAATATTAATTATTCTCATTTAAATTATTTAATCTATTTTTTCAAATTCAATTCACAGAATTCAAAACATTTAATTTAAAATTAATCCCATATACGTGATGAAGAAATGGTTTTCTCAAGAAAAGGTTTCTATTAGTATGGAAAGTTTTAAAACAAAAATTCAATATAATATTTAATTAAAGGACATGAATTAGATAAATAAATATATAATTGAACTAATTTTACTTTTAAAACCATATTAAAATAAAATGGATCTTGTGAATTCTTCAAAAGAAAAGGTATTTTTTTAATAAAAATCATTATTTTTACTATTCATTGAAAAATTAATCTCTTTAGAAAATTATTAAAAATTGAATCGAATATAATTTTTACATGTATATTTCAAAAAATATGTTTATTTTTTTTAAAGGTTGGGGCCGAAGCCTCATTTATTATTAAATCAAAGCAAAGACCTCTTTAACTGGGTAGAGGGAGACCCATTACATAGCATGAAGGCCCAATGGGCATTTAGCCCATTACATGACCTGTAGGCCCATTTTTTTGTCCCAAAGCCCATTCTGTGAATAGTACTGCTACAGTACCCGCAATGCTACAGTACTGCACAGTACCCACCACTGCTACAGTACTCTGCCGCCGCTACAGTGACCTGCCGCTGCTACAGTGTCTGTCGTTGCTATAGTGCTGTTTCTGCTACAATACGCTACAATACTGCTATAGTAACCTGTGCCCAATGGGATTTGAACCCCCATTTTTCATGTAGAATTAAGGGGTGCTTACCACTAAGCCAAACCCCAACTACAAACGTGTTGTATGGGTAACGAGGTATTGGGCTGGCCTACCCACCTCCAGGTCGCACGCCCCCAGCTAGGCCCAAGGTGGCCAACCCTTGGGCTTAGGCCAGTTCCCACGGAGTCGAGGGGACGAGAGGTTCGCTGACAAATGGTGCGCGTTCCTTTGTGAGGACTCGAACCCGGAACCTCAGCAACGGGTCACCACCGCCTTGAACCAACTCACCCAGCCCCCACGGGCATTCAAAAAATAAGTTTATTTATTCAAATAAATTTTCTGAATGTGAAAAAAAATTACTTTTACTAATTTTTCACAAAAAAGAAATAAATCATTTTTTGAGAAAAAGGTATTTTTAGAGCATTTAATGAAATTAATAAAAAATTAGTACTTTTTTATCAATATTATTTCTTTATATAAACCCATTAGAATTAATTTTTCAAAATAATTATTATTATTTATACCTCTGATTTTAACTTTTGGGTTATAACGGTCATGTTTAAATACTAATATTAATAGTATATTGTGGTTTGTTAAAACTCAGTGTTGTGTATAACACAAGATATCAAAGAAATTAATTTTATTTGAAAAAAATCATAAAAACTCAAGGTGTTATAGATAATTTAGTAAAGATTGATTTTTTGGTAACATATATGTTGATTGGGAAGGATGTGTTGATGGTAGAAGATCCACATATGATGTAGTTTTATTTCTAGGAGAAGTATGTGTGAGTTTGCATACTAAAAATAAAACTTCATTGACTCTTAGCATGGTTTAATATGACTATATAGCTTTCAATCAAGATAAAAAATAGTAAATGTGGATAATGACACTATTGGAAGATTTTTTGGTTGATATGAATTTTCCCCTACTCTTGGGTTGTGATAATCAAAATGATATAAATCTCACTAAGAAACCAGGGAAACATTCTTGATCCAAGCACATTAATATTTAATATCTCTTTATAAAAGGACATGTGGAAAAAAAATAACTAATGTTAAATTTTTTTCTTACAACGAGAAAGTAGTTGAAATATTCACTAAACCATTGTTCAAGGAAACAATTCATAAGTTGTAATTGATCATGGGTGTACAACCTCACCCTATTTGAGAGCCATGTATGGGATTCTCATCCATCTCTCATCTTGTACTTGGATAGTTTTTTAAAAGGGGTAAAATTTTATTATATAAATATATCCATTGATATTTGTTTTACCTTTTGAGGGATAGAATATATGTAGAGGGAGTTTTTAAAAGGGGTAATATTTTATTTCAGTGTGTGTGAACTATTTTGACAGTTTGTTGAAGTGGATGCAAGAATTTGTTTTCTTATAGGTTCCTAAGTTGTGTAAATGAAAATATTTAAAACATTTCTAAAGAAGTCGTGGGAATCAAATCCATTTAATAAAATTTTCTTAAATCATTTCTTATGGACAGCATGATACTATTTTTAAATGATTCTTATTTCCTACACCAAGTTTTCTTGGGCCTAAAACATTTGGATAAGTGATTCATTGTTTTAGTTACAAAGTTTAAATTATTTATGTTCCTTGGTTGAAAAAAAATCCAAAGGGGTGATTGTTGGGACTAATATGTTTTGTGGTGTTGTTATGATAAGAAGATGTTGGTTAGGCTTTTTATGAAGAAAGAAGGGTGAACTGAGTGTTTTCTTTGGTTTCTCAATATAAAACACATAATATTGTTAAAAAATAAATCACCTAACATTATTGAGTTTCAAAGGTGATCGGAAGGAGTACAATGGATCGATTATAATGGACAAAATCTATTAAACTAAAGACAAAATATTGAGTGTGGTGTATAATATTTATCCAAAAATCTTACAAGATCCATCCGAAGTAATGTTTGGTGAAGTTAAATATGGTGATGATTTGTTGTTATTAACATACTAAACATTATGATTACTAAAAGTCCTCATAATCTAATATTAAGTACAAAGGGAGAGTTTTTGTTCAAGGTTTATCAAGATATGAAGTTGTGGTAGTATGAAGATTTATCAAACTGACATTTATAAAGTTTTTCGATCAAAGAAAGTTTATAGAAGTCTTAAAAAAATTCTTCAGGCAATGGAATCAGATAGAGGGAATAATATGGGATTTTATGTAGTCATCTGAAATTGTTCACTAGTTATACCATGGTTGTAATTTCTTTAAATAGCATTTTGTGTGAAGGTTCATCTGATGGGAAAACAAAAAAACATCATATTGAGTGCACTAGATGAACCTATTTTGATATCATCAAAGAATAGAATGTTTTATTATATATATATTTCTTCAGAAAAACTGTTACATAGTTTAAATATGTGGAGTAAAGATGTTATAGGATTATTGGATAGATGATTCTTGATCCAAAAAAATAATTCTCTATGTGAATTCATAATAGAAATGTTTCCATATGTAGTTCATTATACATAGGTTTCCTAGAAAATTCAAAGGTCACATATTTCCAAAGTAATTCAGCAGAAAAAGGAAGAGTTTTGTGAAAGACTTTTAGATGTTAACTAGACAAATATTCACCATATGGAAGAGGATTTGGGAAGCTGTTCTAGATGGAATATTTGATGAACTTTATTAAGATTTCATAAAGTATTTAATGTGATGATTCTTAGATGGTTGTTTAATGGTTTAATAATCATGAAGAAACATTGGGATTCTCACTGAGGTTTAAGGAAGTTTTTAGAATAATGTTATCATCTTGTGTTAAGAAAAGTTTCTAATTTTCTGGAAGTTTGAAGGTGGTAAATGTAACACCCCGAGATTTTATGAGTTATATTATTTTTAATTTCTTTCATATCTTCTGTTGTATGCTACACCAAGATTATCTTTCGCTATACGCAACACCATATTATCTTGTAGTATACGCAACACTATTCTTGGATTATGTTACACCCAATTTCAAGTTCGTTTGATAGTAGTTATTCTACGCAACATTGAGTGTGTGTATATATAAATATATATATATTCAATGTATAAATAAAATATGGTTGGATTCAATTATACGCAATAACAAAGGAGTCTTTCACTACATGCAACCCTGACTTGATATGTGTTATACGCAATCGCAACCTTCCTCGATAGCGTGTGTTGTACCCAATACCGGGTTTCACTAAACAATGATATATGGTTATAATATTATTATAAACTAGCCGTTATGAATAGTAGTAAATAAATTTTGAATTTTATGACATTATAATTCATCTTAAATATTTTCTAGAACATGGTATAAGAACAAAATAAATTTTTCAGGAAAAATAAGTATTTTTCAAAAAATGCAGTTTTGCCCCATTTTGATGGCGCACCCACTTTAAATCTAGTTTTTAACATGTTTATAAGTTCAATTTTACAAAATAAAATTCTTCTTTAGAATCATGATATTAAAATTTACTTTGGATAAATTTATCATATTATTCTGATAACTTTCATAATTTAATGAATAGTAAAAATAGGCTATATTTTAATTAAAAACAAATTTTTTCATCGTAATAATTTATATGGTTAAATTATAATATTTAATATTTTTAAAGTATAAATAGAATATATTTTTACCATTTAATATAATATATGTCATTGTCATTTATTTTACATTGAATTCATAGGTAAAATCATTTCAATCTTTTGCAATGTTTTAACTTTTAAAACTTGTTTTCTTCATAGCGGAATTAATTTTAAATTAATTAATGAAACTTTTGTATTTTTAATTTTGAAAAAAGGATTATATATTTGGAATCAGTAGGTACAAATTATGTTAATAGGCTACTTTTTATTTTTGGGCACTATGAATAGTAACTACGGTAATTTTTATTTACTTCAACTAAAGATAAGTAGGGTAATTAAGGGTAAACATAAGATTATAAAATTACCCTAACACATGCCAAAATTATATTGGATGACTAAAAGTAGACCCATATCACCTAAGGGTCATATTAGATTCATTTTATGGACTTTTGACCATGAAAATAATTTAATTATTATTAAAACTAAAGAAAGTGACAACATGTCACTCTCTTAAATCTTATAAGTATAATAATTTTAATTTAGTGATAAACTTCATGAAACTTCGAACATGAATAGTCTCAATAAATATAGAAAAATTACCTACATCATGAGAATTTATTTAGTATTTTTAGGGATTAAATAATTGTCATTAATGGTGACACAATAGTGATGCCGAAATTGTTTATTTAGTGAAAAATCAATAATATGGTTTTTATTAAAATAACAATACCTATCAAAAGGACCAGAAACTTGACCAAGAATTATTGGTTGAGTATATCTATACCCTAATAATCCAAGGGTATATATGTGGACCATTTGGATCCTTATAAAACTGATTAAGACATTTATATTATTTTATTTTAAATGATGTCAAAGATGTCACCTTCATAATTTAATAAATATAACAATTTAAATGTTATTATTTTAAGATGATAAATTCAAGTAATAATATTATTATGAAATTTATTATATTTATATTAATAATAGGATTTTATTTTAAATTTTTATGCAACAAATAAGTATATTAAATAATTATACCAAAATGTTGTAGTAATTATTTTATTAAGATATATACCAAATAAAAGGTTTTACAAATATTAAAATTAATATTATATGAACTATTTAATGTGTTCAACTAATTTTATAGATAAATATGACATGTTATAAATCTATTAAAGCTTTTATTTCGAACATATCTTCTGTAAGTATTTTATTTAAATTCAAATAAATGAATAGTTTCAAAATTGACACTATTGTTATTTTATAAAAATTACATATTATAAAATTGTTTAAAAATAAAAAAAATATTTAAAAATTATAAATTAAAATTTATATGGTCTAAAATGTAATAAAAAATAAAATTATGGACAATTCACAACATATAAGTAATTATTTAAAATTATTTAAAATTTAGAATATTATTACCACAAATAAAATTAAATACATTATATAAGGATAAATCAAGTTGATAATGTTTAAAATAAATTCCCAACTTGTCTAAATTTTATTTTTTGATGAGATTACAACCCTATCTCATCTAATATTCTGATTTGAGTAATTTTGGAGGTATTTAAGTGGGGTTGGAATTTATTATAAATTAATATTTCTTATAATTCCAAAGGTGCCCCTCTCCTCCCTTATAAAAGAGCACCTCCTCCCTCTCCTCCTCACACATTTTTGAGCCTTTAATCTCAGAAAACCCCTGCCCATTTCCCTTCCCAACCTCCTTAGAAACATTCTAGAGGTCCTGGTCTTCTTCAAATACCAATTTTAGTTCCCTAAGAGGAGGTTTCAAAGAGGCGTGTCGAAGAAGAGGTAATATCTATTACCGATTCTTTGAAATTTATTTCTTCGTCTACTAATTCTTATTTAGTTGTTTCATTATGAATTAATAAAATCAGTATCACTAATATACAGATATTTTATTATAAATATGAAACAACCCTATTTCACCTTCTATCCATCCTAAGGAAAACGAATTCACCGCGCGTGCGTACGTACGGAATATCGTCTCCACGTCGTGGTGTAATCTGTTTTTCCACCACCACCTTACTTGGATGGGTATAATGGTGTAAAGAATAACTAAATATGATTATTATAACATCATACTGATTCTAAGATATTATATCATTCACTCCAATTCCATTCAATAAATATGGGAACGATATCATCGCTTGTGCGTACGTACGGATTACCGTCTCCACGATGCGATGAGATTCATTTTCCATGTTAACAATTCAAGAATGATTATAAAGTATATATAATAATTAATCATGAAATATATGACATAATAATGCTACTAAATTTATGTGTATATATATATATATTTATGTCATCTACCTAATTCCATTCAATTCAATAAGGAAACAAAAACAGCGTTCATGCGTATGTACGGCCTACCGTCTCCATGAACAGTGTATTTCTTTCCATTTATTGATCTATTATATATATGTATATTCTGAATATATATTATATATAAATCATGTTGTATATTCTGTAATTAATTAATCAGGATCTATATAATCATATTAATAATTTCAAGTCAAAACACGGACGATAAATGAAATGATTTTACCCAAAACGCTGCTTTAACATGGAATTTACAAAATAACAGGTAATATAAAGTCATAAGTGAACCATATATGATATCATAACAATGAATATGATTCTTTAATAAGTCAATAACATTATTTAAATCATTATATAGGAGGTTCGGATACATACGAAGCATATCGGACATAAGGTAAGGGAAAATCTCAAAATCTCATTTTTATCCGAGATTGTTTATACTTAAGAATTTACCCAGGAATATTTATCATCCACATCCATGTTTCATAAATATGTAATATTATTTCTATCCTCATAAAATTATTTAAATCCAATTTTACCCATTGGTGAGTTTTTAGTAAGAGATATGAAAGGAATCTTTTGTAGTTTTTAGTACGAGGTACTTTTTGACTTTTCCGGACAAAGTACGAGAAAAATGTTTTTTTTAACTTATACAGCTTGAATGGATTTTTATGATTTCATAGAATATTATTTCTATGAAGCTTAATTTATAAGTTTTCAAGTTTATTGTTAATCAACTTCTTTTAGTTTAAAATTATATGACATTTTAAGAAAGGAAAATGTTTTTGAAGTAGAAAGGATATTTTCCTCAAGAATGGAGTTCAAGTGTTTTATCAAAATTATTTTCCATCTAAGATAATATAGGGTTCTGTTTATATCCCTATTTTTACATTTATTTGATTATGTTATGATGGAATTATTTTTATGAAGTCCTTTTATCTTATATGGATTATGTTATGATGGCACGATGTTTAAGAATCCCATTTTTATTACATGGGTTATGCTATGATGTATGATTTATGATTTTGTGGCACACATAAGAATGGTTTCATTATGAGATGGGTGGGACCTATATCTCCCTCCAATGCATTGGGTAAATATTTATATCTCATGAGATATACATGACTGAAACGGCAAGTAAATCTGGTTCTATAATACAGGGCTAGAACAGAAATTAAACCCGGTTCAGTAAGGGACTTTGTCCACTAAGATGGTCTTGGCAGCAATGCCTTGGATAATATGGAAATCATATCATGTGCTTAATGTTTTTCCACAATTACATGTTTTATTTACAATATATTTTATCATTATTGATGTTCCATTATGATCTATGCCTTAAGTACTGTCATGTTTTATGTCATTGCTCAAGAATTTGATGTTTAAATATTATGTTCATGTTTTGAAGTTCAAATGTATATGGTTTGTTTTATTTTCACCATACTTACCCTTACTGAGCGTTTGAGATCACCCTTTATATGTTTTATTTTTCCCAGGATATAAAGAAAGGATTTAGGTAAGAAAAAAAATGGAAGATCTTTATGGGAGATGTTGAAGATCTTTCACCAAGATTAGAAGATTATGTTCCAAGTTTCCAAAGACACTAAACTATTACGGTCCTTGTGTGTCTGTTTTTGTTATTTATTATGTATTCCGAAAAAGTAATGTAATGTCCATGTACGTCAAGATTTTGGTCTCTATAGTTGGTATCAGAGGAAAGGTTAAGTTAACCTTTGGAAACTAGGATGCAAAAACATTAGTGAGATCCCTAGAGATATTTCTAAGGTATGTCTAGGGATATCCCTAAGGATAAGTATACATATAAGTTATAGTCCTAGAATTACAGTAACGATATTAGAATTAAACCTAAGATGTTAGATATTGAAGGTACTCCCCCATGATTATGATTTTTTCCTCTCACACTATTCTTTTTGGGTTTTAGAAAATGGCTAGAAATTGGAAGATTCACAATAATGGAGTATATGATGGACAATGGATTGATATTCTTCATGAGCAACCAAATGAAATTGGATCTGGAAGTCCACATTTCATTATTATGTCAAATCAGCAATCTCATAATATGATCAATAATCTCAACTTTGGTAAGTATCCCAACTCAGCTAATAAGAGAAAGATTGAGTTTCATGATGATCATAGAGGAAAGAAAGTTCAATTCCCCTCATGTAAATCTTGTGGGAAGAGGCATCAGGGAGAATGTTTCAAAAGAACTGGAAGATGCTTTGGGTGTGGAAAAGAAGGACACAAAGCCAGTAATTTCAAAGGAAAAGGTTTAGTTAACACCATGGACAAGGATAATGGTAGTTATAAGACATCAACAATGGTTAAATGTTTTAAATGTGGAATGTATGGGTATTATGCAAACCAATGCCCTAACGAAAAGTCTCATGAAAAGAATCAACATTTCCATATGGGTAGTATTTATATTGATGATGACGAAGAGACTACAAATGATATGTGAGATAAAAGAATTTTTGAATCTCGGTCAATGGTTTAAGAAGGTAGTTTAATGATTGTATATTTATCAAGAATAATGTATGGTACTATGGAATAAAGAAAAAATCTAAGGATTGTTACACTATTTCCTTTTCTTGAGTTTTTAAAGTATATGATGAATGGTACTGGTAACCATGAAAGGTTATTCAAATATTTTTTGGAATGTAGATTATATGTGCATAATGAAAGGATAAGAAGATAATGAGTTGTTTGATAGTATTAATGAGCTCATGACTGGTATAAGGACAAAGTGATATCATGGATTGAGTATATAGAAATTTTGTGATTTTGGTATGTGGAAAGTGTTAAATTTTGACAGCATTCATGTTTTCACAAGGGTCAATGAATATTCATTTTTCAAGAGAATACATGATTAAGGTATTCACATGTTTTGAATGTGACCAACATGTTTTATCTTATGATATATGGAGGATAAATGATGGTATTCACATGCTCGGCAGATGACATTTTTAGTAATTGTTTTCTTTATATTATGAGCTTGGACAGAATTATTTTTGATAAGCCTATATATTGGAATGGATTATATTGAATATAAGTCAGAATTGTTTAAGGCTATAACTTTTTTTCGATATTATTTATGGGATGTTATAATAATGTAGTTTTATAAAAAGGACAACCTGCAGGACGGGCGACAACTCGTCGCGTCGGACAAGGTTGCGGAAATCGAACACACAACTGAAGTGCGATAGGCCTTTATCACATACCACTGGCCTACAAGAAGTCCTTGGTTAGTATAAATTTGTTTTAATTTATTAAGTGGTATGAGATATAAAGTATAAGTCCATTTTAAGAACCATATATGATTAATTGACTTATGTATATTTAATAACTTTTTCTAACCTTTTGTTTGAGACAGATGGAATGACCCGTCATTCTATCACATGATCTGCTAACACTTCACGAATAAAAAATTCAACTTCATTTCTTTAAGAGATGAAGTGGAAATTGTTCAAGGCATGAACAATAGTGAGATTGAACCAAAATCGTGTAAGTATTTCTTTTAATTCATCAACTTTAGGGAAATGATCTTCAAAAACAAAAAGGTTGTCCTAGTGCCCTCATATTCGATGAATCAAATGGTACCTTAGATCATCACAAATATATGGATTTGTGATCATTGGCATTCTCATAGTCATGTTCTCTACCACTCTTCATCAGAACTTGATGGTTAGATTTCTCTTCCATATACATATTTTCACCTATGTTATCCTATGTGGAAACCCAGTGATTAGATAATTTGGGTAACCATTACATTTCATACATTAGTTTTTAAAGAAAAGTTTTGTTATTCGTTTTTACAATGTGGGTTTTTATGAAAGAAACTCTCATGTAATAAACCATTTATAACCCCGACGAATTTCGAGGATGAAATTCATTTTAAGGGGGGTAGAATGTAACACCCTGAGATTTTATGAGTTATATTATTTTTAATTTCTTTCATATATTCTATTGTACGCTACATCAAGATTATCTTGCACTATACGCAACACCATATTAGCTTACAGTATACACAACACTATTCTTGAATTGTGTTACACACAATTTCAAGTTCGTTTGATAGTAGTTATTCTACACAACATTGAGTGTGTGTATATATATAAATATATATATATTCAATTTATAAATGAAATATGGTTAGATTCTATTATACGAAACAACAAAGGAGTCTTCCACTACACGCAACCCTGACTTGGCATGTGTTACACACAATCACGACCTTCCTCGATAGCGTGTATTGTACGCAATATCGGGTTTCACTAAACAACGATATATGGTTATAATATTATCATAAACTAGCCATTATGAATAGTAATAAATACATTTTGAATTTTATGACATTATAATTCATCTTACACATTTTCTCAAACATGGTATAAGAACAAAACAAATTTTTCGGGTAAAATAAGTATTTTTCAAAAAATGAAGTTTTGCCGCCTTTTGATGGCGCACCCACTTTAAATCTAGTTTTTAACACTTTTATAAGTTCAATTTGAAAAAATAAAATTCTTCTTTGGAATCAAGATATTAAAATTTACTTTGGATAAATTTTTCATATTATTGTGATAACTTTCATATTTTAATGAATAGTAAAAACAAGCTATATTTTAATTAAAAACAACTTTTTTCATTGTAATAATTTATATGGTTAAATTATAATATTTAATGGTTTTAAATTATAAATATAATAAATTTTTAACATTTAATATAATTTATTTCATTAGAATTTATTTTACATTGAATTCATAGGTAAAATCATTTCAATCTTTTGCAATGTTTTAACTTTTAAAACTCGTTTTCTTAATAGCGGGATTAATTTTAAATTAATTACTGGAACTTCTGTGTTTTGAATTTTGAAAAATGGATTCCATATTTGGAATCGGTAGGTCCAAATTATTTTAATAGGGTAATTTTTATTTTTGGGCACTATGAATAGTAACTACGGTAATTTTTATTTACTTCAGTTAAAGATAAATCGGGTAATTAAGGGTAAACCTAAGATTATAAAATTACCCTAAAACATGAAAAAATTATATTGGATGACTAAAAGTCGACCCATATCACCTAAGGGTCAGATTATATTTATTTTATGGACTTTTGACCATGAAAATAATTTAATTATTATTAAAACCAAAGAAAGTGACAACATGTCACTCTCTTAAATCTTATAAGTATAATAATTTTAATTTAGTGATAAAAATTCATGAAACTTCGAACATTAATAGTCTCAAAAAATCTAGAAAAATTACCTACATCATTAGAATTTATTTAGTATTTTTATGGATTAAATAATTATCATTAATGGTGACACAATAGTGATGTAGAAATTGTTTATTTAGTGAAAAATCAATAATATGGTTTTTATTAAATTAACAATACCTATCAAAAGGACCATAAACTTGATAAAGAATTATTGGTCGAGTATATATATACCCTAATCATACAAGGGTAGAATTTGGGACCATTTTTAGCCTTATAAAACTGATTATGACATTTATATTATTTTATTTTAAATGATGTCAAAGATGTAACCTTCATAATTTATTAAATATAACAATTTAAATGTTGTGATTTTAAGATGATAAATTCAAGTAAGAATATTATTATGAAAGGTGTTATATTTATATTAATAATAGGATTTTATTTTAAATTTTTATGCAACAAATAAGTATATTAAATAATTATACAAAAATTTTGTAGTAATTATTTTATTAAGAGATATACCAAATAAAATGTTTACAAATATTAAAATTAATATTATATGAACTATTTAATGTTCTCCACTAATTTTGTAGATAAATATGACATGTTAGGAATCTATTAAAGCTTTTAGTTCAAACATATCTTCTGTAAGGATTTTATTTAAATTCAAATAAATGAATAGTGTCAAAATTGACACTATTGTTATTATATAAAAATTACATATTATAAAATTGTTTAAAAATCAAAAAAATATTTAAAAATTATAAATTAAAATTTATATGTTCTAAAATTTAATAAATCATACAATTATAGACAATTCAAAACAGATAAGTAATTATTTATAATTATTTAAAATTTAGAATATTATTACCATAAATAAAATTAAATAGATTATATAAGGATAAATCAAGTTGATAATGTTTAAAATAAAATCCCAACTTGTCTAAATTTTATTGTTTGATGATATTACAACCCTATATCACCTAATCTTCAGATTTGAGTAATTTTTGTGGTTTTTAAGTGAGTTTTAATTTATTATAATTTAATATTTCTTATAATTCCAAAGGTGCCCCACTCCTCCCTGATGAAAGAGCACCTCCTCCCTCTCCTCCTCACACCTTTTTTAGCCTTTAAGCTCAGCCAACCCCTGACCATTTTCCTTATAAACCTCTTTATCAACATTCTAGAGGTCCTGGTCTTCTTTCCTGAAACTTATTTTTTTTTATTAGGAAAACACTTTTGTGGGAAAAGTGAGAAACCGAAAGGTTCAGCATACAACAAAAACACCCAAGCAGAAAACCAGAAACAGACCCGACCAAGCAAAGAAAACACTACCAACCCCAATGCAGGACCACTCGGCGATCCCATGCAAGCATGGTCCCTCCCGAAGGCAAAGCCCTCCCTCAAATTCAACCAAGTCCCAAATGGCCTGCAAAGTGGACAGAGGTGTACTCCAGCTCAACGGAGCCAGTCCGGCCCTCATACTTTCCCACACACATCAACAGAGATTTCAGAATCATTGATAAACAATTTGATTCTGCCAGAGCCCATATCCCTAAAAAGCTTCCACGATAAGAAGAATACCTGATAGTGAGGTTCCTCCCTTAGCAGATCTTCAAGTGCAGAAGTCATCTTGTTCCATACCTGGATATACTCCTCGAGTTTGATCACCCCCTTGTTGAAGCCGCCAACCAGAATCATATCTTGTTTGTCAACCCATTTATATTGCTCCTCATTGAGATTCACGTCAAAGGTCCGACCCATAATCCTAGCTGCATCCTCCTCCGAAGCATTGAGATATAGAACCTGCTCTTCCACCTTCTCATCTGAGGACAATATCAAGTCCAAGGATGGGTCAGACTTACCAGATGAAGTTGAATGACATCCAACCCCGCTGCCCATCTCCTCGGCCACTGTCCTTTTAGCTGACCGAGTCTTCATAGGAGGTGGCAGGGAGGAGTAGTTCTTCTTACCCCTCCTCCTCTTGTCACTCCTATTGCTCTTCAGACCTTGTTCTCCTTCAGAATAGACTTTACTGACCTCCAGGGTTTCTTCATGGGGCTCCTCTTGGTGCTCTATCACAGCAAGACTGGCAAATCTGTTGCTCAGATTGACCGGAGTTCGAGTTGGAGAAAATGCTCCCCCTGCCTGAGAGCCCGAGTCTGGTCCCCCTATTTCCTCAGCACTGGTTAGGAGAGGAGTTTCCAAGACCTCCTCCTGCATAACACCAGGTTCGTCCTCCCCCATCCCCTCCTGAGAGACCTGTTCTGCCCTGCCAACATTGAGCAGACCTTCCTCCGACCGCTTATTCCCCGCACCAGCCTCCATGGAGCAGCCACCGGGGTTGTGTGCTGCCTCGAGACCCCTTCCCATATGCTGGCAAGCAGTATCCAGGTTCACCACCTCGGAGTGTCCAGTTTCCCTCCTGCACTTCCCAACAGAATCCGAAGGTAAATCTGCAGCATCCTCAGGTAAAAGAGCCTTCCCTTTGAACTTATCCAATCCAACCTCCTCCTGAGATGCCCCTAGCCCCATTGGGACCTTGACCTCACTTGACTTACGAGGATCCAAGTCGGCATGAGGCCGGTCTGCAGGGGTGGCCTGGGCACTGCTATGTCCAGCATTAGTGTTGATCACACCACCCCCCAGAGGCGCAACTGTGGACACATCTGCAGTAAGGCAGCCCATTCTCATCATACTACAGTCCCCTGCCTCTTGCACAGGAAGAACCTCCTCGGTCAGCTGCCGTGGTTGAGGGTCTTGGGTTCTGTTCTCGACACCCATGACCTGCTGTTCTGAGATCAGAAACCTGCATTCCACTGGTTCCTTCCCCTTACCATTGCCCACTAATGAGTTCGTATCCTGCCCACCCTTGTACCAAACACCCCTGGAATGGGAGTTACCTCTCCTACCCTCCATCGAAGACGATCCCTGCCGGCACATGTCCGAGATATGCCCCAGCCTCCTACAGGTAGAACAGAAGTTGGTCCATCCCTCATACACAACTTGCTGTTTACACCTGTATTCCTCCCCAATTGTTATCCAGACAAAATCGAAGGGAGCCTTTGAAACATCCATCTCAACAAAAACCCTCGGGTAAACTGGGTGACACACTGCCTCTGTTCGGCTATCCGAGCAAAGATATCTTCCGACGAGATTTCCGAGCATCCTTATGATTGCAGGATTTTGAAACGGTAAAGGAAGATGAGGGAAACTAACCCAAATCGCAGCCGACGGTGGGTCACGATTCATGTGGAAGTCAAACGACCAGCGGAATAAGAAGAAACGGCAACCATTGCAACTCCGGGGCGCCCTAGACCAGGCGCGGATAAGATCTTCCTCAGAGGAGAAGCGGATCATGATATGCCTATAATCGAGCAAACCAACAGTTGCTCGCTCCTGGAGACCCCAAGCATTGAAAACGAACCTGTCGAAGGAATCAATTGATGGTCGTCTCTGCTTGAACCGAGCAACAAGGGTGAGCTTCAGAAGAGCGGTTGATTCTGTGAACTCTGAGTTCGAAATGGGGAGATTCGGGAAACCCTCAACGAGTTCTGGAGCCTTCGGGCATAACTCAATTTGCGGAAAAGCAGGTAGAAGGTTGGGGTTTGAGAAGGGGAGGAACGAAGGAGATTGAATACCCGGGAGAGATCCCTCCCCCACGAGGGGGGGAGGGATCTTCGCGGTCGTCGTCGTCGTCACCGAAGAAGGTCACTATTGTGAAATAGGAACCACCACAAGAGGCCAAGCTAACGACAATGGGAAGATCCGAGCTCCACCAGAGTTCAATCCATTGATCATCCATTTCCTTCTCCCATTCCAATGTTTCTTGTAGAATCTTTCCATCTTTCCCTCATGGTCTTCTTTAAAGACCAATTTTAGTTCCCTAAGATGAGGTTTCAAATAGGTGTGTCGAAGAAGAGGTAATATCTGTTACCGATTATTTCAAATTTATTTCTTCTTCTACTTATTCTTCTTTATTTGTTTCATTATGAATTAATAACATCGATATCACTAATATAGTTAAATTTTATCATAAATATGAAACAAACCTATTTCATCTTCTATCCATCCTAAGGAAAACGAAATCACCGCGTGTGCGTACGTACGGAATACCATCTCCACGCCGTGGTGTAATCTGTTTTTCCACCACCACCTTACTTGGATGGGTATAATGGTGTAAATAATAACTACATATGATTATTATAACATCATACTGATTCTAATATATTATATCATTCACTCCAATTCCATTCAATAAATATTGGAATGATATCATCATTCGTGCGTATGTACGGATTACCGTCTCCACGACGCGATGAGATTCATTTTCCATCTTAACAATTCAAGAATGATTATAAAGTATATATAATAAGTAATCATGAAATATATGACATATTAATTCTACTAGATTTATTTATATATATATATATATATATAAATATATATGTCATATACTTAATTCCATTCAATTCAATAAGGAAAGGAAAACAGCGTTCATGCGTATGTACGGCCTACCGTCTCCATGAATGGTGTATTTCTTTCCATTTATCTATCTATTATATATATGTATATTCTGAATATATATTATATATAAATCATGTTTTATATTCTGGAATTAATTAATCAGGATCTATGTAATCATATTAATAATTACAAGTCAAAACACAGACGATAAATGAAATGATTTTACCCAAAACGCTGCTTTAACATGGAATTTACAAAATAACGGGTAATATAAAGTCATTAGTGAACCATATATGATATAATAACAATGAATATGATTCTATAATAAGTCAATGACATTATTTAAATCATTATATAGGAGGTTCAGATACATACAAAGCATATCGAACATATGGTAAGGGAAAATCTCGCAATCTCATTTTTATCCGAGATTGTTTATAATTAAGGATTTATTGGGGAATATTTATCATCCACATACATGTTTCATCAATATGTAATATTATTTCTATCCTCCTAAAATTGTTTAAATCCAATTTTACCCATTGGTGAGTTTTTAGTAAAAGATATGAAATGAATCTTTTGTCATTTTTAGTACGAGGTACTTTTTGACTTTTCCAGCCAAAGTATCAGAAGAATGTTTTTTTTAACTTATACAGATTGAATGGATTTTTATGATTTCATAGAACATTACTTCCATGAAGATTACATTATAATTTTTGAAGTTTATTTTTAATCAACTTCTTTTAGTTTAAAATTATATTTCATTTTAAGAAAGGAAAAAATTTTTGAAGTAGAAAGGATATTTTCCTCAAGAATGGAGTTCAAGCATTTTATCAAAATTATTTTCCATCCAAGATAATATAGGGTTATATTTCTATCCCTATTTTTACATTGATTTAACAATGTTATGATGGAATTATATTTATTAATTCCTTTTATCTTATATGGATTATGTTATGATGGCACGATGTTTAAGAATCCCATTTTTATTACATGGGTTATGCTATGATGTATGATTTATGATTTTGTGGCACACATAAGAATGGTTTCATTATGAGATTGGTGGGAACTATATCTCCCTCCAATGCATTGGGTAAAGATTTATATCTCATGAGATAGACATGGTTGAAACAGAAAGTAAATCTGCTTCAGTAATACAGGGCTGGAACGGCAAGTAAACTCGGTTCAGTAAGGGACTTTGTCCACTAAGATGGTCTTGGAAGCAATGCCTTGGATAATATGGAAATCATATCATGTGATTAATGTTTTTACAAAATTACATGTTTTATTTCCAAGCTATTTTATCATGATTGATGTTCCATTATGATCTATGCCTTAAGTAATGCCATGTTTTATGTCATTGCTCAAGAATTTGATGTTTAAATATTATGTTCATGTTTTGAAGTTCAAATGTATATGGTTTGTTTTATTTTATCCATAATTACCCTTACTGAGCATTTGAGATCACCCTTTATATGTTTTATTTTCCCCAGGATATAAAGAAAGCATTTAGGTAAGAAAAAAAAGGGAAGATCTTTATGGGAGATGTTGAAGATCTTTCACCAAGATTAGAAGATTATGTTCCATGTTTCCAAAGACACTAAACTATTACGGTCCTTGTGTGTCTGTTTTTGTTATATATTAAGTATTTTGCAAAAGTAATGTAATTTCCATGTATGTTAATCTTTGGGTCTCTACAGTAAAATCGTTAAAAGTGTTAAGAATTATTTCTAAAATATGAGTGGGAAAATTTAAATTTAAATTTTCTAAAGTTTTCTCTTTATCTTGAATTTTTGTAGGATGGATACCTATATAAAGATTTTAAGTCATCATATGAATTAACACTATTATTATACACAAAAGAGAGAATAGGTTATGGAGTACTTGTGGTGTAAGATTCTAACCAAGTAATCTCTTGGTTGAGGAAGATATATCGATCAGATTTTTCAATTCTTTGGTATCATACAAATAGTGTGAAGAGGAATCATAAAAATAGGGTGGAATAAAATATCAATGAAATAGGGTTTTAGTTGATATCAGGTGATGTGGTACTGGAAATAATTTTCTTATCATGTGTTATCAAAAAAAACATGTGGAGTTGATTGGTCAAAAAGTCTACAGAGGCGACTAGTTGAACAGGTTGTAGAATTGATTTGATGAAGAGGGAATTAGACTGAGTTTCATTAGAAAAAATATATCATAAAAAGAAGTGATCATATGGAAATTTTTATAGTGAAGTCTAGGAAGAAGTTATATATTTTTTTGTGTAAGAAAGTAAATGATAATAAGTACTTTTAATAAGATCAAGTGTAAAGAAACTAGATAATTGAAAACATACTAAAGCCTATTGGTGTAGATTATTATAGTTATTAGAATAAAATTGTTATATATTTTATCCTTTCAAGGTTCACATGAAATATCAATTAACTATAGTGTTGCACAAGTGAAAGGATATTCCTTTCTTCCCATAATAACCAAAAGTATTATTCTATAGCGGTTTTTGTGGTATTGAATTACCTCCAAACCACACCAAGGACTAGCTTCTCTTATTGAGTATTGAACCTTGTGAATACCTATGCTCTTACTGTTTTTCTTGTTTGATTGTTTTACAGCTGATTTATTTCTCACTAATGGGAGGAGAAGGTTATTTCTTAAGTAAGAAAACATAAAAATATAAGATCATCAATTAACCCCTCTATCTCTCTCATTGATCACATAGATCCTGACTGGTCCTTTATCAGATCTTGTTTTATCAATGATGCTTCAAAATTCACATTATTTAATAGGTTGGGGGTTATGATCATCATACCTTTTTATGGGATTCTTTTCTACTCTTGGACTCTCATATAGTTTTAATATTTTTTCATGAATCATTCCTAAATCTCAATATAAGACTGGTTACCCCTATTATAATGATCTGATCGAATTCATGTGGATATATAAACACTTATGTGTATTATATGTTTTCCATATTTCTCTTATTAGTTCATGTTTATTTGGTTTAAAGCTGGTTAGTTGGGATATCTAGATTTTATGATCATCTAGGATGGTTTTAGGTGGTATAGAGTTGGGATTGGGCATGTGAGAGGGATTCATATATATCCCGGTGAAGGGAATTAGAACTCACATAGTTCGGTGCCACTTTATGGGGCACTTCATACCTTTTAAGGTCATGTGACAAGGACCTATTCATGAACTTTAACGTCATGTGGTAAGGACTACTAGGTGAAAGGTTACTAGTAATGTTTTATGTGGAACTTACACATGAGAGACCCATTTTAGTTTGTCCTCTTGGTGGGTAAATAAACAAGATAAGCTATATATCATATCCAACTCATCACCAGAGGCATCCCTGACTCATCCCTAGAGAAGGATGATTCTTATTATACTCATCATCATAATAAGGTTTTATTCTCTTCACATAGTAGGTATCTAGTTTGGGTTTGAGATTACACCAAATAAGATGACCGTGTATTAGGAAAACAAGGGAAGTATATTGACCTGAGGTATCTTTAAAAAATGAGAGGAAATCTCAACTCATTATGTATATAGGGGAACCAAAAGGAGTATCTCAACTCAAGTTAAGATAGTTAATCTTATTCTCATCTCATAAGAGAAAATAATTTTTTTTTTGAATGTTGAAATTGAACTTTAGATATACATTCCATGTATCCTGGTTAATAGGAATAAAATCCCATATAGTTCGAGTGGCATAGTTTAAGTTCATATATTAGGAATGGTCCATATAACTTAACATTGTGTGGTAAGAACATAAAATATCTAGTTTAAATTAATTCATATTGGACTTGAAGGTGATTCTTATGATGAATCAAAATTATGATAATGGAAAAAACATCTAAACCTCTAATATCACATGAGTCTTACTCTGTGAGATAAATAAGTGATAAAAGATTGACTTTGTTTTATTAGAGTACACAATAGAAGATTAATGGGGATCATGTATGAGTTTCTTCTTGAGGTTCCTAAATTGATAAGTGACTCAGATGAAGGCATGAAGGATTGGGAATTACACCTAGTAGGAGGCCTGTATAATTACACTTTTTTCATAAAAGGGGTGATAATAGGAGACCGTGTGGGGCATACTCATGATCTTCCCTTTAAAGTAAATTTGGGGATTGCACCTGTGAGAAGGCTATTATATGATAACCAGGATGAGTATATCAACTCAAGGTGATTGCATAGGGATTACACATGTATGATTCCCTATGATTTTGGGCTAGGGATTACACCTAATAGGAGGCTCGCATATGATAACTATGAGGAGTATATCAACTCAAGGTGATAGTGTGGGGATTACACATGTATGTTTCCATAAAGTTCCTAAGCTAGATAGTGACTCAAGTGAAGGTATGATTGTGGATTATATCAGATAGAAGGCCAATGGAGGATTCATATGCCATAAAAGGGGATAAAATAGAAGAGATAGGGAGGATTATTCATTATTTACCCTGAGATACCTGACCTGGTATATGAGTCAGGTGAAGATATATTTTGAGTCTTACACCTGGGAGGAGGCCCATACATGATAACCAAGAGAAACTTGAGGATCATAAAGAAACCAAGATGATTATATACACTGAATGTGAATAATGATAATGAGGAGGAGTATATCAACTTGAGTTGATGATAAAACTAAGAGGATTATATCAGCTCAAGGTGAATATGTGGTTATTACACATAGGTGATGCTCAGAAGTACTAAACCTAGTTAGTGACTCATGTGAAGGTAGGGAGAGATAGAATATTACACCATGATCGAGGGCGTAGGGGTGAGCCCCCATAGTATAGACTGATAGGCTTAGGTAGAAAATATATTTTTAGGGCCATGTTGCATAGAATTAAATTTTTATGTAAGGACATGGTTTGTATAGTGGGATATGTTTAGTAAGTTTCACATTTCATACCCACATAGGAGTCTCACAAAGGGTTGGTTTGTGTGATATCCCCATGGGGGTGTTCTCATGGAATATCTCGCATAGGTACACTCATGTAGCACAACTCGCATAATGGGAACTTTTATAGGGATTATTGTATAGGATATCTCACCTAGATTTATTCACATATCATCTAATTAAGTTTATTCATGAAGGGACTTCATGAGATTAATTCATGAATCCCCTCTCCATTTTTATATTTAGTAAATTTACCTTAGTTATCTCTAGGTATGTGCCTCCCGAAGTCCTTTTGTGTGTCAAATGAGTGTTCTTACCTGAAGTGGGTGTCGGTATTTATAGTTAGTAGAAGGTAATTTCATTCCCACAATCAATGGTCACATAGAGAATGATTTTCTATGTAAATGGAACAAAATTATATATCGTGACCATAAAAGTACTGCTTCTGAGGCACAAACAACAAAGGGTACACATATCGATTGAAGTGTTATTAAAAAAAATAAAAAATGTATTTAATGGTCACAAAATTATCACCTTTGGGACACAAAAAAGGGTTCACATGTAAATTAAAGTGTTATACAAACATAGAAAAAAAAATTGTGGGAAAAAAATTACCACATTTAAGCTGAAAACAATAGAGGTTCATATTTTGATTCAAGTCCAATATGAATGGAGAAAAATGATGTGTGATATTTAATAATTTCTTAATTTTCATTCATTTTGAAATGAAACCTCACTTAGAATGGTCATGAATTTTCATCCATAATTATTTTTATACTCCATAAAATGTCAAATGGAATAATGTAAGGTGAACTAAACCCTTATTTATGTTGTATAAACCCTATAAGGTGTGTTTTTAATTCCAAAAAGTTCCTAGAAGACCTCTAAAAATGTTTTTTTAAGTCGTTGATTTTCTTTTATTAGTGACAGGTGAAATCCATGACCTACTCCCATAGGGAGGTTCTCACCACTACATCATCAGATTGGGAAATGTTTTTTAAGGATATTCATCCTTAAGTGTGTTATTAGTCATGTGTTTCATGAAAATCTAATCCTATTGCTTTTTGGTCATTGAGATAATTTTATATCAAACTTGGTTTTTTTTAGTGTAAGTATCGCTTCATGGATTTTGTGACAAAGTGAGTGGAATGAATTCCACAGTTCCAACAGGGTTAAATTTAAAAAAATGACTCAAAGATATATAAAATAAATAATTTTCTTATTAAATGGGTTGAAAATAGATTTTATCTGAGGGGAACCAAAAACAATCAATCACAAAGTACTTTGAAAATCACAAAGGGGGGATAAGAATTTTTTAAAAAATTTCAAATTGAATTTTATTATTTAAAAATCTAATTTTGAATATTTTAATTAATAAAGGAGTAGAAATACATTCCATTTTATTTTACCAAATTTAAAGGTAGAATTTATTCTAAAACTATATTCAAACTAATTTTTTCCCATGTTTTTTATTTTCATAATGGGGTATATCAATGAGTTAAATTATCACCTTATATTTAGTTTTGAAAGTAAAAATACACAATTATTAAATTTTCTTACTATAAGTTTTTATTTAAGTGTTTTTTATATAGAACAAAAGTATAGTAAACTTATTTTTTTAGTTTTTCATATAAAAATCTGGGAGACTGTGTTTTCTATCCAGACTATTTTCACCAAATTTACAAGAATTGTAGTAATGTAGAACTAACTTCATTAGAAAATGTAAAGAATTGATGATATCATTAAATGATGATTAATATTATTTAAATGAAATTAAAAATCATGTTGAAGAATTTATAATCCAACTAATGGGAAATTTATTACAAATAAGGCTATAAATTTGAGTACTATAAGTATAATGAAATGATATTTATACCTTACAATCACTTGAATTATATAATATATTGTTTTTTCAGAGAGATTCCAAATGTATTTTCTTTTTGAATATTTCTGATAAGAGTTTTATTCAGAGATTCATTATAAATCTCTTACTATCTTTATGTAACCATTGATTTTTACCCTTCAAGATCTAGGGCTTATGAAGAGGAAGACGGGGTCGAGCTTCTAGCTTGTGGAAGGGAGTTTGTAACTGATCAAGCTGATGAAGGGATTTTATTAGGAAAAAGATCCAATATTCCAGTTTGTAGAAGCTTACTAATACCTATCTATAGGTTATGATGAGATATTTTAGAGTATTTGATGACAGGCCTTTAGATAGGTTAAAGTTGTGTATACCTTGAATCAGGTTTCCAATTCCCCATATTCTTTGGGTTAAAATAGTGACTTTTAATATCCTTTTAAGGGGTACATGATTTATTCATTTTAACTCCATGTTTTTTTATTTTAATTTTTTTACTACATTAAGTAGTTATTTCTATTTTCATTGGGATTTTTTTCATAAGTTCTTAAATCCGGATCAACTTAATTTTAAATATGCTTACTTAATTTTTATCTAATATATTTTGGGTATATTATTTATAGGTTAAATAGAAATTCATTTTTTCATTTGTTTTAATACTTGAGGTGGAAAAACATTTAGTCACATTTTAGAATACAATTTTCTCCCTCTTGTAGTTTACCTACTGTGGTAATATAGGAAAATATATATTTAGTGGTATCATTCTCATGTGGGACAGCAATAATGAATACTTTAAGATTACATTCTTTTTATTTAATTATTTTTATTTTACCATTATAATTATATTTATATTATGAAGTGTATTAATCCTTAATATATAATGTTATATTTTTTTAATAATGATCATTTCTTATATGTTATATTCATGTTCTATTATGAAAAATATAATTTATTATTAAAACCATAAAATTTATGAGAATAAATACTAAAATATAGGTTATTATATTCTCCCCCTTAGGGAAATATAATCCTTTTAAACTTTACACATTAAAAAATAAATAGGTCTATCTATACATTAACTTGACATTATGTAAACTCTTCATATAATTTCTCTATAAATACATCAAAAATCATGTATTCATACTCCATAATACTTATTACCTAGAATAAAAATGTGAACTCTCTTATTAAATACCAAATTCATAATATAATATAACATATTTTGGATTAATAATTATATTTCAAACTACCATAAAATTAAATTTAATCCTTTACTAGAATCCCAAATTTTCATTGGTGTTACATTCATGAAGAGTGAGGATCCACAAATTACAATGATACTTTAAAAAAATTTAAAATCTGTTGATTCTTTTATCCAATTGAAATTGGTAAAAATGGAAATAAATTGGTAAAATAAAATATCTAGTTTTGAAAAATTATTATTTTATCAAATAATTTTAAAGAATCTGAATAAAAAAGATTTTATAAAAAACTGATAGAATAATATTTGAAAATTTTAAAACATGGTTCTTAAAAAACAACATAATTATTTCTAAAAATATAAAATTATAAAACTAAAAATATATAGGTTACTCAAATATCTCCATCCTCTATATCTTGTTTAAAATCATGAATTTAAAGTTACCATTTTGACATGTTTTAAATTATTAAATTACTTTATGAAACTTTCCTTATTGAGAGAGATGAAAATGTTGAGATTTTCATATTTGATCATCAAAAATCCATGTTCCATGGAGATTTTGAGGCATGAAATATTATTTGGATGTATCATATAACTATTTTCAAGTGATTTTAATGTTTTAAAAATTATTAAAATCACTTAAAGAAGAGTTTTTAATAACTATTAAAATTAAATCATGTGAGAGATGATAATTTAATGTGATATTTTATACCATCCATATTAAAAAATAATCTAATGATAAAATTTGAAAATAAATATTTAATATAAAAATAAAACTTTTGAATATATAATAAAGTAAAACCTTTTTTAAAATCAAGAATATTCAAATATTTTTAATGTCAATTTTTTTTCCTAAAATAACTATGAATATTTCCTCTTGTATTCTATAAAATTTTTCATAACCACTAAAAATAAATAAAACTTCTTAGCTTATACCGATCAAAAAATATCTCACCGTAAAAATGTATTCTCTTAAAATCAATTAATATTTTCCTCAAATAATTATAATCGCCTTAACATACTTACCCCCATGATTATAAAAGAAAACTAAATTATAATAACAAACCAAAATATTAACCCATAAAGTTTTCTAAATATTTTAAAATTATACTTACTCAACTACATCCTAACCTATAAATTTATCTAAACTCTTCTCTGATACAAAATGTGACAAGATAAACATAACCATCCCATAATTGCATAGTTTTATAATAAATATTATAACACTTCCATTTTTAAGGCCTTTAAGTTTATATTTTTAGAGAATTAGATCACAAAACACTTAATAATACATAAGAAACTATCCTCTTTAAAACTATAAATAATAAATTTATTTTACAAGATATATTTCTCCCACTTACTTCATTTAAGAGTAATCAACTTGAAATTTTTCTTCTTTATCATTCTTACTCATCCTTAAACACTATAAAATTAATTAGAAAATATGTAATGATTATATAAATCTTAGTTAAGGTTAATAAAAGATAATAAAACATGTTAGGAAATTAAATACAAGGAAAATCATAAAGAATCACATGGAGAGGAATATAGAACTTGTTTGTGATCATAAAATTACATTTAATCATGAAGTCAACTGCAGGTTTCATATTAATAGAATTCAATCATGATCATTAATAAAAACACATATTCAAGAATAAATATAATAGAATAATCATAAATGTTACTTGGAAAATTATAATCATATCAACTATAATAACTCATAATCAAGTGTATTGAAATAGATGAACCGGTTAATTATAAAATGACTTCTCTTGAGAATAAATCATTATCTAATACATTGGGTGGATATATCCCACCCATTATCATCCATAAATTGAAAAAAACATATTTTGATGGACCGAGTTGTATTTTTTATCAATGAGAAGTAAATTCAATATGTAAATGAGAAATAAATTCAATATGTATTGAAGGTAAAAAGGAAGAATAAATAATATGAACTCAATAGAGGAAGAAGTACATCATTGTTATTATTATAATGAATAAATATTCATTGAGGTTAAAATTCAATTGGATGATGGGATTAAGTTGAGTTGAATATATAACATATGTTTTGGAAGATAACACTTTGGATCTAGTTCTAGATTGAAACACTGTATGAGATTATGAGTTTTGAAATTTAATTTGGATGATAGAAGAGAGTGTGTTTCCAAAAGTAATAGAGTTAATGTTAATTCGGTTTTAAAATATATATTTTATATTTTATCATGAATATCATATGATTTTTTAGCTTGAATTAATGTGAGTCATGATAAGCACTGATGGTTTAATAGAGAACTGTCTATTGAATATTCTTTCTGGAGTTTGTGAGAACACATCCTTGTGTTTATTAAGTGTGAAAATTACCGAGGAATTTTACTTTGATGATTTCGAAGTAATAATTCACACATGTATAAAAAATTAATTCTAGAAACACTATTTTCAAAATATAAACTTTACTTTGAGTATGGATTTGTTTGATAAGTTTAATTGAGTGGGGTGGAGATGAATTATGAAAGCACTATTACCATAAGATGAAGCATAAGTAATTCTAGAAGATACTATCTAAAAGTTACATGATGATTTATAGATATAAATTATTGTTTATATAGAATATATAGTACTAAGAAGACAATTTTAGTAATGATATTGAGTTTGATTTAATTTTACAAAGGCATAAAAGCATTTCTAGAATCATATTTTTATGGAATTTGACTTGTGGCATTAGTTAAAGAGATGGAATTTTTCCAAGTTTTAAGAAGTTTGATAATTAGTAAATTCTCACCAACAATTAAACTATGATTTTATTTTCTATATATTATTAAACAGGTTCTATTTCATAGGAACTTCAAAAGCATTGAGTTCAAAAAAAATCATGAAATTTTGGAAGAAGAATAACATAAGATAAAGATTAAGTGGAATCAATATGTGAGTATATGGAATCAGAATCATAGGATGAAGTAGAAGAGTAACATGATAAAAATTTTATAAATTTATAAAGATCATAATTATAATAGGATTTATTTATAATAATGATGTTAAAGACCATAAGTACAAGAAGAAGTAGGAGATACACTTTTTTGAGGACATAGAAAATTAATAGCTAATTTAAAGGAGTTGTGAAAGTATAAAAGCAGGAACATAAGTGAATTTTAAAGGATCATCTAATGTAAAAGAATAAATATAAAAAATAAAAATTTATTAAATAATTAATTTTAGTTAAGTATGGAACATTTTTCATAATGATAAATTTCCTATGTCTGAAAGATCAAAAGTTGAGGAGAGCATAAGATGAGGTATTTCAGAATTTTGAAAGATGATAAGATCAAAAACTTTGAAGATTATATATGCATAATTAGTATGAGATTTCATAATCTAGAGTTAGTATTATGCATTGGATCTATGGAATAATGAATCTCTAATATTGGGATTTGTCTTAGATTAAGTTCAAAGATAACAAAGGCTATGAAATAATGATCTGAATGTTTTATAAAGTCTACTTGAAGTTATAGAGGAATGAATAATTGAGTTGATTAAATAATCCAAATTATGTTGAGATGTTACTAAAGATATTAATATCATGATTCATAATTCATAGCTCAAGATAATATTTGACTAATTAGTGATGAAGATTGACTGAATGTTTAATATAAAGAAGTCTGGGACAATCCAAGCATTAAAGAAGGAAGACCAAAGAATTGAGAAAGTGGGAAATTAAATGTGGAGATTTTTCAAATATCATCCTTTATTATTTCATGTAAGTTTCAGTATTTAGTGATGGATATAATATTAGGAGATCTCATTCATAGATATATGATAATGATATAGAAAAGGCTCTATAAGAATAGGGGATAAGTCATATTGAAAGTTCTAAATATCAGTTGGGTCAAAGAGTTTTAGTATCTGAAACATGGGGTTATAAAATTTTAGTGAGATGATTCTAAAAGTTAAGAATATAGAAGTTAGTGTGCAAGACCAACATTATATATTATCCTTCCAAAGTTTCAAACATTGAATTATTTGAAGAACTTGAGACTCTAGAAGTAATGAGTTTCTAGAATAAGTGAGCATGACAAACTATCTGAATATTGTATAAGTTCCAAAAGTTAAAGATCTTGAATAATGTTAGAATTTCCTGATTTTAAATGTTTTATTTATTAGAGGAAGATGTACTATTTATTACATAAGTAGTCAGAATATAAATAAATCATTCTTATTATATTTGAGGTTTCCATTGTAAAGTATCCAGATCTAATATAAATAACTTGTTTGGATACATCTAACTATTGAGAGATAATTATAGGATTTTCAGGAGATATCTTCTTAGGTAAAGGATGATACTTTTCCATACCACTAGTAATCATTGTTGATAATAGTGTAAAATATGTGTATTGTCCTGGACCTGAACTCAATAAGGAGTAGATACCCATATTGGGATTGAACCTTGTAAAAATATTGTTTGTTATGCTATATTTACTTTCTATCTTACATGTGGTGTGAATTTATTTGTAAGTATATGATATCCATTCATCAAAATAGTTTCATAGCTTTAAATACTAAAGGGAGTAAAAGTTAAGTTAAAATAATTGAATAAAACTCATTTGAATTGATTCACCCCCCCCCCCCCTCCCACACTATAACTACACGATCTATTAGGCACTACAATTGGTATCTAAAACCAAGGTTACACCTCTGATTGGATATATTTTTTTCTTGTGATTTTTTTTAACTACATTAATTAAAGTGTAGATTTGAAAAATTAAGTGAGAAGTCTCAATTATAGATCAAACAATATATCCTTATCAATAAAATCATGGAGATTGTTTGTTCTAAAACACTAAAGAACGGGAAGAAAAATAATTCTAAGAAGTTAAGAAATATAAATTCTAAAAAATAGTGTAAATATTATATAACACTATTTTAAGGAAATAAAAGTGGTAATTTGTCTGTCATATCTATTAACAACCATACTTAGGAAGAATCAGGGTTAGTTAGTGAAGAGTATGAGTATATTGAATCAATTTAATATCTCTTGTGTTATTTATAGGTTGTGAATTGGATTTATTTTCAATTATATTAGATCTATTGTCTATTGTATATGTAATCAATTAATGATAGTGATGGAAGGATGTAAATACTTCAAGAAAAAATTTAAAAGGAATCCCTAGTGTAAAGATGAAAATATGTTCCAGAAGTAAGTAGGTTTAAAGATGTTCCAAAATATAGTTCAATGGTAGATAGATCTAATAGTATCACTCTAGAAGTTGGTTTCAAATTAGATAGATTTAAAAACACAATTACAAAAGTTGTTTTGAAAGTGGAGTAACTCAAATTGATTTACATGAAGAAACCATATTAGGATCATAAATATTACGTCATGAGTGAAGATATTAGGGAAATGAAAAGGTATCAAACATAAGGGTATTTATGAGTAGGCTGGAATATATAACGGTTTCCTAGAGAAAAATGGAAAGATGAAAAAGATCTGGAACACTCATTGGGATACATAAATGTAAACCAAGTCAATACCTAAAATTAACTCATATAGAGAAAAGGAAAATATTATATAATGGAATATATGTAAGAGTAAATAGATGGATGACGCGCACACCATAAAAACCTAGTTTACACCATGATTGGTTGGTAAAAAAGGTAAGGTCCATAAATATAAAATTAATCATGCCAATATATGATAGTATTCTTTAGAATACGTCAAGTTTGGTATGTAACCATTATATGAAGAATGATCACACCACAACCTATCTAGAGAATAGCAGTATCACATTGTGACATATTAATTACATTTTGAAGTGACATACGTGAATTTCAGTGGTTATTTATATTTAAATAAGATCACATCATAAAACAAGTGTCACACTATAATTCGACATGTTCTAAGAAGGAATACACTATGACATAGAAGTTATTCTATGAGAAGTTTATATATCATAGAATGGAATAAATCTAAGTTTATTAAGGATACAAGTATTTATATTATGAAGAAAAAATTCATGACATAATAGTTTTATAGGTCAATGGAGGAAGAAGGATCACATCATGATATTTATTAGGAGTTTAATTTAATATTTGGTTATATTTTATGGTTATTATTTTTTCCTAATAATCACAAAATGAAAATGGTATCATAATAAGATTGGAATAAGTAAGAGGAAGATCATGTTGTAATAAGGAAGTCACACCATGAATGGTTTATTTATATATTATCTAGTGGATTAATTTGGAATTTAAAATGAGGAAATAACATGAGATTTCAAGGATTTGACTCAGTTTAACTGGTTTATTATGACCAAATTAATATATGTGGTAGACATGGAATGATGTTAAAGGATTTAAAAAAGGAAGATCAATCCCAACCATCTAATTAAGGGTAGGATACATATAAGAATCTATTAAAATTATTGGTATCCATTCTGGAAAAAAAGATAGGATGTGGGTGATATTGAATACATAGACACAAAAGGAGAGTCTAAACATATTGATCACTATTTTTAAAAGAAGATAAAGAATGGATAGCTATATATGGTGTGCCATTTATATATCTATTTTTTAAAAGGAATAATGATCTCAAAGATTACAATATCTTCACTACTTCATCTGGTTATTGAAGGAGAAAAATAATATAATTTCAATTTGGAATCATATTTATCTATAAGAAGTTTTGTTTTTGTTTTGTTTTGTGGAATACATAGAATCAGACCTCAAATTAATGTTTTGATCTCATTATGACTTTGAGGATAGAAATATTAGTGAGTGTGGACCTCAAAGAAGCATCAAATCTAGAGTTATGATTAAAGAAGACATACAAGATGAACATAAAGAGGCCTTTATGTCTATAAAGTGACTATTGCATTAACTGAATCAATGTGTAGAGTATAATAAGAGGGAGTAACCATTATATTAATAGTGGGTCTTTCCAGAACCTTATAATAGTGGTGTTCCTTGGGAAAAAGTTACTATGGCCTAAAAATATGTATCCACTGAAGGTGATTATAATGTATTTTACTACATCATCACATTCTCATGTGTATTATCTTTAGATTATCCCTTATTAGTGAGCCTAGTAAAATCCACATATGTCTTGTCCTCTAGTTTCTATATATATTTTTAATATTTAGTGAGATAAGTGTAAGAATAAAAATAGATAATTTTTCTTTCTAATGAGGGGACAAGATCTGAATGACCTAGGGAGATAAAAGAAGAAAATATTTAATTATATGGCCACCTTGATTCACCTCCCTCCCACCACCCCACCTCTCAGGTTGTTTTCAATTATCTTAGTCCAATTAATTGGTATCAGAGCCAAAACGTTTTTACTTAGGGTTCAATATATAAATCTATCTTATATTGTTTTAGTACATGTATTCAATGATAAGGTCTTCATTTTTCAACAGTACTAACTTTGATGATTAGTAAAATGATATGATTATTTTCTTATAGGCTTATGGAAAGAAGGTTATAGAGTATATACTTTGAGATGCTAATTTTAAAAATTAGAGTGAAAGAATTTTTGATGCTAAGATAAAGAAGATATTGAATATATATTTATCCTATGAGGTATACAATAATTCCTCTTATTATGTTACTACATTCAAGATGTGGAAGAACCTTAAAATTATTTATAGGGAAATAGTGGAAGAAAATTAATTGGAGGTATCATACTAAAAATATATTGAATACTACATTATGTCAAAAGGTAAGAAGAGGATAAATAAGAAAATGAATACATCTAATAATATAGACTCTCCAATCAAGGTAAAAAATATAGATTCTTTTAATAATTATGGTAACAACCATATTGTAAAATATGTCTAAAAATTTAGATATTTGAATTCCCCCATGTAAGTTGGAGAGGATTGTGATTCATTGGAATATGAGGCAATGAAACTAGTTCTCAATCTAAAGGATATTCATGAATCATTCAAAAAAAGATACACTCCTTACATGAAAAGGTGTATCAATGGGAAATTATTTTTGAATTGGTATATTAATTCATAGTAGATTATTCTATGTTGAAAATAATATTTAATAAAGTAAAGATGTCCCTAAATATAGATATAATAAAGACGGTTGAAAAAATAAAGGGATAAAGGGATCTACTAGGAGAACTTTCACATGGATTGGGAGAATATATGGACACATAAAAGATAGTGAAATCAAGTATTATTCCTATAAAAATAAAAAAATATAGGATAGGATAAAATCTATAAAGTCAGACGGATCAATATTGTAAATATTATTGTCCAATTAAATGATAAGTACATGATGATTAAGGATCACATATTGAAGATAAAATATTTAAAGGGAAAGAATAATGTAATAACTCCCATAATTATAGCCTAAATAAGTGGAGTTCTTAAGAAGGAAATATGGAGTCAATGAATAAGAAAAATATTCATTTTGAATCTATAATAGATGACTCCTAGAGGAATATAACTATAAAGTCATACTATTTTGAAATATTGGAAAAATTTATGAGTGGTTTTCTAGAATACTAAGGTCTCAACAATAGAAAAGATATGCTACAACAACATATCAACTAAGAAATAAAAACATGAGGTATGGTTTTAATAGTATAGGTTTAATTTATTCTAACTAAGGATATATGGATAGGAATTAAAGTAAGAGAGAAGGAAAAGGGCTTACAAATAATCCATTTATTCTTATGACAAATGGTAAGAGAAGTTACACAAAAATAAAAAAATGTTCTGGAGAATATATTTAATGCTTTAGAGAAAAATTAAAATGGATCATAAAAAGGTTGTACCAAGAACCAATGATGGTACAATCACATTATCCTTTATAGAGAGAATGAAATAATATGTGGAAGAAAAATAAAGAATCTAATCTAGCTATGAGAAAGGTGGAAGAACATATTAATAAATATTTTATAAGGAAAAATAATTCTAAGGTTATTTAAATTTCCATTAAAGAATAAAAACATTAAGAATACCTTAGTAGCTTTATAAATCATACCACATAGGAAGAGGGGAAGGTCGATGGAAGATCCCTTTTATAGCGTATAATGCATGTTGAATGATGCATTGGAAATACATTAATGGAGGAATCTTGTATGAGTGGGATTAGTCTCATAATGAAGATATATCTCAAGCCAATGGAGTTAAATAATCCTAAAGAAAACATCCATAGTCAATTTTTTACAATTGGTATTTCAAGAATAACTACTACCAAGGATTGGAAGAAAGTGGGATTCTGAGGGTTGGTCCACCATGACAAACCACAATCCTCTATTTGAGGATGTATGGGTATTACCACTCTCCCCATGTGTATAAATTTTTTTAACTATTCTGTGAATTAATGAAAATTTAATGTGGATATATGATTCATGGGGCATGATTATTTTGAAATGAGATAAATATAACAAGTGGAATTAATGTTATTGAAGTTTTTAATTATTATCAATACTGAATAAAAGGCCTAAATGGTATAAACTTTCTATATAACTCAATAATTGGTTTCAAGCAACCACTTTGAATGTCTAAGATTAGTCTAGAGTTGTGTACTATAATGAAGAAGTTTAAACTATATAGAGCCTAATCAGAAATTAAAGTTGTGTCAAAGTCTGGTATAAAATATCTAGTGGTGCCAAGCTAACTTCAATGATCAATAAATGATATCAAGACATATCTCAATTTGTATCAAGTCATTAAATGTAGGAAAATAAATTTCAAAGGAAGAAGTATCTATACTCATATAATTCATATTTATTTTCTCATGTAATAACAATGTAGTATAATCTGATTATCTTTTAGGGTATAAAAAGTTGTTGGGAAGAACGTTTCATAACAAAAAAGTTGTTTCCCCATACCAAAAAATATATCAATACATAGTTTCAATAATTAAAATCATTTATGGATAGTTGTTAATGGTTAATAAAATGTCGTTTAGCCACATTCAGAAAAAAAATAAGCCCTATAAAGAATATAAGAACATGGATATCAAGTGGTATCATAAGTTTATTGTAAACCAAGTGGTATCAGTTGGTTTAACATTAGGTGTGTCTCATATTATTGGTACATTATTATTTATCTTTTGAGATTATTGTATTAGTTTTATTAATATCATAGGATGTGTTAAAGATAGTAAAAATATAAAATTTCATGGGTTTATGGAAATAAGTGAGTGGAATATAGTGATTTCATGTTTTCAATGTAAACTCTTATTTCCTATAATGATTTCCAACTCATTAGGTTTAGAGAATTTTTTAATGAATCATTTATAAGTGATAAATTCACTAACTAAAAATATTTTAGTAAAATTCAATTGGAGAGAGGAAATTTTCTGGATCTTGAAAGGTGAAAATATGGATTTGTTTTATTTAACAATTGGAATAAAGGTTGAAGTGAAAAAATGGATTTTCATCAGTAGTAAAGGATCCAACAGTTCAATCAACTAGTGGTTGAGAGATATCAGATGTTCAAAGGTGTTAAATAAATTCAAATGTTAAAAACTAAGGTTGGTAAAGAATTAGTTAAAAAACCCCAATATTTTTAAGGAAATTGTCAAAATGGTTGACAAAACAAAGAATTTTGGGTTATAAAGAGGTTAGAGTTCAAAAGTAGAGGTCAAACTCTATAAATACAGATTTCATAATTATAATTGGTCCATATTTACCCAATAATACCTTTGTATAGAATATTGAGAATATACAATATAATATTTGTATTGAAAAAAGGGGAGAATAGCTGAGAAGATATCCTCATGAATTTCAGTGAGAAAGGTGTTGAGAATGAAAAAATATATATATAAGAATCCATTTTAATTTTATTTTCAAATGGGAGAAGTAAATGAACCATAAATCCATAAATGTTATTAGATTAAATAGAGTTACATGATGGAGCTATATTTATGGAATAATTTATAACAAAATAGAAAGGGGGTATTGAAAATCTATTTTATTAATTTTATTTATTTTCAATTCTAATGGAGTTGTTGTTTATTTTAGTTATTTTCAATTGGTGATGGTGATGGAAGGTTATGAAAGACTTAGAGAAGAAGTGAACATATGATAACTTGTGTAGAGATGAAAAGATATTATAAAAGTAAAAAAGGTTTAATGATGATCCAAAATATGGTTTATAGTTATAGATATCTAAAAGAATAATTATAGAATCTAGTTCGGAAGTACAGAGGTCTATAATCAATATTCAAGAAGGTGTTTTAGAAGTTGCATAACTCAAATTGAGTTATGTGAAAAAAAAATGATGTGAGAATAGACATCACATTGTGAGTGTAGTTTATAAGAAAATGAAAAAAATCAAAACTAAAGGTCATTTTGAGTATGTTTGAATGCATAAGGGTTACCAGGAGCATACTGTAAAAATTAAAAAGTTATAGAACACTCATAATCATGCGTAAAAGTAACTCAGGTCGATAGATAAATGTAATCCAGATGGTAAAATCTAAATATCCACATATGGGGACATATGTAAGATTAAAAATATGGATAATTATATCACCATAGGAAAATGGATCATTACATGATTGGTTTGTGAAAAATACAAAGTCCAAAAACATAAAGGTAATTGTGCCAATACATGAGCGTAGTCATTGGAAGAAGTCTATTCATAGATGCCACCATACCATGAAGAATGATTATACTGCAACCTATCAAGAGAAAATAAGTATCACTCCATGATATATAAGCCACTTTGTGAAGAGATAAAGGTTAATTTTAGTGGTTCTATATATTTATAGAAACTCATACCATAAAATAAGTGTCTCATCACAAGTGGTCAAGTGTTGAGAAGGAATACACCATGATATACCGGTTACACTGTGTGAAGTGAATATATGTAATAATGGAATATATTTATGTTTTTTGTGGATATAGGTCTTTTCACTGTGAATTATAAGTTCACATCACAATAGGTTTGGAGGTCTAGAAAGGAAGAAGGTCACATCACGATAATCATATAATTTGAATTTAATATTTTTCAAGATTGTCTAATTCTGATTATTGACTAAGAAACACATGGTGAATAATGGTATCATGTTTTTATTGGTATAGGGAAGAATAATATCATTCCATATTGAGGAACTAACACTGTGAATAGGTTATTTCTATAATATCTAGCAGATTCATTTAAATTTTAAAATTAGGATTTGGAAAAAGACTTTAAAATTTTAGCTCAGTTTAACTATCATATTATGACCACATTAATATGTGTGGTACACATAGAATGATCATATAGAATTTTAATAATTAATATCAATCTCAACTATTCAATTAAATGTTATATTCATATAATTATCTATAAAATCTTCTATTAGTGGTTCTAGAAATTAAGAGATGTGGTAAGAAATATTGAATACTTGGAAAAAATGAGAGTCTGGACATATTGAGATATCTAATTCAAATAAAAATAATATATGATATCTATAGAAATTTTTCCATTGAAATATATATATTTTTTAGTAGTCTCAAAGAGTAAAATACCTACACTCATTTAACAATTTTTTAAAAGAGGAAGAAAAGATAATTCTGATGTGAAGTTATATTCATCTAGAAAAGGAGTTGTAGCTATAGGGTTTTGTGGAATACAAAGACTCAACCATTATATTGATGTATTGATCTTATTAGTCCCTATAGGATAGAAATATTAGGGAATTTGGAACTCAAAGAATCATTTAATCTAGTGTTATGATAAAATCAGTTTTACATTTTGAACATGAAGTGACCCTCACATATATAAAATGATTGTTACCTTTACTAAAGAAGTGGATGTTAAGAAGAGGTAGTGGAACTTATATCGATAGATATTATTTCTAAAACCTTTTAGGGGTAGTGTTCATTGGAATGGAGTGTTTTTGAACTAAAAACACACATCAGCTGAAAGTGAGTATAATGGATTCTGGTACACTAGCATATTTCCATGTGCATGCTCCTTTGGTTATCTGTTAGTGATTAAGAAAGTAAAATCCATATGTGTGATTTTGATTTAATTTATGCATCCATGTTTAATAATTGGGAAGATTATTTCAAGGATAAAATAGAAAGATTTGATTTGTTCCTTCCAATGAGAGGATAATATCCAAATGGCCTAAGGGGTTAAAAAAGAAAAAAAATATTTGGCATGCACACTGATTCACCTCCCCCAACCCTAGGTTTATTTCAGTTATCTTGGTCCCAATACATCAACTTTAAAGTTTAGTAATATTTAAATAAATTTCATATTAAACTTTACACTTACATATTTAATTTTATTAAGTAACTATAGGATGAGAAAATATAACAGAAATTGAAATTTGATTATATAGAGAAAGAATTGGACAAAAAGATAAAAAAGAACAACATTCTCAAAATAAATATTGAATACAAGGAATAGAATTTATCATTATACAAGTAAAGATTCACACTAGATAAATAATCATTTAAAAAAGAATATATGGGAAAATTAATATTAATAAAATCTTTAAATAAAAGCTTCGTGAGTTGAATTAAGTTATTGACGTCAAATATGCTTGGTTAAATATCGAGGCTAAAATAATTTTGGATCTTAATAATTACCTAAAATAAAATTATAATTTTCAAGAAAATAAAGTTAAAAATATGATAAAGTAATTAAATATATAGTAAAATATATTAAATATTAGAAGAAAACTCTAAATCTAAAGTGTCTTGACCTAGGAATAAATTTGAGAAATAAGGATTTTACTCAAGTAAAATATTCACATAAAACTAAAAGAATAGTTAATTCCATGAATGTTTATAAAAAGATACTTTCTTTTAAAAACACTCATTCTAGTGGTGAGAAGGTATTTAAATTATCTAAGGATAAATCCACTATAATCTCATGGAAAAAGGTAACCCTTACTCTAAAACATTATTTTCACTAAAACCACTTCTATGAAAAGTGCATGTTATAATTTAAATTCAGGAAAATTATAGGGAGAAATTATATGAAACACACACCTTAATTAAAGGCGGATTTAAATAATATCAAGAATTTTAGTTCTCTAATAACATCTTAAATGATGGTGTCTTTATATGAAAATAGTTAGGAGATAAAGTTATAAAAAATGTTTCAAAAAGGAAGAAATCAAGGTTTATTGGTTACTGTTAGAGCTGTGAAAAGTTCATACACAAGTATATATATTATTGGTATAAAAATTAAGCAATAAAAGACAAAAAAATATAAATTAACGAGGATTAAAGATAAATTAAATATAAATCTTATTATTTTCAACCAATTTACATAGAAGAAGTTAGATCTATTTACTTCTAACAGATTTTCTTATCTTGAGAACTTATATAAAACTTGAACTAAAAGTGTTAAACATGATTTTTAGTTTTATTTTACACATACCAAGAATTATTCATTTAATATTGAAGAAAAAAGGCTAAAAATATGAAAAAAAATAAAATGAAGAGATATAGTGATTTCACTTTGGTGTGTAAGAAAAAAGGAAGGTGTTAAATAAAACACACTAATGTAGAATGTAAAATAATATACTACACCAATGTAGATATGATTATATTACCTAAGGAAAGGCCATATCATCGATAGTTTCAAGTAAATCATGAATTGTAATCTTAAAGGAAGCAAACTGAAACTTTAAATAAAATCAATCCTAAAATGAAACAAAAGGATTGGTTTGGTGGAATACATCTCTGATAAAGAAGTTGAAATTTAATAAAAAATTTCCTAAGGTGAGTAACTTGGGTAATATTGTGAAACAATATGGGATATCCAATAAAGATACAAAATTACTTAAATAATTCTTGATTATATAGCTAACACAGTTATAAGAGGCAAAGAAAATTAAGTCATAAGAAAGTGAAAGTGTTATGCTAGTTGTTGTGAAAAAGGAATTTCTACTTATTAATAATATTGAAAAGAGAAATAAAATCATACTGATTAAGGATATTATTTTTTGGAAAATCAAGGATGAAATAATAAAGAAAAGTGGAGCTTGTGAGATAAGATTTTATGGGTTGATAAATATATCTCAACCATATTTCTATAAGGAGACTTTATAGAAACCACCTTATTCCCGCATATATTGCGTCTGTTTCTCTATACAATGAATTGAATGTAATTGATATATTTAGGGGAGATGAATTAATTAATTCTATGAAATCCAAATATAAATCTTGAAGATATCCATCAAGGAGTACTTTATTTTAATTGGTTTCATCCATGATGAAGGAGATGGATGAAGTTTACCCACTTAAGGAGAAGTTGATATTGAATAGCTTCCAGATATCAACATCTCATGAAAATGTGAAATTATGGTATGTAATGGAATTTAAGATTATATAAATTTATCATGTTAAGCTGAAATATTATATATTCTAGAAAAATGATTGAGTTAAAGTTCTGGATGTTATAGTGTGGGATATTTGGATTCTGAATATATATAATTTCGATAATGAGATTCTAGATGTCAGAATCCCATAAATTAAATATTTTAATTGATGAGGTGTACTTATTATATTCTCTTATCTATGTTTGAAAATATTTAATTAAATTATTAATGGTGGAATAGATTGTTTATTAACAAGATAAAAGTAACTTGAAGTGGGAGAAACCTGCTTTGGCTTGAATGTTTTTAATTTTTTTAATAAATTTTATACAATAGATAGGTTGAAAAAGTTTTGAACAACCCCAAAAATAATTTTTTTGAGTTTTTATCATGTTTTGAGTTATTTATAAACCACTTTAATGTCTAAGTTAACCTATCTTGTTTTCTACACCGAGAAATACTAACATGGACTTAAATTAATTAATTTATAGATCACTGCTTTAATAAAATTGATTATGTCATTCTATCAAGTGAATATGATTTTACTTATATAAGGGGGGATAATATGAAATTGTATTTATAATTTGGTTGATAATATCTTACTCTTTAACCATTGTATTAATTATTAATAAATTGGATATAAATTGAGAACATATTGGATAGAAAACAAGAAAGACAATGACTTTAGAATTTAAATGGATATGAAAAAAAAAATAGGGGGATTGAAGTACCCAAATGGATTTTGATAAATAGTGTTGTATTTTTTCAATGATAATTAAATTCAATATATTAATTATAATTGAAGTTAATGTGCTCAGAAGTTAAAGATGAATAATGAAGAAGAGGAACTCAATGAAGAAAGAAGTTTATCCTTGTGATTATTGGCATGAAGAAATATTCTTGGAGGACAAGTATCACTTGGATGATGAGAATACGTTGATCTGAATATATAATATATGTTTAATAAGATAACACTCTGGATACAAGTAAGGTTTTCATCTACTTCCAAAAGGTAACACTATAAGAGATTGTGATTCTAGATGATAGAAATTAGTGTGTTTCCAAAAGTAATGGAGTTAATATTGTTTTAATTTGAATATGGATATTTTATGTAAAACCATGAATATCTAATTATTATTTATTTGGACTTAATTTTAATACATGAATAGTATTATTTTATAAATATAGAACTATCAACTACATGTTCTTATTGGTGTTTGTGAGAACATGTCCTTGTGTTTTTTAAGTGTGAAAAAATAAGGAATTACATTAGGAAGATTCCAAAGTGAGAATCCATCCAAGTATAAAACAGTAATTCTAGAAGAACTAATATTGTAATATGAACATTATTTATAGGATAAAGTAATTTGATGAGTTTAATTTAGAAGGGTGAATATGAATTCTTGTAGCACTATTTTTGGAATATGTGAACATTGAAAATGACCCATAAGTAATTCTAGAAGAAACTATATTAAAGTTACATGATAAGTTATGGGTAAAAAATGTTTTGTATCTAGAATATGTAGTAATAAGAATAAATTTTGCATGATTATATTTATATTAAGATAAATTTTAAAAAGAATAAAAGTTATTATGGAGACATATTGTTCTGGAAGCTAACTTGACAAATTGGTTGAAAAGAAGGCATTTTCTGAGTTTGAAAAATCTTAAGGATTGGTAGAGTATCATGTATTTTTAAATAATTATTTAATTTTCAATAAGGTATTAAATAGGTTTTATATTAGGGGAATTTCTTAATCACTAATTTTATATAGAATCATGAAAGTCTGAAAGAAGAAGAAAGGAAGTTGAAGCTGGAGTTGAAGTGGAAGTAGTATATGGGTATGGAGGATCAAAATCATGGACTAAAGAAAAAAACTATGTGATCAAATATTTATAAATTTATTAAGATCATAAGTATAATAATATATATTTAGAAGGTTTATTTTGAAACTATAAATGAAAGTAAAAGTATAATCTATAAGTTTTGTATGATATATAGTGTTAACGGTCAATTAAAAGGAGTTGTAAAAATCAGAAAGTTATATCAGAAATAAATTCTATATGATTTAATAATAAAAAATAATTACTATAGATAATCTCGGTTTATAGAAGAATGACTTTGAGTTAATACTAGAAGGTGTTTCAGGATAGTAATTTTCCTAAGTTTAGAATATTGGAAGTTGGGGAGAGTACAAGCTAAGGAATTTCAAAATTTTAAAATATAAGAATATAAAAAACTATGAAGATAAGTTATGAAAAAATGTCATGAAATTATATAAGATAGAGTTTGTATAATGCATTGGATATATGTAATAATGAATCTAGAATCTCAGGAGTTGTGTTGGGTTAAGTTTTAAGATAGAAAAATCTATATAAGAATGATCTAAAAGTTTTGGAAGATAAAACTAAAGTTGAAAAGTAATGATTTATTAAGTAGATTAAATAATTCAAATGATGCTTATATTTTATTCTAGATATAAATATAATGAGTTATAAGTTTTGGTTCAATATGATATTTGAGGAAGTGGTGCGGATTATTGATAGATATTTTAATATTAATAAGTCTTATCCTAGACATATTTATAATAATCATTAAAGAATGATGATAGAAGAATTGAGAAAGTGGAAAATTCAAAGTGAGTAATTCTCAGAGCTTGCGCTACTATATTTTATATAAATTTAAATATTAAATTATGGTTATAAAAGGAGGATATTTTATTTTTATAGTGATGATGATGATAGATAAAATACTTTAAGAGAAGAGGGGGAGAAGTCAGTCTGAAGGTTTTAAATATCTGCTGGGCCAAAGAATTGAGGATTCGTTACTTGGGTTTCTGAAGTTTGAGTGATATTATTTCAGAATTTAAGAAACCAAAATTTAGTGATCAAGACCAAATTTCTATGTTATCATTCCAAAGTTCTGAACATTGAAGTACTTGAATAATTTTTTACTCCAAATTTGGTGAGATTCTGGAAGAAGTGATAAAGGTAAACTATTTGTATAATGTATAAGTTTAAAAGTCAAAGATATTGAATAAAGTGAGAATGTTTTGGTTTTTAATTATTAAAGGCTCAAAGAAAGATCAACTATTTATTATAGAAGTAACCTAGAGATAAATATATTTGTATTCCTATGTTTTGGGTTACTATTGTAAATTAGAAAGAGATGATAGAAAGAACCTGTTAGGAGATAACCAATTATCAGGAGATAGTGATAGGATTTTTGGGATATAACCTCTTGGGTAAATCATGATACCTTTATACACCACTTTTAATTATTATTGATAATAATGTAAAATAAATGTCTCAAACTATACCTGAACACAACAAGGATTAGATTCCCTCAATAAGATCAAACCATGTAAAAATATTGTGTGTTTTTCTCTATTTACTTTCTATCATGCATGTGGTAAGAATATGTTAGTGAAAATATAAGATCCATTAATCCTAACATGTGAAAATTCTTGAATACTAAACAAGGTAAAAGTGTAAGTGGAAATAATTTAGTAAAACCTATCTACACTTATTCACCCCCCCCCCCCAGTATGACTGTGTGATCTACAATGACTTTAATTAGTATTATATCCCAAGGTTACACCTCTTATTGGGTCTATATTTTTTTCTCTTGGTCTTTTTCAACTTTTTTACATAAATTTTAGATTTGAGGAAGTTGTTGAGATGGATTTATTATATAATAAGTAATATATCATTGTTAATGCCAACATGGAGATTGTTTCTTATAAAAATTTTAAGAATAGAAAGAAAAATGATTCTAAGAAGTTAAGTAATATAACTTCTCAGAAATAATTTAAAGAGGATTTGTCGCTATTTAAAGTAAATCAAAGTGGTGATTTATTCGTCATATCTATTAACAATAGTTATCAGGTTGAATAAGGGTTAGATAGTGAAGAGTATGTTTTTATTGAATCAATTTAAGACCACTACTCTAAAGATAATGATTATTTTAAAAGGTTATTATTTAATTTTTCACTAATATATTTGAGTTTAGAAATTAACTACATAATGATAAAATACATCTATAATAGGAATATGATGATACAGATAGAGAATTAGATTAAAAAATCAAAAGTGTAACACTCTCATCAAACTTATTTAAGCCAAGGAACATGATTTATCATTATACAGATAAATATTCACCCTGACTAAAAAATAATTGAAAAAATCAAGTGATGTGAAATATTAGATTAATAAAATATTTAAAGAAAAGTTTCATGAATTGAATGAATACATTGATGTCAAAGATTATTCATTAGAAATCTAACCTAAATGGATAATGGATAATAACAATTTCCTACAAGAAAATTTTAAGTTTCATAAAAAAATTGATTTAATAAGATGATAAAGGAAGGTTAATATAGATTTAAATCTATTAAATATCATAAGAACACTCTAAATCTAAAGTGACTTGAATTGGGAGTAAATTTGAGCAACATGGAAGTTACTCAAGAAGAAATTTCACATGAAGTTGAACTAAGAGTTAATTACATGAAAGTTTTGGGAAAGAGTATTATTTTTTAAAAGACTCATTTTTATGCAAATAATATCTTTAAATTTTCCTAGTATAAGTACATTTTAATCTCATAGAAGAAGGAAACCCATACACTATAAAATTTTATTTTCACTAAAAAATTTTCCATGAAAAGTAAATATTGTGATTTAAATTATGGATAAGTGTGTATGAAAAAAAATATGAGAAACCAAAAAAAAATTCAAAGGTGGATGTAATTAAAATAAATAATTTTATTTACCCTATAATTTCTCAAAAATAAGGTGTCTTTATAAAAAACAAGTAAGGAGATAAAATTATCTATAATGTTTTACAATGGAATAAATCAATGTTTATTGGAAATTGTTGGTTATATAAAAAGTTTAGACACAAGGATATAGATTTTTGGCATAAAAATAAATCATTTAAAGATAAATAAGGCCTAAATTAAGGGGGTTTGAATCTAAAGTCAAGATAAATTCATCTAGGTTCAACCAATTTACACAGAAGTTAAATCTGTTTACTTATAACATATTTTAATATCTTGAGAAATTTTATGGAAGTTATAATAAAGTATTAATTATGATTATGAGTGTTGTTTTACACCTACAAAGTATGATTTATTTAATATTTAATAAAGGAGGCGACAAAATATGAATAAAAATAAAAGGAATAAAGTTGGTGAGTTTACCTTAGGGTGTAAGAAAAAGGAAAGTACTAAAAAAACACACCCAAGAATAAGGTAAAGGAAGATACTATAACAAAGATAATATGTTTATATAATGAAAGAAAAATTCACATCATGTATAGTTTCAATCAATCCATTAACATTAATTTTAAGGGAATAAATTTTGAAAAACAAAGAAATTAATCCCAAAAATAAACTAATAGATTTTTTTGGTGGAAGACATCATTAAAGAAGAAGTTAAAATTTATGAGAAGTATCCTAAATTAGCTAAATTAAGAACTCTTGAGAAACCAAGTGGGATATATACTAAATTTATAGAAGTAATTAAAGAATGATTGATTATATGTCCAATACAGTTGTAAACAGAAAATAAAATTAAGTAAGCACAAGAAAGTGAAAGTGATATGCTAGTTGTTGTGAAGACGGAAGTTCCACATGTGAAAAATATTGAAATAGGAATAAAACCAAATTTCATAAGGATATTAGATTTTATAAAATCAAGGGTTAAAATATGAAGAAAAGTGTAGATGAAAGGGATTATTTTCTAGGTTGGGAAATATCTCTCAACCTTATTGCAATAACTAAAGAGACTTTAGAGAAATCCCCTTATTCCCACATATATTATGTTCATTTATCTGAGTAGGGAATTGAAGGTGATGCATGTATTCTTGGGGAGACCTTAATTAATAAATGTTATTAATTTCATATAACAACCTATAATATATCCATCATGGATTACTTTATTTTAATTAGTTTCATCTATGATGAAGGATATGGATGGATTCCCCTTGAGGGGGAGTTAAGATTAAACATCTAACCAGCATTACACCCACCCATTCCCATGCCCAGATTATCAGTTTTATATGGTTTTTTTTCTATTTTTCATTTGATCCCCCTCATTATTCTTTTATTTTGTATCATTTGGCATTGCTTTTTGTGTTAAATCATCAAGGTATTTTGTTCCACTTCACATTTTCTCTTCTTTTATTATATTATTTTTTCATTTTCAATCCTTATATTGTAATGGTGGGAGAGGGTTTGATTTTTCATGAATTTATTTGAGATTTTTTTATTTTTAGGGTTCATAAATATCATCCAATCCCTTTTATTATTTCTCTTGTTTAAAAAAATTGTTCTTCATTGGATTCATAATTTTTTATAAGTGGTTCTTCACACCTTTGATGGTCTATATAAACGTGATTGATTTCGTTAATTTAATTCATATTAAAAAATTGTGTGGTTTACTTAAATACAATCAAATCATATTAAAAAGATGTTTCCATGGACTATTAAGTAAACTTTTATAATTTATTTTGATTAGGTATTTTGTGTTATACCAATTTATGTGTTCTCATAATATTTTAAATTATTATTATTATTGGTGTTATCCTTCTAAATTATTTCTTCATTTTCTCATTATTGAATTATATAAATATAATTAAGAATAAAAATTATTTTATATATTTCTTTCTTATAGCATGAAATATTACCATGTAGGTTTTTAATTTACTGATAAGCTCCTAATGACATGGCTATATTCTTGAACTCATTGAAAAAATATCGAGTTGTAATATTATATGAAATAAAAATTATGTTTATCATGTTTATGATTACATGTTTGTGCTTATTAAATAAATGTCTAAGTGGTTATGTTAATTAAAGATGGGGAATTTATTGATTTTATTTGTGGTCTTTCTACTTTGATACCTATATTAGGTATGGAACATGTTTTTTATTATTTTGGTTTTAGGATAGAAATAAATTTAAGATGTTTCATTTATGGTATAACATTATTAATACATTATTCAATCTTGAATTAGGTTTTTAATACAAATATTAACTATATTTATATTAGTTTCATTTACTTTAAAAACATACTAAGTATTAAAAAAAATTTTCAACCAAAGATAAATTTTATAAACACTAGTTTTATTTGTTTGGATATTTATTTTTATGTTTTCTTATAAAACAAACCTTAAATCGAATAAACACCTGTTACTCTCTCTTTATTAAAGTGTTTAGGTATGGTTTACTTCTTGAACTAAACATTAATTTTATAAGTTATTATTTTTTGAAAACATATCTTCTTGGATATTTTATTATTATTAGAGAATTAAATCACATTTGTCCATTCTAACCCTTACTTTTATCCTTTGGTATGTCTTGAGAGGTAATCATATTTTTTATAAATTCAATATTTATTATGTTAAAAGGTTTCAATGTGTAAAAACCTTTTTTCATTTTATTTTGTATATTTTTCTAAATATATTTTTCCTAAATTATGTTCTAAATCATTAAAAACTTATTTAGATGATGAACATTCATTTTTTCTCTTAGAATAACTGTAATATCCCAGATCCATGTGGTCTAACCCTTTGCATTTTTTTTAGGCTTGTAGAACTTGGAGGGGACTTGGTAGTGGTTTGGAGGAGTTTGAAAGTAAAATGATGGAAGCAAGAATATTACATGTCATATAATCCTTTCACATCGTGTAATCTAGGTTCATGAATTGTTCAGTGCAGGTTCATGATTTGTAAGTTTTCAAGGTAAAATAATAAAAAGGAAACACATTTTTTGGTAGAAATCGAACCATGGGTATTACACAATGTCAAAGGAGATTACACATCATATAAATCCCCAATGATGCATGTTTTAAAATGTTTAAGTCACTTAGGTTTTTCACAAACCCTATGGCTAAATTGCATTCTCTTGTTCTAGGTGACCAGTGGATTCCCCCTTTATATTTTTGAAGATTCCTTCGATGGGGATTGATTTGTGGGATTCTCTCTTCGATCCATGGTGACCCGAGTTTATCCAAGGAGTGTTCTTCATTTTTTTCTAGCAGATTATCCTAGTTTGATCTTATTTCATCTTTTTTATTCTCGTCATTATATAGAGGATTATATCCTATGTTTCTAATGAGGATTTCATATTGGTATTTTGTGTAGTTGTATCATAGCATCCTCATATGAATTCATTTATTATGGGAGAGATGATCAGAGATTCTTGACATGGTTTGTTCTCATACAAAGATCATTGAAATATTTTGAGGTAGTGGATTAATTTATTATATTTTATTTACATGAAATCATAAAGGTATAATTATTTATCTCCTTTGATATAAATTAAATTGACCTAATAATGGTTAAATCAGATTAAAATAATTGGATAGCAACCACATGTTGTTGCTTGGTACTGTGATAGCGGTTTGCCTGTTGATTTTCTAGATAGTGTGTTATTTATGCCTTTCTTGATAGAATTTTTGTTTTTGCTTCAAATATAATGTACAATTGGTAAAGAATGTAAATATGAGAATTAATTTATAATTAATTAGCTTAATACTAAAGAGGCATGTTAAATGAATCAGGTTGTTCATATAATTTTATGATGATCAAATTGATGAAATGTGCATGTTTAATTTAAATGATCTTACATATTACTAATATAATTGATAAATAATGTGAATTATGTTTATAATTCTTGTTGATAATAATTTAAAAGTCATTTTAATTTAGAATGGTACTTCTCTAGGTTTATTGGAATTTGAATAAATGCTAAGAGCATGTTTTCCCTTTGTTAGCTTATTATAGCTTTCTGCCTTACATTACCCATAGTTGGTACCTATTAATTATTTAATTGGTTAATTCAAGATGGAATAAGAACTGGTTGTGGGATAAATATAATTTTCTAGGGCCTAAGTTTCCCATTTTCTTGGTAAGGCTAAGTGCCTTGTTTTTTGAGCCATGAGAGCTCATTTTCTTGAGAATAATGAATGCCTTGATTTGAGGTCCCAATTTCCTAGTTTATTTCTTGTTTGTTCCTACTAATTTTGGTGTGATATATATACAATCCTTATGTTTTGATCCCCGTATATATTATCTTGGAGGTTTGATGTGTGATATAAGGCGGGGAGGCCTAGACGTGTTGTGAGACTAGTATGGTTGAGCCTGGGATGGCTGACAGTTGACATGGCGGTGGTTGATGCCTGTGATGGAAACTTTTATAGGTATATATATGTGGGTGTCAGTTATGGAATTGGAAGTAATGGAACTAGTTAAATATAGGCTTACCCATTGATGATATATTGAGAATTGGTATGCTTTCTTGAATTTGTTTAATGTTCATCTGACGAGTTTCTTGCTTTATTTGTATTCTTCCTTTCTCCACTGCTTGAGGTAGTTAGAAGTGCATGATTATATGTTTTCTATAGGTGGTAGATTATGATGGTTTTCCTATATCACCTATTTATTTAATGATTCAAATAATTAATTAAATAAATGTGTAACCCATGTGGTTGGATAATGATGAAATGAAAATGCTAAAAATATGTCAGTCTTGGTAAACCAATTCCTTTGTTAGATTATTCCTGGAGGGCATATCTTTACTATATTATTTAATATAATTTAATGAAATGTAGAATAGTTTTAATGGTTAATTAATGGATAATTAATTAATTAAAGTAAATTGAATTTATTAATGAAAGAAATAATTAATGTAGTTGTTTTATATTCTTGTGTGCTTATAGGATATCTAGTCTTAATAGTTGGAGTTGAGAGTCTGAGTGATGTTAGATATATTTGATTCTAATACTAGATTATTCCCATATTGTGGTTGTGATATATATTATATCATGTATATTCATTGATTTTATACACTTCCCCACCCATGTCAGTTGGGGAACTAACACTTACTGGACAATAGGAGGGTGTTTCCCCCTAGATCCTGGTGGGAGGATAGATAACTGACTACCCCCTCTATCCTTGCTCTATTCTATTGGTAGTAACTTGTGTTGTTATGCATGGAAGTTAGTTTTCCCATGTATGTGAGTAAAGGGATTTTATTTCTTGTGGTTATTTCACACACATGTATTTATAGATATAGTATCCAAACAAATATTATAGGAATGGAATGTATAGGTTGTGATGGATTGAGGTACTTAATTAGTGTATGGGTTATAATGGCTTGAAGTATAATACCTAATGTTTTATATAATTTATAAGGGTTTTGGTGGATCCAAAAAACTACTTGGTTGCAATTTTATTTGTGGTATGGAATGGTGCGGTAATGTGATGCATGAGGTGCTTGTTGTGATAGTCAGCCTGAATGTTTTCAGGATGGATTACTTTTGGAGAGAGATGATCTGGACGTGTGAAAATGGGGAATAATGGAAAAATAATAAGAAATAAGGGTTGAGTTACCCTTTACATTTTATTATTATATTATATTCTCTCTTGTATGTGGTACCTGGTGAGAGATAGCCATAGTGAGGTTGGGAATTTTGTATACCTATTTAGTTGATGAGTTAGGTTCACTATCATTCATTGTGCTTTAGCATGATTTATTTATATTTCACATGAGAGTATATGGGGATTATATTACTAAGTATAATATTATACTCATCCTACATATATATAAATTGTTTTTCAGGTCATTTGGAGCAGGTTTGCGGTAATTTTGGATATTACTATATCATTTTTTTAGCAAGATTTTTTGGGATTCATGGTCATTGTTGTCTTTACCTTGTTGGTACTTGAAGTTTCCTTTCATTTTTTTATTATTTTATAAAATCTCATGGTTTCACTTGGGTTTTATTTAAATATATATGTTTATTCAGGTGTTAGTTTTTGTATCCTTATTATCTCTATATTTCGCATGTTTCTCTTAGAGGGTAATGTCTCATATTTTCATGTTTACTATACCCTCAATGCTAGTCACTGACTCAAGTAATACTGGAGGTGGGAATCAAGCATTCACTAACTCTATCCCCTCATTGCAGTATCTTTATGGGGAGTGGTTCATGCCATAGTGGTATTATAGGTTTAGGTTTGAGGGATAGGATAGAGTTTTGAGTTAGGCACGAGTGAGGTTGCATGGGTTGGTAGGTCAACAGTGTCAGCTAATTCTAGTAAGTGATGTAAACATGGTATATCGGCTGAGACATGGGTATTTAGGGACCCCTGTGATCCGATTCATGAACCTTTAAGTTTACTAATCCTGCTAAATGAAGTGATACAGGTTGCAGGGTAGAGACCTAGGAAAGGATTATGCATCATTCTTGTTTGTGCCTATTTTTAAAATGGGTAGACCTTGGGATAGGTTAAAAACCTAATAATATAATTAAATAATTAATTAATGTTAAATATTATATATTCTTGGTTTAGAAGTTCTAAAACTTTTGTTCCTTTTTTAATAATGGCTTCAAGTCAACATCCTCATCAGGTTCATGCTAAAGATATTCAATAAGATGTGCCAGCCAATCACCATAGAGTATAGGCCAGTGATGATGATTCTTGGAGGAGGACACTTCGAGATTTTCATAGCTAGAGTCTATAGAAGTATGAGGGCTCTATTTCAGATGAAATCATAGTATACTGGTTGGAGGAGGATGAGATATCCTTTCATTCAATCCATGCTTGGTAGGAGCACTTGGTTTTGTTGGCTATGAAAATGTTTCATGGGGCAGTGAGGTAGTGGTGGTTTTTATTCCTCATGTGTCGTAAGTATTTAGCAATATTATGGGAGAAGTTATGAGACCATTTTAGAGTAAAGTTTATTTCTTCCACTATGAAAGTGGCTAGTCTCCAGGATCTTCTTACCCTTTGGTAGGGTAGCTTCAGTGTGAGAGAGTTCGGGATCCATTTCAGTACCCTTTTGGGATATACTTTAGACCTATTTCTAGATAAGGAGTCCAGGTAAAGTAATTTTGAGGAGGTATTGCATATAGATATCTAGTTTCTAGTCACCCCATTTATGTTGAAGATGTATCTCAAGGTTTTTATGAGAACAGAGGTTATAGAGAGAATGTTGGCCAAAACAAGTTCATAACGAGAGGGGAGTCTTCAAGATTACTCATGATGCAGAGTTGTAGTTTGGGGTTCCCTATTGTCTGGAAAAAAGAGTTTTTAGTTAGACTAGGGTAGGTTCTAGTATTCTTTATCTCGTTTCTATGGGTTTGGTATCTATTCAACTTATTCCAAAGGATCATACATGTGATTTTCTTATTGAGTTTTAGGTCATCAGTGGTGAGAGTGTCTGATCTTTCTGAGTAGTTGGCATGTTCCAGGTGTTCTTCTTTAGCTTCCACCATTGAGGAAGTTCTATCTGAGGTAGCAGTAGTAAGGTGCTCCAGTTTTTGATTAGTAGAGAGGATATGGGGTAGTTAAGGGATAGACTTGAGATTCTCCTCATCCTTATATAGAAAAGAGTGATCATGTAGGTGGTCTTTATTAATATAGAGAGATTTTGGAGTAGGTTGTGGTCATATTCATGTTATATCATTAAAAGCACTAGGAAAGTAGAACGTTGTTCGAGTTACCCTTTTCTTGTTTTCTACTTGGCTCCATGATGTGTTTTATTCTAGAGAGATGCAATCTTATATCACCTACCCTCTTCCATGCTTTGGGACTTGAGATGGAGAGGCTTCCAGTTTCCTTGGTGTTGAATACACCAGTTGTAGGTTGATCTGACTTGTATGATGTATATATAGGTTGTGAGCTAGTTCTGGGGTAACACCGCTCTATGGGAGATAACCTATTTTTATGAATATATACATATCACATCATCCTTGGAATGTATTGGTTGTATTTTTTTGCAGGATATCATAGATTACTTGTGAAGGTAGGTTGTGTTCTATGATGATGATGGATATCCAGTAGTGTTTTTTGGTGAGTGACACTCTAGTATAGGTTATAGGCATGTTTCTTCCTTATAATCCTTAATGATCAATCTGATGTTGAGCTCATTAGAGGTTTAGTAGTTTTTGTTTCCCAAGGTTATGGAAGAGTACCCAGATTTCTTCCCAGAAGAGGTAGTAGCATTACCCCCTCAGTGGGAGATCATGTTTGGGATAAATATATAGCCAGGCATGTATCTTATCTCAATGTCTCTATATAGGATGTAACCTTATGATTTTATATATCTACGAGTACATTTCAATGATCTATTGTAGTGAGGTTTTGTTTGATAGAGTGTGTCACCTTGGGGTGCACTGGTTTTTTTCATGAATACTAATGGAATTTTGTGGATTTTTATCAATTATCATCATTTGAACCAAGTGACGGTGAAGAACCGCTATCCCATTCCATAGATTAATGATTTAGTCGATTGGTATAAGGTATAAATGTGGTTCTCAAAGATCGATTTGCAGTCTAGATATTATCATATGTTAGTGAAGGATGAGAATATATAGAAGACTTCCTTTCATTATTTTCATAGGAATTACGAGTTCATTATGATGTCGTTTGATTTGAAGAATGGTCTAGTTGGGTTCATGGGGTTGATGAACACCATTTTTATATAGTTCTTGGATAAGTTCATGGTGGTTTTCATTGACGACATCCTTATATACTCTGTGTTTGAGGAGGATCATATAGATCATTTTCATACCATTTTGGGATTTCATCATCATGAGAAGTTTTTCAGGAAGTTGTTGAAGTGTGATTTATGGGATCGTGAAGTTTTTTTCTAGGAGCATGTGGTATCCTAGTAAGGATTAGCAATGGATCCTTCAAAGAGAGAGGCATTTTTGTCTTGGGAAATCCCCAAGATAGTAGTAGAGGTATAGAGTTTCCTTGGTATTGCATGATATTACAAGAGGTTCATAGATTATTTTTATTGGGTTGAAACTCCTTTGATAGATTTGAACCAGAAGTATCAAGTGTTCTTATAGACTGACCAATTTCATGTAGATTTTGAGTTCCTGAAAGAGATGTTGGTCAGTGGTCTTGTTCTTTTTTTCCCATAGAGGGAGTTTAGTTTTAGGTTTGTTGTAACAATTCGCATATTGTATTAGGATGTGTTTTGATGCAGAAGAGATCAGTTGTTTCTTATGGTTCTTAGCAGTTACTTCCCCATGAATGTAATTATGTCACCCATGATCTTCAGTTAGTGGTAGTGGTGTTTTATTTGAATTTGTGATGACATTACCTCATCAATGAGCATTTTGTTGTTTTTATTGACCATAAAAGCCTGCGGTATGTGTTCTCCCAATGTAACTTAAACTTTCATCATCATCGATGGCTATAATTCTTGTAGGATTATGACTTTGAAATTTCATATACGCGAGGAAATAGGAATGTTGTAGGTGATGAACTAATAATGAATTCATTTAGTGATGACATGCATGAATCTAGGGACTCATAGAGACTAATGGAATAACCCTCAGTGATAAATCTTTATATGGGAGAGGTTGGGGGAAGAAGTTGTCTTTCCTAGTTGACAATGTATTTGTATTTGGTGCAACATTTGGATGAGTCCCAGTTGGGGTATACTAAGGTGGAGGTCTTAAGAGACTGGGTTTTTTTTACGATTCCCTTAATGGTTGGTCTCGAGATGGATAGCATCGGGTGTTGTTTCAAGTAATTCTTTCCATTCCTTAAAAAATGAATGATATGGTTCTCCATGAGTTCCATAATTCTCCTTTGGCAGTACATCCTGACGTGATAAATATGTATCTATCCTTGAGAGGTCAGTTTTTATGGCCTATGTTGAAGCATGTAGTTCCAAAATTTGTTTCTTGATGTTTGGTATTTCAGAAGGTGAAGGTCGAGCATCTTGTTCTCTATGGGTTACTCCAGCCATTATATGTTCCCCAGTGGAATTTGGAAGGCATTTTGATGGATTTTTTTTATCATTTTACCTTGATCTCAGGGAGGTTATGATGTTATATGGGTTATAGTGTATCATTTGAAAAAATCCACCTTCTTTATAGCAAACAGGGAGTCAATCTCAGTAGAGGTTTTGTCGAACTAGTATATAAAGGAGGTTGTGTGAATCCAAAAATTCTTGAGGATGATCATTTCTAATCAATATCCAAATTTTACCTCTATGGTGTATAGAGGTATCCAACAAGATTTTTTTTCTCATCTATGTCTCAGCACTACTTTTCACCTACATACGGATGGTCAGACAGAGCGGACCATCTAGACTCTTGAAAATATTTTGTTATCTTTTGTCTTAGATTTAGGAGGTTAGTGGATGATTCACCTTCCCTTGGTCAATTTTTACTACAATAATAGTTTCCAATCCACTATTGGTATGGTTTCATTTGAAGCTTCGTACAACCAAACTTTCTATTATCCACTGTGCTGTAATGGGGTCATAGAGGTAGAAATTATTAGGTTAGAACTGGTACATAATATGATAGAGATGGTTCAGGTAATTAATGAGAGGATGAAGGCAGTGTAGGATCATTATAAATCCTATTCAAATCAAATGAGGATAACTCTGGAGTTCAAAATTGGGGATAATGTGTTCCTGAAGGTGACTCATCATCGTGTACAATGAAGTTTTGGTCGTGGGAGTAAGATTTATCCCTATTTTTTAGGCCTTTCTAGGTGTTGATCATGTTAGATTCATGTTGTATTAGATAGAACTTCCCCTATAGATGAGCAGGATACAAAAAATATTTCACATGTTACAACTCCATCGTTATCTTCATGATGACTCTCATGTCATCGATTGGGTTGAGATAAATGTTAATGATGATGTGAACTTAGAGGACCGTCCTGTGGAGATCTACAACCACTAAGAGAAGGTGTTTTGTGTGTGTTCTATTCCCTGGTTCCATGTCTTGGGAAGCATGGTGGCATGGAGGAGAGCACCTAGAAACATGAGTTCCATATGTGCACTCAGTACCCTAAGCTGTTTGATTATTATCTCTTCTCTTATAATTTTTTTCTTTTGTGGATGTTGATATTTCTATGTTATGATATGTTTTTCTCCTATTTATTTTTGTGACTTTACTCTCATTTGAGTGGTATCCCCCTCTGGAGAGTGTTTAGGAGCTGGTTTCAATTATTGTGTGGTTTTTCACTTTTTTTATTCTGAGTGGGGTGGTTGAACTCCTATGGTGGAGAGATCTTTGATAGGTATCTCATGGGGGTTTCTTCTTGGATTACCCCTTTTTATTTCTATCTAGTTTGGTTTATATTATCAAGATGAGAATTTTTTTTAGAGGTATCTAATGTAAGGGACTGGATCTCTGTGGTCCAACATTTTATGTGTTTTCTGAGGCTTTTGGATCTTAGAGGAGACTTGGAAGTGGTATGGAGGGGTTTAACTATAAAATTATGGAAATGGTAATATTACACACCATGTAATCTTATTTTAAAACTTTTGTAGTTTATGTTCACGACGTATAAGTTTTCAGGGATAAATAATAAAAAGGAGACATGTTTTTTAGAAAAAAAACTAAACCCTTAGGATTAAATGTCATGTAAATACCCAATACTATATGTTTTAAAATGTTTCAGTCACTCAGTTTTTTTAAAAACCCTATATTTGTAGTAATTCCTCTCATCCCAAGTGACCAGTGGTTTCCCCCCTTCATCGTTTTAGATATTCCTTTGACGGGGATCAATCCTTGGGCTTCTTTCTTTGATCTTTGGTGACCCAAGTTGATCCAAGGTGTGTCCTTCCTTTTTTTCTTACAGTTTCTCACATTTTTATCTCATTTCCTCCCGTGTCTTCTCACTATTCTATGGAGGACAATCTTATATGATTTTAATGGGGTTTTATTATTGTTTTTTAGTGTTATTGTGTCGTATAATCCTTAGATGTATGTAGTTCTTATGAGAGATGTGATCATAGATTCATAATGTGGTCCCTTATTTTTTGAAGAACGTTGATATCTTTTTAAGTAGGGGATTTATTTCATCTATTTTATTTGCATACATTCGTAAATATATCATGATTTATCCCCTTAGATAGCAATGAAATTAAACTAATAGTTATTGAACCAAATTAAAAGAATTATATAGTGATTGCATATTGTTGCTTGGTACCGTATGTTGAAACCAAGGCTGTTATTTGTTAGAAATGGAGTATGCTTTGTATTTTTTATAAATCCACATTGTGTTGATTGGGGAGTTTTCACGGAAAGTTATATTAAATTACAAGATGACTATAGTGTTCAAGGTGGCATCATTTCCTAGTGTTTTTCAATTTTTTGGGCTCAAAATCAGGAGGAAGAGGAAAGCATCATTAAAAGTGGTTTTTTGGGATCAACTCTTCATAAATATAGTAAAGATATGATTTCATGAAGACTGGTTTTCTTAAAGGATGTGATTCTCGGAGATTTATATAATCATGAATAGCATGATGGGTTGATGGTAATCTCTATGACTACAAAAAGTAGAGAATCACAAATGAATGAAGGGTTGATTGTAATCATTGTGAATATGAGAAGCTTTGTGTGCAGGTTACATTTCATTGAAGCTTCATGAAAGATGGAGATTCACGAACATGAAATTGGACATTCATGAAAAATTCATTGGAGTTGTGAGAGCTTCATAAAAGGCCGAGCCTATAAATATGAGGCTACCCCCACTACATTTCTCGTGAATATAATTGGAGAAAATGTTTGATTACTTTGAATTTGTGAAGTCTAAGATATTATTGAATCAAGTATTCATTGTGATCTTGATCATCATGAAAATAATGTCTTATTATTGACCAATTCATAGGTATCTTAGAAAAAGGATTTCCGCAATAATTTTTTATTCTGTGATGACTTAGTGTTCTGTGATTGTAGTTTGCTTCATGAAGTTGGTGAGCTTCACAAAAGAGCTTCATGAAGGAGCTTTTTGAACAAAATAATTTGAACATCTAATTTAAGTGAACAATTCTTTCAAGTTCATCAACAAAAGACATCAATGCAATAAGAGACTCATACTAGTTAGGGACAAATACTTAAAATTCAATATAGTGATGTGACCTTCAAGTCATTAAACTGACTAAGACTTCACCCAAAGCAGTGAGCTAGGGGGATTCAATGGAAGTGTTTCAAGGGATGTAGTGCATTATCCCTAATATATTATTATGGAATTGTTCCAAGAATAGAGTGAATATTTATGAACATCTTTATTCCACAACTAGTGAAGATTAGTGGATTTAGGTATGACCAACACAAGGTCAGTGTATGCTCCTTGGACTAGCCATTAGTGGTGAACCAAGTAAAACTATTGTGTTATCTCTCTTTATATGAATGTTTAATTATTTTACATTACCATTAGAGAGGTTTAACAAGTTTATACCAATGTGGGAACATAATCCATCGCTTTAAGATAAAAAAATTCACCCTGATTCATCCCTCCCTTTTCAAGTTGTTTCAAGGTTCTATAAGTGGTATCAGAGAGAATAGGTTATCAGAGTTAAATCCTTCCTCTGATTTTTTCATTTATAATTCAATGAATATCATAGGAATTCCCCTATTTGATAGAAGAAACTTCCAGATCTATAATAATAGGATGATATATCATCTAAGACCCCTTTTTATGGAAGTTATTTTTTCCACTAATTAGGGGATTCAGGTCACTAATGTGACAAGAATGTCTATTACTGAAACTGATAAAAAAATTATTGATGTAGATTCCAAAGCACAAAATTATATTACCACATCTCTATCTGATCAAGTATATCTAAAGGTGATGAGTTTCACTTAATCCAAGTCTATGTGGGAAAAAATTGAAAATATATATGAAGGTGATAACAAAGTGAAGGAGTCCAAACTCCAAGTTTTTCATCATAGGTTCAATGATCTGAAAATCCATCAAAGTGAAAATGAAGATACCTTTTTTAATCAAATTAATAAAGTTAATAAAGAAATTTTAGGACTTGTTGAAGAAATTAAAGATATTTACATTGTGAAGAAAATATTGAGAAGGCTTCTACCACTATATAATCCAACAATTTCATCCCTTGGGGAAAAGGATATATCTAAACTTTCTCTTGAAGATCTGCTAAGCAATCTGGTGGCTTATGAAATGAGAGTCAAACCAGAAGATGAAACAACTCGAGTAAGGAATTAGAATTCAAATCCATAGAAAATTTTAAGGTTTCTAAAGATATTTTTGATGAATATAATGAGGAAGGATAACTTATTTATCTTTTTTCCAATAATTTCAAGAGAGGAAAAGGGGGATTTTAAGGAAGGATTCCTCTAGCCTATTTTTTATGTGGTAGAGTTAGTAACATTTCCTCTCAATGATCAAGTAAGTTAAATGATGAATAAAGTGAAGAAGGAAGTATGAAAAATACTTATAAAAGGCTTCCCCAAAAGGGAGACTTCAAATCAAGAAATAAATTATAGAGAATGATTTTTGTCTGTAAAGAAGAACAATATGGTAATGAATTTTTTGAGGATAAAGAAATAGAGTTTAAATATGAAACCCAATCATCCATGATGGATATAGTTTAAAATTCATAACCTTTAAAAGATACATATAATCAGTTGATTGGTTTTTTTGATATCAAGTTAGAACTTAAGAGTGTTCTTGATAAGATTGATGATCAAAGAAAAATAAACAGAAAGTTGAGAGTTATTTTGGAAGAGTCATTAGATTATGTTTATAATATTAAAGTGTGAATTGATCAAATATAAGTAGGGGTATAAGAATAGTTAACAAATATTGAAAACTCAGAATATGTTTTGGAATTTAAGCTTAGGATTGAAGATCAGGTGAAAGTCATAAATGAATTTACATCCAGACTAGAAAAGAAGACCAATAATATTGAGGGAATTGAATAAGAAGTAGTTACTCTAAGGAGTAAACTAGAAACTGTATAAAAATCAAGGGAAATAAGGAAGAAATTACAATTTGGAACATTCTCAGTTGCAGAGATGTTAGAAAGATCTAAACATGGTTCTGAATGGGTATAAAAATATTTGAATGATCAAAGATCCACATGTATGGGAAAAATTGGAATTGTATGTGATGTTGAAACATAAAAGTCTAGAAAAAAAGATAATCCAAAAAAGGGTAAGTACAAATTTGGACATATCACAAAGGTACCTGATGTCCTAATAAATAAATCTTTAGATCAAATAGAAAATAGAGCTGAAAATTATCCTCAAGTATGCAGAGATGATCACCAGTAAAATACTTTTACTAAATAAGGGGACTTGAGGAGGAATGGAAGTGAGAAGAAATTTCCTCTTATGAAATTCCAATTTTGTGGATTTCTAGGCCATACCATGTCATAATGTATAGAGGCAAGGGGATATCTAAATGGAGAAGCACTTGGAATTAAAAAAAAAAGAATGAGACCATATCCTTTATCATATAGAAGAAATAGTTTCTATGGATATTTGCTTCAATATTCTAACTATGGCTATAAATCTATTATTTATAGTATATGCTCATATTATATTATGGAAAATACATATGTATTAAATAATGTTAAGAAAAGTGTTGATAGAATAGTGAGGTTTGGTAATGATGGTTATTTAAAGAATAATGGTAATGGAAGTATAGAACAATAAAATTATGGTCTTAGGAAAACTAAAGTTATCTTTGTGGATGGATTTCATCACAATATTCTAAGTTTGACTCAACTCTATGACTCAGGAATGATAGTGAAATTTAATCAAAATGGGTGCATATAAAAAGAAAGACAGGTAATTATCTCATAAAGGGATACATAACAAATGGAAATTTATACCAGATTGACAGTAAAGATAACATTTTTTACTTGATAGTTGAAGAAGAAAAAAACATGTGGCACCATAGGTTGGGTCATATTAACTAAAAAATCATGGAAAATATATCTAAACTGAAGATAGTCATCAATATTCCCAATATAAGGAATGAACGAGAAAATACTTGTGATGATTTCATGTGAGGAAACATGGTTGGGAATTCATATCATCCAAAGAACAAAATTTATCAAATCCACTTGATCTCATCCCCACAGTCGTATGTGGTCCGATAAATGTGGCTAGCACATATGGGGATAGGTACTTTATTCTTTTTATTTATTATTATAGTAGAATGGATTGTATACTAATTATACATAGGAAACTGTAAGTGATTGATTTCATGAAAATTTATCATTGAATAGATGAGAATGATATTGGTTGCATAATCAAAGTTCTACTATCAAACATTGGATAAGAATACACATCTATTGAATTTGAAAATTACGTGAAAAAAACATGGAGTAAATCGAGAGGTCGTTGAGGTGAGAACCCCACATCAAAATGGATTTGTTAAATGAAAAAATAAATAGGTGAGAAATATGGTCATAACTATGATGATTGAGAGTCATATCTCTCGTTATTATAGGAAAGATGATATTCAAGTAGCATTGTACACTCAAAATCATATAGGGTTTTATATGGGAGAAAACAAGACACCTTATGAGTTATGGTATGGAAGGAATCACTCTCTGAAGTTTTTTCATGTTTTTGGAAGTAAATGTTTCATTCGAAACAAATAATCAAATAAATTATGGTGGTGTTACAGAAGAGGGAATATTCCTTGGATATTCAATGAAAAGTAAAGCCTAAAAATGTTACAGTAATCACCTTAGAATAATTTTGGAAAGCTGTGATGTCAGGATCATTGAAGATAAAACCACAAATACCTTGATGAGATCATATGCTGATATGATAGAATAATGAAGAAGAAAGTGAACATGGAACAAATTCAAATGTAGAAATAGTGGAAGGATTTCAAAAAAATAAGGTCTCAAAAAATGATGATGATTTAGATGAAGAATTAGAAGAGGAAACCATGGCTAAATAAACATCATCAAAAACTCACAAAAGAAATATAAGAGTAAAAATTAACCAATCCAGCATCATTGGGGACTAGAAAACACCCACATAGAAAATGTGAATGAGGAATAAAGTGCATCCTTCCTTCATGTCAGTTTTAGAACCAACCTCATTTGAATAAGCAGTGAAGGATGAATCATGGGTTAAGTCCAAGAATGAAGAACTTGATCAGAATGAAAAGAACTGAACATGGGATCTTATTAAGAGACCTAAAAAACACATTGTTATTAGAAAAAAATGGATCCTTAAAAAAAATTATGAGAATGGAAATGTGATAAAAAATAAGGCACACTTATTTTGTAAAGTTTATTCACATATTGAAGGCATTGATTTTGAAGAAACATTTTCTCCAGTGGCTAGAATAGAGTCAATCAGGATTTTCCTTTCTATGTAAATTCAAAGAGGATACAAATTTTATCATATGGATGTCAAAATGGATTATGTAAATGGATTTCTTGACTAAGAAGTATATATTGAACAAATAGTGGTATTTATGATTGGAAATGATGAAGTAAATTTCTATATACTAAATAAGTCTCTCTATGGACAAAATAAAGCACTATGAGCATGGTATTCTTGAATGGATACTTATTTCAAGAAGCTTCAATTCAAAAAAGTATGTTTCTATAATAATCTCTATGTAAACAATTCACAAGAAGATAAATTTATGGTTATTGTGTATGTGGATGATATTATATTTGGAAGAAGTAGGTAGGGATCAGTGGAATAATTTTCTAATCACATGAAATAAAAATTTAAAATTTCTATTATTTGTGAACTCATATAATTCTTATAAGTTTAGGTGATTCAAAAGAAGGATTACACCTTCATTTATCAAGAAAAATATACAAGGGAGCTTATGAATAAATTTAACATGCATGAATCCAAACCAAGGTCGACTCCAATTGTGGTTGGGGAAAAACATAGAAAGCATAAGGATTTGACTTCTATAGATCCCAACCTGTATAGGAGAATTATTGGAATCTTATTATATTTGACTACGACATTTCCAAATATCATCTTTGAAACATGATTAGTGTCCCACTTTCAAAGTAATCCAAAGAAATATAATTTGGAAGCAGTTAAAAGAATCATGATATTTATTCAAGGTACTCTCAATTTTTTCTTATACATTGTTACAGGAAGATATAATGAATTATCATCAATTTTTGATGCTGACTAGGATAGATATGTGGTGGATATAAATTCCAGAAGTGATGGATCTTTATTCAAAGCCAAAAAAATTTGTGGGATATTTGAGTAAGAAATAGGAAATCACTTCTCTTAGTATTACTGAATCAGAGTATATCTCTACTAAAAATGCTTGTACTTAGCTATTATGGATAAAGAAACAACTAACTAATATTGGTGATGAGGTGAAACAGCCAATGGTGATTCATTGTAACAACAAGTGAGTGGTCAATCTTATGAAGAATCTAGTCAAGTACTCTTGTACAAAACATATTGAGATTATATATCACTTCATTAAAGAAAAATTTGAACATGGTATGATTAAAATGAATCATGTTGTAATTGATGACCAAGTGGATGAAATTATAACAAATCCATTGGCAGTACATGTGTCCAAGAAACATTATTTGAACCTCAGTGTTCAGCCACCTACCATTGAATGAGGAAGTTATGATTGTACCCCTCTCCCCATTTTTGTAAACTGTTTTAATCTGTTTATATAATTGATGTAGTTTTTTGGGGGAGATATGAACTGGGGGAGTTATTTTTAATATCTACAATTACAAATACAATTTCTTTAGGTTTATTTATAAATGGAAAAAATATAATAAATTCAAACATGTTTATTCAATGTCTTAAATGGTTTACTAGTTATGAGTTTTTGAATCATGCAATGCTTCTGTGACATGATTTGAATTTTGTTTCATGAGGAAACAGTCAGATATTATCTTGGACATCATTAAGAATTCTAAAAAAATGATAACTCAATTCATGCTTCCCTTATTTTTTTATACACTAGAATTTTCTCATGTATATTTATAGTGTTGGGTGATTTTTTTCTCACGTATCAAGTTTTTATAGCAGTTGTTGTCTTATTAAATTTTTCTATAGATTGAAAATAAACCCAAAGGGGTAGATTTTTGGAACCAAGGTTGTTATTTGCTGGAAACAGAGTTTGGTTTGTGTTTCTTTTCAATCCACATTGGTTTAATTAGGTAGTTTTCAAGGAAAGTGATCTTATAGTACAATTTGACTACAGTGTTGAAGGTGGAATCATTTCCTAGTGTTTTCCAAATTTTTGTGCTCAAAATCAAGAGGAAGAGGTAAGCATTGTGAAAGGTGGTTTTTTGGTATTGAATCATCATAAATATGGTAAATAAATGGGTTTCATGAAGATTGGGTCTCACAAAGGCTAGGATTCACAAATATATAGAGCATCATGAACAAGTATCGTGAACAACATGATGGTTTGATGATAATCTTTACGACTACGAGAAGTGGAGCATCACGAATGCATGTAGGGTTGATGTTAATATTTGAGACTAAGAGAAGCTTTGTGAGCATGTTACATTTCACTAAAGCTTCACAAAAGAAGGAGATTCATGAAAATTAATTTTTAGGTTCATAAAAAAAATCACTGGAGGTTTGGGAACTTCATTAATGGTTGAACCTATAAATATGAGGCTACTCCAACTTCATTACTCATGAACAGAATTGGATAAAAGGTTAAATCGCACTAAATTCATGAAGGATAAGATCTTTGTGAATCAAGTATTATTTTTTATCTTGATCATCAAAAAAATACTATATTAGTCTTCACCAATACTTAGGTTTATCTAAAAAAGTAGTTTTGTGATGACTAGTTATTCTGTGATGAATTAATGTTCCATGAAGGCAATTTTCTTTATGAAGGTTGTGAGATTCATGAATAGTAGATTTTTGAACATATAATTTAATTGAACAATGATTTCAATTGAATCAAGTCAAGACATCGATGTAAGTATAGTCTTATGTTAGTTAGGGAAAATACTTAAATTATAATCTACTAATGTGACCTTAAATTCATTAAACTGAGTAATATTTTACCCAAAGTAGTGATCTAGGGGGGGTCGACAGAAGTGTTATAAGGGAGGAAGTGTGTTATCCATAAAATATTATAAATGAAGTGTTCCTAGAATATAGTGACTAAGACTAAACTTTTTTATTCCCCAACTAGTAAATATTAGTGGATTTAGGTATGATTGACACACTGCTAGTGTATGCTCCTTAGACTAGACCTTAGTAGTGAACCAAGTAAAACCGATGTGTTGTCTCTATACATATGAATGTTTAATTACTGAACATTACCATCATAAAAGTTTAACAATTTCATACCAATGTGGAAAAAATTGAATCATGGATGATTTTCACCTATCGACCATTCAAAGTTTCAGTGCTCTGGTAATGTGTATAGTGGCACTCGGGTATAATCCTTAATGATGGTACTATTTTTTGGAGTTTATTTTTTCTTTTTTTGATTTATTTGTCTTTTGAATGTGGGGTTTGTTTTCAGAGATTAATTAAATTGATTTATATATTATTATTGAGTTAAAGTTTTGATAAATATTAAGGTGATTTCATTATTTTATATTTAATCTTATGATATCCTTGATCTTTCTATGATATTGCATCAAATTAATGCCCACCTCAAAAGATGATTTTGATTAGAATTCCCAAGTATTAAGGCTTTAATCCAAGACTTAAATTAAATAGGGTTCTAATCTCAATCAATATTTTTTTATGGTAGTGTATTTATAGTTCCAATAATCAATGGAATTCATATGTTAAACAAAACATGTCATTAATCCATGATGTTTTAAGTTTAACATACACAATGTTAACCTAAATAATATTCAATGAGAAAAATATCTCAATCACTTGACATCCCCAAATTATGACTCACACCAATGGATGATTTACTCATCCAATGAAATTTTTATTATTATATATTATTATTTTTATGGGTATGAGTTATAAATATAGGAAAAATTACATGATAAGATAAAATTAGTGCACTGAACACACACATGAACAATGAATAAAATTAAACACAAACTTTTAATGGATAAGAAATAAAAAGAATAGAATGATTTAAAACTTGAATTAAACAATTTTAATAACATTAATATTACACTACATAATGTTTATAAAGATAATATATTGTTAATATACTTTCATTAATATTTAAATAAAATTACAACACAAACAGATACATGATTACAAATGAAAGCACACAGAAAAGAACATAAAAAAGAGTGGAGGAAAGGTATCTCAAGTATAAACTTAAGTTTATAAGGTCCTAATAAGCCTTTTTAAATGCTATGGTTGTGCCAATTTATCCTCTTATTATCTAAAATTCTAACTCCTTTCAAAGTGAGAATAAGTATCTATTTATAGTCAAAGGGAGTGGACTGTTTGTCTTCCAAAACTGCACCTCAAGTTGGATCACCAATTTTACAATTCATATAGCCAGATATAGAGAAATATTATTATTTAAAGTTTTATATATGGATGTTTAAATTACACCCTCCAAATTTTGAGTCCATTTTACTTTTGTATCCAAATTTATGTTTATTTTATTAAACAATGTTATGTTGTCCATTTTTATCTAGACGTTTTCAAAGGTCACAATGTAAATGGGTTCTTGGATAGGAATATGCCCTAAAATATGAACCATTTATTCAAAAAAAATATCATACATTTTTTTCAAATTATAAAATATCATCTCAATTGTTTAATTATATTGGGATAAGAGTCAATAAAGTTTGGTTATTTTTAATTCCCAACCAGAATTGTGCGCTGGACTTCAAAGCATCGGTTGGACCACTTTTTGATGGATATGGGCCTTCAAATTTTTATCCAATATGTTTTTTCATATTCAAAAATACATTCTATAGTTTCATAAAATTTTGGAATCTTAATTGAGCCTATAAATTCTATCTTTATGGATGGTCCGGTTTTCATCATAGATTCAGTGGGCCTTCTTGTGTGGTCCATATAACCCTTTAAATGGTCATATTTTCCAAATATCCAGTGTAATAATATGTTGTAATTTGAATTAAGAATGCTAAAAAATAATAATAACATCATTTTTATTATAATTGTGAAATATATGATAAAACATTATACTAAAGTTTAATTAAACAACTTCAAACAATTCTCTTTATATATGTTTATTATCAAAACATGAACATTGAATAGAAATTAATCATTTTTAAGAAAACATTATGTGATGGTAGTAATTTAAAATCATGAATGAATCTGTAATATCAACTCCCCCATATTTATTCTTGTGAATTCCCTCATTTACATCAAATATAAAAAAATAACTAAATCATTTTTACTCACTAAAAATATTAAAATTTTGGTTTCTCTAATTATGGGGTATAGAATAGTTCACTCATCCAAAAAAATCACCACAAATTGAAATAGAGAAAATGCTCCAAAGACAATCCATTTTTCATGCTCAAAATTAGAAATGGAAAATTTGGGCACTCATAACTCACTCCCCTCAATATAATAAAAAAGTAAGAAGTTTTACTCATTCACCAACCAAAAGTGAAAATCTTAGAGATTATAAGATATATAAGATTCCATTACCTATTCTAAATTGAAAAAATCAAGGGGTATTTTTAGTGGTTTTTTAATGTATATGGGACAGTAGGAATATAATGTCCAAAATATTGGAAAAGATAGGTAAAATGTCAACATGGAAAAAGAAATGCATAATTTTTTTAAATTAAACATGGAAGGAAATTGAAACACATATTTATAAGGGAATGAATTTTTGAAGGAATAAAAGAGATGGATAAAATTAGAAGTGGATTAAATGATGAAATATATACAAAACACAAAACTTCTCTAAATGACACAATAAAATATTATGTAAGTGTTATTTTCTTTCTTTCTTTCTTTTTCTTTTTTTCAGAAGTTGAACTTGGAAAAAATATCACACCCATATCCCAACCCTTGTTTGATCTACTCATGAAAATAATTTTAATAGTTATAATAATATCAAAGGTTGAGAAAGATTTATTTTTTACCTACCCATACACAACCCATTCTTTTTTTCATTTTTTTTTTGTTTTTTTTTTCTTTTTTTTCAATTTTTTGAAAACTCTTCAATATAATTTGTGCAAGATGTCAAAAACATATATAAATTTCCAAACCTCACTAAATTAAAACCTTTCCCCAACACTTAAATGGTTTATTTCCCTTAATCATATGATGACACGTTGAAAATCAAGGAAATTATACCCAAAATAAAATCCATTACTCCCACACTTAAATTTTAATAAGATATAAAATGAAGATCCATGTAGATATTGAGTGGGAAAAGGTTTTGGGATTGAAATGTAGCTATCAAAAAAGGGTTTTCCTAGGCTCTAAGGAGTTTTCAAAAGGAGGATCAGTGTAAGGGTAATGGGAGGTTGTTTTCCTATTATGACTCTCATGTGGTTTAGAAAATGTCTATATCATATTAATGTACACTAAAGTAGGAAATTTAGCTTGAAGTTCCACAAACTTAAGACTCAAAATTAGAGGTTAAAAACACCCAATTTGAAAATATATTCATAGGTGACCTTGTAATGAAATATAACATTATTCCTCACAGTTGGTGAAGAATCATTTTCCAAACCAAAAATTGAGAATTTAAAATTTATTGATCTTGATACAAATTTGTATATCCAAATTTATGCTGAAAATGAAAAAAATAGTTAAAAAAAGTATTTTAAATCCCTAAAATGGTTAGACAAAATTTCAAAATTTAATGGTGAGTAATTAGGAATCTTTGTTTTGTTATTTTTTAATTATTTTTTTATCCTTTTTTATTTTTAAAATACACACCCACACAAAAGAGAAAGAGAAAAAAAGTTTGATGAAGAAATTGGTTAAAAAATTTGAATGAGAGAGGAAAAATAAGAGAGCTATAGATAGATATAGAAGGAGGAAGAAGAGAGAAATATGGAGTTAAAGGGAAAGATGTACCCCCTGGTTTAGATTTGGTGGGTTGTCGTCTCCATCTAGTGGTGGAATGGTGGAAGTTGATGTGATTCCTAGGGCATGTGTCCTCTCTGGTGATGCTTTGGAAAATGTTCATTACCTAAAATAAAATAAAAAATAAAAATAATTATTCATTTAATGAAAAACTAAAAATAAATTAAAATTTCATAAAATTAAAAGAAAACTTAGTTTGCCTCCTAAGAATCACTACATTTATCTTTTCTACAGTTGGACAGTTGTAGTGTACTACCCATAGTCTGATGGTGGCCATCATATTTTCTCACCTATAGTGTGATTCTAGAAAAACTTCTCCTTTGGGAGGCCTGATTTTTCATTGGATAATTTCCTCCCTTCCTTTTTGTTGTTCTTGTAATTCAATGGGGGTGGAAAGAGAATGTAGGTATCCTCCATTTGGTCTTGAACTTGACGAATGATGTAGTCCATAGAGGGTTGTTTTTCTATGATTGTAAGTTCACAATGATTCTTTAATTCTAATGGTACATTTATTTGTAGTTCATACAATATAAAATTAGATTATGAGATCCCAATTTTTTTAAATCATTTATTTCATTGCTTTATATTATGGAGTAATGATGGTAAAAGGGGACATGAGATTGAATAAATTTTTTCAGATCATTAATATCAATTTTTGTTTCCAAATAATGTTCAATTTCCACCTCACCAGTGTTTGATTTATTAATGTGGGAACAAATATCACAAAATTTACATTTATTAATACAAGATAAGAACATTGGTTCAGGATTCAATTCAAATATATGAGAATTTTCATAATCATGAATAGAAAATTATGAATGTTCGATAATAATATTTGAATCAAAAAAATGATCATGCTGGTTAATTTTCTTCATTATCATCCAATTTTTAGTTGTAGAGATCATAGGTGAGAAGGTATTCTAGATACTTTTCAAGATCCTTTATATTGATGGAGTTTACATGTGAAATGTCAACATCAACTTCTCTATTTATGACTTGGTTAATGAGGATGTAGAATTTTAAAACACCTTTATCATTAGAATAGGAAGAACATGATGGGTCAGGGATCAACACACTCTCTTAGAGGCTTTCAGATACGTTGATAAATAATATAGAGTGATTATCTGATAGGTATCTCATGGATTGAAAAATATTGAACTTGACCAGTTGGTCACCAAATTCTATGGATAAGATGCCAGCATAAACATAAATTTTGGTTCTAGATTTCATAAGGAAAGTTATTCCTAGAATTAGAGTATATTATCAAGAAATTGTCTCACCTTCAATGTTAAGGACATATAAGTCAGCTAGGAATATAAGATCATTGATTCAGAAAACTAAATACTCAATTATTTCCTTAGTAATGGCAGTGCTTTAATTAGATAAATAGATAACAACAATAGTTTGGTACAAGGTACCTAGACCAAGGTTAGAGAAAATGGATTTGGGCATTCCATTTATTGATCCTCCTAGGTCTTTGAGTGTATCATAAAAGTTGTAACTCCCTATTTGACATGGAATTGTAAAGGCCCCCAGATCTTTGAACTTTATAGGAATGGATTGTTGGGTTGAAACATTTTCAATGGTCCTAAGTTGTAAAGACCCGAAGCTTATCGTACATGAACATTACATTACTTTTGTGGAATACTTAGTACATAACAAAAACACACACACAAGGATCGTAATAGTTTAGTGTCTTTGAAAACTCAGAATGTAATCTTCTAATCGTGGTGAAAGATCTTCAATTTCTCCCATAAATATCTTCCCTTTTTTTTTACCTAAAACCTTTCTTTATATCCTGGGGAAAAGAAAACATAAAAGGGTGAGCTCAAATGCTCAGTAAGGGAAAATAAAGGAAATAAAAATCATATCATATCTTTTTGAAAATCATAACCTGCAAAAGAGATCATAATATCATAACATGGAATAAATCATAGAAGTGAAAATGAGATCCCCATAATCATAACATAAAACTTGAAACTTTGTGGCATGCACACATAATCATGGAAAATCATTTCTTGTTAGTCATGACTCATTGCCAAGACTATCTTAGTGGACAAAGTCCCTTTCTGAACCGAGTCACCCTCGTTCCAGTCCTGTTTCACTGAACCGGTATAACCTACCATTCCAGCCCTATCTATCCCATGAGATATAAAATCTTTACCCAATGCATTGGAGTGAGATATAGGTCCCACCCATCTTATAATTAATCCTTTCTTATGTGTGCCACATAATCATAAATCATACATCATCGCATAACACATGTAACAAAAATGGGATTCTTGAAAAATCATGACATCATAAAACAAATCATATAAGGTAAATGACTTCATAAAAATAATTCCCTCACAACATAATCCAATCAACGTAATAATAGGGATAAAAACAGAACCCTATATTATCTTAGATGGAAAATAATTTTGATAAAACATTTGAACTCCATTCTTGAGGAAAATATCCTTTCTACTTCAAAAACACTTTTCTTTTCTTAACATGTCATACAATTATAAACTAAAAGAATTTGATTAAAAATAAACATGAAAACTTATAAAGGAAGATTCTTGAAAATAATGTTTTAAAAATCCATTCTTGCCGTATAAGTTTAAAAAAAAACATTCTTCGTACTTTTGTCGGAAAAGTCAAAAAGTACCTCGTACGAAAAACGACAAAAGATTCCTTTCATATCCTTTACTAAAAACTCACCAAAGGGTAAAATTGGATTTAAAAAATTGTAGGTGGATGGAAATAATATTATATATTGAGTAAACATGTATGTGGATGATAAAATACACCCCAGTAAATACCAAAGTATAAACAATCTCGGATAAAAATGAGATTGTGATATTTCCCTTACCTTAGGTCTGATTTGCTTCGTAAGTGTCTGAACCTACTGTATAATGATTTAAATAATGTCATTGACTTATTACAGAATCATATTCATTTTTATTATATCCTATATGGTTCACTTATGACTTTATATTACCCGTTCTTTTGTAAATTCATGTTAAAGAAGCGTTTTGGGTAAACTTTTTTTCATTTATCGTAGGTGTTTGGACTTGTTGTTCTTGACATTATTATTACTTATATCATGATTTAATTACTTCCAGAATATAAAGTATGATTTATATATCATATATATTCAGTATATATATATATATAATAGATAGATAAATGAAATGAAACACACCGTTCATGGAGACGATAGTCCGTACGTCCGCATGAACACTGCTTTCCTTTCCTTATTGTCTTGAATGGAAGTAAGTAGATGACATATATATATATATATATACATAAATACAGTAGATTTACCATGTCATATATTCAATTATTATTCATTATATATACTTTATAATCATTCTGGAATGGTTAACATGGATAATGAATCTCATCGCGTCGTGGAGACGGTAGTCCGTACGTACGCACGAGCGATGATATCGTTCCCATGGTCGTGGAATTGTGTTGAAGTGTATGTATAATATTTCAGTATCAATATAACTTTATAATAATCATATATAGTTACTCATTACACCATTATACCCATCCAATTAAGGTGGTGGCGGAAAATAGATTACACCACGGCGTGGAGACGGTATTCCGTACGTACGCACGCGCGGTGATTTCATTTTTCCATAGGATGGATAGAAGGTTAATTAGAGTTGTTTCATATTTATAATAACATATCCGTATATAAGAAATACTGATGTTATTACTTTATCATGAAACAACTAAAGAAGAAGAAGTTGAAGAAGAAAGAAATTGAAAAGATCGGTATTGGATATTACCTCTTTTTGACGCGCCTTTTCTTAACCTCCACTTAAAGAACTAAGGATGGTGTTTGAAGAAGACCAGGACCTCTAGGATGATACTAGGGAAGTGGAGAAGAGATTTTTTCAGGGATTGGCCGAGCTTGAAGTCTCAAAGTTGTGTGAGGAAGAGAGGGAGGAGGTGCCCTTTTATAAGGGAGGAGAGGGGCACCTTAGGAATATCTCAAAATATTATATTATATTAAAGTCAAAATCGGTTTATAATGGTTCCAAAGGGTATTATTTCGAAGATAAAGTGGGTATGGGTCGAAATAATATCAACCAATAGGATTTAGACAAGTTTAGGTTATTATTTTAACCTTATCAATTAGATTTAACTTTAAGTTAAATAATTTAACTTTTACCGTGTCTTTTTGTTATCTTACACTATATGGTTAATACACTTACTATAACATGCCAAAAGAACCCCAAATTGTTTATTATTAATATATATATCCTTATCTAAGTCATTTAGATGAACCTTAGATTTTTAGGAATAAAATAACAATTAATAATATAATATTTGATTTAAAAACTATTTTGTGTCAATTTTGACACTATTTGATATATGATTTTTGTGAAAGTCATAACAGAATTATATGTTCAAAAAAAGTTGATTAAATCAACACTAATATATCATAGTAATCTATAAAATTAATGGAATTCATAAAAAGTCTTAAATTACATTTATTTTGGTATTTATAATATCAATCATGTCAATATTTCATTAATAAGATAATTACTGCATCATCTTTGTGTCATAAATAAATTAACTTATTTGATGTCTAAAAATTATAAATAAAATACCATTATGTAGGAAATCTTTTTAGATTTCTAATGAATATTTACAATCGAATTTATCTTATGTATAACTCTATATTAAAAATGTTTTAGTAAATAAACTTTGATTTTAACTCTTTTAACTCTTCTTTGAATTAAATAATAATAAATGTCCTAATCTAATCCAAGTGGGCCTAAATGATAATATTTTACACTTAAGGTTGTTTTTGGTCGAGATACACTTTTCCAATAGGATTAGGACATGTGTTAGGGTAATATTAATATCATTGTTACCCTTAATTACCCTATTTACTTTTAACCGTGGTAAATTAAAGTAAAAAGTTAATATTCACCAAAAATTATTTTCATCTCATTGAACCACATTTTACTTACTGACATCAACCGTGTCTCTCAGATTTTTGAAATTCCATTCACAGAAGCGGTAAAATTAAGTTTTATGAAAAATTCAGTTTTTTTAACTACCACTTAGTAGTTTCACTATTCATCAAAAATTGATGTTTTTCAGAACAATGCCAAAATTTCATCCTAAGCTATATTTCATATTCCGAATTCAAAAATGAAGTCTATTTTACAAAATTCATAACATAGAAGTTGCATTAATTAATTTTATAATTAAATCCCGCTGTTAAAACAAATAGCGTGTTTTTAAGAAACAATATCTATCAAAAGATTCACACTTGTTTATGTCTGGTTTAAATGTGAAATTACATCCAATGACCAACATTGAATTAAATTGTAAAAATATATTCTAAATATACTTTAAAACCACTCAAATTAATAATTTATCACTATTAATTATTTTGATTAAAAAAGTTGTTTTTAATTATAATTTAGTAATTTTCACTATTCATCAGAATATGAAAGTTATCCGAAAATTACCAAAATTTCACCCTAAGCTAATTTCGATATTCCGAATCCAAAAATGAAGTCCATTTTGAGAGCTAAAATTTCTAAAATTTTAAAAAGTGGTTATTACTATTAATAACGGCTAGTTTTAATAATATTTTAATAGCATATCGTTGTTTAGTGAAACTCGGTATTGCGTACTACACACGCTATCGAGGAAGGTCGCGATTACGTGTAATGCAAGGCAAGTCAAGGATGTGTGTTGTGCAAGATCCTTTTGGTGTAGCGTACAACACAAGACATTAATAAAATTAAAAAGAATATTTTTCATAAAATCTCGGGCTGTTACATTCTACCCCCCTTAAAATGAATTTCGCCCTCGAAATTCGTCGGGGTTATAAATGGTTTACTATTAGAAAGTTTCTTTAATAGAAACCCACATCGTAAAAAAGAATACCAAAACTTGGCTTTAAAAACTAAAGTATGAAATGTAACGATTACCCAAATAAACTAATAATTGGGTTTCCACATCGGTGAAAATATGGATATGGAAGAGAAATCTAACCATCATGTTCTGATGGAGAGTGGTAGACAACATGGCTATGGAAAATCCAACAATCACAAATCCATAAATTTGTGACGATCTAAGGTACCATCTGATTAATCAGATATAAGGGCACTAGGACCACATTTTTGGTTTTCAAGATCATTTCCCTAAAGTTGAAAATTTGAATTAGAATAAATACTTACTTTATTTTGGTACAATATCACTGTTGTTCGTGCCTTGAACAATTTCCACTTCATCTCTTAAATAAATGAAGTTGAATTTGTTATTTTTGAAGTGTTAGCAGATCATGTGATAGAATGACGGGTCATTCCATCTGTCTCAAACAAAAGGTTAGCAAAAATTATATACATAAGTCGATCTATAGTGAGATTAATCATATATGGTTCCTAAAATGGGCTTATACTTCATATATCATACTACTTAATATAATAAAACTAGTTTCTACTAAATAGGGACTTCCTGTAGGCTAGTGGTAGGCGATAAAGGCCAGTCGCACTTCGGTTGTGGGTTCGATTCCCACAGCCTTGTCCGACGCGATGGGTTGTCGCTCGTCCTGCAGGTTGTCCTTTTTCTAAAACTATATTACTATAATATCTAAAAAATTTCTATCCTTAAGCAATACTAACTTATGTCCAACATAATCCATTCCAATCTTTAGGCTTATCCATAATATTGTAGTCCACTCTCATAACATAGTGAAAACGATTACCAGAGATTTAACACCATCGTCGATCCCCATATATCATAAGGTATGTTTTGTTGGTCACATTCCAAACATTCAAAGTCCTTAATCGTGTATTCTCTTGAATACCTTAGTGAAAACATGAATGCAGTTAAAAGTTAACACTTTCCACATACCAAAATCCTCAAAATTCTATATACTCAAACCATGATATCACTTAGTCCTTATATCAATCATGAGCTCATGAATACTGTTAAACATTTTGTTTTCTAGTTTTCCCTTCATTATGCGCATATCATCTTATTTCCAAAAATATCTCAATTACTTTGAATACCACATTAGTCCAATACATAAATATTCCAATACTCCATGATAAAATATTATTTTGGAATCCCATTACATAAACACTTAATCATTCCACCACATCGTTGTCATATTCAACATCGCCAATAGTGATCGCATGTGACTTCTCTTTGTCCTTTGCCTTCAGTGGTTGCTCATGTTGATCATCACTAACCCTTGGATTAGGGCATTTATTAGCATAATGCCCCATTTCCTTACACTTGAAGCATTGAAGTGTTGGTGCTGCGTTCTCTGTAGTCTTTGCTTTATTCACATCATTAGAAACCCTTTTTCCATTTCTTCAACACTCAGCTGCTCGATGACCTTTTTTCCACACTTAAAACATTTTCTAGTCCCTTTAAGACAATCTCCACCCTGCTTCTTTCCACACTTTGTGCATAAGGAAACATTCATCTTCTTTTCACTATTATTCTGAGATTTCTCCTTGAACTCCATCTTTCGTTTCTTGTCAAAACCATGAGATGGATATGTAACACCAACTTCCATTTCTACCTTGATAGCACAACGCACAATTTCTTCATAGCTACTGAAGTCTCTTATAGCTAATGCCCTTCGAAGACTTGGTTTTAAGCCACTGAAAAATCGATCAACTTTACTTTCAGGTTGGATGATAATGCCAGATGCATACCTTGCAAGTCTTGTAAAATTCACTTCGTATATACCAACAGATTCATCATCCTTTTGCTTTAGTTCAAGAAACTCCTTCTCCATCTTTCTTCGAATAATACGAGGGAAGTACTTACTGAAAAACAAGTTCTTGAACTCGTCCCATTCCATGGACTCAATTTCATCTCTTTGCCTCGTATTCTTGATAATATTCCACCATTGATCAGCTTCACCTTCCAAATGATATACTGCTAAGATGACTTTATCATGTTCAGAACATTGAAGAACTGAAAATATCTTTTCAGTGGTACTGATCCATTGTTCAGCAACAAGTGGATCGGAAGTCCCACTGAAAGAAGGTGGACGTTGCCTCATGAAGGACTCAATAGAATATTGTTCCCTTCTCTGCTCATTTGGAAGTCCAGAATGACTCATAGCTTGTGTAAGTATAGCAATAAGATTTTGCACTCCATCTCCCATAACATTTGTTTGTTCAGGAGGACAATCATTGCATTGTCCATTGCATTGATCAACAAGGTTCCTTCGGGTTCCATCCATCGTCTAAAACCCAAAAAGAATAGTGTGAGAGGCAAAAATCATGCTAGGGAAAACAACATAATAAAGGGGGAGTACCTTCAATATCTAATATCTTAGGTTTAATTCTATGATCGTTAGCGTAGTTATAGTACTATAACCTATACGTATACTTAACCTTAGGGACATCCCTAGACATACCGTAGAAATATCTCTAGGGATCTCACTAACGTTTTCGCATCCTAGTTTCCAAAGGTTGACTAAACCTTTCCGCTGATACCAACTGTAAAGACCCGAACCTTATCGTACATGAACATTACATTACTTTTGCGGAATACTTAGTACATAACAAAAACACACACACAAGGATTGTAATAGTTTAGTGTCTTTGGAAACTCGAAACGTAATCTTCTAATCGTGGTGAAAGATCTTCAATGTCTCCCATAAAGATCTTCCCGTATTTTTACCTAAAACATTTCTTTATATCCTGGGGAAAAGAAAACATAAAAGGGTGAGCTCAAATGCTTAGTAAGGGCAAATAAAGGAAATAAAAATCATATCATATCTTTTTGAAAATCATAACCCGCAAAAGAGATCATAATATCATAACATGGAATAAATCATAGAAGTGAAAATGAGATCCCCATAATCATAACATAAAACTTGAAACTTTGTGGCATGCACACATAATCATGGAAAATCATTTCTTGTTAGTCATGACTCATTTCCAAGACTATCTTAGTGGACAAAGTCCCTTTCTGAACCGAGTCACCCTCGTTCCAGTTATGTTTCACTGAACCGGTATAACCTACCGTTCCAGCCCTGTCTATCTCATGAGATATAAAATCTTTACCCAATGCATTGGAGTGAGATATAGGTCCCACCCATCTTATAATGAATCCTTTCTTATGTGTTCCACGTAATCATAAATCATACATCATCGCATAACACATGTAACAAAAATGGGATTCTTGAAACATCATGACATCATAAAACAAATCATATAAGGTAAATGACTTCATAAAAATAATTCCCTCACAACATAATCCAATCAATGTAATAATAGGGATAAAAACAGAACCTTATATTATCTTAGATGGAAAATAATTTTGATAAAACATTTGAACTCCATTATTGAGGAAAATATCCTTTCTACTTCAAAAACACTTTTCTTTTCTTAACATGTCATACAATTATAAACTAAAAGAAGTTGATTAAAAATAAACATGAAAACTTATAAAGTAAGATTCTTGAAAATAATTTTTTAAAAATCCATTCTTGCCGTATAAGTTTAAAAAAAACATTCTTCGTACTTTTGTCGGAAAAGTCAAAAAGTACCTCGTACGAAAAACGACAAAAGATTCCTTTCATATCCTTTACTAAAAACTCACCGAAGGGTAAAATTGGATTTAAACAATTGTAGGTGGATGGAAATAATATTACATATTGAGTAAACATGTATGTGGATGATAAAATACACCCCAGTAAATACAAAAGTATAAACAATCTCGGATAAAAATGAGATTGTGATATTTCCCTTACCTTAGGTCCGATTTGCTTCGTAAGTGTCCGAACCTCCTGTATAGTGATTTAAATAATGTCATTGACTTATTACAGAATCATATTCATTGTTATTATATCCTATATGGTTCACTTATGACTTTATATTACCCGTTCTTTTGTAAATTCATGTTAAAGAATCATTTTGGGTAAACTTTTTTTCATTTATCGTAGGTGTTTGGACTTGTTGTTCTTGATATTATTATTACTTATATCATGATTTACTTACTTCCAGAATATAAAGTATGATTTATATATCATATATATTCAGTATATATATATATATATAATAGATAGATAAATGAAATGAAACACACCGTTCATGGAGACGGTAGTCCATACGTACGCATGAACACTGCTTTCCTTTCCTTATTGTCTTGAATGGAAGTAAGTAGATGACCTATATATATATATATACATAAATACAGTAGATTTACCATGTCATATATTCCATTATTATTCATTATATATACTTTATAATCATTCTGGAATGGATAACATGGATAATGAATCTCATCGCGTCGTGGAGACGGTAGTCCGTACGTACGCACGAGCGATGATATCGTTCCCATGGTCGTGGAATTGTGTTGAAGTGTATGTATACTATTTCAGTATCAATATCACTTTATAATAATCATATATAGTTACTCATTACACCATTATACCCATCCAATTAAGGTGGTGGTGGAAAATAGATTACACCACGGCGTGGAGACGGTATTCCGTACGTACGCACGCGCGGTGATTTCCTTTTTCCGTAGGATGGATAGAAGGTTAATTAGAGTTGTTTCATATTTATAATAACATATCAGTATATAATAAATACTGATGTTATTACTTTATCATGAAACAACTAAATAATAAGAAGTTGAAGAAGAAAGAAATTGAAAAGAACGGTATTGGATATTACCTCTTTTTGACGCGCCTTTTCTTAACCTCCACTTAAAGAACTAAGGATGGTCTTTGAAGAAGACCAGGACCTCTAGGATGATACTAGGGAAGTGGAGAAGATATTTTGGTAGGGATTGGCCGATCTTGAAGGCTCAAAGTTGTGTGAGGAAGAGAGGGAGGAGGTGCCCTTTTATAAGGGAGGAGTGGGGCACCTTAGGAATATCTCAAAATATTATTTTATATTAAAGTCAAAATCGGTTTATAATGGTTCAAAAGGGTCTTATTTCGAAGATAAAGTGGGTATGGGTCGAAATCCTATCAACCAATAGGATTTAGACAAGTTTAGGTTATTATTTTAACCTTATCAATTAGATTTAACTTTAAGTTAAATAATTTAACTTTTACCGTGTGTTTTTGTTTTCTTACACTATATGGTTAATAAACTTAATATAACATGTCAAACGAACCCCAAATTGTTTATTATTAATTTATATATCCTTATATAAGTCATTTGGCCGAACCTTAGATTTTTAGGAACTAAATAACAATTAATAATATAATATTTGATTTAAAAACTATTTTGTGTCAATTTTGACACTATTTGATATATGATTTTTGTGAAAGTCATAAAAGAATTATATGTTCAAAAAAAGTTTATTAAATAAACACTAATATATCATATTAACCTATAAAATTAGTGTAATTCATAAAAAGTCTTAAATTACATTTATTTTGGTATTTATAATATCAATTATGTCAATATTTCATTAATAAGATAATTACTGCATCATCTTTGTGTCATAAATAAATTAACTTATTTGATGTCTAAAAACTACAAATAAAATACCATTATGTAGGAAATATTTTTAGCTTTCTAATGAATATTTACAATCGAATTTATCTTATGTATAACCCTATATTAAAAATGTTTTAGTAAATAAACTTTGATTTTAACTCTTTTAACTCTTCTTTGAATTAAATAATAATAAATGTCCTAATCTAATCCAAGTGGGCCTAAATGATAATATTTTACACTTAAGGTTGTTTTTGGTCGAGATACACTTGTCCAATAGGATTAGGACATGTGTTAGGGTAATATTAATATCATTGTTACCCTTAATTACCCTATTTACTTTTAACCGTGGTAAATTAAAGTAAAAAGTTACTATTCACCAAAAATTATTTTCATCTCATTGAACCACATTTTACTTACTGACATCAACCGTGTCTCTCAGATTTTTGAAATTCCATTCATTGAAGCGTTAAAATTAAGTTTTATGAAAAATTCAGTTTTTTTAACTACCACTTAGTAGTTTCACTATTCATCAAAAATTGATGTTTTTCAGAACAATGACAAAATTTCATCCTAAGCTATATTTAATATTCCGAATTCAAAAATGAAGTCTATTTTACCAAATTCACAACATAGAAGTTGCATTAATTAATTTTATAATTAAATCCCGCTGTTAAAACAAATAGCGTGTTTTTAAGAAACAATATCTATCAAAAGATTGACACTTGTTTATGTCTGGTTTAAATGTGAAATTACATCCAATGACCAACATTGTATTAAATTGTAAAAATATATTCTAAATATACTTTAAAACCACTCAAAGTAATAATTTATCACTATTAATTATTTTGATTAAAAAAGTTGTTTTTAATTATAATTTAGCAATTTTCACTATTTATCAGAATATGAAAGTTATCCGAAAATTACCAAAATTTCACCCTAAGCTAATTTCGATATTCCAAATCCAAAAATGAAGTCCATTTTGAGAGATAAAATTTCTAAAATTTTAAAAAGTGGTTATTACTATTCATAACGGCTAATTTTAATAATATTTTAATAGCATATCGTTGTTTAGTGAAACTCGGTATTGCGTACTACACACGCTATCGAGGAAGGTCGCGATTGCGTGTAATGCAAGGCAAGTCAAGGATGTGTGTTGTGCAAGATCCTTTTGGTGTAGCGTACAACACAAGACATTAATAAAATTAAAAAGAATATTTTTCATAAAATCTCGGGCTGTTACATTCTACCCCCCTTAAAATGAATTTCGCCCTCGAAATTCGTCGGGGTTATAAATGGTTTACTATTCGAAAGTTTCTTTAATAGAAACCCACATCATAAAAAAGAATACCAAAACTTGGATTTGAAAACTAAAGTATGAAATGTAACGATTACCCAAATAAACTAATCACTGGGTTTCCACATAAGTGAAAATATGGATATGGAAGAGAAATCTAACCATCATGTTCTGATGGAGAGTGGTAGAGAACATGGCTATGGAAAAGCCAACAATCACAAATCCATAAATTTGTGACGATCTAAGGTACCATCTGATTAATCAGATATAAGGGCACTAGGACCACATTTTTGATTTTCAAGATCATTTCCCTAAAGTTGAAAATTTGAATTAGAATAAATACTTACTTTATTTTGGTACAATCTCACTGTTGTTCATGCCTTGAACAATTTCCACTTCATCTCTTAAATAAATGAAGTTGAATTTGTTATTTGTGAAGTGTTAGCAGATCATGTGATAGAATGACGGGTCATTCCATCTGTCTCAAACAAAAGGTTAGCAAAAATTATATACATAAGTCGATCTATAGTGATATTAATCATATATGGTTCCTAAAATGGACTTATACTTCATATATCATACTGCTTAATATAATAAAACTAGTTTCTACTATCAGGGACTTCCTGTAGGCCAGTGGTAGGTGATAAAGGCCAGTCGCACTTCGGTTGTGGGTTTGATTCCCACAGTCTTGTCCGACGCGATGGGTTGTCGCCCGTCCTGCAGGTTGTCCTTTTTCTAAAACTATATTACTATAATATCTAAAAAATTTCTATCCTTAAACAATACTAACTTATGACCAACATAATCCATTCCAATCTTTAGGCATATCCATAATACTGCAGTCCACTCTCATAACATAGTGAGAACGATTACCAGAGATTTAACACCATCACCGATCCCCATATATCATAAGGTATGTTTTGTTGGTCACATTCCAAACATTCAAAGTCCTTAATCGTGTATTCTCTTGAATACCTTAGTGAAAACAAGAATGCAGTTAAAAGTTAACACTTTCCACATACCCAAATCCTCAAAATTCTATATACTCAAACCATAATATCACTTAGTCCTTATATCAATCATGAGCTCATGAATACTATTAAACATTTTGTTTTCTCATTTTCCCTTCATTATGCGCATATCATCTTATTTCCAAAAATATCTCAATTACTTTGAATACCACATTAGACCAATACATAAATATTCCAATACTCCATGATACAATATTATTTTGGAATCCCATTATATAAACACTTAATCATTCCACCACATCGTTGTCATATTCAACATCGCCAATAGTGATCGCATGTGACTTCCCTTTGTCTTTTGCCTTCAGTGGTTGCTCATGTTGATCATCACTAACCCTTGGATTAGGGCATTTATTAGCATAATGCCCCATTTCCTTTCACTTGAAGCATTGAAGTGTTGGTGGTGCGTTCTCTACAGTCTTTGCTTTATTCACATCATTAGAAACCCTTTTTCCATTTCTTCGACACTCAGCTGCTCGATGACCTTTTTTCCACACTTAAAACATTTTCTAGTCCCTTTAAGACAATCTCCACCATGCTTCTTTCCACACTTTGTGCATAAGGAAACATTCATCTTCTTTTCACCATTATTATGAGATTTCTCCTTGAACTCCATCTTTCGTTTCTTGTCAAAACCATGAGATGGATATGTAACACCAACTTCCATTTCTACCTTGATAGCACAACGCAAAATTTCTTCATAGCTACTGAAGTCTCTTATAGCTAATTCCCTTCGAAGACTTGGTTTTAAGCCACTGAAAAATCGATCAACTTTACTTTTAGGTTGGATGAAAATGTCAGATGCATACCTTGCAAGTCTTGTAAAATTCGCTTCGTATATACCAACAGATTCATCATCCTTTTGCTTTAGTTCAAGAAACTCCTTCTCCATCTTTGTTCGAATAATACGAGGGAAGTACTTACTGAAAAACAAGTTCTTGAAATCGTCCCATTCCATGGACTCAATTTCATCTCTTTGCCTCGTATTCTTGATAAGATTCCACCATTGATCAGCTTCACCTTCCAAACGATATACAGCTAAGATGACTTTATCATGTTCAGAACATTGAAAAACTGAAAATATCTTTTCAGTGGTACTGATCCATTGTTCAGCAACAAGTGGATCGGAAGTCCCACTGAAAGAAGGTGGACGTTGCCTCATGAAGGACTCAATAGAATATTGTTTCCTTCTCTGCTCATTTGGAAGTCCAGAATGACTCATAGCTTGTGTAAGTATAGCAATAAGATTTTGCACTCCATCTCCCATAACATTTGTTTGTTCCGGAGGACAATCATTGCATTGTCCATTGCATTGATCAACACGGTTCCTTCGGGTTCCAGCCATCGTCTAAAACCCAAAAAGAATAGTGTGAGAGGCAAAAAACATGCTAGGGAAAACAACATAATAAAGGGGGGGTACCTTCAATATCTAATATCTTAGGTTTAATTCTATGATCGTTATCGTAGTTCTAGTACTATAACCTATACGTATACTTAACCTTAGGGACATCCCTAGACATACCGTAGAAATATCTCTAGGGATCTCACTAACATTTTCGCATCCTAGTTTCCAAAGGTTGACTAAACCTTTCCTCTGATACCAACTGTAAAGACCCGAAGCTTATCGTACATGAACATTACATTACTTTTGTGAAATACTTAGTACATAACAAAAACACACACATAAGGATCGTAATAGTTTAGTGTCTTTGGAAACTCGGAACGTAATCTTCTAATCGTGGTGAAAGATCTTCAATTTCTCCCATAAAGATCTTCCCTTTTTTTACCTAAAACCTTTCTTTATATCCTGGGGAAAAGAAAACATAAAAGGGTGAGCTCAAATGCTCAGTAAGGGAAAATAAAGAAAATAAAAATCATATCATATATTTTTGAAAATCATAACCTGCAAAAGAGATCATAATATCATAACATGGAATAAATCATAGAAGTGAAAATGAGATCCCCATAATCATAACATAAAACTTGAAACTTTTTGGCATGCACACATAATCATGGAAAATCATTTCTTGTTAGTCATGACTCATTGCCAAGACTATCTTAGTGGACAAAGTCCCTTTCTGAACCGAGTCACCCTCGTTCCAGTCCTGTTTCACTGAACCGGTATAACCTACCATTCCAGCCCTGTCTATCTCATGAGATATAAAATCTTTACCCAATGCATTAGAGGGAGATATAGGTCCCACCCATCTTATAATTAATCCTTTCTTATGTGTGCCACATAATCATAAATCATACATCATCGCATAACACATGTAACAAAAATGGGATTCTTGAAACATCATGACATCATAAAACAAATCATATAAGGTAAATGACTTCATAAAAATAATTCCCTCACAACATAATCCAATCAATGTAATAATAGGGATAAAAACAGAACCCTATATTATCTTAGATGTAAAATAATTTTGATAAAACATTTGAACTCCATTCTTGAGGAAAATATCCTTTCTACTTCAAAAACACTTTTCTTTTCTTAACATGTCATACAATTATAAACTAAAAGAAGTTGATTAAAAATAAACATGAAAACTTATAAAGGAAGATTCTTGAAAATAATTTTTTAAAAATCCATTCTTGCTGTATAAGTTTAAAAAAACATTCTTCGTACTTTTGTCGGAAAAGTCAAAAAGTACCTCGTACGAAAAACGACAAAAGATTCCTTTCATATCCTTTACTAAAAACTCACCGAAGGGTAAAATTGGATTTAAACAATTGTATGTGGATGGAAATAATATTACATATTGTGTAAACATGGATGTGGATGATAAAATACACCCCATTAAATACCAAAGTATAATCAATCTCGGATAAAAATGAGATTGTGATATTTCCCTTACCTTAGGTCCGATTTTCTTCGTAAGTGTCCGAAACTCCTGTATAATGATTTAAATAATGTCATTGAATTATTACAGAATCATATTCATTGTTATTATATCTTATATGGTTCACTTATGACTTTATATTACCCATTATTTTGTAAATTCATGTTAAAGAAGCGTTTTGGGTAAACTTTTTTTCATTTATCGTAGGTGTTTGGACTTGTTGTTCTTGACATTATTATTACTTATATCAAGATTTACTTACTTCCAGAATATAAATTATTATTTATATATCATATATATTCAGTATATATATATATATATAATAGATAGATAAATGAAATGAAACACACCGTTCATGGAGACGGTAGTCCGTATGTATGCATGAACGCTGCTTTCCTTTCCTTATTGTCTTGAATGGAAGTAAGTAGATGACATATATATATATATACATAAATCCAGTAGATTTACCATGTCATATATTTAATTATTATTCATTATATATACTTTATAATCATTCTGGAATGGTTAACATGGATAATGAATCTCATCGCGTCGTGGAGACGGTAGTCCGTACGTACGCACGAGCGATGATATCACTCCCATGGTCGTGGAATTGTGTTGAATTGTATGTATACTATTTCAGTATCAATATCACTTTATAATAATCATATATAGTTACTCATTACACCATTATACCCATCCAATTAAGGTGGTGGCGGAAAATAGATTACACCATGGCGTGGAGACGGTATTCCGTACGTACGCACGCGCGGTGATTTCCTTTTTCCGTAGGATGGATAGAAGGTTAATTAGAGTTGTTTCATATTTATAATAACATATAAGTATATAAGAAATACTGATGTTATTACTTTATCATGAAACAACTAAATAATAAGAAGTTTAAGAAGAAAGAAATTGAAAAGATCGGTATTGGATATTACCTCTTTTTGACGCGCCTTTTCTTAACCTCCACTTAAAGAACTAAGGATGGTCTTTGAAGAAGACCAGGACCTCTAGGATGATACTAGGGAAGTGGAGAAGATATTTTGGCAGGTATTGTCCGAGCTTGAAAGCTCAAAGTTGTGGGAGGAAGAGAGGGAGGAGGTGCCCTTTTATAAGGGAGGAGAGGGGCACCTTAGGAATATCTCAAAATATTATTTTATATTAAAGTCAAAATCGGTTTATAATGGTTCCAAAGGGTCTTATTTCGAAGATAAAGTGGGTATGGGTCTAAATCCTATCAACCAATAGGATTTAGACAAGTTTAGGTTATTATTTTAACCTTATCAATTAGATTTAACTTTAAGTTAAATAATTTAACTTTTACCGTGTCTTTTTGTTTTCTTACACTATATGGTTAATACACTTACTATAACATGCCAAACAAACCCCAAATTGTTTATTATTAATATATATATCCTTATCTAAGTCATTTGTCCGAACCTTAGATTTTTAGGAATAAAATAACAATTAATAATATAATATTTGATTTAAAAACTATTTTGTGTCAATTTTGACACTATTTGATATATGATTTTTGTGAAAGTCATAACAGAATTATATGTTCGAAAAAATTTGATTAAATCAACACTAATATATCATATTAACCTATAAAATTAGTGGAATTCATACAAAGTCTTAAATTACATTTATTTTGGTATTTATAATATCAATTATGTCAATATTTCATTAATAAGATAATTACTGCATCATCTTTGTGTCATAAATAAATTAACTTATTTGATGTCTAAAAATTACAAATAAAATACCATTATGTAGAAAATATTTTTAGCTTTCTAATGAATATTTAAAATCGAATTTATCTTATGTATAACCCTATATTAAAAATGTTTTAGTAAATAAACTTTGATTTTAACTCTTTTAACTCTTCTTTGAATTAAATAATAATAAATGTCCTAATCTAATCCAAGTGAGCCTAAATGATAATATTTTACGCTTAAGGTTGTTTTTTATCGAGATACACTTGTCCAATAGGATTATGACATGTGTTAGGGTAATATTAATATCATTTTTACCCTTAATTACTCTATTTACTTTTAACCGTGGTAAATTAAAGTAAAAAGTTACTATTCACCAAAAAATATTTTCATCTCATTGAACCAAATTTTACTTACTGACATCAACCGTGTCTCTCAGATTTTTGAAATTCCATTCACAGAAGCGGTAAAATTAAGTTTTATGAAAAATTCAGTTTTTTTAACTACCACTTAGTAGTTTCACTATTCATCAAAAATTGATGTTTTTCAGAACAATGCCAAAATTTCATCCTAAGCTATATTTCATATTCCAAATTCAAAAATGAAGTCTATTTTACCAAATTCATAACATAGAAGTTGCATTAATTAATTTTATAATTAAATCCCGTTGTTAAAACAAATAGCATGTTTTTAAGAAACAATATCTATCAAAAGATTGACACTTGTTTATGTCTGGTTTAAATGTGAAATTACATCCAATGACCAACATTGTATTAAATTGTAAAAATATATTCTAAATATACTTTAAAACCACTCAAATTAATAATTTATCACTATTAATTATTTTGATTAAAAAAGTTGTTTTTAATTATAATTTAGTAATTTTCACTATTCATTAGAATATGAAAGTTATCCGAAAATTACCAAAATTTCATCCTAAGATAATTTTGATATTCCAAATCCAAAAATGAAGTCCATTTTGAGAGATAAAATTTCTAAAATTTTAAAAAGTGGTTATTACTATTCATAACGGCTAGTTTTAATAATATTTTAATAGCATATCGTTGTTTAGTGAAACTCGGTATTGCGTACTACACACGCTATCGAGGAAGGTCGCGATTGCGTGTAATGCAAGGCAAGTCAAGGATGTGTGTTGTGCAAGCTTCTTTTGGTGTAGCGTACAACACAATACATTAATAAAATTAAAAAGAATGTTTTTCATAAAATCTCGGGCTGTTACATAAGTTGTCTCTTATGGGTACACAATTCCTTAATAAACACTTAATGTTTAGGTATTTTTTTATGGAATCTAATAGGGTAATGCTTACATCAAAAAATCTAAAGATGTCAATCATTTCAGAATCGGATCAAAGGGATTATTTGGCATAGAGACAGTTTGAGGAAAAGGAATTTTTTTAAGGGATAGAAGGAGGTGAGGGAGTGGCTTCAGGTTTCTTCTCTAGATTTTTGTTTTTTTTTTCTTTTTTCATATCACTATTAAAAGGTTCATTTGAGGATCCATTATGATGCATGGAAAAGAATTCCTGATTGAAGTGTTATTTTACTTACATTAACCATAGGGTTGGGCAATGGTTGATCTGGGGGTTTGGAACAATTGGATTATTGCTTCTAGCTAAAGTGGGATGCAAGTTGACCAATTTGGGTTTCAATGTTTTTAAGTCTAGAGTGGGTGATGGAATAAAGAACCTTTATATAACTTTTCTATGGTTTCTTGAAATAAGAGGCATGTCCCATATTGAGATTTCCTTGATTTTGGTTCCTAGGAAAGTGCTTGTATTGGTTTGGTAATTGATAAGGCTCACTAGGATGGTGGAAACCAAGAGGAGAAATAGGAGGATTGTTCCTTTGAGGTTGAGGAAAAAAAGGATAAGTTTTTTGGAAGTTACTACCACCTTGACCATATTGGAATTGGTTTGTATTTTTAGGAGGGAACTAAAGAGGATAAGATATAGGATTACTATACCTCAATCTAGGGTTATAGGTAGAAGAAAAGGGATCAGAGTGGGGTTGGGTGGAGTTTCTAATGAACTGACCTGATTGTTGAGGGATTGTGTTTTTCTGAAAATATTTTATGTTGAGCTCCATTAGACTAGAAGAATTTGAGGGATCATCTCGTATTTGTGGATATGTGTTAGTTGGATAAGTTAGTGAGATGCAGATTCCACAATTTTTTATAGGTACAGGGAATAGATATTGTGGATAAGATGAGATTGAGTCTTTGGTAGCCATAGTTAGTTGTCGCACAAGACCTATAAGTCCACTCATCCATTTTTTTATCTTATTGGTCTCTATGGATTTATTATCTTCTACTTTTTTGACTTAATCATGTTATCTAGTGTTAAATTTTTGTGTGTTTTCATCCATGTTGCTTATGATATCTCATGAAGATGCAGGAGTTTTTTTCAATAAGAGCATCGCCACTTGCTGTATCGATGAGAGTTCTCTCTATATCCAACAACCCCTCATATAAGTATTACATCAAGAGTTGGTTAGGGATTTGGTGGTGTGGGTAGGTTTCCATAAGTTTTTTGAACCTCTCCCAATACTCATAGAGTGATTCATTGGAGAATTAATGGATACCTTTTATTTCCTTTTGCATATAATTAGTTTGATAAGTATGGAAGAATTTATATAAGAAAAGTTGTTTCATGTCATTCCATGTGGTTATGAATCCTAGAGGGAGGTCATAGATCCATGACATGGAGGATTTATCTAGGGAGAAAGGGAATTCTCAAAGTTTGATTTGTTCTTTGAGAACCCCTTTAGGCTTCATGGTAGAGCACACCACTTGGAACTCTTTGAGGTGAAGATGAGGATCCACTACTGGAAAGGGGACTTTTTCCAACACTTGTATACCAATGGTTCAAAGAACCATTGGTATATGTTTTCTTTACCAACGGTTTTCATAAACCGTTGGTAAAGACCTTGAACAAGTTACTTTTACCAACGGTTTCATAAAACCGTTGGGAAAAGTGGGGGAAAATCACTTTTACCAATGATTTGAGGAAATCATTGGGAAAGATGGGGAAAATTTTAGTTTTCCCTATGGTTTCATAAAACCGTTGGGAAAGATTGAGTTTTCCCAACGGTTTTTAAAAACCGTTGGGAAAAAATCCCCAAATTCTCTAAATGCAGGCAGCGGCCTCCCCACGATTCCAGAACCCTTCCGCTGGTCTCCAGAAGCGATTCCTTGGCAGAAGCACTTCCGAATCCCCACCTCTTCCATCGGATCAGTAGCTACCATGTTAGACTCCTTCCATATTTTATTAAGGATATAGTTCCACCTCATATAAATCATATCCTTCTATTCTCAACGATTTCGTTATTCCCAATTTTTAGGGTTTGTGTAAAATTTTATGATTGTTCCATGAATTGTGTACTCAAATCCCTATATCGGTGTATGTCCAATTAATGTTTTCATTACACATTTACATTTATAAGGGCATGGTGTCTCTTTATTGTGTTCTAATTTTGAAGATTCATAGTTTTTTTTAATCTCAATGCTTCAAATATTATAGCTTCATGTATATGAACTAATAAGAAATTGTTTGTAATATTTATTGATATTATTTCATGAAAATCACTCCTTTAATTAAGATCATTCCAAACATGAAGATCTTGTTCATCTTAATTTTTGTACACTATGTGTATTACATAACAAGTATGTATCATGTTTCTATCAAAATCTATATATATATAAAATGACACACTGTTCACTTATCCTTTGCATAATAGAACATATGGAGTATCTTCTTGAACTTTTCCAAATAGTATGTGGTCCCTAATTAGTACTTATTCCTTCTTCATGAAACTAATTCAAAGAATTTCAAATTCGAAATATTAGTGAATATTAGTTTTTCTAATATAACCATTAATCATTCTGCCTTCGACATCATACATGTGTTATTCAATCACCTTTTTAAAACACAATGACCATTTTCACTGATTTGGGGTTCCTCAAAATGCTTGGGAAAATCAGAAAAATGCATGTATTGAATTGTGTTTCTCATATGGTTTCATGGATACAAGTTCATCTCAAAAATCATGACTGTGTGGTTCAAATATCATGAGTACCATGAGATTATTATTCTTTACACAAATGAAGTTTTTTTCTACAACTATGTGTTTTTGTTTTCACTTTTGATTTGGCCGAAAGGGGAGCTTTGTGGTCATTAATCATGGTTGTGGGTGGTCATTTAGGATGCAAGATAGTATGACTTCATTTTACTTGATATATCCAATATTATTATTGATTTATGTTCAATTTTATTATCTTTAACAAGTGATGTTATTTAATAAGTTTTTATTAATGGTTGTAATAATGACGATATGGTATAAGGGTTCATATGGTGTGTATAAGGGTTCACATGGTGTGTATAACGGTTGACATGGTATCAGTGAACTCAATTCATTAATTTAAGCCTTCATTCTCACTAGCATGTAATAAATTGAATGATGTAAACCCATCCTCACATGATTTATTACCTTAGTGTCCAACATATGGAATACGAGCTTTTGAATTCATCAGTTAACCAGGATCATATATTCCATTTCCCCCAAGATGATTGTACTAATATAACTTTAGGGTCAACTAAATATGGTTATCATTGTACGTTGTATATTATGTGTCCTTCTTGGCCAATACTCACTTTTATGAGGGTGGGGTGCTTTTCACTACACATTCTGGCATGTGTAGACAGCCATAAAAATGTTAGATAAGTCACAAGTTTAATTCAGTAATGTTGTTATCATTGACATACTTTATTAAGAATTTAAAATTTAAAAATAAATATTTTTGTCTATACTTAATGAATTTAAATCTTTTTATAGGCCATGAACAACCTATTAGGTTAGAAGCCTAAAATTTATTCACCCATGGGGTGCGCTTGACTTGGGGAAGTAATTTGGTAATGAAAGGTATGGCCAGGTGTCAATAATGAGTTATTGAACATGAGTGAATGATTTGGGATGCCTAAAACACATGATGGGACCTGAGGCATGTGCCTCTTATAGACCTAATGAAATTTAATATAAATAAATTTTAATTTAATTTATGAGTACTTGTTCTTTATATTATTTTAATAGTTCACTACATCGACTAGAAACTTCTTCCTTTATCATTTACTTAAATGCATTTTCTATTAAAGTTCAATCCCATTGAATTGTTTATGACAAAATGACTTATATAAATTCTTTTTACAGAATGGACAGAAGTTGTATGTATGAAACCGATTGGATCTCAAGCGATTTTCAAAACAGTTTAGAGAGCTTTATAGATTTTTCATTTCACAATGCTTCAGATAGTGGTCACATACACTGCCCATGTTCCAATTGTGTTGTTAGACCTTGGTTGATCTATGAATAAGTCAGCTACCACATAACCAAAAATGGTTTTCAAGCAAACTACTTTGTGTGGTATCACAATGGGGAGAAAATGAAATCTCAAATTGGTGATGATTGAAATGAAAATACTGGAATAGAGAATTTGTTAGATGATCGGTTTCCGTTTATTTGTCATCATGAAAAAGAAAGGATTTCGACTCAAGAAGACTTCGATATGAGCACGGCTGATGCATCTGGTGAAAATGATGATATTGATAGGGTGAAAAAATTAAATGATGTTGCCATGACTCCAGTATATCGACAATGCGATAAAATGAAAAAGCTGTAATTTTTAATCCCATTGTTTCATGGGAAAACTATGTATGGGATTTCTAATACAGCAATTGATTACATTCTTACCCTCTTGAAGGATTTACTTCCATATGATGCATATATTCCCTCAAACCACTATATGGCATGGAAGTTAGTTTAGGAACTTGGATTTTCAAGAAACAAAATTCATGCTTGCCCGAAAGACTGTAGTTTATTCTGGGAGGAAACTGCTGAATGAAATGATTGTATAAAATGTGGCACATCCCACTAGAAGTCAAAATCTGATGGAACACCATCCTGCGTTCCACAGAAAGTAATGTGGCACTTTCCATTGATCCCTAGACTCCAGAATCTTTTTATGTCTGATGACATATCAATAAAAATGAGATGGCATGATACCGAGAGAAAGAAGACTAATGATGAGTTGGTTCATCCTGCAGATAGATTTTCATGGCAGATATTTGATGTTCAACATCCTGATTTTGCAGCCGACGTGCGTAATGTGAGGCTGGGTCTTTCATGTGACGGTTTTAATTCGTTTGGGCAGATGCTTACTTTGCACAGCACATGTATAGTTTTTATACACATTTATAATCTTCCCCCATGGTTGTGTATGAAAAAACCTTTCACTTTCATGAGTATACTCATATCAGGTCCTTCTGATCTCGGCATTGATATTGATGTCTATATGCAACCTTTAATAAAAGAGTTGAAACTTCTTTGGGATGTGGGTGTGCGCACATACGATTCATGTTTGAAAGACATATTTCAGATGCTTGCTGCACTTATGTGGATGATCAATGATTTTCCGGCTTATGCAATGATTTATGGATGGATCATGAAGGGAAAATTGTCATGTCCAGTTTGTATGAAGAATACACGATCCAGAAGACTGAAACAATGCTGTAGTTTCAGTTTTATGGGATATCGACGATTCTTTCCAAAGGATCATCCATATAGAATGAATCGTTGAAGATTAGATAATACCATAGAGACCGATGATCCACCTTATCGTATGTCTAGAACGGACGTGCTTAATGAATTGAAAGATTTCAGTTCTTCATTCGGGAAGGGTCAAATGAAATCTGGAAAGAGAAAGAAAGTTTCCAATGAAACCTATTATAATTAGAGGAAGAGGAGTATCTTTTTTTATTTTCCTTATTGGTCAACCAATTTTTTACGTCATTGCTTAGACTTAATACATATTGAAAATAATATATGTGAAATGTTGCTTTCGGTTCTTCTAAATGCCAAGGGGAAGACAAAAGATGATTTACGATCTCAGCGTGACATGGTGGATTGGGGCATCAGACCATAATTACATCCTATGTGTATCAGTGAAAATAAATGACAACTTCCATGTGCTTCTTATGTGATGACACCTACGGAAAAAAATAATTTCTGGAAGTATTAGAGACTATTAAAGTTCTTGATGGCTATTCAAGCAACATATCTAAACGGGTCAAGAGAAGATATTTGAAGCTAAAATATTTGAAGACTCGTGATTATCACGTTCTACTGCATGAGTTGCTTCCAATAGAAATCTGTAAACTTTTGTCCAATAATGTAAGGGTGGTTGTTATTCAATTGTGCCATCTGTTTAGAGATCTTTGTGCTAAGAAGTTGTCCAATTCTTTCTTGCAAAAAATGTTGACAGATGCCCCATTAATTTTGTGTGAGTTGGAGAAAATATTTCCTCCATCATTTCTCACATGCATGCTACATCTGACTGTCCATATTCCCACTGAAATACTTCTCAGAGGACCTATTTCTTTTCGTTGGATGTATCCAATAGAAAGAAATATGTTCACATTAAAGTCTTATGTCCGAAACAGAAATAATTTTGAAGGTTATATCGTGAACGGTTACTTGGTTCAAGAATATATGGATTTCTACTCGATGTATTTGTCTGATCTTACTACAAGATTGAACAGATCAATGAGAAATGAATAAGAACAGTACGAGAAAATTGAACCCAATTTTCCATCACTTCCTCAAATAGGATGAATTCCTGGATCATATACATTAAAGTCATTAAGCCATGAAGAGCAGGAGATGGCACATCACATAGTTTTTTTCAACTGTGATTTTTTCGATGACTATATCAGGTAACTAAATTGATTATGTATATCTTACATATATATCTGTTAAACTAATCATATTTTTTATCTATAGGGAACATAAAGCAATGATAAATAGGAAGCATCATTCTTTATCTTTGAGAAGGAGAGAGACTTTGCATAGCAAAGAGTTTTCTACTTGGTTAAAATTGAAGGTATAAAAAATTAATGTTTAAAATAATTATATCAATATTTAATTAAGTTTAATAGTCATTTATATTGTAGGTATTGATTTTGTCTGCTAACTATGTCTCTGAGGAGATAAGAGCTTTGGCTTTTGGTCCTAATATTGTGGTTCGTGACTGTAAATCAATTGTTATCAATAGGTACAAATTTATTGTCACTGAACGAGCAAAGAACATGAGAACACAAGATTATGGTGTTATGGTTACTGCCACAATATATTGTTATGCTAGTGAATCAGATAGTAGACCTTGATTTGAAAATGTGGGTTATTATAGAGTTATTGAGAAAATAATAATATTGGATTATTACTCTCATGGACGAGTCACAATGATGAAATTCCATTGGTTTGATTCGATGACGAGACATGGCACATTTATTGATGATTTTGGATTTCAAGTAATTAATATGACTCGCACTCTTGCTACCGAAGAACTATATGTGTTGGCATTAATGGCTAAACAAGTTTTTTATGTCAAAGACCAACTTTGACCTGAATTTGGTGTTATAGTTGATGTAATTACAAGACATATTTTTGATGATAGTGATGATGGAATTTACACTGTCCCTAGTTCCATTGGAACCAATCCATTTATTTCTTTTGATGACTCAAATAGCTCAATTTTCAGAGTTGATTGTGAACCTGAAGTTGTGGTTGAAAATATATAGAATCATTCATCCATTTTCTCAATTCTTTTGGTTTACCTCGAGTTGGGTTGTCAAGGTTGGTAATATTCAAATTGATTTAGTATTGATCACAAATATGTTTTAGCTGACTTGACCATTATGTGAATTTTCAATGTTTATTGGTTGCAGTTTTATTTGAATTGCATTTTCTAATTTGTAATTAAACTATATTCAAACATAGTCAAACAATATTTCTAACTTGGTGAACATTACCACTTGTATGATTTATTAAATCCATTCAAGCTCTTCTAAAACAATTGATAGTTGACTTGACCGTTATGTGAATTTTCAATGTTTATTGGTTGCAGTTTTATTTGAATTGCATTTTCTAATTTGGAATTGAACTGTATTCAAACATAGTCAAACAATATTTCTAACTTGGTGAACATTACAACTTGTATGATTTATTAAATCCATTCAATCTCTTCTAAAACAATTGATAGCTGACTTGAACATTATGTGAATTTTCAATGTTTATTGGTTGTAGTTTTATTTTAATTGCATTTTATAATTTGGAATGGAACTGTTTTCAAACATAGTCAAACAATATTTCTAACTTGGTGAACATTACAACTTGTATGATTTATTAAATCCATTCAATCTCTTCTAAAACAATTGATAGCTAAATTATCAATGAATCCCCCTATTCCCTCATATATTTAGTTTTTTGGGTCAGAAATTAGTTACCTTTTTCTAATTAATTACATATTTGTTTTCAAAAGCGGGAAATGAAGCCAACTGAAGAGAGATGAAGGAAAAAAATGATGGAGAACAATCGTCGAATGACGGAGTTGGGAATTCCATCATTTGTGCCTGTAGTGAGTACTTTATTTCAAATTGATATATTTAAAGAATATATAATGTCATGTGATTAATTTTTTTGTAAACTTTTTTGTAAAAAATTTTGTAGGATCCACCTATACGTCGATAGTTATTCGACGAGGATCCTATTACTTGTCCTAGTACTCAGGCTGGTGGTACGAGGAGGGTTCGTACCAGAGGTGGACGAGCAGCTGCGCGTACCCGACTAGACCCTGCCCCTCCCACTGACATGTCATCCTTCCCACATTCTGATCTTAGTGTGTCGTTAGGGACACACGGGATATTTAGGCCTCCCATGTTTTCTCTACCTTCTGCATCTTCTGGCCCATCATTTTCACATCCCATGATGATTCCCACTCACCAGTCAGCATCCGGTCAGACAGTTGTCCCATCTTCTTTTCCTTCTACTTCTGTCTCTCTGAGCTTCTATATTCCATCATCTTCGACTCCTGTTCCACCACAGGGTGTTCCATCAGTTTATTTGGATCCAACGGCGCTCAGCGATCAGACCGGCACAGGTATATTTATAGAACCCTAACAAATTTTTATAGCAATATTTATTTTCATTATAACACATTTTGATAAAATATTTGTTTTTCTTTCATGACAGATACATCTACTAACAGGAGGCGTGGGCGGGGGCATACACGCATGTGTTCGGTGTGGAACCGCCGCACACAAGTTATGGTGGATTATAATGAAGACAACCAAATGGTTGAGAAAACCGGGCAGCAATGTTGGAGTTTTTTGGCGACGCTTGCCAAATACTCCGACATCATTCCCGTCAGCCCACTATCGTGGAGACATTTGCCACATCAGGTCAAGGATAGAGCTTGGGCAGAGATATGGGTAAAAAAAATTCTATTTAATTCCATAAATTATTTTTGTATTTATATGAATTAATATTTTGATTTCATCTTCGATTTAATTTTCCCGATGGTGAGGGTGCACGACCGGAATGTCTAAAGGATTTAGGTGAGCTTTGGAGAGCCTACAGGCATGAGTTGTATATTGGCTAGGTTTCTAGAGTTGGCACTGAGTTATAGGAGGTACCAGTGGTGGATGAATGTCCTATAGAGAAGTATCATCAGATGATTACTCATTGGACGAGTACCCAGTTTTAGGTATTAATAACATTTGAGGTATTTAAATTATAAATTTCATGTTTTTCATTAATAATATCTGTTGAATTTTCAAATTTTATTTAGGAATCATCTGGAAAAAAATAAAAAGAACATTGATGCAAAAAAATACCTCCACACACTGGGACGCACTACGATGCCTGATCATGAGAGGAAGCAGGTATGACAATTGTTTATAAGTTTTCTTTACGACTTACACTTTCTTTTGTTTCCTAAATTATTTCATAGTTTGCTAAAGTTTTCATATAACTTTAGTTTTCAATGTCATTGTAGAGGCAAATACGAAATATTGAAGGACGTGTGCCTCGAGCAAAACTGTTTTTCTCAAGTAGATGGAAAAAGGATGGAAGTGTCATCAACGAAGCGACTCAGCAGCTGATTGTAAGTTTTAATCTGTTGAATTTATATTTTAATATCTATTTTGTAACTTAATGATATATTTATATTTGTAACAGGCTGCTTTGGAGGCCCTCGATTCCCAAGAATCAGACAATTTTGGGCCAACAGATCACTTACATCAGGTGTTGGGAGAGGAGTATTCTGGCAGAGTACGCTGCCGACCTAGGATAGCTCTGAAGAGGTATTGGCCCTCCTCAGGTATGAGTTGTAGTGCCACTGAGCTGCAGCAAGTTAGGGCACAGGCAGAACAGGTTGAGAAAAGGGCCACAGAGATGGAAGAATAGTCTGCTAGGGCAAAAAATGTGTTTATGAAATTTATTGAAGTTCTACGTCCAACACTTTCAGCAGAGGCCAGCCCAGCTTTTGATGAGTATATGTTGTCGATACGTTCTATATATAGTGCACCAGGTGACAGTTATAGTGGTGGTCAGGACGATGTCCATCTTGATGACGATGATAGTGAGGAGTCTGATGCGGAAGAGGAGGGAGAGGAAGAGGGAGAGGCGGGTGGCGAGGGTGAGGAGGAGGGCGAGGGCAAGGAGGAGGGTGAGGACGATGATGGGGACGAGGACGAGGGTGATGATGATGGTGATGATGGTGATGGTGATGTGGGACAAGTTTATCCATTACATTTTTGACTGATATTATTGATATTTGATATTTAATATATTCTAGTTGTTGGTTTTATCTAGACTCGTAGTATAGTATTGGAGTTGAGTTATTTTTATATATTATCTGTTTTTATGGATGTTGTTGTCTTTTAGTGGTTGTGTGTTTGGGAACCCCCCTCCTTCTTGGACCCTGGAAAACCCCCCACCATCCTCCTTGGACCCCAGACACCCCCCCTGGACAGCCCCCGGATAGCCCCCCGGACAGCCCCCCAGACAGCCCCCCCCCCCCCCACCCTCCTCCCTGGACCCCGGAAAGCCCCCCGGACTGCCCCCCAGACATCCCCCCAGACATCCCCCCACCCTCTTCCTTGGACCCCAGAAAACCCCCAGAACACCCCCCAGACAGCCCCCCGAACAGCCCCCCGGACAGCCCCCCCCCCCCACCCTCCTCCCTGGACCCCGGACAACCCCCAGACATCCCCCCAGACAGCCCCTCGTACAGCCCCCCCACCCTCTTCCTTGGACCTCGGACAACCGCCCGAACACCTCCTCGGACACCCCCCGTACAGCCCCCCGGACAGCCACCCCCCCCCCCACCCTCCTCCCTAGACCCCGGACAACCTCCCAGATAGCCCCCCAGACAGCCCCCCGGACAGCCCTCCCCCCCCACCCTCTTCCTTGGACCCCGGACAACCCCCCGAACACCCCCCGGACAGCCCCCGGACAGCCCCCCGAACAGCCCCCCGAACAGCCCCCCCCCCCCACCCTCCTCCCTGGACCCCAGACAGCCCCCCAGACAGCCCCCCGGACACCCCCCCCCCCCCACCCTCTTCTTTGGACCCCGAACAACCCCCCAAACACCCCCCGGACAGCCCCCGGACAGCCCCCTGAATAGCCCCCCGGACAGCCCCCCCACCCTCCTCCCTGGACCCCAAACATCCCCCCGGACAGCCCCCCAGACAGCCCCCTGGACTCCCCCCCCCCCCCACCCTCTTCCTTGGACCCCGGACAACCCCCCGAACACCCCCGGACAGCCCCTGGACAGCCCACCGAACATCCCCCCGGACAGCCCCCCCACCCTCCTCCCTGGACCCCAGACAGCCCCCCCCCCCCCACCCCACCCTCTTCCTTGGACCCCAGACAACCCCCCGAACACCCCCAGATAGCCCCCGGATAGCCCCCCCACCCTCCTCCTTGGACCCCAGACAACCCCCCCAAACACCCCCCGTACAGCCCCCTGCACAGCCCCCCCACCCTCCTCCTTGGTCCCCGGACAGCCCCCCGGACACCCACCAGACAGCCCCCCGGATAGCCCCGCTGGACAGCCCCCACACCCTCCTTGATTTCATTTAATACTATAAAATCTGTAATATATATTTTATTTATTTTCATCATGATAATCAATGTTAATCACATTTACACATCCAATCAATATCAAAGATTTTTGGTATGTTATAAAAGAGATGTATTCATTGGGCATGACATTTTTAGCTCCGAAATGTTTCATAGCATGATAAACTAAAATCTAATCCATACTAAGAATTATATATAAAAAAATTATATGAATGTCCACGAGATTTTAAGTAAATACCATTCCACTAATAGACACATGAGGATTCGTATAAAATGGACAACATTTTAAGTACATACGGAAAACTGACCAAACGCATTCGGTTTTTGTTGAAACTTTAGGAGAACAATCCATGGGTCATATGTGATGTGTATGAATCAACCCCGCCTCAATCTGAGATGCAGTGTGGCCAGCACCACTCAAAGTGTCTGTCTTCTGTTTCAAAAGGACGTCATTTTAATTGAAAAACATCAACTGGCATACGGAAAACTGACCAAACGCATTCGGTTTCTATTGAAACTTTAGGAGAACGATTCATGGGTCATATGTGACGTGTACGAGTCAACCCCTAATAAATCTGAGACACGGTGTGGCTTACACCACTCAAAGTGTATGTCATTTGTTTTAAAAGGACGTCATTTTAAGTGAAAAATATCAACTAGCATACAAAAAACCAACTAAACACATTAATATTGTATTGATACATTATCACAACGATCCATGGGTCATACGTGATGTGTACGAGTCAACCTTGCCTTAAACTGAGGCATGGTGTGGCCGGAATCACTCTAAATGGATCTCTTTTGTTTAAAATGGACAACATTTTAAGTACATATAGAAAACTAATCAAACGCATTCGGTTTCCGTTGGAGCTTTAGGAGAACAATTAATGGGTCATATGTGATGTGTACGAATCAACCCCGCCTCAATCTGAGATGCAGTGTGGTCGGCACAACTCAAAGTGTTTGACTTCTGTTTCAAAAGGACGTCATTTTAATTGAAAAACATCAACTGGCATATGGAAAACCAACTAAACGCATTCGGATTGTGTCGATACTTTATCACAATGATCCATGGGTCATATGTTACATGTACGAGTCAACCTCACCTCAATCCGAGGCGCGGTGTGTCCTCCACCACTCAAAGTGTCTGCCTTTTGTTTCAAAAGGACGTCATTTTAATTGAAAAACATCAACTGGCATACAGAAAACCAACCAAACGCATTTGGATTGTGTTGATACTTTAGCACAACGATTCATGGGTCATATGTGATGTGTATGAGTCAACCCCGCCTCAATATGAGGCGCGGTGTGGCCGCCACCACTCAAATTTTCTGTCTTTTGTTTCAAAAGGACGTCATTTTAAGTGAAAAACATCAACTGGCATACGGAAAACTGACCAAACACATTCGGATTGTGTCGATAATTTAGCAAAAAAATCCATGGGTCATATGTGATGTGTACAAGTCAACCCCACCTTAATTTGAGGCACAGTGTGGCTGAAATCACTCTAAGTGGCTCTCTTTTGCTTAAAATGGACAACATTTTAAGTACATACAGAAAATAGACCAAACGCATTCGGTTTCTGTTGAAACTTTAGGATAACAATTCATGGGTCATATGTGACGTGTACAAATCAACCCCGCCTCAATCTGAGACGCGGTGTGGCCGGCACCACTCAAAGTGTCTGCCTTTTGTTTCAAAAGGACGTCATTTTAATTGGAAAACATCAACTGGCATACGGAAATCCGAACAAACACATTCGGATTGTGTTGATACTTTAGCACAACGATCCATGGGTCATATGTGACGTATATGAGTCAACCCCACCTTAATCTGAGGCACGTTGTGGCCACCACCACCCAAAGTGTCTGTCTTTTGTTTAAAATGGACAACATTTTAAGTACATATGGAAAACCGACCAAACGCATTTGGTTTTTTTTTTTGAAACTTTAGGATAACGATTAATGGGTCATATGTGACATGAACGAATCAACCCCGCCTCAATCTGAGATGCGGTGTGGCTGGCACCACTCAAAGTGTCTGCCTTTTGTTTCAAAAGGACGTCATTTTAATTGAAAAAATTAACTGGCATATGGAAAACCGACCAAACGCATTCAGATTGTGTCGATACATTAGCACAATGATCCATGAGTCATATGTGACGTGTACGAGTCAACCCTACCTCAATCCGAGGTGCGGTGTGGCCGCCACCACTCAAAGTCTCTGCCTTTTGTTTCAAAAGGACGTCATTTTAATTGAAAAACATCAACTGGCATATGGAAAACCAACAAATGCATTCGGATTGTGTCGATACTTTAGTACAACGATCCATGGGTCATATATGACGTGTGTGAGTCAACCCCGCCTATATTCGAGGTGCGGTGTGACCGCCACCACTCAAAGTGTCTGTCTTTTCTTTCAAAAGGACTTCATTTTAAGTGAAAAATATCTACTGGCATACAGAAAAGTGACCAAACGCATTCGGATTGTGTTGATACTTTATCACAACAATCCATGGGTCATATGTGATGTGTACGAGTCAACCCCGCCTTAATATGAGGCACGTTGTGGCTGGAATCACTCTAAGTGGCTCTCTTTTGTTTAAAATGGACAACATTTTAAGTACATATGGAAAACTAACCAAACGCATTTGGTTTATATTGAAACTTTAGGAGAACGATTCATGGGTCATATGTGATGTGTACAAATCAACCCCGCCTCAATATGAGACGCGGTGTGTCCAGCACCACTCAAAGTGTCTGCCTTTTGTTTCAAAAGGACGTCATTTTAATTGAAAAACATCGACTGGAATACGGAAAACCGACCAAACGCATTCGGATTGTGTCGATACTTTAGCACAATGATCCATGGGTCATATGTGACGTGTACGAGTCAACCCTGCCTCAATCCGAGGTGCGGTGTGGCCGACACCAATCAAAGTGTCTGTCTTTTGTTTCAAAAGGATGTCATTTTAAGTGAAAAACATCAAATGGGATACAGAAAACCAACCAAACACATTCATATTGTGTTGATACTTTAGCACAATGATCCATGGGTCATATGTGATGTGTATGAGTCAACCCCGCCTTAATCGGAGGCACGGTGTGGCCAGAATCACTCTAAGTGGCCCTCTTTTTCTAAAATGGACAACATTTTAAGTACATACGGAAAACCAACCAAATGCATTCAGTTTCTATAGAAACTTTAGGAGAATGATCCATGGGTCATATGTGATGTGTACGAATCAACCCCGCCTCAATCTGAGACGCAGTGTGGTCATCACCACTCAAAGTGTCTGCCTTTTGTTTCAAAAGGACGTCATTTTAATTGAAAAACAGGCATATGGAAAACAAACCAAACGCATTCGGATTGTGTCGATACTTTAGCACAATGATTCATGGGTCATATGTGACCTGTACGAGTCAACCCCACTTCAATCCGAGGCACGCTGTGGCCACCACCACTCAAAGTGTCTGCATTTTGTTTCAAAAGGATGTCATTTTAAGTGAAAAACATCAACTGACATACGGAAAACTGACCAAACAGATTCATATTGTGTCGATACCTTAGCACAATGATCCATGGGTCATATGTGAAGTGTAAGAGTCAACCCCGCCTTAATCGGAGGCACAGTGTGACCGGAATCACTCTAAGTGGCTCTCTTTTGTTTAAAATGGACAACATTTTAAGTACATACGGAAAACCGACCAAACACATTAGGTTTACATTGAAGCTTTAGGAGAACGATCCATGGATCATATGTGACATGTACGAATCAACCCCGCCTCAATATGAGATGCGGTGTGGCTGGAACCACTCAAAGTGTCTGTCTTTTGTTTCAAAAGGACGTCATTTTAATTGAAAAACATCAACTGGCATACGGAAAACCGACCAAACGCATTCGGATTGTGTCGATACTATAGCACAACGATTCATGGGTCATATGTGATGTGTACGAGTCAACCCTGCCTCGATTTGTGGCACGGTGTGGCTGATACCACTCAAAGTGTCTATCCTTTGTTTCAAAAGGACGCCATTTTAAGTGAAAAACATCAACTGACATATGGAAAACTGACCAAACGCATTCAGATTGTGTTGATACTTTAGAACAATGATCCATGGGTCATATGTGACGTGTACAAGTCAACCCAGCCTTAATTGGAGGCACGGTGTGACTGGAATCACTCTAAGTGGCTCTCTTTTGTTTAAAATGGACAACATTTTAAGTACATACGGAAAACCGACAAAATGCATTCGGTTTCCATTTAAACTTTAGGAGAACTATCCATGGGTCATATTTGATGTGTACGAATCAGCCCCACCTCAATCTGAGATGCAGTGTGGCCGGAACCACTCAAAGTGTCTACCTTTTGTTTCAAAAGGACGTCATTTTAATTGAAAAACATCAATTGGCATACGGAAAACCGACCAAACACATTCGGATTGTGTCGATACTATCCACTTTTCATATGTGACATGTACGAGTCAACCCCGCCTTAAACTGAGGCACGGTGTGGCCGGAATCACTCTAAATGGATCTCTTTTGTTCAAAATGGACAAAATTTTAAGTACATACGGAAAACCGACCAAACGCATTCGGTTTCCATTGAAACTTTAGGAGAACGATTCATGGGTCATATGTGACGTGTATGAATCAACCCCGCCTCAATCTGAGATGCGGTGTGACCAAAACCACTCAAAGTGTATGTCTTCTGTTTCAAAAGGACGTCATTTTAATTGAAAAACATCAATTGGCATACGGAAAACCGACCAAACGCATTCGGATTGTGTCGATACTTTAGCACAATGATCCATGGGTCATATGTGATGTGTACGAGTCAACCCCGCCTCAATCCAAGGTGCGGTGTGGCCGCCACCACTCAAAGTGTCTGCCTTTTGTTTCAAAAGGACGTCATTTTAATTGAAAAACATCAACTGGCATACGAAAAACCGACCAAACACATTCGGATTGTGTCGATACTTTAACAAAACGATCCATGGGTCATATGTGATGTTTACGAGTCAACCCCGACTCAATCCGAGGCACGGTGTGGCCGCCACCACTCAAAGTGTCTGTCTTTTGTTTCAAAAGGACGTCATTTTAAGTGAAAAACATCAACTGGCATACAGAAAACCGACCAAACGGATTTTTATCGTGTCGATACTTTAGCATGATGATCCATGGGTAATATGTTATGTGTACGAGTCAATCCTGCCTTAATCTGAGGCACAATGTGGTCAGAATCACTCTAAGTGGCTCTCTTTTACTTAAAATGGACAACATTTTAAGTACATACGGAAAACCAACCAAACGCATTCAGTTTCCATTGAAAATTTAGTATAACAATTCATGGGTCATATGTGACGTGTAAAAATCAACCCCGCCTCAATATAAGATGTGGTGTGGCCGAAACCACTCAAAGTGTCAGCCTTTTGTTTCAAAAGGACGTCATTTTAATTCAAAAATATTAACTGACATATGGAAAACTGACCAAATTCATTCATATTGTGTCGATACTTTAGAACAATGGTCCATGGGTCATATGTGACATGTACGAGTCAACCTCACCTTAATCTGAGGTGCGGTGTGGCCTCCACCACTCAAAGTGTATGTCTTTTGTTTAAAATGGACAATATTTTAAGTACATACGGAAAACTGACCAAACGCATTCGGTTTTTGTTGAAACTTTAGGATAAAGATTCATGGGTCATATGTGACTTGTACAAATCAACCACGCCTCATTCTGAGACATGGTGTGGCTGGCACCACTCAAAGTGTCTGCGTTTTGTTTCAAAAGGACGTCATTTTAATTGAAAAACATCAACTGGCATACGGAAAACTGACCAAACGCATTCATATTGTGTCGATACATTAGCACAACGATCCATGGGTCATATGTAACGTGTACGAGTCAACCCCGCCTCAATCTGAGGCGTGGTGTGGCCTCCACCACTCAAAGTGTCTGCCTTTTCTTTCAAAAGGACGTCATTTTAATTGAAAAACATCAACTGGCATACGAAAAACCGACAAACGCATTCGGATTGTGTCGATACTTTAGCACAAAGCTCCATGGGTCATATGTGATGTGTACGAGTCAACCCCACCTCAATCTGAGGTGCAGTGTGGCCGCCACCACTCAAAGTGTCTGTCTTTTGTTTCAAAAGGACGTCATTTTAAGTGAAAATTTTCAACTGGCATACGGAAAAGCGACCAAACGCATTCAGATTGTCTCGATACTTTAGCAAAACTATCCATGGGTCATATGTGATGTGTACAAGTCAACCTTGCCTTAATATGAGGCACGGTGTGCCCAGAATCACTCTAAGTGTCTCTCTTTTGTTTAAAATGGACAACATTTTAAGTACACACGGAAAACCGACCAAACGCATTCGGTTTCTGTTGAAACTTTAGGAGAACAATTCATGGGTCATATGTGATGTGTACGAATCAACCCTGCCTCAATCTGAGACGTGGTGTGGCCGGAACCACTCAAAGTGTCTGCCTTTTGTTTCAAAAGGACGTCATTTTAATTGAAAAACATCAACTGGCATGCAGAAAACTGACCAAACGCATTCGGATTGTGTTGATACTTTAGCACAACGATCCATAGGTCATATGTGATGTGTACGAGTCAACCCCGGCTCAATCCGAGGTGCGGTGTGGCCATCACCACTCAAAGTGTCTGTCTTTTGTTTCAAAAGGACGTCATTTTAAGTGAAAAACATCAACTGGCATACGGAAAACTGACCAAACGCATTCGGATTGTGTCAATACTTTATCACAACAATCCATGGGTCATATTTGACGTGTAGAAGTCAACCCCGCCTTAATCGGAGGCAAGGTGTGGCCAGAATCACTCTAAGTGTCTCTCTTTTGTTTAAAATGGACAACATTTTAAGTACATATGGAAAACCGACCAAACGCATTCTCTTTCCATTGAAACTTTAGTAGAATGATCCATGGGTCATATGTGACGTGTACAAATCAACCCCGCCTCAATCCGAGATGCGGTGTGGACGGAACCAATCAAAGTGTCTGCCTTTTGTTTCAAAAGGATGTCATTTTAATTGAAAAACATCAATTGGCATACGGAAAACCAACCAAACGCATTCGGATTGTGTCGATACTTTAGCACAACGATTCATGGGTCATATGTGATGTGTACGAGTCAACCTTGCCTTAATCTGAGGCACGGTGTGGCTGGAACCACTCAAAGTGTCTGGCTTTTGCTTCAAAAGGACGTCATTTTAAGTGAAAAACATCAACTCATATAAGGAAAACCAACCAAACGCATTCGGATTATGTCGATACTTTATCACAATGATCCATGGGTCATATTTGAGGTGTATGAGTCAAACCTGCCTTAATCGGAGGCACGTTGTAACCGAAATCACTCTAAGTGGCTCTATTTTGTTTAAAATGGACAACATTTTAAGTACATACGGAAAACCAACCAAACGCATTCATTTTCCATTGAAACTTTAAGAGAACGATCCATGGGTCATATGTGATGTGTACGAATCAACCCTGCCTCAATCTGAGATGCGTTGTTGCCGGCACCACTCAAAGTGTCTGCCTTTTGTTTCAAAAGGACGTCATTTTAATTGAAAAACATCAACTGGCATACGAAAAACTGACCCAACGCATTTGGATTGTGTTGATACATTATCACAATGATTCATGGGTCATATGTGACGTGTAAGAGTAAACCCCGACTCAATCCGAGGTGTGGTGTGGCCACCACCACTCAAAGTGTCTATCTTTTGTTTCAAAAGGACGTCATTTTAAGTGAAAAACATCAACTGACATACGGAAAACCGACCAAACGCATTTGGATTGTGTCGATACTTTAGCACAACAATCCATGGGTCATATGTGATGTGTACGTGTCAACCACGCCTTAATCGGAGGCACGGTGTGACCGGAATCACTCTAAGTGGCTCTCTTTTGTTTAAAATGGACAACATTTTAAGTACATACGGAAAACTGACCAAACACATTCGATTTCCATTGAAACTTTAGGAGAACGATCCATGGGTCATATGTGACGTGTACGAATCAACCCTGCCTCAATATAAGATGCAGTGTGTCTGGAACCACTCAAATTTTCTGACTTTTGTTTCGAAAGGACGTCATTTTAATTGAAAAACAATAACTGGCATATGGAAAACCAACCAAATGCATTTGGATTGTGTAGATACTTTAGCACAACGATCCATGGGTCATATATGATGTGTACGAGTCAACCTTGCCTCAATCTGAGGTGCGGTGTGGCCGGTATCACTCTAGGTGTATGTATTTTGTTTAAAATGGACATCATTTCAGGTAAAAATATTTGGTATACAAAAAACCGATCAAATTATGAATTGACTTCTGGATTCCACATATAATTGTCATCTAAATTTTAAATTGAATTATAAATGAATTATGTATGTTTATAATTACATTATGAATTCTAATTTAATTATGGATGTGTATAGTTCCAGCATTATATGTTAAATGTGTATGAATTTGTTCTCTATATGTATGTGTCAGTTGGTTATTGTAGGTACAATAATTGTATATGTATGTGTTAGTTTATTGCAGGTACAATAATTGGATTGAAAATGGGAGGGCACAAAATGAGGCCTTCTGTGCAAATTGCAGACCTGCTGTGCAAATTGCAGGCTGCTGTGCAATTTGCACAGCATAGGCTATGCCAACGGTTCAAAACCGTTGGCATAGCATCTTGGTTCCTTTTTTTACCAACGGTTCATTGAACCGTTGGGAAAGAGGGGAATCCTTGGGATTTCCCAACAGTTCAAGCCAAACCGTTGGGAAAAACTATCCCAATGGTTTGGCACAACCGTTGGGATAGTTTAGGCTTTCCCCACCCTATCCCAACAGTTCACAGTAAACCGTTGGGAAAACCTTTCCCAATGGATTACTTCCCTACGGTTTGCAAAACCATTGGTATAACATATACCAACAGTTCTGCAGCCTTTTTCAATGGTTCTAAACCATTGGGAAAGGCTGTATTTCCAGTAGTGATCCTCCCTGGTTAGCCCATGTAAATGAGGTAGAAGATGAATCAAGGATGATTTGAGTTCAAAATCTGCCTCAGTATTTGGATACTGAATACCAAGGGTTGGTAATTCATACCAGGGGCAGTGATATATTTTAAGTTTTTTTCCCTATGATTGGTCATATCTAGTTCAATTGGATAGTCAATGAATGGGTCTTGGGTTATTTTATTATCTCTAATGTCCCTATTAAGTCAGGGAAGAGTTCACTAGATTTACAGGTCAAAAAAATGTGATGGATTATTTAGGAGGCTCTGGGGAATTCATAGAAATTTTGAATGATGAGGAATGTTTGTTTTTCTTTGTATTTATTTTCTTCTATGTTTTTTATGGGAAGGAAGTTTTTTATTTGTGTTTTTTTTCAGAACATTTTTTGGTTTTTTTTTTAAAAAATAAAAAATAAAAAACTATCGACTATTAGTTGAATCATCCCCAAAAATGGTTCCATTTGAAGCATGTTTGATTTTATCCTGTCAACTATTCAAATTTCTATTTCTTGGTTAATGTGTATAGAGGTACTCAAGCTCAATCCTCAGTGATGGTATTATTTGTTTGGAGTTGATTGTTTTTCATTTATTTGTCTTTTGAATGGGGGGGTTATTTTCATAGCTTAATTAAACTGATTGATGGATGAATTTTGATTTAAAAATTTGTTAAATATTGGGGTGATTTAATTATTAGGGATTTAATATTATGATATCCTTGATATTTCCATGATATTTCATTAAATTAACACTCAAATTACAAGACTATTTTGATCAGAATTCCCAAGTGTTGAGGCTTTAATCCAAGTCGTAATTTAACTAGGGTTCTAATATAAAAAAATAAATATTTATGGTAGTGTGTTTATGGTTCCAATAATCAATGTAATCTACACATTAAAAAAACATGTCATTAATAAATGACATTTTAAGTTTAATATACACAATGATAACATAAAGAATATTTAATGAGAAAAAGCTATCAATCACTTAACATCCCAAAATTATGACTCACTCAAATTGATGATTTACTCATCCATTGATATGGTCATTAATTTTTATTATTATTTTTATAGTGATTAGTTATAAATATAATAAAAATAATGGTACAAGATAAGATTAGTGTGCCAAACACACACACTAACAATGAAGAAAATTAAACACAAACTTTTGATTGATGAGAAAGAGAAAGAAGCGAATGATTCTCAACGTGATTTAAAAAAATTTAAGAACATTAATATTACACTAAATAATGTGGATGAGAATAATATATTATTAAGATACTTTCTTTAATATTTAAAAAAATTACAACACAAACAGTTATAATATTTCAAATGAAAGCGAACAGAAAAGAACATGAAAAAAAGAGCGAAGGAAAGGTATCTCAAGTATACAATTTAGTTTGTAAGGTCCTCCCAAACCTGTATAAAGGCTATGTTCATGCCAATTTATCCTCTTGTTCTCTAAAATTACAACTCCTTTTAAATTGATAATGAGTATCTATTTATATCTAAATGGAGTGAATTGTTTACCTTCTAAAAATTCCCCTCAAGTTGGGTCGCCAATTTGAAAATTCAGACAACCAAATATGGAGAAATATTCTTATTAAAAGTTTTATATATGGATTTTTATATTAAAACCACTAAATTATGTGGACATTTTACTTTTGGATCCAAATTTATGGTTATTTTACTAAACAATGTGTTTTTGTCTATTTTTATCCATACTTTTTCAAAGGTCACAATGTAAATAGGTTTTTGGACAAGAATATTCTCTAAAATCAGAACTATTTTATCAAAAAAGTTGTGTGCATACATTTTTGACTTTTACACCACAAAATATCAAATCAATTTCTTTATTTTATTGGGAGAAAAGTCAAGAAAGGTGGTATGTTTTTAATTACTATAAATAATTGTGGGATAGACTTCAAAGCATCACTTGGGTCCCTTTTATAGATTTAGATATACAAATTTTTATCAAATATTTTTTTAGATATTCATGAATATATTCTTGAGTTTCATCAAATTTGGCCTTTTTTATTGAGCCCATAAATTATATCTTCATGGATGGTCCAATTTTCATCACAGATTCAGGGGGACCTTCCTATGTAGTCCATATGACCATTCAAATGGCCGAATTGGCCAAATTTCTAGTCTAATTAAATGTTTAAATTTTAATATGTAATGATAAAAAATAATAATCACATAATTTTGATTATTATTTTGAAATATATGATAAAAACATTAAACTAAAGTTTAATTAAATTAATTCAAACAATTCTCTTTATATATGTTTATTATCAAAACATTCACATTAAAGATACATTAATCATTTTAAGTGAAAATTATATGATGGGAGTAATATAAAATCATGAATTAATTTGTAATATCAACAATATCCATTGTTTTAAGATAAAAGATTGACACCCTGATTCACCCCTCCCCTCTCAGGGTGTTCTGAGGTCCTACACCATAACAGTGGTTTGCCTCTTGATTTGATAGATAGTGTGTTATCTATGACTTTCTTGATAAAATGTTTTTTAATGCTTGGAATAGAATTTATAATTATTATATAACATAAATCCATGAAATAATTTATAATTAGTTTGCTTAATAATAAAGAGTCATGTTAAATAATTTTGGTAGTTCATGTAATTTGATAATGATCAAATTGATGCAATGAGAATGTTTAATTGAAATGGTATTTTATATGATTAATGGAATTGATAAATAATATTAATCATGTTGATAATTATTATTGATAATAATTTAAAATTCATTTTAATTAATAATGGTACTTCTCTAGGTTTTTTGGAACTGCAATAAATGCTAAGAGCATGTTTTTCCTTTGTTAACTTGTTATAGCTTCATGAATTAGGTGAATCGTAGTTAGAACCTATTAATTAATAAATCGATTAATTAAATATGGAATAAGAAACTTTTTGTGATAAATATAGTTTTATAGTGCCTGAGTTTCCCATTTTCTTGGGAAGGTCAAGTGCCTTTTTTTGGATTTGTGAGAGCTCATTTGCATGAGAAGGTCGAATACCTTATTTTGAGGGCTCAGCTTCCCCTTTGCTTGCTTGTTTGTTTCTAATACTTGTGGTGTGATATGAATATGAGCCTTGTGTTTTGAGAATAGTATGTATGATATTTAAGGGATGATGTGTGATATGGGGTGGGGAGGCCTGGATGTGTTTTGAGCCTGGTATGGCATAGCCTAGGATGGATAACAATTGATGTGGTAGCATTTGATGCCTGTGATGGAAATATGCATCGGTATATGCATATCGGTGTCAGGGATGGCACTAGAGGTGATGGAATGGTCTAAATCTAGGCTTACCGATAGATTAGATGTTGAGAGATAGTATATTCGCATGAATCTATTTAATGGTTGTCAGTAGAGTTGGTTTCTTTATTTTAATTCTTTCATTCCCCACTATTTGAGGTAGTTGGAGGTGATTGATTTCGTTTTTTATACTATTGGTATATTATTATGGTTTTCCTTGAGTATCTAGATATGGAATTATGATAATAATTAATTAAATAAATGTGTAAGACATGGGGTTTGTTGATGATGTAATGAAAATGATAAAAATATGTTAATCTTGATAAATTAAGTCATCAGTTGAGTTATTCCTAGAAGTAATAGATTTAATATATTATTTAATGAAATGTAATGAAATGCACAATAATTTTAATATTTAATTAATGGATAATTAATTAATTAAATTTAAGTGAATTTCTTAATTAAATAAATAATTAATGTATATTTTTTATAAGCTTCTGTTCTTATAGGATATACAGTCTTAGTAGTGGCAATCGAGAGTCCGGGTGATGTTAGTTTTAGTTGAGTCTAAGACAATTTTATGACCATATTTTAATTATGAGCTATATTATATCATATATATTCTATGATTTCATATTCTACCCCACTCATGTCGGTTAGGAAACTAACACCCATTGGACTCTGAGAAGGTGTTTTCCTCAACTTCCCAATGGGAGGATGGATGGATAACTACCCCTCTAGCCCCACTCTCTTCTCTTGGTAGATAAATATGTTGGTATGCACGGTGGTTATTTTTCCCATATATATGTGTATAGGTCCATGATGGATTATGGTTATTCCATGCACATGTATTACCAGATATAGTATCCAAATAATTATTATAGGCATGAAGTGTATAGGATGTGATGGATTGAGGTACTTACTTGGTGTATGGGATATAATGGATTCATGTATAATAACTTATGTTTGATATATATAATACGGGATGTGGTGGATCCTATAAACTACTTGGTTACTATTTGGATGGTGGTATGGGATGGTGTGGTTATGTGATGCATGAGGTGCATGTTTTGATTCCCAGCCTAGGTGTTTTCATGACAGCTTACTTTTGAAGAGAGATGCTTGGGATGTGTGGCATTGGGGCAGAGTGGAAAGCCAGTGGGAAGTAGGAGTAGGGTACCCTTGATGTTTTATTATTATATTATATGATCTCTTATGTGTGGTACTTGGTGGTATATATCCATTGTGAGGTTAGGAACTTAGTATACCTATTTAGTTGACAAGTTAGTTTCATTGTTATTCACTATGATTTAGCATTATTTCTTTATATTTTTTATGAGAGGATCCATGGAGGATCCTACTGAGTATATTTTTATACTCACCCTACATATATATAGACTATTTTTCAGGTTAGTTGGAGTAGGTTGGAGATCGGGTTGGATATTACTATCTCAGGGTTTATCATGACTAGTTTGGGATTCATGGACACTATCATATTGACCTTTTTAGTACTTGTAGTTTCTTTTAAATTGTTTAGTACTATATTATATTGCATGTTTTCACTTGGGGATTGTTTATATATATATGTCTGGTTAGTTTTTTTGTTGTTGTATCTTTCTTATATCTCTTTTTTCAGGTTTCTCTTAGAGGGTAATGCCTCCCATTTTCATGTTTACTGTACCCTCGATTCTAGTCTCCAACATAGGGCCTACTAGAGCTGGGACTCAGGGAGTCACAAACTATAAGGTCACAGCCATAAACATTACTTAATCTTGGGTTATTTCAAGAATTCACATAGAGGATCTTTTCAGGTTTAGAGTTTTAGAGAATTAGATCATAAATCATGCATTACATTCCACATTTAAAAAGGTGGTTACATCAAAGACAGTATTCATTTTTTCCACCAAAGGAAACATATTTAAAATAAAACATGGTTTATTTCTTGAAACTTCCTTGACACTATCATCAAATCATGTACTTTTCCCTTGACCTGTGAAAAACATTTCAAAAACTTGGGATGATTATAAAAAGCTCAGTAAGGGATATAAAAATATGGAAAGAAAACATTAGTCCATGTATACATAAGAATAAATGAAATCATACTTTACTCATAAAACATAATCACTTTAACATACCTTATAAAATCATAATATTTATGAATAACTCATATAAATCATAAGACATAAAGGTAACTTGAGGCATTCATAACATTCTTACATAGGGAGTAACCCTCATGGTTACGTTTGGAATACCCATCACAGTATATTCCCTAAATCACTTCAAAGAAATAGTAGATTTTAACTCCTTCACGTTACCCAATGCATTGAAGAGCTATCTCGGGCTCACCCACCCTTAGTTTATCATGGAATCACCCGAATTCATAAACAATGCCCAAGAACCATAACATAATCGTATCACATAAAACATGCATAAAGGAAACATAACATTTCCATATTTCAATCACAAGATATCAATACAACACATGGATATAATCAAAACATTATAAAAACCATTTTCAATACCAAAATAAAATAAAATTAAAACATGGTATTTATTTTTATTTTAAAAACATTATGGCATGTAGAGGAAGTCGAAACTCAAATAATGGACACGGCGGTGGAGAAGTCGTTGTCGCCGCATACGTAAGACAAAAACATTCATTTTTTCGTTTAGTAAAATGATTCATGTAAAAATATTCTTTTTGAATGAAATAAAAAGTCAAAATGGTCTATTATACAACTAATAAAATAAGGTTATATATAAATTGAAGTATGCCTCAACGAAAGGAGATTGAGACGAAGTCCCTTACCTCAAGTCCAACTTGTTCTCGTTAGTTCTTTATATTCTTGAATAATAAACTTTGGTCAATTTATAATTGCTTAAGGACTTAATTTAAAGTTTATTATTAAATTCATATCACATATTATCATGTTATAATAATTAGTTAATTATGTGAGTTCATATCATACATTTTGTCGATGTTCGGAACATGAGTCAAAAATGAACTTGTTTGAAAAGAATTGACCATGTAGTTATAAGTACATCATCTCCAGAATGGTATTAATGATTTAAATATTATATATATCTAGTATATATTCATTTTATACTATTCCATAACATTTGGAGATAAAAAAATGAAATGCACCGTTCATGGAGACGGTAGGTCGTACGTACGCATGAACACTACTTTCATTTCTTTGTAATATTAAAGGAATTAAAACTAAATGAGACATATATATATTATAACTAAAGTATAATATATATGTTATATAGGTAACATAAGTTCATTAATTACGTTATTTATAAATCCCATGTTTGGAATGAACGAGTCACATCACTTGAGGGGGCGGTAGTCCACACTTCCTCAGATGAAATTACCGCACTTCCACAACATGAAAAGCATAAAGATGAGATTTAAAAAATAAAATTTAGAATAATATAGAAAAAAATACCATATATATCGTATATAAATACATTGACATCATAATGGCCACCAAGAAAGGTGTTAAAATAAGATTGAACAATCATCGTTTTGTGAGGCAGTATTTCACCACCCAGAGAAACAGTATGTTCTTTAACCATTAGACAGAGGTGTGTGTAAGTGTAGGTATAATCCTTATCATAACAAAATCCTATTATATTTAGGATAATTTTTTAATTATGGGATAAAATAATAAGAAGATGGTGTTTAGTGAAGAAGTAAAATAAAAGGAAGAAGCTCGAGAGAAGACATTACCTCTAAATCAGGTAACTCTTTTTGATTTGAGCCAAAGGCTTCCTTGGGAAGACTTCTACCCAAATTAAGGATTATAGGAGCAATATAGGGATGTGGAGAGATAATATGAGCATATTTTGGATGATCCAAGGGCTTGAGAGGTGTGGGTAAGGGGGTAGAGGTGGGGGCCTTTTATTAGAGGGAGGAGGGTCACTTTTGGAAAGTCTTGAAATGTTACTTTATTATAAAGTAATTTTCGGATTTTAAAGGTCCCAAAATGATATATTTTGAGGATAAAGTGATAAGGGTTCTAAATAAACCCATCCAATAGGTTTTAGAAAAGTGTAAGTCTTAGATTTTACCTTATCTTTTCATTTTATTTAAATCGTTCATTGATGAGGTAATCACTACATCATCATGGTGTCATAAATAAATTTATTTACTTCCTGTCTAAAAATTATAAAAAAATATACCATTATGTAGGTAATATTTTTAGATTTAAAATGACTATTTATAGTCTAAGAGATAATTTATGTAAACAAAATTAAAAAAAAATTACTTAGGATATACAAACATTTGTTATATTTCTCCTTTTTTTAAAAATAATGTCATAAATGTCACTATTACACCCATGTGACTCCATGGGCCCTCAAGTTTGGTAAAAATATTCCCATGGTATTACATGACTCAAAAAAGAGTATTTGGACACATTTTGGGGTCATTTTATATTATTATGATATTATTTTATTACCCTTAACTACCCGATTACTAATTAATCACAATAATTAAAGATAATTACCATTGTTACTATTCACAATGTCCAAAAACAAAAGTCTTAATTACATAATTTGGACCTTATGATTCCAAATATGGAATCCATTTTACCAAATTCCAAACACAGAAATTGCAGTAATTAATTTAAAAATAATTCCCATTGTCAAAACAAATAGCGTGTTTTTAAGAAACAATATCTATCAAAATATTGACAATTGTTTATGTCCAATTTAAAAGTAAAATTAATTCTAATGACAAAAATTGGATTAAATGTTAAAAATATATTATAATTACACTTTTAAACCAATTAAAAAGATAATATAACCATATAATTAAATTAGATGAAAAAGCAGTTTTGAAGTAAAATGCAGTATTTTTCACTATTCATTAAAAAATGAACATTGTCAAAAAAATACAAAAAAATTATCCAAAGTAAATTTCAATGTCCCAATTCTAAAGAATAAGTTTATTTTGACAAATAGAGCTTATAAAAATGTCAAAAGGTATATTTAAAAATGGTTTTCCATCAAAGGGAGGTAAAACAATATTTTAAAAATATTAGAGTATTCTATGCTTAAGATTGGATTCATTCTCATTTTAAGCTTCTAAAACACTATCTAATTCATAAATATACATAGATATGAAAATATATTATTCTTTACTTACTTTTTATGTTACATCCTTCCCCCCTTTAGGAAATTGTGTCCCCGCAATTTATTTACTTATTGAATAAGTGGGGGTATTTATCCCTCATTGTATTTTCAGATTCCCATGTTGCCTCTTCAATCATGTGGTTTTTTCACAAAACCATTACTTGATCAATCACCTTATTATGCAAATCTTGCTCCCTGTGGTCAAGAATCTGGAATGGTTGTTCCTCATAAGATAGATTCTCTTCCATCTGAACTACCTCTTGACTCAAAACATGAGATGGATCTGGCATGTACTTCCTTAACATTGAAACATGAAAAACATTATATACTTGAGATAAACTCGGAGGTAAAGCCACTCGGTATGCAACTAATCCGACTCTCTCCAGAATTTCATATGGTCCAATGAACCTTGGACTCAGCTTTCCTTTCTAACTAAATCACATCACACTTTTCCATGGTGAAACTTTGAGGAAGACATGATCACCTACCTCAAAAGAGAGATCCTTCCTCCTATTGTCTGCATAACTTTTCTACCTACTCTGAGTTGTTCCCAAGTGTTTCTTTATCAGCTGAACTTTTTCTTCCATCTCTTCTACCAATTCTGGTCCCATCAACTTCTTTTCACCTACTTCATCCCAAAAAGCTGGAGTTCGACACTGCTTCCCATATAATGCCTCAAATGGTGCCATCTGTATACTGGAATGAAAAATATTATTATAAGAAAACTTAACCAATGAAAGATGTTGGTCCCAAATTCCCTGATAATCCATCAGACAAGCATATAGAATATCCTCCAAAGTCTGAATTGTTCATTCTGACTTCCCATCTGATTGAGGATGAAAAGTTGTACTAAAATTTAATTCAGTACCCAACAACTTCTGAAGGCCTTTCCAAAAGTTATATGTGAACCTGGGATCACTATCAGATACAATGGATAGGGGAACTCTGTGTAACCTGACTATCTCTTTAAGATACAATCGAGAAAGTTGATCTAGGGAAAAGGTATCTCGTATAGCATGGAAATTAGCAGATTTAGTCAAATGATCAATAATAAACTCGATTGCATTATTACCTTGAGGTGTCTTCAGTAATCCCACAACGAAGTCCATGGATATATTCTCCCATTTCAACTCTGGAACTGGTAAAGGTTGAAGCATCCCTTTCAGTAACTGCTGCTCTGCTTTAACCTGTTTACAAGTTAAACACTTCATAGTAAAATCAGCAATATCTCTATTCATTCCATCCCACAATCAATACTCCCAAAGATCTCTATACATCTTAGTACTTCCTGGATGAACTAAAAATGGAGAAATATGAGCTTCACATAACAACTCTCTCTTCAAATTTGAATCACAAGGCACATACAATCTCTTCCCAAATCTCAAAACATAGTCATTATCAATGTTGAATTCCGGTGACATACCCTTCTAAACCATCTCTACCTTTTTATACATATCACTGTCTTGCTTCTGTGCTTGCTTAAATCTATCTGATAGAGAATATTTCACTGTTACCTAAAACAAAACAGAATAATTTCCTGCACCAACAACTTCCAAGACAAAATTCATCAAATCCTTAACCAAAGAATCATGTTCTAAACATAACATGGTTAATGAAGCATTACTTTTTCGACTCAAAGCATCTTCCACTTTATTTTCTTTTCCTGGGTGGTAGTGAATCATGTAATAATAATCCTTGATTAATTATATCCATCTCCTCTATCTCATGTTCAATTCTTTCTGAGTGAATATATACTTTAAACTTTTGTGATCAGTATATATTTCACACTTTACACCATACAAATGATCCCACCAAATTTTTAAAGCAAAAAAAACAGCAACTAATTCCAAATCATGTGTAGGGTAATTTATCTCATGAGTTTTCAACTGATGTGAAGCATAACCAATTACCTGATCATTCTGCATTAGGATGAAACCAAGTCCTTTCAATGAAGCATCACTATAGATAACAAACTCACCATCCCTGGAAGGTAGTTCCAATACTGGATCATTCACTAATCTTATTTTCAATTCCTGAAAATAATCATCACATTCTTTTGTCCAGATAAACCTAACACCCTTCCGAGTTAGCTTAGTCAATGGTCTAGACAACCGTGCAAAATTTTTAAAAAACCTTCGGTAATAGCCTACCTAACCAAGAAAACTACGAATCTCGGTTACATTTTTGGTTCTTGGTCATTCTTCAACAACCTTTGTTTTTGCAGGATCAAAAGTTATTTCATATTTAGAAACAATGTGACCAAGGAAAGAAATTTGTTGCAACCAAAACTCAAACTTTTTGAATTTCCCATAAAATTTCTTTTCTTTTAAGGTTTGAAAAAATCCCCTTAAATTACTTTCATTCTCCTCTTTACTTTTAGAAAACACCGAAATATTATCAATGAAAACAACCACAAACTTATCCAAGAACTCATGGAAATTATATTCATAAGGTCCATGAATATAGCAGGTGAATTGGTTAACCCAAAAGGCATAACTACAAATTCATAATGGTCATATCTTGTATGAAACACGGTCTTTGGAATATCTGCTTCCTTTACCTTCAACGGATGGTACCCCAATCTCAAGTCAATCTTTAAAAAATACTGAGCTCCCTGGAGCTGATCAAACAAATCATCGATATGAGGAAAAGGATATTTGTTCTTAACAGTGATGTTATTCAAGGCTCTATAATCAATGCAAAGTCTCATTGAACCATCTTTATTTTTATCAAATAAGACAGGAGCACCCCATGGTGATGTGATAGGTTGAATGAAACCTTTCTCTAATAAATCTTGCAATTGCTCCTTCGACTCTAAAAGTTCAATTTGACCCATTCGATAAGGGGGTTTTGAAATTGGCTTAGCATCAGGAACTAAGTCAACAGTAAATTCAACTTCCTGATCTGGTATTATTCCAGGAAACTCGTCAGGAAAAACATCAGGATACTCATTTACCACTAGCACATCATTAATCTGAATGGTTTCTTTATTTTCAACAATATGTGCCAGGTAACATTCATTTCCATCTTTTACAATTTTCCCAGCCTCTTGATATGTTATCAACATTAAGGGTTCATTCTTGTACAAAAACTGAAAGTCTTTCTGAAAAGAAAATTCTTTAGATCTACAGTCAATCTTAGCATGGTAAATAGAGATCCAATCCATACCCATGATAACATCAAACCCTACTAGAGGTAAAACAATAAGGTTTTAAAGTAGGTTATTTCCATGGATAAGGATAGGAATATTCTTATAAATTTTTTTTGCCTCAAAATTTTCCCCAGGTGTTTTTACCACAAGTTCAGGAGTTATTTCTTGAGATGGAATTCCCAATTTACTAGAAAATTTTTCAGAGGTGAAAGAATGTGTAGACCCCAAATCAAACAACACATTGACATAATCTAAAAAAACAAACAAATTACCTGATACCACTTCATTTGATGGCCCAACATCTACTGAAGTAGTTTCAAAGGATTTCACCACACCTTTCTACTTGTAGTCTGACTACTTCCCATTATTCGAGCTCTTTGTCGAACACTCGTTTTCATAATGACCCATCTCATTGCACTTGAAACATTTCACTAACTGTAAATCAAATTTTGTCTTACCATTACCATGATCTTTTCCAGTGCAATCACGAGACTTATGTCCCATCTTACCACATCAGAAGAACTTTCTAGAATTTAAAAGACATTCCCCAGTATGCTTTTTACCACATTTATCACAAACTGAAAACTTAGTTTTTTTACCATCAAATCTTTTTTAAGGATTTTTCCCTTTCTCCTGCCACCTCAGTCTCTTCTTCTATTGGTTGTCATATAACACTTGATCATCGGAAAACTTCATTTCCACGTTCTCAGCACATCGAACAAGCTTTTCATAACTTTTTAACTCATGATAACCTAATTCCCTTCGATATTTTGGCTTTAATACTGAGTAAAAATGATTGATTTTACTGTCAAGGTCTCAGATAAAATTTGGAGCATACCTTGCCAATAGAGTGAACTTTTCTTCATAAGAAGACACTAAGTCATCCTCTTGCATCAATTCCAGGAATTTGTTTTCCATCCTAAGTCGAATAGCCTTAGGAAAATATTTCTCAAGAAACATACCTTTGAATTCATCCCAGTCAAGAGCATCAATCTCATCAACATCCCTGATATTTTCAACCATTGACCACCATGGATCTGCTTCACCCTCCAAACAATAAACAGAAAGACTAACCTTTTGATTGTATGAACACCCCATGACATCAAAAATCTTCTCCAGTTCTTTAATCCACCCTTCATCTAGCACAGGGTCAGATGGTCCTCTGAATGATGGGGGATGTTGCCTCATGAAATGTTCCACCACTGACATGTTCCTCTGCGGTTGATATGGATGATCTCATGTATGGATACCACCACCATTTATCACTTGATTCAACTGTTCCATTACTGCAACAAACTGTTCAGTTCCAATTCTGACCATCTCAGGATGCTGATTTGGAAGGTCATTTCCTTCTGTATGCCTTCCTAGCACTACTTCCCTGTTTCCTCTGCAGAAAACCATTATGAATAAACATATCTTAGATGAAGCAACATGGTAATATTCAAATTCTATATCATTTCAATTTTACCATAAAAAATATATATATTTGGATAATCATTTAACATAATTCTAACACCTAAAGTTATCTAAACCGACCTTTGATACCAACTATAAGGCCCCAGCCTTAAACATTACTTAATCTTGTGTTATTTCAAGAATTCACATTGAGGATCTATTTAGTTTTAGAGTTTTAGAGAATTAGATCATAAAACATGCATTACATTCCACATTTAAACAAGGTGGTTACATCAAAGACAGTATTCATTTTTTCCACCAAAGGAAACATATTTAAAATAAAACATGGTTTCTTTCTTGACAATTATTCGACACTATCATCACATCATGTATTTTTCCCTTGACCTGTGAAAAACATTTCAAAAACTTGGTATGATCATAAAAATCTCAGTAAAGGATATAAAAATATGAAAAGAAAATATTAGTCCAAGTATACATAAGAATCAATGAAATAATACTTCACACATAAAACATAAGCACTTTAACATACCTCATGAAATCATAATATTTATGAATAACTCATAGAAATCATGAGACATAAAGGTAACTTGAGGCATTCATAACATTCTTACTAGGGAATAACCCTCATGGTTACGTTTAGAATACCCATCACAGTATATTCCCTAAATATCTTCAGAGAATCCTTAGCATTTAACTCCTTCGTGTTACCCAATGCATTGGAGAGCTATCTCGGGCTCACCTGCCCTTAGTTTATCATGGAACCACCCAACTTCATAAACAATGCCCAAGAACCATAACATAATCATATCACATAAATCATGCATAAAGGAAACATAACATTTCCATATTTCAGTCACAAGATATCAATACAACACATGGATATAATAAAAACCATTTTCAATACCAAAATAAAATAAAATTAAAACATGGTATTTATTTTTCATTTAAAAACATTATGTCTTTTAGAGGAAGTCGAAACTCAAATAATGGTCATGGTGGTGAAGAAGTCGTTGTCGCCGAATACGTAAGACAAAAAAATTCCTTTTATCGTTTAGTAAAACACTTCATGTAAAAAGATTATTTTTGAATGAAATTAAAATTCAAAAGGTTTTATTATACAACTAATAAAAGAAGGTCATATATAAATTGAAGTATTCCTCAATGAAAGGAGATTGAGACGAAGTCCCTTACCTCAAGTCCGACTTGTTCTCGTTCATTCTTTATATTCATAAATAATAAACTTAGGTCAGTTTATAATTACTTAAGGACTTAATTTAAATTTTATTATTCAATTAATATCACATATTATCATGTTATAATAATTAGTTAATTATGTGAGTTCATATTATACATTTTGTCGATGTTCGGAACATGGGTCAAAAATGAACTTGTTTGAAAAGAATTGACCATGTAGTTATAAGTACATCATCTCCAGAATGGTATTAATGATTTAAATATCATATATATCTAGTATATATTCATTTTATACTATTCCATAACATTTGGAGATAAAAAATGAAATGCACTGTTTATGGAGACGGTAGGTCGTACGTACGCATGAACGCTACTTTCATTTCTTTGTCATATTAAAGGAATTAAAACTAAATGAGAAATATATATATTATAATTACAGTATAATATATAAGTTATATAGGTAACATAATTTCATTAATTACATTCTTTATAAATTCCATGTTTGGCATGAACGAGTCACATCACTTGAGGGGGCGGTAGTCCACACTTCCTCTGATGAAATTATCGTAGTTCCACAACATAAAAAGCATAATGATGAGATTTAAAAATAAAATTCAGAAGTATATAGAAAAAATACCATATATATCATATATATATAAATACAGTGACATCATAATGGCCACCATGAAAGGTGTTAAAAGAATATTGAATAATCATCGTTTTGTGAGGCAGTAATTCGCGACCCATAGAAACAGTATGTTCTTTAACCATTAGACGGAGGTGTGTGTAAGTGTAGGTATAATCCTTATCATAAAAAAATCATAGTATATTGAGTATAATGGTGTTATTATGGGATCAAATAATAAGAATATAGTGGTTAGTGAAGAAGAAAAATAAAAGTAAGAAACTCGAGAGAAGACATTACCTCTAAATCGGGTAACTCTTTTTTATTTGAGCCAAAGGCTTCCTTGGGAAGACTTCTTCCCAAAGTGAGGCTTCTGAGAGTAATAGAGGGATGTGGAGAGATAATATGATCATATTTTTGATGATCCAAGGTCTTGAGAGGTGTGTGTAAGGGGGTAGATGTTGGGGCCTTTTATAAGATGGAGGAGGGTCACTTTTGGAAAGTCTTGAAATGTTACTTTATTATAAAGTGATTTTCAGATTTTAAAGGTCCCATGATGATATATTTTGAGTATAAGGTGACAAGGGTTCAAAATACACCCATAAAACAGGTTTTCGACAAGTGTAAGTCTTAGATTTTACCTTATCTTTTCATTTTATTTAAATCGTTCATTAATGAGGTAATCACTGCATCATCATGGTGTCATAAATAAATTTATTTATTTAATGTATAAAAATTATAAAAAAAAATACCATGATGTAGGAAATATTTTTAGCTTTGAAATGACTATTTATAGTCTAAGATATCATTTATGTAAACAAAATTAAAATTGTTTTACTTAGGATATAGAAACCTTTGTTATATTTCTCCTCTTTTTAAAAAATAATGTCATAAATGTCACTATTACACCCATGTGACTCCATGGGCCCTCAAGTTCAGTAAAAAGATTCCCATGGTCGGACATGACTCAAAAAAGAATATTTGGGCACATGTTGGGGTCATTTTATATTATTATGATATTATCTTATTACCCTTAACTACCTGATTACTAATTAATCACGATAATTAAAGATAATTACCATCATTACTATTCATAATGTCAAAAAAAATAGTCTTAATTACATAATTTGGACCTTATGATTCCAAATCTGGAATCCATTTTACCAAATTCTAAACACAGAAATTTCAGTAATTAATTTAAAAATAATTCTCGTTGTCAAAACAAATAGCGTGTTTTTAAGAAACAATATCTATCAAAAGATTGACAATTGTTTATGTCCAATTTCAAAGTAAAATTAATTATAATGACCACCATTGGATTAAATGGTAAAAATATATTCTAATTAAACATTAAAACTAATTAAAAAGATAATCTAACCATATAATTAAATTAGATGAAAAAACAGTTTTGAAGTAAAATGCAGTATTTTTCCCTATTCATTAAAAAATGAACATTGTCAGAAAAATACCAAAAATTTATCCAAAGTAAATTTCAATGTCCCAATTCAAAATAATAAGTTTATTTTGACAAATAGATCTTATAAAATTTTCAAAATTTAGATTTAAAAATGGTTTTCCATCAAAAGGTGGTAAAATACTCTTTTAAAAATATTAGAGTATTATATGCTTAAGATTGGATTTATTCTCATTTTAAGCCTATAAAACAGTATATAATTCATAAATAGACATATATATGAAAATATATTATTCTTTAATTACTTGTGATGTTACATAAACTCTCTCCCCGCATTGTGGTATCTTTATAGGGAGGGGTTCATGAAAATATCTATTTGGTTTCTTAATCCATGAATTTTTCTTTAACTATCATGCTACTAGTATATTTTAGTTATTTAATATTTAATGTATTATATTGTGTTTGGGTCTAATACTAGTATGAATTTATTATATAATATTCCATATCTTGTGAATTTTTTGGATACCTACAAATATGCATTGATGTCTTTAATATTAAAATTGGTATTTTTATTATCTTATTGGATATTTTCTGCAGACACGTGATATTGAATTATTTAATACTGATATTATGAATTTTTTCTTAGATAAAATAATATGTATCAAATATGTGCTATGTAGCTGGATTGGTGAAGGTAAAATTGACATAGGCAATTCACATAACCATTTTTTCTATGTGGGAAAATCATGTAGCCAATTTTTAAACTTAACTTAATGTTTCATATATCCAAATGATTAACATAGTTGATTTTGGAATTCATGTACCCATTTTCAAAAACATAGTTGATTGAGTCATGTAGTTGAATTTTGAGGATAACTACATATCTAATCGGTGACGTAGTTGAATGATGACTCACATAGGAGAATATTCTATGTAGATCATTCATGTTGAGAACTACCTATATGATTGTTATACGACCATTTTTTCTTTATATAGTTGATTCCAAATCTTTTATACATTTAGATTTACTCTCTATAAGTTTTTAGAATTAAATTATTCTGAGGTGATTTTATTTTGATGTTATGTTGATGGTTTTTCATGCCTCCACAATTATTGGTTTTAGTTTCTAAATCCATAATGAATGTGGTTGTTTATTATAGTTATGAAGATAATGGGGTCTATTATGATTATGTGTTCTTTTCTTTATCATAATAATTAATGTGTCCTTGAGAATTATGAAAACATTAAATAATGAAGATTTTTTTGACTCATGTAATATTATCCATAACTCGGGATAATTTCATAGATCCTTCAAATATAACCTACTCTAATACCAATTGAGTTACTCTAAAATATTATAAAAATATATATGAATAAAATATGTCATTATCCTCAAAATTTGGCTACATGACTCATTTTGTTATGTGGCTAGATCAGTTTCATGTTGTTTTGAACAATTTTCTTCTTTAATAAATGATTTCCATGATAAAAACTTATGTATTTAGTTTTTGAATTATTTTTTATTCTAATATGTATTCAAAAGATTCATGGTTGTCATGAATTTTCTATTTATAGTATACTATGTTGATTTTAATAAAAATAAATTTTTTTCTAATGGAATGGATAGAAGTTTTATGAATGATACCGATTGAATATTAATTGAGTTTAAAAATAAGTTGAATATTTTTTAGATTTTTCATTTAATAATGATTATTATGGAGGACATATATGTTTCTCTTATTATAATATACTTTAAACAAAGGAAAAACAAAGAACAAAAAAATAAACAAAGAAAAAAACAAAGGCGATTACAAAAAATAAACCAATAAAAACATTATAAGATATAATCAAAGTGAAATAAAGAAAAAATACATAAAAAAGTAAAATATAAATTGAAAGATACTTTAAATATAAATAAAAAAATAGCAAACAAATTTTTTTTACCTAGATTTTTTTTGGTCACGAATTAACTCAATTTTGAGTTTAAATGTCTTGGGAACTCTCCAAGGGTAAAACGATAAATATACCCTAGAATATGACCATAGAAAAATTTTCTAATGGTTCTATTGATTTGAAGGTCTAGTTTTTACCCCTATGTGGATCCAACACATAGTTTTAATCCCATCAAGGCCTCAATAATAATATTTTAAGTATAATATATTTTTTAGATGAAACAGGAAAAAATAACATATTATACTTAAAATATCATCATCAAAGCCTCATCATTCCTGAAACACTATGTTGGCCTAGAACAAGGCTAAACACCACACTTTGGAATCAATGGAACCATTAGAAATTTTCTTAAGGCCATCTTCTTGGTTAAATTTATCATTTTACCCCTAGGGAGGTCTTGAAACTTGAAAACTCAAAAATGAGCTAGGTCTTAACCAAAAAAAAATTCTAGTGGTCATAAAAATGAAAATTCTAATTAAATAAATAAATTCAATAAATAAATAAAAACAAGGAATAAGAAAAGGGAAAAATAAAAAATAATATAACAAAAAAAATAAATAAATAAATAACCAGTTGAAACCCAAAGTAATCAACACAAATTGAAAAAAATAAACAAAAAGAACAAATAAACCCAAATAATACATATACATAGCAAATATAATGAAAAATGTATAAAAAATATAAAAATAAATACATAAAGTAATAAACATTCATAAATAACAAATAAATATGCATAAAAACAACAAATAAACAAATAAAAAATAAAAAAATGAGACCCAAAGTAATCAACACAAAGAAAAAATAAAGAATAAACAAATATATAAACAAATACATAAAAAAAAGATATAAAAAATAAATAAAGAAAAAATACATAAACAAGAAAAATTTAATGATCCATTAAACATTCCTAAACAAATAAAATAAAAGTAAAAATATAAAAAATAAAAAAATAAAAAATAAATGATATAACACAACAAATATTTAAAATAATACATAAAGTAATCAACATTCATAAATAAATTAAATAACATTATTATCCCTAAACTAAAACTACCTAACCCAACCAATTCTTACCCAAATGAACTTGAATCAAAAAATGTGAATCAAATCAATATAAACTCACATAAACTTATCCAATACCTCTTAAACATAACCAATATAAACCAAACCAAACTCAGGGTTAAATCAAAGAGAAATGAACCTACCTAAAATAATCTAAATTGAATCAACCTAACTCAAATTTAATTGGACTAAATTGAACATTTGATAAAAAACTATATCTTACCCATGATTATCATGCCAATTAGTATGTTTTTGTTATGTTATGACACACATTTTACACTTTTTTGTATTGATGGAAAATATGACATAATTGTATTATGTCACTACTTATCCTTTGTTTGGATTGAAAATTAGTATGCCTTAATTATATCATATAACATCTTATGTCTTGTTTTCCTTACTCGTTATTAATGAATTTATAATTAAATTTATATTTATTTTATAATGCAGGAAATGAAAAATATTTAAGAGACGTGTAAGAAAAAAATGTGTAACATCCCGATTCTGGGTGCCGCCCAAAGGTGGCTCGTACCCAGTTAGTCACATGGCCTTAATATCATTTACCTGGATTTCAGAGGCTGTCAACTAGCATCGAGGGAATTAGGTGTGATAGTGGAGAAAATATACCCTCATTGGCAGAGTAACACAGCAAAAACAAATAGATAACAGTGGCGAAATCAGTAATACCATACAATAAGTAAACAGTGTAAGACTAAAAGTAAATAAACAACTGGAACAGATATATAAATGATGCATGTCACATATGTCTAGGAAAGTAGGAAAATAAGTCAAAATACTATAAATATAGTACTAAACCAAATTACAAAGAAAAATAAATAAACTCTAGCATTATATCAAGCCTCATCTTGGTATCATACTCTCCATCTCCACAGCAATCAAGTACCTGAAGTAGAAGGGTGTTTTCCCTTATCTATACCTACAACAATATAATTGGTTTGGGCCCTAAAGCATGACCCAAACAGGTTGTGAGACGAATCCTAATAGGAAACCACCCAAATATTTATGACTAACTATTATTGAATGTATATAGCAGGAAATATAAGAAATGAAGTAATAAACAAGGAAGTACTCAAAAGTAAATAGTCCTCCAGTTTCAAACTACATTCATTTACATTTATTAATTATTCAACCAATCATTCACAAGCAACCCTCTATGAAAGTTTTCATATTATAACCCCTCTAGTTTAACTTATCATTTAGATCAATAAAGACATAAAAACCCTTTGGGAAAGCTCATATATTCTAACCCTTTTGGTCACATGAAAACAAAGACTCTCTAAGGAAGCACTCACTGTCAATTCCCCTTGTGGTTTTTTAATGATAAGATACAGACTCTATGAGGAAGCACTCAATATAAATTCCCCCTGTGGTCTCGTAATGGTATACTATAGACACTATGAGGGGGAACTCACTGTTAATCCCCCCTATGGTCTCGCAACGTGAAAAGTATAACAGACACTCTAGGGAAGCCATCAATGTCAATTCCCCCTATGGTCTAACTACACTAGGTTCTCACAGCCCTGTGTAATATAATTTTTCACAAACGATATCTAGGATCCAAATTAAATATCAAATACTAATTTTATAAACAACTAAAATGCATATCACAATCATTTCATATAATATCAACTCCATCCTAACAACACTGGGCATGGAAAACAAAATAGCATAACAGACAGTTATAGACCCAACGGCCAATATCAAACAAACATGGGATACACATCCATAAGAAAGTTAATAAACCTAATTTATAATCCAAACCCTTACCCAAGAAAAAAAACAAAATAAGTCATCAATAGGGTTAAAATTCCAAAACACACAATACCCTAAAATAGGTTATTCAGTATGTTTTGCACATATAATCCAAATACAACTATGAAAAGGAAAAAACCACCTACCTCGATGTTATATGATTGATATAGTTGAATCTAAGCCTTTTATTCAACCCAGAACATCATATATCTACAACAATGTCAAAAATGCTCAACCTTGAATATCTCACGAAAGAAGAGAAATCAGGAGGAGAGGATCTAGAAGAAGGAAGAACTCATTGAGGTGATTCCAACGCAATTTACAGTGTTTGATTTGAAGAATGGATAATGTATCGGTGTCTTAGAGAAGAATCGTCACTCTCAGCTACTCCTAGATGAGACGAGTTTAGAAGAATATGTTTCTGGGGATTAGACGTTTCCCTGATCCATTTAATCAAATAAAAGAAAGAGTATACAGCGTGTTCATTTAATTTACATGTTGTGTACATGCCTCAACCAGACCATGCTTTAGGTGGTCTCTAGGTCACCTCACATGGCCATGTCTCGGTCATTACATAGCCAGTATATGGATACCTGCGGCAACCTGGTACATGTCGTGTACTCCCAAGTACAAGGCGTGTACTTCTAAAATTTCTATAAATCCCATTTTTTCTCAAAAACAGTCAAAAACAAGATCCATACCTGAAATGAAGATTCATTTTCTTACAAAATTTCCCCCTTAAAGAAATTTGTCCCTGAATTTCCCTAACAAGGTGGTGAAGAAGAAGAATCCTCGAACAGCTCCGGCCACTGTGATCACACATCGGTCTCCCTCTCCCAAGTCTCATCTTGTACTCGCTCGTGCTACTATAGCACCCATACCAGAGGAATGGACTGGCCACAGAGAACCTTTTCATTGTGATCTAAAATATAGATAGGATTATCCTCAAATTATGTGCTCACCTCTAACTTAACCTCCTCAGGTTAAAAGACATGAGACGGGTCTAAGAAGTAACGCCACAATTGAGAAATGTAGAAGATGTTGTGCATAGCCTATTACCTCTGAGGTAACTGAAATTGATAGGCAACTGGACCGAATTTACCCAAAACCTCAAATGGCCCAACGTATCTCGGTGAAAGCTTACTTTGTCTCATAATCCTCCTGTGTCCCAACCTCAGTGTGACTTGCAGGAAAACCTAATCTCCAACCTCGAACTCCATAGGTCATCTCCGATAATCATTATAATACTTATGTCGTGACTATGCAGTATCCATCCTCTTCTGAATTAACTCCACCTACTCGGTGGTATCCTAGATATGATAAGGCCCCAGCATATCTTCCTCTCCTGCCTCCATCCAACATAGGGGTGATCAGCATGGCCTATCATACAGATCCTCATAAGGTACCATCTAAATAGTTTCCTATAAACTATTATTGTAGGAAAACTCCACCAGAGGTATGTGCTTCTCTCAAGAACCTCCAAAATCTAGGATGCATGCTCGAAGCACGTCCTCCAGCACCAGAATCATGCGCTCGGACTAGCCATCTATCTGGGGATAGTAAGTTGTAGTCAGAAGTACCTGTGTACCCAAATCCCTTTGTAGTCCCTGCCAGACCTGAGATGTAAAACAGGCATCCCTTTCTAAAATTTTGGTTTGTGGAACCCCATGAAAACGTACAATATCCCGGATGTAAAACCTTCCCATCTCATCAACACTAAAGGTATCCTTGATCTATAAGAAATGTTCAACCTTCGTGAGTATGTCAATGACAATCCAAACTACATCATTCTCTGGAGGCAACCTCGGTAAACCTGACACAAAGTACATCACAACATCATTCCACTTCAACTCGGGAATGGGTAACTACTAAAAAATCCCTATTGGTTGTTAATGATCTTCCTTCACTAGCTAATAGGTGGAACACCTTATCAAAAAACCATCAACATCTCTCTTCATACCAGTCCACCAATACTAATGGTGTAGATATCGATACATATTGGTGACACCAAGATGAACTTCCCAAACTGAAGAATGAAAATCATGCATCATCTCCTCGCGTATGTCTGTTGACACCCATACACGCCCATGAAAATGAAATATCTGATCATTTCCTACTATCCATCCAGGAATAGGGTCCTCTCATGACACACTCTCTCATAGAAATGGGCCTTCAGCATATGATAGCTGCCTCATTATCACTTGATCAAGAATAGTAGAGGTAACAGTTATATAAGAAAGGAATGTATGCCCCTATTTTTTTTGCACCTCCAAATGCATCTTAGAGAATAGATCCATAAGTTTTCACTCACTAATGGACTTCTGAACTACTTGTATCTGATTCCTTCTACTCAACGCATCATCCACTACATTGCCTTTCCCAGGTGTGTAGGAAAGCTCAAAGTCAAAATACTGAAGGTACTCAACCCACCTTCATTATCTCAAATTTAGGTCACGCTGGGGGTAGATATACTTGAGACTTTTGGGGTTAGTGTACACCACAAAATTATCTCCTAACTGATAATGTCTCCAATAGCATAAATCATGAACAACTGCAACCAACTCAAGATCGTGTATTGGGAAATTCCTCTCATGTGGCCTCAACTATTGAGACCCATATGCAACGACGTCTTCCCCCTGCATAAGCACTATTCCCAACCCAATACCTGATGTATCACAGTAAATAGTATAGCTCTTTCCTGGATCTAAAAAAACTAGTATCGGTGCTGAATTCAACCTCCCTTTTAGATCCTGGAAGGGTGAATCACAGAAATCTATCCACAAGTACTTTTCACCCTTCTTAGTCAAGTCTGTCAGTGGTGCTTCTAAGCATGAAAAGTCTTATATAAAATATCTGTAGTAACCATCCAACCCTAGAAAAATCTATACCTCAAATATGTTCTTTGGTTGTTCCCAAGAAACTACTGCTCTCACTTTATCTGAGTCTAATAATACTTATTTCTCTGAGATAACATGACCCAAGAATTGAAAATGGTCCATCCAAAATTAACATTTTGAGAGCTTATCATATAACTGATTCTCTCTCAGTGTACTCAAAACAATCTCAAGATGGGTAGCATGGTCATGTAAAGTGTGAGAGTACACCAAAATATCGTCCACAAAAACCACCACAAAGGAGTCCAAGTATGGATGGAACACTCGGTTCATCATTGCCATAAAAACTAAAGGCGTGTTCATGAGACTAAACAGCATAACCACATAGTTGTATAGATCATACCTGATCTGAAGGGCTGTAAGAGGTATATCTGATGGTCTAACATATAGAAGATGATAACTGGATCTAAAGTCGATCTTCGAGAACACCAGGGCTTCTCAAATATGATCAAAGAGATCATCAATCCTCGGTAAGGGATATCAGTTCTTGACCATTAGCTGGTTTATCTTCCAATAATCCACACAAAGTCTGAGGGTACCATCCGCCTTCTTTGCAAATAGGACAGGAGAACCCCAAGGAGAAGTAATGGATTGGATGAAACCCTTTGCCCATAACTCTTCTAACTACTTCTCAAGCTCTTGTAACTCTGGTGTATCTATCCTATAAAGAGGAATGGACACTGGTTCTGCCCTTGGAATAAGATCAATAGAGAAATATACCTCTCTCTCCTAAGGTAAACCTGAAAATTCATCTGGAAATACATCTCTAAAATGATCCACCACATAAGGAAAGTCCATCTGTGAAGTTCTCAGGTCATCTAGATATAGACTAGAAATCTGGGATATAACACCTCTCAACCCGTGATTCTTGGTTCCAGCTCTACCCTCCTGGACATCCCATTTTCCTTTATGTAGAAACAGTCCACCCTTTGGTGATGTGAAACTCACCCTATGGTGATAGAAATCAACAACTTCCTAGAAGGGAAATAAAAAGTCCATCCCAAGAATGATGTCATATCCCATCATCTATAAGAAATAAAGGTCCCATAATTATTGACACCCAAAAACCTCAAGAGTGAACTCCTTTCACTGATGCACACTAGCCATTATAGTCCCCAACGGAGTGTTCGGCATCAAGATATCAGTAGAAGTAAAGATACAGATCCATAGGTTCTCCATAATATGCACAGATATAAAGCTATAGGAATCCCTTATGTCGAAAAGAGAAGAAGCTAAAACTGAGGCAACCAAAACTGTACCTTTAACCATAGAGAGTCTAGGATCCTACTCCTGCTGGGTCTGCTCTAGAGAAAAATCCTAACCTGTGTTGCGGCCTTGTGAAGCTGTCTAAGATCCCTGAGCTGATCCACCCTATGGTTGTTAAAAACCTTGTGTCTGACCACTACGTCCATGAACACTACCTTGACCTGAATGTCCTAAATATCTTCATCCCCCAGTCTTATGTGGAACTAGTGGTCCTGCTTCGGTATGAGGAGTCGAAACAGATCCTACTTCACTAGATTCTGGAAGGAGGACGTTGTAGAAACACTAAAGTTGTCACATCTTGCTACAAGATCAGAACTCAATTGTGTCTTCTGGACACTAAGGTTTCTTATGTCCACTCTTCTCACACTGGTATCACACTACCTGGCTACCTGAAGGAAAATCTCACCTACTTGGATCTCTATTCATAGACTCCCTAAGGTGATTCCTACTATCCATCGGAAGAGTACCCACTTTGGATGCTAAACAGCCCTGACCCACAGCTCCAGAATCCCTCAGGTTGCGCACAGTGATATGCACCTAGTTGAATATAGAATGTGTGGAAGTAAACCTGAATATGTTCACCTAAGATCGGATGTCGTGTCTGAGACCATCCTCAAACTTCCTCACTAAAAATAACTCATCAACCCCCGGAATGGGTGTGAAGCGTTGTAGCTCTATGAAGTGAGAAGAATACTCCATGACTGAAAGAGTACCTTGTTCCAGACCCATGAACTCTCGGGCTTAGTCATCCCACAAGGTATTTGGGTATAAATAGTCATAGAAGGTATGCTGGAACTCATCCCAATCCATAACCTGTTGGCATCCCGCCTGTGATATCACATCCCACCATCTCTTGGAGGAATCCCTAAGCATATACGTAGCGAGATTTACCCTCCTCTCTAGAGGTGTCTCGAGATGCTCGAAGATAGACATCATGTCTTCTAACCATGTTGTGCAGCCCGAGGTCCTCCATGACCTAAAAAAGAGGGAGGATGTTGCGGCTGAAAACCCCAAGTCAACTCTGCCATAGATGGGGCAGGATGTGCTGCACCCTAGAAGGTCTGCATAAACCTCATGAAGCCTTCTCATAACTATGCATCAGCACTTGTGTCTGGTATAATATCTGGTTCCAAGACATGCACAATGGGATGATCTGCTGGTAGTCCCTGATCTACCATTTCTGGTGTCTGATCGTTACCCTGTATCTGGAATACAACCGGAGGACGTCTCAGTGGAATGACTCTGTAAGGTCAATTTCCCACCTCAATTCAAGATTATCAAGGACTAGAACTTAGAAGTTAAAGAAAGGAATAGAATAAGAAAAACATCAAGTTTTATAAATCAGGGTTACACGGCATGTATAACCTCTACACGGTGTGTTCCCTTAGGTTTTTAACATGGCGTGTACCTCTTACAAACCTGGTCATATAACACCCATACACACGATGTGTGCTCCTTAAGACATGGCGTGTACTTGAATCATTTCCCCTACCCAATTTCCTCTACCTAGATAAACATGTGGTTCCTTAATGGGTAACTCTACATGGCGTGTTCACCCTAGACATGGTGTGTACCCCTTAATTTATAACCACCTGTGTCATTAGTCACACGGTCGGTGACATGGTCGACTCTACATAGCATGCAAGAATGGAACACAGAATGTACGACCTAAGTTTCATCCACCCGTGTCGTTAGTCACACGGCCGGATATATGTCCTCCTTGGAACGACATGTACTCCCAGTACACGGTGTGTCCTACCCAAGTTCCCAAACCCCGTGTCTTTGCTCAAACAGTCAGTCACATGGTTAGAGACTACACGGTGTGTACATACAATACACGGAGTGTACTTAATAAAAACATTCTCTTCCTGAATAGAAGGATACATGTCATGTATTCATCATTACACACCATGTATTCTGGGTTTTTTTAGATAGTGAGCCTTATAAACTACTCTAGAACCCCATAAAAACACTGAAACAAGCATTAAAGTTCAAAATTCCGATCTGTGGGAACCTATACTTCCCCGAATCAAATCTTGACATCCTTATTCATATAATAACTTGACAAAATTTAACTAAATATCATACATGATCCACAAAATTCCAATCCTAGGGGGCCCATAACTCCTCAAGAACCAAAGTTTGGTGTCCATCCAAATTAAACTTTGTATATTACAATACCCTATCAAATAGCAGGCATTCTATCAAGGCATCTATCACAACAGCATGCATATCTAGCATGAAATCTATCAAAACAGTATGCAATCAGTAATTCACCCTAAATAGCATGATAAGAATGCATGAAATGTGATCCCTATCAAGAGCCTATATGATGCATGAGATGGCATACCCTCATCTAATTGTGTTGCAATAGAAATAGAACCTCAATGATATAAATCATAATAACACAAATCAAGTGCTTCACCCAATGGTGAAATCAAATCAATTGTAATAATTGAAAACCTAGAAATTTTGAAATATTCAAGGCATATTGGTTTTTCCATATACATAGGTTAGATACTCCTAGAAACAAATTATTACCAAATACTTATTCCTTCTTATCCCTCTATATAGGCTACAAATAGTAAGTCAAAGAAGAAAAAAATGTCTTTGATACCATGTTGTAACATCCCGGTTCCAGGTGCTGCTCAAAGGTGCCCTTTACCTGGTTGGTCACCTGGCCTCAAGTGCATTTCCCCAAACACCGGAGTCTTTCTAATATAAGTGAGGTCCTTGGGTGTGGTAGTGGGGAAACTATGCCCTCATTGGCAGAGTAACATAGTGGAAACAAACAGATAACAGTGGCAGAAGTAGTAATACCATACAATATGTAAACAGTAGAAGAATGAAAGTAAATAAAACAACTATAGCATATATATAAATGATGCATGTCACATATGTCTAGGAAAGTATCCAAAAAAGTCACAATGATGGAAATATAGTACTAAACCAAAGAAAAAAAGAAAAAAATTAAACTCCAACAGCATCACAAGCCTCATCATGGTCCCATGATCTCCAGCTCCATGGAAATCAAGTACCTGAAATAGAAGGGTGCTTACCCTTATCTATACCTACAACAATATAATCTAATTAGGCCCAAAATAATGACCCAAAAAGGATGTGAGACGAATCCCAGTAAGAAACCACCCAAATATTTTTTCCTAACTATCATTGAAAGTATATAGAAGGCAATATAAAAAATTAAGTAATAAACAATGAAGTACTCAAAAGTAAAAACTCCTCAAGTTTCAAACTACATTCATTTACATTTATTAATTATTAAACCAATCATTCACAATAAACCCTCTGGTAAAGTTTCCACAATCTAACCCCTTGGTTTCAACTTATCATTTATATTAATAAAGATATAACGACCCTTTGGGAAATCTCACACAGTCTAACCCCTTTAGTCACATGCAAATAAAGACTCTATGAGGAAGCACTCACTATCAATTCCCCCTTGTGGTATTTTAAAGATAAAATATAGACTCTCTAAGGAAGAAATCAATGTCAATTCCCCCTATGGTATTGTAATAGTATACTATAGACACTCTTAGGGAGAACTAACCTTCAATCTCACCTATGGTGTCACAAAGTGAAAAGTATAATAGACACTCTGGGGAATCCCTCAATGTCAATTCCCCCTATGGTCTAACTACACTAAGTTATCATAGCCCTGTGTAATAAAATAATATACAAAAGATATCCAATAGAAAAATTAAATCAAAAATACTACTTGGATAAACAACTAAAATTCATATCACAAGCATTTCATAGAATATCAACTCCATCCTAACAGCACTAGGCATGGAAAACAAAACATCCTAATAGGAAGTTCTAGACCCAATGGATAATATCAAACAAACATGGTAAACACATCCATAATCAAGGTAATAAACCTAATTTATAATAAAAACCCTTACCCAATAAAACAAACAAAATTAGGCATCAACAATGTTAAAATTCCAAAACATGTAATACCCTAAACTAGGGTATTCGACACTTTTTGCACATATAATCCAAATACAACTACGGAAAGGCACAAACCACCTACCTCAACGTTGTATGGTCGATATAGTTTAATCTCAGCCTTTGATTCAGCCTAGAATGTCGTAGAAGTACAAAAATGTAAAAAAATGTTCAAACACGAATATCTCATGAAAGAAGAGAAATCAAGATGATTCTATTTAGAAGATGGCAGAACTCACCAAGGTGATTCCAACGCAATTGACGGTGTTTGATTTAGAGAACGGATGAAAGATTGGTGGATCAGAGAAGAATTGTTTCTCTTGGCCTCTCCTGGATGAGAAGAGGTTAGAAGAAGACGTTTCTAGGGATTAGAAATGACCCCAGTCTATTCAATACAATAATAAATCAAATAGCGTGTTTATTTAATGTACATGTCTTGTAAATACCTAGTTTTCTCTGAGACTATCTCTCCCAACGAACCTATCTCAGGTAGTTTTTAGTCCCTTCAAGATGTTGAAACAATGAATCTCATGAAACCAATAGTTTACTCTAGAAATTAGTTGAATGATGAAGCTCTGAGACTATAACGACCCATACTTTACATACATTGTTAATAATTCAAAATTGAATCACACTTATTACAACATATAACAAAACCACGAAAGGACCGTATAGGTATAGTGTCTTTAGAAACTGAAAAACATAAACAACTGGTTCATAAAGCATCTGCATTGCCTCCAATTTATTTCATCATATCTAGAGTCCCTTTTGGCATATCCTACTTAATAACCTTCTTCCTGACCTGGGGAAATAAAACATACAAAAGGGTGAGCTCAAATGTTCAGTAAGGGTAAACAAAATAAATATCAATCACATCATATTCATAAGAACATAACATTTTGGAAATCATAGCCTGCAAAAGAGATCATAATTTCATAACATGGGATAAATCATAGTAGTGAAATGTAATCCCAATAATCATAACTTAAAACATGAAGCTTTGTTTCATACACACATAATCATAGAGAATCATTTCTTATTAGTCAATACTCACTTCCAATACTATATTAGTGGACAAAGTCCATTTCTGAACCGAGTCCATTCCTCGTTTCAGTCTTGTTTCACTAAACCAGTTTAACTTGTCGTTCCAGCCATGTCTATCTCATTAGATATAAAATCTTTACCCAATGCATTGGAGGGATACATAGGTACCACCCATCTCATAATGATACCATTCTTATGTGTGCCACAAAATCAAAAAAATCATACATCATTGCATAACCCATGTAATAAAAATGGGAATCTTAAACATCATGCCATCATAACCTAATCCATATAAGATGAAAGGACATCATAAAAATAATTCCATCATAACATAATCAAATCAATGTAAAATAGGTATATAAACATAACCCTATATTATCTTAGATGGAAAATAATTTAGATAAAACACTTGAACTCCATTCTTGAGGAAAATATCCTTTATACTTCAAAAACATTTTTCCTTTATTAACATGTCATACAATTTTAAACTAAAAGAAGTTGATTAAAAATAAACATGAAAACTTGTAAAGGAAGATTCTTGGAAATAATGTTTTAAAAATCCATTCATTCCATATAAGTTAAAAAAACATTCTTCTCGTACTTTTGTCAGAAAAGTCAAAAAGTACCTCGTACGAAAAATGACAAAAGATTCCTTTCATATATTTTACTAAAAACTCACCAAAGGGTAAAATTGGATATAAACTACTGTATAAGGATATAAAAATTACATATTGAGGAAACATGAATGTGGATGATAAATATTCCCCAGTAAATTCTGAAGTATAAACAATCTCGGATAAAAATTGAGATTGCGAGATTTTCCCTTACCTTAGGTCCGATTTGCTTCATAAGTGTCTGAACCTCTTGTATAATGATTTAAATAATGTAATTGACTTATTCCAGAATCATACTCATTGTTATGATATCATATATGGTCATATTCTTAGCTTCTTGTTAGTAATATTTCATTGTTACTTGTTATTCGGGTGTTTATTGCTTTTTGTTCTTATGCGTGTTTTGTCGAATAAATTCTTATTCTTCTTTTAGGTTATATATACCTCATTCACAGAATGTTATTAGTGTAATATATATCATATTCATTAATTCAATTCATTTATATAATCATTATGCAATTAAGATCATGTAGAATGAGTTGTATCACATCGTGGAGACGGTAGGCCGTACGTACGCACGAGCGATGATATCGTTCCCATGATTGTGAAATTGTATTGGAGTGTATGTATACTATTTCAGAATCAATATCACTTTACAATAATAATATATAGTCATTATTTACACCATTATACCCATCCAAGTAAGGTGGTGGTGGAAAATAGATTACACCACGGCGTGGAGACGGTATTCCGTACGTACGCACGCGCGGTGATTTCGTTTTCCGTAGGATGGATAGATGGTGAAATAGGTTTGTTTCATACTTATAATAACATATCAGTATATGAATTATACTGATGTTATTACTTCATAATGAAACAACTAAATAAGAAGAAGTGGAAGAAGAAATAAAGTTGAAAGAATCGGTAACGGACATTACCTCTTCTTTGAAGCGCCTCTTTGAGACCTCCTTTTAGGGCACTAAAATTGGTCTTTGAATAAGACCAGGACCTCTAGGATGTTTCTAGGGAAGTGGAGAAGAGAATTTTTCAGGGTTTGGACGAGCTTGAAGGCTCAAAGTGGTGTGAGGAAGAGAGGGAGGAGGTGCCCTTTTATAAGGGAGGAGAGGGGCACCTTTGGAAAAACAAAAAATATTATTTTATTATAAAGTCATATTCGGTTTTAAATAGCTCCAAATTAATTTATTTTAAATATAAGGTGGGGATGTGTCGAAATACTCTCATCCAATATAATTTAGAAAAGTTTAGGTTCCTATTTTAACCTTATAATTTAGATTTAACTTTAAGTTAAATAATTTTACTTTTACCTTGTGTTTTTGTGTTCTTACACTATAAGGTTAATAAACTTACTATAACAAGAAAAAATAACCCCAATTTGTTTATTATTAATATATATAACCTTATCTAAGTCATTTAGCCAAACCTTAGATTTTTAGGAATAAAATAACAATTAATAATATAATATTTGTTTTAAAAACTATTTTATGTCAATTTTGACACTATTTAGTAATTGATTTTTGTGAAAATCATAACAGAAATATTAGTTCGAAAAAAGTGAATTAAATAAATAATAACATTTCATATTAACATATAAAATTATTGGAATTTATAAAAAGTCTCAAATTACATTTATTTGGGTATTTATAACATCAATTATGTCAATATTTCATTAATAAGATAATTACTGCATCATCATTGTGTCATAAATAAATTAAATTATGTAATGTATAAAAATTAAAAATAAAATATAATTATGTATTAAATCTTTTTATCTTTCTAATGAATATTTATAGTCGAATTTATCTTATGTATAACCCTATATTAAAAATTATTTACTTATTAAACTTTGATTTTAACTATTTTGACCCTTCTTTAAATAAATTAATAATAAATGTCTTAATCAAATCCAAGTGTCCCTAAATGGTCATATTTTATTCCTAAGGTTGTTTTTGGTCGAATTACACTTATCCAATAGAATTAGGACATGTGTTAGGGTAATAATAATATCATTTTTACTCTTAATTACCCTATTTACTTTTAACCGTGGTAAATAAAAGTAAAAAGTTGCTATTCACCAAAAATTATTTTCATCTCATTGAACCACATTTTACTTACTGACATCAACCGTGTCTCTCGGATTTTTTAAATTCCACTCACAGAAGCGGTAAAATTAAGTTTTATGTAAATTTGCAAATTCTCCTAGGAGGTGGGTAAAAGACGGTGAAATGTTCAATAAAATTTTTATATATCTAAAATTATTATAAAATTACTCCAATGAATTACATTGAACTTATATAGGTATTATGTATCAATTTTTACCTAAAATAAATTTAAATAAAATAAATAATTATTTAAATAAAAAGTCGGTTTTTAAATAGTAACCTAGTGTTTTCACTATTCATCAAAAATTGAAAGTTTTCAGAAAAATACCAAAATTTCACCCTAGGCTAATTTCGATATTCCGAATCCAAAAATGAAGTCAATTTTGAAAAATAAAATTTACAAAATTTCAAAAAGTGGGTATTACTATTCATAACGGCTAGTTTTAATAATATTTTAATAGCATATCGTTGTTTAGTGAAACTCGGTATTGCGTACGATGCAAGATATCGAGGAAGGTCGTGATTGCGTGCAAAGCAAGACAAGCTAGTGTTGTGTGTAGTGGAAGATTACTTTGATGATTTATATAAAAAAAATTCTTATAAAAGTCTCGGGTGTTACATTCTACCCCCCTTAAAATGAATTTCGCCCTCGAAATTCGTCACTTGAAACAAACAGATGAGGATACCTCTCCCTCATCATATCCTCAAGCTCCCATGTTGCTTCTTCTAATTGGTGGTTCCTCCATAAAACTTTCACCAAGCGAGTGGTCTTGTTCCGTAGGACTTTTTCACTACGATCGAGAAACTCTATCGGTTGTTCTTCATAAGAAAGATCTTGTTCCAGCGGTACAACTTCTGAGCTGAGTACATGTGAAGGATCAGGTATGTACTTTCTCAGGAGAGATACATGGAACACATCATGAACTTGAGAGAGATTCGGTGGAAGCTCCAATCGGTAAGCTACCTTCCCAACACAATCCAGTATTTCGAAAGGACCGATATACCTAGGGCTCAACTTTCCCTTCTTTCCAAATCTCATTACTCTCTTCCAAAGGAGATATTCGTAAGAAAACTTTATCACCCACTTCAAACTCTAAGTATTTTCTTCAGTTATCGGCATAACTTTTTTGTCGACTCTGAGCTTCTCTTATGTGTTCTTGAATAGATCAGACCTTTTCTGCCATCTCATCAACAAGATCAGGTCCTAATAGCTTTCTTTCCCCAACTTCATCCCAGAAAGTTGGAGTCCTACATTTCTTTCCATAGAGAGCTTCATAAGGAGCCATCTGAATACTGGAGTGAAAACTATTATTATAAGAAAATTCCACCAAAGGTAGGTGTTCATCCCAACCACCTTTGAAATCCATAGAGCAAGCTCTCAACATATCTTCTAGAGTTTGAATTTTCCTCTCAGACTGACTGTCTGTTTGAGGATGATAAGCAGTGCTGAAACTCAACTTTGTATCCAGAGTATGCTGAAGAATTTTCCAGAACTTTGAGGTAAACCTCGGATCCCGATCAGATATAATAGAAAGTGGTACTCCATGCAATCCTACCACTTCCTTTACATATATCCTGGCAAGCAGATCCAAAGAGAAATCCTCTCTAATAGAAATGAAGTGTACAGACTTTATAAGACGATCAACTATGACCCAGATAGCATTATTGCCTTTGGATGTTTTAGGAAGTCCGGTGATAAAGTCCATAGTGATGTTTTCCCATTTCTATTCGGGTATGGGTAATGGTTGTAACATTCCCTTAGACTTCTGTCTCTCAGCTTTAACTTGCTGACAAACCAAGCATCGAGAGACATATTCAGCAACATCTCTTTTCATGCCATCCCACCAGAAGTACTCTTTCAGGTCCCTATACATCTTTGTGCTTCCAGGATGAATAGAGAATGAAGAACTATGAGCCTCATCCAGCAGCTCCTTCGTTAATTCAGGGATGGGAGGAACACAAACCCGATTCCTGAACTTTATTATCCCATCACAATCAAGGTTGAATTCAGAAACATTTCTCACCTTCTTTTGTAACTCTACATCTTCTTTATGTGCCTCTTTAATCTTCACATGTATAGATGGTTGAATATTCATTTGATAAAGATAATATTTTTCCCCTTCCATTATAATTCCAAGATCCATCCTTTGTAAATCCATAAATATTGGATCTTTTTTTATCCTCATCATGGATAAAATGGCATGGTCTTGTCGACTTAATGCATCTGCCACCTTTTTAGCTTTCCCAGGGTGGTAATGGATTGAGCAGTCGTAATCCTTAATCAACTCCAACCATCTTCTTTGGCGCATATTCAGCTCCTTTTGTGTGAAAATATACTTTAAACTTTTATGATCAGTATAAATGTCACACCTTTCTCTATAAAGATAATGCCTCCAAATCTTTAATGCAAAGATTACCGCAGCTAACTCCAAATCATGAGTTGGGTAATTTTGCTCATGGATTTTCAACTGTCGTGAGGCATAAGCTATCACCATATCATTTTGCATAATAACACACCCCAATCCCTTCTTGGATGCATCACTGTAGATCACAAACCTTTCTCCACTAAAAGGAAGTGTGAGTATAGGTTCACTAGATAACCTTATTTTCAACTCCTTGAAATTCTCTTCACATTCCTCCTTCCAAACAAACTTAACTCCTTTCCGAGTCAACTTTGTGAGTGGATTAGATAATCGTGATAAATCTTTCACAAAACGTCGATAATATCCATCCAAACCAAGAAAACTTCAGATCTCAGTTACTGTTGTTGGTCTCGACCATCTTTCGATAACCTCTATTTTTGCTGGATCCATGGATATCCCCTCTTTTGAGATTATGTGACCCAAAGATGAAACATTTTGAAGCCAAAATTCACACTTGGTAAATTTGGAATAAAGCTTATCCTTTCTCAGGGACTTCAATATAATTCTCAAGTGATCTTCATGTTCTTCCTTGCTCTTTGAATATTCAAGAATATCATCTATAAAGACTACCACAAACTGATCAAGATAATCTCTAAAGACTCTATTCATCAGATCCATGAAGATAGTAGGGGCATTAGTAAGACTAAATGGCATCATTGTAAATTCATAGTGTTCATACCTTGTACGGAAAGCCGTCTTTGGTATATCCTACCTTTTGACCCTTAATTGATGATACCCTGAACGAAGATCAATCTTGGAAAAGTATTGAGCTCCCCATAGTTGGTCAAATAATTCATCAATGTGCGGGAGAGGATATTTGTTCTTGATAGTGATCTTGTTAAGTTCTCGATAGTCAATGCAGAGTCTCATTGATCCATATTTCTTCTTAACAAACAGAAAAGTTCCTCCCCAAGGTGACGCACTAGGGCGTATGAATCCCTTATCAATATTCTCTTGGAGTTGCTTCTTCAATTCCTGCAACTCAATTGGGGCCATTCTATAAGGTGTCTTTGAAATAGGCAAATCACCCGGTGCGAGTTCTATTGAAAACTCAGCTTCACGATTTGGTGGAAGACCCGGCAATTCCTCTGGAAAGACATCATCAAACTCCCGTACAATGGGAATATTCTTAATTGTGAGTTTCTCACCAACCATTTGAGATAAATAACCTTCATTTAGTGGAATCAAGACCCATAAGATGGAAGAAATTTCTACTGGAAGGTTATGTTCATCCTTGCATTGATATACAATCATAGATTGATCTGGAATATGAAATGTGACATCCCTTCTTTGACAATTTATATGAGCACCATATAGAGAAATCCAATCCATGCCAAGAATCACATCAAATTCCACTATAGGAAGGATCACAAGATTTGCAAGAAGCACTTTCCCACAAACTTCAATCGGATAAGAATTATAAACTTTTGATGCGACTGTTGTGCCATTAGGGGTTGTCACAGCTAACTCGATATCTAATTGTTGAGGTAATACGGTGATACCCTTAGAAAATTATTCAGAAATAAAAGAGTGGGTGGATCCAGAATCAAATAAAACATTTTCTACTTTAGAGTGGATGGTAATTGTACCTTTCACCACTTTGTAATCGTACTCCACATCGCTGATAGAAATTGCATGTGACTTTCCTTTGTCTTTAGCCTTAAGATATTTTTGACGTCAACCATCATCATCAACCCTTGGATTTGGGAATTGATTGGAATAATGTCCCATCTCCTTGTACTTCTAACATTGAAGTGTAGGAGGTTCACTTTGTGTAACCTTTTCATTGTTCGCATCACTAGACATCTTCTTCCCATCATTGTGGCATTCAAATGCCTGATGACCTTCTTTTCCACATTTGAAACATTTACTTGTCCCTTTAAGACAACTCCCTCCATGTTTCTTTCCACATTTTGAGCATAAGGGAAAACTCATCTTCTTTTCAGTGTGCTCTTTATATTTTCCTTTGAATTCCATTTTCCTCTTCTTATCAAACCCATATGACTGATGGGTTACTCCAATCTCCATCTCAACTTTGAGAGCACATTGAATGATTTCCTCGTAGCTATTGAAGTTTCTTATGGCTAACAACCTTTGAAGACTTGGTTTTAAGCCAACAAAGAATTGATCGATCTTACTCTCAGGTTGGATAATAATACCAGAATCATACCTTTCAAGTATTGTAAAATTTGCTTCGTAGGTACCAACAGATTCATCATCCTTTTGCTTTAGTTCAAGAAACTCCTTCTCCATCTTTGTTCGAAGAATACGAGGGAAGTACTTATTGAAAAATAAGTTCTTGAACTCGTCCCATTCCATGGACTCAATTTCATCTCTTTGCCTCATATTCTTGATAAGATTCCACCATTTATCAGAATCACCTTCCAAATGATACACTGCTAATATGACTTTATCATGTTCAGAACATTGAAGAACTGAAAATATCTTTTTAGTAGTACTAATCCATTGTTCAGAAACTAATGGATCAGTAGACCCGCTGAATGAAGGTGGACGCTGCCTCATGAATGATTCAACAGAATGTTGCTCCTTCCTTTGCTTGTTTGGAAGTCCTGCATGATTCATAGCTTGAGAAATTTGTGTGAGAATGGCTACAAGATTTTTCATTCCAGCTCCCATAACATTTGGTTTCTTAGGGGGACAATCATTGCATTTCCCGTCGCATTCCGCATTAACACAATTCCTTCAGGTTCCAGCCATTGACTAAAACCAAGAAGAATAGTGTGAGCAACACTAATTATAATAGGAAAACCACATAATCAAGAATAAAATTTCACACTTAAGGTCTTATCCTAGGTTATTCATGGCCATTTCTAAAACACTAAGATTGTGTTCTATGCTTAGACTTATCCTTATGATTCTTACTAAGGCTTTCACATCCTAGTTTCCAAAGGTTGATTATACCTTTCCTCTAATACCATCTATAACGACCCATACTTTACATACATTGTTAATACTTCAAAATTGAAGCACACTTATTACAACATATAACAAAACCATGAAAGGACCGTATAGGTATAGTGTCTTTAGAAACTAGGAAACATAAACAAATGGTTCATAAAGCATATACATTGCCTCCATTTATTTCATCATATCTAGAGTCCCTTTTGGAATATCCTACTTAATAACCTTCTTCCTGACCTGGGGAAAGAAAACATACAAAAGGGTGAGCTCAAATTCTCAGTAAGGGTAAACAAAAGAAATATCAATCACATCATATTCATAAGAACATAACATTTTTGAAATCTTAGCCTGTAAAAGAGATCATAATTTCATAACATGGGATAAATAATAGTAGTGAAATGTAATCCCAATAATCATAACTTAAAACATGAAGCTTTTTGTCATACACACATAATCATAGAGAATCATTTCTTATTAGTCAAGACTCATTGCCAAGACTATCTTAGTGGACAAAGTCCATTTCTGAACCGAGTTCATTCCTCGTTTCAGTCCTGTTTCACTGAACCGGTTTAACCTGCCATTTCAGCCATGTCTATCTCATGAGATATAAAATCTTTACACAATGCATTGGATGTAGATATATGTCTCACCCATCTCATAATGATACCATTCTTATGTGTGCCACAAAATCAAAAAAATCATACATCATTGCATAACCCATGTAATAAAAATGGGAATCTTAAACATCATGCCATCATAACCTAATCCATATAAGATAAAAGGACATCATAAAAATAATTCCATCATAAAATAATCAAATCAATGTAAAAATAGGGATAGAAACATAACCCTATATTATCTTAGATGGAAAATACTTTTGATAAAACACTTGAACTCCATTCTTGAGGAAAATATCATTTCTACTTCAAAAACATTTTTCCTTTCTTAACATGTCATTAAATTTTAAACTAAAAGAAGTTGATTAAAAATAAACTTGAAAACTTGTAAAAGAATCTTCTTGTAAATAATGTTTTAAAAATCCATTCATTCCGTATAAGTTAAAAAACATTCTTCTCGTACTTTTGTCGGAAAAGTCAAAAAGTACCTCATACGAAAAACGACAAAAGATTCCTTTCATATCTTTTACTAAAAACTCACCGAAGGGTAAAATTGGATATAAAATATTGTATAAGGATATAAAAATTACATATTGAGGAAACATGTATGTGGATGATAAATATTCCCCAGTAAATTCTGAAGTATAAACAATCTCGGATAAAAATTGAGATAGTGAGATTTTCCCTTACCTTAAGTCCGATTTGCTTCATAAGTGTCCGAACCTCCTGTATAATAATTTAAATAATGACATTTACTTATTCCAGAATCATAATAATTGTTATGATATCATATATGGTCATATTCTTAGCTTCTTATTAGTAATATTTCATTGTTACTTGTTATTTGGGTGTTTATAGCTTTTTATTCTTATGCGTGTTTTGTCGAATAAATTCTTATTCTTATTTTAGGTTATAGATACCTCATTTACAGAATGGTATTAGTGTAATATATATCATATTCATTCATTCAATTCATTTATATAATCATTATGCAATGAAGATCGTGTAGAACGAGTCGCATCACATCGTGGAGACGGTAGGCCGTACGTACGCACGAGCGATGATATCGTTCCCATGATCATGGAATTGTATTGGAGTGTATGTATACTATTTCAGAATCAATATCAATTTACAATAATCATATATAGTCATTATTTACACCATTATACCCATCCAAGTAAGGTGGTGGTGGAAAATATATTACACCACGGCGTGGAGACGGTATTCCGTATGTACGCACGCGCGATGATTTCGTTTTCCGTAGAATGGATAGATGGTGAAATAGGGTTGTTTCATACTTATAATAACATATAAGTATATTAATGATACTGATGTTATTACTTTATAATGAAAAAACTAAAGAAGAATAAGTGGAAGAAGAAATAAAGTTGAAAGAATCGGTAACGGACATTACCTCTTCTTTGAAGTGCCTCTTTGAGACCTCCTTTTAGGGCACTAAAATTGGTCTTTGAAGAAGAACATGACCTCTATGATGTTTCTATGGAAGTGGATAAGAGAATTTTTCAGGGTTTGGCCGAGCTTGAAGGTTCAAAGTGGTGTGAGGAAGAGAGGGAGGAGGTGCCCTTTTATAAGGGAGGAGAGGGGCACCTTTGGAAAAACTAAAAATATTATTTTATTATAAAGTAATATTCGGTTTTAAATAGCTCCAAATTGATTTATTTCGAATATAAGGTAGGTATGGGTATAAATCCTCTCATCCAATATAATTTAGACAAGTTTAGGTTCCTATTTTAACCTTATCATTTAGATTTAACTTTAAGTTAAATAATTTTACTTTTACCGTGTCTTTTTGTGTTCTTACACTATAAGGTTAATAAACTTACTATAACAAGCCAAACGAACCCTAAGTTGTTTATTATTAATATATATAACCTTATCTAAGTCATTTGGCCGAACCTTAGATTTTTAGGAATACAATAACAATTAATAATATAATATTTGTTTTAAAAAGTATTTTATGTCAATTTTGACACTATTTAGTAATTGATTTTTTTGAAAATCATAACAGAAATATTAGTTCGAAAAAAGTGAATTAAATCAATACTAACATGTCATATTAACATAGAAAATTATTGTAATTCATAAAAAGTCTCAAATTACATTTATTTGGGTATTTATAACATCAATTATGTCAATATTTCATTAATAAGATAATTACTGCATCATCATTGTGTCATAAATAAATTAAATTATTTAATGTATAAAAATTAAAAATAAAATATCATTATGTAGGAAATCTTTTTATATTTCTAATTAATATTTATAGTCTAATTAATCTTATGTATAACCCAATATTAAAAATTATTTACTTATTAAACTTTGATTTTAACTATTTTAACCCTTCTTTAAATAAATTAATAATAAATGTCCTAATCTAATCCAAGTGGCCCTAAATGGTCATATTTTATTCCTAAGGTATTTTTGGTCTAATTGAACTTATCCAATAGAATTATTACATGTGTTAGGGTAATAATAATATCATTTTTACTCTTAATTACCCTATTTACTTTTAACTGTGGTAAATAAAAGTAAAAAGTTACTATTCACCAAAAATTATTTTCATCTCATTGAACCACATTTTACTTACTGACATCAACTTTGTCTCTCGGATTTTTGAAATTCCACTCACCGAAGCGGTAAAATTAAGTTTTATGCAAATTTGCAAATTCTCCTAGGAGGTGGGTAAAAGACGGTGAAAAGTTCAATAAAATTTTTATATATCTAAAATTATTATAAAATTACTCCAATGAATTACATTGAACTTATATAGGTATTATGTATCAATTTTGACCTAAAATAAATTTAAATAAAATAAATAATTATTTAAATAAAAAGTCGGTTTTTAAATAGTAACCCAGTGTTTTCACTATTCATCAAAAATTGAATGTTTTCAGAAAAATACCAAAATTTCACCCTAGGCTAATTTCGATATTCCGAATCCAAAAATGAAGCCAATTTTGAAAAATAAAATTTACAAATTTTCAAAAAGTGGGTATTACTATTCATAACGGCTAGTTTTAATAATATTTTACTAGCATATCGTTTTTTAGTGAAACTCGGTATTGCGTACGATGCAAGCTATCGAGGAAGGTCGCGATTGTGTGCAAAGCAAGCCAAGCTAGTGTTGTGTGTAGTGAAATATTCCTTTGATGATTTATATAAAATAAAAACAAAATATTTCTTATAAAAGTCTCAGGTGTTACAGAGACTTAGTTGCAAACTATACATCATATATAAATAAAGCAGAGTCACATTTATGTTTTTTCACCACATGCATCAGTATTTTTATAAACCAAAATAAAAAAGGCTTTGTTCTTCACTTTAAAATTCATTATTTTCCTTCATAAATTCCAATAATAAAATATTCTTGTGTAATAAAATTTTAATTAGCTTTTATATTCTATAAAATAAAAAAACATGTTGTACAAAAAAATCATTAGAATAATTGATAAAAAATTAATATAGCAGTAAATGCATCCATAAAGGTTGATCATAAATTCCCTATAATACTCCCATAATTTATGTAAGACTAAATCATTGTATCTAAATACAATTCTAATTTGAAAATTATTCTTTCTATACATTCATACTGCTCATGCTTATTTCCCATATAAATGTTTCACATGTATTTAAAGTAGAGATAATTAATATCCAAGTGAATTCACTCTTGATATTCTGTAAAATATAATACATGTTGTATAATGAATAAAGTTTAGAATAATCAATACAATGATTAATAATCAATATTAATATCCTTGAAAACACCCTGACAATATTCAATAAAAGCTCTTCATATTTCAATTATATTGTATTTTGAATATCACGTTTCTAAAATGTCAATATGAATATCCATACACTCTTAATCCCATGTGAATATAATGTAATTATTCATGAAATAATCTAAAACTTGTTCTCATGGATTCTAGATAATTAATGTGAAATTTTTAAACAAATAAAAAAAATATACATAATAAACTTTTAGCAAAAAGAAATATGAAATAATACAAAAAAAAGAGCATATTTCCAAATTTAAAACAACATGTAGAAATTTACAAGACCACATAGGTGAATTTTATCACATAAGTAAATTTTTTTATGTAACTGATTTCTATATAGATTAATTCATGAAGATGAATCAACGTATCTAGATTCACATAAGAAAATTGATGTAGCCAAATTCAAAAAGGTGAATCGATATTGCCGAATTCACATAAGTGAATTGATGTAGCCAAATTCACATAAGAAAATTCACATATCTAATTCACATAAAATTATTAGATTTGATGAATTCTCATATGTGGATTGATTTAACTGAATTCACATATGTGAATTCACATAGTCAAATTCACATAAGCAAATTCACATAGATGAATTTACGTAACCCAAATTATGAAAACTATAAACTGCTTAACTTATCAAATTGCATACCTTAAAAAACCTTCTAAATAAAAAAATAATCTTTAGGTATAGTTGAATTATATTTATAAAATTTTATTATATTTCTAAATAATCACCTTAATCTGAAATCTATATCTGAAGTTATCATTAAAATACAATATCAAAACAGTTCTGAATAACTACAAAATTTAGACTAAAAAACATATTTTAAATTATAACCTAATTTATAACATGATAAATATAAATTCAGAATTTTATGTATTCTAATTAAATGTATATAATTTTTTTTTCTTTCAAACACATGAATAATTACTCAATTTGGAGTCATGAAACCCACATTATGGTCAAATACTTAAGGTAACTAAATCTTGAAATTTGGTTACATGGTTCACAATTTGGCCATGTGAATTTAAAATTGGCTATATGGGAACAGTACATTATGTAAAACCCTAATATTTTGAAATATATTTCTCTTTAATTAATTTTATTTCTTAGATAGTTTGTGTTACATGCAACCTTGAGTTTAAATGAATCGTGATATACTATTAAAATAATTAAACATGACTGTTATAAACTAGTCATTAAAATTGCTGGTATAAATAGAAATAAACACTTTTGAAAATTATGTATGAATATTTTAGATAAATTAAATATATTGGTAATTAATTACTCAATTTTTATTGAAGTCTTTACCTACTTCAAAAATATATTTTTCATCAAAAATGTTTTTATTCTTTCTATGAGTAAATATTATAATCAATTTTTGGAACTTTTACAAAATGTATTTGATAAAATTAACTTTATTTTTGATATTATAATATTAAAATTAACTTAATGAAAAATTTTGGGATTTTTCTAAAATGGTTGATTTTTTAATGAATAGTGAAAATTACTAATTTTTTGAATACTGTCATTTATTTTCATTAAATCAAGTAATTTAAAAGTACCATTATATTTTGGATTTGGTGTTAAAGTTACATATTAACCATTTTATTTATAATAATATAATTAATTTCATTTGAATCATAAATTTTCATGATTTCGGTATAAATTTATTTTTATGCTTAAAAATGTAGTTTTCAACAAATTGTTTTTAAGTGCATAAAGTTTATCCATTTTAATTAATTAAAATAACCTGTATTAGGAATGATTTAAATTAATTTTATAGATTATATATCTATATATATATATGAATTTAAATTCATATATTGATGATTTTTATTCATAGAGTTAATGTAAGATCCTTTTATGCTTGAAAAATACATTTCTTGAAAAACTGTTTTTCAACATGTTTTACAAGTTCATTTTTAAATTATATTTTTCCACTTATATGAATTTAACTTGATAAAATAGATTCCATATTTTTAATTAGAATAATTAATATTAAATAATAAGTTTAAATTAATTTTTGTTCATAATGAATAGTAAAAACAGTAAAAATTTGTCACCACGTTAAAAAGGGTAAATCGGGTTAACCTAGGTTAAAACTAAGTGATAAGGTCATAATTTTTTCATATTAATTCTTATTTTAGGAATTTATTTATACCCTTATCACCTTATTTTTTATATTTAATTATTTATGGGACACTCATCTATGAAAGTGACCTATATAATAATTTAAGCAAAAAAAGACAAAATGTCACTCTCTTTCCTTTAAATGTATATTATATATTCGCATAGGGATAAAATAAGTGGTGGATGATTAATAAAGTTAATTTTTATTATAATGAAATTTTTTAATGATTGTAATTTATTTTTATTTTTTAGTGATTATATGGTTATCTTAAATGCTTATACAACGCTGACACAATACTTGTGCAAACAGTGGAAAACTCGAGGTAAATAATTTTACAAACATTAAAAGTAATGTATTTGGGATGATTTCTGGTTCCAAAATAATTTTATAGTCAATAATTATTTAATATTTATTGTTAAATGGATTATATTATGAATTCATTTTTATATCATGTCTTTAAAGTCATATTAAATGAATAGAGTCAAAAATGATAATAATGATATTTTATGTTAAATAATATTTTATTAAATTATTTAAAAATCCTAAAAATAATACAAGAGGAAAATTTGGATGATAAATAGCCTATAATTTCATAATTTTCTCATTCATTATCCAATTATTATCTTATAATTAAAATTATAACCCTTTCAGTTTAAAAATAATAATTATCATGGTTAAGGTTAAAACGGGTTTACTGATGGTTAAACCAAAAGATAAGGGTAAGTTATACAAATAAACTTGTATAAATCCTATTTATAGAAATATTTAAACTTTATCATATCCCAACTTAGAATATATATCCATTTAGAATTATTTTTCTTGGGAATGACTTTATCATTTTGTATTCTTTTAAGAAATTTTCTAGTGGGTCCTCTCCCTCACTTATAAAAGGAAACATCATCTCCTCTCATCTACACACTTCAAGAACTATTTTTTTTCAACCAATAAATACCCAAATACCTTCATTAAATCTATATAAACATCCTAGATTCCTTTTTTGATCATAAAACCAACCTAGGGAAGCTTTTGGTGTGAACCTTAAGAGGTTGTCTGAAGAAGAGGTATAGTACTTAATCATGCATTTTTGTTTTATTTCTTCTTCAACCTCCTTAAAATATTATTCAACCATGATAATATAATAACATCAGTATATAACATATACTAAAATGTAGTTATTTTAATGTCATACCCTATATTTATCACCTCTTCTGTCAAATGGGAAATGAAACTGTCGTTTGTGTGTTTGGCGGACCACTGCTTCGTGAACCGATGTAATTCATTTATCATCACCTCCTCTTACGGATGGTTGTAATGATGTATTTAATATATATATATATATATATATATATATTATTCATGACATTTTTATCATTTTGAAATGATAATATATCATTTACTTTCTTACCCTTCCATTCACTAAAAAATGATAACATCGTTTGTGCGTACGTGTGGACTACCACCTCTACGAGGCGATGTGATTTGTTCTTCATCACCACATCACATGGATGATATATATAAGTATATTAAAATAAATTATATTTTATTTATGAAATTTTTATCATTATTTAAAGATAAAATAATAATTACCTTCTTTCCATAATGATCTTTGAAAAATGGGAATGTTACTCATGCATATGTACGGTTTGTCCTCCCCATAATTGTAACATTGTTCATTTTTTATAACCATGTTTCATGGGTATTTTTAAAATTTTAATTTATTTATAAAATGATAATTATTTCATGGTTATTATTTTATAGATTATTAAATATTTAATCATTTTCCATAGTCAACCTATCGATTTCATTTTGGACATATGAATTGAATATCGTCAAAAACGTCTGACGTGAACTCAATTGATTAAGTAATTAAATATAACATGGTAATAAATAAAATAAAATAAATAATAAACTTGAAAAAAAAAACTTAAAAAATTAAATAATTAACATAAGTTTATTATTCAGGAAGATAAAGAACATATGTGACGAGTCAGGCTTGTTGTAAAGGGTTTCATCTCAATTTCCATTCATTGAGGCATATTTTAATGTTATGAGATTAATTTATTTTTATGGTGTATATATTTAAAATTTCACATATTATATCATTAATATTTAATACTTCATTTTATTTTAATTTACAAGTCATTTTACTTTATCCAAGTGGATTTGATTTGAAAGTTACCAAAGCGGTAAAGGCTTTATGTTACAATCTTCTTTATTTTCAATATTGTTTATGTTCAAGGTTCATTTGGGGGAAATCATATATAATTATTTTCTTGAACCACATATATTTTATTCTCCTCTAGTCATGAATGTGGTTAACATGATTGGTTTCCATTTCCTCCCTTATTGAATAAAGAAAGGTCAAGAAAGTTTTTTGTAAATAATATTAATCTTGTATCTTCTTTAGATATGGAATCTTTCTCTTACATGAATATATTATATTTAAAATAATTTAAGATTTTTTTACTATTTTCTAATGATATATTAAATAAATTTTTACCCATTTTCAACTTTTTAAAAAAATATATAAGGAATATTTTTTCATTTTCTAAGCAAGGTAATTTTTGACTTTTTATAAAAGTATAAAAGGAATGTTTTATTTTAACTTATACGACATGTATGGAATTTTCCACCATCATGAACACTCAATTGTTTTAGGATTAATTTAAAAATTTCCATGTTTATTTTCAAATAAAATTTCTTCTATAATATTTTGGAATTTTTTATGTTTTAAAAGAAGTTATTTCAAAGTGAAAAGGGTATTTTACTCAAGAAATATTCCATGTAATATTTTAAAGATATTTTCATCAATGAAAACAACCTTTGATGTTATGTATTGATTATAAATTATGTATATATGTCTCTCAAATATATACCGAGATTATTTTTCCTGAATTTAATGTGGTAATACATGTCTTCTGTTCATATATCAAATGCATTCATTATGAAATTTCCTTTGATTAGGATATGAGGCAATATTATGCAACCCATTTTCTTTCCATGGGTAATTATTATGTTTATGAATTATGATTGATTTCCTTCTATGGAACACATAATAATTAACATGTTATGATGGGTGTGCCTAGATAACTCTTCAATGCATTGGGTAAAGATTTAGTCTCATGAGATGTTATCTATGGGATTAGGGAGTAAACCTAATTCATTATGGGACATTGTCCACTGTGTGATATTGTCTAGGAAGTTATCCTTGACCCATGTTTATATCATTTTATATATAGCTTCCACATTTCCTATGTTGATATGATCTTATGATTCCATGTTATTTATCATATTATCCCATGTGATTACTCGTGGGACTTCTCTTTTATGATATCGTGTTATTCCTCATTGACATCTTTACTCCCTTACTAGGATTTATATCTCACCCCTTTATTTTATGTATTCCCCAGGTTATCCTATGTAGTTTTAGGAGCTCAAAGAGAGTTATGAGATCACTGAGGAGAATAAAAAAATATATGTTATGTTTTAGTTTCTTTTGATGTTTTATATACCTAGTATTACAAAAACACTAGGAATCATGATCTTTGGGTTATAATTATTAGATATTTATGTTTAAAAATAATGTAATAATCTATGTAAAATGATTGGGTAGATATACATTGGCTATGTGGGAATAGTAAAAACATGTATAAATGATATTTTAAGGTCTCAAATGACTTATTTATCCTAGGAACACATCATGAAACTTATAGAATATACTATAAAAAAATAAAAGCATGAAATATAAAGATAATTTAAGAAAAGAAACATAAGAAACAAAGTAAAGTATTCCTTAATTAATATATAAGATAAAAACTTAAATATAACACTTAATTATGCTATGAGAGATTATATTTACACAAATAAATGTATTCTGACTTATGTTAAAGAGAATAAACAAGTAAAGTTTTTTAATTATCAAAAAATGGTGTGGTTCAAGGATCCACTCAATAGCATCCCTTAGAGTGTTTTGTGAGTTATATATATACATACATACATACATATATATATATATATATATTCCTTATGTTATATGATTTCATACACTACCTTACCCATGAAAATAGGGAGACCAATACCCAGTGGACTCTAGGAGGGTGTTTTCCCCAACATCCAGGTTGGTGAGGAATGGATTGATGACTACCCCCTTTTCCCCCACTCTCTTATCCTAATAGTATTATGTACTAGTATACATGGTGGTTATATTTCCCATATATGTGTGTAGAGGGTTGTAATTGATTATGTGTCATGACCCCCTCCCACCAAAGTTACCAAAATAAATGGAGATAGATAATAACCCCAAATTCCCCCTCTAGTAGGACCCATGTTGGTGACTAGCACCGAGAGTATAAAAAACTCAAAAAAATGGGAGGAATTTACCTCAATAATAATATATTATTGGTAGATATGATGAATCAACTAAAATAAAACCCATCACATAATATAAAAATAAAGGCAAAAACCACCCCACAATGCATGTATAAATAAAACTCATATAGATAAAAGTCTCTAAAAGTAATATCCAAAAGAAAACTAAAGCAATGACACAGCAACTATCCAAAGGTATGAGCTAATAATTTCCAATATGGTCCATGTAGTCCTCCTAGAAAACTAAAAATCAGTTTATATACATTGGGTGAGCATACAAGTATACTTAGTAGGAAAACCAAAGTATCTCATACACATGTGAAAGAATCATACTAATACATCCATGAGAAAAGAGCATAACCAATAGAATCTAAACATATCAACTAAATATCCTAGCCTCACCAAGGAATTTTCATCAAATAATTCAAGCCAAGTATAGTAACATAATAAGAAGAATATTGATAAAATGGTACCTCTCACCAATTTCCCACTGATTTTATGCTCTTATACCCCAACATTGTACGTCCTGGAACTCCCATATCTTCCAAATAACATATAACACTTCCCCACAGCACAATCACATCAAATCACACCAGCATACTCCTGGGCCACCACACCACAACACGGTCACATCTCATCTCACTCAAAGACACCTAGTCTATCACATCACAAACCACTACCGTAACCAGAGTAGTGGGGTATCATGAACATGAAAGACATGAAACTCGTACCCTCCTCCTACCATGCATGAACCCCACCATAATCTACCCCACATCACTGTCATATCACATCTCACCTGAAGAAACCTGGGCCACCACCCCATAGCATGGTCATATCACATCTAGCCCAAAGACAAATGGGCCACCACCCCATATCATGGTCATATCACATCTCACCCAAAGACACTTAGTCTATCACCTAGTGAAATATCAATCCTCCTTCCATTATATCATGTGCACATATACTCACCTAGAAGATAGAGTGGGAAATAGAGAGTATACAGCCATCCATCCTCATCACCAGGGTATTGGTAAAAGCACCCTCTATATAAATATATGGGTTTCAACACATGGTACTTGACATAGGCGGGTGCATATAGAAAATCAAAAGGAAAATATATATATATATATATAAGACACACACAAGACCAACCTATGTGTTTACAACAAATCACTAACCAACTCACAACACTACCACTTTCCCTTCCACCATAAATTCATAACACCACACAAGAAACAAGACACATTTCTCATTTCCAACAAATTCCATTATCCAGATTACTTGTTTAATTATTAATAATCAACCACATTTAACCACACTTCGAATTATTAATTCATTAATTTACTACTTTCATCCCATCTTCCCAACCAAATCTCAACCATTGCAAACATTAATTTACAATTATTCTATCACTGCCTGGGAATCTGTAATGACCTGAAATTTTGAATGAATTTTTGTTTCCTAATTTTGTGTGTTATTTTAGTTTATACTCAACAAAAACTATTTTCTTTAATTAATGATGTGAGTATAATTAAAATGAGATTGTTGGGTTTTGACTGTTATATGACCATTGGTCAATATGACCGTTGGAAACTAAATGTTGCGATTGTTGTCTCTAAATACAAGTGATATTGGTTAATTAATACAGAAAGAAGATTTGATGGCCTCATCTAGTAGTCTCGGGCTGATCGAAGCCCATATGAAGAAACTTGGGAAGGAGGTAGCACCACTGGGCTTTGCTCTAGACCAAACCCAAATCAAACTTCATCGTGTGAAGCTGGAGCGGAATCGCTTTCAGGAGAAGTTCAAGCTTATAGAAATCACTACTCAGACAATATTGACTGAGCCACCCTCGGATTCTCTCACCTTAGCACACCTTACACTTAGGTCCTATGATGGGGTTATAAGGGCCTATGTAATGAGACCGTACCCACTTTGTGTAATCCTTGAGATAAATAAAATTGTGATTTCTTCCAATGGTGAAGTTTGTGTTTTTTCAGATGTTTGAATAAATATAGGATGCATATTGATGAATTTTGGAAAAAGGAGATATTTTAAAATATTTATGTAAACCTTAAATAATTAATGATGTGTAATGATTTTCAAAAAATGGTCTTCTAGAAATGTGTTTAGTAAGAAATTTAGAATCAAATAAGATCAACTTAATTTTTGTGAATAGTAAATTATGAATAGTGTTTTTGCACTTAGGATTATTAATGTGATCAAATGGATTAGTAATCTCACTTAAATAAAGTATTAATATAATTTAGACACCTTGATTAAGTAATGTGATTCAATAAAATAGGTAAATGATTGTTTCAGAAATTATTAGTCAAGTATTAGTTTTTCAGGTGAATAGTGTTTTTTTAATTAAAAATTAAATTAAAATTATTTAGAAAATTATTTTTATAAAATGGAGTTCATTTTTGAAGTCAGAGCATCGATATTAGGTTAAGGTTATTTTTGGGGATTTTTCTGAAAAAAATGAATTTTCAGTGAATAGTGAAAATACAGTTTTTAGTTTTGGGTGTTTAATGACATAATTAGGGATGTAATAATTATGTAATCATTCTGGTAGACTTATGAATAGTAATATAAGGTATTAGTTGTCCCAATTGGCTAATACCATGGGCAAATACCATGGTCAAGCCCATGGTTTTTTCAATACCACCGATGAGGTGTCCCTTGGTCATTAATGACTTGTCCCCTCACTTTTCCTATAAATACCAAGCCTTTACCTCATTATTTTCATTTCCAAATCCTCCCCAACGAATTTATGGTCTCCTTACTTCCCAAGGAGTCCTCCCAAGGTTCCCTCAAGCCTCCCAATGTCACGACCTTCAAGCTTTCGAAGTTACTCTTCAAGGTAAGGGATTCTTTCACCCTCCTCTTTTAAGTCATGACTTCCTTTATGTTGTGTCTTATATTTTCCATCTATTTATGTTGAGGGTATGTTCTTATATGTTCTTATTACTTTCCATTTCATTCCCAAATGATTAGAGACCCTTTCTTCTCTCATCAATTTGTTTTCTGGATTTCTATGTGACGTCGTTAGGCTGCTGAATTTCTCGTAAAAGGAGTCACATCTTCTCTTTTCTTTCATGTTTATTTTCCATGTGGTATGTCATTAAAATATCCATACCATGATCTTATTCAGTACCCATACTGTATTATTATTTATTTATGAGTGGGTGACCCTTGTACTCTCTCTTTTCAATGTTTTCTAAAACCATGTTATATAGTCGTTATGCTGTAGAAATTTCGTCTCAAAATTTCTATCTCTTTCTCTCAAGAAATTACCTTGTTTATTTATGTGAATACCCAGACCTATTTAGTTTCTATGGGTGTTCATAAATATATAAATATGATCTATTTGATTATTTAATTTACATACATATAACCCTCACTCCCTTTCCATGGGTTATAAATGACATAATGATCTCATTTTTAAACTCTTTTTAAACGTCACGATTTTGACATGAAACCCATTTCATTGAATCTATTTGGGTTATTTATGAAATGATTGATTATTATATATGTGGATCACATGAAATTAAATACATATTAAGGGTTCTCCCTGATAGTGCTCCAATTCATTGGGTAAAGAATTAATCTCTAGAGATGACAAGTTTTACGATACCTTGATGAATAACCTTGGTAATTTTTATGACATCTTGGGGATGGACCTTGGTGGTATGTTCATGAATGTATAAATGAAATATTTTAGCCACATATTCAAGTTATGTTTCATTTTCTTTTAATTATGATATTCTTATACTTACATTGCTCATATCTTTATGTTTTTATTCAAGTTCTTATTGATATCACAAGTACACTGATTCCCTTGTTTACCCTTACTGGGCCTTCTGCTCACCCTTTCCTTTGATGTATGTATCCAGGATATGAAATGCAGTAATTGTACTTAGAATGATATTATTATTAATCCTTACAAGTGGATTAGAATAATTTTTTATGTTTTATTCAAGTTTTATTTTTCCTAATTTCCAAGACACTAGACTTTAAAGATCCTCTGTATGTAAAATGTAATGAAAAGTTATGTATTAAAAAGGTGGGATGCCACAGAATCTATCACAGCACAACCATTCTCATCTCATATTCCATGTAACACAACCATTCATCACCACCCCATAGCATGTCCTCATACCAACCACACATCACCACATACCACATCATAACCACACATCACTACCCCATAGTTCGGACTCATATCACATCACACCTCTCTTACCCATAGGAAATCCACAAAAACCCATATCCTAACTACCCCACAGCATGGAAAAACAAACCCATTATCCCCACATGACATAAACACACATCATCCCCACACCAACCCACCTCACGGTGACACAACGAGTATATCACAACATATTATTTTAGATTTAGAAAAAAGGGACATTTTATCAATTCTACTTCTTTATTTTAGGGGAATTATCACACAAGCCATGATTTAGGGGAAACCATTTTGTTATCCAAATATAAGTGATTAACAAATTTCTATTTTAGGGTGATACTAAAAAATCACAACAAGGTTCCATAATCATAACAAACACTATCCATAATCATAAGAAACACTACGCAAACAAAGCCCCCATTGGCCACCATTTTCAGTGGGATAATGGACCTTACAATCACATCATCATAATAATATGAAAGCTATAAAATAATGAAAATAAAACCCCTATCCTATAATGAATATGATTTTTTCATTTATTACTTTAGATGTTAGATGGGTTATTTTCAAAGTTAGGTGATGAGATAATGTGACATTCTGAGGCTCAGTGATCCTGGGATTAATTTTTTAAATATATTGAATATATTAAATATTATGTGTGTGTGATTTTCCTAAAAAAGTGGAATAACTATTAAACAAAGTCTTGTGTCTTGAATATTAGGCTACCTTTGAGTTCATATTATGGGTTTTACCATAGGTGCGATATAATATTTTTCGACATCGGATGTTTGGTTCAAGGTTATCATGGGCCTAAATAATAAAATAAATTTATTTATTTATTTATTTTATTATGTTGATGAATTGACCTTTATTTTACCTCTATAAATATATAGTTATGAGGAGATATCAGGGTTATCTTATTAACCCTAGAGATATAGAGGACCATTAGAGGATAGCATTATTGACGGATGAAATCAGATTGGATTGAGATTGAGGATCATTGCGTTATCTAAATTCTAGGATCTTTCCAATAGCAACAATGTGGAATAATTATTCACCAATGATTGATCCATATTGATATATGATTTTTATTTTATGTGAATTTATCCCCATTTTATTATTCTTATGATAAATTCAAATCAATCAACCAATGAATTGATTCGTGGATCGAGTGTATTTCTTGTAAAGGTTAGATTATCTAGGATTGGGGAATTTCTATTATTGATTATATTATATATCTTTATTCATTATTCTAATAGAAATTAATCAATTCCAAAATGAACATTGGTTGATGTTCATTCCTTGTGTTTGTGTTTTGTTCATTTATTCCCATGTTCTTCGTTTTTTCATCTTCGACGTTCACTTTGTCCAGTGGTTCGACAAATACCTATTATTTAATAGATTTGCACCCGTTTGTTAGAACAACAGATTGATACCACAAATTTAGGTTCAAATTGATGATGGGATCGAGCTATGATGATGGATCAGGACTAGATCATAGTCTATCATGTGGTTTTTGGAATGCGGTGACAGGGATATTCGATGGAAGGGTTTTTACTATACAATTTGGTGGTTGGATTCTGGTGAGTGGTGACAAAAAGGCTCATCTGAACTAGTTCCTTGCATAACAGTGTGACTCACGCCTAGATCGGAGGCCAGAGTAGTGGATGATGACATCTGAAATAGATCTGGGGTTCTATAAAATACCAGGTTACATGGCGTGTAATCTGAAATTACACGTTGTGTGAGACCCCCAAAGAAGTGATTAGGTTTTTATGCAGAGATAAGTATCACACGTTGTGTGGTCCCTACCACATGTTGTGTGGTCCCTATATGGCCAGATTAGCATGTATAGAAGGTACACTCCTAGGAGTTCGGGTGGTGTTACATGTCATGTGGTCCATGCCACATGTTGTGTACACCCTAGAAAGAATCTTGGCATGCACAGGGGGTACACACCCAAGGGACCATGTGGCCCCACATGTCATGTGTGGAAATCCACATGTTGTATACTCTGAGACAGACATGGTAATGGACGTAATACATAGGTAGAACCTGGTGCTGAAGGGATACACTATGTAATTATAGTGCACATTGTGTACCCTCTCAAAGAAAGATTAGAGCCCTTTTCCTCTTTATCTTGGAAAATTTTCATTAGGGTACATTCCCTTAACCCTTTTCACGAGGGTTTATTATAGAATCATGTCCTATGTATATGATGATGATCCCCTTTGAGGAACTCCAGTCTCATATAGGGTTGTTGGAATCTATCCATGAGGCCTAGATCGAGATCCTATATCATCATCATTTTCCCTATGTGGGGTTCTCAATATCATCATGACTAATACTACAAAGGCATTAATCCCCTAATTAGTAGTTTAATCCAGATTGGGTTATTAGTATACCCCATGGACTTGCATGTGATACCCATCTATGCATCGATCTCTACAGACCTTCAGCATATACTTATTATAGCGAGACCCAATCAGTATGGCATCTCAGATGAACACCGTCAATTCTATCTGACTCATGGAGAATGTTCTTCTATATGAGTGTTATATGGAACCTTAGAGTAAGAATCCTAGGTTGAATTTATTGGGACCTTACCATGAGACTATGTGTCTACTATGAGTATATCTAGATATTATTGTTATATATATATTTGAAATATCCCTCTGATGAGATGACTACTCTTAATGCTTTATGCTTAGTGATTTTAGGGTGTCCTATTAGATATTGTTATACTCACCCCTGAATGGGATTTTCCCGCATGTGTCATGTCTTATATAGATGAATGACCTTTTGAAGGAGTCCTAGAGAGACCAAGACTAGGTGGAGATTAGTGATCTAGGTAGATCGAGGTGTGTTTCAGTGGTTTCATTTACAACAGTCCTCTACTACTTCATAGGTTGGACATGTTTTCGGGTTTTTTTTGCAGGATTTTATTTGTCCCTTGCTTTCCATTACTTTTTTGTTATACTCTAATGGTGTTATTTTAGATGTTTTCATACATGGTTATTGGTTATTTTAAATTTCAGTATTATATGGGTTTGAAGATGTGTGTGTGTGTGTGTGTGTGTGTGTCTAGGTACATTACGATAAGGCCTCTCATGTGTGTGATATGTCTACTCAGTGATGGTCACCAACCCTTAGATTATTAGATATAGACTTGTGGTAGTCACGAATAAGGTCTCATTGGGTCATATCATGACATAGAGGTATCAAAGGATTCGTTTCTACCTTAGGACTAGAATTTGTGAGATTGGTTTGGGTTTTATAGAAACATTGTTAAGTGTTTCAAGTTCGGATCTCAATCCAGGGACTAGTGTTGGTGTATTAGCTGACGTATCCATTCACTAGGACTTTGATAACCTTCTTGTTAACTTTGTACATGTAGACACTAGTTACAGGTAAAATATTGGTACATGCATCATATAGTAATGGGTTTCGGTTCCCATGTCCTTCTTGATTCAGTTCTCCAGATATACTCATTAACCATGGTACATCTTGTCTATTTTAGGATGCCTCCATGACATTTTCCAACTAGGATTAAATAGCAGGATCATGAGGATGATCTTCTTGGTGATGAGACTTCGATATAGTGACCTTTTCATGAGGTTTTACCACTAGGTGGTGCACCAGTATTTCCACCACCTATTGAGCAGAAGATGGTACTGGCAGTACTAGCAAACAAGATGCACATAATGAGCATGCCTCATGAGTTTCATCGACAATGACCCTTCATATTCTGAAGTGAAGCAGCTCCCCAGGTATTTTAGGACTGGATTGAGGCAGTGACATGAGTCTTTCATCTTATCAAGACACCTTCATACCATATGGCGATCCTAGTAGTGAGCATTATCCATGGCTCTGTAGGACGATGGTGGGGCTTAGTGACTCAGTCGTATGATGAGGTGACTCTTTCATGGTCAGAGTTTGAGTTCCTTTTTAGAGATAATTTTTTTCCAGTTACATTGAGTGTTGTGTGAATCTATAAGATTATATATCTTCAGTGGGGTAGTGTGATTGTGGATGAGTATTCATTGAGGTTCACAACCACTCTTAGTACTCGATGGATATGGTACGTGGTCAGTTCTTTTGGGATTGGACCTTCGAGTGATGGATATGAAAATACATCTAATACAATGTGATGACTCTATGAATTCCTACCTATGATGGGGTGATAGATTGTTCTTTATTAGTCAAGAGTTTCCTAGATGATTAGACATAGATATTTAGTGTCAGCGGTGGGAACACAAAAGTAGAGACTTTGGTGACAGGGAGTTGATGATAGAAACAGGGACCTAGATGTGTGAGACATTTTAGGATGTGGTCTCAAGATAGAGGGTATATGGTTTGGGTCTCATAGTATGGGTCTAGTTATCCTAGGGAGAGGTGGTGATACTCTTGTGACGATTAGGAACATCTTTTATGAGATTTCCCAACCCGACATGTGGCTAATAGAGAGACAGTGGATGGGCCTACTAGGTAGAGCTAGTGGTAGGAGAAGGTAGGTCCGTATATGAAAAGACCCGAAAAATTCAAGGAAATTTTTTTTTCTTCATTTTCTTGGGAATTTTACAAGAACGCAGTTTCTGACGGCACCTAATTTTGAGGCCCGGTGTGCCTGGAATCTTTTTCCGAAGTTTAGCTCGGGTACGTTCAGTGAACGAACGAGCGGGTTTTTCTAACTTTTGAACCGGTGCTCGGAATCAAATTCTGAGGGCACCGATAGAATCGCAGTGCCGATATTTGCTTAGAAACATCTTTTTCGGAGTTGCGTTTACTCGGGTGTGGTTTTTAATTTTTGGGGTTAAGTTAAGAAATAAAATAAAAGTGGTAAAACCGATTTTTATTTTATTTTAACTTAAGTTAAGTGGATGATGTGGGACCCACAATAGCCTACCCACTTGGTAGGATATTTGTGAGTTGGGGCCCACATGAGCCCCACCGTTTCTTTTCTTCTAAGTAACGCACCCGCACCCCCATTTTTAATGAAGTCAACTCTTGCATTTAATCTGGATATTAAACGCCTCATTAATTGGGCGGTTTTAAACTCCTCAATTAATTGTTCATTTCGTTTCTTTTTGAAATTCAAATGATGGCTTGTGCGTTAATAAAATAATACAACTCTTATTTTATTTGGGTTGGAACTTGTTGCGTGGAGAGGATTTTGAGAAAAGCCTTCTTCTTCGATGAAGAATGTGAAAAATGCGAAGAACGTGAAGAACGTCGGATCCTCGGAGATCGACGATGCGACGCTTCTTCCATAACATTCCTTCTTCCGCGACACTTCTTCCGCGACGCTTCTCTGCAACCCGACGATCCTCCCTTCGTGACGCCTTTTTCTGTGATGAATCCTCGCTCATCAAATTCGACGAGGTAGGGATTTATTTTAATTGTTGTTCGTGAATTCTTCTGTTTCCTTTCTTCTTTTCTATTAGAGCCGTCTGTTACCGCAATAACGGGAGGGGGTCGGACCGTATGAACATGGCCGACCCTCCTCTCCCTTTTGGTTGTTTGATATTGTTGCAGCATGAGAAAGGCAACGTGGTGTCGAAGCACCGCGCGGGAATTATTAAGGAAAGGGCGAGAAGCGTCGCGCCATCGCGTCGCGCCGTTGAAGACGAACCAAAGACAGGGCGTCTTCGCGCCGCGTCATTGAAGACGAACCAAAGACGCGGCGCCGTCGCACCTCGCCGGAGAACCACAAAAGCACCCCGGTCGGAGCGGGGGCGCGGCGCCGTCGCGCCGCGCTGGACGGACCAAGCCTGCGGCCGGTCCCGGACCGCGACAGAGCAGGGGGACCGACGGCCGGTTCCGGGCCGCCGGCGTCGGAACAGAGGGACCGGCCCTTGCCGGTCCCGTGGCGGCAGTAGTCGGCCGGCCAGCGTGCCGGTCCCGTGGCGGCAGTAGCCGGTCGCGCCAGCGTGCCGGGCCGGGCTGCCTAGGTCGGGTCGGGCCAGGCCGCGCCCAGGTTGGTCCGGGCCGCGCCCAAGCGGGCCGGACCCAGTTCGGGTTGACCCGGTTCAGGCCGACCCTGGGGGTATCGGACCGGGCCCGAACCCCCTAATATCGGACCTCTTTCGGTCGGTTGCCCATAACTTGAGATATGGGCCTCCGATCAACGCAACGTCAGTTGCGTAGTGATCCTTGGATCGAGACATCCGTTTCAGTATATTACACTCAGGGTTTTGAAGAACTTTGGATTCAGCCGGGTTGGTTCGTACACAAAACCAACCGGGGCCTCGGAGCGAAAACGCTTATAACTTGAGCTCCAGACGTCCGATTGACGTGTCGTCAACTTTTTTGGATTCCTCTAAGTGAGAAGGACCTTTTGGCTTAATCCGCTCAAGGTTTGGACGTAGTTGGGGTACAATTGGGTTGGTTTTGACTTAAAAACCAACCGGGCCCCTAGGACGAAAAAGCCAATAACTCTCAGACCGGGCGTCCGATCGACGCGCCGTCTGTCGCGTTGAGTTCCTATTGACGATACGGAACTTTCGGATACATAAACTCCGGACTATGTGTCAGTTGATGTATCAGCCCCTCGGCTCATGGATTGGACCCTCCCGAACGATCTTGCTATGTGCGGGAACCCTAGAGCTGGCTGCGACTGCGACGACGATGACAACTGTACAAAAATCCTCTGTGGATTCGACGGCGATGACTACAGCACTCAGCGATCCTACGTGGATCAGTGCTACCGATCCTGTGTGGGTCAGCGCTCAGCGGTCCTATGTGGGCCAGCGCCTATAGATCCTGTGTGGGTCTGATCCTGTGTGGGTAATTGCGGGTGTTAGTTACCTATTGATCCTGTGTGGGTCAAATCCTGTGTGGGTCATTACTGGGGTTAGTTACCTATCCATCCTATGTGGGTCAGATCCTGTGTGGGTCATTGCGGAGGTTATTTACCTATTAATCCTTTGTGGTTCATTGCAGGGGTTAGTACCTATCGATCCTTTGTGGGTCCGACGGCTTAGATGAATCAGTGGCTATATCTGATCATCTCTATCGTCATACGAAGAAGTATACCTATGTGAGCTGAATCTTGACTTGCTTTCCTATGTGGATTACGTTATGCTTTCCTATGTGGATCGAGTTGTGATTTCCTGTGTGGATGTGATCGAACTTGGGCTTGGAGGTTGGAGTGAACTGGAATTGATGACTTAGGTATATGTATGGGCATATACCTAAGTAGAGCCGGATGTTACTTTGTGATTGTATCTTTCCTTTTTGGATTATCCTTTGTGGATTCTGGGAGAACTTTGGGGGTCTCGGGGTCCCTACTGAGTAGCTTATACTCACCCCTGCACGGGATTCACCCGCACCATGTTGTGTTGGTTGCAGACGACGGACAGCGCTGATCGTGGTTGAGGCTTGCAGAGCAGGTCGGTACATGGAGGTAGACCATTGGGCGGGATGTACACGGAGCAGAAGGCTAGACCCGAGGAGCTGTGGAGGCTATCTATACCCACCCTTCAGGTGGGACTTCTAGTGACGGCTCGAGGCTGCGGCTTTACTTTCAGTTGTTGTTTTCCCTTTCCAGTTGTACTTTACTTTCAGTTTGGGTTTGTATTCTGGCCCACTTACTTTTCTGCACTTACTGTTGTACCCAGTTTTTACTTAGTGTTTATTTCTACTGCTTGTTTTCTCTGTGGTGTTTGTTTACTTTACAAAGGCAATGCCTTCCCTTTTTACTGGGAATTACGCCTTGGTGCTAGTCGCCAGCCCCTGGCCTATGGAAGGTGGGCTTGGGGTAGTCACGGCACGTGCCCTGAGTACGGGTCGTGACAAATTGGTATCAGAGGAGTTCGGTTCTGCCGCAGAACTCAGGACTCTGATCTTTTTCTATATGAAGCAATATTGTTAAGAGTATTGAGTGTGGTTATCAATCCAGGGAGTCCAATGTTGGTGCGGCGGCTGATGTATCCATACACCAGGACCCTGACTTCTGATTTCCGACTTAATGCACGAAAACATTGATTGCATGTGTGTTTCAAGTTTTCTTTCTGATTACTTTGTGTCAGCTCACCAGTTATACTGTTTGACCGTGGAGCACCTGTTTCTTTTCTAGATGGCCCCACGACGGCAGCCAGCTAGGGTTCCAAGAGTTGTGTGTGATGACAGCCCACTGAGCAACGAGGCCTCGGTACTGGGCCCTTTGAGAGCATAGGCACCGGCGGTACCTCTACCCACCGAGCCACCGATGCTACCAGCCCCAGACACTGACGATGCACGTCACCTTAGTGCACTGCACGAGTTTCAGCACCAGCGACCACCCAGGTTCCACGGGGAGACGGACCCTCAGGCAGCCAAAGATTGGCTGGAGGCAGTTGTACGGGTTTTCAGGTTAGTGAGGACACCAGAAGACCTCATGGTGATCCTCACAGTGAGCCTCCTGCATGCGACAGCAAACAGATGGTGGAGCTTGATGCTCTAGGTGCACGATGAGGCATCTCTCCTCTGGACGGACTTTGAGAACCTCTTCCGCTCAGAGTTTATCCTATCCACCCTCCATTTGGTGTGCATCCAGGAGCTTCTACAGCTGCGGCATGGCAGCTTGACGGTCGCCCAGTACTCGGCGAGATTTACCGATCTCTCGCGTTACTCGACAGACATCGTACGGGACCCATTCTTCCGGGACCGGACCTTCGAGCAGGGATTGAGGCAGGAGATCAGGGCATCGCTGATCTCCCTAATCATTTCAACACAGGAAGGGGTACTGGAGCAAGCCCTTCTGATCGAGATCTTCCTTGCTGAGCCTGCATCAGCAGGGAGACCTACCGCAGGGCGGCACGTAGCAGAGTCTTCTGCAGCAGGCAGTCGACGGATGACTCATGGGTCCAGGCAGACCAGACCCTCAGGTAGACAACCTCAGGACACTGGCTCAGTGGTGTGGGGAATACAGCGCGGAGCCAGTCTTTCGAGAGGCAGACAGTGCTACGCATGCGGCGGGCAGGGCCACATGGCTTGTGACTGCTCGACCCGCCGTGCTGAGGAGCAGAAGATGGTTGAGGGGCCACCCAGGCAGAGGCAGAGGGTCGACCATGGCGGTCCACAAGGAGCAGGTGGATGACGCAGAGGAGCTGGCTGAGCAGCAGGTGGTGGGCGATGCTTTGAGGCTCTACCACCACCACCACTAGGAGGTCCACCCCGACCACAGGGAGCTGGCGGTCAGAGACAGGCACAGCTCCAGGCAGCGGAGGCCTATGACCACAGCGTGCCAGAGATGATTCAAGGTACTATCTGTGTCTATTCCACCCTTTTTGTAGTTCTTATAAACATAAGAACGAGTCATTCTTTCATAATCGCTGCCCTTGTTCGGAGCTTGGAGATTCCGACAGAGTCGTTGCCTCGATCCTTACAGCTAGAGACTCCTACGGGAGCAGACTTGATGATTATGCCTTGGTGCTAGTCGCCAGCCCCTGGCCTATGGAAGGCAGGCTTGGGGTAGTCACGGCATGGGCCCTGAGGATGGTTTGTGACAAAATTGTGCTCTCGGAGTGTGTCTAGTACAACCCGAAAGTGGTAGGCGTGCTCCTCCTCAGTGGTCGAGTATATCAAAATGTCTTCGATGAAGACCATGAAAAATCAATCGAGGTATGGCTGAAAGATCCTGTTCATGAGTCCCATGAACACTGCTGGATCATTGGTTATGCCGAATGGCATAACCAAGAACTCATAATAGCCATACCGACATCTGAAGTCCGTCTTCTGCACGTCCTCGTCCCGAACTCTGAGCTGATGATATACTGACCTGAGGTCTATCTTTGAGAACCACCATGCTCCCTTGAGCTGATCGAAGAGGTCATCAATCCTCGGTAGTGGATACTTGTTCCTCACTGTCACCTGGTTTAGGCGACGATAGTCGACACAAAGTCGAAAGCTCCTGTTCGCCTTCTTGGCAAACAATATCGGGGAAGCCCGGGGTGAAACACTGGGTTGGATGAATCCCTTGCCCTGAAAGTCCTCCAACTGTACCCGTAGCTCTCGAAGCTCAGCAGGAGCCATTCGATATTCGGGGGTGGATATCGGGGTTGTCCCGGGGTACAGATCAATATAAAAGTCTACCTCTCTGTGAGGAGGTAGTCCTGGAACGTTGTCGGGAAAACGTTCGCATACTCATCCACCACTGCAGGAAAACCAGGACTCTGCACGTCAACTGCTCCTAGGATGAGGCTAGCCAACTGATGTGTGATGGGTTGTCCTCTCCTCTACGAGAGTCCATCCTGTGCTGCGAAGGCTCCATTCTCACCGGTGAAGGTGAACCTACTCCTGTCGGTGCGTACACATCGCACCTTGCGCCTAATACAGTCAATCTGGGCATAGACTGTAGATAACCAATCCATGCCCAAGATGACGTCGTAAGGCCTCGATGCGTCTATAAGAAGATCCCAGCCGAAGCTCTCGCCTCCTAGAGTAAGCTCACACTGCCGGCACCAGTCTTATGTTGACAGGAGGCGGAGGCCACTAGAGTTCGAGGATGGTGACCACGTCTTCTTGCGGGTCTCACCTCGACGTAGATTACGGAGATTTGGCTGAGGCGGAAAGTTATCTCCGTGCTTAATCAGACCTTTCCAGGTCCTCGGCAGGATTGGTGAGGTGGATTATCGCCTGGCTCTACTACCTCAGTTGCACCGGGTGCATGACGTCTTCCACGTATCCCAGCTGAGGAGATACGTGCACGACCTGATGCATATCATTGACCATGGGGAGTTGGACGTTAATGATGGGGAGACTTTTGCAGAGGTCCCGATGGATATTGTGGATCGACAGGAGTGGGTCCTACGTGGATGGTCGATTCCTCTAGTGCGCATCAGATGGCAGCACGGGAACCTCCAGGAGAGCACTTGGGAGCGGGAGGCTCAGATGCGTGATCAGTACCCACATTTGTTTCCCTAGTTTATGATGTATCTTTATGGGGACGTAAAGCCCTGAAGTGGGAGTGATGTAAAGACCCAAAAAATTCAAGGAAATTTTTTTTCTTAATTTTCTTGGGAATTTTAAAAGAACGCAGTTTCTGACGGCACCTAATTTTGAGGCCTGGTGTGCCCGAAATCTTTTTCCGAAGTTTAGCTCGGGTACGTTTAGTGAACGAACGAGCGGGTTTTTCTAACTTTTGAACTGGTGCTCAGAATCAAATTCTGAGGGCACCGATCGAATCACAGCGCTGATATTTGCTTAGAAACATCTTTTTCGGAGTTTCATTTTCTCGGGTGTGGTTTTTAATTTTTGGGGTTAAGTTAAGAAATAAAATAAAAGTGGTACAACTGATTTTTATTTTATTTTAACTTAAGTTAAGTGGATGATGTGGGACCCACAATATCTTACCCACTTGGTAGGATATTTGTGAGGTGGGGCCCACACAAGCCCCACCTTTTATTTTCTTCTAAGTAACACACCCACACCCCCCTTTTTAATGAAGTTAACTCTTGCGTTTAATCTGGATATTAAACGCCTCATTAATTGGGCGGTTTTAAACTCCTCAATTAATTGTTCGTTTCATTTCTTTTTGAAATTCAAACGTTGGATTGTGAATTAATAAAATAAGACGACTCTTATTTTATTTGGGTTGGAACTTGTTGCGTGGATAGGATTTGGAGAAAAGCCTTCTTCTTCGACGAAGAACGCGAAGAACATGAAGAACGCGAAGAACGCGAAAAACGCGAAAAATGCCGGATCCTCGGAGATCGACGACGTGATGCTTCTTCCGTAATGTTCCTTCTTCCGTGATGCTTCTTCCACGACGCTTCTCCGTGACGCGACGATCCTCCCTCCGCGATGCCTTTTTCTACGACGAATCCTCGCTCATCGAATTTGACGAGGTAGGGATTTATTTTAATTGTTGTTCGTGAATTCTTTCGTTGCCTTTCTTATTTTCTATTGGAGCCTCCTGTTACCGCAATAACGGGAGGGGGTCGGACCGCACGAACACGGCCGACCCTCCTCTACCTTTTGGTTGTTTGATATTGTTGTGGCACGAGCAAGGCAACGCGGTGCCGAAGCACCGCGCGGGAATTATTAAGGAAAGGGGGAGAAGCGCAGCGCCGTCGCGCCGCGCCGTTGAAGACGAACCAAAGACGTGGCGTCGCCACGCCGTGCCGTTGAAGACGAACCAAAGACGTGGTGCCATCGCGCTGTGCTGGATAACCACAAAAGCACCCCGGTTGGAGTGGGGTCACGGCGGAGGGGCGCGGCGCCGTTGCGCCGTGCCGGACGGACCAAGGTCGCGGTCGGTTCTGGGCCGTGGCGGAGCAGGGGGACCGGCGGCCGGTTCCGGGCCGCCGGCGTCAGAACAGAGGGACCGGCCCTTGCCGGTCCCATGGCGGAGCAGCCGGCCGGCCAGAGCGGGCCAGCCGGTCAGGGGAAAACCGGGGGTTCGTAACCCCCGGTCGGCTAGCAGGTGCGGCCCCCCACATGGGGGCCGTGGGTTCTCAACGTGGGGGGCATTGCCCCCCCCCCCTTCACTGCTCGGCCGTTACGGCCGAGCCGCCTGGTCGCTGGTCACGCCAGCGTGCCGGGCCGGACCAGGACCCGGTTCGGGTCGACCCGGTTCGGGCCGACCCTGGGGGTATCTGGCCAGGTTGGACCGGGCCCGAACCCCCCTAATACCGAACCTCTTTCGGTTGATTTCCAATAACTTGAACTACGGGCCTCCGATCGACGCACCGTCAATTACGTAGTGATCCTTGGATCGAGACGGTTGTTTCGGTATATTACACTTAGGGTTTCGGAGAACTTTGGATTCAGCCGGGTTGGTTCGTACACGAAACCAACCAGGCCCTCGGAGCGGAAATGCTTATAACTTGAGCTCCGGACGTCCGATTGACGTGCCATCAACTTTTTTGGATTCCTCTAAGTGAGACGGACCTTTTGACTTACTACGCTCGAGGTTTGGATGCAGTTGGAGTATGGTCGGGTTGGTTTTGAATTAAAAACCAACCGGGCCCCTAGGACGAAAAAGCCAATAACTCTCAGACTGGGCGTCCGATCGATGCGCCGTCTGTCACGTTGAGTTCCTGTTGACGATACGGAAATTTTGGATACATCAACTCTAGAATATGTGTCAATTGATGTATCAGACCCTCGGATCGTGGAGCGGACCCTCCTGAACGAGCTTGCTGTGTGCGGGAACCCTAGAACTGGCTGCGACTGCGAGGACGACGACTGTACAGAAATCCTCTGTGGATTCGACAGCGACGACTACAACACTTAGTGATCCTATGTGGATCAGTGCTACCGATCCTGTGTAGGTCAGCGCTCAGCGGTCCTGTGTGGGCCAGCGCCTACAGATCTTGTGTGGGTCTGATCCTGTGTGGGTCATTGCGGGGGTTAGTTACCTATCGATCCTGTGTGGGTCAGATCCTGTGTGGGTCATTGCAGGGGTTATTTACCTATTGATCCTGTGTGGGTCAGATCCTATGTGGGTCATTGTGGGGGTTAGTTACCTATCGATCATTTGTGGGTCATTACGGGGGTTAGTACCTATCGATCCTTTGTGGGTCCAATGGCTTAGATGAATCAGTGGCTATATCTGATCATCTCTATCGTCATACGAATAAGTATACATGTGTGAGTTGAATCTTGAATTGCTTTCCTATGTGGATTACGTTATGCTTTCCTATGTGGATCGAGTTGTGATTTTCTGTGTGGATATGATCGAACTTGGGCTCGGAGGTTGGAGCGAACTGGAATTGATGACTTAGGTATATGTATGGGAATATACCTAAGTAGAGTCGGATGTTACTTTGTGATTGTATCTTTCCTTTGTGGATTATCCTTTGTGGATTCTGGGAGACCTTCAGGGGTCTCGGGGTCCCTACTGAGTAGATTATACTCACCCCTGCACGAGCTTCGCCCGCACCACGTTGTGTTGGTTGCAGAATACGGACAGTGCTGATCGTGGTTGAGGCTTGCAGAGCAGGTCGGTACCTGGAGGTGGACTATTGGGCAGGACGTACACGGAGCGGACGGCTGGACCCGAGGAGATGTAGAGGATATCTGTACCCACCCTTCAGGTGGGACTTCCAATGACGGCTCGAGGCTGCGGCTTTACTTTCAGTTGTTGTTTTCCCTTTCCAGTTGTACTTTACTTCTAGTTTGGGTTTGTATTTTGGCCCACTTACTTTTCCGCACTTACTGTTGTACCCAATTTTTACTTAGTGTTTATTTCTACTGCTTTCTTGCTCTGTGGTGTTTGTTTACTTTACAAAGGCAATGCCTTCCCTTTTTACCTGGAATTACGCCTTGGTGCTAGTCGCCAGCCCCTGGCCTATAGAAGGCGGGCTTGGGGTAGTCATGGCACGGGGCCCGAGGACAGGTCGTGACAGTATAGAGTTGAACTTTGTAGGGGATCTAGGAGAGAATCTAGAGGTGATGTATGTTATGAATTGTTACCACCACCACCCCCAGGTGGTCCCCACTAGGCTCAGGGAGTTGGTGGCCGAAGGGGAGGGTAGATACAAGAGCCCTAGGCTTATGACTCAAAGGCTCTAGAGATGATACAAGGTATAATATGTGTCTTCTCTACCTTAGATTCAGTATTTATAGGCACGAACATGAGCTACTCATTTTTTTCCACTAATCTAGTTAGAGAATTAGAGATTTTAGTTGATCCCTTGGATCAACCCATGCACTTATAGACTCTTATTAGAGAAACTTAGCAATCACACACTTTTTCCAATGGTGTGACTTGGCTCTTAAAGGTGATAGTTTATTTTGGGATCTCTTTATAGAAATTATGAGGCCTTATGATGTCATCTTACATATGGATTGGTTATATGTAGTTCAATCCCTAATAGACTATTTTTGGTAGAGGATATGTTGTGTCCATAATGATGAAATGACATTCTCATTTTTTGGTGAAAAGGAAACCTAGAAAGTGTAGGATGGGATCATGCATAGGAGTTTAAAACCAATTACACACCAATTGGCTAGAATGACTCTTGGTGTAGTGGATGTTATAAGCTTTTAGTTTCCTATAGTGGTGGCAGAGTACAAGGACATATTTCCTGAGTATGTTCTAGGTTTACCTTCCCATCTAGATATAGACTTTTTTATTTATCTACACCTCGATATGGACCCAATATCTATGCTATCATATCGGATATCTCCCAAATAGATTTATGAGATGAGGGTGAAGTTGGAGTACTTACAGAGGAATGGATTTATTATACCCCGTGTTTCACCCTGGGCCGGCCCAATGTTGCTCGCTAAGAAGGTGAATGGGTGGTTAAGGTTGTGTGTGTATTATCATCACCTAAATTAGTTGACCTTAAAGAACAAGTATACACTACTGAGGATCGATGACCTCTTTGATCAATTGAGAGGGGCAAGATGGTTCTTGAAGATTCACCTTGGATTGGGATATCACCAGTTGCGAGTAAGGGATGAGGATATACCAAAGATATCTTTCTAATGTCATTATGATCATTATGAGTACTTGGTGATTTCATTTTGTGTGAATAATTCCCAAACAATGTTCATGGGACTCATTAATTAGATATTTCATCTTTTCTTAGACTGGTTTGTGGTAGTCTTCATTAACAATATTCTAGCATACTCAATATACAAGGAGGAGAATGTGAGACACTTGAGGATGGTCCTGGACATACTCTGAGAGCACCCACTATGTGGTAATATCTCTAATTTCTAGTTATGGATTTAGGAGGTCCACTTCTTGGGATATGTTATCTCAGTAGATAGTGTAGTAGTAGGCCTAACAAAGGTCGAGGTAGTGTTAGCTTGGGAGATACCTAAGAGTGTGATGGAGGTGAAGATCTTCTTTAGTTTAGAAGTATACTATAATATATTTATACTTGATTTATCCAAGATACCATCTCCCTTGATAGCTTTGAATCGAAATGGGTAGCCTTTCATGTGGACAGATAGGTGCCAACAGGCTTTATAGGAGTTGAGGTCGATATTGACGTACACTCCCATATTGAGATTGACGGAGAAGGGTGTTAAGTACATAGTGTTTTGTGATGCATCATGGGACAATATTATTTTTGTTATGATTCATAGTTAGGAAGTTATTTCCTATGGTTCACATTATTTTATACCACATGAGAAGAGCTACGTGACCCACAATCTTGAGCTAGCAACGGTAGTCTTCACACTGAAGATGTGGTGACTTTACCTTATGGGTGAGTGGTTTATCATCTATTATGACCAAAAGAGCCTCAATTATATCTTCTCTCAGAAGGATCTTAACTTGAGACATATGTGATGGCTAAAGTTCCTCTAGAAATATGACTTTGATATTATCTATACCCCTTGGAAGGGGAATGTGGTAGCAGATTCCCTCAATAGGAGATATTTTTTGCAATTATTGAGTGAGGCATCAGAGTAGTTGGCCTTATTAAAATTATCCTTTATGGATGGGTATGGATCATCTTACCTATAGTTGATTGTTGTTACCCCTCCGCTTTTACAGTATGTTAGGGAAACATAGCTTGGGGATACCAACAGTGATACCCTACATACTCAGATATCCACTGGACATAATCTTTATAGATTTTATGAATGTGGGGATCATAACATTATTTTAATAAGATAGATGATGGTAATATTTTCACTAAGAGAGGATAAACTGAGTGAGTTTCATACTTCACCCTTATAGGTACTTCCATGTGTGGTGAATATGCACCAAGACCTTTAGTGGTAGTTCTAGATGCCATGGATGAAGAGGTGTGTTGTAGATTTTGTATCTCAATGCCTTACTTATCAACAAGTGAAGGTTTTTCATTGGGTTCTAGTGGGTTTGGATCAACCCCTTGAGGTTATATAGTGGGAGTGGGATGGTATATCTGTGGATTTTGTGACGGGGTTACCATGTACATCTAGAGTACATGATGCTATCTAGTTGATTGTAGATTGACTCACCAAGTCAATCCACTTCTTATATATCTAAGAGTAGAGATCAATAGATATCTTGGGATGCCTTTTCATACAATAGATAGTTCGGCTCTATGGAGTTACCTCGACAATCATTTCAGATTGTGATGCTCACTTCACATTGTGATTATGGAGAGGATTGTTGAGGCCTTTAGGACTCAGTTGCATTTGAGCATGGAATTTCACCCCCAAACTGATAGTAAAACTAAGTAGACCATTCAGTTCTTGGATTACAAGTTCCAGGATTTCATGTTATACTTTTCCATTGTTGGTAGGATCACCTACCCTTGGTGTAATTTTAATATAACAACAGCTACCATTACACCATCGGTATGGCTCCATTCGAGGCCTTGTACAGGTGAACCTATAGGTCCCCACTATGTTGGACTAAACTAAGAGAGTCAGAACTTATGGGACTGAATTTGGTGCAGGCCATGATAGAGAAGGTGAAAATCATTGAAGATAAAATTATAAGTTCACAGATCTATCATAAATTCTATATAGAATAACGACGGAGGCCTTTGGAGTTCAATGAGGGAGACCATGTGTTCCTGAGGATCTCACCTTAATGTGGGTTGTGGAGATTTTGTTAGGATTTAAAGATATATATGAAATTAATTGTCCCTTTCCAGATGCTTTGTAGAGTCATAGAGGTGGTCTATCGCTTGTCTCTACCCCCACAGTTGGACTAGGTACACGATGTCTTCCACGTGTCGCAGTTGAGGAGGTACGTGAAAAATATGTCGCATGTTATCAACTAGGGTGTGATGGATATTTAGGGTGAAGCTACTTTTGTAGATTACTCAACATAGATTAAGGATCAGTAGGATAATTTCTTTTGTGGGCATTCAATTTTCCTAATGAATGTCTGGTGGCAGCATGAGAATCTTTAGAAGTGCACCTGGGAGCGGAATATTTGGATACAAGCCCAGTACACTCATCTCTTTCAATTGTATTTTGTTCTACTTTATGGTATATAAATCTCCAAGGTGGGTATAATTTAATGAGTTTTATTTTTTCATGTATTAATTTGGATATTATATGGATTATTTTCTAAGATAGTCACTAAGACGGTGTGAGATTTTGATGCTTGGTAAGCCTGAAATTAATTTTTGAAATATATTGAATATATTAAATATCATGCATGGGAAGTTTTCCTGAAAAATTGGAATAAATATTAAATGGAGGCTTGAATTAAAAATATGAGGTCACTATTGATTTTAGAGCATGGGTTTTACCATAGGAACAACATAATCTTTGTCGACGTTGAGTATTTGGTTAAAGGGAATCACGGGCGTAAATAATAAATTAAAATTATTTATTTATTTATTTATTTATGTTGATTTAGTGACCTTTATTTTCCATCTTTAATATATGGTTATAAGTAGATATCATGGTTGAATTATTGACCCAGGAGATCTAGAGGACCGTTGGAGGAGATATTTCTTGTTGGATGACATCAAATCGGATCAAGATCGAAGATTGTTGTGCCATCAGAATATGAGGATCTCACCACCGAAAATGATATGGAATCATTATTTATTAGTGATTGATCCATATCAAGGTAGGATATTTGTTTTATGTGGATTTATCCCTGTTTTATTATTTCTATGAAGAACAAAAATCAATCAACCAATAAATTGATTTGTGAATAAAGTATATTGCGAGTATAGGTTAGATTATCTGAGATTGATGGATTTATATTGTTGATTATATTATATCTCTTCATTTTTCATTATAATGGAAAAAAATTGAGGCCAACATGAACATTGTTTGTGGTACATTCCTCTTGTTTCTGATTTGTACATTTCTTACCCCATTCTTTGTTTGTTCATTTATAGCATTCTCTTTGGCCGATGGTTCGACAAATACCAGGTAATTAATTGTTGTGCACCTATTTTTTGGTGAAATAGATTGATACCATAGATCTGAGTTTGGATTAATTATTTGATTGAGCTACGATGATGTATTGAGACCAATACATGGTTCTTTGTGTGTGTTTTGGAATGTATCTATCGAAATATTCAATGGAGGGGTTTTTTCCATGCAATTTGGTGGATGAATTCCGATGAGCGATGACAGCAAGGCTCGATCAGACCAATTCTTGGAGGTATCGGAGTCGTAGTGGAAGTTTTTGGGCCAGGTATTTTAAAAATTTTCATCTTTGGGATGATGATACTTGTCATCTCTGATGATCTTATTCCTAGTATGGTCTGAGGATCTCATGTAAATTAAACATAGCATAAAACATAAACCGAAAACATACCTTTAATATCTGAATCTATGCTCGACATATGTTTCTTATTTGTAATCACTTCTTGAAGGATCTATAGAAGGATCCCTCTAGATCATCCACACATGCTTCAAAAATCTTCTAGAGCATCGATCGTTGAATTCTGGGTGCTAGCGCGGAGATCTGACGACACCTTCAACACCCTGACAATCACTGCATCGTTGATCTTTTGATGTGTGAAGGAGAACTCAATCTGAATGCCTAGATCAAGTGATTCACTCTCTAGTAAGTGGGAGAGGAGAGAGAGGATTTGGAAAAAAATTCATGAATATTATGTTTTGAGAGAGCCTCTCTCTCTATTTATAGTGGACGTTCTAAATACCTAGTAGGGTTCCCCATCCCCCATTTATTTAACACCCACTAAATAAATAATTATGCCGAACTAAACTATGTCAATATTATTTATTATTTTTATTACATACCTATAATATATATTAAATATATTACATGATAAACCCAATTTATTAACTTAACTCGTAATTCCCGCTTAATATTAAACGAACCTAGAATATTAAAATAATATTTGTTTGATTAATATTACTTCCCATATTTACTTAACTTGTAAATACATTTAATAAATAAATTCAATACCAATTATTATTTACTTTAATAATATGAATTTATTTATTTATTGATGATCGATGACTTGGAAAACACTGGGAGCCTGTGATGGGGCCCACCATATCCGATATACCTATTCAACTGAATAGGTAGGATTCTTGAAAACACTATTGTGTTTGACCCTCTAGGCCATTATCTCAATACCAGTGAATAAAATATAGAGACCTAGAGTGGAATCCAGAAACTCATCAAGTCCCTTAAAGAGATAAGGATGGTCATGGTAACAACAACAAACCTATAGACACATATTGTTTACTATAATCTATTTTTCTTTAGATATATCGTAAATTAGGACGCACACTTGTGTCATCTCCCTTTTCTTGCTTTATTATTTGTTTATATAACCAGATAGATTTACCTTTAGACTACCATGGATAAGGATTTATAAATGTACTACCATCCTAATCAACAAGTCCTAAGAAATATTACTTCCTCAACCTAAAAGCGAAAAATCATTTCTTGACCATTCAACCAATGTCGTACCACCAATGATGCACCCAACACAAGCTACCACACCACGATTTCAATATCATGTTTTTTCCTTGAATCAAAGTATGCAATAAAATGGCACACATTGATAATGATATCAATTCAGGATACCAATACACATGTCTATAGATATGAACAACCAATGACACCTGAAACATGCAGTGTTCTTATTGACGGTTCTATCCTCATGATCTCACTACTATAGATCACCAAGTGAAAATTTCATGAGAAGAAGTATCAATGCTTATGATCCCCCAACACCTGATAGTAAAACATCAAATAAGTCCAGTTAGTATAATGTGTCTAGGCCATTGGATCTCTATTTAAGATTAATTTCATAGTATCTTGAGATTCTCATTATAGCCTAGGATATACTATAACCTTTTGATACGATAATTAATCTATAGAAACTACTATTAAATGGTGGATGAAAAAATATATACACTATAATGGTGAGAATAAATCATGTATATCTAATTGTACACATGATATGGTAATAAAAATTAATGTTCAAGTTGGTTCTACAGCACCTACTATTACAACACTCCCACTTTCACTAGCACCAACTTGATAACTAACCTTGTTAGCTCTCACAGGATAAAGATCATGTTTCTATTGAGTAACGACTTTAGCTTTTGGGTCTGTTATGTTTCCACTATGTGTATTTTCTACAATATGTTACCTCGCCTCATTGAGTAAAACTTCTCAAGAGATGGAAACCATGAGTATTTCCTTTTTTCCATTGTTAAAACTTGACATCTTGGCTAGTACTAGTAAAAAATTTATTGTTATGATAAAATATTACTGGGTAGGTATGATTCCAAGAACTGGAACAAATCATTGCATTTAATACCTACTTCTTAGATGCCTTAGAAGTTATAACATACCTGGTTTTTGTAGTTATGGATACCACTGGATTTTATGAGCTTGTCTCACTCATCACCTTAGACTAACTATGATACTAGATAAAATTTATCTAAGGAATACTATTTTGTGTCCCCTAGAAACTAGTATCCCTTATTCTCCACATACCAGGTACATATCTTTTGTACTTTCCCAAGTACAATCAGATAGTACTGACTACTTTACTTGCAGTTCTCCTAGAAATAAATGATGTTTTCCTATTATATAGTATATGTTGGAAATATCATTTCTTTTACATATCATTACATACATGATTGATCCATCTATAAAGTGTATGGAACTCAACTCACCACTTAATCTCCTCTAATTTTTATTGCATGTCTACTTGGAGAGATTTATGCCACGTGACACTAAAAAAATTATTTTTTTAAATTGTTCCAACTTGTATTTTTCAATATTGTATCATTATATGTACAATTGACTAGGTCCAAGTAACCGTTAGATCTACCTTGGTAGATCCTGTTCCCTAGAACATAGGTTGATACTTTAAATCAATCACTAGATAATTACTTTCAACCTTGTCATAACTAGTTGTAAGACCAATATATGTTTTCAAACATATTTCTCTTGGAAAACTATGGCACTCTCACTAACCTCTGGTAGAAACATGGAAGATATTCATTCCAAATTAATATTCTATGATCGATATGCTTACTTTAATCCTAAACTGGATTTAAGTAACTTTCACCCTTATTGGAATTTGGTGATGTCGCCATCCCTTTCTGGTTGTGTCATATAGACACATTCCATGAAAGTTCATCTTGATATCCAACTACCAATTAAATGATCATATAAAGTGGCTATTAAAAGTAAAATTTTAATGGATTTAGGAATAATTAATTGTTATAACCAATCAATCCTTATTGGTATTGTTCTTGTAGAATCCATGTGTCATCTCATTTGAATACCCACCATAGTATTCAAAATATTAATCTCCTTTTCAATTTGATACATTGAATCCATTATCCAATTTTAATTGGTCTTGTAAATTTTTTATAAATTCCATTTACTACCTACTTGTAGGAATTATTATTATCATTAAATAATGCATCACCATCCATAGTGAATAAAACAATCACTATGGTTTTAACCTTCCTACATGGTATGTATCTCTTGAAAATTCTTGTTCTACATATCTTGTGAAACTTTTTCATATATCAACTACATGTGCATCTCTATCATTGACTAAACCCAATTAAATTTGGCTCTAACTATCTCAAGTAGAGATGTGCGCCCTTTTATATAAATGTAGTCTATCACTTAACTACCACTTTTCTATCTTATAAATTTATGTAATATCCTAATAAACTATAAGGATAATAACTTAGATGCACAATGTGTTCATCTTGATGCAAGTTTGTTTATATCCTAGAAAACTCTTTGCATCTAAACACATGTTCTTATGAAAGTATGGATTTCCATCATATTATTTCTCATATGATATCCATTTTTCATCATATTTGGCATATGGTTATGAGATATCACTATTATTTTCAAAGAACGTCTTGAAATATAATGGAAGTCAAGTGGAAACATTGATACTACTTACATCATGAATCTGATGTATAAAATTTGTATTTGAGAATTTATCTACACTACATTTTATTGATCAATGTTAACATGTATGACTCGTAATTTATTCTCCTTATTGATATTATAACCATGATGTTGATAAGGTAATGTGCATTTAGTAATTTCTCCATGCTACATTATACTGATCGATGATTTCTTGGTCTAGATATTCTTCAGCATGTTGGGCCAAAGAAACCCATATATTCTAACCATGAAAATAGAATAATTCATATTCTCATTCATTAATTATTTAATGAATATTATGAAGTGTATTTATACCACTAGCTCACCCTTGGAATAGTTTAGTCTCTCTTGCTGAACTAATTCTAAGAGATTTGTGGCATACCTTTATTTTTAAAGTTTTTTTATCTAAACTAAATCAGTATATACATCGATAATACCAAATGTGTTTTGGTATAATAAGTATAAACACCAATATGGGTATATCCTTGGTGCCTAATTTTAGTTTTTCTTGAAAAATAATTATCTTTCCACAACTAGGTAAATAAGTCTTACATTTTATATTCATCAAGCATTGCCTATGATTTAAGTATCACTAAACTATTAGTTGAGTATTAAACACCAGAAACAACATTCATTTCAAAACCTAGAATAATGTCTCCTTGTGTCCAAAGTACACATGAGATAAATTTTTTGGTTATACTCAATAATAGTTTTACAAGAATCATTCACTTGGAAATAATAAGTTATGTGTTTCTCATCGTTGACTTAGGAATCACCCTTTCTCAGCCACTTAGAGAATACACTTGACATCTTGTAATGTTTCTATTACTTACTTGGTTATTGTATTTAAATACACATATATGAAAGTAATATTGTATTTAATACTCAAGTAGTATGTCAAAACATTAAATTGATTAATATATGTGAAGAATAAGTGGTTACTTGCTTCTTCAATTAAATTCAATTATTTTAACTTCCATAGAATTTATTTCAAGTTATGTGATGAAAATAAACTCATGTTTAATAACCAACCTCTATCTTTGAAGGAAGATGTAAATGTGTCTTTGTATTTGGTCTTTCCATTTTCCTTATTTCCTTGTATTTCAACTTATTAACCATAATAATTAAATATTAATCTATCTTTAATATTCTTATTTCTTGTATAATTTTACCCAAAAAGTAATGAATAATTTACTCTATCATTTTCACTTTGAAATATTAAAATAAACTGCAGTAATTAGGTGAAAAAGATGTAAGAATGGTATGTATTTGAAAGCTCATGATCCACCTTTCATATTTACACAAATCTAGTGTAATTATTACTCATTCATATTTTTCTTCACTTTCTCCTTACAAAATTCTTAGAGATGAGACAACATGAGATATCATCCATCTTTGGATGTTGCAATCACAACAAACATTAGACATTGGTGATAAAATTATGACATAACCATCATATGATTCATTCATGAGTCTCCTATAAGTATCTTTTACACCCTCACTTCCTGAGATATCTTAACAGGTATTGGGACACCATCACCCTAAATTTCTTATATCGTAGTAGTGTGTGCAAGCGTCTATACTATAATTATAAATTCACACTAGTTTGGGCATAAAATTTTCCATTATTTATCATAGTATTTATTATAGTATTACTTTCAATTTTATACAAAAATAAATTCTAACAGATTAGTAATTTTATATTGATTACTAATTTTAGACATTATTGATTAATTAATTAAATCATTAAATGTATCTCACTATTTTATCATATTCTAGGAACCCTCAGTACTAGAATCAAAATACTTTTTCGCTTGAGTATTTTAGTGGCAAGGATACTTGAGAATCCCCTCATATTCTACAAGTTATGGCTATACCACTACTCAGAGAGTTCAAACTATGATTTTGGCTGGTTAGCCGCCTTAACTCACAACTCTTGGATCTGTTGAGTAAAGTTCTAGCTTCTTATAATCATAACATTTATTCCATCAATGCTTGACTCTAAAGTGATAGAAAGTTAGATATGGATAATACTTACTACCATTTTAGTTAATCCATCTCATCATTATCATAAGAACTCTCCATTAGTAAGAGGTGCCCTCGGCTATGGCTGATTGAGCACCTCGTGCACCTGGTTGTGTTCAAATTCAAACGATAGAAGGCATTTGTGACTTAATATTTCTTTGAAAGCTTTTGTGTTTTTCACTCGAAGAATGCAATCCATTTTAATCAATCTTGTTCACACTATGTTGTCAAACTCACAACTGAACATTAATAGAAAAACATTCATCGCTTCTTTATATGTTTTATTATTTATTATTTTATGTATTTTCCCGCTGTTATAAAATGAATAAAATAATAAATAAATGAATAAATAAAATCTACTACCCGGCTATTTTTGAGCATCTAATATTGATTAATCTATTTAAATTCAATGTAACAACCATGATCTAGTGGCATCATGTCTGAGTCATTTGCTTGACCTGTGATGCAACTCATCCTCGTCCAGTATGTCCACTGCTCGTCTGGATTTCATCTCGTCTGGGGCGGGGTCCACATCATTCATCGTCTTTGTCAAAGTGTACTACCTCATCATGGCGAGGTCCACATTTTTCATCGTCTTCATCAAGGTATACCACCTCATCTTGGTGGGGTCCACGCCATACATAATCTTCATCCAAGGTACAAAAATACCCATGTGTAGGCGAGGGGGACTAAGTGCTGCAATGTACATCAGATAAAATGGACATGCAGGCCCTTATACATTTTGACCGAAAAATAAAAAGACGATGCTAAAACCGTATAAATTAATTACAATCATCGTACGTAGTTAAAATAATTAAATAAATAAATGAAAACATACATTGATCGGGTCATTACTCAAGACTAGTAAAGGTTAAAATGCACAATAAAAATTAAATTGCAATAATTTTAGTGTGGGGGTATTTTAATTTAATTAAATGAATTAATTAACTTTAAATAATTTAATTTTAATCAATCCCCTATTAATTTATTTTATTTCCAAAAATTAAATTAACTAATTAATTTAATTAAATTCAAAAACTAAATTAATTTATTCTAGGTATTAAAATTATAATTTTATAATAAAAATTAATATTTTAATTAATTTAATTTAATTCTAAAATTAAATTAATTAATTATATTAATTTAATTATTTTGGACCCTGAAACCCCCCCATAGGCCCAAAGAGAGTCATGATGAACTCGTGTGAACTTGTTTCATGACATGCAAAGCACATGTAGGGTAATTCTGGGTTAGGCAGACCTATCTGAACCATTTTTTGGTCTGATTCGAGTCTGGAATAAGGGTACCTCGTGGCCTTTTAGTGACTCAGCACCTGCAAAGGTGGCGAACTGGGTGGCCGACTCGCCAGATATGGGATTCCGGATCCCAATAGAGGTCGTTGGTCGCACTAAGGGTTTATGAAGAGGGAAATCAACTTTTGGGACCTGACCAACCAGAAAACGGCTGACATCGACAGTCCAGCACTGGTGGAGGGGAGTGGCATGTGGGACGAGTTTTTTTTATACACGTTTTTATAAAAAAAAATTGAAAAACTGCCTAGGTCAATTTTTTTTAAAAAAATACGCTACAAAGGCGACATCTGCGATTCCTCCTTTGCTCCCCCACGCCGCCTTTGGCCCGGATCGATGACATGGCAAAGGCGTCCGGGGGAGTCCGCCTTTTGCCTCAGGGTAAGGTGAAAGGCGGCTTCTGCGATGCCGCCTTTGGCCATACGCAGAGGCAAAAGGCGGCTTCCGCAATGCTGCCTTCGCCTGAACTCCCTATAAAAGGGTGGCCACCCCCCCCCCCCCCTCTCCTCACTTGATCATTGCGTTCCTCTCTCCCTCCTCACTTCATCTCTCCGAATTTCTCTCTCTCCCTAAAAAATTCCTTTGTTGTGCAAGTTTTTACGAAGCTTCATTTAGAGGTATGTTTCTTTATTTAATTTAATGTTTTTATTTAATTAATTTAATTTTGTTTAGTTTTAAATCTTTCATTTGTTAAGTAGTTTAGGTAGTTCTTAATATTTGGTTATTTAGTTTTTGTAATTAGTTATATATAGTTTTAAATAATTATTGTTAGGTAGTATAGATTAAGTATAGATTAACTTAAGATTAAGTATTTAGAAATTTTGGTAGCTTAAAGATCATGTGGTTATCTATGCAATTAAATTCTTATCTGGATACAAACAAGTGTATGTGGCTCTGGCACAGATGTACATAGGGGTAAAACCTGAAAACACCACTTTGAGCTAGACTCGAACGGGAACTGGTGCACAATAATGGGCCTTGCTGCATCCTGGTTTGACACTCCCGGGGAATATGCTTAAGATGATTCATATTTTCTTTATAAACTACTAAAATTTCTAAGAGAAGAAAAAGAAAATCAGTATATTTATCAATGATAAATGATAAATATAATGTTATAGAATCAAATAAGGATATAAGAATTAACGAATTAAAGTTATTATTAGTTAATTATAGAATAATAGAATAATTAACGATTAGTTATTATTAGTTAATTTTAGAATAATTAATAAATAACATAGTATTAAAACATGGATTCATATAATGATTAGCTAATGATACTGATAAACATATAAAGTGAAATGAAGAATAACAAACAAAGTAAATAAAAAGGCGCTCTAAAATTACATTCTAATAAATATCATATGGTCAAACATCAGTAGCTTAGTTTATGGTATAGAAAGGTGCACTAAAATTACATTCTAATAAACATCATATGGTCAAACATAATTTTTAATATTTGTTACACTATCATAATTTTGATGAAAGAAACATTTTTGACGTAGAGAGCCTTGTTTGCCTGTGTGTACTGTTATGGGGAGATTATTCAAACTGAGCAAGGAGCTTCTTACAGTACACAACCAATTACGGTGGTTAGTACAGTTGATTGTGTTACCATAAGTGACCTTCAAGAGAGAATTCGTGTTTCATTAAATCTGGGACCCGATCAAGAGATCATGTCTATGAGCTATAGATATTTTCAATTTCCAACAACACTGTGGCATATAGCTTGTCCATTGGTTGCTGATATGCAGTGGGTCCAAGCAATTAATTTATTTTCTCAACGGTTAGATGGTACCATGATGGAGTTACACGTTGTTGTTGCTATTGTAAAATAACAACGTCCACTTGTACAAAGACGTAGAAATACAAGATTGGTTGAAGATAGTCTACCCCATAAAATTGAGCATATTCCAAATGATGCAGCAGAAGAGGACAACCTAGATGATCTCCTGGATATACATGTCAATCCAAATTTTGATGAGGAGTTTCGTAATGATGGATCAGATGGCGACAACAGTGCTGATGAGGAGGGACCAACAGAAGATAGAGAGGAGGTTTTGAGAAATACAATTGTTGTACATCAACCTCGGTCAATAAATCATCCACCACTCTTTTCATCTTGGTCAAAAGCAATGACACGCGTTCCTGAATTCGATAATACTATTCTCACACCGACAATTGAGTTCCCTGGAGTTGTACCAGATAGGTTTAGTGAGGTGGACAAAACCTTATATATTGGAAGGAATTTTCCTAGTAAAGATGCCTTAAAAAGCACGTTAAAGAGATTTCATATTGAGAGACACTTCAACTATGTAGTTCACGAATCATGTTGTAGTAAATATGTTATACGGTGTGTGAAGTATGGGGATGATTGTAGATTTCTCTTAAGGGCTATTCCATACATTACATTTGGAGGTTGGATAATCTCAAGGATTGAGGCGGCTCATACTTGCGTTCAGCCAAGTCTCACACAAGATCATACTTCATTGGATGCAGAATTTGTGTCATCTATTGTTGTTGAGATGATTAGGACATTTCAAGATGTTCCAATATCCCTTATGCAATAGAGGATTCTACAAACATTTGGTTATAAGATTTCCTATAATAAGGCATGGATGGTGAAACAGAAGGCAATTGTGAAGGTATATGGTGATTGGGATGACTCATATCGAGTATTGCCACAATTGCTAGACATACTGAGGCATCATAACCAAGTTGTCTTCCATCTGGATACAAACGAACATGTGTCTTGTGATAATCGACTTGATCCATCTCGTGTTCAATTTCATCGGTTGTTCTGGGCATTCCTTCCTTGTATCTCCTCATTTCGTTTTTGCAAACAATTTATTCAGATTGATGGAACATTTCTATATGGAAAATACAAGGGCATATTGTTGATTGCGGTAACCCAAGATGGAAAACGTTCACCTCTTCCGCTTGCCTTTGCCATTGTAGAGAAAGAAAACTATGAATCATGGAGTTGGTTTCTGGCATGTATCAGCAACCATTTCACCAACATTCAGGAAGTTTGATTGATATCTGATCGCCATCGAGCAATTAATGAGTCAATCAATGCAGATCCTGATACATGGAGACCCCCAAATGCACATCATCGGTTCTGCATTAGACACATTTCTCACAATGTGCATAAAAAATTCCACAATGAACCGATGAAGAAGGCAATCACGAGGCTTGGTACGTATTTTAATCGTTCTATTTTACTGTTTCATTATAAAGATAAAATCAATTTATGGGAAATATCATCTACGGTTTGTAGAATATGAGTCGAACCAATGATGATTTGAAAAACGTTTTGAACAAATTCGTCAGGCTAATCAAGAAGTTTATGATTATATGATGCGGATTCCAAAAGAGAAATGGACATTGACATACGACGGGGGAAAGAGGTACGGACACATGACGAAAAACATTGTGGAGTGCATCAATTGTATCTTCAAAGGAATTCGCAAGCTACCTATAACTGCCTTAGTTCAGGAGACATTATATCGATGTGTGAATTACTTTGTGGATAGACAAAAACTAGCATCATACGGAATACATCAAGGGATAAGATATGGAAGACACTTTCAACGAGAGATTGAAAAAAATATTGAAGAAGCTTCTGGTTATCACGTCTGTCTCTTTTGAAGAGAAGACTCTCGATTTGAAGTTCAAGAGCGTTCAGACCCCATCACAAATCGCGTTGGTGAAAAAATGGTGGTATTACTGGAAACAAGGCAATGAAAATGTGGAAACTTTCAGGCCTTACGGTTTCCATGTACACACGCCATTGCAGCATGTGCCTCTGTGAACATCTCATGGGAAGCATATGTTGATCCAGTGTACTGGATGGATATCATTGCTAACTGTTATGCTGCACCATGGACACCTATTGGGGAGTATCGTTATTTCCCAATGCCTGAAGGCCAGCCGATAGTGATACCTGACATGAATCGGTTACGTCCTTGTGGGAGACCAAAGGCGAGTAGGATGCGTAATGAGATGGACTGGCCTCAAGAACAAGGACAGATTTTGTGATGCACAATATGTCATAAAGAAGGTCATAACTGGAAACGATGCCCTAACGTTGTTGGGTCGACTTCATAGTCTCATTCATAATGGTGTATTGTCTTCATTGTGACATTCCCATATTGTAAACTAAATGTTGTTATCTCTTCTTTATTCCTCAGTTTTATAAATCCCAAACATCTAAGATAAGTTTTCATATTAATATTCATGATTTCAAGAAATAACTTTAAATATGAGATAATAGAATTTATTTCAAAAATCTGAAAGCGAAACACTTAACCCATATTGAAAAGTAAATGTCAGTTAACCCATTAACATGTTTCTTGGACATTAATATTAAAAAATTTAACCCTAAACCCTCCAACCTAAACCCCAATCTAAACATACATGATATTTTAGCAAACTGTTCTATAACAAATTTATAGTATCATAATAATTAGCATAAGATATTGAATACATACAGTTAGATAAATTCTAAAAACATCATTACTAATTGACATGGTTTATCTTACTCCAATCCATAAGTAGTTAATCATAAAGATCCCCCAAAATATGTGTAACCAAATTCAAGACTCAATATTTTAGATAACATAACATATTTCATATTAATATTCATGCTTTCAAGAAATAACTTTAAATATGAGATAATAGAATTTATTTCAAAAATCAGAAAGTGGAACTCTTAACCCATATTGAAAATTATATGTCAGTTAACCCATTAACATGTTTCCTGGACGTTAATATTAAAAAATTTAACCCTAAACCCTCCAACCTAAACCCCAATATAAACATGCAGGATATTTTAGCAAACTGTTCTATAACAAATTTATAGTATCATAATAATTAGCATAAGATATTGAATACATACAATTAGATAAATTCTAAAAACATCATAATGTTATATTTACATTTTACACTTACGACTCATTTTCTTTGTTTATATGCAGATGGATGATACCATACTACTCACTCAGCAGCCTACCCATATTTCGCAGGCCGTGTTAGAGGGTTGTCCAGATCGATTTGTGAAGGTGCTTCGAGTGCACCATTTTCATCACATGGAGCCTCCACATGCCATTAGACCTTACTTGTGTCGTGCTGGCTTCTATGGCCTTGCCGTATCAGATTTCACATTTGTAGATCATTACCTACTTGCTGCCCTCATTGAGAGATGGAGACCAGAGACACACACATTCCACTTTCTTGAGGGAGAGATGACCATCACCCTCTAGGATGTCACAGTGCTTCTCGGTCTGCCTATCCAGGGGAGACCTGTTATTGGACTCACTCGTGTAGCTTGGCCAGACCTTTCTCAACACTTGTCAGGCGTTGATATTTTGTCTGACCGTAGGGCTACAGATGGATCGTCCATATCTATGTGTTGGTTGGAGTCACAGATTCCACATTTACAGGATGATGATGATGAGCAGGCCGTCATGCGTTACGCCCGTGCATATATCTTACGACTCATTAGTGGGACCATGTGTACTGATCACTCGGGGATGCACGTGCATATGATGTATCTACCCCTACTAGAGGACTTTGATCGGGCTGGGATGTACAGTTGGGGATCAGCCTGCTTGGCATACACGTACAGATCATTATGCAGACTATCCCATAGGGACCGTACAGGTCTCAGAGGATGCGTCATCCTTATTCAGATGTGGGCATGGGAGCGCGTCCCAGCATTCTGCCCTGACCTTGCTGGTCCACTGGTCGAGATGGAGGTGTTGCATGACGCTCCGCGTGGACGCTGGTATGATAAGTCATTTCTATTGGTTTTTTATTCTACTATGAGTTATTGACTATAATTTCTCATTATTTTTCATTATCGTTGTATTTTACAGGTGGTGTCAGCGACACAATTTTGACGTGGTTCCGAGAGAGCATTTGGGTGTATATCGGCTACGGTTAGACTGTCTCTTACCTGATCAGGTATGTGGATACAATCTATCACTGTATAACATATTTAATAATAACATCAATTTTGGTTTTTAGTTTGGTGTTTTTTTGAAAAAATCACTTGTCATTTCAGATTTCATGGCTTCCATACTGAAGTATTATAGACCAGTTGTCAGCATACTGCACTGTTGGGCTTGAGGATGCTATGGTTCTAGTGCCCCTCATTCACTTTCATATTATTGAGTGGCAGCAGCCTAACAGGGTCATGCGCCAATTTTTCCGTACTCAACCGATTCCATTACCATCGAGACAGATAGACCAGCTTCATGGGATGAAGCTGACAGGGAGGTAGGATGATGACTGGTCCCAAGTACATGCGAGTTTTATCGACTGTTGGCACAGACGTGCAGAGTTACGTATTTGGGGTGTTCCTAAAAATCGATTCTCTCTTTTAGAGCAGGTTGACTATACACCATGGTATAGACTGAAGTCTATACTGTATCTTACCCAAGCTGGCATAGAGATGCAGAGGATGGTAAGTCAATAAATTTCTATTAGTTTGTTTATTGAATTATTTTCTAATTCCATTTGAATCTACTTGTAGGGAAGTCACACAGAGCAGCTTGTTCGCATGAGTGATGAAGAGGAGGAGGGGGTCTTTAGCCGGGCAGTCGTCCATGCTACAGCACTGGAGGCAAGGGCATCTTTTCATGCACTTTCTGGGAGCATCTTCGCGCGTCTGGCTCAGAGAGAGGAGGTTCCTTCCCCAGAGGAACATCCTGCAGCTGCTGCTGGTGCTGAGGAGCCACGACCATGGTGACGTAGACAGCGTCGTGCTGCACGTGAGGCCTCGCCTATTCCACAGGCAGAGGTCGGGCCTCTAGTAGTCCAGGATCAGCCTATTCAAGATGTGCCTCCGGTGGCATGGGATCCGTCTTTCCTGACAGGATATCTGCAGCTTCTGCTGGTGCTGAGGAGCCACGACCACGGCGACGTAGACAGCGTCGTGCTGCACTTGAGGCCTCGCCTGTTCCACAGGCAGAGGTCGGGCCTCTAGTAGTCTAGGATCAGCCTATTCAGGATGTGCCTCAGGTGGCATGGGATCTGTCTTTCCTGACAGGATATCTGCAGTTCTCTCCATCTTGGGTTCTAGATCCTTCACAACCTTGGATTCTAGAGTCGTCGTCGTCTTGGGGTATAGCTCCATCACAAGCTTCATTCCCCTCTGCGATGGAGGCAGGTCCTTCTACCACCCTAGTGGGAGAAGGATCCGAATGGAAGTATGAGATGAAGTTGACAACTCCTCTCACTGACACACAGATGGAGGATGCGACAGTCAACGTTTCAGTGCCCGAGGATCAGCCTTCTCCAGGTCATCAGACTCCACTGCGCACTCGACACGGACGTCCTATTCGCAGACCACCATGTGGGATGGAATCTCATTTCCACAGACATATGCATTGATTGTACATTATTGTTTACATGTTTTATGTGTACTGAAATCAAAATACTATTATTACTTGTTGGTCAGAGTGGAATCTCAGGAGGGGGTAAATTAGGTTTTATTTATATATATTTATATAACCATACAAACATAATAATAAAACATTAATAATTACTAATTACCTAATTACAAATTATATAATTAATAATTCTATTACTAATTAACTAATTAATTAGTATATAATTAATAATTATATTACAAAATAACTAATTAATTATTAAATAGTAAATAATTATATTACCAATTAACTAATTATATTACTATTTATAAGAGTGCTTACCCTGGAAATCATTCTGCATTTCTGATGTGGGATTCTGGTTCTCCATTTCCTGCATAGAATATTCTGTATTTCCGATGTGAGATTCTGTTTCAAGTACGTGACTTTGAAAGACTATAAAATATAAACTATAAGGCCAATATAAATGAAACTTAAAACATGGATTAAACATAAAACAAATATTTGAAAATAAAAATAATTTCGTAAAAAATATTGATGAAATATAATTTATAAGCTTTCAAAAAACCAACATGAAACTTAAAAATGTTTCAAGCATGTGACTTTGAAAGCCTATAAAATATAAACTATAATACCGATATAAATGAAACATAAAAAACGGATTAAACATATAACAAATAGTCGAAAATAAAAAGAATTTTGTAAAAAATGTTCATGAAAAATAATTTATAAGCTTTCAAACCCACCTACTTGTAACTTAAAATGATTAAAGTATGCGGTTTTGAATGACTAAAATATAAACTATAAGACCAATATAATTTAAAGTTAAAACATGGATTAAACATATAATAATTTATTTAATTATTAAATTAATATTATTAATAATTAATTAGTTAATAATTAATTAGTTAATTAGAAGTTATTAATAATTAATTATATAATAATTAACTAATTAATTAGTAATATAATTATTCAGTATATAATAGTTAAGTATTTAATTACTAATATAATTATAAACATATAATAATTTATTTAATTATTAAATTAATATTATTAATAATTAATTAGTTACTTAGAAATATAATTATTAATTATATAATAATTAATTAGTTGATTAGTAATATAAGTATTAACTATATAATTTGTAATTTGTTAATTAGTGTTTATTAATAATTAATTATATAATAACTAATTAGTTAATTAGTAATAAAATTATCAATTATATAATAGTTAATAAGTTAATTTTTTGAGAAAGATAGAGTCGAGGCCTTTTTTATAATTAGTTAATTAGTAATATAATTATAAATTATAATTATTCATTATAATTATTAGTTATTATTTATTAAAAATTATTATATAATAATTAATTAGTTAATTAGTAATATAATTATTAATTATATAATAGTTAATTAGTAATTAGTAATTATTAATTAGTTAATTAGTAATATAAATATTAATTATAACTATTTATTAAATTATTAATTATTAATTATTACTCATTAATTATTACTTATATAATAATTAGTTAGTTAATTATTAATATAACTATAAATTATATAATAATTAATTATTTAATTAGGAATATAATTATAATCTTTCAAAGTCACGTACTTGAAACATTTTTAAGTTTCAAGTAGGCGATTTTGAAAGCTTATAAATTATTTTTCATTAACATTTTTTTGGAATTTACTTTTGTTTTCAACTATTTCTTATATGTTTAATCAATGTTTAACGTTTCATTTATATTGGTCTTCTATTTTATGTTTTATGGTCTTTCCAATTCACGTAGTTGAAAAATTTTAAGTTTCAAGTAGGCGGTTTTGAAAGCTTATAAATTACTTTTCATCAACCTTTTTTTGGAAATTCCTTTTGTTTTCAACTATTTATTATATGTTTAATCAATGTTTAAAGTTTCAATTATCTTCTTTTTATAGTTTATATTTTATAGTCTTTCAAATTCACGTACTTGAAACATTTTTAAGTTTCAAGTAGGTGGTTTTGAAAGGTTATAGATTATTTTTCATCAACATTTTTTAGGAAATTCTTTTTGTTTTCAACTATTTATTATATGTTTAATCAATGTTTAAAATTTCATTTATATTGGCCTTATACTTTATATTTTATTGTATTTCAAAGTCACGCACTTGAAACAGAATCCCACATCAGAAATGCAGAATGTACTACGCAGGAAAGGGAGAACCTGAATCCCACATCGAAAGTGCAGAATGATTTTCAGGGAAAGCCCTCTTATAAAAGGGAGGCATGGGTAAGAGTTTCTGTCAGAATCCAGACTACTGTAATGGCTGTAGCACTGGATATTTAATTGCAGAGAAATTCTGCTGAAATTTTTTGTTTTGTTTATATATATATATATGAACAAAACAAAACAAAACAAAAATAAAAATAAAAATTTTCAAAAAAAAATTAGGGGAAAGGCGGCATCCGGGATGCCGCCTTTGAGGTACATTTTTAAAAATATTTGTGCCCTAAGTGTTTTCTGGAAAAAAAAATTCTTAAAAATGTAAAAAAAAAATCCCACGTGGGACAGACGATGTGGCTAGAAGGTGGCACCCGGGGCTTTCTGTAAGGGGGTTGGGTTGCTCTGTAGTACATAGCGACGGCAACAAGTCCAATGTGGTGGCCAGCTACAAGTCGCGAAGCGAAGCCGACTGGGTATCTGAGGTAGTGGGGGTAGCCTTTCTTTGATATAGCAGTGGCACTCAGGCAACAAGGAAGTAGACTTAGGGTTCCATCACCTCATGGAGGAAGCACATCTCAGGCTATCCAATTCGTAGTGAGTCATGGTTATCTGGGTGGGAGATTCTAATGGGGCTGGTGGAGAGCTAGCTGGTTATCCAGATCTAGTGGCGGCAGCTCGACAGAGGGGGGTTCTCCTTACATGGTGACTCGGCGAAGGAGGTGGGTTTAAAGGGAGTCTGTTTGTGTGATTTGGAGGAGGAAAGATGTTATAGGGAACACAGTAGGCGGCCGAGCGGAGGTATACTCATAGGTATACAAGGGTTTCCACAACCTTTGGCTCCATTTAGAATTTTTTTATAAAAGTAAAAACCTAACCTTTTTTAATGCTTTCCTGTTTGTGTGGATTTCTCCATCACTGCCCGCCCTATTTGGAAAAACAAAAGGTTTGTTCATAGTATTTTGATTATAATAATAATAAAATAATTATTATTATTATAATAAAGCAATAGTTATTATTTTTGTATTTCACAATGAAGAAATTCTCTTGCGGGTCAGAGAAGTTCTGACCACTGGATTCTGGTCGGAACCTAACTGGTATCTCAGAATTATTGGAATCATTTACTCTAAATTAAATGGCTAAAATTATATGTATGTTTCAATTTTAATACCCAAATAATTAGAAATCAATTCATATTAAAAACTTTGGATGGCCATAATTTGTTCATCTGATATCGAATTGACTCATCGTCAGCGGCATTGGGACCAAATTAGTACTCTCTACTTAATTTTAATGCAACTTAATTTTTCTGGGATCAAAATAATTATGCAATCCCTATGATACCAACTGAAGTTACTGAGGTCCCAGTGGAATCTGTTGGGCTAAGGATTTTAAAAAATTTCATCATTCAGGATGGTGATATTTTTTTCTCTGATGATCCGAATCCGATTACGGTCTGAGGATCTCGTTTAAATTAAATAGATCAAAAAACATAAACCAAAAAAATACCTTTTCAAATATAAATCCAAGCTCAATATCTTTTTGCCGTCGATGCTCACTTATAGAAGGATCCATAGAAAAATTCCTCTAGAGTGTCGATCATCGAATTTTGGGTGTTATCATGGAGATCTGACAATGCCTTCGATGACCCGATGATCACCGTGTTGTCAAGCTTGCGATGCATGAGAGATAAATCGATATGAACACCTGGATCGTGTGATTCTCTCTCTAGGAAGAAAGAGAGGAGAGAGAGGATCTGGAAAACTTTCCATTAATAGTACATTGTGAGAGAGTCTCTCGCTATTTATAGTGGACGTTCTAAATACCTAGTGGGGTTCCCCAGCCCTTGTTTATTTAACATCCACTAAATAAATAATTATGACAAACTAAACTGCATCAATATTATTTATTATTTTTATATGATACCTATAATATATATTAAATATATTACATGATAAACCTAAGTCATTAAATTTACTCATAATTCCCTCTTAATATTAAACGAACCTAGAATATTAAAATAATATTTGTTCGATTAATATTATTCCTCACATTTACTTAACTTGTAAATACATTTAACAAATAAATTCAATTCCAATTATTCTTTTCTTTAATAATATAAATTTATTTATTTATCAATAATCGATAACTTGGAAAACACTCGGACCTTATGGTGGGTCCCACCATGTCTGATATACCTATCAACTGAATAGGGAAGATTCTTGAAAACACTATTGTGTGTGACCCTTTAGGACCTTATCTTGATAGTAGTGAATAAAATCCGTATACCAAGAGAAGATTCTAGAAACCCATCAAGTCCCCAAAATATATAAGGATAGTCATAGCAATGAAAACCAACCTACGGACATGTAGTCTATACTATAATATCTTTGTCTTTAGATATCTCATAAAGCAGGGCACACACTTGTGTCATTGCCCTTTTCTTTCTTTATTATTTATTGATATAACCAGATGGATTTACCATTCAAATACCTTGTAAAAGGATTTATAAGGGTCTACCATCTTAATAAATAAGTCCCAATATATATTACTTCCTCAACTCGAAAAAATAAAAATCATTTCTTAACCATTCAACCAATGTCATACCACCAATAACACAAGCTACCTCACCGTGATTTCAATGTCACGGTTTTTTTCTTGCATCAAAGTACGTGATCAAATGGAACACATTGATAATGATCTCAAGTCAGGAGATGAATACACATGTACATAGATAAGAACAACCAATGATTCTCGAAACATGTGGTGTTCCTATTAGTAGGTTTATACTCATGATATCACTACTAGAGATCACCAAGTGAGAACTTCATGAAAATAAGTCTCAATGCTTATGATCCCCCAGCACCTGATAGTCAAACATCAAGTGTGTCCAGTTGGTATGATGTGTCTAAACCATAGGACCTCAATTTAAGATTGATGTCATAATATCTCGAGGTTTTCATTATAGCCTAGGATTTTTTATAACCTTTTGATACAAAAAATTAATATATGGGCATTACCATTAAATAGTAGACACAGAAATATATACACTATAATGGTATGAATACATCATGTATATATAACTGTACACATGATATGGTAATCAAAAGTACTTTTCAATTTGGGTCTAGGGAACCCACTATTACAACAGTTCCTTGCTTATCAGAATGACTCATGGACAAATCAGAGGCCGGAGTAGTAGATGATGACATGTTAAATGGATATGAGATTCTGGAAAATCTTGGGTTACATGGATTTTAATCCATAATTACACATCGTGTGTAACCCCCTAAGAAATAGCTAAGGTTTTTCATAGAGATAAGGATCACACATCATGTGGGCCCTACCACATGTCATGTGGTCCTTATCTATCCATATCTACATGTACAAGATGTACACACCAAGGAGTTCATGTAGCATTACACACTGTGTGGGCCACGCCACACGTCATGTACACCGTGTCAAGTAGCTTGGTGCATACAGAGGCTACACGCCCAAGGCATCATGTGGCCCCACATGCCATGTACTCGGACACAGACATGGGTCGTGATACATAGGTAGAACCTAGTGCTGAAAGGACATGTCGTACACTCATAGTACACACCGTGTACACTCAAATAAGGCTCAGAGCCCTTATCCTCTTGATATTGAAAAAGTTTCATTAGGGTATGTTCTCTTGATCTTTTTCCTAAGGGTTTATTATGGAATTATGTCTTGCGCATAGGATGGTGATATCCTATGAGGAACTTCAGTCTCTAGTAGGGTTGTTGGAATCCCTCCATGAGTCCTGGAGTGAGATCCTCTATCATCATCATTTTACCTAAGTGGGGTTCTTGATATCGTCATGACCAACACTATGTGGGCATCGATACCTCACTTAGCGAGTTAATACATATTGGTTTTTTAGTATACCCCATGGCCCTAGGTGTGATTCCCATGTGTGTATCAATCTATTTAGACCACCAGTGTATACTTATTATGGAAAGACCCAACAAGCACAAAATCTTGGATGGACTCCATCATTGTTATCTGACTCATGGACTGTGTTCTCCCATATGAGTGTTTTATGGAACCTTTGATCATGAATCCTAGGCTGGCTTTACAGTTGTGACCTTTCCTTAAGATTATGTGTCCACTATGATTATATCTAGATATTCTTGTTATTTATGCTATTGATATATCTATATAATGATATGACTACTCTTGATGAATTATGCTTAGTTATTTCAAGGTGTCCTACTGGGTATTGTTATACTCACACATGCATGGGCTTTTCCCACACATGTTATGTCTTATACATACAACCGACCATTCGACAGAGTCGTAGAGTGACCAGGACTAGGTAGATCTTAGTGAGCTAGATAAATCGAGGTGTGTTATAGTGGTTTAATTTAAAACAATCCTCTACTACTTCATAGGTTAGACTTGTTTTCAGTTTCTTTGGTGGGATTAAATTTGGTCCTTTCTTTCCAATACTTTGTTACCATACTTTGATGGTGGGATTTTTTATGTATGCATGCATGATTATTGGTTGTTTTACATTTCAACATTCTATGGGATTGGAGATGTGTGTGTGTGTGTGCAGGTACATTAGTCTAAGGCCTCCCATGTGTGTGATATGTCTACTCGGTGTTAGTTGTTATCCCTTGGCCTATTAGAGGTGGTCTTGGGGTAGTCGCGACTCAGGCCCCATTGGGATGGGTCATGACATTTCCCCTTCAATTTCAATTAACCAATTAATTTATCTTGATTAAGCTAGTGATAATTATATTCCCAAAGATAAAAAAAGGAAAACCTCTCTCATATGATGCATAATAAATAGAAACAAGGGATTCCGTACCTCAAATAATATTTTCCAAATCATTGTACATGATAGGGTGAAGAAGAAATGCCTACAAACCACAACTATGCATGGAAAAATCATGGATCAACCTACACCATACCTAATGATCATCAAAACATAGACTAAAATATACCAAAAACCAATGAAACAACACCACAACAGACCCTTATAGAAATAATGGAAGGAAGCTATTAGGTTCACTAGGCTAGATACCATGAGAGGTGGGGTGAATCAGGGTATGACAGATTAAAACAACTGCCCCTTGTGATCTTGTTTTGTAGTTAGAAAAAACCCTCTTCTCTCTCCTTCCTGATGCAGAGTATGAATAAAACTTAAAGCATGCATAGGACACAATGATTTTTACTTGGTTTACCCTCACTAAGATACATCCAAGGAGCATACATCAGTAGTGTACCGATGTACCAATTCCACTATAAGGGCACTGCTGTTTAAAAGTTCGAAGTGGACTCACTGTCCCTCCTGGTTTACAACTACACACAATTTGAGAACTCACTTCTCTCTCAACTGAAGTGAGCTTACTGCTTCTTTAGAAGATCCAGTCATAGTTTATAGACCTATAGGTCTCTTAATTTTCATGAAATCATGTATCCTCAATTGTTGATAGATTCTCTGTTGAAGTTCAAAGTTCATCCACTGATGAATACCCATTTTTCCTCTGAACACTAGGCAATTACTTTTGGAAATACCTTCACAAAGCACCCTACTTCGTGAGGCTCCCAATTTCACAAAGCTCAAACAAGCCTTCACGAAGCTCCTGTATTTTCACGAAGCACTCTCGCGAAGCTCAAGTCATCGTAGAGAAACTTCCCTCTAGAAACTCACTGAGCCAATGCAAAGCTCGCAACTTTTGCGGAGCTATAATAACCGTTGAGAAGCTCTTTCATTTTGTGAAGCACACTGCCTTTGCGAACTACCTTCGTGAATCGAGAGAAAAATATTTTCTCTGAAAGACTCTCTCTAATTCTCCTGAGGGGGTCAAGTCCTATTTATAGGTAATTCCACCGACCCTCTAACCATTCGCACGAAGTCAATTCCATGTCATCTCAAATCATGAAGCTTCGAAGTTCCCACCAAAATTCTCTCAAAATCGTGAAGCACCAGGAAAATTTTCCAATCATAGAGCTCATCGTAATTTCAAAGAATCCTGTCAATTCCTTCATGCCTTCTCCGTGAAGCTCCCTCGCAAATCCTTTCACCGCCGTGATGCACTTGAACCTCTTCCATTCGTGAAGCTTGACGTAATCGCGAAGAATCACCGCCATCATTTTTCTGGTCTTCGTGAAATCCAATCCATGAAGCCTATCTTTGTGAAATTCATGCATTTTCCATATCTAAATAAGATCTTCAAGGATATCCACTTTTTGTGATGCTCACCAAATTCCAAATTTTGGACCCCAAAAATTTGGCAAACACTGCAAAACGGCGCCACCTTGTACTACTCTTTTTGTACCGCCTCCAGATCATCCATTCATTTGTCATGGTTCTTTGTCAACATTTATTATCAACAACATCTCTGGAACTCGACAATTCACCATGGAAACCCGATTTTTCAATAAACACAATCAGCCCAAAAATGCTACAATGTTACCTTGTGGGATTTTTTCCCATTAATCTCTCCCTTTGGGTTTGTTGACAACTCTTCACAACTTTTCTCAGAATTATTTTCTGCATGTTGATACCTCACTGAGTCTCCTTCCATCATCTACCACCATTCGCCTCTTGCGATTCAGGTAGCGACCAAAGATTCACTCACCACATACTCTAAGACCACATGAGCAATGCTCATCATGAGAAACAAGAGTAAATGAAAAGATCATCAATGAATCACTTAATTTCTACCACCAACTGTTGACACCCAACTGATACCAATTTCCAAACCGATACCAATTATTGAGACCAATCAGATACCAATTATCAAACTGATACTAATTGTTGATCGCTGGAACCCTTCTCACACCATTCCAACATCACTCTTCTGCTTTTATCACGATCCTTAGTTATCGTGATATATAATCTTTGATCGACCACTTCTAGCATCATTAGATTTAATACTCTCCCTCTATCTTATTGCTCCCCCTATCTCGCTGCTCCGCCAGCTTCTCCCCGTGTCTTTTACTATGACATTTTCTCCCTTCCTTAGTCACAGTTTCTCTCCCTTGAAGACTTGAGGAGTCACTATTTTTTCCCATTTTTCAACGAACTCAAAGGTCACCCCTTTGTGGTTTGCAACATTGGAAAGAACAATATTAGAGCATTAGAGAAAAACACACAATATCTCAGGGAAGGGGGGTTCCACATCCACACTCTTTTAAGTGCAGGGATTCGACTGAACTCACAGAGCCAGTCTATGCCTTTCAAACGCTTCCTTGGGTATGGCCTTTGTCAGAATATCTGCAACCTGTAGTTCTATAGGCACATAATCCAACTTCACAATTCCTTGCTTAACCTTCTACTTGATAAAATTATACTTTATCTCAATGTGATTTATCCTAGAGTGATGGACGGGATTTTTTCTGAGATTTATAGCACTTGAGTTATCGTACTGGATTCCAATCGGAGAATTCACATCAATTCCCATATCATCAAGCTGCTGCTTCATCCATAATAACTGGGTGCAAGCTTGAGTGGCGGCAATATATTCAGCTTCAGCGGTTCTCAATGAAATGAAATCTTGCTTCTTTCTTATCCAAGAAACACATAAGTCACCAAGATAGAATATACCTCCTGATTTTGATTTCCTGTCATCCACTGAACCGCCCCAATCTTCATTAGTATATCCCAATAACTATGTCTGAGATTTTCCATTATACATCAAGTTGAAGTCCACCGTGCCCTTGATATACCAAAGTATTTTGTTCACTTCAAGCATGTGGATTTCCTTGGGATTGATTTGATATTGTGCTTCTTGGAAGGTGGAAAAAACAATATCAGGTCTCTTCGCTGTCAGGTATAGTAAACTCCCAATAATCTTCCTATATTATGTGATATTAACAGCCTTTCCATCATCATCTTTCGATAATTTCATCCGGGTAGCAACTGGAGTCTTCATCTCCTTGGAATTTTCCATTACAAATATTTTCAAAACATCCTTGACATATTTGGATTGAGAAATGAATGTTTCATTCCTTCCTTATGTCACCTGTAGACCAAAGAAAAATGTTAGCTCTCCAATCATTGACATTTCGAACTCACTTTTCATGAATTCAAAAAACTATCTGCACTGAGCTTCATCTGATCTGCCAAATATTATTTCATCAACATAAACTAGAATCATCATCTTTTTATTACTATTGTTGTTGAAATAGATATTGTAATCAACTCCCCCACACTGAAAACCAAGCTTCTTCAAGTACTGATCAAGCCTTGAGTACCATGCTTTTGGTGCTTGTTTCATCCCATACAATGCCTTCTTTAGTCTAAAAACCTTGTTCTCATCCTCATGAATGATAAAACCGTCTGGCTTCTCAATATACACCTCTTCCTCTATAACCCCATTCAAAAATGCAGATTTGATGTCCATCTAGAAAACTTTGAACTTTCATTTCACTGGAATGGATAGAAATAATATGATTGTCTCTAGTCTCGCAACCGGTGAAAATGTCTCGTCAACATCTATTCCCTCTATCTGGGAGTACCCCTTGCATACTAGTCGTTCTTTGTTCCGAATCACTATTCCATATTTATTCATCTTATTGCGATAGACACATTTAGTCCCGATGACATTCTTATCTACGGGACTCGAAACAATCTCTCATGTCTGATTCTTCTCAATCTAATATAGCTCTTCATTCATTGCCTGAATTCAGTTTTTATTTTCAACTGCATCAGTGAAGCATTTCGGCTCAACCTATGATAGTAAAGATGTCTACTATAGTGATTTCATTCTTCTTGTCTGAACTGGATTTGACTGATCACCAATGATATTCTGCCTGTCAATTTCAGCTCGACTCCTTGGCTTTTGTACAGATACAGATTTTACTTCCTCATGCTCATCATCAGTATCTTCTTCTGAATCAACATCATCCACTTCTGCTCCCCCTGTGTTGCTTTCTTCCTCATCACTCTCGTCTAGAAATTGTTCACTGCACTATTGAATGATCTCCTCATTCTCTACTACAGTGAAATCATTAATCTCAACTACTTTTTCCATCCTTTTGTTAAAGCATTTATATGCCTTACTTTTTCCTAAGTAGCCAAGGAATATCCCTTCATCTCCTTGTGACTCATATTTATTATGTTTTTCCTTATTGAGGATAAAGCACTCACTTCCAAATATTCAAAATTATTTCACTGTTGGATTATTTCTGTACCATATCTTGTACGGAGTCTTTCCTTCCTTCAAACACAACAAAGCCCTGTTAGAAATGTAGACCGATGTCAAAACTACTTCCTTCCAAAATTTATCTGGTAGGTCTTTTTCAATGAGCATCGTTCTGACCATATTATTGATGATCCGATTTATCCTTTCAACCAATCCATTCTGTTTGGGAGTTCTTACTGAGGAAACTTGATGCCTTATCCCATGTTTCTCGAGATAGCCTTCCACCTGAATGTTTGTGAATTCCATACCATTGTCAGTACGAAGATTCAAAATTTTCTATCCAAGAATCCTTTCACACTCCCTTCGGTACTGTTTTAAGCAGCTGAACACATCTGACTTATGGGAAATAACAAATACCCATGCCATTATGCTATAGTCATAAATGAAAAGAACATTGTGCCTATTTCCATCAATTTCTCTTGGTGTGATAGGACCACAAACATCAGCATGCACCAATTCGAGCACTCTTGTTGACTTCTTTTCCTTTGACTTATACATATTTCTAATGAGCTTCCCTTGTTGGCATGCATCGCACGTGTGAGTATGATCACGTGATAGATTAGGGAGGTCTCTTACTTCATCAAAATTTACCAGATCTTCTAGGGATGGTTGGAATATATGACCAAGTCGTTTATGCCACAACTTTTTTTCTTTCTCTCTGGATAGAAAACACATATCTTCTTCTCCACTTACCAGTTAGAGATTTCCATTTGTTCTTTTTCCCTATATAACCACTACCCTGTCTCTTCCTTTTACGACACATGTATTCTTAGTAAAACTTATAGAATGTCTTGAGTCACATATTTGACTGACGCTGAGAAAATTGTGACTGAGGCCTTCTACTACTAATACATCAGCATGTCTCATCTCTTTTCCCCCAAACTTGGCCTTTCCTGAGCCAATAATCTTCAGGCATTCATCATTTATAAACTTGAAAACTCCTTCTTTGTTATATTTTACACCTGTAACAAGATCCTTATTACCTGTCATGTGATATGTGAAACCACTATCAATGATCCACGCACCAGAGTGATCTGATACTTTAAGGGAAATTTCTACCACCACTGCCTTCTAATCCTTTTTCTTCTTGGTCCATATTTTTTCCTTGAAACTCAACATGGATTGAGACTTCTATTCTTTCTCAGAGTATGATGGACCAACTTCATCTTGCAAATCTGAAAATCTATTTTGCGTTTTCAACTCACCTATTGGTTCATTGATTTGCTACTTACAAACATTTTGATTCTACTTTGGCACATTCCTCTGTATGGTCAAAGTGCAGTACCTAGCCATGTACCCAAATCCTCCGTACCAAAAATAGTGTCCTTCTAAATATGTTCTTGAAAACCATTCTCTGTTTCGCTATCACCTCTTTTCTTGTTCCCTTCGATATCTATTGGATATGGAACACACATACTGTGAATATTCCATCTTTCCACAATAATAACACTTGATATAAGGTGCATTACTTTGTGTTACTTCTGCACTGCGATTTTCCCCTTGGGATATTTGAATATTTTGATTCTGCTTTGTGCCCAAATCAACCTTCAATCTCAGGATGGGTGCTTGCGGTCTGACTTCAATTTTCACATATTTTTGTTTATAATCAATCCCCCCATCAGTTTTAGCATCTGAACATAGTTGATGCTTCTTTTCTATTGAACCATTATTCTCCACTTTCATCTTCTCAGTTTTCTAAGTGATCTGCTTTCTTGATGACCCAGCAGGAGTCAAGAGTTTTTCTTTATCTTTAACCTTTTTTCTACAAACTGACAACTTATCCTTCAAGTTCTTCAATACGATTGATTTGATCTTTCCTTATGTTATTCAAGCTATCGATCTCCCTTTTCTGTTCTTTAATTTTTATTTTATACTCACTAACAGATTCTGAGTCCTCTGGTGTTGATGACTTGAGTTTCTCAATTTCTTCCATCAACTCAAACTTCTCTTCTTTCTGTTGTTGCATGTAGAGTTTGGAATCATGAACAACTTTGTTGGATTTCTTTATTTTGGCTCTCCAAACATCTATCTCCTCAAGATTAGCCTCTAACTCGGCTTGCATATCAACTCTACCATTAACTTATTCTTCTTCTTCATCAGCTTCAGTTTCATTCTTATTCTGAGAACTATCGACAAATTCCACCATAGAATTTTCTCTACGATCTCTGTAGTTCTCTATATCTTCAACTTCCTCAACCTCAGACTAATCTGAACTTTCATATTCTTTTGAAAGAAGGTTCTTCTTCTTAAAGAAATTTCTTTTCAATTATTTCTTACCTTTCCAATAGGTTGGAGACTTCTTCTTGGGAATTTCGATTTCATCGACATCATCATCCTCTTGGAACTTTTTGGGGCACCTTGACGCAATATGTCCAACCATTCCACATCAAAAATAAGAAAACAGAAGCTTCCCTTTAAACTTTCCTTTTCCTCTTTGAAGGTTTGAGGAGAGGAATGGCATCACCTCATCTGTATCTTCTTCTTCCTAAGAGTATTCAATGGTGAGCTTCTTCATTGCCTTGAATGCCATCTCTTTAGATTTCCCCTTTTCCACAGCATCGTTATCATCATTTCTCATTTCATATGCAACAAGGGTGTTGTGCAGGTTATCCAATGTCAGCTCTTTCAGGTCTTTATCTTCCAAAACCAAAATTTTCGGATTGAACCGAGGTGGAAGTTTCCTCAATATGTGATTTACAATCTTTATGTCTTCAATAATTTCTCCAAGACCTTGCATGTCGTCCATTACAACATTTACCCTATCGAAGAATACATCAACAGACTCATTCGGGTTCATTATCAGATCTTCATACTTGTTCCACAAGACTTTCATATTTTCCTCTCGGACCTTTGTATCCCCTTTATATATATTCAATAGCTTTTCTCACATGGCATGTGACATTTTTCATGACATCACCTTTGTATAGATAGGATTGGATAGGGCTCCCCCTAAAGCATTAATTCCTTTGGCATCAGCATCCAACTCTCTATTCTCAGCTTCTGATAATGCACCACTATTAATGTTAGTTGTTATTCCATGCATTGCTACTGTGAACACATCTATTTATAATGATCGGAAGTAGTGCTGCATCTGATTCTTCCATAGCTGGAAATTGTTCCCGTCAAAGATCGGATTTCCTTTATGATTAGTGACCTCCATTTGAGAGAGAAACACTGATATTAAATTTTCCCTCTGATACCAATTGGTAGGTCCACTAGGTTAGATACCCTAAGAGGGGGGGTGAATCAGGGTATGACAGATTAAAACAACAACCCCTTGTGATCTTGTTTTACTGTTAGAAAAAACCATCTTCTCTCTCCTTCCCGATGCAGAGTACGAATAAAACTTAAAGCATAAACAGGACATAGTGATTTTTACTTGGTTCACCCTCATTGGGCTATGTCCAAGGAGCATACATAGGCAGTGTGCTGATGTACCAATTCCACTATAAGTGCACTGTTGTTTACAAGTTCGAAGTGGACTCACTATCCCTCCTGGTTTACAATCACTCACAATTTGAGAACTCATTGCTCTCTCAACTGAAGTGAGCTTACTGCTTCTTCAGAAGATCCACGCATAGTTTATAGACCTATAGGTCTCTTCATTTTCATGAAATCATGCATCCTCAATTTTTGATAGATGCTATATTGAAGTTCAAAGTTCATTCACTGATGAATACCCATTTTTCCTCTGAACACTAGGCAATTCCTTTTGGAAATACCTTTGCAAAGCACCCTACTTCACGAGGCTCCTAATTTCTCGAAGCTCAAACAAGCCTTCACAAAGCTCCTATATTTTCACGAAGCACTCTCACGAAGCACTCTCGCGAATCACTCTCGTGAAGCTCAAGTTGTCATAGAGCGACTTCCCTCACGAAGCTCACTGAGCCAACGTGGAGCTGGCCACTTTTGCGGAGCTAGAATAACCGCCGCGAAGCTCCTTCCTTTCGCGAAGCACACTGCCTTTGCAAACTACCTTCACGAACCAAGAGAAAAATATTTTCTCTAAAAGACTCTCTCAAATTCTCCCGAGGGGGTCGAGGCCTATTTATAGGCAATTCCACTGACCCTCAAACCATTCACGCGAAGTCAATGCCACGTCATCTCAAATCGCGAAGCTCCAAAGTTCCCACCGAAATTCTCTCAAAATCTTGAAGCACCATGAAAATTTTTCAATCGCGAAGCTCTTCGTAATCATGGAGTATCCCACCAATTCCTTTGCACCTTCACCGATAATCTCCCTCGCAAATCCCTCCACCGCCGTGATGCACTTCAACCTCTACCATTCGCGAAGCTTGACGTAATCACGAAGATTCACCGCCATCATTTTTCTGGTCTTCGTGAAATCAAATCAATGAAGCCTATCTTCACAAAACTCATGCCTTTTACATATTTAAATAATATCTTCAAGGATATCCAATTTTTGTGATGCTCGCCAAACTCCAAATTTTGGACCCCAAAAATTTGGCAAACACTGGAAAACAGCACCACCTTGTACTGCTCTTTTTATACCGCCTCCAGATCGTCCATTCCTTTTTCATGGTTCTTTGTCAGCATTGATTGTCAACAACATCTCTGGAACATGACAATTCACCATAGAAACCTATTTTTTCAACAAACACAATCAACCCAAAAATGATTTAATGTTACCTTGAGGGATTTTTTCTCAAGAGAAACCCATTGGGAATAGAGGTGAACTCACCATGGATCACTATCAAGCATCCACCAGAACCAATAGATTAATGCAAGTGGAGGAGGAATGAAAGGTCATTAAAAATCACCTAGGTTTACTCTAAAAACAAGATGAAAAGTAATATAGACAAATTAAAAAGAATCAGCTAATCAGAACCTATTTAAAACCTAGAACCCATCCAACTTACGGTGTAAACCACACTCTGGCAGTGTAAAATCCACAAGTCTTCATAACTCACACTGTAAAACCAACTCTTAGACCATAAAACCATTTTCTTAGGAAAAACATGGCACTTATGGATAGAATTAACTTATAGAATAAATACCTTTCATGCTAAACCACTCACAAAACACAAGCTATAAACCAGTTGTCTAAAAAAGATGTAAACCACTATCTTATGTCGTAAATCTACCTTTTACAGTGTAAATAGCCTATAACAGTTCTGTTGTAGCTCCAACCTCTACCAAACCTTATTGGGATTCCTAAAATCACTCTTTAACCAAAAAACTAGAAAAGTAATGGGTTGGGAAATCATGGGTTGTTACATAAAATACCTCTCAAATGATTATTGTCCCCAAGAATCAAAACCAAACCCAAATAAAAGAAAGGGGTCTAAACAACCACCCTATGAGATACCTCTCAAGGTTCTCATTACACCTAAAACACTACCATCGGCAAGCACACAAAACCAAATTCCCACCAAACATCTCTCACAACCACACTACCACCTATCATCGAAAAAAACACTGCAACATTTGGTTCTAGCCACAAACCAACTCCTTTTTCACATAGTCATGTCACCGCACAATCAACTACATATCAACACACACCATCACCACAATTTCACAACCACACCACCATACAACTATCCCACCTCCACACAACCCAAACTAATAACTACAATAACCATCACACAACACTATACTAATCGAGCACATAAATTAGGGAATTTCATTCTATATGCCAAGATACTATACGCTCTGGGTGGCACTTACTTTCCCACGTGGATTTAATTGAATTATAGTGTAATGCGTCTCTATTAAGAATTGGGTCATCCCCTTTCCATATACTGGAAGCTTTATCACACATCATACATCAATAAAACATCACATCTTATAAAATAGTCAGATCCAAACATCACATCACATATAAAAATAGAGAAAAACAAAACTCAAAACATCTATAGGTACTAGGTATGCATTTGCATCTCTCACTCCCAAGTACTCTCCTCCAATATGTCATGCATCCACAAAACAAAAACCAGGGGAATGGTTTATCCATGAATCACCTTATCTCAATGATCCTAGGTCTCTATTGGTCGCTCCACAAACATCACATCATCCTTGATATCCAACTCTCCCCAATTGATGATGTGGGATTTGTCATAAAGATACCAAAAAATCTAGGACACATGGAATATGTCGTATATCCTCTCTAGTCATGGTGGAAATTCCAACTCACCAAACACCTCAAAGGGCCCAACAAACCTAGGATAAATCTTACTCCTCCTGTCAAACCACAATTTCCCATGTCGAGGGGAGACCTTCAGGAACACATGGTCTCCAACCTCAAACTCCAAGGGCATCCTCCTATGATAAAAATAATACTTATTCCAGTACATTTATACTTTCATCCTCTCATAAACAAGTTGACCCTTATCTTTCATGCTCTACACCATGTTGATATCAATAATTTTAGCCTCCCCAACCTCCATCTAGCACAATAGAGAATGAAACGGTTGCTCATTCAATGCCTCAAATGGATGCATACTGATGGATGAGTGATAGATATTATTATAAGAAAACTCAACCAAAGAAAATTTTCATGAAAATGATCTGATGAAGTCAAATATTAACACCTATAACATATCCTCCAGTGTATGGATATTCCACTCTATCTACTCATCCATATGAGGGTGGAAAGCAATTTTGAGACATAACTGAGTGCCAAAAGCATGTTGCAATCCCCTCTAGACTTGTGAGGTAAAATTCATGTACTAATACAAAAAAATAGACCACATAACTACATGAAACGGCACCACCTCATCCACATACCTCTTGGCCAAATCATCCCTAGAACATGGCTCCTTGATCACTAAGAAGTGAGATAATTTCATTAATCGATCCATGGTTATCTAAATATCATCAAAACCTCCCTAAGATTGGGTAACCATGTGGTAAAATACATCAATATTTCATCCCATTTATATTCAAGAACATCCAAAGGCTACAAAAAACAAATAGGAACATGATTCTCATCCTTTACCTACTAGAAAACCAATCACAAAGCTACAAACTCCACCACTACATGTTTAATCCTGAGCCACTAAAACTATATCCTCAAGACACAGTACATACTTTTGACTCCTAGTTGTACCACTAAAGGTTGTTTATGAAACTCACAAATAACTCCCTCACACGTTGCTACTAGAACAAACAACCTCCCATGAAAAAACATTTGTTTCTAACCATACCTATAAAGCATCATTGTGGCTAACATGATCACACATCACCTTTGCCTCTATGTCTCCCCAATGAGACTCCTCTACCTAGTGCATAAGAGGAGACTTCATTATCATCTGCAAACAAATAGATTCTGCCATCAACCACCCTCACATCCAAGTACATGGATTTTAACTCCTCCACCACTCTTCAAGCATCTCTATACTCCTAATGTAAGATCCCTCATTTTTTAGGTACATCACTCTTTGAGTTTTTTTATTTTAGACTTGGTGCCTAAGTCTTTTTCAGATATGAAGATCATTTTTGTGGGGGAATGACTTAAATTGATAGTATTTACATTTGTTAAAATTAATGGAGTCTGAGTATAAATGTGTTAAATGGGTTTATGATGGTTTTCCATGCTTGGGAAGGCTTTGGAGGTGTTCTAGGTCCTTATGTATAATTCAGGCTCAAAACTATATGTTGGGTTATTACACACCATGTACATGTTACATGATGTGTAACTGCTACTGGACATGTCGTGAACCAGTACAGGGCGTGAAACGGTTACATGTCGTGTAAACCATACACGCAATGTAAAAGTCAAGAAAGGTAAAATAATAATCTGATTCGATGGTTTTTTTGGTATATCCCTCTAAAAATAAATACATGATGTGTAAAGGAGTTACACGGTATGTAATTTCCCAACCTGTAGTTTTAAACAGTGTCGTGTGGTTGATTTTCTTTTCACCCCGCATGCATCTACCTCCTCTCAACCCTAAGATAACTTCCTGGTGATTTTAGAGTGCTTATTTTGATTTCAGACATCCTGATCATGCATCGGATACTTGATTAGTGTTTTTTGTTAGGTTTTCCCTTATCTCTCTTTGATATCTGGTCATTGTGGTGAAATTTATTAACCTTGGTTTTTATTGGTTTTGATCTTGATCGGTTGTGATATAAGATCCTTTTTGTGATCATATGCACCTTCATTAATATTGGTGAATCTTTCTAGAAGCATTGTTTGATCGTCAATTAAAGGTAGAGTGTTTAAACCTTAACCCTATAGTATATTTAATTACAAAGCATGTGAAATATTACAATTATTCCAACATAACATGTGCCTAAATTAATTAAATGATGAATTGGATAATTCCTTGGAATCATTTTATATCCAATTGGTTTTCCTAGCTTATGGATACTATTTGGGTGAGCGAACCCCTAGTTATAAATGTTTGACTAGTGGCTCGAAGTGTGTTTAGCAAGACATGAGATTTGGGTGATTACTTGATATGGATTTTCCTTGGTTTTGATTAGTTATTGAAATGACTGGCATGTTATTGGTTTATGACAAAATGATAAATGAAATGTGTAATTGAAAGATAAATGGTAATGTGCATAATTAACCATTGATCCTTATGATGTGATTTTTTGGTATCCTTATTGTTATAACATGCGTTGTGTTTTATACATTGTAATTATTATATGGGGTTTTGTCCTAGTTTGATTGTTGAAATATTTATTTAGGTTTTTGTCCTAGTTTATATGTTGAAGTGCTTATATAGTGGGTTATACCCAGTAAAACATGCTGAAATACTTATATATTGGGCTTGAACCTGATACATGCTAAAATTATTATATACTGTGCATGGTCCTGAAACATGTTGAAATGTTTATAAACTGGGATTGGCCCTGATTTATTACTAAAATGATTATATAGTGGGTTTGACCCAGTTTTGTGTAATTTATACCATGGATATATGGTTATGGTTTACATGGTTTTGAGACATGATCAGATACATTTTGGTATGATGTTGAGGTGGGTTATGTTTTACCATGGCAATATGGTTTTGGTTGGCATGGTTATGAGACATTCTTAGAGACATTCCGGAATAATGTCGAAGTAGGTTGATGTGGTGTTAATTTATTTTTTTAATTAATTAATACACTTTTTTATTGTATTATTATATGAACTTGTTATTAGACTGGTTATGATTAGACATGGTGGTATCAACCTACTAAATTATACTCACGCACTACTTGGGCCACCATTTGGAAGCCAATTATATTACATGGTTGTAGTATTAGACAAGGGAAAGGGAACTTACATTTGATTATTGTTTACTGGATGGGATGGAGTTTGGTGATGAGACCGACGTGGGGTTTGGGACTGGGGTCTTTTGAGTCTGCTAGTCTTTTATTTGTATTAATTATTTCATGACCTTTAATTATATTCCAACATGTCATTATATTATCCCTTTATTATTTATTAGATTATCAATTTGGGTTTATTGTTGGTTTTATATTGTATTGTATTGTTTCCATTATTTTTCTACACTATGATATTTATTTATTATTTTTATTTTATTTTTATAATGTTTTGTAACTCTATAACTAGGGTGTATAGTCTCCCCACTATATATGTCACACCCCACTACTATTTGGAAGCCTATGGCTTGTGGGGAGGTGTGCTTTAGGTCTCATAACTAACATGTTTTAGCATGTGAGAGAGTTTCGGATTAGGGGATGTTACAAAGTGGTATCAAAGGATTCCAGGTTTCTTTTATATTTATTTACTATTTGGGAAAGGTATAAAGGATACTAGGATGTGTTGGGACTTGGTAATTAGCTTGTTCATGAGATTAGCTAACCCGTGTGTGGGGGGAAATCTGAGTTCCTAGGGGTAGATTGTTGTTTGTACTGTTTACTTATTATAATTGATGTTATTTTACCTTGAGTAATTCACATGTTGTGTGAGGTTATTATTTCATGATGTTTTTTGGTTCTTTATATTTATACTTGTGTCTCAATATGGAATGGGATGAGTATGCATGAATCATGATAGGCACATAGGGATATATAGTGACATACATTGTTCATGATAGGGACATATCTACTACATGTGATATATACTTTCCTATTTGGTCTATGATATGAGATACTTGTTATATCTAATAAATGAAATAAATGAATTGTTGTGTCATGAAAAAACACTTTTAAGCCATATTTAGAGAGACTAGGTGTTATTGGTTCTCTGTTGTTGTCACCTATTGAGGTTGACTTTGTTATATCCAGTGTTCAAAGGAGTGTGTTTATCTTGTAGAGAAAATGTATCCCCTTCATCTTTGAGTTGAGCATAAGGGGAGTAGAAATCAGCATGATCCTAACATAGTTGAGCCAGAGCTTCTTATATCTCTTTAGGATCATATGGATTTTCATATTTGTGATAGCTTCTTAAGGGTCATGTGATCCATGGAGAGAGGGATTGTCTGCACCGTACCTTCAATGGTTGAGATGATGAGAGAGTTTCAGCTGCAGCATATGGCTATGTTCATTGGGGAGGGAGTCTCCCAGGCAGCCAAGTTCTAGATTGATTCAGTCTAGATGATATTTGATCATATTGAGTCACCCACATATAGTAGGGTGAATCTTGCTTCATATATGCTTCATGGTCCAACCAAGCATTGGTGGGATATTTTGGAGCAAGTAGGGTAGAAATATAAGCTATCTTGGAAGTAATTAGAGAAAAAGTTCCTAATCCATTTCTATCATGAGAAATTTAGGGATGATAAGGATCATGATTTTATGCACCTGACATAGGAGGGCATGTCAATGACAGACTACATTGAATGTTTCACCGACCTGCAGCACTTTGTGCCATATTTGACAACTGATGAGATCTCCAGGGAGAAAAGTTTTCAGGATGGTCTTCGCTATGAGATTAGGTCATAGGTGAACATGTTATGTCTATTAAGTTCTGAAAATGTGATAAATCATACACTCATCACGGAAGGGAATATGAGATATTCCTCGAATATTGTCCAAGATATTTCAGTAGGGAGAACTGGGATCTCTTCTTCTGGTGGAAAGAAGCGTCACTATGACAGTTTTTAACCAAGGCAGAAATGGGTAGAGTAGTCAGGGCAGTGGGCAGTCATCTCAAGATCGTGTTCTATTGCAGTGCTATTAGTGTGGAAAGATGGGCCACAAACAGCCTCAGTGTTTATACCCTACTTTGGAGTGTTGTTCATGCAGCATATTGAGCCACCTATAGAGGTTTTTTAGGGGCATGCAGTAGTAGAGTAGTGGAAGGGGATCGGAACAGTCACCATAGTATGGGAAGGACTCAGCTACTCCTCCATAGTCAGGTAGTTTGAGTTCCACTGGATGTTTTGGTTGGTTCAAGGGATGTGGTACCCTAGAGAAAGAATAAAAATACCAGGAAGAGGGTATTTCTCATGGGAGTTATGCTGGAGCCCAAGGTAGAGGGGTTGGTCATCTACATGTTAGGCAGACTACTCCGACTAGTGTGGATATAGGACCATCTACTGTTAGAGGTATAATTCTTGTATCATCTACCCTTAATTGTGTTTTTTATATGGGATCATTGCATTACTTTTTATATGCTCTTTTTATAAATGATTTGGGCTTGGATGTGGAAATATTGGATTGTGTTTGGAGCATCAATACACTATTGGGAGTGCGGTCAAAGAATATCAAATGTTTAAAGGTGTGTTCTCTATATATTGGTTATAGAGACCTAGGATTAACATACATGGGTATTACATCATTTTAGATGAATATTAATCACATTACAAAAATACATGCTCGAGGACCATAATACTTTAGTTTCTTTGGAAACTAGGAACACATTCTTTTATTTTGGTGAAATATCTTCAACATCTACCTTAAAGATCTTCCCCTTTAGCATGCCTACTTAAAACCTTTCTTCTAGGTAAAGGGAAAATAATAAATGGGAGAGATCTAATTCTCATTAAGGGTAAATGAAGGAAATATATAATCATAACATGAGAATAAGGGTATGAGAACATGATCATAACATTTTAAGATCATGCCCTATATAAAAATATCATAATCATGTGACGTGGCATAAAGATTGATATTTTATAATACATGAATCATAAGATAATCAATAACATGAACCATGTGAGCATATCAAAGACATAAAACATATAATTTGTGTTAGATACATAAACATGTAACATCATTCTTTATAAGTCAAGGATCATTGCCAAAAACTTATCAGGGAACTTCATGGGGACCACACCTACTAGCCGAGACACACCACTATCCTCAATCACAGTCCTTTCTTTATAATGGATTAGGTTTCCCCATATTCCCATAGTGGATCAGGTTTCCCCATATTCATATAGTGGATCGGGTTTCCCCGTCTTCCCATAGTGGATCAAGACACACCTGCTTCCCATTGTGGATCAGGATGCACCTGTTTCCCATTTTGGATCAAGATCATAAACTTATTTCTCATCATTATCTCATGAGATAAAAATCTTTACCCAGTGCATTGGATGGAGATATAGGTCCCACCCATCACATAATAAAATCAGGCATATATTTTTAACAAGATAATAAAACTTACATCATATCATGACCCATAAAAAGAGATGGGTTTTATAAACATCATATCATAACCCATGAAATAAAATGTTTATCATAAACATTCCATAATATCATCACCTATGGAAAAGATATAGATCTCGAAAACATTTCATCAAAGCATAACCCATGAAAATAAGTGGTCTTCAAGAGAATATAACTCATATAAGAGAAAAGGGTGTCATAAAAATCATTACATAAAAATATAAACCATTAAATAAATAATATAAATGGTATTATTGGATCAAATCCCAATTAAATTATAACTATAAAAAAGTATTTCATCTTATATGAAGAAGGATTTAGAAAGATCACATGAAACATTTCTTAAGTAAAATAGCCTTTCTTTGAAAATCCTTTTTATAAAACCATCTAAAAATCCTTTTCTTATAAAAAAATCTTTACAATTTCATTTAAAAAAATTTTTGAGGAAGATATAATTTTTTCTATGAAAAGTGATTTTTGAAACATAAAGAATTTTGAAAACATTTTTACTTTAAAATACCTTTGAAAAACTTAAAAAGGAATCTTAAAAATATTTTGATAACATTTTTCTTTGAAAATAATTTTAAAACCTAAAAATATGTATTTAAATCATTTAATTAATTTTTTATTAAAGTAATCTTTTGAAAACATATAAAGGAAGCTTTGAAAATAATTTAAAACACTTTTTAAACATAAAACATTTTTGAAAACATTTTTCTCTGAAAAACACTTTAAACTCAAAAAATACATAATATTATGGTAAAAGTTTCTTTAAAAAAATAACCTTGTAAACTTATAGAGGAATCTCTAAGTAAATGGTGTTCATGATGACAGGTAAGTCTGTACATGCTGAACATTCCTTTTTCACCTTAAAAGTTTAGAAAAGTGCCTTGATCTGAAAAAACAAGAAGATTAATTTTAAAACCACTTTGTGAAAATGTAAAATATTGTTAAAAATGTTCTTTAAATGTCATATTATAATATTAAAACTTTTTTTTAAACATTTTTATAAAACACGGTTTTGAAAGAATGTAGATTTCTGACTGAAAGGAGAAATAAAGTCAGATTTTCATAAAAACATTTTCTTAATTATCTCAAGTACCAAGAAGTGGGAAAATGGTACTATTAATTGGATATAACATTAATAACCATATGTTAAGAATATTAATTATATTTATTGAGATATGGATCATAATATTTCATCAATGGAAGTATAAACATAAATAATCTCAATAAATGATGAGATTTTAGCAATAAACTATTACCACTTTAATAACATTGAATCATAATAAAATGGAAATAATAAAATTACATGAAGATTAAAATATCATTAAAATAAGGATATTCATGATATAACATTTCAATTTTAGTATATTCACCTCATATAAAAATATAGGTGCATAACATGGCATGTGTCTTAAAGAAGGAAAATTGAGACAAAATTACTTTACAGATTTGGTAACTTTTGAAACATAAATCCCATGAAAGAAGGGTCATAAAATGGATATGTAAATACAAATAAATTTAATTATAATAATCATATAATATATCCATGATAATTATACACACCACATATAGAAAATAGGAGGTGAACATGGCTTGTGTCTCACAGAAAATAAAAGTGAGACGAGAAAACCCTTACTACTTGAGTAAATTTTGAATCATGATATATATGAAAGAATAACATAAATTGAAACTAAAAATATAATTAAATAAATTAAATTAATATAACATTTTATAGGTTATTATATACACCACACAATAGAAGCGAGTGGTGAATATGGCATGTATCTCACAGAAATAAAAAGTGAGATGAAATTCTATTACCTTAAGCCTTGAATTTATTCATACACATTCAAACCTCTTGTATAATAAATATAAGTTTATTATAAATCCATCACAGAACCATATTATTATATCTAATATCTTACATGTTTTTTTATGCCTTCATATTACCCGTTTATTAACAACTCCATGTTAATGTTATGTTTCGGGTAATATCTGCTTTGTTTTTCATATATGTTTTGGCTTGTGATTTTTGATAATCTTACTTAGATCATGATTTAATTTTTTCCAAAATGTAAATAATGATATAAATATCATATATGTTCAGTATATATTTATTTATAATAATCTATATAATATAGTAATATGAAATGGAATACACTGTTCATGGAGGCAGTAGGTCGTACATACGCATGAACGTTGTTTCTGTTTTATTGTCATACTGAAAGAAAGAAAGTAAATGAAATATATGTATATATATAATATCATTATAGTAGAATTATTATTTCATATATATCATATAAGTTCACTAAAATCATTCTTAATACATTCCATGTAGAGTGTGAATGAATCACATCGCTTTGAAGAGGTGTAGTCTACACTTCCCCAAACGAAATCATCATATTTACAAAAAATGTAAAGCATGAAGGTATGTGTTATATAATAATTCCAGAAGAATAAATATATCATAAATAATATATATATATATATAATATAAAAATATATTTTCCATCATAATGTCTAACCATGAGTGGTGGTAAATTAAAAATGAACAACATTGTTTCACGAGGCGGTTGTTCATCGTACACAAGAATGGTAAGTTCGTTGCCCATTAGATGGAATTGTGTGTAAGTGTTGGTAGAACCCTTATAATAAAAAATATAAGTATATTTAGTATAATTATTTTATTATATAATCATGTAATATTAATATTTTATGGGGTGGATAATGAAAATAAAACAAAAGAGCTTGAGGAAGGATGTTACCTTTTCTTTGGGTAACTTCTTTTGGTTTGCACCAAAGGGATTCCTTGGACGGATTTATACCCATAGGTAGTATTCTAGGATGAATTTATGGATGTTTTAAGATTATTTTATCAGATTTTAGGTGAGACAAATGGATTTATAGGTGTGAATAAGTGGTAGGGGTGAGGCCCTTTTTTATAGTGGAGGAGTGACATTCTTGTAAATTTTTGAAAAGGGAATTTCACCAACATTTTTCCTATGAAAAGTGAATCCAATAATGTAAAAATTTATATAAAATATATTATATGGTATAAATATGGCCATCCAATGGATTTTGGACAAGTTTATAGGTATTTGTTTCCCTTAAGTTTAAGGTTTGGTCCTTTGTTAAGCTATTTTTTCTCTTAATCATTGTAATTAATTTTAATCACATTCATTAATATTTTTTTTAAAAAACTATGTTTACCTTATTATAATTTATAAATTATTCTAATTAAAAATATAGAATCCATTTTGAAAAATTCCACTCACAGAATTGGTATAAATTAAGTTAAATTTAATCCTGTGTACAGGACGACAAAGCAGGTTTTTAAAGTAAAAATGTTCAAAAGTTTGGTATGTTTTTATACCCAATTTCAATGTTAAATTGATTAAAATAACCTAAATTAGATTAATTTATATAAAATTTATCTAATTAAACTTTAATACCAATAAAAATATAATTTAACCTTGTAACTAAAATAGATGAAAAAATAGTTTTGAATTAAAATTCAGTATTTTTCACTATTCATCAAAAAATGAAACTTCACATAAAAATACCCAAAATTCACCCTAACCTAATTTTTATATACCAATTTAAAAAATGAAGTTGATTTCAACATATATAATTTATAAAAGTTCCAAAAATTGGATTTAAAATGGGCTCGTCATCAAAAGGTGGTAGAATTACCTTTTAGAAAAATACATCTTTTTATTCATAAAATTGGATTTATTCTTATCTTATACCTATAAAATATATTATAGGAGTATGAAAATATTTATTTAACATATAATATATATTTTTTATTTAAAAAATTAATTAAAAGTGGTTTTTTTTAATTTATTGAGATAAAATTTTGTTTGTATATGGAAAAATTGTTTTCTTAGAAAAGTAACTTCTTTATTTTAAAATAGTTATTACATTCACTTATACTAATTGATAACCAAAGGATTCCTTTTATATAAATTGTAAATAATATTTTCACAATTTAGTTAATCTTATTCATAAATTCCATTCCAACGGCTAGGTGGTAGCTATAATAATATTTTAATATTATTATTATTAATATTTTGTAGTTCGGTAAAACTCAAACTTACATGTAACACAAGCTATCGAAGGGACTTGTTATTATGTGTAATATAGGGAAAAACATATTTTTGTGTGTACCTAAAGCTAATCCAATTGTTTCATATAACACAAGCTTGACTTGGTGTTGCGTATAATGCAAGACACACTTCCATTCCATTCAAATCATATTTTTATTAAAAGGAGGAAGACAACAAGGAGGACAATGAGGACATACCAAACTCAGGGGGGACTAAAATAATGCAATACAAGGGAATCCCCTCTAATAAAATTAACACCCTCTGGCCTTAAGATGAGAGGGTTGAGGAGACAAGTGTGGATGGAGCTCTAATCCACCAAAGAAGAAAGGTAATCTGCAACCTGATTTTCATCACGCAACATGTGGGTCACTTAGATGTTATTGTGGAGGAGGGATCTATATTGCCTAAAATTTTGGAAATAGACCACGGGGTGGAGCCTTTTCTATGAAGATAGTCATGAAGTATCAATGAGTCGGTATCTACCTGAGAAATAAAAAAATTCTGCTGAATACAAAGAGAGATCCCGGTGAGCATGGATTTGGCCTCATCCATGAGAGAGTTTCCATTGCCATAGGATAAAGAGAAAGCAAGGACAACATTCCCCCCAACACCATGAACCCCCCCCCCTCCCCCTCCTCTCATGTTGACCAACAAGTAGTACCCATCTGTGCTCAGCTTGTAACCTATGTCAGGAGGCCACCAACACACCCATCTTCCTGGTGATATGATAAGGGGGGTTGAGTTGAGGGGTTATTGTCCTACAAGAAATGTAGGGATGGAGCGTCCCTCCATTACTGGATAAGCTGAACCAAGTCCAATGGTAGAAAATGGGTCCTCGTGATGATAGACCTCATTTTGGTCTGATCCCCATCGAACCTTTCCTGGTTTCTGCCTTGCCACAAGCACCAGCACCCTGCACTGAGAATCACTGACCTAGACAGCTGTTCGATACCAGAGCCATGAGTACCATAAAACTACCTCTCAAAAAAGGACGCATCCCTCTGATCATGAGAAGATAAATAAGTGCAGGAACCAAATAAATTCCACACCACTATAGCCCAATCCCCTTCAAAGAACAAGTGACTGGTACTCTCCTCCCACCTGGTACAGCAACAGAGGCATCACAAGGAAAAACTAATTCCCAGTTTCTTGACATTCTCATCCATCACAATATCTAAGTTCCTGATGTTCCAAGTAAGAAAGTTGTATTTTGCTAGGATCCTCTTACACCACACCACATCATTCCAATTATCATGCTGGTCCTGAGCGTGAGACAGTTTGTGGAAATCCCTTGTATAGAAAGATCCCGAGGAAGACAGTGTGAAGACACACCTATCTGGCTTTGAGTTAATCACTATAGACTCCAGGAGATCCTATTTATCCTTATCCAGAACAGCCTTGGTAAATATGTGGTAGCACCGAGCCTCTTTTAAGGTAATCGTTGGAGCTGGACAACTAGGGAATCCAACCATTGATCCCCCCCAGTTCTGATACCAGAACAGGATGTTTTCTTCACCAACAATCTAGTGGGAGTTCTGTTGGAGGATATGGATAAAAGGGAATATATTCCAATAGAAGGGGGAAACATAGCTACAAACAGTCTCCTCATTACCCCTGAAGATGTGCAACATATAATTACCCCATAAAGTGATCTCCTCAATAAATTCCCATGTGATCTTGGCTTTCATGCAGTGGAGAGTGCTCTAGAGGCTCCTGACGTTGATCCCTCCTTCATGTACTAGTTTCACCAACCTGTCCCACAAGGCTCAGTGTCATTTCCCCTCGGATAGGGAATACCAGATAAAACTACTCAGTACCCTATCAATGGTGTAGATTACACCTTGCAGGACATTGGTGGAGGCCAAATCATGAATAGGTATGGAAGACAAGACACTATTCACAAGTGGAATACAACCCCCAAAAGATAAATAGTCGTTCTTCCAGTTAAGGATGTGGCTAGCAATCTTGTTAACCACAAAGTTGAAATTATGTACCTGCAGCCTTCCTGATGAAATAAGCATGCCCAGATATATTTAGTGTTGTGCGAAATAAAAAATATCAAATTATTAAATTAATTTGAAAAAAAAAATCACAAAATATCAGGGTGTTACATTATACCCCCCTTAAAATGAATTTCTCCCTAGAAATTCATCTGGGTTATTAAAAGTTGTATAATTTACTATTCCTTTAATAGTAACCCACATCATAAAAATGAATAATAAAACTTCTTTAAAAGGGAAAGTTGAAAATATAATGGTTACCAAAAGTATCACATAACTAGGTTTCCATATAGAAGAACATAGGTAGAAAGAGAAGATTGAATATGGAATAAAATATTTAATAATCATAGAGATTGATACATATTACTGGTCACAATAAAGTGGGTGATCCTGAGAAAGTTAACAATCAAAAAACCATAAAGTGAAGAAGCATGAAAGAGGTCATCAATATCATAAAAAATGATGATAATAGGACAAAATTTTATTTCAAGACCATTTTCCTAAAGTTGAATAATTTTTTTTATATGAAGATATACTTACTTGATTTTATTCCCTTTCATAAGTAAAATCTCACCCTTTGGTGGTGTCTCAACCAATTTCCAGTTCACCTCTGTCTCCAAAAAAGAAGGTGAATTTTTCATTCCTAAAGTAATAACAGATCATGAGATCCATGATAATTCAACCCATCTATCTTCAGTTACCATCAACACAAAGTGTTTAGAATAGGTTATCCAATATTCATAAATCCTCATGTAGTGATATATTACTTTAGTCTCACAAACTTCATCCAAATTTTAACTTAAAATTTCCATAAATGGTTAACCTTATAACCATTCCTAAAGATAAAAATAAAAAACTTTAGAAAGAAGGTCATGAAATCAACTTAACATTGATCCCACATATATCACAAAGTATCTCTTGGTTTTCACATTCCAAACATCTGAATACACCCATCGTATATTCTCTTGAAACATGGTAATAACCTGAATTACCATAAATCCTTTTAGAAAACATGAATTCTTCCTTATTCCAAATATTACTAAATATATTCCTTAAATCCAAGAAGTTTTAAACTTTATCCATGATAACATAGACCACTTTTTCAATAAATCAGTAATCAGTACTATCTAATTTACTTTATCCATATCAATCATCTCTTTATCCAAGCTAAACACAATTGTCTCAACATCTTGATCACATTAATAGATACCTTACCTTATTTCAAAATATCACATTTCCATTAAATCACTATTCAATATATCATTTTCAATCCTTAATGAAAAAATTATACTAATAATAATTATATATTTCATGATTAATATAACATAATCTTTGAATTCCAAAATATATACACTTCAATCATCCAACCTTATTCTTAAACCATTACTCGGGCTTCGTCATCTTATTCCTTAATACCCCTTATCCTGGAATATGAAATATGAATCATGTATTAAGATTACTCATTCTCAATTTAATCATGCTTATTATGTTTAATGTAAACAATATTGTTCAAACATCCCATTCCTTTCACATGTTTTTTGAAGTCACTTTATCTTCATAAGTATAACCAATACTCATAACACCTTCCTAATTGTCTTAATGGGATATTTGGACATTGATTTACATAATGACCATGATTTTCACATCTGAAACATTCAATTTTAACTCGGTTCCTTCTAGTTACTACTATTTACTAACACTAGAAAGTATAGTGTGAGTAACACATATCATAGCAGAAAACCACATAATCATGAAAAAAAATTACTTATAGGAAGTCGAAATCATGACACATACTTCTTTAATCTATAACACATTAGGTTTATCCTAGTTTATTCATAGTAATATTCTATTAAATACTTTATGACGGTTCATAAAGAGTTTGTGAATTCCCAAATAATATCCCCCGAGAATGTCAAACTAGGTGTGTAGAAAGAACCATTGTTATGCACCAGTTCCCGATCAAGTCTAGTTCAATATGGTGATTTCAAGGTTATTACCCCTATATAAATCTATGCTAGATCCAAATCCATTTGTAGTATCCAAATAGGGCTTTATTTTTTGGAAACCACTCACTCTATCCTTTACCAAAATTCTAGTACATTTTTTTATACTTTAACTTATCCTTATAATTATCCTTAGAGGCTTCCCTAGCCATATCCTTAGAAATATTTCTAGGTATATCATTAAAGTTTTCTCATCCTAGTTTCCAAAGGTTGAATAAACCTTTAATTTGATACCAACTATAGAAAACCAGGATTAACATACAATAATATTACATCATTTTATATGAATATTCATAACATTACAAAAATACATGCCTGAGGACCGTAATAGTTTAGTGTCTTTGAAAACTTGGAACACATTATTCTAGTTTGGTGAAAGATATTTAAAATCACCCTTAAATATATTCCTCTTTAGTACTTAAAATTAAAACATTTTTTCATAACTTGGGGAAAGGAAACATAAGAAAGGGGTGAGATCAAATGCTCAGTAAGGGTAAATGAAGGAAATATGTAAGTATAACATGATCATAAAGGTATGAGAACATGAGAATAACATTTGAAGATCATACCCTATATAAAAAGATCATAATCATGATACATGGAATAAATATTGGTAGTTCATAAGACATGAAACATTAGATAATAAATAACATGAACCATGTGATAATATCAAAGGCATAAGACATAGAATTTGGGGTAGGTGTATAAACATGTAACATCATTCCCTATAAGTTAAGGCTAGTTTCCAAAAACTTATCAGTGCACTACATGGGGACTACACCTACTGGGTAGGACACACCACCATACCTAATAACACTCCTTTCCTTATAAGGGATATGGTTTCCCCATATTCCCATAATGGATCAGATTTTCTCATCTTCCCATATTGGATCGGGTTTTCCCATCTTCCTATAGTGGACCAGGACACACTTGTTTCCCATTTGGATCAGGACGCACCTGTTTCCCATTCTTGATCAAGCCTGTCGACTTGTTTCCCATCATTATCCCATGAGATGTAAATATTTACACAATGCATTGGAGGGATATATATTTCCCACCCATAACATAATAAAATCATGTATACATGTTCCACAAGATAATAAAACTTGCATCATATCATGGCCCATACAAAGAGATGGGTTTCATAAACTTTATATCATAACCCATGAAATTAAATGGGTATCATAAACATTTCATCATATCATAACCTATGGAAAAGAGATAGGTCTCATAATCATTTCATCAAATTATAACTCATGAAAAGAAGCGGGCTTCAAGAAAATATAATCCATAGAAACGAAACAAGTGTCGTAAACATCATTCCATCAAAACATAAACCATTCAAGAAAGAATATGAATGGTATTCTTGGATAATATCCCCAGTAAATCATAACTATAACAAAGTATGTCATCTTAGATGGAGATGGATTTTGGAAGATCACATGAAATATTTATTAAGTAAAATATCCTTTATTTGAAAAACCTTTTTATAAAACCATTTCAAAATAATTTTCTTATAAATAAAGCTTTACTATTTCATTTAAAATACTTCTTGAGGAATTTATCTTTTCCACTACAAGAAATTATTTTCAAAACATAAAGCATTTTAAAAAAAAACTTTTAAAATACCTTTGAAAACCTATAAAGGAAGCTTGAAAATATTTTGAAACCTTTTTCTTTAAAAATAATTTGAAAATATGAAAAGAAGGATTGAAATCATTTAATTTATGTTCTTTGAAAATAACCTTTTGAAAACATATAAATGAATCTTTGAAAATCATTTAAAATAATTTTTAAACATAAAATATTTTTTAAAACCTTTTTCTTTAAAAACCACTTTAAACTAAAAAAATTATAGAATATTAGGAAAAAATATATTTAAAAAAACCTTATAAACTTACAAAGTAAGCTCCAAGTAAATGATAGTCATGATGGTGGGTAAGTTCGTACATGCTGAACATTCCTTTTGCACCTTAAAAGTTTAGAAAAGTGCTTTGATCGGAAAACAACAAGAATATTCCTTTTAAAATCATTTTTTTAAGGTAAAACAAGGTAAAAATGTCTTATAAACATCATAAGATAATATTAAAACATTTTTTAAAATATTTTTATAAAAAATCATTTTGAAAGAACACATATTTCTGACCAAAAGGAGAAATAAGGTGGGATTTTCACAAAAACATTTTATTAATTATATTAAGTACCAAAGAGTAGAAAAATGGTACCATTACTTGAATATAACATGAATAAACAGTGTTTAAAAAAATTCAGGATATTTATTGAGATATTTATCATAATATTCCATAAATGGAAGGATAATCATAAACAATCTTGATAAATGATGAGATTGTAGTAATAAATTGTTACCACTTTGGTAACATTGAATCATAATAAAATATGAATAATAACATTACATGAAGCTTAAAATATCATGAAAAGAATTATATTCATGATATAACATGTCAATTTTATTATATACACCTCGTATAAAAATATAGGTGCATAACATGGCATGTGTCTCAAAGAAGGAAAATTGAGACAAAATTACTTTACCAATCTGGTAACATTTGAAACATAAACCCCATGAAATAAAGGTAATAAAATTGATATTTAAACACCCATAAATTTAATTATAAGAATCATATAATATATTAATGTGTATTATAAGCACCACATATAGAAAATAAGAGGTGAACATGGCATGTGTCTCACAGAAAATAAAAGTGAGATGAGAAAACCCTTACTACTTGAGTAACTTTTGAATCATGATCCCAATGATATAATAACATTAATTTAAACTTATAATATCATTAAATAAAGGAAATTAATTATATAAAATTTCATATGGAGGTATATACACTACATAATATAAGCAAGTGGTGAATATGACAGGTATCTCACAGAAATAAAAAGTGATATGAAATTCCCTTACCTTAAGTCTTGAATTTCTTCGTATATGTTAAAACCTCCTGTATAATAAATATAAGTTTATTATACATATAAAACAGAAAAATATTATTGTATATAATACCATATATGATTTTTTATGACTTTATATTACCCATTTATTAACAAATCCATGTTAATGTTATGTTTTGGGTAATATATAATTTGTTTTTCGTATATGTTTTGACTAGTTGTTCTTAATAATTTTACTTAGATCATGATTTACATATTTATAAAATTTAAATAATGATATAAATATAATATATATTCATTATATATGTATTCATAATAATCTATATAATATAGGAATATGAAATAGAATACATTGTTCATAGAGATGTAGGTCGTACGTATGCATGAACGCTGTTTCCGTTTTATTTTCAAATTTGAATAAAGTAAATAAATGAAATATGTGTGTGTTTTCATGTTTAATATCATTAAATTATAATTATTATGTCATATATATCATAAAATTTCACTAAAACCATCCTTAATACATTCCATGTATAGTGTGAATGAATCACATCGCTTTGAGGAGGCGGTAGTCCACACTTACCCAAAAAAAATTATCGTATTTAAAAAAAATGGAAAGTGTGAAGTTATGTGATATTTAATAATTACATAAGAATAAATATATCATAAATATAATATATATCATAAAAAAATATATTTTCCATCATAATTCCCATCTATGAGAGGTGGTAAATAAAAAAAGAACAACATCATTTCTTGAGGCGGTAGTTCACCGTACACAAGAATGGTAGGTTCATTACCCATTAGATGGAAGTGTGTATATCTAACACCCCAAGATTCTATGGTATGCTTCTCTTTGAATAATACAGTAGCGTGTGTTGTACGCAACTTCGAGTTTTAACACACACCACAACCAATCAAACTAGCCGTTATGAATAGTAATACCCACTTTTTTAAATTTTATACATTTTATATTTCAAAATGGACTTATTTTTTGGATTCATAATATCTAAATTATCTTAGGGTGAATTTTTTGTATTTTTCTGAAAACATTCAAATTTTGATGAATAGTGAAAAAACACTGAGTTATAGTTTAAAACCGAATTTTTATTTAAATAATTATTTATTTTATTTAAATTTAATTAAGGTAAAAATAGATACATAATACATATATAAGTTCAACTTAATTCATTGGATTTGGTTTAGAATAATTTTAGATATATAAAATTTTTATTGAACTTTTCACCGTCTTTTACCCACCTCCTAGGAGAATTTGGAAATTCACATAAAACTTAATTTTACCGCTTCTTTGAGTGGAATTTCAAAAATACAAGAAACACGGTTAATATCAAGGAGTAAAATGTGGTTCAATAAGATAAAAATAATTTTTGGTGAATAGTAACATTTTACTTTTATTTACCACGGTTAAAAGTAAATAGGGTAATTAAGGGTAAAAATGATATTAATATTACCCTAACACATGTCCTAATTCGATTGAACAATTTTATCTCGACCAAAAACAACCTTAGGAATAAAATATTATCATTTAGGTCCACTTGGATTAGATTAGGACATTTATTATTATTTAATTCAAAGAAGAGTTAAAAGAGTTAGAATCAAAGTTTATTAACTAAAACATTTTTAATATAGGGTTATACATAAGATAAATTCAATTATAAATATTAATTAGAAATATAAAAATATTTCCTACATAAGGATATTTTATTTATAATTTTTAGACATTAAATAATTTAATTTATTTATGACATAATGGTGATGCAATAATTACCTAATTAATGAAATATTAAAATAATTGATAATATAAATACCCAAATAAATGTAATTTGAGACTTTTTATGAATTAAACTAATTTTATAGGTTAATATGACATGTTATTATTGATTTAATTATTTTTGTTAGAAGTAATCATTCTGTTACGATTTTTGAAAAAATAAAATACCAAATAGTGTCAAAATTGACATAAAAGAGTTTTTTAAAAAAATATTATATTATTAATTGATATTCAATTACTAAAAATATAAGGTTCAGACAAGAGACTTATATAATGATATTTTTATCATTAATTAATTACTTGGGGTTCTCTTGGATGTATATGGTAAGTTTATTAACCATATAATATAAAAATACAAAGAGACATGGTAAATGTCAAACTATTTAACTAAGAGTTAAATATAACTGATAATGTTAATTTAGTGACCCAAACCTGTCTAAAATCTATTGGTTGAAAGGATTTAGACCCATACCCATCTTAACCTTTAAATAATCCACTTTGGAGCCATTAAAAACCGAATATTAATTTATTATAAAATAATATTTCTAGCTTTTCCAAAGGTGCCCCTCACCCCTCTTATAAAAGGGAACTTCCCCTTCCCTCAAATTCACAAAGCCTTTTGGATCAGCCAAACCCTGCCCAAATATTCTCTAACCTTCCCTTACTTCAACCTAGAGGCCTTAGTTTGATCATAAAGCCAACCTAAGGAGCCCTTTTGATCAAATCAAAAGTAAGAACCCGAAGAAGAGGTAATGTTTTCACCACCCTCTTTCAAGTTCTTTTCTTCTTCAACTTCTTCTTTCTTTGTTATTTACATTATAAAATAATAACTCCAATATCTTCTATATATTGTGATGTTATTATAAATATGGTACAACCATATTCATCATTCTATCCATCCTTTGAATGACATGTCACCATACGTGCGTACGTACGGCTTACCGTTTCCACGTCGTGGTGTATGTGTTATCCAATACATTATTATTTGGATGGGTATAATAATGATGTGTAATTAATGTAAATAATAAATATAACATGATAATTGTTCTGCATATATGATATACCATGAAATTATATATTATTTTAATATCAAAATAATGATATTGTCGCTCGTGCGTACGTACGGACTACCGTCTCCACGAACGTGATGAGATTCATTCCTCATCGTATCCATTCAAGACTAAATTTTATTTGATGATTAAAAATAATTTTTGGAGACATGATATCATTATGGATATATACATCCCATCCATAACAAATAAGGCTCACATAACAATGAATATAAAGTAAAACTAATCCGTTAACACCCGAAACGATGATAATACTAAGATATTATTAACAAATCAGTGTTAAAAGATCATATATGATATCATATTAATGTATATGATTATTGTATAAATTAATAACAACTATTTCACCATTATACAGAAGTTTAACCTACCCTAAACTAAGGAAAATTACAAGGTAAGGGTTTATTTCACAATCTCTTCATTATCTGAGGTTGTTTATACATAATTATCTACTGGGACCTCTTTATCATCCACATCCATGTTTCGTAAAAACATATTTCAAATAATTTTTAATATTTAATAAAAAATAGGTTAAATTCATTTATACCCTTATGTGTTTTTAAAGGAATCTTTCCGTCATTTTCCAAACAAGGTACTTTTTGACCTTTTCGACAAATTTAAGGTAAGAATGTTTTTTTTAACTTATACGGCGGGTGCGGCTATTTTTCGCCGTTATAACATCGTCGAAGCTTCCCTTACAATCTTATAAGAATATTTTCAAAATAAATGTTTTCTTTATGTGACTCTTAAATGATTTCAAAATATAAAGAGATATGTCTCTAAAAAAAGGTTTTGATTTCATCTATTTCAACATCCTTTGATGGATTTTAAGTTTATTTGAAGTTGATTTATTATGATAAAAAGCTTCCATATTGTATTGAAGGTTTTGTGATATGTTTGACTGTGGATGTGCTATTTTTATACCATTCATGGTTTATGGTTAAATTATTGAAATTTCCTATGCTAGTTTTAATATGAATGTTTATGTTATATTTCAACCTTTTCATATGAGGAATGTATTGGACTTAGTAAGTGATGGGTGGAGCCCGCTATAGCTCCTTGATGCATCAGTAGGTCTCATGAGACAACTAGATGTGGAATTGGCGGCGGCCCTTTCCCAATTTGATTTATGGTTTCGGCCGAGGCCTTAATCATATTTAGACGTCTTGGCCGAGGCCTTGACAAAATGTTTCAGAATGTATGGCATTATACATTCCCTCATTATGGAAATAATATTGATGGTTCGTGTGGTCATTCGATTAGTAGAATACCCATGATTATGTTTTATTATGGCATTATTTACTCATCTCATGTTCTTGCCATAAAATTATTCATGTTTATTATTGGTAAAGGCATGTGGTTTCAATTATTCACCATGCTTAATATTTATGTCATTTTCCGCTGTATTACTTACCCTTACTGAGCATTTGAGCTCACCCCTTTATTATGTTTCATTTTCCCATGATATGAAGAAGTTAGTTATGAGTGACCTGTAGGCATAATCTAGGAGGCTTGGATGTTTCTAATGAAATATATTTTTGTTGTATTTCTTTTCAAGCTGTAAAGTTGAACTTATGTATGAATCTTGTTTTCAATAATACTAAACTGATCGGTCTTTCGAGACATTATTTCCTTGTGATCATGCCAATGTTATGTAATAATGCACTGAATCTAGGTAACTAGGGTCGGGGCGTTACATTTGGTATCAAAGGAAGTTTAGTACAAACCTTGGAAACTAGATTTAGATAAAATCTGATTAGAGCACATAGACCTAAGATGGACTTTGAGGATTAGTATAGAAGAACTTCCTAGAATTTTGGTATTGTATAAATTTTGTGGGTTTTCTGAGAAATACATCCCTGTCTAGATACGATCAGGTAGAGGTGGCTCTGGCATAGATGTACCTAGGGGTAAAACCTGAAAACACCGCTTTGAGCTAGACTCGAACGGGAACTGGTGCACGACAACGGGCCTTGCTACACTCTTGGTTATGACACTCCCAGGGGATATGCTTAGGATAATTCTCATTTTCTTTACAAACCATTATGAAGGGTTTATGAGTATATAATTCCTCAAAGAAAACATTTTTATGATTATGGATTATATCCATAAATATTTCAATTTATGTTAAGTGTTTTACAAGTATGGAATTATGTATTTTGATTCATAAACTAATCTAGTTTATGCCATTGTTTAGAAATGGTGCCTAGTGGAAGGAATGGAAACTGTATCAATGCACACACTCCATGTAGGGATTTCCCTCCTGTTCAAGATAATTATAGTGGAGCTAGTGATGCAACTGGTGCTGAACAGCCAATCACCATACTGGGACAACTCACTCAGGTTATGAATAATAACCTTACCCATATGGAGCACCCAGACCCACAATGTGGAGGATCAATGTTATATTGCTTCATGAGGAAACAACCACCAACATTCAATGGGATTACAAATCTATTAGTGGTTGAGCAATGGATAAACTCCTTAGAAAAAATATTCCAAGCTTTGGGGAGTAGCGAAAGGGAAAAATTTGTCATGGAAGTTTACCACCTCACTGGAGATGCTGATCAATGGTGGTCCCTTATTCAAAACACAAAGGATGAAGAGGAAGTATAAAATATGGAATGGAGATAATTTAAAGAAATTTTCTTAGAAAAATACTTTCCTCATGACCATCGAGCGGATATGGAAAGACAATTTCTGAGTCTGAGGAAAAAGGAGGACGAGAATGTCGCAAAATATGAGACTAACTTTATAAGGTTAGCGAGGCATGTTGTAGATTATATACATAACCCAAGAATTAAGATTGATCGTTTCTTTTATGGGTTAAAACCATTTCTCCATCGAGCATTAGTATCACAATCCTTCTAATCATATGAAGATATTGTCTCGTGTGCTATCAAGACAGAAAAGGAATTCTCTAAGTCTTATGATGTTAAATCAAAGAAAGAGAAGAAGAGATCTTCTGAACACTCTGGGAAAAGAAATAAAGAAATAGGGAAGAAGGGAAGAATTTAATTTCCACCCTCTGATAATTGCAGAAGGAAGCACCCTAGTGCCTGTCTAAAAGGAAAAGGAGTATGCTACAAATGTGGACAGAAAGGTCATCTAGTTGGTGATTGTAAAGGAAATAAAGACGCTACCAATGTTCAATTCTATAATTGCAGAGATATGGGACATTACGCAAATGAATGTCCTAAGAGTTAGGGAAACTTACCTCAGAAAAGGCCAAGGGATCAAGGCCAATCTTATGTTATCACTACTACTGAGGTTGAAGCTCCAAAAGACGTGGTGGCAGGTAATTTAATAGTTTCCTCAAGTTTACCAAATGCATTATTTGATTCTAGATCATCGCATTGTTTCATATCTTCACAGTTTTCTAAGAAAATTAGATATTTCCAATTTGATTTAATAAGGGATTTTTCAGTTAAAACTCCTAAGGGAAGTATCATTGCTACAAAATTCTATGGATCCATTCCCATTAGGGAATATAAATGTTCTTTATCTGCTGATCTCATCATCATACCCATGACTGAATTTGATATAATTCTCGGTATGGATTGGCTTTTGGACCATGATACGAAAATATATTGTAAGAAGAAGGAGGTTACGATTTTTGATGATGATGATAAAGAACAACTTATCTTTAGAGCAGAATCTTCACCACCTGATTCTTATCTAGATCCACCCCCAAAAGCTCAATTAAATTCAATTATCGGGGAAGAAGAGAATGAAATAACTATGGGTGAGGAAAGGAATGTTCAAATAGAGGATTTACCTATTGTGAGAGAATATGTTGATGTGTTTCCGAAAGATTTACCTAGACATCCTCCAGAATGAGAAATTGAGTTTTCCATTGATTTAATTCCTGGTTCAAGGCCTATATTGAAGACCCCTTATAGAATGGCCACTGTGAAATTAGTTGAACTAAAGAAACAACTAGAGGAATTGAGTAATAAGGGATTTATTCTCCCTAGTGTTTCTTTATGGGGAGCCCCTGTCCTTTTTGTTAAGAATAAATATGGATCTATGAGGTTATGTATCGACTACAGGAAAATTGATGCTATAATAATAAAGAAAAAGTATCCCCTACCTCACATTGATGATTTATTTGACCAACTGCATGGAGCTCAATACTTTTCAAAGATTTACCTTCGAATTGGATACCATTAGTTGTGTGTGAAAAAGTAAGACATTTCAAAGACAGCATTTCGAACCAGGTACAGGCATTACGAGTTTACAGTAATGCCTTTTGTATTGACTAATGCACCCTCTGTATACATGGATCTAATGAATAGAGTTTTCAAGGAATATCTCGATGATTTTGTGGTGTTATTTATTGATGATATCTTGGTATACTCCAAAAGCTACTAAGATCATGAAAATCACTTGCGCATTATTCTAAAGACTCTTAGAAGACATGAATTATATGGGAAGTTTAGCAAGTGTGAATTCTGGATTTAGGAGATTTCTTTTCTTGGCCATATTGTCTCTGAGGATGGAATCTCTATTGATCCTTATAAGACCAAGGCAATCCAAGAATGACCAGCACCGACAAGTATAATTGAGGTACGTAGTTTTATTGGTTTAGCAGGTTATTATCGACGTTTCGTCCAAAATTTTGCCCGATTGGCTAACCCATTAACGAAGCTCACATGTAAAGGGGTTAAATTTGTTTGGAAAAAGAATGTGAAGAATGTTTTGAAGAACTGAAGAGAAGATTATTCAATGCACCTATATTGACTCTACCATCGAGGAATTATGGGTTCATTATTTATAGTGACGCATTAAAGAAAGGAATTGGTTATATCCTTATGCAGAATGATAGAGTTATTGCCTATACATCACGACAACTGAAAATTCATGAGAAAAACTATCCTACTCATGATCTTGAGTTAGCTGCTGTAATCTTTGCTTTGAAGATATGGATACATTATCTCTATGGTAAAAAATGTGAGATATATACCGATCACAAGATTTTGAAGTATATTTTCTCACAGAAATAACTCAACATGAGGCAAAGGATATGTCTTGAATTACTCAAGGATTATGATTGCACGATGCACTACCACCCGGGGAAGGAAAATAAGGTGGCAGATGCTTTGAGTAGAAAGGATCATGGAGTTTTGAACAAGATAAGAGTGGAAAAGGATCCTATATACATGGATCTAGTAAAGATGGATATGGGAATCACCATGGAAGGTGAAACATCAATACTTTTTCAAATGGTTGCCAAACCATCTTTACTAGAAAGGATAAAGAGTTCTCAAACCAGTGATGAAGAGTTTAAAAAGAAGATTAAAGCTATGAATGATGGGCGATTGGGTGACTTTGTGTATGAAGATAGAATTTTGAAATTTGGGAAGAGACTTTGTGTTCCCAATATACCTGATCTAAAATGAGAGTTGTTTGATGATGATCATAGTTCCAGTTTCTCTATACACCCTAGGAGCACAAAAATGTATAGATATTTGAAGGAACATTTTTGGTGGGACAACATGAAGAGGGAGATTTCTGATTTTGTGTCAAGATGTATGGTTTGTCAACAAGTGAAAGCTAGAAGGCAACATCCTAGAAGAGTCATGCAACCTCTTCCCATACCTGAGTGGAAATGGGATAACATTACGATGGACTTTATCATGGGACTACCAAAGACTCCTAGAAATAATGATGCAGTATGGGTCATTGTTGATCATCTTACCAAGTCAGCACATTTTCTTTCTATAAGGGAATATTTACCACTCAAACGCCTAGCAAGACTATATATTAATGAAGTTGTGAGACTTCATGGAGTACCCCTATCGATTGTTTCTGATCGTGATACCTGTTTTACTTCAATATTCTAGAAAATTCTTCAGAAATCCCTGGATACTGAACTTCGTTTGAGCACTGCTTACCACCACCAAACTGATGGACAATCAGAATGAACTATTCAAACATTAGAAGACATGTTGAGATCATTCTCACTTGACTTTCAGGGTATGTGGGATCAATATTTACCTCTGGTAGAATTTTCCTATAACAATATATTCCATTCAAGTATTCAGATGGCACCATATGAAGCATTATATAGAAAGAGATGTCACACACCAACCTGTTGGGATGACGTTGGTGAAAGAAAACTTGTAGGCCCAGAACTGGTGGAGGAAACGATGGATAAGGTGAAGGTAATCCAAAACCACATCAAAGCAGCTCAAAGTAGGCAGAAGAGCTATATCGATAACCGAAGGAAGGATTTGGAATTTTAGGTAGGAGATCATGTTTTCTTGAAGGTATCTCCATGGAAGGGAGTTATAAGTTTTGGTAAGAAAGATAAATTGAGTCCCAGGTACATAGGACCTTTCGAAATTCTAGAACGAATTGGGGCTATAGCTTACCGTTTGGCAATACCGCCAAGTATCTCCAAAGTTCACGATGTGTTCCATGTATCACTGTTGAGAAAATACATGTCTGAACCAACGCATGTACTCACCTATGAGGAATTAGAACTAGAACCTAATTTGTCTTATTACGAAGATCCCTCCAGGATTCTTGATATAAGATAACAAGTGCTGAGAAACCGGATGACTCGTCTGGTGAAAGTTCTATGGAGAAACCATAAGATGGAAGAGGCAACATGGGAACCTGAAGAACTTATGATGAAGAACCACCCGAGTCTTTTCATGTGGTAGTATTTTAGAAATTTTGAGGACGAAATTATTTGAAGTAGGGGAGAATGTAACACCCCAAGCTTCTACGGTACGCTTCTCTTTGAATAATACAGTAGCGTGTGTTGTACGCAACTTCGAGTTCTAACACACACCACAACCAATCAAACTAGCCATTATGAATAGTAATACCCAATTTTTGAAAGTTTAAACATTTTATCTTTCAAAATGAAATTCATTTTTGGATTCGGAATATCGAAATTATCTTAGGGTGAATTTTTGGTATTTTTCTAAAAACATTCAAATTTTGATGAATAGTGAAAAAACACTGAGTTATAGTTTAAAATCGAATTTTTATTTAAATAATTAATTGTTTTATTTAAATTTAATTAAGGTAAAAATAGATACATAATACATATATAAGTTCAATGTAATTCATTGGAGTTGGTTTAGAATAATTTTAGATATATAAAAATTTTATTGAACTTTTCACCGTCTTTTACCCACCTCCTAAAAGAATTTGGAAATTCATATAAAACTTAATTTTATCCCTTCTGTGAGTGGAATTTCAAAAATACAAGAGGCACGGTTAATATCAAGGAGTAAAATGTGGTTCAATAAGATAAAAATAATTTTTGGTGAATAGTAACTTTTTACTTTTATTTACCACGGTTAAAAGTAAATAGGGTAATTAAGGGTAAAAATGATATTAATATTACCCTAACACATGTCCTAATTCTATCGGACAAATGTATCTCGACCAAAAACAACCTTAGGAATAAAATATTATCATTTAGGTTTACTTGGATTAGATTAGGACATTTATTATTATTTAATTCAAAGAAGAGTTAAAAGAGTTAAAATCAAAGTTTATTAACTAAAACATTTTTAATATAGGGTTATACATAAGATAAATTTGATTATAAATATTAATTAGAAAGATAAAAATATTTCTAAATAATGGTATTTTATTTATAATTTTTAGAAATTAAATAATTTAATTTATTTATGACACAATGATGATGCAATAATTACCTAATTAGTGAAAATTAAAATAATTGATAATATAAATACCCAAATAAATTTAATTTGAGACTTTTTATGAATTTCACTAATTTTATAGGTTAATATGACATGTTATTATTAATTTAATTATGTTTTTTTAATTAATCATGCTGTTATGATTTTCAAAAAAATTAAATACCAAATAGTGTCAAAATTGACATAAAAGAGTTTTTAAAACAAATATTATATTATTAATTGATATTCAATTCCTAAAAATATAAGGTTTAGACAAGAGACTTATATAATTATAATTGTATCATTAATGAACCACTTGGGGTTAGCTTGGATGTATATGGTAAGTTTATTAACCATGTAATATAAAAATACAAAGAGACATGGTAAATGTCAAACTATTTAACTAAGTGTTAAATATAAATGATGAGGTTAATTTAGTGACCCAAACCTGTCTAAAATATATTGGTTGAAAGGATTTAGACCCATACCCACCTTAACCTTTAAATAATATACTTTGGAGCCATTATAAACCTAATATTAATTTATTATAAAATAATATTTCTAGCTTTTCCAAAGGTGCCCCTCACCCCTCTTATAAAAGGGGCACTTCCCCTTCCCTCAAATTCACACCTTAAAAGCCTTTTTGATCGGCCAACCCCTACAAAAATACTCTCTCAACTTCCCTCAATTCAACCTATAGGAATTAGTTTTATAATACAGCCAACCTAAGGATCCCTTTTGATCAAATCAAAAGGAAGAACCCGAAGAAGAGGTAATGTTTTCACCACCCTCTTTCAAGTTCCATTCTTCTTCAACTTCTTCTTTCTTTATTATTTACATTATAAAATAATAACTCTAGTATCTTCTATATACTGTGATGTTATTATAAATATGGTACAACCATATTCATTATTTTATCCATCCTTTGAATGACATGTCACCATACGTGTGTGTGTACGGCTTACCGCCTCTACGTCGTGGTGTAATTGTTATTCAATACATTATTATTTGGATGGGTATAATAATGATGTGTAATTCATGTAAATAATAAATATAACATGATAATTTTTCTTTATATATGATATACCATGCAATTATATATTATTTTAATATTAAAAGAATGATATTGTCGCTCGTGCGTACGTACGGACTACCGTCTCCACGAACGCGATGAGATTCATTCCTCATCATATCCATTCAAGACTAAATTTTATTTGATGATTAAAAATAATTTTTAGAGACATGATATCATTCTAGATATATACATCCCATCCATAACAAATATGGCTCACATAACAATGAATATAAAGGAAAATGAATCTGTTAACACCCGAAACGATGATAATACTAAGATATTATTAACAAATCAGTGTTAAAAGATCATATATGATATCATATTAATGTATATGATTATTGTATAATTTAATAACAATTATTTCACCATTATAAAGAAGTTTAACCTACCCTAAACCAAGGAAAATTACAAGTTAATGGTTTATTTCACAATCTCTTCATTATCTGAGGTTGTTTATACATAATTATCTACTGGGACCTCTTTATCATCCACATCCATGTTTCGTAAAAACGTATTTCAAATAATTTTTAATATTTAATAGAAAATGGGTTAAATTAATTTATTCCCTTATGTGTTTTGAAAGTAATCTTTCCGTCATTTTCCAAACAAGGTATTTTTTGACCTTTTCGACAAATTTAAGGTAAGAATGTTTTTTCTAACTTATATGGCGGGTGCGGCTATTTTCTGTCGTTATAACATCATCGAAGATTACCTTACAAGATTATAAGAATATTTTCAAAATAAATGTTTTATTTATGTGACTCTTAAATGATTTAAAAATATAAATAGATATGTCTCTAAAAAAAGGTTTTGAATTCATCTATGTCAACATCCTTTGATGAATTTTAAGTTTATTTGAAGTTTATTTATTATGATAAAAAAACTTCCATATTGTATTGAAGGTTTTGTGATATGTTTGACTGTGGATGTTCTATTTGTATACCATTCATGGTTTATGGTTAAATTATTGACATTTTGTATGCTAGTTTTAATACGAATGTTTATGTTATATTTCAACCTTTTCATATGAGGAATGTATTGGACTTAGTAAGTGACGGGTGGAGCCCGCTATAGCTCCTCGATGCATCGGTAGGTCTCATGAGACAACTAGACGTGGAATTGGCCGAGGCCCTTTCCCAATTTGATTTATGGTTTTGGCTGAGGCCTTAATCATATTTAGAAATCTTGGCTGATGCCTTGACAAAATGTTTCAAAATGTCCGGCATTATACATTCCCTCATTATGGAAATAATATTGATGGTTCGTGTGGTCATTCGACTAGTAGAATACCCTTGATTATGTTTTATTATGGAATTATTTACTCATCTCATATTCTTTCCATAAAAGTATTCATGTTTATTATTGGTAAAGGCATGTGGTTTTAATTATTCACCATGCTTAATATTTATGTCATTTTCCATTATATTACTTACCCTTACTGAGCGTTTGAGCTCACCCCTTTCTTATGTTTCATTTTCCCAGGATATGAAGAAGTTAGTTATGAGTGACCTACAGGCATAATCTAGGAGGCTTGGATGTTTCTAATGAAATATATTTTTGTTGTATTTATTTTCAAGCTGTAAAGTTGAACTTATGTATGAATATTGTTTCCAATAATACTAAACTGGTCAGTCTTTCGAGACATGATTTCCTTGTGATCATGCCAATGTTATGTAATAATGCACCAACTCTGGGTAACTAGGGTCGGGGATTTACAGTATAATTTTAGGACTAAACCTTATAATAAAAAACATCTCAGTATATTTAGGATAATTAGGTTACTATACAATAATGTAATATTAATATTTTAGTTTGTGTATAATGAAAATAAAACAAAAGATCTTGACGAAGGATGTTACCTATTCTTTGGTTAAATCCTTTTGGTTTTCACCAAAGGGATTCCTTGGATGGATTTATAACCATATATAGGATTATATTATGAATTTAGGCATTTTGAGAGATTATTTTAGTATATTTTGTTTGATACAAATGTCTTGAGATGTGTGAATAAGTGGGAGGGGTGAGTGCCTTTTTATAGTGGAGGAGGAGTGACATTCTTGTAAACTTTTGGAAATGGAATTCCAAAAAAAATCCTATGAAAAGGGGATCCAATAATGGAACCAATTATATAAAATAGATTATAAGGTCTAAATATGGTTATTTTATGTCTTTTTTACAAGTTTCTAGGTAATTTTGTCCCTTGTTTTTAAGGTTTACTCCTTTGTTAAGCTAATTTTTCTCTTAATCATTGTAATTAATTTTAATCATATTCACTAACTTTTTTGGTGAAAAATTATTATTAACTTTTTATAAATTATAAATTATTCTGATTCCAAATATGGAATCAATTTTTAAAATTTTCCCTCACATAAGTGGCATAAATTGATTTAAATTTAATCTTGCAGACGGGACGACAAAGCAGGTTTTTAAAGTAAAAATGTTCAAAATTTTGGTAGGTTTTTATATTCAATTTCAGTGTGAAATTGATTAGAATTACCTAAATTGTATTAATTTATATAAAATTTACCTAATTAAACTTTAAAACCAATCAAAAATATAATTTAACATTATAAATAAATTAGATAAAAAGCAGTTTTGAATTAAAATTCAATATTTTTCACTATTCATCCAAAATTGAAACTTCACATAAAAATACCAAAAATTCACCCTAAACTAATTTTTATGTTCCTATTTCAAAAATTAAGTGTATTTTGACATATAATATTTATAAAAGTTCCAAAATTTGTATTTAAAATGGGCTCTCTATCAAAAGGCGGTAAAATTATTTTTTAGAAAAATAAATCATTTTATTCATAAAATTGGATTTATTCTTATATTATACCTATAAAATATATTGAATTAGTATAAAAAATATTTATTGAATATATAATATATAAATTTTATTGAAAACATTAATCAATAGTGGTTTTTTTAATTTATTGAGAAAAAATTGTGTTTGTACATAGAAAATAGTTTTCTTAGAAAAGTAACTTCTTTATTTTCAAATAGTTCTTACATTCACTTATACTAATTGATAACCAAAGGATTAATTTTATATACATGTGTAAATCATATTTTCACAATTAGTTAATCTTATTTATAACTTCCATTTCAACGGCTAAGTGGTATATATAATAATATTTTAATAATATTATTAATAATATTTTGTAGTTTGGTAAAAAATGACCTTGCATGTAACACAAGTTATCTAAGAGACTTGGTATTATGTGTAATACAGTCTAAACATGGTGTTTTGTGTACCAAAATCTAATTTAAGTGTTGTGTTGTGTGAAATGAAAAATATCAAAATATTGAATTAATTCAAAAAATAATAATTCAAAAAATATTGAGGTGTTACATTGGTTGTTACCATTTCATTTGGTAAAAATTCATTCTAGAAATGATATGCTTCTATTTGATTCATGGAATGGATTGGTTAGTTCTATATCAGGCTCGCATTAAATTTTACCAAAGGAGAGTTACATTTTTATCTATAGAAGAAGGCAATTATTCTCAACAAGGTGAGTGAGATATTAAGGTTGGTTTTATAGGACCAATTCAATGAATATTAGATTGTCTCATGTCTCATATAGTTGTTCATGCTCTATATGATGGTGGAATTCTACAGGATTATTTTTCTTCAGTGGTGGACCATTTTTAGGATGCATTTCTTAATGAGTTTTATGGCTTACCTCCCAAGAGATAGATCAAGTTTATGATCGATCTGGTACCAGGAGCAGTTCCATTTTCTATCCCGTCTTATATAATGGAACCATAAGATATTTGGGAGTTGAAATTTTTGTTTTAAGATCTATAAACTAAAGGTTTCATGTGGATTAGTACATTTCCTTTAGGTTCTATAGTTTTCTTCACCAAGAAGGTTGTTGGGACTTTGTGCTTGTGTGTGGATTATCAAATATTGAACCAGATGATGGTTAATAATTGGTATCCCCTTCCATTCATTGATGATATCTTTGATTAGTTGAGAGGTTATAAGATCTTCCCTAAGATTAATTTGAGATCAAGATACCATCAGTTGAGGGTGAGATCATCAGACATACATCAGACTACTTTTAGGGGTAGGTATGACTTGTATGAGTTTGTAGTGATGTTTTTTGGTTTGACCAATGCACCAGAAGTATTCATGGACTCGATGAATAGGATCTTCCATCCTTTTTTGGATCATTTTGTGGTGGATTTTTTCTATGGTATCTTATTGTACTCCCAGACAGCATACGATCATGCCCAACATCTTAACGTCATCCCGAGTGTATTGAGAGAGCATCGGCTTTACACTAATCCAACCAAATTCAATTTTTGGTTTGATAAATTTCACTTCTTGGGCCATGTCATCTCAAATAAATGATTTTTAGTATACCCAGATAAAGTTTCAACCATGTTATCTTGGGAACATCCCAAGAATGCCTTCTATATTTAGAGATTTATGGGTTTAAGTTATTATCAATGCTTTATCAAGGACTTCTCCCATTTTGAATCACTAATGTCTATGTTGACAAAGTAAGGGGTGAAGTTTGTTTGGTCAGATTCTTGTGATATATCTTTTTAGGATCTAAAATTTAGGCTAACCTCATCACCTATCCTCACTTTACCTATGTCAGGTAAAGCATATATTATGTACTTTGACGCATCCAGAGTTGGACTAAGAGCAGTTCCGATACAGGAGGATTGAGTGGTTTCTTATAGATCCAGATAGCTGATACTGCATGAGAGGAATTATCATACTAACAATTTAGAGTTAGTAGTATTGTTATATTCCCTAAGATGTTGGAGACATTATCTCATGGGTGAGAGTTTTTTGGTATACACAGACCACAAAAGTATCAGGTACATCTTTTCTTAAAGGGATCTAAACCTTCGGTAGAAGAGATGGGTTGAGTATTTGCAGTCTTTCAACTTCAAGTTAGCTTATACATAAAGCAAGGGAAGCGTTATTACCAATTCATTGAGCTGAAAGACGCAGATAGAGGTAGTATGAGAGTCTTTCAATGAGTCGTGGGTGATGGACCTCTTTGTATACATACATCTAGATGTCCAGGAGTCTTAGGGACGAGTGGATCTGACTTCAACATCTGTTATACCCGTTCTATTGGATTGGATCAAGACTGATCATTTATTTTATTTTTAGGTATTATTTTTAATAGATAGTTTATATGGTGGGGATACACCATGTAAGAACTCGAATCTTCATTTCAGGTACGCCTTTCCTTTTTCTGTAGTTTTTGAGAAAAATGAAATTTCTGGAAATTTTTGAAGTACATGTCGTGTACTTTCTGAGTACATGTCGTGTACTCTTTTTCAGCTCAAAGCCGTGTACTGGCTATGTCCGAGCCACACACACGGTGTGTAGGGATGATGTGGAGGCCTATTTTAGTGGTGTATGGAAAAACCTAGTACATGTCGTGTACTCTAAAAGTACACGCCATGTACTTTCTTTCTTTTTTCGTTAAACGGACCGGGGTCGCGCCTGACACACAGAAAGGTCTTCTTCTAGGTTCCATTCATCCGAGAGCGCCTAGGATCCACGAATCTTCGATGATCCCCTGCCTCTCTGTCCGTTCTCTGATTCGAGCACTGTTGATTGTGTTGGAATCACAGCGGTGAGTTCTCCCTTATGCTTGAGCCTTGTTTTTCAATTCCTCCTCTTTCTCATGTTATCGTGGTTTATGTGTTTCGGACATTTTCTCATATCTACGACGTTCTAAGGATAATATGTCATCGTTGTTCACGTATATCAATCTCCTAGGATCGAGGTAGGTGGTTTGTGCCTTTTTGTAGAAATTATTTGAATATTTTGTGCAATTAGGCCAATTCCCTTGAACGAGAATTGTGTGTTTCCCTGTTTTTCCCTTGATTGATTGCCTGCTTGCTTGATTTCTATAGTAGAGGTTTACCTTTGTGAATAGAGTAGTTTTTGATATACTCTGGATGTTTGTCGTACTTTCTTTTCCTGTTAGGTGTTATGCCAGTTTTCATGCCTAGTTGTAGGATAGTGGAACTGTCGTGTTGTTTTTCTGTTGAGCCTTAGAATGATAGCCAAGTATTTCTTGAGGTTTACTTGGGCGATACATGCGTGTTATGCATGTTTATATTACACAGGGCTGAGAGAACCTAGTGTATGGACCAAAGAAAGAATGTACGTAAGGACTTCTCCAGAGTGTCTTTATTTTACGTTGTGAGACCACTGGGGGAATTGACGTTGAGTGCTTCCTCAGAGATTCTGTAGTTCCTCGACACAGGCCACAGGATGAATTGACGTTGAGTGCTTCCCCAGAGAGCCTTTAGTACGATACGAGACTATAGGGGGGATTGACGGTGAGTGCTTCCCCAGAGAGTCTATTCTTTAGCTGAACCAGAGGGGTGAGACTGTGTGTGCCTCCTAGGGGGTTGCTAGTACTTATAGGTTGAACCATAAGGGTTAGGATGTGAGAACTACCCAGGGGGGCTACCTTTGTTTTACTTGTTGTTGGTTGTTTACTTGTGTACTTTATATACTAGAATTGTGGATTGTAGCTGCTGTGTGCTTTTCTGTTTACTGCTTCCTGCACTTTTACTTGCCTTGTATTGATTGACTATTAGGCACAGATATTTGGGTGGTAGCCTACTGGGACCTTGTCTCACACCCTGTTTGGGCCATGCTTTTGGGCCCAAGCAGACTATGTTTCTGTAGGTATAGATAAGGTCAAGTGTCCTTCTACTTCAGGTACCTGACTTACTGTGGAGCTGGGGAGCATAGAACCAAGCTAAGGCTTGCGATGCTGAGGAGACTTTTGGCTTCTTTGTTTTTCCTTTTCATTGTTATTGTATTGCTTCCAGTCTTTTATTTGGTTTGGATGTTTTGTTAGAATTATAACATGACATGCATCATATCTTCAGTTCTAGTTATTTATTATTTTATAAAGTCTTCCGCTATTAAATTCTGATGAGAATGTTGTTTACTGCTTCCGCAGTTATATATTGTTTCCTTCCTTTTATTTTCATAACCTATGATGTCATAGTTCCCCCAACCACCTTACCCAAGGCTCTCGCTGTTATTCGGTAGCCTCTGGTGTTTGGGGGAATGCGCTTGAGGTCATGTGGCGAACCGGGTACAGGGCACCAGTTGAGTGGATTCGGATTCGGGTCGTTACAAAATGGTATCAGAGGAGTTCTTTTCTCTTGTTTTACTATTTGGATCCTTATCTAGGTATAGGATGGATTTGGTACTTGGTGTTAAGTTGTGCTCGAGAGTATCTAACCCATGTGCAGGGAAAATCCATACTACCTCGATTATTGCAGTTTTCAGGTTTGAGATTTTACGGTTGATATGATTTCACCTAGAGTGATTCACATGACTTGTGTTGTTATTGTTGCTACTATTATAGTTCTATTTCTGTCGCAACCCAATTATATGATGGTATGCCATCTCACGCATCATATAGGCACTTGTTAGAAATCAAATGTCATGCATTCTTGACATGCCATCTAGGGTGCATTAGCAATTGCATGTTGTTGTGATAGACTGTGTGTAGATTATGCATGCTGTTGTGATAGATGCTTTGATATAATCTCTACTGTTTGATATAAAGGTTGTTTGTTTTGTACTTTGCTTAAGTGAATGCCATGTTTTTATTCTCGGGGAGTATGGTCCCTCACGAATCGGAATTTGGCACCTCCTTGCCTTGCTTTCTGTGTTTTCTGGGCTTCTGTGCAGTTTCTGAGCTACTTCCCAGAAAAACCCAGAATACACGGCATGTACTTTTTGACTACACGCCGTGTAGTTTTTAGACCGTGTCACTGACCATGTGAGCAGGGACACGCAGTTGTAGAAATAACTTCAGGAACACGCCGTGTACGATTGGTACACGCCATGTAGTTCAGAGCCATGTACCCGGCTGTGTCACTAACAACACGGGTCGGGGAAGATCGAGTAGAACACACGGTGTTATAAAGGAACACACCGTGTAGTTCTGTCCAGGTACCCGTCCATGTCACGAACAACACGGGTCAACGTTACCTTCTCTTATACACGTCATGTTGTTTTCGGAACACGCTGTGTAGTCTTGTTCAAGTACCCGGCTATGTCATGAACAACACGGGATGGTGTCACCTTTACCTATACATGATGTGTTTGTTCGGAACACGCCGTGTAAGGTTCAGCCATGTATACGGCCATGTATTTAACAACACGGACCGCTGAAGCCTTTTCTAGTACACGTCATGTTCATTCAGAACACGTCGTGTAGTCTTGGGTTAAGTCGGACCGTGTGGGTTAGTCGTGTAAAGAGACTCGGGCAGGGGAATAGTTTTCAAGTACACGCCATGTGTGGGGTCAACACGCCGTGTAGTTTGAGGTGTTACACGACTTGTAGGGTAGGGGTACATTCCCATGTCAGTGGCTTAAGAAGACATGCCGTGTAGTTTTTATACATGTCATGTAGTCGTGTTTTGTAAACTGTGTGTTTTCCTTCCCCTGTTCCCGTTTTGTACTATTGTGTTCTCCGTCTTTGTTAATTATGATCTAAGGTGTGCTTTTGATCTTTCAGAGCTATGCCTCCAAGACGTACTCTGGTTGTATGTCTGTCGTTAGGCAGTGATCAGATGCCATATATGGCTGATCAGGGCCTTCCTGCCGATCCTCCAATCGGGCCATCCTTGGCACCGGCTGTCATACCAGTTGCAGGTGCTAATGCGCAGTTCAGGGAAGGTTTTATGAGGATGATACAGACCTTTCAGGGAGCACCGCCTCCTTCCACGACTATGGCAGACTTGACGCGGGTTTTCTAGTAGTAGCATCCTCACACTTTCTCGGGGGAAGGAGGACTACAGGCTACAGAGTCATGGCTAAAAGCCATGCTGACTATCTTCGAGCATCTGGAGATGCCTCCAGAGAGGCGGGTCAAGCTCGCTACCTACATGCTCCGAGACTCCGCCAAGAGGTGGTGGGACGTGATCTCACAGGCAGGTCATTAGTAGGTTATGGCTTGGGAGGAGTTCTAGCGTGTGTTCTACGACTACTTCTACCAATAGACCCTGAGGGCCGATCGAGCACGGGAGTTCATGAGTCTAGAGCAGGGTACTCTATCTGTTATGGAGTATTCATCTCGTTTTAATGATTTGCAGCGTTTCACACCCCTCCGGGGTGGATATGGGATGTTCTTGGCACGGATGTTCGAGGATGGTCTCAGGTGGGAGATCTGCTCGCAGGTGAATCTCTTCCAGTTGACTTCCATCTCTTCCATCGTCAATCAGGCACTGATTGCGGAGCGCAATCTGAGAGAATCCAGAGCTACGATCCAGATTGGTTCTACTTCCAGAGCTAGTGTTACTCTAGTTGATAGCAAGAAACACCGTAGGGAGTCTTCGCGGGGTGACCCGAGGAGGCGAGATACATCTTCTGGAAGCCAGGTTGTATGCTACCAATGCGGTAGGAGTGGGCATACGAGGCCGCAGTGCCAGAGGGACCCAGTGGAGTGCCGATCCTACGGGAAGATGGGTCACCTTCAGCGTTTCTGCCAGGTTTTCTCACCATTTGCTGGTGACGGGGGTTCTTTCATGACTCCTCGTTCAGGAGAAGCACCACCAGTTTCACACCAGTCGGGGAACTGGAGTTCTTCTGGACGTTCTGGCCAAGGTGGAGGTCGAGGCCATGGCAGTCAGTCATCGGTCCTTTAGCGCCAACAGGGAGGTTTAGCTTAGAGTGGTCACGCAGGGTCATAGGGCTGCGGGGCAGGCCAGACATTTGCAGTGGAGCAGACCTATCAGGAGCAGGATCCTGGACCTTCTACAGTACGAGGTACGATTTTAGTAGCCTCAGTTTTATCTTTAGCTCTTTTTGATACTAGTGCTACACATAGCTTTATCTCTATTGCTATTGTGGAGATCCTTGGGCTCTGTTTCTTTTCTTCTGCCGACTTGTTGACACTAGACACACCTTTGGGGATGAGTAAATCTAGTGTACGCCAGTGTAGAGAGTGCCTTCTCAAGGTTGTAGGGTATCGTTTCTTATAGGATCTCTATGTCCTAGAGATGACAGGCTATGATTTCATCCTCGGGATTGACTAGTTGGTTCCCTTCCAGGAATTCGTCGACTGTTATCGCCGTAGAGTGAGTTTCATTTAACCAGAGGGTGAATATTTTCTTCATAGAGGCGAATGGGATGTTCAGGTGAGTCGAGCAGGACTCGAGCATCATGGGATAGGAATGGTGACATCCCATATTTCTAGTCTTTATCTGGATGATCAGGGGACTTCGCAGTTGGACTTTCCTCCAGTGGTGGATCCTTTTAGGAACGTCTTCCCATAGGACTTTTCGGGTTTGCCTCTGGAGCATGAGGTAGACTTTTCTATTGAGCTCATGCCAGGAGCAGCACTGGTGTCCATTCCTCCTTATAGGACGGCTACACCTGAGTTGCAGGAGCTCAAGAAGTAGTTGGAGGAGTTGCAGTAAAAGGGTTTCATCCAACCCAGTACTTCTCCTTGGGGTTTTCCTATCCAGTTTGCGAAGAAGGAAGACGGTACCCTTCGGATTTGTGTGGATTATCAGAAGCTAAACCAGTTGATGGTCAAGAACCGATATCCCTTACCGAGGATCGATGACCTCGTTGATCAACTTCAAGGAGCCCGGGTGTTCTTGAAGATCGACTTGAGGTCCGGTTATCATCAGTTGCACGTTAGACCATTAGATATACCTCTGACAGCCTTCAGGAGCAGGTATGGTCTATACGAGTATACAGTCATGCCGTTTGGTCTCACGAACGCGCCTGCAGTTTTCATGGCACTGATGAACCGAGTGTTCCATCCTTACTTAGACTCCTTCGTCGTGGTATTCGTGGATGATATCTTGGTTTACTCTCAAACTCGACACGACCATGCTACCCATCTTGAGATCGTTCTGAGTACACTGAGAGAGCATCGGCTTTATGCTAAACTCTCGAAGTGCCACTTTTGGATGGATCAGATTCACTTCTTGGGTCACGTCATCTCAGAGGCAGGAGTATCTGTGGACCCAGAGAAAGTGAGATTTATAGTCTCCTAGGAGCATCCGAAGAACGTTTTTGAGGTATGGAGTTTCCTAGGGCTGTCTAGATACTACAGATGCTTCATTCATAACTTCTCATGCCTAGCAGTACCATTGATAGGTCTGACCAAAAAGGGGGGAAAGTTCTTATGGTCAGATTCTTGTGAGTCATCCTTTCAGGATCTGAAGGTAAGATTGACGTCGGCACTGATACTAGTCTTTCCAGAGCCAGGAAAGAGCTATATTATCTATTGTGATGCTTCAGGTATCGGACTAGGCATTGTGCTTATGCAGGGAGATGGAGTCGTTGCGTATGGGTCTCGGCAATTGAGGCCACATGAGAGGAACTACCCTACACACGATCTAGAGTTGGTAGCTGTTGTTCATGCCTTACGCTATTGGAGACACTATCTTTTGGGAGAGCACTTTGTGGTCTTCACCAACCACAAGAGTCTCGAGTATATCTCCACTCAGTGTGATCTAAATCTGAGGCAGCGTAGGTGGGTCGAGTATCTTCATTCTTTTGATTTCAAGCTTGCCTATATGCCGGGAAAGGGAAACGCGGTGGTAGATGCGTTGAGCAGGAGAACTCAGATTCAGGCAGTTTAGGAGGCCAGCAGTGAGTGGCAGCTTATGGTTTTGTTCTCTGAGATGCATCTGGAGGTGCACAATATATAGGGACAGACCTTCCTATCTTCTATAGCTGTTACCTCTACATTACTTGATCGGGTACGGATGAGGTAGCTATCAGACTCATAAGGCTTAGTCCTACGGGAGAGTGTGTCAGGAGAGGACCCTCTTCCTGGATAGACAGTGGGCGAGGATGAGATCTTGCGTTTCCAGGGACGCATATGGGTGCCATCAAACATACGCGAGGAGTAGATGTGGGATTTTCATTCCTCAGTTTGGGCAGTCCATCCTGGCATCACCAAGATGTATTAAGGTCTTCATCGCTAGTACTGGTGGCTAGGTATGAAGAGGGATGTTGCTAGTTTTCTCATTAGATGCTCTACTTGTCAGCAGGTGAAGGCGGAGCATCAGCGACCAGTAGGGATTTTACAGCACTTACCCATTCCTGAGTGGAAGTGGAATGATGTCGCGATGGACTTTGTGATCGGGTTTTCGAGGTCACCTTGGTGGAACGATGATGCTTGGGTTATCTTTGACAGACTCATGAAGGTCACAAACTTCTTGCCGATCAAGGAGACCTTCAGTGTTGATGATCTAGGACGGTTGTACATCAGAGAGATCATTCATCTACATGGAGTTCCACACTCTATTGTTTCATATAGGGATGTGCGCTTTACCTCTCGGTTCTGGTAGGGACTTTAGAAGGCCTTGGGTACACAGGTACTTTTGAGTACAGCATACCATCCCTAGACTGATGGTTAGTCTGAGCGCACGATCCAGGTGCTTGAGGATATGCTCCGAGCTTGCATTCGAGACTTCGGCAGTTCTTGGGAGAAGCATATACCTCTTTTGGAGTTTACCTACAACAACATATTTCAGGAGACCATTCAAATGGCACCATACGAGGATCTGTACGGTAGGCCATGCCAATCACCCTTATGCTGGCTGGAGGCAGGAGAGGCAGCTTTGCTGGGACCTCGTCTTGTTCAGGAGACTTCAGAGTAGATAGAGATGATTTGGAAGAGGATGGCTACAGCACAGTCTCGGCAAAGTATTATTTTGATCAACGGAGACGACCTCTGGAGTTCGAGGTCGGGGATCAGGTTTTCCTGCGTGTCGCACCGAGGTTGGGACACAAGAGGATTCGGAGGTAGGGTAAGCTTTCACCGCGGTACGTCGGGACGTTTGAGGTTTTGGAGAGAGTTGGGCTGGTCGCCTATCGGTTGCAGCTACCCCAGAGGTACTGGGCCATGCACGACGTCTTCCATGTCTCTCATCTTCGATGTTACCTTTCAGACCCATCTCATGTCTTTCAGCCCGAGGAGGTTGAGCTCGAAGCGGATGCATAGTTTAAAAAGCATCCCATCCGGATTGTCAATCGCAATACGAAGGTTCTTCGTGGGCTGTCAGTCCCTCTTGTACGGGTGCTATGGTAGCATGGTTGAGTACAGGACGAGACCTGGGAGAGGGAGGCCGATGTACGATCACAGTGGCCGGATCTATTCGGGGTTTCTTCTTCTACGCCTCGCTAGGGAAATTCGAGGACGAATTTCTTTAAGGGGGGAAGTTTGTAAGAACCTGGATCTTCGTTTCAGGTACGCCTTTCCTTTTTCTGGAGTTCTTGAGAAAAATGAAGTTTCTGGAAATTTTTGAAGTACACGTCGTGTACTCTTTTCCCGCTCAAATCCGTGTGATGGCCGTTTCCGGGCCACACACACGGTGTGTAGGGATGATGTGGAGGTCGATTTTAGCGGTGTACGGAAAAACATAGTACACGCCGTGTGCTCTAAAATTACACGCCGTGTACTTTCTTTTTTTCGTTAAACGGACCGAGGTCACGCCTAATGCATAGAAAGGTCTTCTTCTAGGTTTCGTTCATCCGAGAACACCGAGGATCTATGAATCTTCGATGAGCCCCCACCTCTCCGTCCGTTCTCTGATTCGAGCACCGTTGATTGAGTTGGAATCGCAGCGGTGAGTTCTCCCTTCTTCTTGAGCCTTGTTTTCCAATTCCTCCTCTTTATCATGTTATCGTGATTTATGTTTTTCGAACGTTTTCTTAGATCTACGAAATTCTAAGGAGAATATGTCATCTTTGTTCATGTATATCGATCTCCTAGGATTGAGGTAGGTGGTTTGTGCCTTTCTGTAGAAAGTCTTTGAATATTTTGTGCAATTACACCAATTCCCTTGAACGAGAATTGTGTGTTTCCCTGTTTTTCCCTTGATTGATTGTCTGCTTGCTTGATTGCTATAGTAGAGGTTTACCTTTGTGAATAGAGTAGTTTTTGCTATACTCTGGATGTTTGCCGTAATTGCTTTTCCTGTTAGGCATTATGCCAGTTTCCATGCCTAGTTGTAGGATAGTGGAACTGTCGTGTTGTTTTGCTGTTGAGCCTTAGAATGATAGCCAAGTAGTTCTTGAAGTTTACTTGGGCAATACACATGCGTTATGCATGTTTATATTACACAGGGCTGAGAGAACCTAGTGTATGGACCAAAGGGAGAATGGACGTAAGGGCTTCTCCATAGTGTCTTTATTTTACGTTGCGAGACCACAGGGAGAATTGACGTTGAGTGCTTCCTCAGAGAGTCTATAGTTCCTCGACGTGGGACACAGGGGGAATTGACGTTGAGTGCTTCCCCAGAGATCATTTAGTACGATACGAGACTATAGGGGGAATTGACGGTGAGTGCTTCCCCAGAGATTCTATTCTTTAGCTGAACTAGAGGGGTGAGATTGTGTGTGCCTCCCAAGGGGTTGCTAGTACTTATAGGTTGAACCATAAGGGTTAGGCTGTGAGAACTACCCAGGGGGTTACCTTTTTTTTACTTGTTTTTGGTTGTTTAATTGTGTACTTTATATGCTATAACTGTGGATTGTAGCTATTGTGTGATTTTCTGTTTACTGCTTCCTGCACTTTTACTTGCCTTGTATTCATTGACTATTAGGCACAGATCTTTGGGTGGTTTCCTACTAGGACCTTGTCTCACACCCTATTTGGGACATGCTTTTGGGCCCAAGCAGACTATGTTGCTACAGGTATAGATAAGGGCAAGTTCCCTTCTACTTCAGGTACCTGACTTGTTGTGGAGCTGGGGATCATGGAACCAAGCTAAGGCTTGCGATGCTGAGGATACTTTTGAATACTTTGTTTTTTCCTTTCATTGTTACTGTATTGCTTCCATCCTATTGTTTGGTTTGGCTGTTTTTTTAGACTTATAACATTCCATGCATCATATCTTCAGTTCCAGTTATTTATTATTTTATAAAGTCTTCCGCTGTTAAATTCTGATGAGAATGTTGTTTACTACTTCCGCAGTTATATATTGTTTCCTTCCTATTATTTCCATAACCTATGAGGGCATAGTTCCCCCAACTACCTTACCCAAGGCCCTCGCTGCTATTCGGCAGCCTCTGGTGTTCGGGGGAATGAGCTTGAGGTCATGTGGTGAACTGGGTACGGGGCACCAGTTGAGTGGCTCCGAATTCTGGTCGTTACACACCATCAGGATGGTTGGTAGTGGCAATTATCTTCTTTTTTGTGGCTAAGTATGGGTTCCTACATACTTGTGTGAGGAGTTGATGAGATATTTTCATGCTTCTATATGGGAGTTACATCCTATTTTAACAAAGATGTATTGTGATCTCCATAGAAAGTACTAGTGGTCAGGAATGAAGAAGAAGGTAGCAGGCTTTATGGAAAGATGTTTCACTTGTCAGCGGGTGAAAGTTGAGAATCAGAGGTTAGCTGGGCTTTTGTAGCATTTTCCCATTCCTGATTTGAAATGGGATGATATCACTATGGATTTTGTGATAGTATTACCCAATAAAATCCGTAAAAATGATGTTTTATGGGTGATTTTGGATCAACTAATGAAGGTATACCACTTCTTTCCTATCAAGGAGACCTTCACAGTTGATGATCTAAGTAGTATTTATGTTCATTAGGTATTCCAGTTTCATGGTGTTATGAGGAGTATCATTTCAAATAGAGATCCTCATTTCACATTGTGGTTCTAGAAGGGTCTTCATAAGGATCTGTGATCATAGGTTATTTTGAGTGTGGCATATCATCCTCAAACTGATGGTCAATTTGAGCGGACTATTCAGGTTATGGAGGATATGTTATGAGCCTGTGTTTTTTATTTTGATGGTTCATGGGAGCAGCATATGGTAATCATGGAGTCTTCATATAATAAAATCTTCTAGTCATCAATCTAGATGGAACCTTTTGAGGCTTTGTATGGAAGGATGTTTCATTCTTCTATTTATAGGTTGGAGGTAGGTGAGTTGGTGCTTGTTGAGCCTAGTCTTGTATAGGAGATGTCTAAGCAGGTTCATTTTATCAGGAAGTGGTTGTTGACTATGTAGAGAAGGAAAAAATCATACACTGACCTTTGAAGAATACCTATGGAGTTCAAGGTTGGCCATCGTGTTTTCCTTCGAGTTTCACCTAGGTTGGGGCAATGTTGTATTAGGAAACTGGGGAATCTATTGCCCAGGTTTCTTGGGTCATTTGATATAGTGGATAGGGTTGGTCTAGTGGAATACTGATTAGCCTTTCTATAGTATTACAGTTTCATGTATGATGTGTTTCACATGTTGCGGCTTTGGAGATATTATTCATACCCTTCTTGTATGATATAAATAGATGATGTCGAGCTTAGTGTTGATGCATCCTTTGATGAGAATCTGATACAAATTATGGACTATAGTTAGTGAAAATTTATGGTCATGATGATTGTATCACTGGGATGGGTAGGGGTTAATTAGTGATACTTTTTCTTTTATGTTTTCTTGAAACAATCTTTTCCTCCTGTTAAATATTCAATTCCCTGCTAAAAATAATTCAACCACACATCCAAAGGAACATAAGTATTTACAAGGTTCACTATTCAATAAGAATAGCTATGTATTTCGTATGGTTTGGAAATAATCCAAAACCACACAATAAACTAGAAAAAAATCCTTGGATTACATTGAGTAGGATATACCCTTTCACTCGTGTAGTTCTTTGAAAAAAAATTCAAAAGTACGTGTGCACCCTCTTAGCACAAATAGGGTAATACAATGTTTTTTAACAACTCATGTTACATGTAATTCTTTTCAATTACACAAATGTATTCAATTTAAAACAAATATTCACTTTCTTACCCAGAATATGGTAAGAACTTCCTAGGCTTTGTTAATAAAAACTCAGTTCTATTTTCCTGGGTATGATTTACCCAATCTGATTCATCTAAGTCTGATTATTCTTGATATAATTCTCCTCAATATGATTCATTCATCCTATATTCTTCTAAGAATGATTCTTCCTAGTCTGGTTACTCAATACTAAAAGATATAACTCTGGCTGATTATGATTAAGACAAATCAAAAACCCCTTCTTTATCAATTCAGAAACCCATAGTATAGAAATCTCGATCCAATTAATCTAGCCTAATATGATGATCAGCCAAATATGATTGACAATCTGAATATGGTAATTAGCTAAGTAAGATAAACACTAAGTATGATTGTCAGTTGAATACAATGTTACGATATTTTATCTTCTCTTTAACTTAAATCTATCAAAACATCTTCAATATAAGTGAATACAGAAACTTATTATTCTATCTAAAAACTTGGAGCTTCTCTCTCACGAATAGTACATCAATCATCAGAAAAGTACAATGTACCTTACACGTTTTATAGGTGACTATTGAGATGGTATTGTGGGAATCCCAAAATAAATTCATGCTTAATCAAATTCACCCTAATCTCAATTTCCCCTAAAATCTCAAATGAATTTTGACTTCATCAAATTTTTCAAAGATTCTCAATTCTTCAATACTCTTCACTTATTCTTCAGACATTCATTTCAATTTCCAGTTCAATTTTCTGAATTTGATTTCTTCAAAAAAAAATCTTTATCAATTGTAGGAAATTGTATGAAGAAATAGATACCACTTTGATTTGATGAATATGATCATTCTTTTGAATGTTGATATCCCCCTTAATATAACATCTAGCAAACTCATATTTAAAACCACTTTTACTTCTTCACTTCTTCTATTGACCTAGTTGGATATATAAAAAATAATTCAACTCTAATAAAAAGTCTCCTGACCCAATTGAAATACACATTATCTCCTTTATTTCTTCACTTTTTATCTTGACCAAGTTAATATGTGAAACTTATTCTTATTCTCTTCTCTTAACCCACTTTAAAAAAATCAATTTAAGAGAACAGTAGATTAATTCAACTCTTGACCCACTTGATGAGGACATTTAAAAAAAAATTAAAGTTCATCTATTTCTTCCTTTAGTAATGTAATCAGTCTTTTGTCTCATCTTGAGTACGATTGTTCAGAGTATGATCTTTCTGAGTATGATCATTTTGTATATAATCTTTTTCAATAAGATTGTATCAGGTACGATCGTTATCTTCTTTATCCTGAGTACGGTCATCCTGGATATGATCTTTTTTCAGTACGATCATACTGGGTATGATATTTCTCTTCCGAATCCTAATTACAATCATCCTAGGTAAAAAAAATTATTATGCTTCTGATGGATGATCAGATGATATAGTAAATCGGTAGATTATTTCCCTTTTCTTCCACCTGGATACATCTAGGTACGATTACTTTTCAATCGGTAGAATCTCTTTATTCTATTCTTCCATCAATGTTACACCATAAGTTATCCAATAAAATTATGATTTATGTGAAATACAAATCAGCAAACCATCATCACATTTAATTAATCGTAGTCTTTCAGACTCTGATTTTTCATCAAAACAAACACTTATTTCATATCAAATTCAGATTTAATATGATGACCATTTACTTATAGCAAGATGTTTTCACTTTCATTCTAGACCCAAGGTGATTTAAATCACAAACAATTACATTATTCTTCCATTCTTGACCCAAGGTGAGTATGATTATTTTGAAAACATGAGTCTGAATCTTTTGAAAACAATGGTCAATATGATTTTCATCTATCATGTTTCTCAACATACTTTCTTTCTTCAATATACTGATCGATTGACAACAAATACAACCAAAACACAACTTGGGCCTAATAGTGAGAAGTATCTTTGGGGTAGGGATATTCCTTTAGTTTAAGTGTAGTGGAAGCATGGGTGAGTTCCAAAGGTGACCTAGGAGAGGGAGTTTGATATGCAAGTATAGTGTCCAGACTTGTTTGTGGAGACCCCACGGTGATGCTTAGAGTGGATCGAGGACAAGCTGTTATATGGTGTGGAGGTTGTAAGATCCCGCCTTTTTTCATGTGCATCCCTCCTTGAGTTTTTTTCATTTAAGACATGGTGTTTGAAACTTGTTCAAAGATAAAGATCCTTTATTGTGTAAAATGACTTAAAGTTTGGGTAAGTACATTTCATTGAATTAATGGAGTCTAGGTATAAATGTGTTAAATGGGTTTATGGGGGTTTTCTATTCTTGGGAAGTCTATGGAGGTGTTTCAGGTCCTTATGTAGAATTTGGTCTCAAAATTTTCTGTTGTATGATTACATGTTGTGTACATGTTACACGATGTGTAACTCCTACTAGACATATTGTGAACCAATACAGGGAATGAAATAGTTACATGCCATGTAAACCGTACATGTCGTGTAAAAGTTTAGTAGGTTTAAATAATAATATGAGGTGACAGTTTTTTCAGTGTATCCCTCTAAAAAGAAATATATGACATGTAAAGGAGTTACACTCTATGTATTTTTTGGACATGTAGTTTTAAAAAGTGTTATGTGGATGAATTTATTTTCACCTCAAATGTAGCTTCCTCCTCTTGACCCTAGGGCATCTTCCTGGTGATTTTAGAGTTCCTCTATTGATTTTGGATGTCCCGATCATTCATATTATCCCTAGTAAGTGGTTTTGGTTAGGTTTTCCCTTTTCTCCCTTTGATCTCTATTTGTTTTGTTGAAATATATTGACCTTGGTGGTTGTTGATTTTGATATTGATTGGTTGTGATCTAGGATCCTTCTTATGATCATATGTGCCTTTTTTCTTATTGGTGAATCCTTCTAGAAGCATTGGTTGATCATCAGTTAAAGGTATGGGGTCTAAAACTTAACCTTATGTTCTATTTAATTGAAGACTATGTGCAATATTTAAATTTCACTTGAATTAATTAAATAATGAATTGGATTATTCCTTGGAATCCCTTTGGATTCAATTGGGTGACCTGGCTTGTGGCTACTATTTGGGTGAGTAAACCCCTTATTATAAATGTTTGACTAGTTTCTTAAAGTCTGTTTAGTATGATATGGGATTTGGGTGATTACTTGATATAGATTCACCTTGGTTTGGATTTTTTATTGAAATGGATAGCATGTTATCGGTTTGTGAAAAAACTATAAATGAAATGTGAAATTAAATGATAAGTGGTAATTTGAATAATTAACCATTGAGCCTTATGATGTGATATTGTGATATCCTTATTGTTATGACATGTGTTGTGTTTTCTATGTTGTAATGCTTATATAAGAAATTGGCTTGGTTTTATTTTTGAAATTTTTATATAGGGTGTTAGCCCAGTTTATATGATGAAATGTTTATATAGAGGGATATTCCCAATAAAACATGATGAAATGATTATATAGAGGGCTATGCCCAGTGAAACATGTTGAAATGCTTATATAGTAGGCTATTCCCAATGATACATGCTGAAATACCTATATACCATGCTTGGCCCTGATACATGCTGAAATGATTATATATCAGGCATCTAAAACATGATGAAATTATTATACACCAACCTCGGCTCTGATTTCTTGCTGAAATGATTGTATAGTGGGTTTGACCTAGTTTTGTGTGATTTATAACATGGATATATAGTTATGGTTGGCATGGTTGTGATACATGCTCAGGGACATTATGGCATGGTGCCATGGTGGGTTATGTTTTACCATGGTTATATGGATTTGGTTGGCATGGTTTTGAGACATGCTCAGAGACATTATAGCATGGTTCTGAAGTAAGTTGATGTGGTGTTAATTTAATTATTTAATTAATTAATACACCTTGTTTATTGCATTATCGCATGCAATTATTATCAAACTGATTATGTGTAGACATGGTGGTGTCAACCTGCTGAGTTATACTCACACCCTATTGGGGCCACCATTTGGTACCCAAGAAGATTTCATGGATGCAAGATTGGAAAAAGGAAAGGGACCTTGCTATTGATTGTTTATTACTGGATGGGCTATAATTTGATGACGATACCAACATGGGGTTTGGGACTGGGGTATTTTGAGTCTGGTAGTATTTTATTTGTATTACTTATAGCATGACATTTAGTTACATTCCATCATGTCGTTACATTATCTTTTTATTATTTATTGGATTATCAGTTGGCATTTATTGTTGGTTTTCTGCTGTATTTTATTATTTCCATTATTTTTCTACACTCTGATATTTATTTATTATTGTTGTTTGATTTTTTTTTGTAACTCTATAACCAGGGGATATAGTCTCCCCACTATACATATAACACCCCCACTATTATTCGGTATCCTTCAGTGTATGGGGATGTGTGCTTGAGGTCTCGTAACCAACCCATTTAGTATATGCGAGAGAGTACCAGATTGAGGGACATTACACCTAAACAACATCCTTTTGTGACTTCTTGTTCAAAGCATCAACCACAACATTCCCCTTTCTTGAGGTGTAGGAGATCTCAATATCATAATCCTGAAGAAACTTTATCCACCTTTGTTGCCAAAAATTCAGATCATGCTGAGAAAAGATATACCCCAACCTCTTGTGATCTATAAAGACCACAAATCACTCCCTAGTGAGGTAATTTCACCACAAATTTAGTGCGAACACAACTGCCGCTTGCTCTAGATTATGGGTGGAATAGCTATTCTCATGGGGGAATAATTGACTAGATTCATAAGAGATCACAACTCCCTACTACATCAATACACATCTCATGCCCAAATGGGAATCATTTTAGAACACCTCAAACAACACACCCTCCTCTGATGACTAGATCACAAACCAATTCCCCCTTTAGGTAACTAAATGTTTCCTAACACTAATTATTCCATGTAGAATTCTGGTCCTTTTTTGTCAATGTTGTCAACATGGATAGAAATCGAGAGAAATTGGGCACAAAACTCCGATAATATCCTTCAAGACCAAGGAAACTATGAACCTATACAACATTCTTGTGTGTTTCACAAAGAAAAAATTACCTCAACCTTCAACGAGTCCACTGCCACAACCTTTTATGACACCACATTCCTAAGTAAGTGCAACTCTCATATATAAAACTTACACTTGGACAAATTTACATAGAGTTGGCACTGAATAACTTGTAATATAGCTCTGATATGATCAGCATGATTCTCCTCTGACTTCGAGTAGATCAATATTTTATTGATGAACATGACTACAAACTGGTCCAAGAAATCATGGAACACAGAGTTCATGAGCGACATGAACACATCTGGTGATTTCATGACATTGAATGGAATTTTCCATACATATATCTGAAGGTAGTATTTAGGATATCACCCTCCTTCACCCTCAATTAGTGATATCCAGACCACAGATTGATCTTAGAAAACCAACTCACCTCTATCAGTTGGTCAAAAGGATTATCTATCCTCGGAATAGGGTAACGATTCTTGATGGTTACCTGATTCAACCTTTGTTAGTCTAACAGCACAAGACCACCATCCACATTCTTGGTGAAAAACACTGGAGCACCCCATGATGACACACTAGGTCAAATAAAACCTTTCTATATCAGATCATCTATCTGAATTTTCAGCTCCCATGCCTTAGAAGGTTCCATATAATAAGGATCTATCAAAACTAGAGAATCATCAGGCTGCAAGTCTATATTTAACTCAATGTCATGTCAAGGGGTATAATCACAACCTCCTCAGGGAAAACATCAAAAAATTCCCCAATTACCATGGGAACCTCCACCATCCTATCATCCACTGGTTCCATAGACAACTCACCTGTCAAATAAATAAGGGGATCTACAAGTCTATTACCCACCTAACAACCCCGCTTGCCAACAAAAACCACACACTGACCATCCAAATCTGAGAAAATGAATTTCCTATAGAAGAAGTAGATAATATAATGCATAGAATACAACTAGTCGATGTTAGGGATGACATCGTATGACTATGTACGAAGAAAGAAAATATCTTTATGGAACTGATGTGGCCCCATCATTAGTCTACACCCATGGAACACATAAAATGAGATAGTATGGCATCTAACTGGTATATCCAACACTATGGGAATGGTAATCCTCTCTAATTCTAGTCCTAGAGTATGGACTAGATCAGGTATAACAAATGAGTGTGAATCCCCTGAATCAAACAAGTCATAAACATGGGTAAAAAATAAATTGAGCGTAACTTATAAAATCTCTAGATCCTCAGGCACTATTGTCTCCACTATGTGAAACTACTCATGCCTAGATCCTATACCTCTCTCATGATGACCACCTCCATGGTCACACTTAGGTTTTGGTACTCAAGGAACATCCTAAGGTTATCCTCTACCTGCTCTATCTCTCCTCGGTGAAGCATAAACCTACCACCCCTACTGCTAAAATAACCTTACTGGTAACTGCAGATAAGGATAGTGTAGAACCTAACTACCTCCACCAAACTAATCTCAAAGAACCACTGGTTGCTAATTTGTATGATGGGCATAAAATACACCAACAAATCACACTTTCCTGATGTCCCCAGGAAAATTGTGAATACCACTGTCCCTAGAAGGATAAAAAGGAGATTGTTGAGGTCAACTCCCTATTGGTCAAAAGCTCAAAGTCCCTGGAACCTAATACCTACCACTAATATTTCTACTCCTATAGGATCCTTTCTAGATCCCCTATCATGGAAAACCTACACACTAGTGCATCCGCTCAATCACACCCTCCTTATTCTGAACCTCTAGATATGTCAACAATGTAAATGGATTAACTGCATATTGGATCAAAGGATGGAGCACCACCTCAAGATGTCTCACATAAGAATACTCATCTGAAAAAATATATGGGGAAAACATATAAGTTTCTTGAACTCAATCTCCAGCTCCTATACTAACATACTCCCTTACTGAAAAGAAAGAATCTCATGCCTCTTTACTGCTTTCATGGTTGATGAAAGAAACTATGCCCAGAACTCTTTTTGATAGTCGACCCATTAAACATACACCTCCTTTAGCTCTCCTAGATACAGCATCCACCATTAACATGTAGCTCCTTGTATCTAACTAACTTCCAAAGGGACCTAGTACTCTATTGAGGATCGAATAAAACTAAAGGCAATCTCAAGCTCCTCTAACTTGCTCTTTGTCTCCACATCTGAAACACTACCCTCATACTTTCCCAAAGCCTATCACTGAAAGGCGTGAAACTTCCACTATTGTTGATCATCCTCCTCAACAAGATCAAACCTTTAGTAATCAACCAAATCATCCTGATGAACCTATACTACCTCAACCACACATGGATAATGTCCATGAGCCATAGTTGATAGAAAAACAAGATTTTCCTAATCTCAAGTGGTATTAAATTTTTATTAAGATTCATTTAATTAATTTTATCTTATATCAACTTTCCCACAACCAAGACCTCCCAATTCAAATGATAACACAGTCATCCTGATATATATACCTCTCCTAGGTCTCTACCCTACAAATTAATCCACCTCACTTGGTCACTCAATAATCTTAGATCTCATGCACTAAATCATGGGGGGATAAAATATTGTATCCTAGCCAGTCTCCCTGGCCTATGTCACGCACCAAGGTCAACTGGAACTATTTCCATGCCAACCAATGCAATACTCACTATTCCTAACTCCAAACTCCATCTTATCTCTCAACCATCAACTCGGATGCCACTCTGTCACAACCCCCTCCCACTAAAGATACCGAAATGAAGGGAGATAAAGAATGACCTTTAAGTCCCACCTCTAATAAGCCCTGGGTTGGTGACTAGCATTGAGGGTATAGAAATCTCATAAAATGGGAGGCATTACCCTATATAATAATATAGGATCAAGTAATATGATGAATCAACCACAATAAACTCTATTAAATAATATAAAAAAGAAATACAAAAACCACCCCACAATGCATGTATAATTAAAACTAATATAGATAAAAGTATCCAAAAGTAATACCCAAAAGAAAACTAAAGTAGTAACACAAAAACTGTCCAAAAGTATGAGCTATTAATTTCCATCACAGACTAAATATTCCTCTTAAAAACATACAAATCAATTTATATACATAGGGTGAGCATACAAGTATACTCGTTTAGAAAACCAATGTTGCTTGTGCACATGTGAAAGAATCATACTAATGAAACCATGAGAAAAAAATAGAACCAAAAACACCTAAATAGGTCAAACAATCATCCCAACCTCACTAAGGCATGCTCACCAAATAACACAATCTAGGTACAGTAACATAATAAGAATCATATTGATAAAAGGGTACCCCATACCATTTTCCCATTGATTTTCTACTCTCACACCCTAACATCATATGTATTGGCCCACCCATTTATTTTGAATAATATATAGTAGTGCCCTAAAACACTATCATATCACATCACATCTGTATACATTTGTCCCACCACCCCACAACACGGTCACATCTCATCTCTCTTAAAGACACCTAGTCCATAACATCACAACCATTTCCATAAGCAGAGTAGTAGGGTATCATGAACATGAAGAACATCAAACTAATACCCCTCATCCCACCATGAACAACCCCCACCATAATCTACCCCACATCACATTCATATCACATCTCACCTGAAGATACCTGGGCCACTGCCCCATAGCATAGTCATATCACATCTCACTCAAAGAAACCTAGGCCACCTCCCCACAACATGATCATATCACATCTCAACCAAAGACACCTGGGATATCAATTAGTGCACTATCAGGAATTTTTACATCACAACCTATGCATATCTAATCACCTAGAATAGATATCAAGAAAAAGTAGGTAGCCATCCATATATACTCATCACTGGGATGTTGGAAAAAACACCCCTGTATAAATATGTGTGTTGGTACATGGTACTTGAAATGGGTGGGGTGTGTATAGAAAATCATAAGAAATATATATATATATATATATATATATATATATATATAATTCACACAAAATCCCAACCTATGGGTTCACAAAAAATCACTAACCAACTCACAACACTACCACTTTCGTTTACACCACTAGATGCATAACACCACACAAGACACAAGCCACATTTCACATTTCCAAAAAATTCCATTATCCAGTATATTCATTTCATTATTAATCATAAAACATGTTTAACCAAACTTCTCATTAATAATTCATTCATTTACCATTTTCATCCCACTTATCAAACCAAATCCAAACCATTTTAAACATTATTTTCCAATTATTCCATCACTACTCAAGCATCTGGCACAATGTAACCATTCTCATCTCATCTTCCACATAACACAACCATGCATAACCACCCCATGGAACAACCTCATACCAACCAAACATCACCCCATGTATCATCATAACCACACATCATCACCCCACAACATGGCCTAATATCGCATCACACCTCATTTCCCCACAACACAGACAAACAAACCCATCTCCTCACCACCCCCACAGCACATCCAAACAAACCCATTAGCCCCATATGCCACAACCACAATCCATCCCCACACCACTTCACAACATGGTCACACATAAATATAATCACAAAACTTTATTTTAGATTTATAAAAAATGAATTTTATCAATTCCACTTCTTTATTTTAGGGTCATTATCACACAAACCATAATCCATAGGCAACCATTTTATTAGATAAATATAATTGGTTAGAAAATTTTAATTTTAGGGTGATTCTAAACAATAAAAATAAGTTTATATAATCACAAAAACACTACACAAAAAAATCCACCAATGGACTCCATTTTTAGCGATGCTTTTATCCCATACAATCACATCATCAAAATAATATAAAAGCTGTAAAATCATGAAAATAAAACCCCTTTCTACTTAAATTTAAATTAATAAATTAATTTATCTTGATTAAGACAATGTAAAATATATTCCCAAAGATAAAAAAACTCATCCTAAATGATGCACATTAAAGATAAATGAGGGATTGTAGCGACCCGAATCTTGACGTACATGGACATTACATTACTTTTGCGGAATACTTAGTACATAACAAAAACACACACACACAAGGATCGTAAAAGTTTAGTGTCTTTGGAAACTCGGAACGTAATCTTCTAATCGTGGTGAAAGATCTTCAATATCTCCCATAAAGATCTTCCCCTTTTTTTTACCTAAAACCTTTCTCTATATCCTGGGGAAAAGAAAACATAAAAGGGTGAGCTCAAATGCTCAGTAAGGGTAAAAAAAAGAAAAATCAATCACATCATATTCATAAGAACATAACTTTTGGAAATCTTAACCTGCAAAAGAGAGCATAATTTCATAACATGGGATAAATCATAGTAGTGAAATGTAATCACAATAATCATAACTTAAAACATGAAACTTTGTGTAATTCACACATAATCATAGAGAATCATTTCTTGTTAGTCAAGACTCATTTCCAAGACTATCTTAGTGGACAAAGTCCCTTTCTGAATCGAGTAACCCTCATTTCAGTCCTGTTTCACTGAACCGGTATAACCTACCATTTCAGCCATGTCTATCTCATGAGATATAAAATCTTTACCCAATGCATTGGAGGGAGATATAGGTCCCACCCATCTTATAATGAATCCTTTCTTATGTGTGCCACATAATCATAAACCATACATCATAGCGTAATCCACGTAATAAAAATGGGATTCTTAAAAAACATGACATCATAAAACAATTCATATAAGATTAAGGAATTCATAAAAATATTTCCATCACAACATAATCAAATCCATGTAATAATAGGGATAAAAACAGAACCCTTTTATTATCTTAGATGGAAAATAATTTTGATAAAATACTTGAACACTATTCTTGAGGAAAATATCCTTTCTACTTCAAAAAACACTTTTCCTTTATTAACATGTCATACAATTTTAAACTAAAAGAAGTTGATTAAAAATAAACTTTAATACTTGTAAAGGAATCTTCTTGGAAATAATGTTCTAGAAATCCATTCATGCCGTATAAGTTAAAAAAACATTCTTCGTACTTTTGTCGGAAAAGTCAAAAAGTACCTCGTACGAAAAACGACAAAAGATTCCTTTCATACATATTACTAAAAACTCAGCGAAGGGTAAAAATGGATTTAAACAATTGTAGGCGGATGGAAATAATATTACATATTGATGAAACATGGATGTGGATGATAAAATACACCCTAGTAAATACAATCTCGGATAAAAATGAGATTGTGATATTTCCCTTACCTTAGGTCCGACTTGCTTTGTACGTGTCCGAACCTCCTGTATAATGATTTAAATAATGTTATTGACTTATTACAGAATCATATTCATTGTTATGACATCATATATGGTTCTCTTATGGCTTTATATTACCCGGTCTTTTGTAAATTCATGTTAAAGTAGCATTTTGGGTAAAATCGCCTCATTTGTCGTTCGTGTTTTTAACTTGTAATTATTAATATGATTACTTGGATCATGATTACTTATATCCAGAATGTAAAACATGGTTTATATATAATATATATTCAGAATATATAATATATATAGATAATGGAATGAAATACACCGTTCATGAAGACGGTAGTCCGTACGTATGCATGAACGCTGTTTTCGTTTCCTTATTGAATTGAATGGAATTAAGTAGATGACATACATATAAATATACATAAATCCAGTATCATTATTATGTCATATATTTCATTAGTACTTATTATATATGCTTTATAATCATTCATGAATGGTTAATGTGGAAAATGAATCTCATCGCGTCGTGGAGACGGTAGTCCGTACGTACGCACGAGCGATGATATCATTTCCATAAATATTGAATCGAATTGGAGTGGATTATACAATATATCAGAATCAATATTATGTTGTAATAACTATGTATAGTTATTCTTTACACCATTATACCCATCCATGTAAGGTGGTGGTGGAAAATAGATTACACCACGGCGTGGAGACGGTATTCCGTACGTACGCACGCGCGGTGATTTCTTTTTCCGTAGGATGGATAGATGGTGAAATAGGGTTGTTTCATACTTATAATAACATATCAGTATATGATTGATACTGATGTTATTACTTCATAATGAAACAACCTAAGAAGAAGAAGTGGAAGAAGAAATAAAGATGAAAGAATTGGTAACGGTAATTACCTCTTCTTTGAAGCGCCTCTTTGAGACCTCCTCTTAGGGCACTAAAATTGGTCTTTGAGGAAGACCAGAACCTCTAGGATGTTTCTAGGGAAGTGGATAAGAGATTTTGTCAGGGTTTGGCCGAGCTTGAGTGCTCAAATTGGTGTGAGGAGGAGGGGGAGGAGGTGTCCTTTTATAAGGGAGGAGAGGGGCACCTTAGGAATATCTCAAAATATTATTTTATATTAAAGTCAAAATCGGTTTATAATGGTTCCCAAGGGTCTTATTTCGAAGATAAAGTGGTGATGGGTCGAAATCCTATCAACAAATAGGATTTAGACAAGTTTAGGTTATTATTTTAACCTTATCAATTAGATTGAACTCTAAGTTAAATAATTTAACTTTTACCGTGTCTTTTTGTTTTCTTTCACTATATGGTTAATACACTTACTATAACATGCCAAAAGAACCCCAAATTGTATATTATTAATAAATATATCCTTATCTAAGTCATTTGGCCGAACCTTAGATTTTTAGGAATAAAATAACAATTAATAATATAATATTTGATTTAAAAACTATTTTGTGTCAATTTTGACACTATTTGATATATGATTTTTGTGAAAGTCATAACAGAATTATATGTTCGAACCAAGTTGATTAAATCAACACTAATATATCATAGTAACCTAGAAAATTAGTTTAAGTCATAAAAAGTCTCAAATTACATTCATTTGAGCATTTATAACATCAATTATGTTAATATTTCCTTAAAAGGGTAATTATTGCATCATCGTTGTGTCATAAATAAATTAATTTATTTAAAGTCTAAAAATTATAAATAAAATATCATTATGTATGAAATCTTTTTAGATTTCTAATTAATATTTATAGTCTAATTTATCTTATGTATAACCCCATATTAAAAATGTTTTAGTTATTAAACTTTGATTTTAACTATTTTAACTATTCATTAAATAATATAATATTAAATGTCATAATCTAATCCAAGTGGACCTAAATGGTCATATTATATTCATAAGGTTGTTTTTGGTCGAATTACACTTATCCAATAGAATTAGGACATGTGTTAGGGTAATAGTAATATCATATTTACCCTTAGTTACCCTATTTACTATTAACCGTGGTAAAAAAAAAGTAAAAAGTTACTATTCACCAAAAATTATTTTCATCTCATTGAACCACATTTTACTTATTGACATCAACCGTGTCTCTCGGATTTTTGAAATTCCATTCACAGAAGCGGTAAAATTAAGATTTATGAAGAAATTAATTTTTTTAACTACCACTTAGTAGTTTCACTATTCATCAAAAATTGATGTTTTTTAGAACAATGCCAAAATTTCATCCTAAGCTATATTTCATATTCCGAATTCAAAAATGAAGTCTATTTTACCAAATTCATATCATAGAATTTGCATTAATTAATTTTATAATTAAATCCCGCTGTTAAAACAAATAGCGTGTTTTTAAGAAACAATATCTATCAAAAGATTGACACTTGATTATGTCTGGTTTAAATGTGAAATTACATCCAATGACCAACATTGTATTAAATTGTAAAAATATATTCTAAATATACTTTAAAACCACTCAAATTAATAATTTATCACTATTAATTATTTCGATTAAAAAAGTTGTTTTTAATTATAATTTAGTAATTTTCACTATTCATCAGAATATGAAAGTTATCCGAAAAGTACCAAAATTTCACCTTAGGCTAAATTCGATACTCCGAATCCAAAAATGAAGTTCATTTTTAAAAATAAGATTTACAGTGTTTTTTAAAAAGTGGTTATTACTATTCATAACGGGTAGTTTTAATAATAGCATATCGTTGTTTAGTGAAACTCGGTATTGCGTATTACACACGCTATCGAGGAAGGTCGTGATTGCGTGTAATGCAAGGCAAGTCAAGGATGCGTGTTGTGCAAGCTCCTTTTGGTGTAGCGTACAACACAAGACTTTAATAAAATTAAAAAGAATATTTTTTTATAAAATCTTGGGCTGTTACATTCTACCCCCCTTAAAATGAATTTCGCCCTCGAAATTCGTCGGGGTTATAAATGGTTTACTATTCGAAAGTTTCTTTAATAGAAACCCACATCGTAAAAAGGAATACCAAAACATGGATTTAAAAACTAAAGTATGAAATGTAATGATTACCCAAATAAACTAATCACTGGGTTTCCACATAGGTGAAATTATGGATATGGAAGAAAAATATAACCATCATGTTCTGATGGAGAGTGGTAGAGAACATGGCTATGGAAAAGCCAGTAATCACAAATCCATAGATTTGTGATGATATAAGGTACCATCTGATTCATCAGGTATAAGATCACTAGGACAACATTTTTGGTTTTCAAGATCATTTCCCTAAAGTTGAAAATTTGAATTAGAATAAATACTTACTTTATTTTGGTACAATCTCACTGTTGTTCGTGCCTTGAACAATTTCCACTTCATCTCTTAAATAAATGAAGTTGAATTTGTTATTCATGAAGTGTTAGCAGATCATGTGATAGAATGACGGGTCATTCCATCTGTCTCAAACAAAAGGTTAGCAAAAATTATATGCATAAGTCGATCTATAGTGAGATTAATCATATATGGTTCCTAAAATGGACTTATACTTCATATATCATACTGCTTAATATAATAAAACTAGTTTCTACTAAACAGGGACTTCCTGTAGGCCAGTGGTGGGCGATAAAGGTCAGTCGCACTTCGGTTTTGGGTTCGATTCCCACAGCCTTGTCCGAAGCGATGGGTTGTCGCCCGTCCTGCAGGTTGTCCTTTTTCCAAAACTATATAACATCCCATCAATAATATCGAAAAAACAAACAATACTAACTTATGTCCAACATAATCCATTCCAATCTTTTAGGCTTATCCATAATACTGCAGTCGACTCTCATAATATAGTGAAAATGATTACCAGAGATTTAACACCATCATCGATCCCCATATATCATAAGATATGTTTTGTTGGTCACATTCCAAACATTCAAAGTCCTTAATCGTGTATTCTCTTGAATACCTTAGTGAAAACATGAATGCAGTTAAAAGTTAACACTTTTCACATACCAAAATCCTCAAAATTCTATATACTCAAACTTAGTCCTTATATCAATCATGAGCTCATGAATACTGTTAAACATTTCATTTTCTCGTTTTCCCTTCATTATGCGCATAATATCTCAATCACTTTGAATACCACATTAGACCAATACATAAATATTCCAATATTCCAAGATACAACATTATTTTGGAATCCCATTACATAAACACTTAATCATTCCACCACATCGTTGTCATATTCAACATTGCCAATAGTGATCGCATGTGACTTCCCTGTGTCCTTTGCCTTAAGCGGTTGCTCATGTCGATCATCACTAACCCTTGGATTAGGGCATTTATTAGCATAATGCCCCATTTCCTTGCACTTGAAGCATTGAAGTGTTGGTTGTACGTTCTCTGCAGTGTTTGCTTTATTCACTTCATTAGAATCCCATTTTCCATTACTTCGACACTCAGCTGCTCGATGACCTTCTTTTCCACACTTAAAACATTTTCTAGTCCCTTTAAGACAATCTCCACCATGCTTCTTTCCACACTTTGTGCATAAGGAAACATTCATCTTCTTTTCACCATTATTCTGAGTTTTCTCCTTGAACTCCATCTTTCGTTTCTTGTCAAACCCATGAGATGGATATGTAACACCAACTTCTATTTCTACCTTGATAGAACAACGCACAATTTCTTCATAGCTACTGAAGTCTCTTATAGCTAATGCCCTTCGAAGACTTGGTTTTAAGCCACTGAAAAATCGATCAACTTTACTTTCAGGTTGGATGATAATACCAGAAGCGTACCTTGCAAGTCTTGTAAAATTCGCTTCATAGGTACCAACAGATTCATCATCCCTTTGCTTCAGTTCAAGAAACTCTTTCTCCATCTTTGTTCGGAGAATACGAGGGAAGTACTTATTGAAAAATAAGTTCTTGAACTCGTCCCATTCCATAGACTCAATTTCATCCCTTTGCCTTGTATTCTTAATAAGATTCCACCATTGATCAGCATCTCCTTCCAAACGATACACTGCTAGGATGACTTTATCATGTTCGGAACATTGAAGAACTGAAAATATCTTTTCAGTAGTACTAATCCATTGTTCAGCAACTAATGGATCAGTAGACCCACTGAAAGAAGGTGGACGCTGTCTCATGAAGGATTCAACAGAATGTTGCTCCTTCCTTTGCTCGTTTGGAAGTCCTGCATGATTCATAGCTTGAGAAAGTTGTGTGAGCATGGCTACAAGATTTTTCATTCCAGCTCCCATATCGTTTGGTTGCTCAGGGGGACAATCATTGCATTGCCCATCACATTCCGCATTAACACGGTTCCTTCGGGTTCCAGCCATCGTCTAAAACCCCAAAAGAATAGTATGAGAGGCAAAAATCATGCTAGGGAAAACAACATAATAAAGGGGTAGTACCCTCAATATCTAACATCTTAGGTTAAATTCGAAGATCATTAGCGCAATTCTAGGACTATAACCTATACGTATACTTAACCTTAGAGACATCCCTAGACATACCTTAGAAATATCTCTAGGGATCTCACTAATGTTTTCGCATCCTAGTTTCCAAAGGTTGACTAAACCTTTCCTCTGATACCAAATGTAGCGACCCGAATCTTGATGTACATGGACATTACATTACTTTTGCGGAATACTTAGTACATAACAAAAACACACACACACAAGGATCGTAAAAGTTTAGTGTCTTTGGAAACTCGGAACGTAATCTTCTAATCGTGGTGAAAGATCTTCAATATCTCCCATAAAGATCTTCCCCTTTTTTTTTACCTAAAACCTTTCTCTATATCCTGGGGAAAAGAAAACATAAAAGGGTGAGCTCAAATGCTCAGTAAGGGTAAACAAAAGAAAAATCAATCACATCATATTCATAAGAACATAACTTTTGGAAATCTTAACCTGCAAAAGAGAGCATAATTTCATAACATGGGATAAATCATAGTAGTGAAATGTAATCACAATAATCATAACTTAAAACATGAAACTTTGTGGCATTCACACATAATCATAGAGAATAATTTCTTGTTAGTCAAGACTCATTGCCAAGACTATCTTAGTGGACAAAGTCCCTTTCTGAATCGAGTAACCCTCATTTCAGTCCTGTTTCACTGAACCGGTATAACCTACCATTTCAGCCATGTCTATCTCATGAGATATAAAATCTTTACCCAATGCATTGGAGGGAGATATAGGTCCCACCCATCTTATAATTAATCCTTTCTTATGTGTGCCACATAATCATAAACCATACATCATAGCGTAATCCATGTAATAAAAATGGGATTCTTAAAAAACATGACATCATAAAACAATTCATATAAGATTAAGGAATTCATAAAAATATTTCCATCACAACATAATCAAATCCATGTAATAATAGGGATAAAAACAGAACCCTTTTATTATCTTAGATGGAAAATAATTTTGATAAAATACTTGAACACTATTCTTGAGGAAAATATCCTTTCTACTTCAAAAAACACTTTTCCTTTATTAACATGTCATACAATTTTAAACTAAAAGAAGTTGATTAAAAATAAACTTTAATACTTGTAAAGGAATCTTCTTGGAAATAATGTTCTAGAAATCCATTCATGCCGTATAAGTTAAAAAAACATTCTTCGTACTTTTGTCGGAAAAGTCAAAAAGTACCTCGTACGAAAAACGACAAAAGATTCCTTTCATACATATTACTAAAAACTCACCGAAGGGTAAAAATGGATTTAAACAATTTTAGGCGGATGGAAATAATATTACATATTGATGAAACATGGATGTGGATGATAAAATACACCCCAGTAAATACAATCTCGGATAAAAATGAGATTGTGATATTTCCCTTACCTTAGGTCCGACTTGCTTTGTACGTGTCCGAACCTCCTGTATAATGATTTAAATAATGTTATTGACTTATTACAGAATCATATTCATTGTTATGACATCATATATGGTTCTCTTATGGCTTTATATTACCCGGTCTTTTGTAAATTCATGTTAAAGTAGCATTTTGGGTAAAATCGCCTCATTTGTCGTTCGTGTTTTTAACTTGTAATTATTAATATGATTACTTGGATCATGATTACTTATATCCAGAATGTAAAACATGGTTTATATATAATATATATTCAGAATATATAATATATATAGATAATGGAATGAAATACACCGTTCATGGAGACGGTAGTCCGTACGTACGCATGAACGCTGTTTTCGTTTCCTTATTGAATTGAATGGAATTAAGTAGATGACATACATATAAATATACATAAATCCAGTATCATTATTATGTCATATATTTCATTAGTACTTATTATATATGCTTTATAATCATTCATGAATGGTTAATGTGGAAAATGAATCTCATCGCGTCGTGGAGACGGTAGTCCGTACGTACGCACGAGCGATGATATCATTTCCATAAATATTGAATCGAATTGGAGTGGATTATACAATATATCAGAATCAATATGATGTTGTAATAACTATGTATAGTTATTCTTTACACCATTATACCCATCCATGTAAGGTGGTGGTGGAAAATAGATTACACCACGGCGTGGAGACGGTATTCCGTACGTACGCACGCGCGGTGATTTCTTTTTCCGTAGGATGGATAGATGGTGAAATAGGGTTGTTTCATACTTATAATAACATATCAGTATATGAGTGATACTGATGTTATTACTTCATAATGAAACAACCTAAGAAGAATAAGTGGAAGAAGAAATAAAGATGAAAGAATTGGTAACGGTAATTACCTCTTCTTTGAAGCGCCTCTTTGAGACCTCCTCTTAGGGCACTAAAATTGGTCTTTGAGGAAGACCAGAACCTCTAGGATGTTTCTAGGGAAGTGGAGAAGAGAATTTGGCAGGGGTTGGCCGAGCTTGAGTGCTCAAATTGGTGTGAGGAGGAGGGGGAGGAGGTGTCCTTCTATAAGGGAGGAGAGGGGCACCTTAGGAATATCTCAAAATATTATTTTATATTAAAGTCAAAATCGGTTTATAATGGTTCCAAAGGGTCTTATTTCGAAGATAAAGTGGGGATGGGTCGAAATCCTATCAACCAATAGGATTTAGACAAGTTTAGGTTATTATTTTAACCTTATCAATTAGATTGAACTCTAAGTTAAATAATTTAACTTTTACCGTGTCTTTTTTTTTCTTTCACTATATGGTTAATACACTTACTATAACATGCCAAACGAACCCCAAATTGTATATTATTAATAAATATATCCTTATCTAAGTCATTTGGCCGAACCTTAGATTTTTAGGAATAAAATAACAATTAATAATATAATATTTGATTTAAAAACTATTTTGTGTCAATTTTGAAACTATTTGATATATGATTTTTGTGAAAGTCATAACAGAATTATATGTTCGAACCAAGTTGATTAAATCAACACTAATATATCATAGTAACCTAGAAAATTAGTTTAAGTCATAAAAAATCTCAAATTACATTCATTTGAGCATTTATAACATCAATTATGTTAATATTTCCTTAAAAGGGTAATTACTGCATCATTGTTGTGTCATAAATAAATTAATTTATTTAAAGTCTAAAAATTATAAATAAAATATCATTATGTAGGAAATCTTTTTAGCTTTCTAATGAATATTTATAGTCGAATTTATCTTATGTATAACCCCATATTAAAAATGTTTTAGTTATTAAACTTTGATTTTAACTATTTTAACTATTCATTAAATAATATAATATTAAATGTCATAATCTAATCCAAGTGGACCTAAATGGTCATATTATATTCATAAGGTTGTTTTTGGTCGAATTACACTTATCCAATAGAATTAGGACATGTGTTAGGGTAATAGTAATATCATATTTACCCTTAGTTACCCTATTTACTATTAACCGTGGTAAAAAAAAAGTAAAAAGTTACTATTCACCAAAAAATATTTTCATCTCATTGAACCACATTTTACTTACTGACATCAACCGTGTCTCTCGGATTTTTGAAATTCCATTCACAGAAGCGGTAAAATTAAGATTTATGAAGAAATTAATTTTTTTAACTACCACTTAGTAGTTTCACTATTCATCAAAAATTGATGTTTTTTAGAACAATGCCAAAATTTCATCCTAAGCTATATTTCATATTCCGAATTCAAAAATGAAGTCTATTTTACCAAATTCATATCATAGAATTTGCATTAATTAATTTTATAATTAAATCCCGCTGTTAAAACAAATAGCGTGTTTTTAAGAAACAATATCTATCAAAAGATTGACACTTGATTATGTCTGGTTTAAATGTGAAATTACATCCAATGACCAACATTGTATTAAATTGTAAAAATATATTCTAAATATACTTTAAAACCACTCAAATTAATAATTTATCACTATTAATTATTTCGATTAAAAAAGTTGTTTTTAATTATAATTTAGTAATTTTCACTATTCATCAGAATATGAAAGTTATCCGAAAAGTACCAAAATTTCACCTTAGGCTAAATTCGATACTCCGAATCCAAAAATGAAGTTCATTTTGAAAAATAAGATTTACAGAGTTTTTTAAAAATTGGTTATTACTATTCATAACGGCTAGTTTTAATAATAGCATATCGTTGTTTAGTGAAACTCGGTATTGCGTATTACACACGCTATCGAGGAAGGTCGTGATTGCGTGTAATGCAAGGCAAGTCAAGGATGCGTGTTGTGAAAGCTCCTTTTGGTGTAGCGTACAACACAAGACTTTAATAAAATGAAAAAGAATATTTTTTTATAAAATCTTGGGCTATTACAGGGATTCCCTACCTCAAAGAAGCTTTTCTAACTCACAGCACACCGTAAGGAGAAGAAGAAACACCCGCTAACCATAACCGTGCATGGGGAAACCATACATAAAACTACACCACACCCATGGATCATCAAAATCCATCCAAATATATTCCATGAACCAAGGAAACAACACCAAGGAAGATACACATAAGAATAATGGAATGATAACCAGATGGAATAGAGGAGAACTCACTATGGATCACCAATGGGCATCCACCAGATTCAACGAATCAATGCAAGGGGAGGAGGGTTGGAAGATCCTTCAAAATCACCTAGGGTTCCTCCAAAAATGATATGAAGAGAGATACGACCAAATGAAAAATAATTGGAAAAACATAACCAATTTGAAACCTAGAATTTTCCCAACTTACATCATAAACCACACGTTTACAGCATAAAATCCATGAGTCTTCATAACTCACACCATAAAAGCTTTTTATGCTGAAAACGTGGAGATTTAGGATGGAATTAACTTACAGTGTAAACACATTTCATTCTCATACCCTCACCAAACACAATTCATAAACTAGTTGGACAAAGAAGCTGTAAAACACTATCTTACACTACAAATACTCATTTTATAGCATAAAAATCCTATTGTAGTTCTATTGCAGATCCAACCTCTGCCAAACATTATGGGGATTCCTCCAAGAACTCTCCAGCCACAAAACTGGAGAAGTAAAAAGCTATAGGAAATCATGGTCTATTACATTGTGGTTATTTTACACATGTGTATCTCTAGATATAGTATCATAAGTATTATTATAGTTATATTATGTATGGACCATGATGGAATGAGGTATAATACATGACATGAGGGTTTTGGAGGCTCTTGGAAACTTATCATTTACTATCTAGAGATGTGTATTTTGATGATGATAAGATGTGATTCATGGGGTGGATAATATGTTATAGTTTCCCAGGTGTTTTGGGTAGGTTTATTTATTAGATAGAGATGGTTCAGGATGTGAGACATCGGGGCAGAGTGGAAAAATAGTGGGGAATTGGTAGTAGGGTACATTAATTCTATATTATGTTGGATATTATATTATTATTTGTATGTGATACTTGGTGAGATATCCATGGTGAGGCTGGGAAATTATAATACCTGATTAGATAATGAGTTAACTTCACTTTCTTATTCACTAGGTTTTAGTATGCTTTCTTTATCTTTTTCACAAGAGTCTCCAAGGAGTATCCTACTAAGTATACCTATTATTCTCAATCTATGTTGATATAAACTATATTCTTTTAGGTTCGCAGGAGCTGGTTGGTGATTAGGCTAGACATTTCTAGCTCATGGAGTTGTTCAAGAGCTGTTTGGGATTCGAGGTCACTAATGAGGATTTCATTTTGGTATTTTTTATTCCATTTTTGAATTAGTTTTAGTTGTATGAAATTAAATACGTGTATTTTTATCTTTTATTAATTTTATATTAAGAAATATTTGTTTGGTTTTCTTATATTATCTCTTATTCCTCATGTTATTCTTAAAGGGTAATGTCTCTTATTTGTGTGTATGATATACCCTCAATGCTTTCCACCAACACATACCCTATTGGAGGTGGGCTTCGAGTGTCATTTTATCTCTTCTCTATTTGCTGACCCATGAGGAGTACCTTTTGAGGGAGGGATTCATGACAAAAATGGCATTGACATTGATTAAAAATCATTCAAATGAAGATAAGGAATTGTATACAAATTTAATAAGAAATATATCTTTCATTTTAAAGTATTTATAACCAATGAAGTATGATTAAATGAAATAAAAATTAAGGATATAGATAATAAGAATTATGTTTAGAGAATTGCATAATAAAAATTCTATAAGAATCCATCTAACAAAAATATGAGAAAGTTGTGAGAGAAAGATATTAGGTGAAAATGTAAAGGAAGAGAGGGAAGTGATTGCCTTCATAACATCATGCATAATTCAAATTAAATGGAAGGGGTAATTATAAAACCATTATATAGGATAAATAACATGGTAATAAAAGAAAAATATCCAATATAAATGAAATACAATCTCAAATAATTGAGACTAATAGAAAAAGAAACTCCTTACCTTGAGTCTCAATTATCTTTGTATGTCTTTTAACTTCATGAATAATCAAATTTTAATATTTAATTACTTAAAAAATCATTCTTATTTAATTATTATTATTAATTTATTTTCTTAAATTATCATGTATTATTCATTTATTAGATTATTTTTTCTTACATTGGTCATTTTTTTGTTGTTTTGTTCATAATTATAACAACTTCAGTATAATAGATTTATTCATTATTATTTGTTAATGAATTCATATACATAGTATTATAATGATTTATAAATTCATATTTTCATTTAATTGGGGTTATGAGTATGATTCATAAGAAAGAAATCTATAACTTGTTCGTTTCGGGTAACTTTACCAATAATAAAGAGTTACATTATCACGAAAATTCATTTGAGTGTTACCATTAGAGAAACATAATAAAAAAATTAATTTATATATCATGACTATTAATTATTAATTATTTCTTAATCCTAAAAAAATTATAATTATAAAAATAGAGTGTTATCGTTCATGTAGGTGGTTAAACCAACCCAAACACAAATGTACTATAAATGAAGAGGGATTGTAAAATTATCTATATTTAATTATTATACTTTTATTATAAAATAATATTTATATTATTTACATATTATTAATATTTTAATCATATTAAATAAGATGTGTAGGAATAAGATTAAGAAAATAAATAAAGAATATGATACTTATATTGAAGAGTCAACTCTTTCCTTAAGAACCCTCTTCATAATGAAACATGTGGGACTTATTCATATGAATGAAGGCTATGAAATGTTTGAAATTCTTATTGAAGAAGTATTTTTATAATAATACATAGAGAAAACTAAACTTTGAATTTGTTTTGGAAAGGGTGGGATGAGACCACTTTTATAGGAAAGATTCAATGATATTTTTGAAAATATTCATTTCTTAAGGCTTAATTATATAATTTTTAAGTTCCAAGTGACTCATAAATGGAAAACTGAAGATATGTTCTATAATTACTCATCAAAATATAACTCAATATAATTTTTTATGTTTTTTATTAATTTATAAATCATTTTTGACAAGAAAATCCCATTTATATAGATTTTCAAGGTTTTTCATATAATTTGAGTTTGAAAATATCGGAAAATAGTGGAATTTGAGTTATAATATTTAGATTTATTATTGATCATAATATATATATACATATTAAATTTTATCAAATACTTATCCTTTACAAATATTATAAATAAGTCACTATTTTTTTACTTTTCCTATGTTGCGTAAGCACTACGTCGACATTGATAAGTATTTTTATATTTATCCTAACATAAAAATTAATTATTATTTATAATATATATATATATATATGTGATATTTTAAGTATATTACCATTTAAGACATGTTCCATAGGTTTCTATGATGTTTTATATCATTTTATATGAAATTATAATAATAATAGGTGGAATTCAATTTGAACTTAGATTCATATTTTAATAAAGAGTTTAAATGTTTTACTCAATCTCTAGATAATTAAAATTCTACTTTTTACTTTTAAAATTAATTTTTTGTGTATATTAAGTATTTTAACAACTTCCATATGCTTCTAAAATGTTTCATATCATTCTAGATAAAAATATAATAATAATAAGTAAAACTTCACTTGAACTCAAACTCTTAATTTAAAAAGAAGTTAAAATGTGTTAATCATCCTATAACCAATTTGAATTCATAATTTAAATTTATAAATTTATTTTTTATGTATATATAGTATTCTTAAATGTTCCATACCTTTATTAATTGTTATATAACTTTATAGACACATATTTAATAGAGGGTTGTAAAGTTTAATTCAAACTCAAATTATAATTTTTTTAAAGGAATTTGAAAATCGAACTTTAAAATAATAATGTTTTATATCTTTAGTATTATAAAATATTTTATATATGACATTTCCCAACCCATCAGGGCCCTTTCTGAACTAGTAATAAGCCGAGGGTGCCACCCTAAGCCTACCTCTAATAATCCAGGGGTTGGTGACTAGCACCATGTGGAAATATCACACAATATGGGAGGCCTTATCCTATATCAACCTATAATAGACACATATATTCATTGTATAAAATAACCATTAACACTAATATTATATATATATAATTAGTTAAATTTTCTGCAATTCATGCATGATACATCAAATACATGCACATCTCCACATAGGCAAATACCAAAATTATTGTACATCTAACAAGCCTTTGAATCTAATAGACACAAGATATTGGAAATATACTTCTAGTTTTGTGTAATTGTAGATAAATATCTAATTTCAATGGTCACTACCACCATTAGGAACCACCATGCTCCATCTCACATCATCAAATGTCACTAATAATCAGCTTAGAACAAGCAACACCAGCTCCACATCTACCAAAACCATATTTTAACTACACATCATCTACATAGAAACAACATGTGTGGGAATAAAGACAATGTAGGGGTGAGTATAAACATACTTGTTAGGATGATACAAAACCAAAAAGAAAATAAAAATTAATTAGTTAGCTTAAAATCTCCAATATGAGAGAGTAGTTAGGATAAAGATAAGAAAGGATCTAGATATTCTCAACTAATACAAGTCTTATGGGTGCAAAAAAATTCCTTTCATCTCAATTATAATACTAAAAGGTAATATATCATGATAAAATAAGGATTTTTAGAGTTATAAAAATCCAAAAAAGTGTGAAGTTTATAGTGTAATGAATCACTAATTTTTGGGTTTTTATGTTTTGGGAATGAGTTTGAATTTTTTTTCTAGTGGATGATTCATTTTGAGAATTGAGACTCGGACTGGGGTTTAGAGTGTTTGAAAATCCTAAAATGAGGTTTATGGATGTTTTTAGAGGCCTCATAGGTGTCACTAGTGTTAAAGAGATCATCAAAGGTGAGTCAAAGTGGTTAGGATATGAAAAAGAGCAGCTATAGGCCATTCATGTCGTGAAGTATGGATTCACAATATGAATTTTTGGGATAGAGGGTCAGGGGGTCCTCTACCTGGGTGGTTCATGGTGTGAACCATCAGTTCATTCCATTAAAGGGTGTTGGAAAATTTTTTAAATTAAAAAGGGGGGCTCAAATACCCTTTATGTTTTTTTTATAGAGCACGCATGGGGAGGGTCTTGCGAATGATGTCTCCTCCTCTATTCCTTCCTTATTATCCCCTTGATCTGGGGTGGTTTTGGTGGCCATTTTAGGTGCGGTTCTCCTCTCCTCTTCCTATGTTCTTGGTTTTTGGTGGATAAACTTAATCCTAATTGATTTCATTTAGGTTTTTAGTGTCAATTCCACCAGATAATGGTGGAATCGACCCAGATGGATGGGGATTTTGCTTGGCCTATGTACAGGAGGACCCTAGATGGAGTTTGCATGCCATAGGAAGCTGTTTCAGTGAAGGTACATCACTATATGATTTTGCTTAGGGTTTTTTGTAAATTTGGGTAAAATTGTCCATTTTAATAGGTGTTTAAATTGGGGATTTTGTGTAACCTAGTCTTGGGGTTGCGTCGGGAGTAGATTTCACCATGTTACTCATGGTTTCGGTGAGCGAATGATTCCTTGTGAGTTTTTAGTAATTATTACTAATTAAATTAAATGGTTAAATTAATTATAAATTTTTATAATTAATTATGTGTGTATTATGGTGTGAGAAATGTTTTATGGGTCATGGACAAGGCACGTCGGGCTTAGAAGAATCTTGATGCAGCTTGGTGAGGGGTTAACTACAATATTGAGGTAGGTGACCCCTTTAATACAAAACCATATGTTTTTCTATGCATGAGTGTTCATAAATTCATACTATATAGGGTTTAAGAATGGGTTTTAAGGACCAATATTTCCCTGGGTAGAAGATATAGGATGGTAGTAGGCCTCCTATGATTGATTTAAGTTCTCTTAAACACTTACGTGAACTTTGGGTCGCTTGAAGACTATGTCACCAAGGGGTTAAAGATCTGGTTGAGCATGAGAGAGACCTCTAAGAGGTCCTGGGATATGAGAAGATATGAGAAATGTAATTTTTTGGGTTCATGGGGCTAGCAGGAAAGCATGAGCAGTTTTGGGATGAGTGAAAATGGGAGGGATGGACGTATGTCTTTTGAGTGAGAAGGAACTCCCTCCTAAGGTTAGAGGTGAGTCTTGATGTGTATTTGGAGTGAGAATAGTCCTACAATACTTGGATAATGTGATAGAGAAGGGATTACTCTAGGTGATGGGTTGAGATACCTTCCTTAGTTGATGTGTGATGAGACCCAATGAGAGTGGTGAGCTTTGTTTGAGGACTTAGAAAGAGGTTGCCAAGGGGACTTAGAATGTAACGGATTGGGGAAATCCCTGTGTAGTGGGACCAAGGGTGACAAGGGACTTCAGTGAGGTTGGACCAAACCATGGATTCTAGGTTAGTAGGATGATCCTTCGGGTAGTAATATCATTAAAGTTAAATAGACATGTGATGTTATCACCGAGCAGAGATCGGGTAGATTTGGAGGACCCAATGGGTGCCCTGATGGGAAAGATGAGATGTGTTTATTATGAGGGGATTGGTCTCAAGTAACTAGCTACTTGGAAGCTAATGGGTTGTGTGATGGCATGTGGTGCCTACTTGTGTTGCATATTCTTATTGGAACTTGCCTTAGAGTCATGGTTCAGTGTGCTTTGTTTGACCTCCCTAGAGTCTTCGGGGGTGGGCCAGTGTGATTATGACCACATAGAGTATATGAGGATGGTTTGGTGTGTTGGTGAGCTCCCCAAAGTATGTGATGATGGGGCAGTGTTCTTGTGACCTCCCAAGGGTCTTTGGGGATGGTTCGGTGTCTTGATGTGGCCTCCTAAGAGTCTATGGGGATGGGCCAAAGTGCTTGATGTAACCTACCATGAGTGTGCGAGGATGGGTCAATGTGAATGAATTGGACCTTTCCTTAGTAGGCTTGGGTCTAGGAACACCCTGATGACTGGGTTATGGTGAGATGTGAGACATGGATAATGTATTCTACCATGAGTGATAAGGAATTGGTTTGAGATATAGATATATGATCATGCCAAGTTTCTTTGGGTATTGGGTCAAGGTTTGGACTCTGCCCTACCATGAGTCTTTGGTTATGAGTTGGGAATATGTTACAATAACATGGGGTGAAGTGATGAGTGGATTCCGGCATGGTTCCAAAGAAGGTATGGTCAAGGTTGAGGTGGCCTAGTTAACACTCGATAACTTGATGGGCATGTGTACCTCATCGAGTTTTGTGGTAGACTGGTCAGTTCATGGTGACTCAATGATCATGTTTATTTATATATTTATTTTCCTCATTTATACACATACATGTGAAGGAATATATTAGGGGTGTTTGGTGAGAACCTACTAAGTTATATGCCCATACCTTTTATGGGAATATCGATGCTTGTGAAAACCTTGTATCTACATTAAATGTCAGGACATGGGATGTGCAGTGGATCGAGATGGAGCATCTCGATGGGTATGTGGAGACAGGGTGTGTGAGTCCTAGGGATAACAATAGGGATATAACATGAATGCATGTTATTTTTGGTTTATTTTGTATTTGGTATTGTCCTAACGAGTGATTGGTGTATATTTTGTACGATAACATCATGTATAATATTATATGTGTTTGTTTGTTTCTTATGAATAATTTGATGTTATTAATACATATGATGCATGGTTATTTTTCATTATTTATTTCACTATGATTTAAGGTAATAGTCTCCCTAATACATGATTTAGTCCCTCAACACTAGTCAGAAGCATCTAGCATACGAAAAGGCACACTTGAGGCCATATGGAATACTCACCCCAAGCACTGATGAGTGGCCCAGGGCAGGGAGTCACAAATAGTCATCCATACATTGAATATTTAATGCAACCAAGGGGTTCCTGAGGAGTCACAAGTCTCAAAGTAATTGATTTTATTATCCTTTATTCCACACTACCACCAGAATTTATTGAGGATAACTTGCTCCTCGTTGAAGTAAGTTCATTAGTAAAGTGATTACCACACCATACCATCCATTATCATTATTTCACCATTCTCAAAACCTATATGGGAACCCACGCCTCATACAAGAATAGGTCTTGTTCAAGGGATTACTAAAACCTATTATCACAACCACCTAGGCATGAAAACCCATGCACCTCATAGAACATGTAATGGAGGACTTGCACCTCATCGAATAGCATGAAATAGATGAGGGAGCACCAAACTCCATATATAGAGGACGTATGACTTAAATATGTTAAGTATTACTAAACTCTATAATTTGTGTGTGGGGTACCCTCACCTCATCAACATTAATATAGTACCGATCCTATATCAATCTGGAGGACTCAAACACCAAGTATGTGGAGAAGTATTGAATTAAAGGATGAATATGGGGGGGCATGCTCTATCACTCGCATGTTGTCAGGGGAGTTTTTACCTTATGAATTCTTTTTTCATCTCACATAAACCTAGTTGATGGACCTATGAAGCTAAGGAGGATAAATTGATAATATCACCATGTGTTGAACCTCTGATGCTGAAGAGAAGTGCACAATTACATTCTATGTGAAAAAATGTTTAGGATTGACTATTCACATGTCCAAATCTAAGTATTGATCAAGGATATATGAAAATAAAATAAGGGTGGAAAAGTACATGACATGTATTACAGAGGTACATGATGTTTATCCCCTATGGGGAAGACTCTCCATGCATTTCTCTTCACATGGTGTGTGAATTAAACCTACATGGTGCGTATTATGATGTAAACATCATATAAGACCAATAGGGTACTCGATATTTGTCCCTAATACATGGGTCCCTGTCATATCAAGGTATGAAACATGCCCAAGGTGGTACGTAGTGTGTGATTTTATCTTGAGTACTAAACATGTACCACCATTTATCTAAGCCATGTAGTCCTTGACTACATGTCATGTATCTATGGACATGTGGATTGTGGTCCAAATGTATCGCTTTGGGTGTGTACTCAACCACCCATACTATACAGCGTGTGAATCCATAACACACACTATGTGATATTTATAATCTTTCATAACCTTATCCTCACATCCAATGAGATATATGATGTGTGTTCTTCTAAACTACACACAGTGTAGCCATGTTTTTCACTCAGATCTATAAATTGGTTTGATTTTCACTTTTTTACTACCTGAAATCATCCCCAATAACATTTTTGCATCACCCATAACCATTCAAGGCCAGTAGGGGTCTTTCCTAACACTCAATCTATTGTCTTATTCCTTCTCCCAAAGAATAGGCACAATCTATCATGCACAAATCCCTGTCATGCCACCCATATTAGCCCCTTCTCCACTACCATGATTGGATTTTTATCATCATAGTTGGACACCACTACTATGAAATTTTAATCCTTAAAAATTTGAACCACTAACCAACATGAAGGTTGGTGGCGATCGTTCGCAGATAATCGAAGAACAAGGGTCAGTGTGAATACCAACCACTTGACAATTTGTTCATAATGCACACTGTAAATACATATAATAAGAAGGGATAATTATATGGGGATGCATGGTGATGGTTAAAGAGGAACATAATAGATAATCATTTCATGGATAAATTATAGGATTTAAGAAATTAAATTCTCAAAGAACAACTACAAAAATAATGAGGTCGTTAATTTGTAGTGATTAAAACGATGGTATCAATATATAATTATGGGATTCATAAATAATTATCATGAAAAATGAGGCATGAATCTGAAGGAAGAAGACCTACATCTTGGAATACTAACTGTCACTTTAATCCATCACTGATGAAATTGTTTTTTTCATCATCACCACGTGATGTGATTATCGATGTCACTATAGATCTAGTCTTGTTCCTTAAATCCAATGTCGATTTCACCAAGATCTGTTCTTGATCCCCCTCTCTATCTAGGGTTTATATTGACATCCACAACACCTAACCCTAGGGAGAAATTATGGTAGTAATTTAATAGTGTAAATAATGTCACCATATATCAAAATTAATTAATTAGAAATTAATTAATTTTATTTAATCACACACCCAAAACGGGTACTCCTGATACCTCAGGTGCGAACAAAAATAACACCAATTCTAGGGTAAAATCCCTATTTTAAACAAAACTGTGACATAATTTTTCTCATCTAAAGCTATATTTAGGAGGAAATTCCAATGATTAACCAACCCATGTGTGTGAACTAAAAAATATATTATTTTTAATATATTATTATCGAGCCTCTACAATGCTCAAAACTTCATGATGACTCAATGAACCATCTCAAAAATACTATTTAAAATATTTAAAAGTTTAGGATCACAAAAATCTAGGTCACTAAAATATATTTCTCAATTATTATAAAACATTATAGATATTTATAAATTAATAAGTAATAAAATTCAATTTGATTTCAAACTCTTGTTTTTTAAAAGGAATTCAAATTCATATTTATCACTCAACTTGCATCCATATTGTATTAAAATATTTAATTTCAAAAATAAATCATTTAAATCTTTAAAAAACATCAATTGAAATGAAAGTATTATTATGATCTTTTACCATAATAATCTATCAAAAACAATAATTATACATCACATTTATTACTTTTGTTGTATATTATTTATTATAAATTTTTAACATGGTACTTTTCATCTATTTTTGAGATGATTATTAAAAATATAAAATGTATTTTATTAAAATCCTTATATAATAATTAAATATTAACTTTTAAAATAAAACTCATGATATAATAAAATAATATATTCTTTTGAACAAATATTCCTTTTAAAATGAAAAACTACATCTGTATCTCTTACCGTGCTATAATAATTTCTAAAATATTAATAATGATAAATATAAATATAAATCCATAAAATTAATATAAATTTATAAAATATTTTATAATTATATAAATATATTAAAATGGGAAATCATGTTAAATAAATATACTTAGTCATTAAATAAAACATATTTCCCGACATGAAATAAACATAATTATTTTTAATGAAAAATGAGTATCTAATTGGACCTTTCACATTTACATAATTGGTCATATAATTAGTATCATGCATTTTTTTAAATGATCATATAGCTACAACCCTAAAAATTCATATAACGGTTACCCCCAACTGTATTATAACAGTTATCCTCAATGGCCATATTGTACTATTTATTCCTATGTATAACCATAAATGATTTTATCAAATTCATTCATTACTATAATGAATTTATGTTTTATAAATTAATTTACCTTTTCAAATGAATAAATGTCTTATTAAGAAATGAACTTTTAGAAAACACATGCACTAGTTTGGTTATTTTGGAGCATCATAAGTTATATCATGTCATGTTTAAAACACCATTAATCGTCATAAACATTGATAATATAGACATTGTACAGTAATCATTATGATTAGTATATATTAAGGGTTATGATAAATCCAATTGACACAAATGAAAGAAGCAATGTTCATGACCAGTAGGATTATGCCCCATAAATCCCATTTATTAGAGCTTTCGAGGGAGATGTAATCACTTGGATTTTCCCTTTACCAAACCCAATATGAGATTCAACAAATAAAGCACAATTGAAACCTTTTATGGGAGAATTTCAAGCTAATCAAGATCATGGCTCAAACCATGTTTGTCGAACCACCCCAAGAAAACCCCACCACCACACACCTTGCCCTTAGGGAATTCATTGGTGTAATAAAGGGCTATATATGTAGACCCTAATAGTATAAATTATTGTATTTTGTTTTCAATAAAATAATGATTATAACTATTCCTTTTTATTTTTAATTTTTTAATGATTAGATAATGAGTATGATAAAAATTAAATTTCGATACGATGAAACACAAATTGTATTTTTGGAAAATATATAGTTTCAATCAAACCACTATTTTCAATGAATTCAAGAATTTTGAAATAAATGAAATTTTAATAAAATAATATTATTAAATAATATTTATTAAATATAAATGATAATACAATTTTATAAAGTCAAATATAATTTTTATAAGGGTCAAAAATGGTTATTGTTAAAAAAACTAGTATTTTTCAATAAATGTGGATTTTTTTATTTAAAAGTGTAGATTTTCATATTTAGAGAAATATTTCAATAAAAAAAATATTATTTCTTAAATAATCATGTCAAAATTATCCAATAGTGATTTTTTATTAATTTTATGAGACAATCAATGTTTTTGAAAAAAATCAACTTGGCACGTGATGGATGATTTTGGGGGGTTTGAATTGTGCATAATCATTCATGTCAATTTTTTCATTTTCAAACAGATTCCAACAGGTTTCTATATCCATGATAACTTATGGATCTTCATTCCAAAGGTAGGTGCTCATTTAGACAATGTTCCAACGATACTTAAGAACTCACATTGGTCGAGAGGATGAGAGGTCGGGCTAATCACACCTTTTTAGGGGAATTATTTCATACTCTAGGACTCTTATAGATTTAAGATACATTCTTGAATCCCTCATTAAATCCCAAGTATGACATGGGTCGCCCTTGAATTAACAATCAATTATTATAATGTATGGAATTTATAATCATCTGTATGTATCTGAGGTTCTTTATCAATATAGATATATGTATGTATATGAGGTTCTTCATAAGTGGTACCCTCTTATGTATTGATCATGGATTATTTTGTCATTTGTTATTATGACCTTAGTTTTGAGCCACACAGTGGGGTGGTCTGGAGTGCATCATCATCCAAGGAGATGGGAGTTGTTTTTATGTTGGTATCAGACCCATGAATGGGATTCCTACATATCCTTGTGAAATGAATAAAATTCCACGTAGTTCGGTGACACTTAATGGGACACATCATACCTTTTAAGGTCATGTGATATGGACCAAACCATGCAATTTATCATCATGTAGTAAGGATGTCTAGGTGAAAGGTTCCTATTCAAAGTTTGGCATGGGACTTATGTTGAGGTGGCCCAAGGAACCTATAAGGGATATGGATTCCCAATATGTATAAGACTCTACTAGGAATGAGGCCTAGAGAGAATTAGTGTTGATTTAGTTTGTTGGGTTTGGACCTCAAGGAGGCTTCCTACATATCCCATTTGGAAAAGAATCAAATCCCACATAGTTTGATGGTGAAGAACCATGCCTATGGAGTCCCTATGAAGGTTTTTCTTGCAAGGGTTTATGTCCCTTTGAGAGGATTAAGTTTTTGATTAATCCTAAGGAGTATTCCCTAGTGATTTTGGAGGTTCAATTAGGGATTACTCCTAAGTAGGATTCCCTTTTGAATGGAGGTTAGGGCTTACACTAAATAGGAGACCCTTAGGTTTGGGATTGTGTGGATATTGTGATCTCCATAAACCTCTAAGACCACATGAGTCATACTCAGTGTGAGAAACAAGAGGAATCAGTAGACCCAGGAAACCACACAATCTGCTTTGTCCATTAGTGTATGGATGTTGGAGCCCAAAGGGAAATAGAAAAGGGATTTGGATGTGCCTGTCTACTCTTTTATTTTAGTAATCAGGATAGTCACTTCTGATGATCTATATTGCACCACTAAAAAACTAGGTTTTAATAGCACTGGTAATGGTCCTTTAATAGTGCTTATAAATTAATGTATACACAAGCGATTTCAAAGGGCATACTTTAACAGGACTTACAAAAAACACTATTAAATGGGTCCTTTAATGGAACTAAAAAACATTGTTAAATTCCCTATTTTTTTTACTGAAAATTACTTTTTTATTATTCAATAACTTTTAAGGAAAAAGTGAGAAACCATACATGACTTTAAAGACAAAAAACATTCAAATCACCATGGTACAAAATTTTAAGAACAAAAAACTCATTCAATCCTATACAGAAGATCTCCACCCAGCATCATAAACATTAAATTAGTTTCTCCTACTCATCGCTTCATGGAAAGAAGTCTAATGCATGACTGCACAGGCATAGAAATGATGGAAAATCCATACCCTCTCAAACATCCAAATCTGAAAGCAACAACCAAGAGAAAACCTCTACCCTAAACCCCATCTGAAGCCATTCCTGTAAGTGAATATAGTTGTGTTGACTCTCAAAACTCAAACCTCATGCCACCAAAAATCCATCCTTGAACCGAACAACTCCATCCATAAACCAAATCACACCATAAGAACCAACACACCCCATAACAAATCACTTCACCAAACTCAACAATAGAATTCAGCAGCATAGAAGAAACCATCTACTTGACCAGCAATCAGAACCAATCTAAATCAGCATAAAAAGATCCACCCAATGGAGTTGACCCATAGCAAAATCAAAACCAAAAACTACCAATGAGGATCAATATTGTTTTTAATGAAATATTTTTTTTATAAATATACCCTTTATCTACTTTGGAAAAAAACGTTGATAAAGGGTCGGTCTTTATCAACACTTTCAAAAAAAACATTGATAAAGGGTGGACTTTATGAGCACTTTTTTTCTAGCACTGATAAAGTACCACCCTTTATTAGTTATTTTTTTCTAGCACTAATAAAGGTGGGATTTATCATCACTTTTTTACGAGTGCTGATAAAGGTCCCCCTTTAATAGTTTTTTTTATATCACTCACAAAGGGGGTCTTTAATATCCCTTTTATCCAACACTATTAAATCCCTAGCACTAGATAAAATCAGTTTTTTAGTAGTACTTCTATGACACAGGCAGGTGTAGGGGAGTAAGTGTGCCACCTCACACAAAAAAGACTAGGGGCTTACTCCAATATGGATACCTTGAGATTGGGTTTTAGGTATTACACTGTATAGGAGGATGACCTTGTTTGATTTGGTTAGATACAATTGAGTATTATACCAAATATGAGGCCCTGAGTTTGGACACAAGGCTTTGAGGGATCGTGCCTTTGCAGGCCCTCTAAAGGATGGCAAGAGGAAGATCTAGAAAAAGATTATTTTCCAATACATGCATCTGACTGTGTGGATGTCAATATAATAGCTAACCTCTAAGCCCATGTGAGTCATTCTCAGTGTGAGAAACAAGATGGATTCTAAGATCTAGAAAACTGCACAATCATTATCCCACTAGTGGAAGATTTAGGGGATAATAGAGAAGAAGAAAGGGCTTTGATATTCCCCTTACCTTAGGTCATTATACCCATGATAGTCACATCTGACTACCCATGTGGGTACAACCCTCAGGCATAGAGAAGGAGGAAGGAATAAAGTAAGAGAGGTCTTGTAAGAAAATCTAAAGGCTCCATCTATGAGGTATGCCCCTAACCTGATTCCTAAGGAAGAAAGGAGTATAATCCACTATCCTCAAATGAAAAAGAAATCATTATCCTCACTCTCCATACCTGGAATTGGAGGTCCCAAGTCCTAGAGATATTGAGAGAAGGGAAAGGCCCTAGCACTCATGTCCAAGACCAGGAAATCCCTGAAACCACCCCCAGGTTTGGGGTCCTCGTGACCGAGGGAATTCATATCCACATGTACCTTGAGGACCCTACCTACCATGTAGGAAAATTGCAGGATACCTCTAGCCAAAGGAACACATATCCAAATGGGAGACACACCGGTGTACCTATTTCCATGGTTTTTCAAGTCTGGAGGCTTCGGGGGAGGTTTTAATTTGGTCCCTTTCATATAAGGGATCTAAAGGAAGAGGAGCATAGCCATTGGTGTCTTGGAAGAGGGATCAAAGGGAGTCTCATGTAGGTTCTAACTTGGAGAGAAAAGGTGCTTCGCGTAGGGCCTGGGAGGAGCTGGAAGTGCTTCGCATAGGGGGTTATGCCTGCGTGAGATGGAGATGCCATGGGAAATGGACCATATGGGAAACAAACTTGGGAAAGGATTTAGCCTAAACACCATGATTATCCTCAAGTGTACTTGTAAAGGTCTCACATAGGTCCCTAATCAAGGAAGGGACCTTCGTGCAAGTTCATGTTCACTAGAGGGAAGGGGTCCTCATGCAAGTGTCTTGTGTTTCAGAACCTGGAGGGACTTCGATCTCCCTTATCCCTCCTCATTATCTCTTCTATAAGGTTTTAGAGAGCTACTTGAGGTATTTTTTTAGAACCTAGGATAAGGGTATGTGCAACTAGAGCTTGGGGGATTCTTCTTATTTTCCAGTCATTCAAATGAGGAGCCCTTGGAACCTATTTATAGGAAAATAGGGAACCATGGTCGAAGGAGGATTTTCACATAGGTCTAAAATGAAGGTACCCAATTTAGGTACTCTGCATAGGGTGGTTGGTATTTCAGTTCCTAATAGGGTTAGTGCACACAGGTGCCTTGTACAGGGGTGGTTGTTCCTTCTGGGTTGTGCAGGTAAGGCATGCACCATCCTCTTGGCGCACAAGGTTGGTGCATGCAGGACCACCTGGAGAACCACCTAGGAAAACCTACTACTCAATTATATTAGGGTGCATACCCCAAACCCCTACTCAATATCAGTGTCAGGCTTTAATCCCAACCCCTCGGACTGGTCCCTACACTACCATCACAAACCCCCATGAAAAATGTAGAGTCGCACCGTAAACTTTTCGGGCCTGCTCAATGATGTTTTGGGTCATGACACATGGAAATCCAATCTACTCCTTCCATAATAAAGATTAATTTCTAATCATACTTGAAATTTTTTTTCAAAGTGGGTATCATGTCATGAATTATGCAGCAAAGTGGAATGCATTTCACAGTGCCAACAGTCGAATTTTTAGGTAAAACTTTAATACGGTATAATTATACGGTATGTATTATGACATAATAAGATCCCAAAAGTGATGTAATAAATAGTATCCATGAAAAGAATTATGTTTCCCCTTTAAAATTATGTGTTTTGAAGTTATTTTATTAATTTTATAAATTAATAATGAATCCCCCAAAATCTATATTATATTTTAAGGTTTTAAAATTAATTATTTATAAACATGACTCACTTATGCATAACCAAGGGTATTATTTTAAGGATTCCGGTTCTCATCCTTATAAAATAATGAAAAATACTCCACTTTGGTGGAAACTATAGTCAAAACCCATGGTATAGTTTGTGTATTGGGGTAATTTATCATATAGAGTCCAAAACCTAATTTTAGAAATTAATAAAAAATTCCCCTCTCTTTTGCTATAAAAAAACACCCAAACTCCCATTATTATTCACTAAAAACTCTTATAGTGTGAATTTAATCTTTCCTTCCCTCTATAGATACCTCCCAAGGTCCCCCCCCCCCCAATCTCTTAAGAAACTCCTCCCAAGCATTAAGAAGCACCCTCTCAAGGTAAGGGATCTCTCTCTTCTTTTACATTCAAGAACCTTTTTGCATTTAGCCTTTTTAATCTTCATTGATAATGTTTTAATGTATTTATAAATATCCATTTTTTGTCAAATTTATTTTCTAATCATGAGAGATCATTTATTCCCTCTCATTATAATCTTTACCTAAGCCATTACTATGTTGAAGTAAGGGATCTCTCTCTCTCTCTTTTCCACTCGAGAACCTTCTTTGTATTTATCCATTTGAATCCTAATTGATCATGTTTTAATGTATTTATAAATATCCATTTTTTCAATTGATGTTCCAATAATTAGCGATCATTTATCCTCTTTCATTATAACCTTTACCTAAGTTGTTACTATGTTTAAGTAAGGGGTCCTCTCCTTCTCCTCTTTACTCAAGCACCTTCTTTATATTATACCTTTTTTCCAATTTTTCATGTTGGGAAATATTTTTACACATACCTATTACATTACTTATGATTTTTAAGTGATTATATATCCCTTCACTCTCATTTATCCCTCTTTTGAACCTTTATATACCCTAATTATGTTGTCTAAATTATTCTATGATTTTCCATGCCAAACATTTGCATAGCAGATACCCGTCCTCATTTATGCTCAAGGATATTCACTTAGATGTACCTATAATTCATTTATTTGGGAATTATATTTATTTAACCCACACTCCTCAACAATGGGATTAAATTTGATGAAATATATCCTTATTTTTAATGATGTATGTGGTACACTTATGCATGTACATGTTATGAATGTGACAAGTGGGCCCAGAATTATATAGCCCTCCAATGCATTGGGTAGTGTTTTTGTATCATAAGTATGACAACCCTGCTTTTTATTACACAATTAAACATAATTTCTTACATAAATTTCACTGGATACAACATAGAATATCGATAGGTCTAGTGTATTTGGGGCTTAGGATCATTACATAACAACTTAAAACATGAAATACAATATCTTTATTGAAAACTTCCTTTACATGACCACTACATTCCCTCGTACTTAGCATTGCATGGGATAACCTGAGGACTTGCATAAGAAAAGGGTGAGCTATAAAGCCCAATAATGGAATAATCATGGAATAACATGAGGAATAAAATACATGTTAGAAAATAGGAATATCAATAGAGAACAAGAGAATCATAAATATAAAGGCATGATAAAGCATGATAATCATAACATGGAAATGTGGCAACAACACTTAACGTGGAATTAGCATGAGCCAAGGCTCGTTGCACATGGAGCATGTGTAAACCCTCATTGCACATGAATCACTAGTAAAAACTTATTGCACTTGAATTAGAATGAGTAAAAAACCATTGCACATGACGTATCATGATGCTATACTTTACCCAATGCATTGGAGCGCTATCAGGGTACACCCTTCTTAAACATTTCATTTCATGCATAAGTGTGCCACATGGATAATAAAACATTGAATCATTCAACATAATTTTTTATTAAATGATAAATGAATGTGGAATAAATACATGAAACTCTTTAAACAATAAGTAAATGTGAATAAAGGTGAATACCCTTGATAAATAAATGGGCATGGTATTCACTACACAATGACATTTTCTTGGAAAAGCGCGGTGCAATTTCGGCAGCATAACGGCGTGACATAAGAACTCATAAAAATGGTTTATGAGAGATAAAGGGGTGTCTCATCATATTTACATCACATTTAAAGTAAGGGGGTCATATATATACATGTACCAACAAATTTAATGGGATTTAGATTCATGATACAAAAGAATTACTTAAATGTAAACGAGGAGAGAGAAATTCCTTTCGGAATTTCGGCATAGTAAAGGGTGTACATGGGAGGAATTTAATGAGAGATAAAGGGGTATCCCATAATTAAAACATAAATTGGGAAGTATGGGTGAGGTTATAAACCATACCCAAACATTTATAATTGAAATTAAAAGGGAATAACAATTTAAAGAATATTGGACAAAAATGAGAACGGAAGAAAAACCCTAACTTGGAAGTGTGCTTCCAAAGGCTTGAGAGAGGATTATTGGGAGATTGGGGAACCTTGGGAGGATTATAGAGAGATGAGGTAAGAGGTTGTAAGAACTCAAAAGGCTTTTAGTGAGGATTAAATGGGATCTTGGGTGGGTTTATATAGGAAAGGTGAGGGAATTCTTTATTATTTAGGTTTGGGACACCTCACATTAAACTAATCCAAACCACAAACCATCCCATGGTTTTTTCCCATGGTTTTTGTAAAAGAGAAGTGGAAAACAATATTTTATAAGCCCAAAGTCCTAAATTATTAAAATAATGGGTTTTCTTATGTGGAGTTGAGTCACACTCCCAAGGAAAACAATTTAAAAGGAAAAAAAATTAATAAGTCTTGAAGGGTCCACTAAAACTTTGTAAAATAAATCAAACAAACCAAAAATCACATTATTTTAATGTTAAAACATATATTTTCCAAAAATAAAGTTTATAGTATTTTATTACATCACTATTGGGTCATTATGATGTCATAAAACACATTATATATTTAAACTGTATTTATTTTTTACCCAAAAATTTGACTGTCTTAGAAAATTATGAAAAATTCACTGTTGGATAATTTTGACATTCTGATTCCAGAAATAATATTCATTTTATCTAAATAATTTTCTAAATGTGTTAATTTTTACTTTTAAAATAAAAACTGACATTTATCAAAAATTCATGGGTTTTGAAAAAAATAGCTTTCAAACCTTAATAAAAATTACAATTGCATTCATAAAATTATACGATAATTTATATTTAATAAAAAATAATTTAATAATAATAATAATATTTTATTAAAATATTATTTAATTAAAAAATCCATTAATTCATCAAAATGGATTTATTAGTTGAACATTAACTAAAAATACTATTTGTGCTTTAAAAACTATTTACAAGGTAACAATAATAAAATGAAAGTATATTCATTATTATATACAAAAATAATGTACATAACCATAGTACTGGGGTCTTACTACATAACCCCTTATAACACCCGCATAAGTCTGAAGAGTAAGATGTGCGATGGTGACATACTCTTGGGGTGGCTCGGATAACATTGCTCAGGTGGTAATCTCTATCAACTTCCACTTCTCTCATAGGTGGTCCAGCTCGAGCTTAACATATTCAAGCTCAGTTTGGTATTAGTAAATATCTAAGCCCAAATATGCAACCTCCTTTATGAGCTCTGACAAATGGGCTTCGTATGGGGCACGTCTACTAGATGAGGCCATTGCTTCCTTTGTCTGAGTAAATTGGATTTGTTAAAGCCCTATATTTATACTAATAATGTGATCAGTGTTCAATGGATATATTAGCAACGGTCAAAATTCTTAACAGTATTTTAAAATCCAAAAACATAAAACCAAATAAGTTGACATTTTATATAAACATTTTACATAAATAGACATTTAATTAGATCAAGAGGGATTTCCATTAATAAAAGTTTGGGTCATTACAATCTTCCCCCCTTAGGAAATTTCGCCCTCAAAATTTCCTTTTCCCACAATAAAATAGATGTGGGTAACTCTGCTTCATTATTTCCTCTGATTGTCACATCGCTTCTTCAAACTTGTGGTTTCTCCACAACACCTTGATAAGGGGAATTGTCTTATTTCATAGAACTTTTTATCTATGATCTAAGATCTTCAATGGTTGCTCCTCATAAGAAATATCATCCTATAATTGTACCACCTCTGAAGAGAGTACATGTGAAGGGTCCGTTATGTACTTCATTAAGAGGGATACATGAAAGACATCATGTACTTTGGCCATGGTAGGTGTAAGTTCTGGTCGATAGGCCACAACCCTGACACAATCAAGAATCTTGAAGGGGATGATGTACCTTAGACTTAACTTTCATTTCTTTCTAAACCTCACGACCTTCTTCCAAGTCGATATGTATAGAAATACCATGTATCCAACTTTAAACTCAAGGTCTCATCGATGATTATCTGCATAACTCTTCTGTCGACTCTGGGATGCCTTGATATATTGTTGAATGGTTTTCACCTTCTCCACCATTTCTTCAACCATTTCTAGTACAAGAATCTTATACTCACTGATCGCATCCCAACACGCTGGTGTTATTCACCTTTTCCCATAAAGGACTTCATATGGTGCCATTTGGATGCTCGAGTGGAAACTATTATTATAAGAGAACTCAACCAGTGGAAGATGTTGATCTCATCCTATTTTAAAGTCCATTGAGCATGCTCTCAAAATGTCCTCAAGTGTTTGGATAGTACGCTCGGATTGTCCATTATTTTGAGGATGATAGGTCATACTGAAGTTCAGTTTAGTATTTAGAGCATGTTGAAGACTCTTCCAAAACTTAGAGGTGAATCTTGGATCTCAATCGGAAACAATAGATAGTGGTACTCCATGAATCCTTACCACTTCCCTGATATATATCTGTGTTAGTTGATCCAATGAGAAATCCTCCTGAATAGTAATGAAGTGTGCAGTCTTTGTAAGACGATCCACAACAACTCAGATTGCATTGTAGCCTTTGGATGTCTTCAGAAGTCTGGTGACAAAGTCCATGGCGATGTTCTCCCATTTCCATTCTGGTATGGGCAATGGTTTCATCATCCACTTATACTTCTGCTTCTCTGCCTTCACTTACTGACACACCAATCACTTTTATGTATATTCAGCGATCTCCTTTTTCATATTATCCCACCAATAATTCTCTCAGAGATCTTGATACATCTTTGTGTTTCCTAGGTGAATAGAGAAATTTGAACTATGTGCATCATCCAAAAGTTCCTTCTTTAGCTCCGAACTTGATGGAACACATAGTCTTTTCCCAAATATCACAATTCCTTCTTAATTAACATTAAACTCTGAGGATTTCCCTTTTCCAATAGCTTCCACTTTATCCTAAATTCCCACATCATCATTTTGAGCATCCTTTAACCTTTCCAAAAGTGACGGTTGAGTAATAATTTGTGAAAGGATTGATAATGTTCCATTTTTTATGATTCTCATGTCCATCTTCATCAAATATAATAAGATTGGATCCTTTTCAATTCTCATCAATGATAGAATCATTGGGTCCTTTATACTTAGGGCATCTGCCACCTTATTTGCTTTCCCATGGTGGTAATGGATTGAGAAGTCATAGTCTTTGATCAGTTCTAACCATCTTCGTTGGTGCATGTTCAACTCTTTCTTTTTGAATATATACTTGAGGCTTTTGAGGTCTGTATATATTTCACACTTCTCCCCAAAGAGATAATGCCACCAAATTTTCAAAGCGAAGATCATTGCAGCCAACTCGAGGTCATGTGTTGGATAGTTCTGTTCATGAACTTTAAATTGCCTTGAAGCATAGGCAATGACTTTGTCATTTTTCATCAACACACATCCCAAGACCTTCTTTGAAGCATCACTAAATACCATAAAAATTTCTCCACTTATGGGTAATGTAACACCCCGAATATTTCAAAACCTTATAAATAGCAATTGTGTGTTTAATGCCATTAAAGTTTTCTTCTTTTAACCAAACAAAATATAGAAGATAAAACACAAAACTCCTTATTTAAGAACTTAACACCGAAGTGACTTACAACATTCTGAGTTTACAAGGAAATCTCACTAACCAAAGATACCAAATAAAAACCCTATTAAGATTACAAGAAGACCACTCAAAACAACAAGAACCCTGAGAAGACGATATGGGTCTTTAGAATCCATCAAAACAAACATAAGAATGGTCGAAGCCACCACAGCCACACTAAGAACTAAAGGGATGACTTGAACCATCTTCTTTTTCTTTTTCTCCTTCAATCACCTTGAGTTTAAGACACCCTGAGACCAGGTTTTATATGACACCAATTTGACCGTTACCTTTTTATGTATTCATCGGGTCTTTAAATTCCATAACCTTTGGTTAAAGGGTTTTTAAAATTAATGAGGTTTATCTTTTTATAAAAACTTGGTTTTTATTATGCTTTCATAATTTTGTGGAATTTCAAATGTTTTAATATGTCTAAATGTTTTAAATGGTATTTTCATATATCATGGTTTTAAAGAAAATGTTTTAATGAACGTACTCAGTTTAAATTAAGGTACATTTTAAATATAAAAGAAAGATTATATAATATTGTTATTAATTTGAGGTATACAAATACTTATATTTCAATTTATATGTTTATAATTAAACTTATAAAGATTTTTTTTTTAAAACCTTATGCCAATTTCACATGATAAACTCTTTTAAGTAAGTTAATGTGTAAAAAATTGTATAAATATATTAATTTAGGTTTTGTAAGTTGAATTTATAAAAAAAATAGTTTATATATGTGTATATATATATTACTTTTAATTATGTATTTCTACCTGGTTCTGTTTATAAAAATTTTAAGTATTAATTTTTTTTCTAAAAAGAGTTACACCCTTTTGAGACAAGCCTACCGGGGGAGGCAGCTCACACCGAGGTGTGGCCGAGCCTTGACTCCCCGGTCGGCGCTCAGGGGAAGCCTTTAGGGGCGGCTCAAAGGTGCAAGAGCTACGGCTAGGCGGCGTGGGAGCGCTCGGGGCGGAGCACGGTCAGAGTTAGGTCGAGGCCTGCGGAAGGGTGGGGGCCGTGTATAAGCCCCCGAGTGTGTGTGCTTGTGTCATCGGGGTGATGTTGAGGCACTCTGGCTTATAAGATGTGCTCGTTTTTTAGTTCGCTTCGATGTGGGAACCAATTTTTCGGCCGAAATGAAATTGCGGTCGTTGGATCTCCCATTGCGCGATCTCAGCCATCAAAACCGATCCCAGGTTCAACCCTTGATCGACCATGGTATATCACTGTGATTTTGAGAGCTGTTCGATCCTATGTGATCTAATCGCGGTCTTCTGAGGCATTTAAAATGTTGCGTTGTACGTGAGTCATTCGATCTAGAATGAAATTATCCTGGTTGTCTGAAGTTTTTAAAACACTGCATCCATCTCGTGACATCCGATCAACCACGGAACTTAATCCCGACCGTCCAGTTCTTTTTTAAACAATCGAACGTTTCCCCACCACGCCGTATCCGTTTGATCTATTCTGACCTAATATCAGTCATCCGCCCATTTCTTCAGCTCCCCTTGTCATCTTCTTCCTCCGCAAGACCACACCAGTGGCCATCACCTTCGACCCATTTTTCCTCTCCACTACACCCAATGCCCGTGACCCTCTAAAAAAACACCCTTCAGCCTCGCTTTTCCATGGGACTACTCCCCTCTATAGCCTTAAGGATTTTCCTCACCCAAGCTCCTCCTCAAGTAAGGTTATATAAAATATATATATATGCATTATTGTGTTATTAGATTCCTTTTCTCCAACTCAAGGCTTTGGCCTCTCCTTCAGTAGTCAAGTGTAGGGTCCTCTGGTGTTGGAGCCGAGATCTTTGGATCCTTTAAACTCCTCCCCATGAAAGATAAACCCCACAGGTTCATCCTCTCATCCCTCTCCATTTTTCTTCGAGCACCCCAAGGCCTCCAGAGAGCTCCTCCTCTCCTCTACAAATCTGACCCACCTCCTCAGTCTAGGTAAGGGATTACCTTGCTATGATTATTAAAGCAAACCCTTTTTATATAGTGATAGGTATACGGGTTATATACATATATTTTTATATGTTAATTTTCAAGTTCTGAGTCTACCTATGCTCCTTCTAAAAAAAATTGGACGTTGGGTTTGTTAAGTTATTATTTTTAGAAAGATTATTTTCATTCGGTTTTATTTTATAGAACCTATATATATATATTCTACATATATAGTTTTGTATATATATATATATAACAAACTCTTCTTTGTTTTAAGGTTTTCAAAATGGGTTTTTGATGTGTTACTGCGGATCGTACAAGTTTAATATATAAAAGGGTTTACCTTGTATGGTTTTCATTAAGAAAAACCTATTATATACATATATGTATAATCGAGCATATAAGTATATATATATATCTATAATCCCCAAACCAAATCCGTTTTTTTTTTAAGATTTCCAAAATGAATCAGTATATGTAACTAGGAGTTGTGTATTCATAAAGATTGTTTGAATCTGCTTTTAACATGCCAATTCCCTTTGATTAAATTTGGGTATGTAATTATATGCATATATGTGAATGTAACATAATGAAAATCAAACTATGAGTTTTAAGTGATGAATATCCACCCTTAAATAACATTTTAGATGCGAATTAGTCTTTTGGGTTTTAGTGTAATTATTTTATAGTTTAAAACCATAGTTTTTTTATGTATTTGTGGTTTCACATGTTTATAATAAACCCTATATGGTTTGGTTTCCAACAAATAAATGGTTATGTATAAATGTATTTATAAGTTTAATTTCCAAAACCTGGTTTTCAAGTACAATTATTAGGACTTAGTTGATGTTTTGATGCATGTAAGATTTTAATGCTTTCCAAACCAATATGTATTTTGTTTATGAGTATACACTAATGAACTTGTTTAATTAAAGTATCCATTCTAACATATACCCTTGATGTAGTTTATGATGTAAAAGAATGTACTCTGAATTGATTTAAATTTACGTTGGAGGACTAAGAATTTATGTTATCATGTCATAACCATTTATTATTTTATGATAACCTATCGTGGTGAATGTTAGTGGTCAATCTGGTTATGGTTTAATTGCAAGTTCAATGATGTGTTTATCACAATAATCAATGTCTAGTATTTTCTTTAAGAGTTTCATTTCCATGTATAGGAATTTTAAAGAATTTTCATTTAACACCTCCTGTGGCAAACCCTACCATTCCACGTGTTGTAGTAATTATCATGTGGGCATATAATGTTTACTAAACCATGCCTGTTATTGATTAATTATTCCATATTTGCAATGCTATCTTTCATATCATGTATTCATTACTCATTTTATTTATTATTGTACATAATGCATGCATATGACATATCATGGTAATGAACTAATAACTAAATTACCTAAAGTGGTATGGTACACCTTGGGTAATGAGAAATGAGAATGAATTAAATATTCAAAGTGGTATGGGACACCTTGAATATTATACCATATTGACATATGAGGAATGTATTGGACTGCCGGGTTGGGGTCTGGTTAAAAGAAAGCCCTCCAAGTTAGGGACTGGTAAAAGTAAGCCCTTCGGGTTGGAGACCGGTAAAAGTAAGCTCCTCGATGCATCAGTAGTTCTCTTGAGACAATCAGTAGGTGATAAACCCTTTGAGTTTGTTTCCGACTATCAGCTTGGGTTTTTACCCACAGGTCATGGCACAAGGCCTTGGCACAGTCAGCATGAGTCCAACAATTCATCATTTCTTCATTATGTTTTAAGAATATGACCAACCAAGTGATTATTTAGACTAGAGAAATATCCTTGGTTATAGAACCATTACCTATGAGTATGAGATTAAAGTACGCATGGCATATGATGAGACAATGATAGTGCATGATCAGTTTACCTTTCCAGAATTTTTAATGCAAATGATAGCATTACATTTATCATGTTATAATGTGCATTTTTATAATTTGTAGTGAAATTTTTTATGCGCAACTCTAATAATGTTCATGCTTAGTAGTTTTTGCATACCTTTCATGTTATGCTTATTTTACTCAATAGAATTCATGTACTTTTATACAAACATTCTTACTTTGTTCATCTAGTAGATTTCATTTAAATGTTCAACTGCTTGTGTATGAAATGTTTTAATTATTTAATGTCAACCTTTGAAATGTCATGATGTTTTCCTTTAAGAATTATTTGAAGTATAAGTATTTTAAAAGGTAGTTTTCAAATGCTGTATTAAGTAATTTCAAAACCCCTTACTGAGTATTTAAATGATCACCCTACGTTTTTAATGAAAAAATTTCAGGTATCAGTCATGTCTCTGATAAAGTTTCAGAATGCAGCTGGTTTTCCCAGAACCTAAACCTCATGAGCCTTTGTATCATGGGACATGATGTGTTTCTATAAATGTATTGTAATGTAATGTAATAAATTCTATAACATCATGTATCATGAGCACTGGCTTCGGGCACTCGAAGGCCGAGTCTTTACAGGTAAAGTGAGCACGAGCGCAGTGATAAGCCTCTTTTTCAACTCCTTGAAGCTTTCTTCGCATTCATCACTCCAAGAAAACTTTACTCCCTTCCGAGTTAGCTTGGTAAGAGGGTTGGACAATTGATTAGCCACTAAATGGGGATAATATTCATTGTTAATATACATAATATTCATATTATTTATTATTCATAAACACCATTTTAGTGTATTTTACACTTTGAACATCATTTCACATTATGATTGTAATACCTTCTTAAAATGCACTATTATGTGGTACATTTTTTAACATCATTTAAAGTACACAATGATTCATCTGATTTTAAGGAATATAATTATACATATTTTAATTTGATATTTTTTGAAATTTATCTACACTTAAATATGAACATGTTTTATTCAGGGATCAATGGATAATTCATGGAAGAAGATAGGGATATTTTGTGATGAAAGGAAACAATTCTGGAGAAGTCAGATTGGACACCAGCCCACTGATAAGACTGTGGGGACCAATATACAGGCCCAATTAATCCAAAATTTCGTAGGATACTAGAAGACATATATATTAACAAATCACTATTTATGATCCAATTCTAATTCGACCTCCATGGTGTCTATTTAGGCGGCCCAAGTTAGTGATAAAATTTTGGGCCAGATTCTGCGGTCCAGAAAAACAGTCCACTAATATGATCATATCTTGGAATCCACAACTCCAAATGGGCCCAAATTTTACAGGAGGTTATAATAAATCCGGATCTCCATTTTCTTATTCTATTTACCACTCTGATTCTGCCATCTAGAAGGTCTTCCAAGCACGTATGTTCGATGAAGGAAAGTTGGATGCCACCTCGGGTCAAGGGTGGAAAAATCAACTCTCCCTTACTTTCCACCCACCTATGGCCAACCACAATTAATTTAGAAGACTTGTATTGTTGAAGGATCGACCCAAGGGCTCAAAAATGCCTATTTAAGGTAGTGGTGTTGGAGGATTGAGGAATCTTTGGGTGCTTTGTTCAATTGTAATGTTATGCTGCGATTTTGTTGTCTCAAATTTGTCTTTCACATGTAAGTTATTCAATTCACTTTAGTTTTTTAATAAAAGTTCTTATTCTCCTCTTATTCTATTGTTATTAATATCACTTTGATACTGTTGGATCAAGGTGTGAATTTATTCACACCAAACCTTGTGAAATTATTCACACAACGGTGGAGTGATCATTTTATTTTTGTTGTTTTCTTTACTTCCATTTCCTCCCTCATGAGTCTATTTTCCGCTTCCATTGAAACCATGGGATCAATGGAGGGATAACCCACTTATGGGTTGATCCAAGGGAGTATAAAGGGGATGGATTGGATGTTATTTATCACCTCATTAATGTATAATCACTTCTTTAATTGAGATTTTTATTTGATGATTTTTAAACTCCATCATCCTTGTTGAATTTAAGGCCACACACTTCAAGTGATAATACAAACCTTTACCTTGAAGTGCTCAAAACATTGATCCTTCAAGTGTATAGGTGATTAATATTAAAGGGTGTAGGAATTAAACCAGTAAGTGATGATGTTGTTTTATCTCCTTAAATGAACCCATCTCAAATATAAGAAATTGAAATCATTAAAAAGGAAATACGTTCAATCCACCCCGAGCGATAACCTAGGATCAACTCATTATTTTAAATTGAATTCACTTAAGTATCTTAGAGTTCCTTTAAACCCATATAAAATCAACCCAAGTTGGCCACTCCATAGCAAAAAACAGTCCATATATTGTACGTGTCTATAGGTTTCTTCTTAGGTCTCTGAGGATTCGATAACCCAAGCTAAACTACAAGGACCGTTCTACATTCATCTCTTGGGTAAATTTGAGCGAGAATAAACAATCATGAGAAATTTCTCACAAATCTTCTATAATATCCAGCTAAACCCAAGAAGCTACGGATATCTGTTACCGATGTTGGCATCGTCCATCCCTCAATTGCATCTGTTTTAAAGGGATCCATAGATATCTCATTGCTTGTGATGATATGGCCCAAGAATGAGACCTATTTCAACCAGAACTCACACTTTTTGTACTTTTCATAGATCTTCTCCTTCCGAAAGGTCTCTAGTACAGTTCTTAGATGCTCCTCATGATCTTCCTTAGTTTTTGAGTATATCAGAATATCATCTATAAAGACTACCAAAAATTTGTTAAGGTAATCTCTAAAGACTATATTCATCAATTCCATGAAGATTTCTAGAGCATTAGTGAGTCCTAAAGGCATTAATATGAATTCATAGTGCCCGTATCTTGTATGAAAAGCAGTCTTGGGGATATCTTCCTTCTTCACCCTTACTTGATAATATCCCGACCACAAATCCACCTTGGCGAAGTATTGTGCTCCACACAGCTGACCGAATAAGTCATCAATTCATGGAAGAGGATACTTGTTCTTTATCGTGATTTTGTTAAGCTCACAATAATTGATGCAAAGGTGCATTTACCCATCCTTCTTTTTGACGAAGAGGACTGGTGCACCCCATGGTGAAGCACTTGGGCATATAAACCCTTTATCTAGATTCTCCTATAGTTGTTTCTTCAGCTCCACAACAACCATTCTATATGGAGTCTTGGATATTGGAAATTCCCCAGGTATAAGATCAATTGATAATTCAACATCTCTTCTAGGAGGAAGACCAGGCAATTCCTTGGGAAACACTTCAGCGAATTTCCTCACAATAGGAACGTCTTCTAGGATGGTTTCCTCATTAGACTCAATCATCTGAGCTAGATACACGTGCTCATAGGGTAGTAATATCCACTCTTGAGATGATGGAGCTAAATAAGGTTCATCTTCTTCCTTGCACTTGTAAAGAATCGGGGGTCGATTCTCCACTTTGAGAGTGATTTCCCTCTCACAAAAATTTATGTTGGCTCTATATAAGTAAAGTCAATCCATGCCAATAATTGCATCAAATTCCACCAGAGGGAGTATGAAAAGGTTATCCAGGAATTTTAATCCACATATTATGATAGGGTGGAGTTATATTCATGGGATGTAATGATTGACCCATTTTCCGTACTCACTGACATCTTCACTTCCATGATTTGTGGTGGTGCTGGGATTTTTCTACTAAACTTTCAAGATATAAAAGAATGCGTAGAACCTGAATCAAAAAGTACGTTCACTATTCTTGAATGAATAACTAGTGTACCTATCACCACTTCATTTTCGGGTTTCACTTTGGCAGTAGTGATGGAAAAATCTCACCCTTTCTTCCTTGGAGGTTGTTAGTTGCCTCTGAAAACCCTTAGCTTAGGGCACTGATTTTCAAGATGCCCTAGTTCTTTGCAGTTGTAGCAATGAACCATGCATTGAGGTTCGAATAGAGCATTACTCTCCTCTGTCATAGTCACGGGTCTTTCTTACTGATAGTTAATAGCCATGTGACCTTCTCTTCCACACCTAATGCATTTCTTTGTCCCCTTTAGGCAGTTTCTGGGGTGCTTCTTTATACACCTTTGGCAAGTGGGGTGCTGGATCTTCTTAGCACCGTTGGATTTATCCATCGTACCACCAACATTGAAGTCAATATTATGCTTCTTATCCCCATGATACCCTTTATATTCTCCTATATTTATTTTGACCTTAAGGTCACATCAGACAATTCCCTCATAGCTGTCGTAGTCAAGGATCACCAGTGCTTTCCACAGGCTAGGTTTCAGCCCACCAAAGAAGCGGTCAACCTTGCATTCAGGGGTAATGACAAAGCTGGAGTCGTATCGTGCAAGCCTTGTGAAGTTTTCCTCGTACGCTCCGATAGATTCATCGTCTTTTTTCTTGAGGTCAAGGAAGTCCCTTTCTATCTTAATCCAGAGGGTGCGCGGAAAATATTTATCGAAAAAATCTTCTAGAAATCATTCTATTCCAATGCTTCAATCTCCTCCTCAGGCTTTGTATTTTTGATCAACTTCCACCATTGATCAGTTTCACCCTCTATACGATAAGCATCCAGTAGAACCTTCTCTTGTTCAAAAAATTGAAGGATGAAGAAGATATTTTCAATGGATTTGATCCATTGTTCAACGATTGAGGGATCGAATGATCCATTAAAAGTAAGAGGCCTTTGTCTCATGAATCTCTCGATAGTGACTTGTTCTTTCTTAGGGGGGGTTGAACATTCCTCTTGACCCATGTTTCTATTCAAAGCATGAGTTAACTGAGAGATAAGTGTGACAAAGTTCGCAATTCCTACTCCCATTGGATTGGGCATCTCATTAGTACAATCATCACATTGATCTTCACATCAGTTGTTAGCCCGAGTCATCCTAGTACTGGCCATTGGCTGGAATAAAAGGAAAGTTAGGGGTAACACATAAAGGTTAATCCAAGGACAAAACTGATGACTTATAAATAACTTTTATTTTCTTAACATATGAATCTATTAGCTTCAGTCTATGTTATCCATGATCTACTTTCTAACATATATTCTTAGGGAATTTTTTTGTCCCTTAATAATGGTTTATACTAATCTTGTGAATTTACCAAAGTATATCCCCCGGGAGTGTCGTAACCAAGATGGAATAAATTCCCATTGTAGTGGACCAGTTCTTATTCGATTCTAGCTCAAAGCGGTGTTTTCGGGTTTTACACCTAGGATATATATGTGCTAGAGTCGCCTCTACCTACTTGTATCCAGACAGGGATGTATTTGCTTGATAAACCACTTAATCAATACTAAACAAAACTTAGGGATGTTTCTATTATAATTATTCTTGTATATAAGGCTTTACTAGGTTTTTCTAATCCTAATCCCAAAAATAACTATACCTATCCTCTGATACCAACTATGACAACCTTGCTTTTTATTACACAATTAAACATAATTTATTACATAAATTTCACTTAATACAACATAGAAGATCGAGAGGTCTAGTGTCTTTGGGGATTAGGATCATTAAATAACAACTTAAAACATGAAATACAATATCATTATTGAAAACTTCCTTTACATGACCACTACATTCCCTTGTACTTAGCATTGCATGGGATAACCTGAGAACATGCATAAGAAAAGGGTGAGCTATAAAGCCCAGTAAGGGAATAATCATGAAATAACATGAGAAATACAATACATGTTATATAATAGGAATATCAATAGAATATAAGAGAAGCATAAACATAAAGTCGTGATAAAGCATGATAATCATAACATGGAAATGTGGCAACAACACTTAACATCGAATTAGCATGAGCCAAGGCTTATTGCACATGGAGCATGAGTAAACCCTCATTCCACATGAAGCACGAGTAAACCCTCGTTACACTTGAATTAGCATGAGTAAACACCCATTACACATGATGTATCATGATACTATACTTTACCCAATGCATTGGAGCACTATCAGGGCGCACCCTTCTTAAACATTTCATTTCATGCATAAGTGTGCCACATGGATCATAAAACATTGAATCATTCAACATAATATTTTATTCCATGATAAACGAATGTAGAATACATACATGAAACTCTTTAAACAATAAGTAAATGTTTATAAAGGTGAATACCCTTGATAGAGAAATGGGCATGGTATTCACTACACAATGACTTTGGTTTGGAAAAGCACGGTGTAATTTCGGCAGCATAACGACGTGACATAAGAAAGCATAAAAACGGTTGATGAGAGAGAAATGGGTGTATCATCATATTTATATGACATGGAAAGTAAGGGGGTCATATAGATACATTTCCCAACAAATTTAATGGAATTTAGATTCATGATACAAAAGAATTGCTTGAATGTAAATGAGGAGAGAGAAATTCCTTTCGGAATTTTGGCATAGTAACGGGTGTACATGGGAGGAATTTAATGAGAGAGAAAGGGGTATCCCATCATTAAAACATAAATATGTAAGTATGGGGGGGTTCTAAACCATACCCCAACATTTATAATTAAAATTAAAAGGGCATAACAATTTAAATAATATTGGACAAAAATGAGAAAGGAAGAAAAACCCTTACTTGGAAGTGTGCTTCCAAAGGCTTGAGAGAGGATTCTTGGGAGCTTGGGGCACCTTAGGAGGATTCAAGAGAGAGGAGGGCAGAGTTTGGACTAACTCAAAAGGCTTTGAGTGAGGAGTAAGTGGGAGCTTGGGTGGTTTTATATAGGAAAGGTGAGGGAATTATTTATTATTTAGGTTTGGGACACCTCACATTAAACTAATCCAAACCACAAACCATCCCATGGTTTTTGCCCATGGTTTTTGGAAAAGGGAAGTGGAAAAAAATATTTTATAAGGCCAAAGTCTGAAATTCTTAAAATAATGGGGTTGCTTATGTGGAGGTGAGTCACACTCCCAAGGAAAACAATTTAAAAATATAAAATGTTTAATAAGTCTTGAAGGGTCCACTAAAGCTTTGTAAAATAAATAAAAGAAACCCAAAATCACATTATTTTAATGGTAAAAAATATATTGTCCGAACATAAAGTTTATGTCATTTTATTACATCACTATTGGGTCATTATGATGTCATAAAACACATTATATATTTAAACGGTATTTAATTTTTACCCAAAAATTTGACTATCTCAGAAAATTATGAAAAAATAACCATTGGATAATCTAGATGTCCTAATTCTAGAAATAATATTTATTTTATCTAAATAATTTTCTAAATATTTTAATTTTCACTTTTAAAATAAAAACTGACATTTATCGAAAATTCATGGGTTTTGACAAAAATGGCTTTCAAACCTTAATAAAAATTATAATTGCATTCATAAAATTATACAGTCATTTATATTTAATAAAAAATAATTTAATAATAATAATAATATTTTATTAAAATTTTATTTAATTCATCAAAATATATTTCTTAGTTTAACATTAACTAAAAATGTTATTTGTGCTTTAAAAACTATTTACAAGGTAACAATAATAAAATTAAAGTATATTCATTATTATATACAAAAATAATGTACATAAACGTAGTACTAGGGTCTTGTTACATAACCCCTTATAACACCCGCATAAGACATAAGAGTAAGGTGTCTGATGGTAACAGACTCTTGGGGTGGCTCATATAACATTACTCGAGTGGTAATCTCTATCAACTTCCACTTCTCTCGTAGGTGGTCCCACTCGAGCTTAACATATTCAAGATCGACTTGGGATTGGTCAATAGAGAAGCCCAAAGACGCAACCTCTTTTCCAAGATCTGAAAAATGGCCTTCAATGGGGCACGTCTACTGGATGAGGCAATCACTTCCTTTATCTGAGTAAGTTGGATTTGTTAAAGCTCTATATTTATACTAATCATATGATCACTGTTCAACAATTATATTAGAAAAGATCACAATTCTTAAAAGTATTTTAAAATCCAAAAACGTAAAACCAAAGAAGTTGACATTTTATATAAACATTTTACATAAAGAGACATTTAATTAGATCAAGAGGGATTTCCATTAATGAAAGTTTAGGTCGTTACAATGAGACATTATGTATGGGATTAGGGAGTGAACCTAATATATTATGGTACTTTTTCTACCATGTGATGTTGTCTTGGAAGTCAGCATTGACTTATGCTTATGTCATGTTTTATGTTATTTCCACATTCCTATGTTGTCTTGATTTTGTCATGTTATATCGTATCTCATTGTTCAAGATTATTATTCTCACCCATTTTATGTTTTGTTGATATGCATATTGACTCACATGTATTTTTTTCATCATGTTATTCTTTTATTATTCTCTTACTGGGCTTTATAGCTCACCCCTTTCTTATGCACGTCCCCAAGTTATCCTGTACAGTTTTAGAAGATCCATGGAATAGAACCACATGTTATGGAGTTTTAAAATAATTTTGTTGTGTTTATTTTGAAAGTTTTTATGTTTTTTACCTAATTACCCTAATACATTAGGCCTCATAGTCTTTTTTGGTTGTATTAAGTGTATATTTATGTAATAAATCAATAATTAAAGTGTATTAAAATATGGGTCATCATAGTTGGTATCAAAGAAACGTATAGTTATTTTTGGGGATTAGGATTAGAAATATATAGTGAAAGCCTCAGGGATAATACTAAACATAGAAAAACATCCCTAAATTTTTGTAAAGTATATATTAAGTAGTTTTCAAGAAAATACATCCCTATCTAGATACTATAAGTGGATGTGGATCTGGAACAACTGTACCTAGGGGTAATAACCTCAAAAAGGGAACATTGAGTTGGACTCAATCATAATCTGGTGCATGAAAATGGCCCTTGATACACACCTGGTTTGACACTCTTAGGAGATATGATTTGATAAATTCACAAGCTCATTATGAACCATTATTAAAGGGTCAAAAAATTCCTATAATAATTTATGTTAGGAAATAGATCGTGGATAACATTGATTGAAACCTAGGAATTCATTGGTTAAATAATGTATGTCATTTATGTGTTATCCCTTAAATATTTGTAGTTTCCCTTTTATATTTTTAATAGTTTGAACATTATCATCCCTAAGTTTATTTTGGATGAAATAAATGATTAAAACTAGAATCAAATAGTGAAAGTCAGGCTTATTGTCCATTCATGAACTTTAAATTTCCTATGTAACTATGGTTCTACACATTCTTTCATATCACACAAGTTTAGAAGAACTATTCGAACACCACCTCAGAACATGGAATTCAATTTATCAGTGAAGATGGAAAATTGTTCAATTATTGGATCTCAAGTATATAACTCCTCCCTAGTAAAAATTTGTGGGTTGAATTTCCCAGTAAACCTTGTGATACTCCCTTTAGTAATATTTGATGTTATTATGGGTATGGATTAGTTTTCCTTATATATAGCCAACATAATTTTCCAAGAGAAGGAAATCACCCTCTGTATCACTAATCGTCCTCTTATTCTATACAAGTGCAAGGAGGAGGATGAATATTCTTTGGTATTATCATCTCAAGCATGGATATTATTTCCATTAGAGTAAGTGTATCTATCTAAAATGATTGAGACTAAGTAAAGTATCCTTCTTAATGGAATACTCATTTTAAGGGAATTTGTTGATGCGTTTTCTAAATAATTATCTGGTCTTCCTCCTAGCTAAGAGGTTGAGTTCTTGATCAAAATTATACCTAAAGCATTGCCAATATCTAAGAATCCATATATAATAGTCATTGTTGAACTTGAATAGTTGAAGAATAAACTGCAGGAGAATCTAAATAAAGTATTTATATGCTCAAGTGTTTCACCATGGGGTGCACTGGTCCACTTCGTCAAGAAGAAGGATGGGTCAATGCGCTTATGTGTTGATTATCGTGAGCTCAATAAGATCACGATAAAGAAAAAGTATCATATTCCATGGATGGATGAATTTTTTGGTCCACTACATGGAACTCAATACTTCTATATGGTTGGTCTTCGTTCGGTATATTATTAGGTAAAGGTGGAGAAGAAGGATATCCCCAATACTACTTTTTTGTATAAGGTATGATCATTATGAGTTTATAGTGATTCCATTTGGACTCTCCATTACTTCAACAATATTCATGTACTTAATGAATATTGTAACATCCCAAGTAAGTAATGAATAATAGATATTTTTATCTATGTCTATTAATGATAAAGATAGTGTTTTAGAGGCTTAAAATGAAAATAAATACAATCTTATGCATGGAATACACTAATATTCTTAAAGGATTGTTTTAGTGCCTTTTGATGGAAAACCATTTTTGAATCTATATTTTGACAATTTTAGAAACTATGTTTGTCAAAATAAAATTATCCTTTATGATTGGGACATCAAAATTTACCTTGTGTGAATTTTTGGTAATTTTCCGACAATGTTCATTTTTAAATGAATAGTGAAAAATACTGCATTTTACATCAAAACTACTTTTTAATCTAATTTATTTATATGATTAGATTATGTTTTGAATTGGTTTTGAAGTGAAATTAGAATATATTTTTACCATTTTATCCAATGGTGGTCATTGGAATCAATTTCGATTTGAAATTAGACTTAAACTGGTGTCAATCTTTTGATACTTATTGTTTTGTAAAAACACGCTATTTGCTCTGGCAGCGGGAATTAATTATTAAATTAATTAATGTGACTTATATGATTTGAATTTTGTAAAATAGACTTCATTTTTGAATTCGTAATATCAAATATAGCTTAGAGTGAATTTTTGGTAATTTTCTGAAAAACTTCAATTTTGATGAATAGTGAAACCACTAAGTGGTAATCAAGCAAACTGTTTTTTTCAGTTAAATTAAAGTTTACCACTAATGTGTATTGAATTTTGAAAATCCGACATACATGGTTGTCATTAAGAAGTAAAATGTGGTTCAATGAGATTAAAATAATTTTTTGGTGAATAGTAACTTATTAAGTTCTTAATCGCGATTAGTGGTAATTAGGGTAGTTTAATGTATAAATAATGCTTTAATAATATAAAATGACCTAGACACATGTCCCAACCTCATTGGTTGTGTCATGGCCGACCAAGACAAGCCATGGCCTAACTTGGGGACCCCATGTATCCACTTTAGTTGGAAAATGACAATAATATATTTTTATTAAATGTTAAAGTGAAAATGACACAAACATAATATGTTTTGCGAAAACAATTTTTAAGTGGGGTTATACAAGTCCAAATTTTGATTATAAATATTCAATGAAAATCTAAAAAGATTTCCTACATCATAGTAATTTTTTTATAATTTGTAGACATTAAATAAATTTAATTATTTATGACATAATAATGATGCAGCGATGACATCATTATTTGGCGATTTAAATAAAATGGAAAGATAAAATAAAATCTATGAACTACACATGTCCAAAACCAATTGTATGAATGTATTTCGATGCCTTATCACCTTATCCACGAATTATATCAATGTGGGACCTTTTAAAACCGAAACACATTTTCAAATAATGTAATGTTTCTTAACTTTCCAAAAGTGCCCCTCCTCTCCCCTTATAAAAGGCCCCCACCTCTACCTCATTTCACACACTCTTCAAGCCTTTGGCTCGGCCAACCCCTGCCCATTTTCTCTCTCCACATCCCTCTCCTCATCCTAGAGGATTCCCTTTGGGCATAATCCTTTCAAAAGAAGCCTTTAGGCTCAAATCAAAAGGAGTTACACTTTTTTAAGGTAATTCATTCTCTCATGTTCATTTGTTTTATTTTGCTTCTCCAACCCCCTAAACTCTTTTTATTTACTTCTTTTATAACAAAACCAGTATCTTCAATATACTAGGATGTTGTTATAAGATTTATTTGATCTACACTCTCACACAACTACATCAAATGGTTAAAGAACATACGGTTTCCGTGGATGGCGAAATTCTGCCTCCCGAAACGATGATTGTTCAATACTCATTTAACACCTTCAAAGGTGGCCATTATGATGTCACTATTTTTATATATGATATATAATATGTTTATGTTTTCCTTAAGCTTCTGTTTTTTTCATTTTTGGCATACCTTTATGGTTTCCATTATGGGTAAAACACGATATCTTCATTTTAAGGAAGTGCGGACTACCGCCCCCTCAAAGTGATGTGATTCGTTAATGCCATATGTGGGACGTGTAAAGGATGGATTTAAAGTTATTATATATGATGTTATACTGGAATTATAATATACCTATATATCATTATCATTTATTTCCATTAAAGTATGAGATAGAAATGAAAGTAGCGTTCATGCGTACGTACGGACTACCGTCTCCATGAACGGTGCGTTTCATTTCTTATCCCCAAATGTAATTTATTATTAAAAGTACATGTATATAATGGATATATATAATTAATGATATATCTAAATGATGAATATAATTCTGGAATTAAAATATACATAAGTCTCATTTAGTTTTAATTCCATTAATATGACAAAGAAATGAAAGTAGCGTTCATGCGTACGTACGGCTTACCGTCTCCATGAACGGTGCATTTCATTTCTTACCTCTAAATGATTATGTAATATTTTAAATACATGTATGTACTGTATATATATGACATATATGATATCTACATCATGAATACCATTCTGGATATAATGAAACATTGACCAAATTAACAACATGTAAGTGTAAGAAGTCTATTTTGACTTAAGAACCAAATACCGACAAAATGAACATTATTAACTTAAATGATTACATGATGTTCATAACATGGTATAAAAGGAATAATGAACTTGGAAAAGATTCATAATCAAGTAGAGATTAACTAAAGTTTATTATTCAGGAGTTTAAAGAACGGTCGGGTCAAGTCAGATACGAGGTATGGGAACTTCTTAACCCAATTTCCATTCTTTGGGTTAATCTCCTACTTTCAAATTATGTCATTATATTATTATGTCGTATCTTGTATTTGTACTTTATTTATGTGTACTTATAGTGAATACACATAATGTATCTATTTTATTTTAAAAATTATCTTTGTATGGGACTTCGTCTCAATCTCCTTTCGTTGAGGCATATTTTATTTTATACACAACTTTCTTTTATACGGTGTATAAACCCCTTTGACTTTTACGTTTACTCAAAAGGAATCTTTTTATACGAAGCGTTTACTAAACGACAAAAGGGAATGTTTTTGTCGTACGTATGCGGCGACAACGACTTCTCCGCCGTCGTAACCGTTATTTGAGTTTTGGCTTCCTCTACAAGCCATACCTTTTTTTTTAAAAGAAAAATAAATACCATGTTTTACTTTGGTATTGAAAATGGTTTTCATAATATTTTTATTATATCAATGTGTTGTATTGATATCTCGTGATTGAAATGTGGAAATGTTATGTTTCCTTTATGCATGTTTTATGTGATATGATTATGTTATGGTTCTTGGGCATTATTATGAAGACGGGTGGTTCCGTGATAAACTAAGGGCGGGTGAGCCCGTTATAGCTCTCCAATGCATTGGGTAACGGGAAGGAGTGAAACGTTAAGGTTTCTCCGAAGAGATTTTAGGGAATATACTGTGATGGGTATTCCAAACGTAACCAAGAGGGTTACTCCCTACGTAAGAATGTTATGAATGCCTCAAGTTACCTTTATGTCTTATGATTTTCTATGATTTATTCATGATTTTATGAGGTATGTTAAAGTGCCTATGTTTTATGGGTAAAGTATGATTTCATTCTTATGTATATATGAACTCATGTTTCCTTTCCATGTTTTTTTTTATAACCCATACTGAGTTTTTATGCTCATCCCAAGTTTTTGAAATGTTTTTCACAGGTCAAGGGAAATGTACATGATAAGATGATAGAGTCAAGGATGTGTCAAGAAATAATCCATGTTTTATTTTAAATGTGTTTCCATTGATTGGAATGAAGAATACTATCTTTATGTAACCACTTTGTTTATATGTGGAATGTAATGCAAGTTTTATGATCTAATTCTCTAAAACTCTAAACCTGAAAAGATCCTCAACGTGTAATCTTGTAATAACTCAAGATTAAGTAAGGTTTAAGGCTGGGGCCTTATAGTTGGTATCAGAGGTCGGTTTAGACAACTTTAGGAGTTAGAAAAGTGTTAAATTATAATATGATTGAAATGATATAGCATTTACAGATTACCATGTTGCTTCGCCTAAGATATTTCCATGTTCAGAATGGTTTTCCGCAGAGGAAACAGGGAGGCAGTGCTAGGAAGGCATACAGAAGGAAATAACCTTCCGAATCAGCATCCAAAAATGGTCGGAATCGGAACTGAACAGTTTGTTGCAGTGATGGCACAGTTGACTCAGGCTATAAATGGCGGTGGTATCCATGCACGAGATCAGCCAGATCAACCGCAGAGGAACATGTCAGTGGTGGAACATTTCATAAGGCAACATCCCCCATCATTCAGAGGATCATCTGACCCTGTGCTAGCTGAAGGGTGGATTAAAGCACTGGAGAAGATTTTTGATGTCATGGGGTGTTCAGACAATCAAAAGGTTAGTCTTGCTATTTACCGTTTGGAGGGTGAAGCAGATCAGTGGTGGTCTATGGTTAAAAACATCAGGGATACCGATGAGATTGATGCTCTTGACTGGGATGACTTCAAAGGTATCTTTCTTGAGAAGTATTTTCCTAAGGCTGTTCGACTTAGGATGGAAAAGCAATTCTTGGAATTGAGGCAAGAGGAAGACTCAGTGGCTGCCTATGAAGAAAGGTTCACTCGATTGGCAAGGTATGCTCCAAATTTTATCCGGGACCTTGATAGTAAAATCAATCGTTTTTACTCAGGATTAAAGCCAAAGTATCGAAGGGCATTGGCTTCTCGTGAGTTTAAAAGTTATGAAAAGCTTGTTCGATGTGCTGAGAAGGTGGAAATGGAGTTTGCCGATGACCAAGTGTCCTATAAAAACCAGCAGAAGAAGAGACCGAGGTGGCAGGAGAAAGGTAAGAATTCTTCAAAAAAGTCTGATGGTAAGAAAACTAAGTTTCCAGTTTGTGATAAATGTGGCAAAAGGCATGCTGGGGAATGTCTTCTGAATTCTGGGAAGTGCTACCGATGTGGTAAGATGGGACATAAGGCTCGTGATTGCACTGAAAAGGATCAAGGTGAAGGTAAGAATAAATTTGATTTACAGTTAGTGAAATGTTATAAGTGCAATGAGATGGGTCACTATGCAAACGAGTGTCCGACAAGGAGCTTGAGTGATGGGAAGCAGCTAGACTACAAGCAGAAAGGGGTGGTAAAATCATTTGCAACAACTTCAGCAGATGTTGGGCCATCGAATGAAGTGGTATCAGCTCCAGGGAGCTCAGTATTTTTCGAAGATTGACTAGAGGTCAGGGTACCATCAGTTGAAAGTAAAAGAAGCAGACGACTGCGTTCCGTACTAGATATGGCCATTATGAATTTGTAGTTATGCCTTTTGGGTTAACCAATGCACCTGCTGTATTCATGGACCTTATGAATAAAAATTTCCATGAGTTCTTGGATAAGTTTGTGTTTGTGTTTTAAGGTTTGTGAAGACGTTATGTGTGCCTTGTGATTCACAGTTGAAGAATGAGTTGTTTTTTCATCCTGGCAGTACTAAGATGTATGGAGATCTGCGGGAGTATTACTGGTGGGATGGAATGAAAAGTGATATTGCTGATTTTACTATGAAGTGTTTGACTTGTTAGCAGGTTAAAGCAGAGCGGCAGTTACCGAAAGGGATGCTTCAGCCTTTACCAGTTCCAGAGTGGAAATGGGAGAATATATCCATGGACTTTGTTGTTGGATTACCAAAGACATCTTGAGGTAATAATGCAATCTGGGTTATTGTTGATCGCTTGACCAAATCTGCTCATTTCCTTGCTATACGAGATACTTTCTCTCTTGGTCAACTTTCCCGTTTGTATCTTAAAGAGATAGTCAGGTTACATGGAGTTCCTCTCTCCATTGTATCGGATCGTGATCCCAGGTTTACTTCTAACTTTTGGAAAGGCCTTCAGAAGTCGTTGGGTACTGAATTAAATTTTAGTACAGCTTTTCATCCTCAATCAGATGGACAGTCAGAGCGAACAATTCAGACATTGGAGGATATGCTACGAGCTTGTTCTATGGTTTATCAGGGGAGTTGGGACCAACATCTTTCTTTGGTTGAGTTTTCATATAATAACAGTTTTCATTCTAGTATACAGATGGCACCATTTCAGGCATTATATGGGAAGCGGTGTCGAACTCCAGCTTTCTGGGATGAAGTGGGTGAAAGGAAGTTGATGGGACCAGAATTGGTAGAAGAGATGGCAGAAAAAGTTCAGCTGATTCAGAAGCACATGAGAACAGCTCAGAGCAGGCAGAAGAGTTATGCGGATAACCGGAGGAAGGATCTATCTTTCGAGGTAGGTGATCATGTTTTTCTCAAGGTTTCTCCTTGGAAAAGTGTGATGAGATTTGGTAAGAAAGGAAAGTTGAGTCCAAGGTTTGTTGGACCATACGAAGTTCTAGAGAGAGTTGGATCAGTTGCATACCGAGTGGCTTTACCTCCGAGTTTATCTCAGGTACACAATGTTTTTCACGTTTCGATGTTGAGAAAGTATATGCCAGATCCATCTCATGTTTTGAGTCCAGAGGTAGTTCAGCTGGAAGAAAACCTATCTTATGAGGAACAACCGGTCCAGATTCTTGACCACAGGGAGCAAGTGTTACGGAATAAGGTGATTAAGCAGGTAAAGGTTTTGTGGAAAAACCACATGATTGAAGAGGCAACATGGGAATCCGAAAATGCAATGAGGGATAAGTACCCCAATTTATTTGATAAGTAAATAAATTGCGGGGACGCAATTTTCTAAAGGGGGGAAGGATGTAACATCCCAAGTAAGTAATGAATAATAGATATTTTTATCTATGTCTATTAATGATAAAGATAGTGTTTTAGAGGCTTAAAATGAAAATAAATACAATCTTATGCATGGAATACACTAATATTCTTAAAGGATTGTTTTAGTGCCTTTTGATGGAAAACCATTTTTGAATCTATATTTTGACAATTTTAGAAACTATGTTTGTCAAAATAAAATTATCCTTTATGATTGGGACATCAAAATTTACCTTGTGTGAATTTTTGGTAATTTTCCGACAATGTTCATTTTTAAATGAATAGTGAAAAATACTGCATTTTACATCAAAACTACTTTTTAATCTAATTTATTTATATGATTAGATTATGTTTTGAATTGGTTTTGAAGTGAAATTAGAATATATTTTTACCATTTTATCCAATGGTGGTCATTGGAATCAATTTCGATTTGAAATTAGACTTAAACTGGTGTCAATCTTTTGATACTTATTGTTTTGTAAAAACACGCTATTTGCTCTGGCAGCGGGAATTAATTATTAAATTAATTAATGTGACTTATATGATTTGAATTTTGTAAAATAGACTTCATTTTTGAATTCGTAATATCAAATATAGCTTAGAGTGAATTTTTGGTAATTTTCTGAAAAACTTCAATTTTGATGAATAGTGAAACCACTAAGTGGTAATCAAGCAAACTGTTTTTTTCAGTTAAATTAAAGTTTACCACTAATGTGTATTGAATTTTGAAAATCCGACATACATGGTTGTCATTAAGAAGTAAAATGTGGTTCAATGAGATTAAAATAATTTTTTGGTGAATAGTAACTTATTAAGTTCTTAATCGCGATTAGTGGTAATTAGGGTAGTTTAATGTATAAATAATGCTTTAATAATATAAAATGACCTAGACACATGTCCCAACCTCATTGGTTGTGTCATGGCCGACCAAGACAAGCCATGGCCTAACTTGGGGACCCCATGTATCCACTTTAGTTGGAAAATGACAATAATATATTTTTATTAAATGTTAAAGTGAAAATGACACAAACATAATATGTTTTGCGAAAACAATTTTTAAGTGGGGTTATACAAGTCCAAATTTTGATTATAAATATTCAATGGAAAGCTAAAAAGATTTCCTACATCATAGTAATTTTTTTATAATTTGTAGACATTAAATAAATTTAATTATTTATGACATAATAATGATGCAGCGATGACATCATTATTTGGCGATTTAAATAAAATGGAAAGATAAAATAAAATCTATGAACTAAACATGTCCAAAACCAATTGGATGAATGTATTTCGATGCCTTATCACCTTATCCACGAATTCTATCAATGTGGGACCTTTTAAAACCGAAACACATTTTCAAATAATGTAATGTTTCTTAACTTTCCAAAAGTGCCCCTCCTCTCCCCTTATAAAAGGCCCCCACCTCTACCTCATTTCACACACTCTTCAAGCCTTTGGCTCGGCCAACCCCTGCCCATTTTCTCTCTCCACATCCCTCTCCTCATCCTAGAGGATTCCCTTTGGGCAGAATCCTTTCAAAAGAAGCCTTTAGGCTCAAATCAAAAGGAGTTACACTTTTTTAAGGTAATTCATTCTCTCATGTTCATTTGTTTTATTTTGCTTCTCCAACCCCCTAAACTCTTTTTATTTACTTCTTTTATAACAAAACCAGTATCTTCAATATACTAGGATGTTGTTATAAGATTTATTTGATCTACACTCTCACACAACTACATCAAATGGTTAAAGAACATACGGTTTCCGTGGATGGCGAAATTCTGCCTCCCGAAACGATGATTGTTCAATACTCATTTAACACCTTCAAAGGTGGCCATTATGATGTCACTATTTTTATATATGATATATAATATGTTTATGTTTTCCTTAAGCTTCTGTTTTTTTCATTTTTGGCATACCTTTATGGTTTCCATTATGGGTAAAACACGATATCTTCATTTTAAGGAAGTGCGGACTACCGCCCCCTCAAAGTGATGTGATTCGTTAATGCCATATGTGGGACGTGTAAAGGATGGATTTAAAGTTATTATATATGATGTTATACTGGAATTATAATATACCTATATATCATTATCATTTATTTCCATTAAAGTATGAGATAGAAATGAAAGTAGCGTTCATGCGTACGTACGGACTACCGTCTCCATGAACGGTGCGTTTCATTTCTTATCCCCAAATGTAATTTATTATTAAAAGTACATGTATATAATGGATATATATAATTAATGATATATCTAAATGATGAATATAATTCTGGAATTAAAATATACATAAGTCTCATTTAGTTTTAATTCCATTAATATGACAAAGAAATGAAAGTAGCGTTCATGCGTACGTACGGCTTACCGTCTCCATGAACGGTGCATTTCATTTCTTACCTCTAAATGATTATGTAATATTTTAAATACATGTATGTACTGTATATATATGACATATATGATATCTACATCATGAATACCATTCTGGATATAATGAAACATTGACCAAATTAACAACATGTAAGTGTAAGAAGTCTATTTTGACTTAAGAACCAAATACCGACAAAATGAACATTATTAACTTAAATGATTACATGATGTTCATAACATGGTATAAAAGGAATAATGAACTTGGAAAAGATTCATAATCAAGTAGAGATTAACTAAAGTTTATTATTCAGGAGTTTAAAGAACGGTCGGGTCAAGTCAGATACGAGGTATGGGAACTTCTTAACCCAATTTCCATTCTTTGGGTTAATCTCCTACTTTCAAATTATGTCATTATATTATTATGTCGTATCTTGTATTTGTACTTTATTTATGTGTACTTATAGTGAATACACATAATGTATCTATTTTATTTTAAAAATTATCTTTGTATGGGACTTCGTCTCAATCTCCTTTCGTTGAGGCATATTTTATTTTATACACAACTTTCTTTTATACGGTGTATAAACCCCTTTGACTTTTACGTTTACTCAAAAGGAATCTTTTTATACGAAGCGTTTACTAAACGACAAAAGGGAATGTTTTTGTCGTACGTATGCGGCGACAACGACTTCTCCGCCGTCGTAACCGTTATTTGAGTTTTGGCTTCCTCTACAAGCCATACCTTTTTTTTTAAAAGAAAAATAAATACCATGTTTTACTTTGGTATTGAAAATGGTTTTCATAATATTTTTATTATATCAATGTGTTGTATTGATATCTCGTGATTGAAATGTGGAAATGTTATGTTTCCTTTATGCATGTTTTATGTGATATGATTATGTTATGGTTCTTGGGCATTATTATGAAGACGGGTGGTTCCGTGATAAACTAAGGGCGGGTGAGCCCGTTATAGCTCTCCAATGCATTGGGTAACGGGAAGGAGTGAAACGTTAAGGTTTCTCCGAAGAGATTTTAGGTAATATACTGTGATGGGTATTCCAAACGTAACCAAGAGGGTTACTCCCTACGTAAGAATGTTATGAATGCCTCAAGTTACCTTTATGTCTTATGATTTTCTATGATTTATTCATGATTTTATGAGGTATGTTAAAGTGCCTATGTTTTATGGGTAAAGTATGATTTCATTCTTATGTATATATGAACTCATGTTTCCTTTCCATGTTTTTTTTTATAACCCATACTGAGTTTTTATGCTCATCCCAAGTTTTTGAAATGTTTTTCACAGGTCAAGGGAAATGTACATGATAAGATGATAGAGTCAAGGATGTGTCAAGAAATAATCCATGTTTTATTTTAAATGTGTTTCCATTGATTGGAATGAAGAATACTATCTTTATGTAACCACTTTGTTTATATGTGGAATGTAATGCAAGTTTTATGATCTAATTCTCTAAAACTCTAAACCTGAAAAGATCCTCAACGTGTAATCTTGTAATAACTCAAGATTAAGTAAGGTTTAAGGCTGGGGCCTTATAAATATAGTCTTTAGTGATTACCTCAACAAATTTGTGGTAGTCTTTATAGATAATATTCTTATATATTCCAAAATAAAGGAGGAATATGAGGAGAATTTAGGTGTTGTTCTGAAGACCTTGTGGAAAGAAAAGATGTATGAAAAGTACAATAAATGCAAGTTTTTAGTGGAGTAATTAACATTTCTGGGGAATGTTATCACCAGAAAAGGGATATCTATGGATCCTTCAAAAATAGAGGCAATTGAAGGATAACACAGACCAACATCTATGATAGAAATCGATAGTTTCCTTAGATTAGCTGAGTACTATCATCAATTTTTGAGAAAATTTTCATGATTTTCAAGCTCACTAACCAAGATGAATCATAAGGGTGTTAAGTTCATCTGGAATGATAAATGTAAATAAATATTTAAAGAGTTGAATAAGAGGCTAATCAATGCATTTGTACTCACATTACCCACCAATGGGGAAGAATTTATGATCTACAATGATGCATCTAAAAAGGTCTTGGGTTTTGTACTCATGAAAGATGACAAAGTGATAGCCTATGCCTACATCCAGTTAAATATCCATGAGTATAACTACCCAATGCAAGATCTAGAATTGGTTGTAGTGATATTTGCATTGAATATTTGGTGACATTATCTCTATGTGGAGAATTGTAACATATATATGGACCATAAAATCCTCAAGTATATATCAACACAAAAGGAGATAAATATGTGATAATGAAGGTGGTTAGAGCCGATCAAAGATTATTATTGTTCAATCCATTATCATCCTGAGAAAGAAAACAAAGTGGTTGATGCTCTGAGTGTAAATGATCCTGCAACCCTATCCATGATGATAATTACAAGGATATACAAGGGAATAATAAAGGTATCATCATCCTGCCTTACTCAAATAACTGCTCAACCATCTAGTCTTGAGAGGATCAAGGAGGCCCAGAAAGACGATGAGGTGCTACAAAAAAAGGTAGTAAATATTCTAGAATTCAACTTTGTTAAAGATAGAGTTGTAAGGTTTGGAACCCAGATATGTGTCCCATAAAAACCAGAATTAAAGAGGGGACTTTTGAATTATGTGCATAGCTCATCCTTCTCTATTCATCTAAGAATCACTAATATGTGTAAGGATTTTAAGAAAAACTTCTGGTGGGATAACATGAAGATGGAGATTATAGAATTTGTATCTCGATGTTTGATATGCCAACAAGTCAAGGTGGAATGAAATAAGTCTAAGAGAATGATGAAACCATTTCCCATACTAATATGGAAATGGGAGAACATAACCATAGATTTCATCGTATAACTCCATAGGATATGTAAAGGTAATAACACCATCTAGGTGGTATTCTAACCCCTTACAAAGTCAGCACATTTAATTGTTATAAAGGAAGATTTTTCTCTAAAACAACTCCATAAGATATACATAAGGGAAGTGGTGAGACTTCATGGAGTTCCACTCTATTATTTTTGATCAAGATCGGAGGTTTACCTCAAGGTTTTGGAGAATCCTCTAATAATCAATGGATATAGAGATGAGTTTCAGTGGTTCTTTTCACCCTCAGATGGATGGCCAGTCTAAAAGAACCATTCAAACTCTAAAGGATATGTTGAGATCTTGTTCAATGGATTTCCAAGGATTTTGGGATCAATACCTTCCCCTAGTGGAGTTCTCATATAACAATAGTTCACATTATAGAATTCAAATGGAACCTTATGAGGCTTTGTATGGGAATAGGTGTCACTATGACATGTTGGGATGAAGTTGGAGAGAGAAAGATGATGGAAATTAATCTTATTCAAGATATTATAGGGAAGTTTCAAACCATTCAACATCATATGAGATCTATACAAAGTCGATATAAAATCTATACAGACAATTATCGATGAGACATGGAGTTTGAGGTTAGAGATAAGGTGTTACTTAGTATATCATCATGGAAGAAATTCATGAGGTTTGGGAAGAAGGGAAAAATCAGTCCTAGATATGAATGGCCTGAATTTTTATAAATGAATTCCCTTTTCAAATGAATAATTTTTTTTACTAAGGAATGAAATTATAGAAAACACATACACTACTTTGGTTATTTTGGACCGTTATAAATTATATCCTGTCAATTTTAAAAGACTATTAATAATTCTAACCATTGATAATATATTCATTATATAGTCATCATTATGATTAGTATATATTAAGGGTTATGATAAATCCAATTGACACATATGAAAGAATCGATGGTATCAGCCAGTAAAATCATACCCTATGAAGCCCATTTATCTGGGATTTTAAGGGAAATAGCATCACTAGGTTTTCCCTTGACCAATACCAATTTTAGTTTCAACAACAAAAGCATGAGTGAAACCATTTATAGGAGAAGTTTAAGTTCATCAAGATCACGACCCAAACTATGTTCACTGAACCACCCTAAGAAAATCTCACCATCACACACCTTACCCTTAGGAAATTCACTGGTGTAATAAAGGGTTATGTGTATATACCTTAAGAATATGAATTTTTATATTTTCTTTTCAATAAAATTACTACTAGAAAACTACCTATACCCACGGTTCAAAACCGTGGGTATAACCCCCAAAACTGTGGGTATAGCCTATACCCATGGTTTTGGGAACCGTGGGCTGGAATGGCGTCGGTATAGGGGTCTCATCCTATACCCACGGTTTTGGAGAACCGTGGGTATATGGGATTCAAAGTGTGTCACACCGCTGTTCCAGCGTGGCACACAACAGACCCCGCGGTTTTCAAACTATAGGGTACTTAAATTCAAAAAATAGCGTGTAGGGGGATTCGAACCCGCACTGCACGCCTCGCCTTACGAACACGCCCCACTAAGAGACCAACTGAGCTATGACTTTTCATTGTTTTATATACCTACATCTATGTATATATATTAATATAATCCACATGGTATTTAAATTCAAAAAACACGGAGAGTGGGATTCGAACCCGCATCACACAGTGCGCCTTACGACCGCGCCTGCCCAAGGGACCAGCTGACCTATAATTTTTATTTGATATATTTTCATACATCTATGTATATATATTAATATGATCTGTGTTTCAAAAAATGTTAACAACGGAAATTGAACCCGCGACCTACAGCACCCGCGGAAAGGGTTTACCAACCAAGCTATATGTTTATATTTATGTAAATATATTAATCTAAACCGTGAAAAAATGTATTCCCGCCAAATTTTTTTTCGTGTCCCGCCTAATTTTCTTTCCCAGCCATAACACGGGAAAGCTATACCCATAGTTCTGGAGAACCGTGGGTATAGGTCTTCAAAAAAAAACCGCAATACCTACAGTTTTCAAGAACCGTCGGTATAGGTCTACGGAAAATACCCTATACCCACGGTTTTCTCCAAAACCATGGGTATAGGTCTTAAAAGAAAACTATACCCACGATTTTTGTCACAGCTATGGGTATAGGTGGCCTATACCCACGGTTTTGGAAAACTGTGGGTATAGGTTCACATACGATCCCTATACCCATGGTTTTTTGCAAAACCGTGGGTATAGACCTATTTTCCAGTAGTGAATAATGATTATATTTATTCTTTTTATTATTACTTTTTAAATTATTAGATAACGAGTCTGATAAAAATTAGATTTCGATGTGATGAAACACAAATTGTATTATTGGGAAATATATAATTTCAATCAATAAACTTTTTTGACGAAATCAAGGATTTTTCAAATAAATTATATTTTAATAAAATATTATTATTAAATAATATTTATTAAATATAAATTATAATATAATTTTAAAAATTCAAATATAATTTTTATAAGGGTCATAAAATTATTATTGTAAAAAACAATATATTTCAATAAATTGGGATTTTTGAATTAAAAGTGTAAATTCTAATATTTATGGAATCATTTTGATAAAATAATATCATTTTTTAAATCATCACATTGAAATTATCCAATGGTTATTTTTTCATAATTTTCTAAGACAGTCGATTTTTTGGGTAAAAATTAAATACGGTATGTATTATGACATTATAACAGACCAAAAGTGATGTAATGAATACTATAAATAGTATCCTTTCCCAAAATTATATTTCCCTTTTAAAATAATATGTTTTTTAAGTTATTTGGTTAATTTTATAAAGCCTTATTGAATCCTCTAAAACCAATATTATATTTTAAGGTTTTAAAATTAATTATTTATAAAAATGACTCACTTCCACATCACTAAAAGTTTCATTTTAATTATTTAGGTTCTTATCCTTATAAAATAATAAAAAACGCTCCACTTTGGTAGAAATTGTGGTCAAAAACTAAGGTATGGCTTGTGGTTTGGATTAATTTATCATACAGAATCCAAAACCTAAGTTTGGAAATTAATAGAGTTCTCCTTACTTTTGCTATAAAAACCCACCCAACCTCTCATTCCTCTTCAATAAAAACTCTTGTAGAATAAAATTAATCTAATTTTACCTCTCTAGATCCCTCCCAAGTTTTCCTCAATCTCTTAAGAAGCTCATCCCAAGCTTTAAGAAGCACCCTCTCAAGGTAAAGGGTCTTTCTCTTCTTTCCCATTCAAGAACCTTCTTTGTATTTAGCCATTTGAATCTCAATTGATCATGTTTTCATGTATTTATAAATATCCCTTTTTATATAATTGATTTTCTAATAATTAGAGATCATTTATCCCCTCTTTATAACCTTTACCTAAGTCGTTACTATGTTGAAGTAAGTGATGTCTCTCTCTCTCTCTTCTTGTCCATTCAAGAACCTTCCTTCTATTTAGTCATTTGAATCCCAAGTTACCATGCTTTCATGTCTTTGTAGATATCCCTTTATTGTATAATTTATGTTCTAATAATGAGATATCATTTATCCCCTTTTTTATAACCTTTACATAATTTGTTATTATGTCAAAGTAAGGTATCATCTCCTTCTCCTCTTTACTCAAGCACTTTCTTTATATTATGCCTTTTTTTCCAATTGTCCATGTTGGGAATTATTTTTACACATCCATCATACTTTCCTTATTATTTCCAAGTGATGAGATACCCCTTTCACTCTCATTTAACCCTCCCATGAATCTTTATGTACCCTCATTATGCTACTGAAAATTTCTTATGATTTTCCATGCTAAACATTTGTGTAGCAAATACCCATCCACATTTCCATTCAAGGGTATTCACCTAGATGTACCTATAATTCATTTATTGGGTATTTCTATGTATTTAACCCACACTCCTTAATCATGGTATTAAAAGTGATGAAATATATTATTATGTTGAATGATCTATGTGGCACACTTATGCATGTACATGTTATGAATGTGATGAGTGGGCCCAGAATTATACATCCCTCCAATGCATTGGGTAATGTTTTTCTCTTGTGAGACTTTATGTATGGGATTAGGGGTGAACTTAATCCATTATGGGACTTTTTCCATTGTGTGATGTTGTCTTGGCAGTTAGCCTTGACTTTTGCTTATATCATGTTTTATGTTGTCACCACGTTCCTATGGTGTCTTAATGTTATTATATTATACCATGCCCCATTGTTCAAGATTATGATTATTACCCCTTTTATGTCTCACTAATATTCCTATTGACTCACATGTATTACTTTCATCATGTTATGCTTTGATTATTCCCTTATCAGGCTTTATAGCTAACCTCTTTCTTATGTATGTCATCAGGTTATCATGTGTATAGAAGATCCATGGAATATAAGTGCATGTTATGAAGTTTTTAAATAATATTGTTGTATGTTTTTCAAGTTTCCATGTTATGTTCCTAATTATCCATTGACATTGGATATCACAATCTTCTAAGGTTGTATTAAGTGTATATTTATGAAATAAATCATGAATTAAAGTGTATTAAAACATGGGTTGTCATAATTCCATTATCTCATTTCATCCTATAAATTCCTATCACATTTATTGTGTTTGACTTATTTCTATAATTATATTTATTGGTATGATTCTCATAGAGGATCATGGGGATGAATAATTCAAGGTTGTAGTTTTTTATTTACTTGTTTTTATTTTTCCATTATGCTTGTATTGATCTTATGGGACATGTCCATCATTCATACGTAATGTTGTACTTTTTAATAATGATAATTTATTTTAATTTACACTCACATTCAATTCTAAATGGTATAATTTATTATAACAAATATAAAATTTATGAAAATATAGTACATATTAAAGCATGGGTTATTACACCATCATTGCTTTGTCAAGCGACAACTGAAGCCACCTCGCATCAACAAGCCCCAAACCCACTGTGAAGACCCAACCACACACACAAATCGGACAACCTTGCGACATGTGAATGAAATGATGATAGAGATGGGTACATGTGCTTGGACGCGATGCTTCAGGAAACAACAAATGTGAAGTGGCTTATAAGTGTCTCAATGTTTCAGTTGATCTCCAGCATAGGACACCCAAACTCGATGAGATTTTGAGCCATGTATTTGGGCCCCAAGGCCTTCGGACCATCAAACACCTTCAGGCCACTAGGCCTCTAATCCATTATTAGTTGGCAATAGGAAACATGGAAGAACCAGGTGAACAACTTGACACAATAGGTGTTAATGTTGAGACACCGAGAGTTTTGGAAAATTGAGTTTTATTATCTTCATAAATTGAAAACCTCCTCTCATTTTATTGGAATATTTTTAATTTTATTAAGGGAATTAGAGTTTAACTTTAGTTTAAGAATTATAATTTTAATATCCATCTCTTTATTTGGTTCATTATAAATTGGATGTTTTAATTATATTACATGTATTAAATGTTTAATTGTATACAATTGTATTACATGTTTAAATTTTTGTTTAGAGTAATTATATTTTGTGTTTAACATCACTAATATTAGTTTACTACATGATCATTTGATTTAAAGTTTTTATCACGTATATTATTTTTTATATACTCTATTTAAAGGCGTACATCTTATTACATGTGTTAAATGTTTTATTTTTAAGCATGGTTTATTGTTTTTATAATAATAATTATTATTGGATTTAATTGTTCTTTAATTATTTATCATTTAATATTATTATTCGTATTATTATTTTTTTTGTTTAAATCTTGTGAAAAAATAATTTTCTAATTATTTTATTTACTTTTACGTGAGTTTCTATATTACCATTACGCATGCACGGAAGTACCCTTACGCAAGTTTACCCTTACTTTGCATGTGTAAAATACAGTCTACCTTTACACATCCTTTTGAAATTTCTTCTTACTCTTATATGAGTTGTATAAAATGTTTCTTACCTTTATTCAACTACAACTTACCTTTACACAACCTGTATATTTTAAAGGTTACCTTTACACAGGTTTTAGAAATTGTGTGTTAAGCGTACATATTACCCTTACACAGCTTGTGAAAATTTTGTTTTATCCTTATGTGAGCTATATAAGTACCTTTATATAATACTTCTTTATAGTAGTGGATTCTCCCATGTTATAGGGATAGTAGGTCCTCGATGCAATGATACCAAGAATGAAGCACGGGGATTGATTGTTGAAATTTAGTGTGATACTTTAAAAAAAATAACAGTAACATGTTTCCATCCTTATTTCTAACTATTACTTTTAAATATATGATGAAGAATTAGGAAACACCCATGTGGAGAATATTCATGGGATTTATGAAGAACATTAGTTGTTCGATTTCTGTCTATAAATTAAGGTCAAGGCAAAGTAGTGAAAGAAGAGAAAATGTGACACAACGTTATAAAATTTCACATTGTTGTTGATTTCCTGAGGCAATATTGGTTTTCTGGTATTTCTTTGTTCTGCATAAATTCTTGAAGAGATAAAGATCAATGATTCACACCATCCTTCTTCATCGACATCTTTTATTTGTCTAATTAGTTTTATTTTTATATGGAAGTGTTTGTAATTCATAGTTCACACAGGGTTATACCTCCATTCAAAAGGCGGTGTTTGGTGATGCCCACGTGACTAAAAAGAAAGATTGTTAGAGTTGGTGGACTAGAACCAACTACATTGTACTTTATTCATTAATAAATACCTTATCACATCTTGATTGTTCTTCTGCGTGACAATGCATGTGATAATGTCTGAAGGATAGCTGTTTCATTAAAGGGTCATAGCGGATCCCTGCTATGATGAGAACCCAGAAGTGCCATAACATTGTTCTTGAATATATGTTCTATGGCCAGATGATGTTATTTGAGGGACACAAATAATACAGGCCATTAGGGGTGAGGACTCATAAAACTTTGAGGCACCTTCTCATGGTGTGTGCCCTTGGTAATATCTAGGATGATATTATGAGAACGAGACTCACTGGTAGGAAATCCACATTTCATAGTGTCATTGGATGTTCCTATATATGGACGTGTGTATTGGTCCTTAGACTTTAAGATTATTATTAATGGGTATTACAACTTATGCACTTAGATGTATTAACAAAAATTGTGACGACACGCTGTTCGCAGCGAGGTAAGATATGTTGGGGTGCGTCACAAGTGATACTGCATTAATAGATAATGTGAGAGAGGATTTTTCCCTTCTGTTCCATAATGTAAGTAGATATCTTAGGCCCTTTGATGGAATTGATATAGCCTAAATAAATAAATGTTCATGGTGAGGAATGGGAAAGTTCAATTCTGGAAAGTCAAAGAAAGAATAATCGAGTACATGGGTTGATGGTACTAGCATGCAACCCGCTTAATTCTAGATATCGAGACAAAGGGATTACATTACATGATAAACGTTCGTAGGAGGTGACACATCATTGCAGCATTAACTTCTTTCTCTATGGGTGCCTTGGTATGTTTCTAGATTCTAACCTTGGACTTTAGGTAGGCTCTGTCTAATGCCACTGAGAAAGAGGCCTAGATGGTCACACCCTAAGTGTGTCCAAGTATCTCAGTTAAATATTAATTTAACAAGTTGAATAAATATTATTCTTGGATATGGTTTAATAATTATTCAAGAATGTCTGATCGCATTTATTTCGACACTAGTTATTCGAGAGAATATATTATGGGTGAAATAATATATTTATTAGTGATTAATGTAGTTATATTTATTTGAGAAATAAATAGTCATTATTCAAGCTCTAATAAATATAGTGGAGGAAATAAAGAAAAATGGAAAAACAAAAGTACATGTCATGTATATTAAATATACACACTATATATTTTTTTCTGGGAATTGATGAGAAATAATATTATTTATTTAATTAAATAATATTAGGTGTAATTCACTGGGTGCATGTCAGATAATAATAATAGTCAACTATTATTATTAGACATGGGGTATTACTAAGAATTAAATGAAATGAATAAATTATTTTGGGTAATTAATTCATTTTATTATTATATATAATTAAAAATCCCAATTATATATCTTTCATTAGCCTAGACATTTTTTGGGGTCATGCACAACAGATTTAGAAAATCTCTCAAGCTAAGAGAGAATTTTTTTTCCACCAAGAACGCTCTCAAGCTACGAGAGAGAGATCCACCTCCACTGAATCAAGGCAATCGAAGGCGGACATTGCAAGTGAAGGATCTTCTGCACTAGTACCCAGAGATCTCTTCAGCAACGTCCAGAGATACGTGGAGCACATTTGGATCACCGCTAGAGGAATCCTACACTTGGATTCTATGACGCAATGATGGATCACATCGGATCGTGACCAAAAACATCAACAGAGGGAGAATTCCATCAAGGTAATTCTTGTTAATTAATTAAATTAATTATAACCAACATATGATGATCCTATCTATGGTTCTAGGACTCCCCTCTTTATTTTTCATTCTTCGTTCTATTTCGAAGATCCGGCATTTTATTATCATGATAGATCTCGGATTGATCGTTGTTAATACTAAAATTAAAGTTGGGTACACCCACTAACTCACTTCCGCTATGCTCAGAACCCACAAGTGGTATTAGAGAGGGTTATATCATTGATTATAATTATTTAGTTTTCCATTGGTGATTTATTCATTTAATAATTTAGTTGTTTCAATTAAAGTTAATCATTTTATAAATCTGAATCTCGAGATCTCTTCCTCCTCTCTCATTTCTCATTCACCTTACAAAAATTAATTTTTCTTTTAATTTTGATTAAAATAAAATAGAGGATCTCATTCGAAGGTGCCAAATGTTTCTGGTTATACAACACCAGAATACACGGCGTGTATTTGGCAGTACACACCGTGTAGTCTAGGTTTAATGCATCAGATTGGTCCACCAAGTCAAGTTGTGTGTTGGAGTATTTCTAAGACTTAAATGACACCATGTGTTGACTAGGAACAGGTGGCACATGGTTTTCGGATTATACACTATGTGGTCCATTGAACATGGCATGTAGTCCCTTCAGGTTAGGGTTGGATCATGTACCTCGTACACAACTTTCCCGGTTGAAAACCGTGTAACATGGATACTACACGGTGTGTGTCCCACTGAACACGTTGTGTACTCCAAAGATTTCCGAAGTACATCTACACACCATGTCCCCAGGCGTGTACTTCAGATGGAAGGTGAACAAAATTACACGCCATGTAGTTAGAACTACACGTTGTGTACTCATCCAAATTAAACAAATTTATTAAAATTTATTATTATATTATATAAACCCTTGAGACGTGTACCATAGTGTAGGCATAAAGCTGAGACACAACACGTGATAAGTGTTTTATATATATGTGTTTAATTTAACATTTGCGTAATGTTTATTTATACTCATTGGGTAGTTATGAATAGGAATTCACCGGGTTGCCTCCAAGGTACAAGTTACATACAAAGATAATTTTAAATTAATTTATTTGTTTAAAATTATGATGGATGATAATCTCAAGGAAATTCAGAAAAAGGGTTTAAGATAAAAGGATTGATTAATTAAAGATAATTAATTGATTCAAGCATGATTTATCTTAAACTATAACGATTAAATAATTGAACGCTAGTTTTATTTATGCATAAATATTGTTGCATGTATGGATGATCGTGAGCTAGACCAAGACCTTTGTATGTGAATAGTTTCTTTTAACTAATTTATTTAAATTAAATTTGTTGGTCTGCGAGCCTTCTCCTCATTAATATATAGGGCATGTGCGCCCAAGGTTTCTTTTATGTAAAACCCTATTTTACCCCTCACCTACGAGTGAGATAAAATCATATGTAATGGATGGAGCTCTTAAACTAGTGGAGGTGGCTCAAGTTAGGAGCCAAGGTGAAACCAATCCAAGTATATACAAAGGTGAATAGGTGGAAATCTGTAAACACGAACCCAAAAGGTTCAAGGTGTTTCTCCCCTAGGTCTTAGGTTAGTTTATCAACTGGTAGATAAACTAACCAATAGAACAAGTTCATTATCATAACATTTATTTTATTTCTGTTAGTTTCATGGTTTATTTATTATGGGTATGTTGCCACGATCACACAATTAATGAATTAAACAAGCATGCAAGATGGAACTAAAATAAGACTGTCTTATGCGTAAATATTATCTTATACATGGTTAGTCACTTAAGTATATCCCACTTAATATTAACAAGCATGTAATCAAATATAATAAAATGGAAATTTACATATAAGGATAAAATCCCTCAAAGAAGATATCAAGTCGGTATAGCCTTCCATAATCTTGGTTAGAATCGAACCATAGTTCAAAGTGTTTGACCAACCCTAGTTGGGGTGATTTCAATTGTAGGGGAATTATAATTCATGGTTTTGGGTTGACTTGACTTGGTTTGCATCAAGGGTTGACTTCCATAGTAGGACTTGGTGTGACCAAGAGGAAAAGGTTGAGAAAATAAAAAAAAGGATTTCATGATTGGGGAGTCCACTCAGCGGATCAAGGAGTTACGAGTTAATGCAATTGGAATTTGAAATGCCTACCTAAAACCCTTCAAGTTTCTTGACCAATCCTGGTTGGGGTAATGCGAAGGGAAATATGGATCATTTCCATTAGAATATTCAGGCAATAGAATATTTCAAAGTCAATGGTGAGGGCTATTGGATTTCTATAAAATAGTGGGAGACTAATAAGTATTAATTTATTTATTTGTATCAGTTTTATCTTGATAAAGTACTAAACCTTTTCTCATCTTAATTTGTAGAAATGACAAGAAAAATGACTTCAAACATATCATTGTGAACCATACTTGAGAAGGAAAACCTTCCCACTGGCACCAATTTCCAAGAATGGCAGAGGCGTTTATGCATCATCCTTCGCCATGAGAGGAAATTGTATGTGCTGGAGGAGCATATTCCAGTTGCACCTAGAAAAGAGGCTAGTGATGAGGAACTATCTCTCTACATGAAACATATGGATGATGCCACAGATGCCCAATGTTTCATTCTGTCGGCCATGTCTAATGATCTCTTGAAGCAACATGAAAACATGGATGCGTATAGCATGATATCTCACCTTAAGGATCTCTACCAAGAGAAGGAGAGATAGGAGAGATATGAAATATTCAATGCTTTGTTTACAACTAAGCTTGGAAAGTATATGTCAGCTGGGCCTCATGTAGTCAAGCTTATTGGCTACATTGAATGCATGTACATCTTAAGGATTAAGTTCCCATATGAGTTGCGTACAGATCTCATCCTATCATCACTGCCCAAGACCTTCTCTAACTTTATTGTCAGTTATAACATGAGAAATAATGAGAAGAATCTATCGGAACTTCTAACCTTAATTTTCCATGTAGATAAGGACATGGGGCGTGACAAACCTACAGTCCTTATGGTGAATAAGAAAAGGAAGGACAAGGAAAAGGGTCCAAAGACTTATAAATGGTCTGAAGTCCCCAAGCATCGTCCCTCTAATAAGGGGAAGATCTAAAGGAAGGGCGAGGAATGGGAGGTGGTATGTTTTTCATGTGGCAAGCAAGTCCACTGAAAGAGAAATTGCACCCAAAAGTGCGGGGAAGCTAAAGGTGTGTTCGTTATCGAGTGTAATCTTTCAATTTCTATACATTGGGTATTAGATATAGCTTATGGGGCTCACATCTGTATTCAAATGCAGGAACCAAGTAGATTTAGAAAGATTACCAGAGGAAAGTTGGATCTTCGAGCTGTTGATGGCGCAAGGCTGGCTACATTGGCCATTAGCGATTACCATCTCTCATTGCCAACTGGGATTATTTTGATTTTACATAACTGTTATTATGTGTCTAGTGTTACCAAGAACATAATTTTTGTATCTTGTTTGGATATGGATGGATTTATTTTCAAATTTGGAAATAAGGGTTGTTTCTTTTATAAGAACAACATATGTTATGGTATGGCACATTTAAATAATGGTTTGTATGTATTAAATTACGAAAACCAAGTGTTGGAAATCGATAATGAAACAAACTCACATGACTCATACATCACCCAGTTGTGGCATCACCGTCTCGGTCATGTAAACGAGAAGCGTTTGACAAAGCTCTGCCAAGATAGCTATTTAGACTCTACTGAGCTAAAACCACTTGATATATGTCATGCTTGTTTACAAGGTAAAATGACCAAGCCACCTTTCGGTGGATATGGTGAAAGGGCCACAGAGCTTCTAGGATTGGTACACATGGATGTGTGTGGACCATTCCCAGTAGAATCTAGAGGTGAATATTCTTACTTCATTACTTTTACTGATGATTTGAGTAGATATGGTTATGTATACTTAATGAGGTATAAGTCAGAAGCTTTAGAGAAATTTAAGGAATTCAAGAATGAAGTAGTGAATCAGTTTGGTAAGAAGATAAATAAGCTTCGATTGAATCGAGGTGGAGAATATCTGAACCAAGAGTTCATTGATATTCTATGGGGTTCTGGAATTCTATCTCAGCTCACTCCTCCTTATACACCACAGTGGAATGGTGTTAGTGAAAGGAGGAACAACACCTTGTTGGACATGGTGAGGTTGATGATGAGTCATGCAGATCTTCCATTATCCTTTTAGGGATATGCATTACAAACTGCAGCATACACATTAAACCAAGTACTAACTAAAGCGGCAAATAGAATTCCCTCTGAGTTATGGAATGGAAAGAAACCCATTTTGTCGCACACACGTGTATGGGGATGCGAGGCATTTGTTAAGTCCTTTTAAGGCAACAAACTAGCACCCTGGGGCATGAGGTGTATCTTTATAGGATATCCCAAGGAAAAAAAGGATATTACCTATATAACCCTTTAGAAAAGAAAGTGATTGTCGCTAGACAAGTCGTCTTTCTTGAAAGGGAGAACATCCTCAAAAAGGATAGTGGGAGCAAGATTGAATTTGACGAAGTTGATGCTCAAGATACACAGGATTTGGTACAAGAATAAGTTCCACAGGTCCCCATGGAAGAGGTTTTAGGAACACAAGTACTGCATAGGAGCTCAAGAGAGGTAAGGGAACTAGAGAGATTTGGTTTCCTAGTCACCGAGAATGGTGAATCATTATTGTTGGACAATGATGAATCTATCTCCTATAAAGAAGCAGTATAAAGCTTAAAAGCTGCAAGATGGCTAGAAGCTATGAATTTTGAGATGAATTTCATGTATTAGAACCAAGTCTGGGTTTTGGTCAATGAGCTAGTTAATGCAAAGCATGTTGGATGCAAATGGGTATTCAAGAGAAAACTGGACATGTAAGGTCAAGCTAGCACCTATAAAGCAAGGCTAGTGTCTAAAGGATTCATACAGCGTCAAGGAATTGACTATGATGAAACTTTCTTGCCAATTTCCATGTTTAAATCCATAAGAATCATACTTGTCATAACAGCCGACCATGACTACGAGATTTGGAAAATGGATTTCAAAATAGCATTCCTTAACGGGAACCTTCAGGAAGATGTCTATATGACACAACCAGAAGGGGTTGTGACACCAGGTGAAGCCAAACGTGTTTGAAAGTTACAAAAATCCATTTATGGATTAAAGCAAGCATCCGGGTCATGGAACATTCGATTTGATGAAGTCATAAAGGAATTTGGTTTCATTAAGAACGAATGTGAACCATGTATTTATAAGCAGTTTAATTGGAATGCAGTCGTTATCCTAGTAGTATATGTTGACGACATATTGCTTATTGGAAACTATGTACCAGTCTTACAGTCAGTTAAGGACTGGTTGAACAAGTGTTTCTCTATGAAGGACTTGGGTGAAGTAGCCTACATTCTAGGGATCAAGATTATTCGTGATAGATCCAAGAGGCTGCTTAGACTAAGTTAGGGTACATACATTGACCAGATACTAAAGAGATTTAGTATGGAACAATCCAAGAGGGGATTGGTTCCAATGTCACATGGATTATATCTTTTTAAGAAAATGTGTCCTCGAATACAACAAGAGAAAGATAGAATGTGTAATATCTCATACGCTTCGGTTATAGGATCTATCATGTATGCCATGTTATGTACCAGGCTTGATGTTGCCTATGCACTGAGCATGGTAGGTAGATATCAAGAAGATCCAGAAGAACAGTATTGGACTGCTATTAAGAAAATCCTTAAGTATCTGAGAAGAACTAAGGATATGTTCCTAGTGTATGGAGGAGATGAGGAGCTTGTCATCAGAGGGTATGATGATGTTGGCTTTCAGATAGATCAAAATGATCTGAAGTCCCAATCTGGATATATTTTCTATTTATATGGAGAAGATGTGAGCTGGAAGAGTTCAAAGAAACCAGTTATCGTCGATTCTATAGTGGAGTCCGAATATATAGCAGCTTATGATGCAGCCAAAGAATCCGTCTAGATTTAGAACTTTATCCAGGAGATTGATGTGGTGCCTAGTAGTAAAGATCCTATCACATTGTATTGTGATAATACTGCAGCGGTGACTCTTGCAAAAGAACCAAGGTCACGTCAACGGACAAAGTACATACTCCGGAAGTATCACCTCTTGAGGGATTTCTATCAAAGGGGTGAAGTTGAAGTGAGTAGAGTGTCCACGGAAGAGAACGTGGCGGACCCCATGACTAAAGGTCTATCTCAGCAGAAGCATGAATACCATGTGAGAGCTAGCGGGTTAAAAGTTGTTAGTAGTTGGCTCTAGTCCAAGTGGGATTCTGTTGGAATTGGTGGTCTAGAACCAACTACATTGTACTTTATTCATTAATAAATACCTTATCACATCTTGATTGTTCTTCTACGTGACAATGCATGTGATAATGTCCTAAGGATAGCTGTTACATTAAAGGGTCATAGCAGATCCCTGCTATGATTAGAACCCGGAAGTGCCATAACACTGTTCTTGAATATATGTTCTATGGTCGGATGATGTTATTTGAGGGACACAAATAATACAGGCCATTAGGGGTGAAGATTCATAAAACTTTGAGACACTTTCTCATGGTGCGCACCCTTGGTAATATCCAGGAGGATATTATGATAACGAGACTCGCCAGTAGGAAATCCACATTTCATAGTGTCATTGGATATTCCTATCTGCGGACGTGTGTATTGGTCCTTAGACTTTAAGATTGTTATTAGTGGGTATTACAACTCGCGCACTTAGATGTATTGATGAAAACTGTGATGACACACTGATCGCAGCAAGGTAGGATGCGTTGGGTGTGTCACCGGTGATACTGTATTAATAGATAATGCGAGAAAGGATTTGTCCCTTCTGTTCCATAATAGAAGTAGTTATCCCAGGCCCTTTGATGGAGTTGATATAGCCTAAATAAATCCATGGACATTGTGAGGAATGGACAAGTTCAATTCCAGAAAGTCAAAGAAAGAATAATCGAGCACATGGGTTGATGACACTAGTATGCAACCCGCTTGATTCGAGATATCGAGACAAAGGGATTACATTACATGGTAAGCATTCGTAGGAGGTGACACGTCATTGCGGCGCTAACTTCTTTCTTTATGGGTGTCTTGGCGTGTTGTTAGAAGCTGACCTTGGACTTTAGACAGGCTCCGCCTAATGCCACTGAGAAAGAGGCCTAGAGGGTCACACATTAAGTGTGTCCAAGTATCTTAGTTAAATATTAATTTAACAAGTTGAATAAATATTATTCTCGACTGTGGTTTAATAATTATTCAAGAATGTCTGGTCGTATTTATTTCAACACTAGTTATTCGAGAGAATATATTGTGGGCGAAATAATGTATTTATTAGCGAGTAATGTAGTGATATTTATTTGAGAAATAGATAGCCATTATTCAAGGTCTAATAAATGTGGTGGAGGAAATAAAGAAAAATGGAAAAACAAAAGTACACGCCGTGTATTTTTTCTGGGAATTTATGAGAAATAATATTATTTATTTAATTAAATAATATTAGGTGTAATTCGCTGGGCGCATGTCAGATAATAATAATAGTGAACTATTATTATTAGACATGGGGTATTACAAAGAATTAAATGAAATAAATAAATGATTTCGGGTAATTAATTCATGTTATTATTCTATTTAATTAAAAATCTATATATTTCTCATTAGCCTAGCCATTTTTTGGGGTTGTGCACAACGGATTTGGAAAAGCTCTCAAGCCAAGAGAGAATTCTTTTTCCACCAAGAACGCTCTCAAACTACAAGAGAGAGATCCACCTCCACCAGATCAAGGCGATTGAAGGCAGACATTGCAAGCGAAGGCTCTTCCGCGCTAGCACCCAGAGATCCCTTCGGCGACGTCCAAAGATACGTGGAGCACATGTGGATCACCGCTAGAGGAATCCTACACTTGGATTCTATGACGCAATGACGGATCACATCGGACCGTGATCGAAAACATCAACGGAGAGAGAATTTCATCAAGGCAATTCTTGTCAATTAATTAAATTAATTATAACCAACATGTGATGATCCTATATATGGTTCTGGGACTCTCATCTTTCTTTTTCATTCTTTGTTCTATTCTGAAGATCCAGCGTTTTATTATCGTGACAGATCTCGGATTAATCGTTGTTCACGCTAAAATTAAAGTTGGGTAGACCCACTAACGCGCTTCTGCTGCGCCCGAAACCCACAAAGACCACTTAGGTTATGGTTGCCCCTTTGTAAAAGGCATTGATAGGTTTGGTTTGTCCTTGTCATAGACTAGGTTTTTCCAGTTCCTATAAAAGGTATTAAAGGTTTGGTATGCCTTTATAATGGACTGAGTTCTTCTTATTCCCGGAAAAGGTAGCAAAGGTTAAGTCTGTCTTGTAATAGACTAGGTTGAGTTTGCACCTGTAAAAGACTTTCTCTCTCTTTGTTCTAGTGAGTATCAGTCCTCTCACTGGGTTAGAGGGGATCAAAAAGTATAATAGGTTCACCGTGAACCGAACTATTATAAAAATCATTGTGTTGCTGTTCTTTATTTTTATTTCGCTGCTTGTCTGTTTGAACACCGCACTGACATGCACCTATTATTGTGTTTGCATAAATAATACTCTGATAATTTTGTAATCAAGTTTAAAAAGTTTAAAATGATTATTCACCCCTATCATATAGTCCATCTTGTCATCGATAACTCTGATCAACGATAAGCAAACAATGTTGCACAAAGACATGCATGCGTCACCGTGTGGGCGATCTCAAAAGAGGGATAAGCGTGTTGGTGTCATCAACCAGCATTCTGTCCACATAGATTTCTGATGTGGGACGGAGGGGTGTCCTGCCACGTGACTATCTACATAGTAAGATTAGCTTGACGACGCAGCGCGACAAACAAGCAATGCAGTAGGGTGCCACACATACATCGTTGTGGCGGATGACTCGAAAGAGAGATGAGTGCACATACACCTATCATTTGGTCTTATACCCACATGGATCTCTGTTGTGGGATGGAGGGGTGCCCTGTCACTGTGTGTCGGAGGCCAACACGATGCAACAATCTATCGCAGGGGGTGACACAAATTTCAGACTGGTAACACGATGCAATGACTACTGACAAGGGGGCAACGTGACGTAAAGACCAGTGACACAACATGATGCAGAATGCTCACTCGGGCCTTCGAGCCACATTCAACCAAGGCTTCAGGTCATCACGGGCTTGGACCTTCGAACCATCGATATGTGATAAAATAAGTCCAATGAGTGCTTGTCATTTCTTGTGGGAAGGGATGGGCCTCGATCCACTGTGGTGTTTGGATGCGTATGTTATATGTGATTTGTAATCTCTTCTGCCTAATATATATTAACGGTCAAGGAGGGAACCTGATATGTATATATATATATTATAAATTATGTGTGTGTGTTAAATTTTAGGCATGTTTTATAAATAGGACTAAATTATTCACGTTTTAAGAAAACACGTCTAAAAAACATAACTAATTATTTGTTTTTTTAATGGTATGCATATGATTATCGCAATGGTGCCTTAACAAACATTTTATTATTACCATGTCAGATTGTTTTTTGTATTCGATATCATGATTTGGTGATATAATTGAGTTAATTAAAAACATTGCATTTAATGCAAGCAGATAGGTGATGAAGTGAGTAAGCCCAAGGGCTGTCTTGGTTATTATCATTCAAAGATAGATGCTTGCGAAGAAGACATTAATGTTAGTAACTGGATTCCATGATAACTTATTGTTCTTATCATCATTATATGTAATAAATGTTCTCATAATAGTTTATCATGTTCTGGGATCTAGGTCCTGTGATATATAGTTATTAATGGAGACTTAGGTTTTGAGCTAAGGCATGAGAGGTATAATATATTTGTAAAAATAAATAAATAAATAATCCATGAGAATTTTAGGATGAGGATTTTAATTCCACCATCATTAAACAACATGACATGTAAAAAAACAAAACAATATATTCACTTATTAAACCCCCTCATAAAACTGGTTCATGTAATTTAAATGATTTGAGATCGATTATTATCCGGGCCGGCCAAGGGCAACCAATTGGCTGTGCTCTATATTCACAGCCCTCCTCCGACAACCCTAGAAGAACATCCTCGCTTCCCATCTCGCCGCCGCATTGACAGACGACGCTCAACGTCGGCCCAGCCTCCTTTTCGCTGCTTCCCCGCCTTGCCTCACCGTCGCCTCGTCTCCCCCCGCCGCATAACTCTCCCGCCCCTCTTTCCCTTCCCGCCATTTCTTGCTTCTCTGTACCACTTCGCTGGTCGAAGCCTTCCACCTCTTCCCCCGCCTCTCCCCCCTCCCGTCCTTCCAACCGGCCGCGCCCGCTGCACGACTGCCAGCCAACACTGGCGGTGAACTCTACCCCCCCTCCCCCCCAATTCGCGGCTTTTTTTTTTAAATTTTGTTCTTACAACTAAAATCTTTATTATCGCTGACAGTACTTATTTTTATTAACAATTTGCTTATAATTACAATATTTCAGAAATTACCTGAACTGCGGACTGACTATTGATTTGTCCCTCCCATCTGAGATTTGTGATCTGTTGGTAGGTTATTATCATCTCATGTTTTTATTTCATTTAATTCTATACTTATTTGATTTGCAAATTGCATCTATGGTTCAATTAATTAATTGATCAAATTTTCATTCAATCTGGCACCATTTCGGGGTTAGTTTTTGACGCAACGAATATATAAAAGGGCAGCATTTTCAAGATTAGTCTTGGGCAACCATATTTTTTTGGCTGGTCTTCTTACTAACACGGGTGTTGTGTTTTAGGTGCGTTTGAAGCTTTTAGATATGCTTCTGTTATTTGAAACTCCAGCAGGCTTTGCCCTGTTTAAAGTATTGGATGAAGGAAAATTATCAAGGGTTGAGGTGGTCATCATTCAGAATTTAATTTTTATGCTGTGCTTTTCTGTGCTCTACATTACCCATGCTGCTGCATGGAATCACGGTTAATCTTTTGTTTGCAGGACCTGTGGAAAGATTTCAACTCCGCAGACTCAGCTCGGCAGGTCATTCCTCTCCCCTTCTTCCTCTTCTCCCTCTACTTGTCGATTGGCCTTCAAGCATCCTGTGTTTTGTCTTCTATAGCGATTAAGGTACATATTGATCTATAAATGAGCTAATACCCATTCCTTTCTCAAATGGAAGGCTCATTAAACTAGGTGCTAATGCTTAGATGGAAATTAAAAAAGGAAACCATGTCCATCATTATTAGTGAGTGTGTAATATTGCCTTGGTGTTAGTTCTCAGGTGTGCTTGATGATGTCTTACTGTGGGACCTGCGTTTTTGCTAAAAGAACAAACAACTCCAGACACTGAACATGTTGAAAAGGGATTTAGCTATCCAATATTTAGCTAATACTGCCCTCCCTGATTATCAGGCCTCAAAAAGGCATTAATTAAAAAGCTTTACTACTTCTGGATTCTTGGCATTTGTGGTTTTTTTATTTCTTTCGTTGTGGATTTTCCATCTAGTGTCTTGTATTTATTGATATCAACTATTGTTAAAAAAAATTAAAAATGGAACTGCATTTTTTTCAGTCTTTATTTAATCCACCCTGCAACGCAATTAAAATTTCATCTCTTGTTTGCATATCTGGAATGGTATGCCTTCATTGATCTGCAACCCCATTTGTTTTGTTGTCTTGGCACATTTTTGTTGCTGTTATCATTGGTAGCTTTTAACTCGGTAAAAAAGCTGAAAATTGGAAAAGAAAAAATTGACAATATGTTTCCATGCATGTACAGGTAGTCAAGCTCAAGGCTTTCTCAAAGTTTGAGAACACCACTGAGGCTTTATCTTCGGCGACTTTACTGATTGATAGCAAGCCTAGCAAAGGCCTACGCAAGTTTTTGCGTGCCCATTGTGATGGCGAAACATTAGCTGTGGCTGATTCTAAACTTGGAAATATAATCAAGGATAAGTTGGTGTGTTAACATTCTGTCATGCTTATGGTTCATTCTTCCCCTTCCTGGTTCCCATGTTAAGTAATTATTTTTCGCAGCAAATTGATTGCGTTCACAGCCAAGCAGTAATGGAGCTCATGCGGGGTGTAAGAAGTCAGTTAACTGAGCTCATATCTGGCCTAGCTGTTCAAGACCTGGCTCCAATGAGCTTGGGTCTATCTCATAGCCTCTCTCGATACAAGTTAAAATTTAGTCCTGATAAGGTATGCTCTGACTTCCAAATTGTTATTTTGCGTTTTTTATGTTTAAATATTTTGAGGAATAATTACTATATATAATTATTTTGCAGCTGTCAGCTGAACTTAACTCAAGAGCAACTGCATTTTCTGTCACATCCATTCTCCATTGCCATTGGATTTTCAGTTTTTATTATTTAAAAAAGGCACATAGTATCCTAAAACTGGACAACAGTCAGTTTCTTATGGAAAGTTAAAATAAAAACTTGCATGTCTTATTTTGTTTTTTGAGAAGGTTTCATCGCTGTAAATCTTTTATAGGTGGATACCATGATTATTCAGGCCATTGGCTTGCTTGATGATCTCGATAAAGAGCTGAATACGTACTCAATGAGAGTTAGAGAGTGGTATGGCTGGCATTTCCCCGAGCTTTCCAAGATTGTACAAGATAACATCCTTTATGCCAAAACGGTGAAACTGATGGGAGATCGCACTAATGCTGTGAATCTTGATTTTTCTGAGGTACTGGGGATCTTTCTTTTTTTTTTTCTTTTTAAGGTACTGGGAATCTTGTTTTTCATTATTATTACGATTCTTTTGTTGGCTTCATAATTCAAAAAATGCTCTCAGGCCATGAGGCAACAGGATGTTTATTTTCGTTTGATGAAAATTACTGCTTATAACACATATCAACGACGATTACAACCCTATTTAATTGGGTTGGTTAGTGTTGGGTACCCGGTTAATGGGTACCCGTTGCCATTCCTAGTAAGTAATCTCGAAGAACTTACGCAAAAGCACTTATCATAAATGAGAAGTGCCATTAGACTGCATTTGACAAAACTTGTTCAAAAGTGCTTATAGCACTTATCACTTATGATAAGCAGTTTGAAATGGTAAGTGGTGCTTGTTCCAGCTTATGGTAAAGTGCTTACACTTATATTGCAGAAGAAAGCCACTTAAATAGGTGACAGAAAAACTGTTTTTCTTTAAGTAATTTGGATAAATTTACACACACATGGCATTCACCGAAATGTGCTTATGGCACTTGTCAAGAAGTTGGAAAAATTAAGCGTTTGTTTGTTCAGTATCCAAAAAACTGACACTTAAATTCCTGAAGAGGAGATCCAGTTGAGCAACAGAGGATTAACATATAGTGATCCACCGATCATAAGTGAAAGGTGCCACAAGGCTGTTTTTGACGGCACCTACTAAAAAGTTCTTATTGTACTCATCACTCATGATAAGCATAGTGTTTGTTCAGATTTTCCTACCTTTTCAAAAGAACGCTGCGTGCTTTAAGCAGTTTTCGTTAAAGCCTAAGGTGGATGGGCATATATGTGATTTTAGTCTCATTCTCCTACAATTTGTCTCCACAGATTTTGCCAGAAGAGGTTGAAACTGAATTGAAAGAAGCTGCAGTTATTTCCATGGGAACTGAAGTTAGTGACCTCGATTTGATGAACATCAAGGACCTATGTGACCAAGTGCTGTCCCTTTCAGAGTACAGAGCCCAACTGTTCGATTACTTGAAAAGCCGAATGAACACCATTGCTCCAAACCTCTCCGTGCTTGTTGGGGAGCTAGTTGGGGCTCGCCTCATTGCCCATGGTGGCAGCTTGTTGAACCTTTCCAAACAGCCCGGAAGCACCGTTCAGATACTCGGTGCCGAAAAGGCTCTTTTTAGAGCTCTCAAGACAAAGCAGGCAACTCCGAAATACGGCCTCATCTATCATGCGTCCCTGATCGGCCAAGCCGCGCCGAAATTAAAAGGCAAAATCTCTCGATCTCTTGCTGCTAAAACAGCGCTGGCTATTAGATATGACGCGCTTGGGGACGGGGTGGATAACACGATGGGGCTCGAGAACCGCGTGAAGGTAATGTTTGGTTGCTGTTTACTTTGTGCGGCCCTTGTGCTCTGTATAGCAGCTTTTGTTGTGTGTTTTTGTAGCTCGAGACACGACTGAGGAGTCTTGAAGGACGAGAGCTGGGGCGATTTGCTGGTTCGGCCAAGGGCAAGCCGAAGATAGAAGCTTATGACCGGGATCGGAAGAAGGGAGCAGGCGGATTAATTTTGGCCGGAAGGGTATGTTCCTTGTTACTGCATCCGAAGAGTGGCTATTTGGGTTCGCAGGCTGGGTTCCTGTTGTCTTAACTTTAACCCGAACCCCTTTAACCCAAACCCACACCCGATCTGTTTAAGCAAATGGGTTGATGACATGACCCTTTTATTACAGGTCCAACCCGAACACGGCCGTCTAACCTTGTTTAACTAAAATAAATTAAAACCTGACCCCATTTAACCCAAATAAACCACATAACCTGATCCTTGTAACCTGAATGTCCATCATTATATGGCCCATCGAACCTGAATAACTTGAACGGAGACATGGAATTTTATCGGGTCAATGGGTTATGATTGGTCAACCTGAACCTGAACCCGAATAGTATTCATGTTAAACAGGTCAACTCGATTACAACCAAAACTCATTTATACTCTGCCCTAACCTGATTAAATAGGGTTGTGGGGCCAGGTTGGAAATTGCCACCACTACTACCCCCTGTGCATAAGATAAGCAAGAAGTAACAGCTACTTGATGCAGGCTTACAATCCGTCGTCGGATTCTCTGCTTGGCCGGACTGGTGGGGCTAATGATGAGAAAGACGAGGAGCCGGTCAAAGAAAAGAAGCAAGAAGATGCTGAGCCTCCCATGGCCTTGGAAGTCGCAGTGGAGGGTTCTCCCATGGGTGAGGAGGAAAAGAAAAAGAAGAAGAAGAAGAAGAAGGTGGAGGAGGTTGCTGTGGAAGACAGGGATATGGCCATTGTTGAGACTGGTGGTGTGGAGGAGGAAAAGAAGAAAAAGAAGAAGAAGCATTCAGCTGCAAATGAAGACACACAGGTGGGTATGACAGTAGTTGAGACTGGGGAAGGGGAAAAGAAGAAGAAGAAGAAGAAGAAGAAGAAGAAGAAGCATTCAACTGAAATCGAAGGTGCACAGGTGGGAGTGACAGTTGCAGAGGAACCAGAAGGTGAAGGGACTGTGAAGGAGAAGAGGAAGAAAAAGAAGGATAAGAAGAGAGATCTGATTGGAAATGAAGGCGCAGAGGCTGGTGGCGAGGTAGGGGTGGCGGAGGGGAAGAAGAAAAAGAAGAGAAAACATGGTGAATCTGCTGAAGAAACTGAAACACCCCCAAGCAAGAAGGAGAAAAAGAAGAGAAAAAATGCAGAATGAGTTGAGAGCATGTTTAGAACTTGTATCCTTTTGCATCCTCTGATTATTTTGGTGGTTTTGTGTGGATTTTTTTGGGTTTATTATTATTTACTAATTATTGCAGTTCATGTTTCCCAGTCTCCAGTTCCGGTGTACCAAACAAGGCTTAGTTGTTGAGAAGTTCAATGCATTGAACAACCTTGGTGAAAATCAGTCTCTCTTGTAAGCACTCTCTAATTTCATATGCAAATGTATTTCCAATTTTAAATCCAACTGCACATACTGAAAGATCTCAGAACAGAGTCAATTAAGTATGTTTTTAAAATATGACTATTTAGCCACATTTTTTTAGAGAACATTATTAATTAGTCGCGTTTTTCAAGAAAACATTGCTAATTAACTACGTTTTCTAAAAAATTTGGTTTATATATTTAAAATCAAAATTTTAAAATATAAATATATTTTAATAAAAATTCATATATATAAATTATAATATATGAAACCATAATAAATATACTTTTAAAAGAATATTTAATCTAAATAATAAATATATATGTGCATATATATATTATAACTATAAATATACATGCATGCATACATACCTAAAATAAATATATTTATAAATTCATATTTTAAAATTTATATTCTGGTAATTCGGTTTTTGCCATATAAAGCTTTGAAATATATCTAATAATATTTTTTGGAACGACGTGAGATTTCGAGCCCCGATGAGTCCCAAATTGATATTTGGAAAAAATATTAAATATATTAATATCACATGATGCTGTTTTCCTGAAAAAATGGAATAACTCTTAAACGGAGTCTCAAATTAATTTGAAATCATCGTGTATCCTACTTATACACCGTGTACTTCAAAGATGACTTAGTGACATTGTTCCCCTCAGCGTGGACTAGTTTCCTTAAGGGTGTGTTCCCTCGATCCATCCCTGTGAGGGTATAGTATGACATTACGTCTTGAGTATAGGATGATAGTAATAGTCTCTAAGGGATTAGTTTTGGATAGAGTTGTAGGAATCTCTCCCTGAGGCTTGTGATGAGATCCTCTATCGTCTTATGTTTTAGGTGGGGTTCTCAGAATCGACGTGACTAACTGTACACGAGCATCGATCCCCTTCTTAGCAGGTTAATTCAGATTGGGTTTGGTATCCCCATGGCCCCGAGTGTGATCATAATCTATGTATTGATCTCTTCAGACTTCTAGTGTGTACTTTTTTATAGCGAGACTCAACGTGCACGATATCTCAGATGGACGCCATCAGTGCTATCAAACTCACAGAGTGAGTTCTTCCAGGCGAATGTTGCTACAAACTCTCGAGCAGAATCTTAGGCTGACAATGCGGTTGTGACCTTACCTTAAGACTTAGTGTATACCATGAGTATATCTGGACTTCTTGAGTTTGCTATCTAGATATACTCATTGACTATGACACATCTTGCCAATTTCAGGATGTCTCTACGATGATTGTTAACTAAGATTCAACAGCAGGATCATGAGGATGATCCCCTCAGTGACGAGACTTCGATACAGAGACCTATTTAGGAGGTAGTGGCTTTAGGTGGTTTTTTAGTCATATTTCCACTTATCGAGCAACAAATAATACCCGCAGTACTAGCGGATAAGGTGCATAGGCTGAGCACGCTTCATGAGTTTTAGCGTCAGCGGCCCCACAAGTTTAGGGGTGAACCATACCCATAGACAGTTGAGGATTGTCTCGAGGCGGTTATGTGAGTCTTTCATCTCGTTAGGACACCCACAGACCAAATAGTGGTCCTGACAATGAGCCTTCTTCATGGCTCCGCAGGGCGTTGGTGGAGCCTGGTGGTTCTGTCGTATGATGGGGTGACTCTTTCTTAAACAGAGTTTGAGCGTCTTTAGGGAGAAGTACTCTCCATCTACGATGTGAGCAATACACACCCATGTTCTTTTACAGCTATAGTAGGGTAGTATGACTGTAATTGAGTATTCATCAAGGTTTACCAACCTCTCACGACACTCGATGAATATGGTTCGAGATTCGTTCTTTCAGACGTGGACCTTTGAGTGAGGTCTATGCAGAGACATCTAGGCCTTGCATTCCTACTTATGCTGGGGTGCTATAGCATGCCTTGGTGATAAAGAATGTTCAGGTCGAGCATACACCAATAGTGGGTGCTAGTAGTGGGCACACAAGGGATGAGACTTCGACAACAGGTAGCCGATGACAAACACAGGGATCAAGACATTCAAGATGTTTCAGGAGGCGATCTCAAGACTGAGGGTCTACAGTCGAAGGCTCTCAGGATGCGTCTAGTCAACCTAGGGAGAGACAATGTTACTCTTGTGACGATCAGGGACATCTCATGCGTGATTGTCCGATCCGCAATATGGCTGATAGAGAGACAATGGATGAGCTGCCTAGGTAGAGACAGTGGCAGGAGCATAGAGGTTCGTAGGGCGACAGACGTGGCAGAGGAGCAAAGAGAGCAGCGAGAGGTGACATATGATTTGACTTGTTGCCACCACCACCCTTAGGTGGTCCCCGCCAGGCTTAGGGAGCTGATAGACAGAGGCAAGGGCAGCTACAGGTCGTAGATGCCTATGATCCAGAGTCTTCAGGGATGATTAGATGTACGATCTGTATCTGTTCTACTTTAGCTGCAATTTTGATAGATACAGGTGCAAGCCACTCTTTTCTTGCTACATCCTTAGTTTGAGACATAGAGGTTCTGGTTGAGCCCTCAGATCGAACCTTACACTTGGAGTGTGATCTGACGCTTGGAGGAGAGATTTTCTCGTGGGATCTCCTTGTGGCAGCAATGAGGCCTTATGACGTGATCTTTGGCATGGACTGACTATACACCTTTCATGTACATATTGACCGTTCATGCACATATTGACTGTTTTAGGTGGAGGATGCGGTGTGTTCGTGTTGATGGGATGATGTTTTTCTTCGTAGGCAAGGAGACCCAGGAGGAGCAGGATGAACTCATACGTAGGAAGATACAACCGATTACTCGCCAGTTGGCTAGCATGACTCTTGGAGCAGTGGATGTTATGAGCTATCAGTTTCCTACTGTGATGGTTGAATACAAGGACATTTTCCTGAGGACGTTCCAGACTTACCTTCTTACTGAGAGATAGACTTCTGCATTGACTTACACCTGAGGACGACCTCGATATCTGCACCAACATATCGGATGGCTCCTACAGAGTTTTGCGAGCTGAGGGTGCAGTTGAAGGCCTTTTAGAGGAAGGGCTTCATGAGACCTAGTGTTTCCCTCTGGGCAACCCCAGTGTTGTTCGTCAAGAAGGAAAACAGCTGCTTGAGTTTATGTATAGATTATCGGAGCTTGAACCAGGTGACTGTGAAGAATAAGTATCCACTACTGATGATTGATAACATCTTCAATCAGTTGAGAGGGGCACAACAGTTCTCAAAGATTGACCTTAGATCAGGCTATCATCAACTACAAGTACGAGTTGAGGATATACCGAAGATGACAATTAGATATCGCTACAACCACTATGAGTACTTGGTGATGCCCTTTAGCGTGACGAACACCCCAACAGTGTTAACGAGTCTCATGAACCAGATATTTCATCCTTTCTTAGACCGTTTTGTGGTGGTCTTCATCAATGATATCCTAGTGTACTCAGCGCTTAGAAGGAGCACACGAGACACTTGAGGATGGTTCTAGACACACTCCGAGAGAACCAACATTATGGGAAGCTCTCAAAGTGTCAGTTTTGGATTCTGGAGGTCCACTTTCTAGGACATGTTATCTCAGTTGATGGTGTAGTTGTGGACTCGACAAAGGTTGGGGAAGTGTTAGCTTGGGATCCACCCAAAAGTGTGGAGGTGTAGAGATTCCTTGAGTTGGTGGGCTACTGTAGGAGATTTATGCTCGATTTCTCTAGGATATCGACACCTTTAATTGCTTTGATCTGAAGGGGCCATCTTTTGCGTGGATGGGAAGGTTCCAATGTGATTTTTAGGAGTTGCGATAGAGGTTAACAAGCGCCCCCATCTTGAGATTTTTAGAGGAGGGTGTCGAGTACGTAGTGTTCTACGATGCTTTAGGGACCAGATTTGGTTGCATGCTAGTGTAGAGGTAGGTTGTGATTGCTTATGAGTCTTGATAGTTGAGACCACGAGCAGAACTATGTGACCCACAATCTTGAGTTGGAAGCAGTAGTCTTCTCCTTGAAGATGTGGCAACACTGCCTTATGAGTGAGCGGTTTATCATCCACTATGACCATAAAAGTCTCAAGTATATCTTCTCTCAGAAGGATCTTAACTTGAGACATAGGTGATGACTACAATACTTATAGGACCATGACTTTGAGATAGTCTCTACTCCTGATAAGGGGAATGTGGTGGTAGACACTCTTAGTGGGAGATCTTGTTCTCAATTGTTGGCTGAGGCATCAGAGCAGTCCTTGTTGCAATTATCATTAGTGTACAGGGATGATGTTGCATATCTTTAGTCGATGGTTGTTACTCCACCACTTTTATAGTGTGTTAGGGAAGCTCAACATGAAGATACTGACTGTGAGACCTTACGTACTCAAATATCCATTGGACATGCTCTTGATGTATTTTCTGAAGGCGGTGAGCATTTTTTACTTTTCAGAGGATGGACTATGGTACTGGTGACGTTGTTAGAGGTGGTGATGAGGGAGTTTCATACATCCCCTTTGGCGGTACACCCAGGTGTGACAAATATGTTTTAGGACCTCTGACGTTGGCTATAGTGGCCAGACATGAAGAAGTGTGTATCAGAGTTTGTCTCTCGGTGCCTAACTTGTTAGGAGGTGAAGGTTGAACACCAAGTTCTAGAGGGTTTAGCTCAACCCCTCGAGGTGACAAAGTGGAAGTGAGATGAAATATCTATGGAATTTGTGACGGGGTTAACGCATACATCCATAGGGCACGATGCCATCTGGGTGATCATAGACCGACTCACCAAGTTGGTCAACTTCCTAACTATTTGAGAGTAGAGTTTAGCAGAGATCTTGGGATGCCTTTACATGAAGGAGATAGTCTGGATCCACAAAGTTCCCTCGATGATCATTTTAGAACGTGATTCTTGATTTACATCACGATTATGGCGAGAATTGCAAGAGGCCTTTGGGTCTCGATTGCATTTGAGCACGATGTTTCACCCCCAAAATAACAGCAAGACTAAGCAGATCATTCAGGTTCTGGAGGACATGTTATGGGCTTGCATGTTGGACTTTGGCCGTAGTTGGGAGGGTCATCTACCCTTGGTGGAGTTTGAATACAATAACAACTACCATTCGACTAGCGATATGGCACAATTCGAGGTCTTGTACATGCGACCCTACAAGTCACCACTTTGTTGGACCGATCCAGGAGAGTCAACACTCATGAGCTTAGAGTTGGTATGAGCTACGACATAGAAGGTGCAGATCATCCAGGAGTAGAGGACTGCACATAGCCATTATAAGTCCTATGCGGACCAATGATGAATACCTTTGGAGTTCGAGGAGGGAGACCATGTGTTCCTAAAGGTCTCACCTCGATATGGATTATGAAGATTTGGCCAGGGCGATAAGCTATATTTGAGATTCATTGGACCTTTCTAGATACTGCGTAGAGTCGGTGAGGTGTCATACTCCTTGGATCTACCACTGTAGTTAGACATGTTATATGATGTCTTCTATGTGTTGCAGTTTAAGAGATATGTGCATGACTAGTCGCATGTTATCGGTTGGGGCGAGTTGGACATCAAAGATGAAGCTACCTTTGTAGAGTACCTAGTGGAGATCCAGTATCAGTGAGAGATAATCTTTCATGGGTGAGTGACTCCTTTGGTGCATGTCCGATGTCAGTATGAGAATCTTCAGGAGAGCACCTGGGAGTGTAAGACCCAAATGTGAGTCCAATACCCAAATATTTTTGAGTAGTCTTTTATTTTCGGGGTAAAAATCCCTAAGGTGGGGAGAATGTAATGTCTTAGTTTTTTCCATATAAATATTTGAAATACATATGGTAATATTTTCGGAGTCAGCCGCTGAGATGACGCGAGATTCCGAGCCTCGGTGAGTTTGGAATTGATATTTGAAAAATATTAAATATATTAATATCACATGCATGCAGTTTTCCTAAAAGAGGGGGAATAAATCTTAAACAAAGTCTTGGATCATAAATATGAGATTATGTTGATTCCAGAACGTGGACTTTACCCTAGGTATGATATAATCTTTTTCAGCATCAGGCGTTTGCTAAAAAGTCATCACGAATTCAAATAATAAAATAAATTAATTGAATTAATTATTTATTTGTTTTGACATAGTGACCTATGACTCCTCTTTAAATACCCTTTTATGGGTGAGTCTCAGGGTTAGCCACATAACCCTAGAGACCTAGAGAGGAGATCTTGGAAAGTCGTTGGCGAACGATATCAGATCAGAGGATCGAATGGATATCACATGGATTTCTCATGATATCAGAGTTCATGGATCTCATCAACGGCTGTGACGCATGATCATTCTTCATCAATGACTGATCTGAACTCGAGGTAGAAAATTTTTATTTTTTAGATTCATCCCATTTATTTATCCCGTGTCGAACGCGGATCAATTACACAAACAAGAGTTGATTTGCGCATCAACGATTGATTTATTTTTATTCTTCATTGATTGATTATTTTCCTCTTCATTAGTTTATTCTACGACAACATATCGAGGTCGAAATGAATAAAAGTTGAGGTTTCTTCTTCACATTTATTTTTTATGGTTTTCTCCCTTGTTTCTTCGCACGTTCATCAAGGGGAATTTCTTTGGCGTGAAGGATTGATACCATGGGTACAAATTTTGATTGGGGATGCAATCAAGGATTGACGACAATGGAGGATGAATAGAGGAAGATTAGACCGATGGTTCCCATTTTCCCGGTTGGGTGCACGATGATGACATGAGTAATCGAGGTCTTCCCGATTAATTTGGATAGATGGAAATAGATCTCTTGTGATGACAGAACACAGTTGACCTAGATCCATGATCCATGGGATGGAATTACGATGAATCTAGTGGCGTTGGTGGGAACAAACGATGCGTGAAGGACCTGTGGGTTCTGGAAATTTATGAACCACACAACATGTAATTTGGAGAAACATTCCATGTGGGGCCCTGGCCACGACACTAGGGTTTCCAAAGAAGAGATAAGGATCACACGTCGTGTGGTCCCTACCACATGCTGTGTGACCCGTGGCTGGCGACTCAACATGCATCTTAGAGGATACATGAGAACGAACACGTCCAGGCACACAAACATAGGTAGAGTACACAGACATGACCCGATACTCAGACATGGCAAGGTACATGACATGGCCTCAGTACACAGACACAACTAGATGTACACGGGCATGGGAAGAGGTACACGGGTATGGAAATGAGTGGGTCCAGGATTAGCGGTACATGACATGTACCCTACTTATACGTCATGTACTTCTTCAAAGATGACTTGGAGACCTTGTTCCTCTCAGCATGGACTAGTTTTCTCAAGGGTGTGTTCCCTCGATCCATCCTTGTGAGGGTATAGTATGACATTATGCCCCAAGCATAGGATATTTATCATCTCCAAGGGATTAGTTTTGGATAGAGTTGTAGGAATCCCTCCCTGAGGCTCACGATGAGATCCTCTATCGTCTTCTTCCCTAAGGGGGTTCTTAGAATCAATGTGATCAACTGTACATGAGCATTGACCCCTTACTTAGTATGTTAATCCATATTGGGTTGTTGGTATACCCCATGAACCCGAGTGTGATCCTAATCTGTGTATCGATCTCTTCAGACTTCCAGTGTTTACTTTTTTATAGCGAGACTCGACATGCACACCATCTCGGATAGTCGCCATCAGTGCTATTAGACTCATAGAGTGAGTTCTCCCTAGCGAATGTTGCTACAAACTCTCGAGAAGAATATTAGGCTGACAATGTGGTTGTGACCTTACCTTGAGACTTAGTGTATACCATGAGTATATCTGGATGTTGTTGTATGTCTCATATACTGATTGACATATCCCTATGATGAGTTGACTTTTATCTTGATGCTTTATGCTTAGTGATTCAGAGTGTCCTATTAGGTATTGTTATATTCACCCCTGCATGGACTCTGCCCATACATGTCATGTCTTATATAGAAGATCAACCATTCAATGGGGTTCTGGTGGACTAGGATTAGACAGAGCCTAGTTTGGGCTAAACAGATCGTGGTTCGTACCAAGTGTCACATTTAATTGTTGTCCCCTCTTTTTAGTAGGCTGGACTTCTTTACAGTTTTTGGTGGGTTTGTATTTGATCCTTTATGCTTTCCAGTATTTTTCACCGTACTCTGATTGTGGGATTTAGATGTGTGAATACATTTTGTATCAGTTTTATTTTACATTTTAGCATTGTATGAGCTTGGAGATGTGTGTTGCAATGAACCAACCCGGGTTGACCTGACCCGTCACCCAAGTCAGCCCACCACACGACCCGAAGCACGTTTTTGATCACCACAGGTTGGCGACAAACACTGGGCATAACCAACCAGCACTTGGGAATAGTTTTCCACTAGTAAATAGACATAAACAATCCATAAAACGAGATGTCCACATTGATATCATCAAAGTCAATAACAGAAGATAAGTAGATACCATAGACAACAACATACATCAAGTAAAATCATGACACAACAAGACATATACATGGTATATCAAAATAAACAACCCAAACTCAAAAGAAAGGGTGAAATGCCAAACAAGGACTAGGTACAACCCAATAGGTCCAAAATACAAAAATGACTCCACATGAGTCCATTCTTGCGAGACCATGTCTCCTCCATAAAACACCAGATGTTGGTAATCAAGAAGAGCCACCCTGGAACACGGTGCCCTTTCCCTTACCTGTGTCCTGCAAAACAAAATATGCAAACGCCCAAAAAGGGACCGAGCAGGTGTGAGGAACAAAGCCTAGTAGGATACCACTATGAATCTAGTTATGGATTTTACCCATGCAAACCAATAAACTAGTTTGAAAACATTTTCAAAACCAAACCACTTTGAAAATATACCATTTGCAAACAAACTTTCAAAATCCCTTTGGTTTTCCTTTTTGAAACAAAACATGGTTTTCCAAAACACTTTCCAAACATGGCTCAAATCAATAGAAAAGCCACATGGAACAACATGCCCAACACAACCAAGGAGGCATAAAAAAGGTGAGCATAAGCATCTGCATCATATAACCATATAAATGGAAAATGAAAAAATGGGAATAATACATATCATCACATCAAATGGTAGTAATCCAATGAATAAAGTATATAAACCAATCTGACATGAGTAAGTGAACCTAGGGGATCTAACCATAAGGTTTAACATGAGTGAGTAAACAAGTATGCTAGCTAAGCGATGGAAGCTCTTTTGGTCTTCCTCAGGACCAATATGAAAGCTCACACAATATTCCTTCCCAAAGGCTCTCTTGATCCCTTGGAAACCAAATTAGAGGCTCACATGGTCCTCCCTCTGAAGGCTCAAACAGTCCCTCGAAAAATCCATCGCTCACACCCCGGTTAACCCATGTTCTATGAATGCCAACACATCCACAAAAAAGTTCCCATATCAATCAAGCTATAACACAAGCCCTTTCATAAACAAACATGCTCAATTTAGCAAAACAACCCTTCTTAAGGTAAAATAATTTCTAAAACCGCTTTAGAAATCCATTTAGAATCACAAAACCTCTTTGAACCATTTTATCAAGCACGTGGGCATACAAGCCACACCCATTTGGAAAACCCCACTTTAAACACCCAAATTGCCATAACAATCCATGAAACACATCAAACATGGAATAAACACTAAACATACATATTTTTAATGGTAATTTAAACAAAACAAACCAAAGGCGATAAGAAATTTAAAGATAATACATGGAAATCGCCCTTAAATAGAGACACCTACCTTGGATTTAGTCCAAATATCGCCACCCTTGACTAAGACCACTGAACGCGTTGTCGCGACACGTCAAATTGATAGTTATTTAAAGAAGATTTTGTAGTCTAGGGAAGACCCTAGGTCGTCTCTAAAGGAGCGTTGGTAGCTTATAGTGTGTATTTTTAATAAAGATTACTAATAGAGGAGGTGATTTTGAAAACAAATTTAAGAAAATAACTTAACTTAAAGAGTTTAATAGTTGATAGAATAAGGTGGTGATTTAAAAATCATGAGAGAAGGATATCACTTCAAGTTCACTACACATCTTGGATAGTTCATTATTCTGAAAATTTCACATGATTTTGTTTAATTCTTTGGTTGAGGGTTGTCAAGATTTTGATTCCCCTCTTGCCTCTTAAAACGTTGTACACAGTACCAACCCTTGACACAACAATCGTGTTGTCAAGATTTGGACTTCAAGAATAGATTAAAGGCCACCAAAGCATACTGATATCTTTTTTATGTGTGAGAGAAAGAGGATCCTTGTGTTGCCCAATCAGAACAATCCAAGTTTTCCACTTTAAATTTCAATCCAATCGGTGTTGAAATGAAAAGCGGTTCACTTAATTAAACCCAAGAAATGAATTCAGAGGAGAAACATGTTTAAATAAAATATAAGTGAAATAATCCACACAAAAAATTACACAAAACCAGTAGAGTATCAAGTGCCGTAACTCCCTCCCATGTATGTGTAGATCCCTCAAAATGATCGTCCACCGTTTAGCTCGCCATCGAGAGGAGGAGAAGGCTCTGGTGGAACTTCGCCTTCATCCTTGACCCCCTATGAGGATAGGGGCCTCTAGAACTTCTTGGATGAGAGAAATCCTTTGGGTCTTCAAAATAACAGAGCTTTGCCTCCTGGTCGAACTTACAAATGAGGATCCCAAGGTGCCATTTTATAGGAAAATTGGAAGGTGGTTTTGAGCATCCTGATTTAGAGAAACCACTTGGTTCATGGTTTTCTATGTCCAGATAGTTTTATCTCACTTTTGACAAAACTAAAAAGTTGTAGCCCCACCTCCTGAATATCTCCACCAAAAGTTTGGAACTATTTAGACAATCACAGCTCAAGATATTGACAGAACACAGAAAACCACTTTTGACTTCGTGCAGATTCGGTGTGCTGGACAGATCAGTCTGGATGGGCCAAAAGATAACAAAATTAGCTTTGAGTTTATTCATATGAAATGTATACCGTTGAATTTAGGACCAATACAAAAAATTTCATCCCATTGGGATGCACGGTTTAGTAGCAGTATGCGGTTGAGTCCAATGGTGTGCATGAATCCTGCGCAGTTTGGACCATTTTTCTTGGACATCATCATGAGTCCTCCAAATCACCTCCACCTTCAATGAAATTATGAAAACAAGTATCATTGACTTTTTTAATAGTAATAAACAAAAAATAATTGAATCAAACATGAAGTATAATTTGTTATTATTTTTATAATTTTCAATACAAAACTAGTTTAGCACAGTGGTGTAAGAGTGAAAATGAAACAGTGAATCACAATGCGATCAACCACCCAGAAGAGGTAGAACCAAGCCTCCCACACCTAATCCAAAAAATCAAACCAAAACCCCCATTACAAACCCTAAAATCAGCCTACACCACCCCTAGGCTTCCACATCTCTAAGAAAAAGGAAGAACTAACATAAGAGAAGGAAGAGGAAGAAGAAATCAAGAAGAAATCAACTTACCTCAAGTAAAGACATCAATAAACCAAGGAGAAATCCAATAAGGAGGGGGAGAGCTCCATGACCAAGGGAGGAGGGCTGCACACATTATAGGAAAAAGAACCCCCAAAACATAAAAACCCGACAGGGAAAATTTGGTAATTTCACCATTTTTAATGAGCTGGACATGGTCACACAGTTTGACCAAATGGCTAGACAAACTATTCGCCAACCATGTGGGTGCCACTTCCCACCCAAAATAGGCCACACAGTTTTTTCTGGGGTGTTGCACGGTTTGAAAAATCATGATCAAACCTTATGAAACCGCATTGTCAAAAACTACAACACCCCTGACACGGTTTCTGCATAGTTTAGACAAACTGTACGCTAACCGTGCACCCTGATCTATCTCCCCCAAACCCTCGGTTTCGACCCTCAACACCTGGGAACTCCAAGAATGCACCTAAGGATAAATAAAATGCAAAATAATACGCACCAGTGACCCAGGGAGTATCACATGCGTGTGCGTATAAGTACCATAGGCTAAGGCCTCCCATGTGAGTGTTATGCCTACTCGGCGCTGGTCGACAACCCCTGCTCTATTGGAGGTGGGTTTGGGGTATTTTCACTCAGCTTATTGCCGACCAGGTGGGCCCCAGTGGGTCGGGTTGTGACAATTCTAAAACATGCATTTATATACAAATACACACACACAATGTATATACACAATATACATATACATACATATAAATATACATACAAGTACACACAATATATATATATATATATGTGTGTGTGTGTGTGAATGCATGCATGCATGCATGCATATGTGTATGTACGTATGTATATAATATTATTATATAATATTAAAATAATATATATTAATCACACACACATATAATATAATATGTGTTATATTATATTAAAAATAATAAACATATTTTAAAAATAATATATATTAAATATATATACAAATATACACTATATATATATATTTAAAATATATGCAAATATATGTATATGTATATTTAACATTTAAACACACAAATACACACAATGAATATATATTTTTGCATATTTTAAATTTATATTTAAATAAATAAATATAAATAAATATAATTTATATCTAAAAATATAACTATGTATATATATATAATATAATATAAAATTATTTTATAATATTTAAAATAATAAACATATTTTAAAAATAATATATATTAAATATATATACAAATATACACAACACACACATTAAAATATATATATATGGATATTTAATATATATGTATATTTAAAAACATGAACACACACATTAAAAATATATACAGATACATATATGTATATTTAATATAATATTAAAATAATATATATTAATGTTTGTGTGTATTAAAAAATAAATACAAACACACAAACATGTATGTATGTATATATATGTAATATAATATTAAAATAATATATATTAGATATATATGCAAATATACACAATGCGGGTGCACACGCGCACACACAATCATATAATATAAAGTATTATAAGATATTAAAAATAATACACATGCACAAGCATGCACGCACACACCCACCCACCCACCCACCAACACATGCACCCATCCACATGTGTGCACACATGCACATGCACACACACACACCCACCCACCCACCCACACCCACAGTCACACACACCCACCCGCACACCCATTCACACTGATGCACACGTACACACACGCGCGCGCACGTACACACATGCAAACACACACGCGCGTGACTCACATCGATACACATTAATGCGCGCGCACACACACATGAACACACACGCGTGCGCACATACCCACACATGCACGCACATCCACACATGCGCACGCAAGTTCACACATGCACACACACACAAAAACCCGCACCCCCCACTCATACGCGCATACACACCGACGCGTGCGCGTGCATGTACACACTTAAAAATACCCACCCACACGCACACCCACACATGCACACACATGTTTGCACGCACACACGCGCACACACACACCTGCATGCACACGCATGCGCGCGCACAAGCCCACAACCACATGCCCCCGCCCGCCCGCCTGCACACACACACATGCACACATGAACGCATGCACGAACACACACACACGCATGCACCCACACACAATAATATAATATAGAAGTATTATAAGTTATTGAAAATAATAAACACACACACAAATGTATATTATTTTCACAAGTTGAGTTGCCCAAACTGATTGGTTTGGACATTAAGCCAAAACCCGCCACTAGTATAAAACATGGAAAATTTGGAGGGGAAATACGAGAGACTGCCATAGGCAATCATCAATAGTTACTTGTTGCGACCATGAGAAGCGATCGCCCTGGTCCCAAACCAAAAAACTCGCACCCCACACAGGTTTTCATTCTCCCTACTCACACACCCCAGTCGACTCTCGCATTTCTCCTCTCCGTCGATACTTGCATTCCATCAATGTCGTTGCTTCCAACCACCGCCCCTTACATCGCATCCCACCCCGATGCCTCATAGCCCACCTCGATGCCTCTTCCCCTCAACATCACAACACACCCCGCTAGAGTTTTTTTATACATTTTTCTAAAATAATTAGTAAAATAATACCAGGTTATTTTTTTAAAACAAATGCAGAGAGGCAACATCGACCTTTACGCCTTTGGGTTTTAGTCCAAAGGTGGCAAGGTCGATGTCACCTTTGCCGAAATTTTTAAAAAAGAAATTAAAAAATTAAAAATATATATGTTTGTATATTTTGATATATATATATATATTGTGTTTATTTTATTTTGTTTAGATACATATATATACAAATAATTTGTTAATAATACCATTATTATTAGTATTTTTTTATATTACTAATATAATTAAGATTTATTTTAAAAATATATTGTTAAGTACTTTATTAGTTAAGTTAATAATTATATTATTTACATCATTATTAAGATTATTATTTTAATTATTGTAAATATTTAATTATATAATTAATATACATGAATAATTTAATTATTAACATTTAATTGTAATAACATAATTAATAATACTTCATAGTAATATAATTAATAATATAATACTTAATTAGAATTATGTCCATTAATATTTGAAAGTGAAAATGTTATATTTTTAAGCAATAAATTTTGTGATGTGCAAATTAGATTTTCTTATTAGATTTATTATTATTTTTATTTTCAATTATGTTTTATATGTTGAGTCAATTTTTCAAATATCATTTAGATTGCATTTAAATTTTATAATTTATACCTTTTCAAAGTCACCTACATGAAACATAATAATGTTTCAAATTGGTGGTTTTGAAAGTCTATAAATAATAAAGTAGAAATACAATCTAAATAAAATTTGGCACACTTATTGAACATATAAAAAATAATTGAAAATAACAATAATTTCATAAAAACAATTAATGAAAAGTAATTTTAGTGGCACAATATATCACTGTTTTAAACCATTACATTTTTATTTATAATTTTTTTACATTCCTTTCATTTTCAATTATTTAATAGTCAATGTTATAAATTTTATTTTGATTTTAATTATAATATATTTTATGTGTATTTATTTTTTAATGTGTAAATTAGCTTTTGTTTATTATATTTATGAGATTCTTTTTATTTTCAACAAAATTTTAGATGTTTAGGCTATGTTTTAAGTTTTATTTAGATTTTTTTATTATTTATATTTTATAAGATTTTAAAGTTACCTACTTGAAATTTAATAAGTTTTATTATGTTTCAAGTCGTAGACTTTGAAAGCTTATAAAATATAAACTGTAAGTAAAATATAAATGAAAATTAAAGTGAGTAAAAATGTAAAAATGGTTGATAGTAAAAAGAATTTTATCATTTTAATATACAAACAATCATATAGTGTAACACCCCGAGCTTCCATGATACACTTCTCATTCAATAATGCAATAGCTTGCATTGTACGCAACTTCGAGTTCTAACACACCGCAAATAATCAAAGTAGCCGTTATGAATAGTAATAACCTCCTTTTAAATTTATAAAAATTTTATATTTCAAAATGGACTTCATTTTTGTATTCCTAATATTGAAATTAGCCTATGTTGAATTTTTTGTAATTTTCTGAGAACTTTTAATTTTTTATGAATAGTGAAAAATACTTAAAAACAACTTTTTAAATAAAAATAATTTATAGTGATAAATTATACTATTTAGTGGTTTTAAGGTATAATTAGAATGTATTTTTACCATTTTATCCAATGGTGGTCATTAGAATTAATTTAACATTGAAATTGGACATAAACAATTGCCAATCTTTTGATATAAATTGTTTCTTAAAAACATGCTATTTGTTGTGACAGTGGGAATTAATTATAAAATTAATTAATGCAACTTATATGTTTGGAATTTTGTAAAATAGACATCGTTTTTGAATTCGGAATATCAATTATAGCTTAGGGTGAAATTTTGGCTTTGTTCTGAAAAACTTCAATTTTTGATAAATAGTGAAACCACTAAGTGGTAGTTAAATAACTGATTTCTCATTTAAATGAAATATTACCACTTCTGTGATTTGATTTTCAAAAATCCGACATACATGGTTGTCATTAAGAAGTAAAATGTGGTTCAATGAGATTAAAATAAATTTTTGGTGAATAGTAACTTTTAAGTTCTTAATCACGATTAGAGGTAATTAGTGTAGTTTAAGGTACAAATAATGTTTTAATAATATGAGATGAGCATGACACTTGTCCTACTCCTATTGGATGAGTCATGGCCGACCAAGACAACCCATGGGTCAACTTGGGGACCCCATGGAGCCACTTTAGTTGGAAAATGACATTAATATATATTTATTTAATGTTAAAATTAAATTGACACAAATATGAGTTGTTTTACTAAAACAGTTTTTAAGTGGGGTTACACAAGTCCAAATTTTGATTATAAATATTCATTAGAAAGCTAAAAAGATTTCCTACATCATAGTATTTTTTTTATAATTTTTAGACATTAAATAAATTAAATTATTTATGACATCATTATGATGCGGCGATGACCTCATTATTTAACGATTTAAATAAAATGAGAAGATAATGCAAAATCCAAGGCTTACACTTGTCCAAAGCCTATTAGATGAAGAGATTTCGAACCCTTATCACCTTAGCCACGAATTATATAAGTGTGGGACCTTTAGAATCCGAAAAGCATTGTATAATAATGTAACATTTCAATCTTTCCAAAAGAGCCCCTCCTCTCCTCTTATAAAAGGCCCCCACCTCTACCACCTTATTCACACTTTCAAGCCCTTTGGTTCGGCCAACCTCTGCCCAAATAATCTCCCAACTTCTCTCCCTTCATCCTAGAATCTTTACTTTAGTCAGAAAGCCATCCTAAGGAGTCCTTTTGATCAAATCAAAAGAAGAACCCGAAGAAGAGGTAACATTTTCATCACCCTCTTTCAAGTTTCTTTCTTCTTCCACTCCCTCTTTGTTTATTATTTCAATTCTAAAATTATAACTCCAGTATCTTCTATATACTGTGATGTTATTATAAATATGGAACAACCATATTCAGTATTCTACCCATCATTTGAATGACATGTCACCATACGTGCGTACGTACGGCTTACCGTCTCCACGTCGTGGTGTAATTGTTATTCAATATATTATTATTTAGATGGGTATAATAATGATATGTAATTCATGTAAATAATAAATATAACATGATAATGATTCTGTATATAAGATATACTATCCAATTATATATTATTTTAATATCAAAATAATGATATTGTCGCTCGTGCGTACGTACAGACTACCGTCTCCACGAACGCGATGAGATTCATTCTCCGTCGTATCCATTCAAGTATAATTATCATTTGATGATTTAAAAATAATGTTTAAGGACATGATATCATTCTGGATATGAATAAGATACAACCTATCCATGAAAAACACGACTTACGTAACAAAACATATAAAAGAAAACGAGTAAGTTAACACCCGAAACAACGATAAATCTAAGATATTGTTAACAAAGCAATGTTAAAAGATCATATATGATATCATATGAATGTATATGATTCTTGTATAATTTAATAACAATTATTTCACCATTATACAGGAGGTTAACCTACCCCAACCAAGGAAAAGTACAAGGTAAGAGTTTACTTCACAACCTCTTCATTATCCAAGGTTGTTTATACATAATTATCTACTGGGACCTCGTTATCATCCACATCCATGTTTCTTCAAAATGTATTTCAAAACATTTTTATTATTTACAAGAATATGGGTTAAAGTCATTTATACCCTTTTTGACTTTTTATAAGAGGAATCTTTCTGTCGTTTTCAAAACAAGGTCCTTTTTAACCTTTTCGACAGAATTGAGGTAAGAATGTTTTTTTTAACTTATACGATGGGTGCGGTTATTTTCCGCCGTTATAAAATCTTCAAAGCTTTCCTTACAAGCTTATAAGAATATTTTCAAGAAAATGTTTTGTTTTATATGGCTCTTAAATGATTTCAAAAATAGAAAGAGATATTTCTCTAAAAAGTGTTTTGATTTCATCTATGTCAACATCCTTTGATAGATTTTACGCTTATTTGAAGTTGATTTATTATAATACAAAACTTCTATATTGTATTGAAGGTTTTGTGATATGTTTGACTGTGGATGTGCTATTTTATACCATTCATAGTTTATGGTGAAATTATTGACATTTCGTATGCTAGTTTTAATACGAATGTTTATGTTATGTTTAAACCTTTTCATATGGGAATGCATTGGACTTAATATGTGACGGGTGGAGCCCGCTATAGCTCCTCGATGCATCGGTAGGTCTCATGAGACAAACTAGTGTCTTGGCACAAGGCCTTGACAAAATCTTATTTGTAGTCTTGGCACGAGGCCTTGGCTATGTGGTTATGATAGTCTGGCATTATGCATTCCAACATTATGAAAGTGGTTAGTGATTTTGCATGTGATTATTCGATTAGTAGAATATCCGTGTGAATGAGTAAATGACATTATTTCATTTTACTTTTGCCATATTATGTTGATGTTCAAGTTTAAAAGGCTTTTGTTTTAGTTATACATTGCCTTAAATGTTTATTCTTATTTATGAAAGTTTCCGCTATATTGTTATCCTTACTGGGCATTTGAGCTCACCCCTTTTCTATGTTTTATTTTTCCCAGGAAGTGAAGAAGTAAATTATGAATGACCTGCAGGGATATTATGAGGGGATAATAGTGTGGACTGTGGAGACATTATGTTGTTGTAGTAGTTTTTCATTTTATGATGTAATGTAAAACTTATGAATATATCTGGTGTTTCCAAGGCTACTAAACCAATCGGTCTTTCGAGATTTGATCTTTCTTGTGATCATGCCAATGTTATGTAATAATGCACCGACTCTGGGTAACTAGGGTCGGGGCGTTACATATAGAGGATATAATACATTTTTGTTTCAAATCCTTAAGTTAATAGCACACATATAAATAAACGAGTACAATCACTGCCTATGACAAGGTCCAGTCCCACAATCTGGTGTGTGAATGGAACACCTGTGTCGAGATCACCGACCTCTGTGCTGGGGTGGAGTATGATGAGCTAGATAGGGATCATCCTCGGTTGGTGTAACCTCATATGTCTAATTCTCTATCTGTGACTCATCGGGAGGAGGTGGCATATGGATTTCATCATGTGCACCTGATCCTTCACCAATTGCGTAAGTGGAAGGACCTATCATCATCTGTCAGGAAACCATAAGGCTTGTGAAGGCTCGAACATGAAAGGTGGAGACATGAAAAATGACCCCTGATACGAGCTAAGATCGTATATATATAGGGAAAATTGTGGATATACTGACTGTATAAATGGATCCCATGCCACTAGGTGCACATACACAATCATTTAAGGTTGGACTACTAGAGGTGCAAACTCTACCTCTGGTACAGGTGAGGTCTCATCTACAGCATGACGCAGTCTACGTCATCGCCATAATGGATCCTCAATATTGGAAACTACTGGAGGAGGTTCCTAATCAGAATCTACTCTCTTTGGTAAGGAACAAAATCTCCATGAGGTGGACGATCAAAGATAATATCGTGTAGAACATGATACACATGCATCATCCCCTGTGCTGCAACATGGTAAGTTGCTTGGCTAAAAACCTCCCCCTCCTATGGAGCAAACATGTGATTAATATGCTATAGTAGAGTATGCTGTAAAGAGATTCAAAATGAATTAAAAAAAGTAAAACAAACATACTAATGGAAATTTATTAACTTACCAGATCCTGGATCCCTCTACCATGTGGAGTAAGATACAATATATACTTCAGTCTTTACCATAGATCATACTCGATCCGCTCTGCTAGAGGAAATCACATAGTACACATACCATTGATATAAAATGACACTCGTTTATCCCAAAGGTCCAGATACTCTACATGTTGTCAGTGCTAGTCGACATCCTGCCTCCCTGTCTGCTTCATGGAATAAAGTGCTACTAACAGTCTTGGTGGAAATGGAATACGCTAAACAAATCCAAACTGACACATGAATCTATCAGGTTGGTGCCACTAAATAATATGAAATTGAATAAGAGTCACTATAGCCATGGAATCATGAATTCCATCAGTGCAGTATGCAGGCGAATAGTTTAATAGATCCCAATATGGAAGCCATGCAATCTGAAATGACATGTGACATTTGTTAAATTTTTTTTACTAAAAACCAAAAAATATAATATTATGAAATTGATTAGTCAAGGAAAGACTGTATATAATTACATCTGTGGGTACCAAACTGTCCAACATGAGACAATATCCATCCAATTTGTGCCTTAGTGTCTTAAAAAAGTGGTTTTCCTAACTCCACCTATAACATACAACATAGAAAGTGATAAATAATAAGAAATTAAATTTAATAACGCACAACAACATAAGAAAACAATAAAGATGAGTGATCATACCAGTGTCCACATGGAGCATCATGCCACACATCTATATAAATCTTCTAACCATCAATAATAAGGGAGATGGGAGGGATGCACTCTCATGCCCACAACTGGATAAGGATGACACATCCTCCAAGATCGGTGTGATCTGATTGGAATGCCATGCATAATTCTCTATAAGTATGTTTCAAGCATGTAGATCCCTAGATATATCTCCCAGCCTGATCAAAATCCTCCAGTAGCCCCGAATACATCACGTGGACATGCATACCAGAGTGATCAGTGCACATTTGTAACATTCCAACCCTCTTACCAACAAACCAGTAGCCAGACTGGTGGGTCACATGGCCTCAAGCATGTCTCCTCGTATACTAGAGGCTTCCGATTAGTAGCGAGGGTCTCGGGAGGTGATAGTGGGGAGACTATACCCTCTTACCAAAGACCCACAACAGTATCATCATATAATAAACAATAGATAGTAGCAAAAACAGTAAATAAATAAAGACAAAATAGTGGAAGACAAATAATATAATAACTATATTAAAAGTGGCCAATGCCAGTTTATACATATCATGTTTGATGGATGATGATACATAACTGAAAACAGTAAATATACAACATGCTTTACGATTTAGAACAATACATGACTCAAATAAAAAAAATAACTAAAAATCCCTAAGGTGATCTCTATGAGCATCCCGAGCTTCAACTCATTCCTTTGCTCCTAACTCCTCAGGTACAAACAACACAACATAAACAACCAACCAGGATCCACAGTCCTGCGAACAAGAGAGTATACTCAGGTACCCCAGTGAAATGGAATCCTGAGAAGGGTGTGAGATATAAATCTCAATAGGTTGGCACCCACGGTGTTTAGGCCAATCTAGACAGTGTGACATAAATTAAATCAGTGTACATGTATATCATATTAACAAAAAAGATGAATAAATAAGTAAAACACCACCCGTCTAGGTTTCTAAGGGACACCTAATGGCTATACCAGCTTTGGCTCATTGCCGAGATAAGCACATAATCATGTAACTATATATATATAGTATATATAGATACATACTTATATATATATACACATAAATATATTTCCTGGAGTGGACCGGGATGTAACACATAGGAATCCGACAACCAGTCTATGAGCTAATAAGCTATACTCATGTGGTAGTAAGCCCGACACTGATGCAAGGGAGTGTTGAGTTGCTATGCTCATCAGAACTCCCTTACCATAATTTCAATATCGATTTAAAGGAGCATAGGGTCTCCATGCTCATAGGACCTCCCTTACCATCATTCTCATCATTTATATAAAGGAGCGTAGAGTTTTCATTCTCATCGGACCTCCCTTACCACCATTCTCAATATCGATGTAAGGAGCATTGAGTCTCCATGATCATAAGACCTCCATAAAATCATTTTCAAGGAGCATTGAGTCGCTATGCTCATCATTTTTCCTTAAAATTATTTCATATCTATAACTGGTATGGGGAATTACCTCCCATCCATACTTGTTTATATAGTTCATTATATAGCATAATCATATCATGATTCAAGCCATGAGGCATTACCTCTCATGTTTTTAATTATCCATATTTAATCCCATTTCAAGGAATCCATTTCATTTAAACCATTTAATATAAGGAAAGAGATTAATTATGACTAAACCATTTAATAAAGGCATTCCATTTAGTATAATCCACCCTACTCAAGGTCATCTAACTCAATTTTCCTAAACATGGAAAATTGGTCTACATGATACAAGTTCCAAGGAAGGTGACATGGTTATTTTATTAAAATGATGCCACTATATCATTTAAGTCATCCTAATCAAATTTATTCACCTTAACCAATTCAAGAACTAAATTAAAACATAGAAATTCCACTTCTAAGGTCCACAAAAAAATTCATGGAAACAACTCAAATGCACACTTGGGAAATTCCAAGTCCAAAGGGACCATATACCCATGGGGTGTCTTGGGTTCATTGGAACACACACGAGACAAGTGCTACTTAATTTTAAAGACAAGCCAAACTATGCACTTAGAAGGTGTATTGGTTACATGAACAATTTTAATGAAAAAGGGGAAAATCATTTCATATCCTCAATGAAGGCTAGGTCTCAACATGATATATACCAAACATAACATCAAGGTATAAACAAGGAACCAAGGCAATAAATCAGGAAAACATAAAATTCTACCTCCTACTTTTTATCTTGAAGACAATGAACCTTTTTTGGAGGGGTTTTATTATAAAATCATGATATTTCTTATCAAACAAATCATTTAGGTTAATCACACTTCATATTCAAGAAACATAATGAAATTTATCAAGAAGCATTTTAGAATAAACACCCCTCAAGTGAAACCAAAGAAAGCAAGATACAATTAGCAGAAAATTAATTAATTATTGATTTCTTTAAATTAAAAGGGCAAGGAAAGGGATCCTACCTCAAGAAGTAGACCAAGCCGAATCTCGGCACTTGTCAGATTTGGCAGAGACCACTCAAAACCACCCCACACTCGCACACACATACACTTACACACACATACACCACACACACACACACATGCTTTAATACAAGGCATTTATTCCCCTCTCCATGAGTTAATAAGTACGAGGAAGATATATATATATATATACATATATATACATACCTATGTATGTGTGTGAGTGGCTTCACAGACAATCAAAACTCACTACAACAAATACTAGAACCATAAAAACATAGAGGCAAGGTTCAACGCACCTCAATAAAATTACCAGGAAGCCATAAACACCTTAAGACCTTAAAATAGAAGCTGTGAACCAAGCAATGGATAAATAACCTCACCTCATATGGTGGTGAAAAACTGAAATGACCCAATCCGCTTCACCTTTGGCGGTGGATGTCGGAATACGCAGGAACATGACCTGGGAGAGGCACCACACACCCTAAATTCAGAACAAAACAAAAAATAAGATCAAACCTAACCTTAGAGTTTTCGGATAAGCATGAGGGGTGATGGGGATACCTCAAATCACCTGGAAATGGAATGAAAAGAGGGGATAAAATCTTACCTCACCGGATCAAAGGAGAACCGTGAAGAAATAAGGTGAAAATACCGGATAGAGAGGGAGTTGAGTAGAGATGTGTCGCACAACCAAGGGGAACCCCCAGGGGGTGCGTCACGCTCAGGTAAGGAGGGGGGGGGGGTGAGGGTAGATTGGGTTTTATGTTTTTATTTCATCTTATTTTAATTTAATTCAAAATCCTAAAATAGGGTATAACACACAATTTGACCCGCACAGTTTTCCAAACTGTGCGCAAATCATGACGTGAACTGTACGAGGATATTACCTCCAAAAGAACACCATGCGGGCTATGTGAATGGTTTGAAAAACCATTCACAACCCATTCAGACCACCACCTCCCCCTTTGAACAAGGATTCACAGTTTCCTGTAGTTGGCCGCATGATTTTAGACAAACCATGTACCCTTTGTAGCCTCTCTAAACCAAATTTTCAGGGTTAAACACTCCCAAACTTCTTGATCCACATGAGAAACTTCTCAGGACTTTACCCAAGTCCAAAAACATCACTTAAAAAGGTCCCAACTCTCAGAACACCATTCCAAAGTTTGGTTAAAAAATGGCCCGTTCATTAAATTTAAAAGGTAAAAAACCTTAACATTTTAGTCTAGTTCAAAACATGGATATTTACAATAGTGTATCTCTAATGATACACAAGATATATGAATGATCATGATGCATGATAGTCTACTCATCAGTGTCAGTAGTTAATTGGATGAGCCCATAAGGGGAGCTGCGAATCTAGGTCTTCCCTTGTCGCCTTCTTCTTCCTCCATCTAGGGTTTGTCTGTGACCTTCCTATCCGACATTTCCTCAGTGCGTTCTCGGTGCGGGGGTGTTTTGAAACGGTTCTTCGGGTTTGGATGTCTGGCGTTGCAGCGATGGAGCTGGTTTCTCACGGGTTGTCTTCGGTCCTGGTCGATAGGCATCACGGTGACAGTGAGGCTCGAGATCTGGCCTTTTGCGGTAGGGTGGTCACATTTTCGGTCATCCTCGACATGATGGTCAGGCTCCTGGGATTTTGCGACGGTGCGACATGGTCCTTCAGGCTCGGCTGTCTGGCATCATGGCGATGGCGGTGGTCGCGTGGTATCGAGATTCAGCTGCAGAATTGGTTGTCTTGCGCTGTGGAGAAGGAGTTTGGTCCGATCTTCTGTTGCAGGGCGGTCGAGTTTCATCTTCCTCAGCGGCTCCAGCTTGGTGGTCAGGATTCGGGTCTTCTGTAGTGGTTTCCAGGCCTGGGGTCCGGCAATGGGTGGTCTGATCGGGTCCCTGGGCTGCGACGGGATTCTGGTCCTTTGCAATGTTGGGGTCTGACCCCGTCTTCAGTTGGGCCATGGCTTGGTTTTCGGGCTCCTGGTCTGCGGTGATGGATGGTCCTCATCCGATCTTCCACGTCAATGTTGAGATCTTCCGCATCGTGCTCCGGTAGGGTGAGTGCTCTGGGTGGCTTGTTGCGGCTCCTCTGTGAGGTTTTGATGGTGGCGACGGGATTTGTTATAGCACCCCGCCTTTTTAATACATAGCTTTTCATTACATTTTACATACAGAGGATCTTTAAAGTCTAGTGTCTTGGAAATCAGGAACTTAATACATGACGAAAAAAACATTCTTCTTAAAAACTTGAAAGGCTTATTCATTGTTCATCCTAAGTTCATTACAACATCTCATAACCTGGGAGCATACATCAAAGGAAAGGGTGAGCAGAAGGCCCAGTAAGGGAAACAAGAGAAACATTTTACATGTGAACTTGAGATACATCAATAAAGTCAGGATAAATAACTTTAAGGCATGAGAAAGTGATCATGAGGCATATCATAATAAAAATAAAGTGTTTCATAACTTGAAGATGTGGCTACAAAATTTAACTTAGAAAATCATTTCTGTATCACCAAGGTCCATCCCCAAGGCGTCCTTAAAAAAATTACCAAGGTTATTCACCAAGGTATCGTTAAAAATGGTCATCTCTAGAGATTAAGTATTTACCCAATGCATTGAAGCGCTATCAGGGAACACACTTAATTTGTATTTATTATCACATGAGACACATATATCATCATCAAAAATTTCATAAATAACCCATATAGCATAAAATAAATGGGTTTCATTTCATAATCATAACATTTTAAAAACTGCTTTAAAAGACATGAACTTTATGTCACTTTAAACCCACGAAAATGGAAAGCGGGTTTCATGTATGTAACTCCCAGAATTTAAAATGGAACATTTTGGTATATATGTGAATACCCATGTATAATAATGATTTTTGAGTATTCACTTAATAAAATAAAAGAATTTGAGAAAAAGAGAGAGACATTTTGAGATGAAAATTCGACAGCATAACGGCTGTGTTGCAGGGTTTTAGAAAATATTGAAAAGAGAGGGGACATGGGTCACCCACTAATAAATGATACGTAAAACAGTATAGGGACATAATATTAAGTATATAAGAACATGGTAATGAAATTTTAATGACATACCATATAAAATGAAAAACTTGAAAGGAAGACAAAAATAAGATTTCTCTTATGAAAATTTGGCAGCCTAATGGCGTCACTTAAAACTTCAAAAAATGAATTGATGAGATCAAATAGAGTTTCTACTCATATGAAAATAAAGATTACATTATTATGGATATAGATATCATACCCTAACATAAGAAAAATTAACTCGAAAGACTTGACATTAAAATAGAACTTTGAAAATGAGAAGGGTGAAAGAATCCCTTACAAAAATTCTGCAGCCTAATTGCGCCACTAAAACATTCATAAAATGAAATGATGAGAGTAAGATGGGGTCTCTAATAATATGAACATGAAGAGTTCAGTAATATTAATATAAAAGAACACCCCCAACATAATAACATGGGGCTTAAAAGAAATGACATAAACGAGAGCACTTGAAAAGAAAGATAGAGGTATGATCCCTTACCTTGAAGAGTAACATCGAAAGCTTGAAGTCGGGATCTTGGAAGGATTGAGGGAACCTTGGGAGGACTCCTTGGGAGGTAAAGAGACCAGAACTTCGTTGGGGAGGATTTGGAAATGAAATGAATGAGGAAGAGGCTTGGTATTTATAGGAGAAGTGAGGGGACAAAGCATTAATTGCCAAGGGACACCTCATCGGTGGTATTGGAAAAACCATGGGCTTGCCCATGGTATTTTCCCATGGTATTGGCCACTTGGGACACCTCATACCTTATATTACTATTCATAAGTCGACCAGAATTATTACATAATTATTACATTCTTAATGATGTCATTAAACACCCGAAACTCAAAAACTGTATTTTCACTATTCACTGAAAATTCAACTTTCTCAGAAAAATCCCAAAATTTCACCTTAAACAAATATTGATGCTCTAATTTCAAAAATGAACTCCATTTTATGAAAATAATTTTTTAAATATTTTTAATTTAATTTTTAAATAAAAACACTATTCACTAAAAATTCAACTGTTTCAGAAAAATCCCAAAAATTCACCTTAACCAAATATCGATGTACTGATTTCAAAAATGAACTCTATTTTATGAAAATAGTTTTCTAAATATTTTTAATTTAATTTTTAAATAAAAAACACTATTCACCCAAAAAAACTAATACTTAACCATTAATTTCTGAAATAGTTATTTGCCTATTTTATTGAATCACATTACTTAATCAAGGTGCCTAAATTATATTAATACTCTCTTTAAGTGAGATTACTAATCCATTTGGTCACATTACTAATCCTAAGAGTAAAATCACTATTCATAATTTATTATTCACAAAAAATTAAGTTGATCTTATTAGATTCTAAATTTCGTACTAAACACATATCCAGAAGACAATTTTTTGAAAATCATTACACATCATTAATTATTTAAGGATTACATAAATATTTTAAAATATCCACTTTTTTAAAAAATTTATCAATAATATGCATACTATATTTATCCGGACATTTGAAAATTCACAAACTTCACCATAAGAAGAAATCAGAATTTTTATTTAAATCAAAGGATTACACAAGGCAGTTACGGTCTCGTTACATAGCCCCTTATAACACCAGCATAGGAACTAAGAGTATGGTGTGCTAGGGTGATAGAATCTTGGGGCGACTTGGACGACATTGCCCGAGTAGTCATTTCTATCAGCTTGAAATTATCACGAAGGCGATTCCGTTCCAGATTCACATGATGAAGTTCGGCTTGGGTTTGGTCCAAAGAAAAGCCCAAAGGTGCTACCTCCTTCCTGAGTTCCATCAAATGAGCTTCGATCGGCCCGAGACTACTGGATGTGGCCATCTAATCTTCTTTCTATATTAATTAATCAAGATCACTTGTATTTATAGACAATAATCGCAACATTTAGTTTCCAACAGTCATATTGACCAACAGTCATATAACAGTCGAAACCCAACGGTCTTATTTTAATTATACTCATTTTATTAAATGAAATAGTTTTGTTGAGTATAAAATAAAATAACACACAAAGTTAGGAAACAAAATTTATTCAAAATTTCGGGTCGTTACAATCTTCCCCCCTTAAGAAATTGCATCCTCGCAATTTTAAAATTGGGCTTGGAAATTTCGTTGAAAGTCCCACATCGGAAAAAGAGTCAGTAAAACTATTACTTTAAAAGAAAGGAAGGGAAGTAAAAAGGTCACCTGAGTTAACCCATACTAGGATTCCATGTAGGAAAACATGGATATGGAAGAGAAAACGAAGGGTCAAGTTCTGATGGAGAGTGATAAAAAACATGATTAGGAGAAAATTAACCACAAGAATATCACAAACTTAAGATGTGTTAAAGGGTCTTGATTACCCAGTAGGAAACGTAAACCAACAACGTTTTTGTTTTACGTTCCTTTTCATAATTTTGAGGAATTCATTTACTACATAGAATAAAAACACAAGGAAATATACTTACCTTTAAGTAGAGTTTCATCCCTTAATAAGTTTCCACCAAGACTAATCTTTTCTCCAAACAACGAGCATTAAAAAAGACTTGGTCTCATCAAAAGCCCAAGAATCATCTTCTAGAGAATCACATAATCCACAAAAGAATAACTATATTTTTCCCTTGTCTTTAGTCATCAAATAAAACTAAAAAGGCAAGTACGAGATCATATAATCCCCCAAAAGGATAATCCTCTATAAAAATAAATACGACTATTAATATCCAAAATTCAACAAAAGTACCCAAAGTTCCAAAAAAACCATTCAATACACAACTATCCTTAAAGTTCTTAAGAATAATCCAAACTAATATTGGAACCCAAAACTCAGAAGGATTTAATCACATAATCTTCCCCAATAAATCTTAAAATTTATCTACAAATAACATCAACTACTATTAAAGTCTCATACTAAAGTGTAATTAACCTATTCACATATTCTCTATGCTAGGTTCATCATTTTCCAGAAATCACCCAAATCACCATATGTCCACAATAAATACATAAATTCTTAAAAAAAATTCAACCATTCCTCCTCAATTTAAATCCTATAGTATTTTATTTCCCTTAGGCATATAGTACTCCAAAAGAGAAAACATCTTCCAAAATAACCTTTATCATTTGATCAACAAATCATTTTCCTATACAAAGGATATCCATTTGATAAAACATAAGTTTCCAAATCAACTTATTCTTGATCCATAAAAATAGTAGGTGCATTAGTCAGTCCGAAGGGCATAAAAACAAACTCATAATGCCCATATCTTGATCGAAATGCAGTTTTTGGAATATCATCATTCTTCACCCTCAATTGATGATAACCAGAACAAAGATCAATCTTAGAGAAGAATTGAGCCCCATGAAGCTGGTCAAATAAGTCATCAATTCTTGGAAGATAGTATTTTTTCTTCACTATGATCCCATTCAGTTCTCTATAATCAATGCATAGCCGTATCGATCCATCCTTCTTCTTCACAAAGAGAACAGGTGCTCCCCAAGGAGACACACTTGGTCGGATAAACCCCTTATCCAAAATATCTTGGAGTTATTTATTTAATTCATATAGCTCCACATTTTCCATCCTATAGGGGGTCTTTGACATCAGATGAGATCCAGGTACGAGTTCAATGGAGAACTCTACCTCTCTTTCTGGGGGAGGTCCGGGTAACTCCTTAGGAAATACGTCAACGTATTCCTAGACGATGGGGACATTTTCTAAAAGAATAAATACTTTGTGAGAAACTTATTTCATTTACGAATCTTTTAACTAAAAAGGATTTTATGTCTTAAAACTTCATGCTTAGACAATTACATTTTTCTATAATTCCTTCATAATGATTCATAAAAATATTGCGATTAACCATACATATCCCCCGGGAGTGTCGTAACCAAGAGTGCTGCAAGGCCCGTTGTCGTGTACCAGTCCCTGTTCGAGTCTAGCTCAAAGTGGTGTTTTCGGGTTTTACCCCTATGTACATCTGTGCCAAAGCCACCTCTACCTGCTCGTATCCAAATAGGGATGTATTTGTTTGATAAACCACTAACTCTATACTCACCAAAATACCAGGAAGTTTTCCTATATTTAAACTTTTCTATAGGTTTATTACTAAGGTTTTCATAGCCTAATTTATATAAATAACTAAACTATCCTTTGATACCAACTATATCATCCTTTTTAATACATAACTTTTCATTACATTTTACATACAAAGGATCATTAAAGTCTAGTGTCTTGGAAATCAGGAACTTAATACATGACGACAAAAACATTCTTCTTAAACACTTGAAAGGCTTCTTCATTGTTCATCCTAAGTTCATTACAACATCTCATAACCTAGGAGCATACATCAAAGGAAAGGGTGAGCAGAAGGCCCAGTAAGGGAAACAAGAGAAACAATTCACATGTGAACTTGAGATACATCAATAAAGTCATGATAAATAAATTTAAGGCATGAGAAAGAGATCATGAGGCATATCATAATAAAAATAACGTGTTTCATAACTTGAAGATGTGGATATGACATTTAACTTAGACAATCATTTCTGTATCACCAAGGTCCATCCCCAAGGTGTCATTAAAAAAATTACCAAGGTTATTCACAAAGGTATCGTTAAAAATGGTCATCTCTAGAGATTAAGTCTTTACCCAATGCATTGGAGCGCTATTAGGGTGCACCCTTAATTTGTCTTTATTATCATGTGATCTACATATATCATCATCAAAAATATCGTAAATAACCCATATATCATAAAAGAAATGGGTTTCATTTCATAATCATAACATTTTAAAAACTGCTTTAAAGACATGATCTTTATGCCACTTTAAACCCACAGAAATGGAAAGTGGGTTTCATGTATGTAACTCACAGAATTTAAAATGTAAAATTTTGATATATATATGAATACCCCTGTATAATAAAGAGTTTTTAGTATTCACTTAATAAAATAAAAGAATTTGAGAAAAAGAGAGAGACATTTTGAGACGAAAATTCGGCAGCATAACGGCTGTGTTGCAAGGTTTTAGAAAATATTGAAAAGAGAGGGGCCATGGGTCACCCACTCATAAATGATACATAAAAAAGTATAGAGACAAAATATTAAGTATATAAGAACATGGTAATGAAATTTGAAGGACATACCATATGAAATGAAAACTTGAAAGGAAGACAAAAATAAGATTTCTCTTATGAAAATTCGGCAAACTAATGGCGTCACTTAAAACTTCAAAAAATGAATTGATGAGATCAAATAGGGTTTATCCTCATATGAACATAAAGAGTAAAGTATGATGGATATAGATATAATACCCCAACATAAGAAAAATTAACTCGAAATACTTGACATTAAAATAGAACTTTGAAAATGAGAAGGGTGAATGAATCCCTTACAAAAATTTGGCAGCCTAACGACGCCACTTAAACATTCATAAAATGAAATGATGAGAGTAAGATGGGGTCTCTAATCATATGAACATGAAAATTAAAGTAATATTAATATAAAATAACACCCCCAACATAAGAACATGGGGCTTAAAAGAAATGACATAAACGAGAGTACTTGAAAAGAAAGAGAGGTATGATCCCTTACATTGAAGAGTAACTTCGAAATCTTGAAGGTCGGGACCTTGGAAGGATTGAGGGAACCCTGGGAGGACTCCTTGGGAGGTAAAGAGAACAGAACTTCATTGGGGAGGATTTGGAAATGAAATGAATGAGGAAGAGGCTTGGTATTTATAGGAGAAGTGAGGGGACAAAGCATTAATTGCCAAGGGACACCTCATTGGTGGTATTGGAAAAACCATAGGCTTGACCATGGTATTTTCCCATGGTATTGGCCACATGGGACACCTCATACCTTATCTTACTATTCATAAGTCGACCAGAATTATTACATAATTATTACATCCTTAATGATGTCATTAAACACCCAAAACTCAAAACCTGTATTTTCACTATTCACCGAAAATTCAACTTTCTCAGAAAAATCCCAAAATTTTACCTTAAAAAAATATCGATGCTCTGATTTCAAAAATGAACTCCATTTTATGAAAATAATTTTCTAAATATTTTTAATTTAATTTTTAAATAAAAATACTATTCACTGAAAATTCAACTGTTTCAGAAAAATCCCAAAAATTCACCTTAACCAAATATCGATGCTCTGATTTCAAAAATGAACACCATTTTATGAAAATAGTTTTCTAAATTTTTTAAATTTAATTTTTAAATAAAAAACACTATTCACCCAAAAAAACTAATACTTAACCAATAATTTCTGAAACAGTTATTTGCCTATTTTATTGAATCACATTACTTAATCAAGGTGCCTAAATTATATTAATACTTTCTTTAAGCGAGATTATTAATCCATTTGGTCACATTACTAATCCTAAGCATAAAATCACTATTCATAATTTACTATTCACAAAAAATTAAGTTGATCTTATTAGATTCTAAATTTCGTACTGAACACATATCCAGAAGACCATTTTTTGAAAATAATTACACATCATTAATTATTTAAGGATTACATAAATATTTTAAAATATCCCCTTTTTTCCAAAATTCATCAATAATATGCATACTATATTTATCTGAACATTTGAAAATTCACAAACTTCACCATAAGAAAAAATCACAATTTTTATTTAAATCAAAGGATTACACAAGGCAGTTACGGTCTCGTTACATAGCCCCTCATAACACCAGCATAGGACCAAAGAGTAAGGTGTGCTAGGGTGATAGAATCTTGGGGCGGCTTGACCAACATTTCCTGAATAGTCATTTCTATCAGCTTGAACTTCTCGCGAAGACGATTCCCTTCTAGATTCACACGATGAAGTTCATCTTGGGTTTGGTTCAGAGAAAATCCCAAAGGTGCTACCTCCTTCCCGAGTTCCGTTAGATGGGCTTCAATCAGCCCGAGACTACAGGATGGGGCCATTGAATCTTCTTTCTATATTAATTAATCAATATCACTTGTATTTATAGACAATAATCGCAACATTTAGTTTTCAACAGTCATATTGACAAACAATCATATAACAGTCAAAACCCAATAGCCTTATTTTAATTATACTCATTTTATTAAATGAAATAGTTTTGGTGAGTATAAAATAAAATAACACACAAAGTTAGGAAACAAAATTTATTCAAAATTTAGGGTCGTTAAAATCTTCCCCCCTTAAGAAATTGCGTCGTCACAATTTTAAAATTGGGCTTGGAAATTTCATTGTAAGTCCCACATCGGAAAAAGAGTAAGTAAAACTATTACTTTAAAAGAAAGGAAGGGAAGTACAAAGGTCACCCGAGTTAACACATACTAGGATTCCATGTAGGAAAACATAGATATGGAAGAGAAAACAAAGGGTCAAGTTCTGATGGAGAGTGATAGAAAACATGATTAGGATAAAATTAACCACAAGAAGATCACAAACTTAAGATGTGTTAAACGGTCTTTGATTACCCAGTAGGAAACGTAAACCAACAACATTTTTGTTTTACGTTCCTTTTCATAATTTTTAGGAATTCATTTACTACATAGAATAAAAACATAAGGAAATATACTTACCTTCAAGTAGATTTTTATCCCTTAATAAGTTTCCACCAAGAATAATCTTTTCTCCAAACAATGAGCATTAAAAAAATACTTGGTCTCATCAAAAGCACAAAAATCATCTTCTAGAGAATCACATAATCCACAAAAGAATAACTATATTTTTCCCTTGTCTTTAGTCATCAACTAAAACTAAAAATGTTAGTACGAGATCATATAATCCCCCAAAAGGATAATCCTCTATAAAAAGAAATATGACTATTAATCTCCAAAATGCAACAAAAGTACCCAAAGTTCCAGAAAGACCATTCAATACACAACCATCCTTAAAGTTCTTAAGAATAATCCAAACTAAGATTGGAACCCAAAAATCAGAAGGATTTAATCACATAGTCTTCCCCAATAAATCTTAACATTTATCTCCAAATAATGTCAACTACTATTAAAGTCTCATACTAAAGTGTAATTAACCTATTCACATATTCTCTATGCTAGGTTCATCATTTTCCAGAAATCACCCAAATCACCATATGTCCACAATAAATACATAAATTCTTATTAAAATTCAACCATTCCCCCTCAATTTAAATCTTGTAGTATTTTATTTCCCTTAGGCATATAGTACTCCAAAAGAGAAAAAATCTTCCAAAATAACCTTTATCATTTAATCATTAAATCATTTTCCTATATAAAGGATATCCATTTGATAAAACATAAGTTTCCAAAATCAACTTATTCTTGATCCATACAAATAGCAGGTGCATTAGTCAGTCCGAAGGGCATAAAAACAAACTCATAATGCCCATATGTTGATCGAAATATAGTTTTTGGAATATCATCATTCTTCACCCTCATTTGATGATAACCATAATGAAGATAAATCTTAGAGAAGAATTGAGCCCCATGAAGTTGGTCAAATAAGTCATCAATTCTTGGAAGAGAGTATTTGTTCTTCACTGTGATCCCATTCCATTCTCTATAATCAATGCATAGCCGCATTGATCCATCCTTCTTCTTCACAAAGAGAACAGGTGTTCCCCAAGGAGACACACTTGGTCGGATAAACCCCTTATCCAAAAGATCTTGGATTTCTTTCTTTAATTCCTATAGCTCCACATTTTCCATCCTATAGGGGGTCTTTGACATTGGATGAGATCCAGGTACGAGTTCAATGGAGAACTCTACCTCTCTTTCTAGGGGAGGTCCGGGTAACTCCTTAGGAAATACGTCAACGTATTCCTAAATGATGGGGACATTTTCTAAAAGAATAAATCCTTCGTGAGAAACTTATTTCATTTACGAATCTTTTTACTAAAAAGGATTTTATGTCTTAAAACTTCATGCTTAGACAATTACATTTTTCTATAATTCCTTCATAATGATTCATAAAATGCTTGCGATTAACCAAACATATCCACTGGGAGTGTCGTAACAAAGAGTGCAGCAAGGCTCGTTGTCGTGTACCGGTCCCCGTTCGAGTCTAGCTCAAAGTGGTGTTTTCGGGTTTTACCCCTATGTACATCTGTGCCAGAGCCACCTCTACCTGCTCGTATCCAAACATGGATGTATTTGTTTGATAAACCACTAACTCTATACTCACCAAAATACCAGGAATTTTTCCTATATTTAAACTTTTCTATAGGTTTCATCCTAAGGTTTTCACAGCCTAATTTCCATAAATAACTAAACTATCCTTTGATACCAACTATAGCATTCTGCCTTTTTAATACATAACTTTTCATTACATTTTACATACAGAGGATCTTTAAAGTCTAGTGTCTTGGAAATCAGGAACTTAATACATGATGACAAAAACATTCTTCTTAAACACTTGAAAGTATTCTTCATTTTTCATCATAAGTTCATTACAATATCTCATAACCTAGGAGCATACATCAAAGGAAAGAGTGAGCAGAAGGCCCAGTAAGGGAAACAAGAGGAACATTTTACATGTGAACTTGAGATACATCAATAAAGTCATGATAAATAACTTTAAGGCATGAGAAAGAGATCATGAGGCATATCATAATAAAAATAAAGTGTTTCATAACTTGAATACATGGATAAAACATTTAACTTAGACAATCATATCCGTATCACCAAGGTCCATCCCCAAGGTGTCATTAAAAAAATTACCAAGGTATCGTTAAAAATGGTCATCTCTAGAGATTAAGTATTTACCCAATGCATTGGAGAGCTATCAGGGAGAAAACTTAATTTGTATTTATTATCATATGATCCACATATATCATCATAAAAAATTTCATAAATAACCCATATATCATAAAAGAAATGGGTTTCATTTCATAATCATAACATTTTAAAAACTGCTTTAAAGACATGATCTTTATGCCACTTTAAACCCACTGAAATAGAAAGCGGGTTTCATGTATGTAACTCCCAGAATTTAAAATGAAACATTTAGGTATATATATAAATACCCCTATAGAATAAATAGTTTTGAGTATTCACTTAATAAAATAAAATAATTTGAGAAAAAGAGAGACATTTTGAGACAAAAATTCGGCAGCATAACGATTGTGTTGCAGGGTTTTAGAAAATATTGAAAAGAGAGGGGAAATGGTTCACCCACTCATAAATGATACATAAAACAGGATGGGGATAAAATATTAAGTATATAATAACATGGTAATGAAAATTTAAGGACATACCATATGAAATGAAAAACTTGAAAGGAAGACAAAAATAAGATTTCTCTTATGAAAATTCGGCAGCCTAATGGCGTCACTTAAAACTTCAAAAAATTAATTGATGAGATCAAATAGAGTTTCTAATCATATGAAAATAAAGATTAAAGTATGTTGGATATATAGATCATACCCCAACATAAGAAAAAGTAACTCGAAAGACTTGACATTAAAATAGAACTTTGAAAATGAGAAGGGTGAAAGAATCCCTTACAAAAATTCGGCAGCCTAACGACGCCACTTAAACATTCATAAAATGAAATGATGAGAGTAAGATGGGGTCTCTCATCATATTAACATGAAAATTACAGTAATATGAATATAAAATAACACCCCCAACACAAGAACATGGGTCTTAAAAGAAATGACATAAATGAGAGTACTTGAAAAGAAAGAGAGAGGTATGATCCCTTATCTTAAAGAGTAACTTCGAAAGCTCAAAGGTCGGGACCTTGGAAGGCTTGAGGGAACCTTGGGAGGAATCCTTGTGAGGTAAAGAGACCAGAACTTTATTGGGGAGGATTTGTAAATGAAATGAATGAGGAAGAGGCTTGGTATTTATAGGAGAAGTGAGGGGACAAAACATTAATTGCCAAGGGACACCCCATCGATGGTATTGGAAAAACCATGGGCTTGCCCATGGTATTTTCCCATGGTATTGGCCACTTGGGACACCTCATACCTTATCTTACTATTCATAAGTCAACCAGAATTATTACAAAATTATTACATCCTTAATGATGTCATTAAACACCCGAAATTGAAAAACTGTATTTTCACTATTCACAGAAAATTCAACTTTCTCAGAAAAATCCCAAATTTCACCTTAAACAAATATCGATGCTCTGATTTCAAAAATGAACTCCATTTTATGAAAATAATTTTCTAAATATTTTTAATTTAATTTTTAAATAAAAACACTATTCACTGAAAATTCAACTATTTCAGAAAAATCCCAAAAATTCACCTTAACCAAATATCGATGCTCTGATTTCAAAAATGAACACCATTTAATGAAAATAGTTTCCTAAATATTTTTAATTTAATTTTTAAATAAAAAACACTATTCACCCAAAAAAACCAATACTTAACCATTAATTTCTGAAATAGTTATTTTCCTATTTTATTGAATCACATTACTTAATCAAGGTGCCTAAATTATATTAATACTCTCTTTAAGTGAGATTACTAATCCATTTGGTCACATTACTAATCCTAAGAGTAAAATCACTATTCATAATTTACTATTCACAAAAAATTAAGTTGATCTTATTAGATTCTAAATTTCGTACTGAACACATATCCAGAAGACAATTTTTTGAAAATCATTACACATCATTAATTATTTAAGGATTACATAAATATTTTAAAATATCCACTTTTTTAAAAAATTCATCAATAATATGCATACTATATTTATCCGGACATTTGAAAATTCACAAACTTCACCATAAGAAGAAATCACAATTTTTATTTAAATCAAAGGATTACACAAGGCAGTTACGGTCTCGTTACATAGCCCCTTATAACACCAGTATAGGACCTAAGAGTAAGGTGTGCTAGGGTGATAGAATCTTGGGGCGGCTTGGCCAACATTGCCCGAGTAGTCATTTCTATCAGCTTGAACTTCTCGCGAAGGTGATTCCGTTCCAGATTCACACGATGAAGTTCGACTTGGGTTTGGTCCAGAGAAAAGCCCAAAGGTGCTACCTCCTTCTTGAGTTCCGTCAGATGGGCTTCGATCGGCCCGAGACTACAGGATGGGGCCATCGAATCTTCTTTCTATATTAATTAATCAAGATCACTTGTATTTATAGACAATAATCACAACATTTAGTTTCCAACAGTCATATTGACAAACAGTCGTATAACAGTCAAAACCCAACAATCTTATTTTAATTATACTCATTTTATTAAATGAAATAGTTTTGTTGAATATAAAATAAAATAACACACAAAGTTAGGAAACAAAATTTATTCAAAGTTTCGGGTCGTTACAGTCTTCCCACCTTAAGAAATTGCATCCTCGCAATTTTAAAATTGGGCTTGGAGATTTCATTGAAAGTCCCACATCGGAAAAAGAGTCAGTAAAACTATTACTTTAAAAGAAAGGAAGGGAAGTACAAAGGTCACCTGAGTTAACCCATACTAGGATTCCATGTAGGAAAACATGGATATGGAAGAGAAAACAAAGGGTCAAGTTCTGATAGAGAGTGATATAAAACATGATTAAGAAAAAATTAACCACAAGAAGATCACAAACTTAAGATGTGTTAAACGGTCTTTGATTACCCAGTAGGAAACGTAAACCAACAAAGTTTTTGTTTTACGTTCCTTTTTATAATTTTTAGGAATTCATTTACTACATAGAATAAAAACATAAGGAAATATACTTACCTTCAAGTAGAGTTTCATCCCTTAATAAGTTTCCACCAAGACTAATCTTTTCTCCAAACAATGAGCCTTAAAAAAGACTTGGTCTCATCAAAAGCATAAAAATCATCTTCTAGAGAATCACATAATCCACAAAATAATAACTATATTTTCCCTTTTCTTTAGTCATCAACTAAAACTAAAAAGGTTAGTATGAGATCATATGATCCCCTAAAAGGATAATCCTTTATAAAAAGAAATATGACTATTAATCTCCAAAATTCAACAAAAGTACCCAAAGTTCCAGAAAGACCATTCAATACACAACCATTCTTAAAGTTCTTAAGAATAATCCAAACTAAGATTGGAACCCAAAACTCAGAAGGATTTAATCACATAGTCTTCCCCAATAAATCTTAACATTTATCTCTAAATATCATCGAATACTATTAAAGCATCATACTAAAGTGTAATTAACCTATTCACATATTCTCTATGCTAGGTTCACCATTTTCCAGAAATCACCCAAATCACCATATTTCCACAATAAATACATAAATTCTTAAAAAAAATTCAACCATTCCTCCTCAATTTAAATCCAATAATATTTTATTTCCATTAGACATATAGTACTCCAAAAGAGAAAACATATTCCAAAATAACCTTTATCATTTAATCACCAAATCATTTTCCTATACAAAGGATATCCATTTGATAAAACATAAGTTTCCAAATCAACTTATTCTTGATACATAAAAATAGCAGGTGCATTAGTCAGTCCGAAGGGCATAAAAACAAACCCATAATTCCCATATCTTGATCAAAATGCAGTTTTTAGAATATCATCATTCTTCACCCTCAATTGATGATAACCAGAACGAAGATCAATCTTAGAGAAGAATTGACCCCCATGAAGTTGGTCAAATAAGTCATCAATTCTTGGAAGAGAGTATTTGTTCTTCACTGTGATCCCATTCAGTTCTCTATAATCAATGCATAGCCGCATCGATCCATCCTTCTTCTTCACAAAGAGAATAGGTGCTCCCCAAGGAGACAAACTTGGTCGGATAAACCCCTTATCCAAAAGATCTTGGAGTTATTTCTTTAATTACTCTAGCTCCACATTTTCTATCCTATAGGGGGTCTTTGACATCGGATGAGATCCAGGTACGAGTTCAATGGATAACTCTACCTCTCTTTCTAGGGGAGGTCTGGGTAACTCCTTATAAAATACGTCAACGCATTCCTAGACGATGGGGACATTTTCTAAAAGAATAAATCCTTCGTGAGAAACTTATTTCATTTAATAATATTTTAACTAAAAAGAATTTTATGTCTTAAAACTTCATTCTTAGACAATTACATTTTTCTATAATTCCTTCATAATGATTCATAAAAGGCTTGAGATTAACCAAACATATCCCCCAGGAGTGTCGTAACCAAGAGTGCAGAAAGACCCATTGTCATGTACCAATCCCCATTCGAGTCTAGCTGAAAGTGGTGTTTTTGGGTTTTACCCCTATGTACATCTGTGCCAGAGCCACCTCTACCTGCTTGTATCGAAACATGGATGTATTTGTTTGATAAACCACTAACTATATACTCACCAAAATACAAGGAAGTTTTCCTGTATTTAAACTTTTATATAGGTTTCTTCCTAAGGTTTTCATAGCCTAATTTCTATAAATAACTAAACTATCCTTTGATACCAACTATAGCATCCTGTCTTTTTAATACATAACTTTTCATTACATTTTACATACAGAGGATCTTTAAAGTCTAGTGTCTTGGAAATCAGGAACTTAATACATGACGACAAAAACATTCTTCTTAAAAACTTGAAAGGATTCTTCATTGTTCATCCTAAGTTCATTACAACATCTCATAACCTAGGAGAATACATCAAAGGAAAGGGTGAGCAGAAGGCCCAGTAAGGGAAACAAGAGAAACATTTTACATGTGAACTTGAGATACATCAATAAAGTCATGATAAATAACTTTAAGGCATGATAAAGAGATCATGAGGCATATCATAATAAAAATAACATGTTTCATAACTTGAAGATATGGATACAACATTTAACTTAGACAATCATTTCTGTATCATCAATGTCCATCCCCAAGGTATCATTCAAAAAATTACCAAGGTTATTCACCAAGGTATCGTTAAAAATGGTCATCTATAGAGATTAAGTATTTACCCAATGCATTGGAGCGCTATCAGGGCGCACCCTTAATTTGACTTTATTATCATGTGATACACATTTATAATCATCAAAAATTTCATAAATAACCCATATATCATAAAAGAAATGGGTTTCATTTCATAATCATAACATTTTAAAAACTGCTTTAAAGACACAATCTTTATGCCACTTTACACCCATAGAAATGGAAAGCGGGTTTCATGTATGTAAATATTAGAATTTAAAATAGAACATTTTGGTATATATGTGAATAACACTTTAGAATAAATATTTTTGAGTATTCACTTAATAAAATAAAATAATTTGAGAAAAAGAGAGAGGCATTTTGAGACGAAAATTCGGCAGCATAACGGCTGTGTTGCAGGGTTTTAGAAAATATTGAAAAGAGAGGGGACATGGGTCACCCACTCATAAATGATATATAAAACAGTAGAGGGACATAATATAAATTTTATAAGAACATGGTAATGAAATTTTAAGGACATACCATATGAAATGAAAAACTTGAAAGGAAGACAAAAATAAGATTTCTCTTATGAAAATTCGGCAGCCTAATGACATCACTTAAAACTTCAAAAAATAAATTGATGAGATCAAATAGGGTCTCTCATCATATGAACATAAAGAGGAAAGTATGATGGATATATATATCATACCCCAATATAAGAAAAATTAACTCGAAATACTTGACATTAAAATAGAACTTTGAAAATGAGAAGGGTGAAAGAATCCCTTACAAAAATTAGGCAGCCTAACGGCGCCACTTAAACATTCATAAAATGAAATGATGAGAGTAAGAGGGGTTACTCATCATATAAACATGAAAATTAAAGTAATATGAATATAAAATAACACCCCCAAAATAAGAACACTGGTCTTAAAAGAAATGACATAAACGAGAGTACTTGAAAAGAAAGAGAGAGGTAGAATCCCTTACCTTGAAGAGTAACTTCGAAAGCTTGAAGTTTGAGACCTTGGAAGGCTTGAGGGAACCTTGGAAGGACTCATTGAGAGCTAAAGAGACCATAAATTTGTTGGATAGGATTTGTAAATGAAATTAATGAGGGAGAGGATTTGTATTTATAGGATAAGTGAGGGGACAAAGCATTAATTGCCAAGGGACACCTCATCAGTGGTATTGGAAAAAACATGGGCTTGCCCATGGTATTTGCCCATGGTATTGGCCAATTGAGACACATCATACCTTATATTACTATTCATAAGTTGACCAGAATTATTTCATAATTATTACATCCTTAATGATGTCATTAAACACCCGAAACTCAAAAACTGTATTTTCACTATTCACCGAAAATTCAACTTTCTCAGAAAAATCCCAAAATTTCAACTTAACCAAATATCGATGCTCTGATTTCAAAAATGAACTCCATTTTATGAAAATAATTTTCTAAATATTTTTAATTTAATTTTTAAATAAAACACTATTCACTGAAAATTCAACTGTTTCCGAAAAATCCCAAAAATTCACCTTAACCAAATATCGATGCTCTGATTTCAAAAATGAAATCCATTTTATGAAAATAATTTTATAAATATTTTTAATTTAATTTTTAAATAAAAAACACTATTCACCTGAAAAAACTAATACTTAACCAATAATTTCTGAAACAGTTATTTGCCTATTTTATTGAATCTCATTACTTAATCAAGGTGCCTAAATTATATTAATAATTTATTTAAGTGAGATTACTAATCCATTTGTTGACATTACTAATCCTAAGCGTAAAATCACAATTCATAATATACTATTCACACAAAATTAAGTTGATCTTATTAGATTCTAAATTTTGTACTGAACACATTTCCAGAAGACCATTTTTTGAAAATCATTACACATCATTAATTACTTAAGGATTACATAAAAATTTTAAAATATCCCATTTTTTCCAAAATTCATCAATAATATGCATACTATATTTATCTGAACATTTGGAAATTCACAAACTTCACTATAAGAAGAAATCACAATTTTTATTTAAATCAAAGAATTTCTCAAGGCAGTTACGGTCTCGTTATATAGCCCCTTATAACACCAACATAGGATCTAAGATTAAGGTGTGCTAGGGTGATAGAATCTTGGGGTGGCTCGACCAAAATTGCCCGAGTAGTGATTTCTATTAGCTTGAACTTCTCGCGAAGGCGATTCCGTTCTAGATTCACACGATGAAGTTCGGCTTGGGTTTGGTCCAGAGCAAAGCCAAAGGTGCTACCTCCTTCCCGAGTTCTGTCAGATGGGCTTCGATTGGCCTGAGACTACTGGATGGGGCCATCAAATCTTCTTTCTATATTAATTAATCAAGATCACTTGTATTTATCGACAATAATCACAACATTTAGTATCCAACAGTCATATTGACCAATGGTCATATAATAGTCAAAACCCAATGGTCTTATTTTAATTATACTCATTTTATTAAATCAAATAGTTTTGTTGAGTATAAAATAAAATAACACACAAAGTTAGGAAACAAAATTTATTCAAAATTTCGGGTCGTTACATTTGTGGTGAATTGTGTCCAGGATACTGGTTTTCTTGTTGTTGATTTTTTGAATGGTCTATGGGTTCTGCACCTTGATGTGATTCTATTGGAGAACTCAGACAATCTACAAGGTTTTGCTTCATATTTGGATAGAGCTGGTGGTCTTCTCCGTGCATGAATTTTCGGATTCAGAAGATTGAGAGGGTATGGTGTAGCCATCGGTACCATGCCCGTTCATTTTTGCATGGGACTGCTTGCTGATCACCCATGCTTTGGTGGAGGTGTACCTTAATGATGTTGATACTGGGTAGAGGCGCTTCTGCGTATTCTTGTTCCGAGTTTCAACCCTTTGGTTTTTGAATTTTTTTAATGTCTTGATGTCTGTGAAGTCTTGGTTTCCCCCCCTTTACCCTTAAAATGGGGCTTATCTAAAATCCATAAAAATTTCGTCCTTCGGGCCATTCAGTCAGCATCAGTAGTTAACTGTGAAAAGTGAATCTCAATCCAACTCATGGATATCAACCCACCATCTGTAACATTATCATCACCCACAATGTCGACACCTAGAAATCACTGTACAAGATTAGGACAATATCCATGAGTGGATCCTATAAAAACATCCCCCAATATAGGAATACCAAGAATAACTGCCAAATCATCAAGGGTGATGGTAATCTCTCCCCTAGGCAAGTGGAATGTGTGTGTATCACGTCTTCATCTCTCAGTGAGAGCATCAAGGAGGTGATGATCAACGAATGTGAAATCAAATATAACAATTACATAGAATCTAGCATGACATAGGTATGGTATAATGGCAACTAGAGGTGGACTGTGATGATAATGGTGTGCTCTATGAACCCTGATCTATCAAACCTCACAGCCTGCTATCACATCATGTGAAACATGTCTATACTACTCAATGAGTAGCGTAGTATTCTCCATATCTTTGTATAAAAATGAAATAAGTCTTAAGTGTAAAATTTAAATATAACGTTATTGTTAGAATAATTTTATGACTGGTATAATGTAAGACATAACATGTCTATTCCCATTATTTTATAAGGTTTTTCTTACCAACAAAAAAGGGCATGTCTTCATGTTTCTCAAAGAATATTTCTAAAGTGGGTTTATATATGGTTTTACCTTGGAAAGGATGTTTTGTTAAATTAAGAATGTTTGATTTATGAAATAGATTATGCCTTCCAGCCTCATCTGTTTACTTGATCCATGTTTGGTAATTGTTTTGGAAAACCACGTCTGTTTTATAAAAGAAAACCAAATGTATTTTAAAGGTTTACTTGAATTTGGTTTGTTTTAAAGTGGTTTAGTTTTGATTTTTTTTCAAACTAGTTTATCGATTTTCATAGATAAAATCCTTAAATAGATTCATGGTGGTATCCTACTAGGATTTCTTCCTTACACCCTTCCTGGTTCTTTCTTGGTCATTTTCACATTTCATTTTCCAATCTCATTTTTTTGAAGGTGACTGGTTTTTCCTCCATTCTTGTTGGAATAGAGTCATGTTTTTAAAGGGGATTTACTTTAAAAATAGATTTGTGCACACATAGGTTATATCAGTAGGATACACCTTATGGATTGATGATTTCTTCTATATCTAGCACATATACTAATAAGTTATATCCCAAATGGTGTGATTTGTAATTTATATATGATTTATCACATGACAACATATTTCATGATTATTTGATCAAATTATTGCTTTATGGTGTGTCCATGGATAGTTTGATTATGATTTCATGTCATATCACATGTACTTATCATATTCTCTATAATGTAAATATGAAAGGATTATTATGAAAACCAAATTATGATTTACAAAATGGTTTTATCATGTGAAAAGTCTTTGTAAAGGGAAAGGCATTATGTAGATCAAAGGTCCATTTATTGAAATCATGTATCATTTAGGAATGTTTAGATCATTTTTGACTTACGTGAATGGTTTTATAATTTATAAAATATTTATTTTCTAAAATAAAAATTATTTGAAAATTTCATAAAATTCTAAAAAATGAAGGATTTTATATTAACACCTTGTAATTGATAATATGAAAAGTTCACATTAGAGGAAATACATCATTGTGGTCGAGAGTGTGAATTCAATCTAGAAATGTTAGGGAATCATTTTCTATTATGAACTTCTTGATGACATATAATGCATCTCAATTGTTTCCCTTGTTCTTGAGGCCATTCCATTTCATTCTGCCTCCTGTTGTACTTCAGGTCTCCCTCACTGTCACAACCTGTTGATGTCAGGTATCAATATTGGATGGTCTTTGGGAATTGGGAAATGTCAAAACTCCCCAATAGGAATCCATGGTTCAATGTATAATTTAACACTGGTGTCCAACTATTACACTATATCAACATATGCTTCCCATTATATGTTCACAGAGGCACATGCTGCGATGACATGTGCGCATGGAAACCATAGTGCCTGTCCATGGTCTATTTTTCTCTATCAAATAAGTAATTGACAAAATGATAAAATGTATCTAGAACTAGTTCAGTTATAGGTAACTTTATAAGCCCCTTGAAGACACCAATTATGTATTCCACAATGTTTGTGGTCATGTGTTTCTACCTCTCCCCCCATCATATTCCAATGTCCATTTTTCTTTTGGAATCTGCATCATATAACCACAAACTCTCTGATTATCCCTAAATGTTGTTCAAACATTCATTTATTTGGATCATATTCTACATAGAAGTGATCATATTTTACATAAATTAATTTTACCATTAAATTTAAATAGTAAAAAAAATAAGAAAGAGATTGCATACCAAGACTCATGATTGCCTTCTTCATAGGTTCATCATTGAATGTTTTTTCGCACATTTATAGAAATATTTTTGATGAAGTATCAATGATGTTAATTCAGGGGTCTCCATATATTAGGATCCACATTGAATGCCTTGTTGATTTCCTGATGATGATTATATATCAATTTGACACCCTGAATGTGGGCGAAATGGCTACAGATACATGCCAAAAACCAACTCCATGATTCATAATTTTACTTCTCCATAATGTTAAATGAAAGTGTTAGAGGTGAATGGGTTCCATACTAAGTTACCACAATAAAAAATACAACAGTGTATTTTTTTTATAGAAACGTTCCATCAATCTATAGGAACTGTTTGTAGAAAAAAATGAAAAAATACAGAGAAGGAATGACCAAAACAACTGATGAAACTTGACATGAGATAGATCAAGTTGGTTATATTGAGACACATGTTTTTTCATATCAATATGGAAGATAACTTGGATTTTTTTTCACAGTATGTCAAGAAATTGTGGCAACATCAGATAAGATTCATCCCAATTACCATATACTTTAATAATTGCCTTCTGTTTCACCATCCATACCTCATTATAGGATATATTATAACCAAAAGTTTATTGTATCATGTCTTGCACAAGGGCTACAAGAACATATTTTCAGGCCCTAATCATCTCAACGATAATAAATAAAAAAAATTCATCATCAAATGAAGTATGATCTTGTGTTAGGTTTGGATGAACGCAAGTATGAGCCACCTCAATCTTAGAAATTCTCCAACCTCCAAATTAAATGTCAAGAATCACCCACAAGTGGAATATAAAATCATACCAATATTTATCACACCATATGATGTATTTTATATGGATCAATTTCTTAACTAAATATCTACAATGTCTCTCAATATGAAATATTTTTAGTATGTTTTTCATTGCATCTTTACTTGGAAAACCCCTCCCAACATTTTTTTCCATCCCACTAAACCTACCCTATACAACTCCAGGAAACTCAGTTTTAGGTGTGATAAAATTCCATTAAAATTCAAGAAAACATACCGTTGTTTCTAACCAATATGGAAAGAGTGGAAGATGATTTATTATTCATCAAAGTTTCTGTACAACTACTGCATTTCTAGAATTTTCCTCTCTAAATTATGCAGCATGACCAGGTGTTGTGCACCTGTTCCCGATCAAGTCTAGATCAATAAATTTCTTTGGGGTTGTTTTACCTAGCTACATCTGTTCTAGGCCACATCCACTTATAGTATCTAGACATGGATTTCATTTCTTAGATAACCACATAATATTTATCATACTGAAATTTTATAAAATCTTCTTATATCTTAAAAAATGTCACTTTTGTTTTGTAGTATAATTTTTAATCTTCCTAAAGGTATATTCAGTGGTTTATAAAGATACTACAAGTCATCTAAAATATATCCATTGAGAGTGTCAAACCAGGCATGCAATAAGGTATGAATCATCTAAATCATGGGAGTAACAAATCATGTGTGCAGTTAAGCCTTTGTGTCATCCAGTTATCCATCTTTGATCCAATGTTAATTATATGTTAATCCAAATTTAATCAATAGATATTAATTATTTAATAATAATTTAATCATTAGTTATTCATTACTAAGTTCATAGTTAAGAATTCATTAATTATTAGTTCTTGAGTATTTAGTATAAAGTTAATTAATAGATATCAAGCAGTAAATTTATAGATAATTATTAGTTAATTAATATTTAATCATTAAGTAATTATTATTTAATTATATGTTATTTATTACTCATTCATTAACTAATAATTATTTAATAATTAGTTAATCCTATATTAATTATTCCTTAACACTGCTGGAAACCAAGGCTTTCCCAATGGTTTAAAACCACTAGGATAGGCTGCCAAACTGTTGGTATATGTTATACCAACGGTTTTCCAAACCATTCGGTGTTAAGCCATGGGGAAAGCCTTATACCAACAATTACAAGGAAACTGTTGGCTTGGACTAGTAAAAAATCTAATTCTTCTATGTTTTTTTTCCAACCGTTGCAATACAGAAGTACCGACGTTTTGTAACCATTGGTAAATGTAACTCTATAACCTATACCAACAGTTTAAAAACTATTAGTATATAGGTTTACCAATGGTTTTTCTATAACCATTGGTATATATTATATGTAGAACCTATATACCAACTGTTTTTGAACCGTTGGTATAGTGTTTTACCAACGGTTTAGATAAAACTGTTGGTATAAAAGATTTATTCAGATTTATACCAATAGTTTAAAAACTATTGGTATATAATACTCTAGGATTACACAAAATCATCCTTCCCTCTTTCCCAAAATTACATAGCAGTATCAACGGCCTTCCCTTGCCTACCCTATACAGAATTACACAGTAATCCAACCCTCTACCAAATTACACAACAACCTACATCCCCTCTTTCCTACCCTATGCAATATATATAATTAAACACATGAAAATACAAAGAATAAAATATACAATAATTATCTAAAACCTGAAAATATAGAATTCAAAAAAACACTCAGGCCCATAATACAATGTATATAATTAAAAAAAAACACTCATTGAGACAATATACAGAATGACACTAAAACCAAAACAGAAACACCTAAAAATACCCAACACCATTGGAACTATATTCCTATGATTATGGGCTCTATCTCCTCCATCCATATCCTCTATATGATGGTTATAGAACTTATTTGATGTGATTTTATATTTATCTATCATTCTATATTTATATATTTCATGTTGTGGTTATGTGATATTTATCTATCATTCTATATTTATATATTTCATGTTGTGGTTATGTGTGTGTGTGTGTGGGGGGGTTGTCCAAGGGGGTGGGGGTGTTTAGGGGGGTGTTCAGGGGGGTGGGGGGTGTCTAGGGGGGTGTGGGGGCTGTCCATGGGGGTGGGGGGTGTCCAGGGGTGGGGGGGGGGGGGGGGGGTGGGGTGATGTCCAAGTGGTGTGTGTGTGTGTGTGGGGGGTATCCATGGGGGGGGGGGCTTTCCAGGGGGTGGGGGTTGTCCGAGGGGGTAGGGGTGTCCAAGGGGGTGTCCGGGGGGTGTGGGGGGTATCCAGGGGTGGGGGGTGTCTAGGGGGTGGAGTGGGGGTGTTCGGGGAGGGGGGTGTCCAAGGGGGTGGGGGTGTCCAGGGGGTGTCCCGGGGAGTGTGGGGGCTGTCCAAGGGGGTGGGGGTGTCCTGGAGGGTGTGGGGGATATCCAAGGGGGTGGGGGTGTCCAGGGGGTGGGGGCCTATCCAAGGGGGTGGGGGGTGTCCAGGGGGTGGGGGGTGTCCAGGGGGTGGGGGGTTGTCCAAGGGGGTGTGGGTGTCCAGGGGGTGTGGGGGGTTTCCAAGGGGGTGGGGCTGTCCAGGGGGGTGGGGGGCTGTCCAAGGGGGTGGGGGTGTCCAGGGGGTGGGGTGGTGGTGGTGAGGGGCTATCCATGGGGGTGTGGGTGTCCATGGGGGGTGGGGGGCTGTCCAGGGGGTGGGGGGCTATCCAAGGGTAGGGGGTGTCTAGGGGGTGGGGGTGTTTAGGGGGGTGGGGGGGGGGGGTGGGGGTTTCCAAGGGGGTAGGGGGTGTCCAAGGGGGTGGGGGTGTTTGGAGGAGTGGGGGGCTGTCCATGGGGGTGTGGGTGTCCATGGGGGGTGGGGGGGGGGGCTTTCCATGGGGGCGGGGATGTCCGGGGGGTGGGTGGGGTGGGGGGGTGGGGGGACTATCTCGGGGGATGAGGGGGGGTATCCAAGGGGGTAGGGGGTGTCCAGGGGGGTGGGGGTTTTTTGGGGGTGGGTGGGCTGTCCAGGGGGGGTGGGGGTTTCCAGGGGGTGGGGGTGGGAAGGTGTCCAGGGGTGTCGAGGGTGTCCAGGGGGTGGGGTGGGGTGGGGGTGTCCAAGGGGGGTGGGGGATGTCCAAGGAAGGGGCGAATCAGTCACCCATATATTCAGTCACAAAAATCTTCAAGTTAAGTTTTATTATTTTTGTATATAAAAATAAAGATAATGTGACCTACCTAATCACACATATATTCAGGTACAACAAATCATCAAACATAAAATGTCAGTAATATCAGTAAAAAATGTAACAGATCAATCTGTCCCTCATCACCATAACTATCATCACCATTATCATCATTATCATCCCCATCTTTATCGTTGTCCCCTTCATCATCCCCACCCTCCTCAACACCCCCCCTTACCCTCATACTTCGCCTTGGATTCCTCCTCGCCCTCCTCCGCCTTGGCCTCCTCCTCACCATCGTCTCAACCACCACTAGAACTACCACCTGTTTCACCATATATAGAATGCATCAATGAAATATATTCATCACAAGATGTTATGGCCTCTGGTAGAAGTGTTGGATGTAAAACTTCCATCAGTTTCATAAATGCTGTGTTTTCCCTAGCAGACTATTCTACTGTCTCTATGGCCCTTTTTTCATCCTGTTCTACCTGTGCCTTAACCTATTGGAACTCGGTGGAACTACAAATTGTACCTGAGAAGTTCTAATACCTCGTTGGGACTATACTCTTCCCAGGTCAGCAGCGTACTCTACCAGGGTTCTCATCTCCTAACACCTGATGTAAGTGATCATTTGGAAAAAAATTTTCAGGTTCCTAGGTGTCAAGGGCCTCTAAAGAAGAATATTACAAATATAAATAGATTATTAAGTTACAAAATATATATTAAAATTTTAAATCAACAAATTAAAACTTACAATATGCTTCTGAGTCGGTTCGTTAACTACACTTCCATCTTTCTTCCTTATACTTGAGAAAAACAGTTTTTCTCAAGGCACACGTCCTTCAATATTCAATGTTTGCCTCTACAATGACATTGAATGTAAGAAACCATAATTAAAAATAGTTTACCAATAATTAATTTCATAACTAAAGTTATATGACAACTTTATAAATCGAATAAATTATGGAGGAAACAATAGAAAGTGAAAGTCATAAAGGAAAATTATAAACAACTGTCATACCTACTTCCTCTCATGACCTGACATTGTAGTATGTCCCAATGTGTGGAGGTATTTTTTATCACCAATGTTTTTTTATTTCTTCTATATGATTCCTAAATAAAATTAAATAATACAAAATATAGTATTAACGCAAAACATGCAATTTTTTATTTAAATACCTCAAATGTGATTAATACCTTAAACTGGATAGTCATCCAATGAGTAATCATCTTCTGATACTATTCTATCGGACAATCATCCAAGACAGGTACCACCTCTAACTCTGTTCCAACTCTAGAATGCCATCCAATATACAACTTGTGCTTATAGGCTCTCCAAAGCTAACCTAAATCCTTTAGACGTGCTGGCCGTGCACCCTCACCATCGGGAAAATTAAACTGATGCTGAAACCAAAATATTAATTCATATAAATACAAATATAATATATTGCATTAAATACAACAAATTTTTTTTACCTATATCTCTGCCCAAGAATTATCCTTGACTTCATTTGGTAACTGTCTCCATGAGAGTGGGTTGACATGAATGATGTCGGAGTATTTGACAAGCATCGCCAAAAAACTTCGACAGTACTACCTTGTTTTTTCAATCATTTGACTATCTTCATTGTAGTCCACCATCAACTATATGTGGCGGTTCCACACCGTACGCACGTGTATAAGCCCCCACCCCAGCCTCTTATCAGTAGATGTATCTGTTATGAAAGATAAACAAATAATTTATTAATACATGTTATAATGAAAATAAATAATGGTATTTTTTAGGGTTCTATAAATACACCTACGACAGTCTGATCAATGGACGCTGCTGGATCTGCAGAAACTGAAGGAACACCCTGTATAGGTGGAGTGAGTCCCAATGTATGCTCCGTATGGACAAACTCTAGTAGATCATGAGTCAAAAATATTAAATATATAGGCTTAGAGAGAATTAAATAGAAGTAAAAGAAGATGACATAGATGGCTGGCTGAATGCTGGATGGGGAGTGAGAATCATCATCGGATATGGAAAAAATGGGTGAGGAGACTCAGATGTAAAGGGTGGTGAAAACATGGGAGGCCTAAATATCTTGTGTATTCCTAACGACACACCGGATCAGAATGTGGGATAGATGGTATGTCAGTGAGAGGGGAATGGTCTAATTGGGTACGCCGACCAGATCGCCTAGCTCTTATACCACCCCCTCATACGAACACCCTGAGTACTAGGACTACTACTAGGCTGCTCATCAAATAATTGTCTCCTAAGAGGTGGATCCTGCAAAAATGTTTAATTTTTTTTAATCATATGACATTATATATTATTTAAATATATATATTTGAAATAAAATACTCACTACAAGCACTAGTGGTGGAACTCCCATCTCAGCCATGTGATGATTGTTGTCCATCATCTTTTTCCGTTGCCTCTTTTCAATTGGTTTCATTTCCCGCATTTAAAAAAAATATGGAAGTAATTAGAAAAGGATAACTAATGTGTAACCCAAAAAACAAAATATATGATAAGAATAGGGGGATTTATGGATAATTTAACTATCTATAGTTTTAGGTGAGTTTGAATAGATATATAATGAATTCAATAAATTGTACAATAATTTAATTATGTATAACACATACAGAATATGGCATACAAAATTGAATTTAGAATATGGCATATAGAATATGGATTAATAACTAATATGGAATACAGAATAAAATATAACTAATATGGAATACAGAATGTGACTAATATGGAATACATAATATGGCATATAGAATATGGCATACAAAATATGAATTTAGAATTGAATTCATAGGCATGGGTGATTTTAGATAAAATCACTGTGATTGAAGAATGATTAATACTTTTCACACTTTTCACACGTAATTAGATATAAAAATGGATAAATGACTTCAAAAATTTCATTTTACAGGGGGGTGGAGGGGGGGGGGGGTGTACTGGGGGGTGGGGGTGTCCGAGGGGGGGGGGGGGGGTGTTTGGGGGGGGGGGAGGCTGTCCAAGGGGGTGAGGGTGGGGGGGGGGGGGGGGTTGTCCAAGGGGGTGGAGTGTGTCCAAGGGTGTGAGGGGGTGTCCAAGGGAGGGGGGTGGGGGGGGGTGGGGCTGTCCAGAGGGGGGGGGGGGAGTGTCCAGGTGGGGTGGGGGGTATCTGGGTGGGGGGGGGGGGGTAGGGGGATGTCCAAGGGGGTGGGTGGTGTCCACACCCCCTCCCAACCTGCACACCCCTCCCCACCTACACAGCCCCACCCACCTGGACAGCCCCCACCCCACCTGGATAGCCCACACCCCCTCCCCCTCCCAACTTACACACCCCTCCCCACCTGCACAGCCCCCCCACCCCACCTGAATAGCTCGCCCCCCTCTCTGGGAAGCCCACACCCCCCTCCCAACTTGCAACCTACACACCCCCTCCCCACCTACACAACCCACCTGGATAGGCCCCCACCCCACTTGGAAAGCCTACCCCCCTCTTTGGATAGCCCACACCCCCTACCTTCTCCCAACTTGCACACCCCTTCCCCAATGCACAGCCCCCACCCCACCGAAACAGCTCACCCCCTCTCAACCTACAACCTGCAACCTGCACACCCCTCCCCTACTTGCACAACCCCCCTAGACACCCCACCCCACCCCACCCCACCTAGACAGCCCACCCCCACCCTCACTCCACCCCACTTGGACAGTCCCCACCCACCTGCACAACCCACACCCCCTTCCCAACTTGCACACTCATCCCCACCTACACAACCTTTCCCCCCCACCCCACTTGGACAACCCACACCCCCTCCCAACATGCAACCTGCACCCCCTCCCCACCTGCATAGCCCACCCCCATCCCACCTGGATATCCGACCCCCCTCAATAAAAATCAATTTATAATGAAATAGAAAACATTTAATTCAAAATGAAATAATTTCATTGATACACACACCTTAAAGAGGTTTAAATTGACTTAAAACCTTTGAAAACATTTCACCTTCAAGGATGATAACCCAAAGTAAAAATTGGATTCAGATTTCACTGAAATAGAATGAAAAAATCCAAAATAAATGGAGTAAAAAAGATATAACTCAGTTACTAATTACGAATTTTAAGTGGAAGAGGTCTCTTGTTTAGTAGAAATAGATCTGATTCTAGAAGAAGGAGGCTCGTGGCTAGGGAAAAATGCAGACATATGCTCATTGCTAGGAAAAAATGCATACATAATACGGACAGATCTTCAAGAAGCAGGAGGGCCGCACTGGGTATTTGGGGGTTTTCTATCCCAATGGTTTTTAAAAACTATTAGGAAAAATTCGATATACCAACGGTTTTAAAAACTGTTGGTATACCCTTCAATGATCCCACCCCTATACCAACGGTTGTATTGAACCATTGGTAAAACCATATATTAGAACTGTTGGTATATGGAACCTATCCCAATGGTTTTCTAAAACTGTTGGGATATTTGCGTTGGTATAGCTATGGTTTCCAGTAGTGTAATCATTCATTAATCACTAGTTAATCATTACTTAATTAATAGATATAAAATAGTTACTTTATAGCTAATTATTAGTTAATTAATAGTTAATCATAAAGTAATTATTAGTTAATCATTATATACTCATTAGTCAATCATATGTTATTCATTAGTTAAACAATAATTAATCATTATTTAAGCATTAGTTAATTATATATTAATTATGCCATGATCATTCATTAATCATTAGTTAATCATTACTTAATTAATAAATATCAAGTACTTAGTTTATAGATAATTATTAGTTAATTAATAGTTAATCATTAAGTAATTATTAGTTAATCATATGTTTATCTAGTAGTTAGTCATTAGATAATCATTATTTAAGCATTAGTTAATCCAATATTAATTTTGCCTTAACCATTCATTAATCACTAGTTAATCATTACTTAATTAATAGACATAAAGTAGTTACTTTATAACTAATTATTATTTAATTAATAGTTAATCATTAAGTAATTATTAGTTAATCATTCTTTAATTATTAGTTAATCATATGTTATTAATTAGTTAGTCATTAGCTAATAATTAGTTAAGCATTAGTTAATACTATATTAAATATGATTTAACCATTTATTAATCACTAGTTAATCATTACTTAATTAATAGATATCAAATAGTTACTTTATAGCTAATTATTAGTTAATTAATAATTAATCATTAAGTAATTATTATTTAATCATTATCTACTCATTAGTTAATCATATATTATTCATTATTTAATCATTATCTAATCATTAGTTAAGCATTAGTGAACCCTATATTAATTATTCCTTAATAATTCATTAATCACTAGTTAATCATTACTTAATTAATAGATATCAAGTACTTACTTTATAGCTAATTATTAGTTAATTAATAGTTGATCATTAATTAATTATTATTTAATAATTCTTTAATAATTAGTTAATCATTTATTATTAATTAGTTATTTATTAGCTAATCATTGTTTAAGCATTACTTAATCCTTAATTAATCATGCCTTAATCATTATCACACTAATATTTATTCATCATCTAGTTAATATTAATTCCTAATTTTGTCACTAATATTTAAAAAATACTACCTTATACTAAATAATAATCTTATTATAATAATAAATCTATTAATAAGACTAATTATAATTTATTTACTCAAAAGTCATAAATAAATTATAATATTTTATTTACTTATATTAACTATTATTTCTAAAATATATCTAATTAACTAAAAAAATAAGTAAATAACATATTAAAAACTACTAAAAAAACATTTAAATAAAAAACTTTAAAATAAATAAGAAAAAATACCTCTAAATGATGCTTCACAAAATTCGGTACTCCTTTTAGGCCACCAAAATAATTGTGCACAAAGAAGGAAAAAATATATATAGAGAGAGAGGGAGTGGAATGAGAGAGAGAGAGAGAGAGTGGGTGAAATAAACATAGAGAAAGGGGTGGGGTGGGTGCCCTTTTATAGGGGTTTGGGACAAAAGGGGCATCGACAATGCCTCCTTTTCTATGTTATTGATCTGGGTTGATGAAAGGTAGACAACATCGACCTTATTGACTTTAAAGATAACCCAATGGTGGTATCTTTGATTCTATCTTTCTACATTACTTTTAAAAATATTTGTAACTTGACATTGCTTTAATATTTTTTTAAAAAAAACATATAAAAAAACTCCACCCTGATGCCTTTTCCCTTATCACTACCATGATACAACCCTCTCATCTTTATGCAACTACAACCTACGAAAAGGTGTTGTGAAACCCTATAACCACTCATCCCTTTATTTACTCCCAACTATTCCCCTCTCCCCCAGATGATATGATCCACTGAAACTGCTTGCCTCTCTTCCATCCCCCATTATTGTCTTCCATTATTTCCTCCACTGATGTTGCATCCTCTGACTTCCATAATCAATGTAAAAGTATTAGTCCCTCCCTCTCTCTTCCCTACCCACCTCATTCATCTTTCCACTATCCCTAAGAACAATACTTGATGAATTTAGGTTTGTAATTTAAGTCTTATATATGAAGGAACCGGGCACACAATGAAAGCATGAAAACATGTTATTTTTTCAATTTTAAACAACAAATCTATTATAAAATACTTGATTTCTTATAATGATACCCATTTCATGTGAAGTATATCATTCAATTTATTTAATTATTAAAATGAAATAAAAAATGATACCTTGGTAGAATGACAAAATCCTAATATTATCCTCTTATCTATGAATTATTATAGATCAAAGGCACTAAACTAGATGCCCTCTATACCATAAAAATGTGCACCACTACTCTATGAATGTTTTTATTTGATTATAAGGTGATAGTGTGGAAAATTAAAATCCATACAACACTCGTACAATCACCATAAGATCATATGATCAATACCCATACTTAAATTGACATGTTTTTGATATTTATCTCTCTAGAAGCTTTATAGAATTAAATATATTAGAGAAAACCACTAAATTAATTCAAAATTCTACCCCCACTATCCATGGATCAAAAAATGATCTTAAATAGTTAGGTTTGATTTCCCAAATTTTTCTTTAATTCCTTGTGTAAGTTAAACCACTTAAACTGGACCAAAATGACATGAATAACTAAGTAAACACATTATTCCTATCATGAATATTTCACCACTCACTAGTAACATTATAAAAATCCATGTGATGAACCATGATCCATTAACTTAGATCATTACTCCTGTAATTATTTAAATAAACTAGAATTTGTAACATTTATTTGAAAAATAATACTTTATTGTATTCAATTTTATAATTAAATAACTCATGAATACCTTGATAAATAAGTCAAATTTTCATTATTCTAAACTAGAATGATATAATTGAATTAATTGACTTTCGATCATTCACTTGAACATCCACTAGTCCCACATGTGGTTCCCACTTCATCTTGAACTCTAATTCATCTGAATTGGTGAAACCTATGAATACACTTTATATGTGACCCTCTCAGTCCTCATATCAATAGCAGTGAGTCTAACTCATAGACTAAGAGATGTGTCTAGAAAAAAATCATGGACCCTAAAGATATAAGGATAAGTCATAGCTACAACTAACTCCTTTAAATTCTTACCATGTAATATAATCCATTTGTATCGATATATCATCAGGCAGGTTGCATAATTCATGTCATTAACTATATGCATGATTTATCTTTCTTTGAATTCCTAAAATGAACTCTTCAACATACAACCATGGTCATGGATTTATTATATAGTTCCATTCTAATCAAAGGTCTAGATGTATCTACTTCTATTAAGTTAGAAGAGACAAATACTTTATTAACCTATTCATTAATGCCATATCATTCATGACACACCCAACATATCCTACCTAACCACAAGTATATCTTGTCACAATTTTCATCAATACATAAACGTATGAAAATCATGATATGAATTAATAATAATATCAAGTCTAAGAACCAATAAAAATGTTCATAGGTAGATATATCCAATGACACATAAAACATGTAGAATTATTATAGGTGGGTTGGTTCTCATGACCTCCTCTCTTGGAGATTACCAAGGGCAGGCTTCATGAGAAGAAGTATTAATATCTCATGTGCCCCATACCCATGATATCCTACATCATCTATGTCTAGATAAATAAAGTCATCTATCCATAAAACATGTATTTAATAATATCATCATTTCACTTCAAGGTTCTCATCATAGCGGGGGACTAATACAAACTTTCGATGTGGAAAATACTATAAGGATATTATCACATTAATGTTATGAAAAAGAACACACATCATGCAATAATAAATTTATTAATATTCAATACCATGATTATATAGGTAATAAAAAGTATAAAGTAGTTGGTTCTAGGGTGTAAACTTCAATAGATTCTCACTTACACTAGAACCAATTGTTAACGACTCTCAGTCTGCTATCTCACACATGATGTCCATTCTTATGATGAGATAAGGATTTAATCATTGGGTCCACCATATTATACCATGTGGAAAATTTTCTTAATGGGACCTCAAGAGACAATGCTTATGAAGTGTATGTTTCTTCTATTGATGTGATCTGGGATCCTTGTCCAAAACCACTACTGCAGTATTATCATAATATAGTGTGATGACATATTTACTGCTCAGAACCACATTAAACTCTTAGAAGAAGTTGTGTATCCAAAACAATTATTTATCTATATTAGAAGCCACAATATACTTAGAATACATTGTATAATCGATGGCCACTAACTTTATTGAGATCCTCTAGCTCATAGATCCTCCATTAAAATAGATGACATAGCCTGAATATGATTTCAGATCATCTTGATATGTATGAAAACTATCATATGAATATCTCCTAATGACTAGTAACTCATCTCCTTAATAAACTAAAAACATATCCTTATTATGAATTCAATACTTTAGGATAGTCTTAATACCAGTTTAATGATTCTCTCTTAGATCTTTTTGATATCCTCCTACATGCTTAAGGTGAAAGAAACATCAAACCTAGTACATAACATAACATACATGATGGAACCTATCACATATGTGTATGGTATCCAAATCATTCTATTTATATCCTCTTGTGTTTAAGGAAACATTTTCTTGGAGATATGCATACCATGTGACATTGGAACCAATCCCCTATTGGATTGTTCAATACCGAATCTCCTCAGTATCTGGTCAATGTTTGTACCCTAACTTAGCCCAAGAAGCCTCTTAGATCTATCACGAATGATCTTCAACCCCATAATGTAGGCTGATTTAACTAATTATTTAATAAAGAATCATGTGTTCAAAAAAATATTAAATGACTATAAGAATGGTATACCAAGTTCATTCCTTATGAAACCAAATATCCTTATAGTTTCATCAAAGTGAATATTCTATGTGATGGATGCTTTCTTCAACCTATAAATGAATCTCTACAACTTACATACCTTATAGACATACTATGGAGTCACAAATCCTTATAGTTGTGTCATAGAAACATATTACATAAGGTTCCCATTAAGGAAATATTTCTTTACATCCATTTTCCAAATCTCATAATCATGGTAAGCTACTTGCCAAAGATGGCACCCTAGAACCAATAAATTTTTAGTTTAGATTGCTTGTATATTCATGGATTTTAGAATTAATACCTTATCACATATTGATTATTCTTCTATATAACATTAACATGATAATATACTAGAATATCTATCGCATTTAAAAGGTCATAATAGTTCTTTGTTATGATGAGAACCTTGAAGTGACATGATGATATCCTTAAATATTGTTCCATGGTCAAATAACATTCTATGAAGGGACACATAGTATGTTGAACATCAGGTGTGAGTATTCATAATCACATTAGGATTTATCTCATGAATTTCACACTTCGTAATATCAAATATGAGAGATTATGAGAATATACTCTCCTGTAGGAATCTTTCATGTTTATGTGTCATTGAATATTTCTTTCTGTGAGCATGCGTAATGATTATTAGAATTTATGATTATTATTAATGCATATAATGACTTGCACACTTAGATGTATTTACATAAACCATGACGATATAGTTTGTAGGATTGAAATAATGATGTAGATGATCAATATACAAGAGGGGGGGGGGGTGAATTGTATACTTTAAAAAATTCCTTTGGAACTTTTAAAGATGGTAATATTTAACAAAGTTAAACAAGGCAAATTCACAAGACCTCTTAGTTCTACAAACTTTCTTGATTTCAGAAATATGGTTCCGGAAATGAAACTTAAGAAAAGTTTACAAAGATAAAGATTCTACCTTAAAGCTTATAGAATATTACTAATCAGAGTACAAGTATAAGATAGTTATACTTTACTTAACAATCAAAATGCAGTGGAAAACAAACTTGAAACAATACAAGTAACAAGTAGTAAATATTTTAACCCAAAGAGTAGGGTATCCAACAACCTTAGATAAATGTCCCTTGATTTATACTTTCAAGAAATTCTGTCTTACCCACACCAGGGTAAGCCCTCAATATGAATATCAGAGTCTGTCTTTCTATCCCTGCAAGCCCTCTAGCTTCAAGGTAGTCAGAACCTCTGTCTTTCTATCCCCGGAAGCCCTCAAATATACTCAGCAACATTCATATTCACACGAAGAAATTATGAACAAGATGTTAAATACACACTAAGCATGAGAGTATCTCTCTAGAAATCACTTCAGTAGCATGTAATCTCTAGAGTCATAGAATAGGGTTGAGCTCGTTCAAATGATCTCCTATTTATAGTCGCATCTTCAACGGTCGACTCCCTCCTCCAACGGTCATATTTTTCCTTGAATTTCGGAGGGACTTGTATACGTGTCACTCAAACAACAGTTAGTAAATAACAGAATGCATGGCATCATTTTATAACAAGGTAATAAAAAATATGGTTGCTTGGACAAATCCATTTTTTGGAGTCTAAGGAAATAAAAGTTCGAAGTCTAACAAAAAACCATTGGTGTCTATAATACATAAATATTCAGATTCTGTTTTCTTGAAGAATTCGAAACCTGAATTCAATGGAGTTATGGATTTTGAATTTCAAGGAAATTCAGAGTCTGAATTCATAAGAATTCGGAGTCTGAACTCAGAAAGTTCAAAGTCTGAATTCAAAGAATTCAGAGTCTGAACTCAGAAAGTTCGGAGTCTGAATTCAGAGAATTCGGAACCTGAATTTAGATCCTAAAAAAAGAATTCTCTATTTCTAAGTATTTATAGGATTCTGAGGTTTTATATATGAAACTGAATTTTACACTTAGAAATATAATTAGTTAAGTTTATAGAAATTATGACATGAACAATGAAAACATGGTAAGGAAAAATTTTCCTTGAGGAAGGAAAATTTTCCTTATGAATTCTTAAGGAAAATAAAATTTGCCTTAAGATAGAGTGTTTGTGATTTTCAAAACATGAAGGAATGGAAAATTCATAAGGAAACCTTATTGACTCAAAAATATCCCCATTTTTGGAAAGCACAAACATCATTATGAAAAATAATATAAGGACTTAGAATTTTTATGATCTTGAAAAAAAAACTTATCTCCCTTTACTTATGGATTATAGTGAATATGAATAAATCCTATTTAGGCTTTGGAATCACTAAGGATCATATTATGAATTTCCTGAATGATATTTCTCAATTTCTTGCATATGAAAATCTTCATGATGAAAACTCCCCCTTATATGAACTTTCCCTTAGATGAATCCCCCCTAGATGAACTCCCCCTTAGTTAGGGAAATTTATTCTTTACTAAGTATTCTTTTTTAATATTCCTTTCTCCCCCTTTGTGATTTTTAAAAAGAAATATAGGGAATGGAAAAATAAATGTGGTACCTAAAATATTAGTACTAGACAACCAAAAATAAGGAACATCCAAAAATTTCATTAAGATTGGAAGAATTTGTACAGCAAAGAAAATACAACAAAAGATCAAATTTGGAAAAGATTATCCTTACTTCTCCTTCAACATAATATTCTTTAATATGGTTTTGAGCTTCTTGAGTTCCTTGTGATCCTCCTCTTCATGTTTGAGAAGCTGATCCTGATCTTCTATTTTCTTCTCCAAGGCTTTAATTTTCTCTTCCTATGCCTTAAGAACCTCTGCCTGAGCCTTCAAGACTTCTTCCTGCTTAGTAAGCTTCTCTTCTATCTCAATCCTAAGATCCCTTTCTCTTTTCCAACTTTGAGAAACTAAAAATAATTTCCCATTCAGATCTTTCACTTCTTGCTTCTGATTGTTTTCTTTAAGAGATAGCATTTCTTCAAAAGACTTGGTGAGATCTTTGAACTTTCTATCTTCGATTTCAAATTCATCCTTGAAATTATCTTGAAACTAATCAAGAATTATCATGTCTTCCATAGTTTTCTTTGAACAACTAGTAATATTCTTGCAAGATCTTTTGTGGGCTTCATAGTTTATGAAAAAGGTTTTGAAATTAGCCTCAAGTTTGACACACTTATCCATCACCATGGATATTGAATCCAATTTTTGATTTAAGGTATGCTGAACCATCTGGAATCTGAAGTATATGCTTAGAAATAGAGGGATAGTTTCAAAAATATTTTTCAAAGATTGGACTACAAAATCATGTCCAGGAGAAAATGATTCCAAATCAGAGATTTTGGTTGGTGAGGATTCTTTTTCTATATCGACATCTTTCCCCTTCGATGAAGAACCCACTTATTTATTCTTCACCACTGCTCTGTTAGGTGTATCAAAAACCACCTGTTTTCCCTTATCATTTTTTATAATGACTTCTTCTTGATTGGATGATTTGTGTTCACTATCATATATTTTCACAATTTCATCTTAATATACCTCTTCCTTCTTAGCTCCTACCTCAGCATCCTCTGGCTGAATGAAATCATGTTGGAGCTTTCTTCTTCGGACACTTTTTTCACTTCTTATCCACTCTTCTCATCTTTCCCTAGGTTATTAAGTTTTGAAGAATCATCTTTAGAAGTTCAGAATGATAATTTTTTAGACGGGCTTTCCTTCTCATGAAAATCTTTAACTTGATTTATCAAGTCTTTAGTATCAACACTGCCTTATTCTTCTTATTCTTCTACTTGTTTTTCTTGGACTTTTTCTGGAGTCACAAACTTCTTTCCCGGAGTCTCTGGTAAAGGTTCTATCAGAAAGGATTCTGGTACCGAAATATTCTCAGATGCTTTCTTAGTAGCCTTCAGAAGTGATTGGACTATCTCTGACTCATACAACTTTTTCTTCTACTTCTTCTCTTTCTCTTGCTTCTCAAGATCTTCAGCTGCCATTTCCTTCAAATATTTTTCCTCAGAAGGGTCCAGGCCAAACTTAGGATCCCCTTATTTCTGATTTTTCTTATCTTCTCTCCACTTTTCTACTACTTCATCAGGATAATATTTTTGTTTTTTTGGCTTCAGGGGTGCTGAATGAATTTCCTTAGCCGCTAGGGTTTTTTCCTTCTCTTCTACTTCTTTCAACTTCCTCTTCCTTTCAACATTTTTAGAGGTTTCAGCCACCTACTATTTCTTTGAAAGAGTTTCAACTTCCTCTTCAGGGAAATCATATAATTCTTCAGATTCTTTGGAAAAACCAATTTTCATCCTTCTCAAAGTATCATCACTCAACAACATGACTTTGAAATTACTCAACTTAGAACTGTAAGGAATTTTGAAGGATTCTAAATACTGAACAATCATCTTTGACAGAATGGCTGGATACATAATAATTTGAGATTTCAAATTCCCATTCTTGATATTCTCAATTGTAATCAGAATGTATTAACCAAATTTATCTTCCTTAGATTCACCAAGAAATACAAAATATAGATGTCACTATTATTTAGAGTATCCTTATCACCTTTTCTAGGAATAATGAATCCTTGAACCCAAAATTCAAGAATCCAAAAGTTTATAGACCGGTGAAGAATCTTTAGAGTCTTTACTTCTGAAAGACCAAGACAAGCCATAACTTTTTCCTTAATAAAACTTCCTTGAACATTAGGTAGCTTGTGAGTACAGAACTCAGATTCCCCTTCATAAGGAATACCAACCAAGCTTGTAGCCTTGGTGTAAGAAAGTGAATATGTATTTCCATAACACTTGAAAGAAAACTTAATCCTGCCTTCTTCCTTAAATAAAGTTACTGACTTATAGAACTGTACTAACAACTCTGAATATACCAAATCCCGAGCTTTTGGTTTTGAAATACAAACACTCTCCCAACCATTAAGTTTGATATTCTTGGAAACGATAGAGTCATATTTGGAATAAAACTTTGGATCAACTAACCTTTCTCTATATATATTCCATTAAGAGATTGGATTGATAGTAGAAATTTCTCTCTGGGAAGAGACTTTGGCAGATATTCAGAAGTAAGGAAGATATGAGAATTTCAGAACAGGCTTATGTAGGAAGGGCAGAGCTTCATCACGCAAGAGCTTTGAGATCGATGTGGGACAACCATCGGGGGGTCCTTTATATAGGCAATTGGGGTGACAGTTCAACTTCCATGATTGATCTAATGGTTGAAAGCTTCTTGAGAAGATCTAACAGTTGAGATAGCCAAAGAATAATTTTGATTGAATCTAATCTTTTGAGGGTTTTTTAAGAAAAACATTCTAATTTAAGGAAAAATGATTACGAAAGAAAAAAATAGATGAAAATACCAACAAGTAAAAGATGATTATGAAAATTTAATAAAGGAAACATACCTTTCATATTTCTAGAAAGATTATTCGTAATAAGAAAAATTCTTCTTGAAGAACATTAGATTCCAAATATTTTGATTACAAAATCTTTTACTACAAACAATCTAGCTACGACAATTTTTTTTATGATAATTTTGATTACGAAAATTTTCATTATGGAAAAAAATTATCTACTAGAAATTTCATTATGAAAATTTTGAACTACAAAAATCTTCATTACGAAAATTTTAAACTAAAAAAATTTAGACTGAGAAAAATTTAAACTATGAAAATTTTTAGACTATGAAAAATTTTTAGACTATGAAAATTTTTTTAACTATGAAAATTTTGAAAATAAAAAATTTCTTAGACTACAAAAATGAAAAATTTATAGACTACAAAAATGAAAAATTTCTAGACTACGAAAATTTTGAAAATTAAAAATTTATAGACCACAAAAATTTTGAAAACCTAACAAACAAATGTACCCCCCTATGAAAAGGAGTTCCTTACTATAAGGAGATTGGTTTCAACAAGAAGTTAACGTGGAATATTACCTTATGATTATCATTCCAAACTTCTGCTTAATGTATTCAAATCTATCGGATGGTAAAGATTTTGTGAAAATATCAGCAAGTTGATCTCGCATTTCGATAAATTAAATAATAATATCTCTTTTTTGTGTGTGATCCCTAAGAAAGTGATGCCTAATATATATATGTTTTGCACGAGAGTGATGTGAAGGGTTTTTACTTAAGGAAATGACACTAGTATTATCACACAAAATTTGTGTTTTGGTAAAACTCATACCATATTCTGTGAGTGTGTGTTGCATCCACAACACTTGAGCACAAAAACTTCCAGCTGCTACATATTCATCTTTAGTAGTGGAAAGTGCTACTGGGTGTTGTTTTTTTCATGACCAAGAAACTAATGAATCTCCTAATAAATGATAAGTTTTGGATGTAATTTCCCTATCTATTCTACATCCACCAAAATCAGCATCCAAAAAACTTTTTAAAACAAAATCATTTCCAAAAGTATAAAAGAGTCCGAAATCCATGGTTCTCTTTAAGTAGCGAAAAATTATTTTCACTTATTTTAAATGATATTCCTCAGGATTGTATTGATATCTTTCACATAAGCATACTAAAAACATTAAGTCTGGATGACTAGCTTTCAAGTATAGTAGACTTCCTATCATACCTCTAAAAGATGTTTGATCTACTGGTTTCCCAGCTTCATCAAGATCAAGTGAATTTGAGGTACCAATGGGAGTACTTATACTCTTAGTGTTGTCATATCCATACTTTTTAAGAAGATCTTTAATATACTTATGTTGGGATATATAGATTCTTTATGGTTTTTGAGAAATTTTAAAACCAAGAAAAAATGTTAACTCACCCATCATACTTATTTCAAACTCATATTTCATTAAATACGCAAAGGAATCAGTTAAAGATTGCTGAGTTGAACCAAATATAATGCCATCAACATAAAATTTTAACAATCAATTTTTTTTTTCATATCTTTCTTTATAAAAAGAGTTGGATCAGCATTTCCCTTAATATAATTATTTTGAAGCAAAAATCCTGTAAGTATATCATACCAAGCTCTAGGGGCTTGCTTAAGTACATACAAAGCTTTGGTAAGTTTGAAAACATGTTCAAGATGTTTTGAATCTTCAAAACTAGGAGGTTGTTCAACAAAAACTTCCTCTTGTACAAAAACATTAAGGAAAACACATTTAACATCCATTTGAAAAAGTTTGAAATTAAAGAATGCTGCAAAGGCAAGTAAAATATGAATAGATTCAAGTCAAGAGACTAGAGCATATGTTTCTTCATAGTCTATTCCTTCTTGTTTATTATAGCCTTTAGAAAACAATATAGCTTTATTTATTAAAATGATTCCATTTTCATCACATTTATTTCTGAAAGCCCATTTTACTCCAATAACAGAAGTTTCCTTAGGTCTTTCAAACAAGGTCCATAATTTATTCCTTTCGAACTCATTTAGCTCATCTTGCATAATTTTTATCCAATAATCATCACCTAAAGCTTCATCAATGATTTTTGGTTCTAATTGGGAAAGGAATTCTAGATGTTCTACTTCATTCCTTAAGGAACTCCTGGCCTTTACAGGTTTATTTACATCACCAATGATACTATCACTGGGATGATTCTTAAGAAACAACTGATTTGGGTTTTGTAAAACCTGTTCATCAATATAGGGTAGAAAATCTTCTGAGGTAAATGCTTCAAAAACATTTTCTTGATCATTTTCTTTATCAGAAGGATCTTCTATCAAGGGTTAATAACCAGTTTTTAAAAACACATCTGAGGATGTAGGTTGGGGTTGTTTAAAAACAAAAGGATTAGTTTCATCAAATTTTATATGTACTGTTTCTTCAATAGTACAAGTATTTTTATTGAAAACTCTATAAGACTTAGAGATTGTGGAGTAGCCTAAGAAAAATTTTTCATCAGATTTTGGTGTAAATTTGTGTAGATTATCTTTAGTATTCAGAATGAATACTTTGCAACCAAAAAACTTGAACTAGGAAAGTTTAGGTTTTCTACCATTCCATAACTCATAGGGAGTTTTATTAAGAAAATGTCTAATCAAAACATGATTTATAGTATAGCAAGTAGTACTTACAGCTTCAGCCCAAAAATGTTTGGCTATAAAATATTCACTAAACATGGTTCTTGTTATCTTTTGAAGAATTCTATTTATTCTTTCAACAAAACCATTTTGTTGATGGGTTCTTGGTGCTGAGAAGTTATGAGTAATTCCTTTTCTACTATATAAAGTTTCAAAATCAGAATTTTGAAATTCACTTCCATGATCACTATGAATAGTTATCAAAGGAAGGTTTTCTCATTTTTAACTTGGGCTCTAAAAGTTTTGAAATAAGAAAAATCTTCAGATTTCTTTGCTAGAAAATAGACCCACGTAAATATAGTGTAATCATCAACTAAGAAAAATACATAATATTTTCCTCCAATGCTTCTAGTTTGTATTGGACCAAAAAGATCCATATGCACCAACTGTAATGCATCAGTAGTTGAGACTTCATCGACTGATTTTAAACTTGATTTATGTTTATTTCCATATCAACAAGGATAAAAAGCTTTTGAAGAATCAAATCTAAGCTCCGATAGATCCTTAACTAATATTTTCTTAGATATTTTTCATAGGTTCATAAGGTTACAGTTTCCTAACCTTCTATGTAATAACCAATAATGATCTTCCATTGCACTAAGATAAGGTTGATCTTGGCTTCTAAGGTCTTCTAAGTTTAGTGTGTAAACATCCTCTTACCTATGGGCATAAAGAATAAATTTTTCTGCATAATTGTGTACTAAACACTTGTCGTTCCTAAAATTCACAAGGTAAACTTCATCACATAATTGACTTATTCTAACGAGGTTGTGCTTAAGACCCTTAGCAAATAAAACATTTGAAATCAAAGTTTTTCCAAGAAGAACAATATTACCTATACCAATAATTTCTCCCTAAGCATTATCTCTGGAAGTTACTTTTCCTCCTTTCGTATTGATAATATTTTCAAAGAAGTTTTTGTTACCAGTAATATTCTAGGAACATCCACTATCCATGTACCATATGTTGCTGTTTGTACTATCTTTATTTTCCTGAAAACAAGAGAGTTAGACTTTTGGAACCCAAACTTTCTTGGATTCAGAAACTTCAGAAAGAAATTTTTTAGGAATCCACATTTTATTTGAAAAAAAGATTTATGAAAACCTAAAGACTGAGTTTTGTTTAAGGAACAATTTTTTGCCCAATTCCCACCACACTAACACTTAGTGCAGAATGGAGCACTTTGAGGAAAAAAATAATTGTTACTAAAAATCAGTTTTGAAATTGTATAACCAAAACCAGAATTATTCCTTAGAGGTCGAATTTGGGAATACATTTTATAAAAATTTTCCTTACCTATGGTAAAGTTTGACAAACAATTCCTCAAGGAAAATATTTCTGAATTCAGTCTAATAACCAAGTTCTTATCTTCAAAAACATTTGTTTTAGCACTAGAGTTAGGATCAAAAACATTTTCTTAGAAATTACTTTTTCTAGATCCTTAGAAAATTTATCCTTCTCAGAATTAACTTCCTCAAGGTTTTTTGAAATACTTTCAAAATAAATGGTTTTCTTATAAAGATATTTAAAAAGATATGATATTTCCTTAGTAAGAATAGAAATTCTAGAATTTTCCTTATCATGATTTTTCTTGACTTTAAAATTTTCATTCTCAAGGAGCTTAGAAAACCCAGAAACCTCTTCATAGATAGGTAAAGTATTATCTTCATCAGAAGAAGATTTTTCATCTGAAGATTCATAATATTTAATATCACTATATTTATAATTCAAGGATACATTGGTCATGGATTCAACATTTTGTACCTTTTCCATTAAACAATGATTTTCAATAGGTAACTTGGCAAGTAAACCAAGATTATTTTGTCCAGAAGATTTGTACTCTAATGATTCATGAGAAGAGTCTCCACCACTGGCACTCCATGTGTCATTAGCTTTCAAAAATTTCTTAGATTTATCTTTGTAGTACTTCTTTATATTCCTTTCAGAATGATAATCCTTTCTATCTTTTCTCTTAAGCATAGGAAAATCTTGCCTTATATTTACAACTCTTTTGCATTGATAACAAGTGACTTCAGAGACTTTCTTGTCTTTCCTTTCTTTCTTCTTATATCTATACTTAAAGTCTTTCTTCCCAACTATCTTGTTCATACTTTGAGAAAGATTAGCTAGTTCATTATCAGAATGTTCACTTTCACTTGATTCAGATAAAACAGTGACCTCCTTAGACTTAGATCTTGTAACTCTCTCAGGAGTCTTGGATTTCATATAATTTGAAGTAGTTGTAAGAGTAACACTTCAATTCCCATTATTCTTCTTAACATTTTCATCATCGCTCTTCATTCTAGTCTCATGTTGAAGAAGAGTTCCAAACAGTTCATCAAGAGAAATCTGGGTAACTTTCCTATTTTCATCTATAGCTGTCCTCTTAGATTCCTAATCATTAGGCATGATGTCTATAATATTGTCTATAAGAGCTTCATCATCTAATCCTTTATCACCCATAGATTGTAAACTATTGACAATATCCATGAATATTTTTTTTACCTTACATATGGGTTCTCTATAAGGAAATCAGAAACCATAATATTCATCTCTGAGCATGGCTCTTCTAGTTTCAATAACTTTTGAAGTTCCGAAGTGAGTTACTTCAATCTTCTTCCAAATACAATTTGATGCTTTACAAGATGAAATCTGTCTATATATATTTCTAGTCATGGAACAAAGCAAAGTATTACGTACCTTATAATTTAGTTGATATTAATACTTTTCTTGGTTGGTGATAGTACTGACTTCCTTTTCAAGAATTTTATATCCTCCAGTAAGCATAACAAAATTTTATACTTCAGTATTGATAAAAAAAAGTCTTCATATGATCTCTCCAATATTCGCAATCATTCCCATCAAATATAGGTGGTATAGTAGTATTTAGGTTGTTTATGGAACCAACATTCATTCCTGTCATCTTAAGAGAAAAAATCTTTCCACACAAAACTTGTTAATAGTAAAATATTGTAAACAAGGAAAAATTTCCTAAGAAAAAAATTGTGAACAATAAAAACTGAGCAAGAAAACTTATATGTGAATATAAGTATTTCAGAGACCTGTACTATGATACCAATTATAGGATCAAAATAATGATATATATGCTCAATATACAAGAGGGGGGGGGGGGGGTGAATTGTATACTTCAAAAAAATTCCTTTGTAACTTTTAAAGATGGTAATGTTTAACAAAGTTAAACAACGTAAATTCACAAGACCACTTAGTTATACAAACTTGCTTGATTATGGAAATATGGTTTCTGAAATAAAACTTAAGAAAAGTTTATGATGATAAAGATTATACCTTAAAGCATATATAATCTTACTAATCAGAGTACAAGTATAAGAAAGTATAAGATAATTATACTTTTCTTAACAATAAAAGTGTAGCAGAAAACAAACTTGAAATAATACAAGTAACAAGTAGTAAATCTTTTAACCCAAAGAGTAGGGTATCCAACAACCTTGGATAAAGGTCCCTTGATTTATACTTTCAAGAAAGTCTATCTTACCCACACCAGGGTAATCCCTTGATACAAATATCGGAGTCTGTCTTGCTATCCCCGCAAGCCCTTGAACTTTAAGGTAGTAGACACCTCTATCTTCCTATCCCCGGAAGCCCTTGAATGTACTCAACAATATTCAGAGTCGCATGAAGAAATTCTGAACAAGATGTCCAGTACGCACTAAGCATGAGAGTCTCTCTCTAGAAATCACTTCGGCAGCATGTAATCTCTAGAGTTGTAGAACAATGTTGAGCTCATTCAAATAAGCTCCTATTTATAGGCACATATTCAACGGTCGGCTCCCTCCTCCAATGGTTATATATTTCCTTGAATTTCGGGGGGACCTATACATGTGTCACTCAAACAATGGTTAGTAAATAACAGAATGCACAACATAGTTTTATAATAAGGTAAGAAAAAATATGGTTTCTTGAACAAATCCTTTTTTCAGAGTCTAAGGAAATAAAAGTTCAGATTCTAATCAAAAACCATTCGGTGTCTATAATACACAAATATTTGGATTTTGTTTTCTTGAAGAATTAGAAACCTGAATTCAATAGAATTCCAGAGTATGAATTTCAAGGAAATTCAGAGTCTGAATTAATAAGAATTTGGAGTCAGAACTCAAAAAGTTTAGAGTCTGAATTCAGATAATTCGGAGTCTGAACTTAGAAAGTTTGGAGTCTGAATTCAGAGAAATCAGAGTCTGAAATCAGAAAGTTTAGAGTCTGAATTCAGAGAATTCAGAACCTGAACTCAGAAAGTTCAGAGTCTGAATTTAGAGAATTCAGAACCTAAATTTGGATCCTGAAAACAGAATTCTCTATTTCTAAGTATTTATAGGATTCCGAGGTTTTAGATAAGAAACCAAATTTTACACTTAGAAATAAAATGAGTTAAGTTTAGAGAAATTATGACATGAACAATGAAAACATGGTAAGGAAAAATTTTCCTTGAGGAAGGAAAATATTCCTTATGAATTATTAAGGAAAATAAAATTTTCCTTGAGATAGAGTGTTTGTGATTTTCAAAACATGAAGGAATGGAAAAGTCATAAGGAAACCTTATTGACTCAACATAGTTCATGAAAAAGTTGGGTGTGTTGGGTGTGTCATAGATGATGTGTTATTAATAAATAAGTCAAGGAAGGATTTGTATCTTCCATATTTATAGAAGTTAATATATCACCCCTTTGATTGAAATGAAACTATCACATTAAAATCCCATGAACATGGTGTAATGATGAGTTTATTTTAGATAGTCAAAGAACGATGCATCAAGAATATAGGTTGATGACATGCATGTACAACCTTCCTGATAAGATATCTCAACAAATGTATTATATTAAAAAGTGAGTGTTCATATGTGGTTGTTGTCATTGTGACATACCCTCTTCCTATATAGGAACCATGAATCATTTCTAGATAGTAATCTTGGAATTTAGGCAAGTCCGCTTAATTCCACCAAGGAATAGGCATAGAGGGTCACAGAAAAAGTGTTTCCTTTGATCTCAGTTAAATATTATTTCCATTTAATAGTTGGAATTAATATTCATCTCGAGACCGAGAAGTGATATTTTTTAAGATTTATTAAATGGTTGAAAATATTAAATAAATATTTATTCACAAGGTAGTTGTTTAATCACATAAATATATAATATTTATTTATCACTTATTATTCGCAAGGTAATAATTATTACTTATTCATAAGTAAATAATTTATTTAATTACATGAATATAAAAATAAATATTTTATTTTCTATATTTTGAATAAAATATTTATTTATTTATCAAATTTAAAATATTTACCTATTTTTATTCACAAGGTAATAAATAATTATTTATTACTAATTTATTTATTTACTTATGAGAATATTAAAATAAATATTTTATTCTTTAGACTATGAATACAATATTTATTTATGATATTTATTTAGAAATTCAATAAATGTCAAAAAGGATGATCTAACCCAATTATTGGTTCAATGATAAATATTTATTTACTAAACTATAAATAATATTTATTATTTCACAAATTAGCACACAACATGTAATAAAATAATAATAATATTATTTTACATGGCATTGGGTTCCTTTTGGGTTTAACATATCATTAAGGTCCATTTTACAATTAATAAATATGAAACCCTAACCCTGGGTCTATAAATAAACTATTATGAGAATTGTGAGTGGTTGGTTGTTGTGAAAAAAATTCTCCTCCCTTAAGAATACTCTCTCAATGAGAACAAATCTAGGGTTTTATATCAAGTTTGAGATATTCTCTCTTCCTCCTTCATTTCTCTCAAGATGAAGAGATCAAGATATAATCCTTCGAGACCAAAGGGACCATGGTCACGTTCAAGGGGGAGACATAAGATGATTGGTATGTTATAACCTGAAGTACCATCAAGTATGTTCTAAGATCAAAGGAGAACATGTGGATTACTAATATATGGGATCTACCTTGGGTCCTCATCAACATAATGAAAATAGAATCAAATGGACTTCAAATGAACAGAACCTCCATCGAATAAAGAACTCAAGATTGAGGTATTTCTTCATGCTATTAAATTATTTATAAATTAATTTGAAAAATATTTTAATGAATCATATTTCCAATTTATTTTTTTGGATATTATATGCATTATTTTCGAGACTAGGTGCTAAGAAAATGTGAGATTCTGAGACCTGGTGTTCCAAGAATAAATGTTTGAAATATATTAAATATATTAAATAGAACGTACATAGAATTTTCCTAAAAAATTGGAATAAATTATAAACAGGGACCTAGATTAGAAATATGAGGGAATCATTGAGTTAGAACATGGGTTTTACCCTAGGCGTGATATAAACTTTGTCAATGTGGAGAATTTTTGGAAAAGTCATCACGAGTGTTGAATGAATAAAATAATTAATTAAATTAAATTATTTTATTTAATTAATATAGTGACCTAAACGCTTCTATAAGTATATGGTTATGAGGGGATTCCTATTTTTATCCACTAAAACTTATAAATTCAGAGGACCATCAGAGAGCGCTGAAGGAGATTCTGTTGGTGGATGATGATTGGATTGAATATTGACGACTGGTGTGAAATGGAATCATAGGATCTCACCAACTATCATAGCACAAAATCATTCTTTGTCATCGAACAATCTATCTTGAGGTATGAAATTGATTTGATTTGGATTCTTTCCATTTTTTATATTTTTATGATGAACACATATCAATCAACCAACTTATTGATCCGTGGATCATGCATATTTCAGGATGGAATTATTATGGGAATTTATTTGGGAGAATTTATTTGTGATTAATTGTTATATCTTCATTCTTCATTCTAATAAAAACAAATTGAGTTCAAAATGAACATAAACTAAGGTCCGTTCCTTATAATTGTTCCTTGTGCTTTTCTCCCTGATTACTTCGTTTATCATGAGTGTTCTTTGTTGACTCGTGGTTCAACATCCATCGAGAAATCGATTTTTTCACACCCATTTCTTGGTGAAATGATTCAATATTGTATATTCAGGCTTGGAACGATGTGAGGGTGGTGCGATGATGAAAGTGGAAATGGATCAGGAGGTTTGGATACCCGATTTTCGTGTTATTTGGTGTGCAATGAATAATGATGTATGAGACTGTTTTCTGAGTGTTTTTGGTGTCCAAAACCCATTGTTTATCTACGATAAGGCTCAAACAACATGGTTCCTTGATTTTCTAGTGAGGAACGATTGGATTAGTGGTTGGATAATTGAAGAATATGTGTGAAAACTAGATCCAAGATTCTAGAAAATCCCAATCAACATGATGCACAATCTGGGATTACACAGTATGTGGGGACCTCCTAGCGGTGTCTAGGGTTCTGGGCTAGAGATAAGTATTACATATCATGTGAATATGTCACATTATGCATGACATCTCCCTAGTTTATTTATGTGTACCACATATGGTCCACGGACACGGGTTGGAGTACACGGGTATAGGCACGTTGTGTACTCTCACAAGGACACGAATTGTCCAATTGTACATGGGAATACCCATGTACTAGTACACGAGAATCCACATGCCATGTACTATTACACATATACGGTCTGTTTACATGGGTAGGACCCGAGGCTGAAGGTACATGACATGTACCCCCACTACACATTGTGTACTCCTAAAATGTTAGCTTGGAACCCTTGTCCTCTATATCCTAGAAAAGTTTTGTTATAGTGTGTTCCCCATATCCATTACCTGAGGGTTAGTATAGAATGACCTCCTACACATAGGACATCAATCCCTTCACCATGACTTTTTGGATAGAGTTGTTGGAATCATTTTGTGAGGTCTGGAGTGAGACCCTCTATCATCTTCTTACCCCAGGTGGAGTTCTTGGTATCATCATGACCAACACTATGCTGGAGCTAATTCTCTAATTAGAAAGTTATTCTAGATTGAGTTGTTGGTATACCCCATGGCCTTAGGAGCGATCCTAATCTGTCTATCATATCTCTTCATACTTCACTATATACTTCCTATGGAAATACTTGACAAGAATTACCTTTTATAAATTTTGGATTGGTGTTTCCTGATCCGATTAGATGATGTTGGGCTGAATACTTGCAACCCATAAAACTCACCAGGCTGCAAATCCACAGTTTGAGCTTTGTAGTGAGCTCATTGGGGGGTTGTAGGGGGAAATTTTCCCCTGTTTTGGGGGTCAAAGGCCCCCAACCCAAATTTTTGGGGCACTATAGAAACTCTGACCAACTATTGTAGAGATGACCGACCGAAACCGACATGAAACTACAACAGTTAAGACTTTGGCACAACTACTATAACATATTGAACTTTGGAGATAATAGTATTGTAGCTCCATGTAATTACATCCTTCAACCACTATAACATCTTGGACTTGGGTGGTTGTGACACTGTAGCGATGAAGAATTCTAGCCATCGTTCACTGTAGCAGTGTATAATTTTTGTGTGGTTGGTGGTACAACACTTCATCTTATTTTTATCCCATTTCAAGCTAGGGTTTCTTGTGCTTGAAACTCTTAGATACTCCATATAATTTGTGCTCCCAATTTAGTGATATTTATTCCTCTTCATGGATGTATATATCATTTCCCGAACGACATAAATATTTTTTCCCGTGTGATTCTTTATTCTGTATTTTTTTAATCTAAAAACCTATTATATCATTGTGGCTCTCAGAATTTTTACAAAAACTAGTATCAGAGGTTGTATTCATATTTCTTGAATTATACGATGGATATGAAATAAGGAAATATGAAGATCGACTACTTTGATGGAACTAACTTCAGATACCAGAGGATGCAGATTGAAGAATATTTTTACTTAAAGAAAATACATTTGCTTCTTTTGGGTTTAAATCCAATGGACATAGAACAATCAGAGTGGGAGCTACTGGATCAACATATTCTAGAAGTTGTGTGAATTACATTGGAAAAAAATGTGGCATTCAACATCAGATAGGAGAATACAATGATTAGGATGATGAAATCTCTCATGAATATGTACACACACCAATCCATTTTTTTTCATTTTCAAAAAGCCGCTTTAAGGGTTAGCGGTAACCGAACATTGGAATCCAAAATTAAAAGTAACTTCCCCACTTAAACAGTACAAACATTCAAATTTTAAACTGATTCAACATCGACCTCGGAGCATGTGGCACCTCACATCACTTCCAACTAACCACCTCGTGCTATGCACCCTGAAATCATGCATCATATCACCGACAAAGACTTCCACCATGCTCCGAGCCACCCACCTAATCGTCTCAATACCATCACAGTCTCTATATCATCAAAAGAATGTCATCATCTCGAACCACCACCATCTTCATCGGTAGTAGTATCTCGACGTCACGCCAATCTCACTGGCGAGACCCACCGGAATCAAGAGCATCACCGTTATGAAGAAATCATCAACAGACACAACACCGTTTAACACCACCATCACAAACCATCGAAGCTGAAAAAAGAGGAATCCCCACCAAAATACATCACAAACATCAAGCCCTCCGGGGATCCATGTTCAGAGTCAGAGACACCAAGGGGAAAACACATCCTGAAATGCATCGACTGCTCGAAACACACATCCTAAAACACCTCGAGTACCACCGTTTGAATACGACTTGGAGAATATTGTGGGTAACAAGGAGCCATAGTAGAGTTCCAAAATGACCAAAGTCACAACAGCTAGATGTGGGAACTGTCATGACCACCGAACCCTAGAGAAAACGACGCCATACCATCATCACCCGTCATAGAGAACGAAGCCTCGAATGCCTCCGCAACAGACCAAAATTCCAGGGAGATTCAACCTGCATTTTCCATCTCCTTCGAAAACACATCATACCCAGATTAAAATTCGAGCCAACACCATTAGTCTCAGATGGATAAACTTTGCTCCGCACACCCTAAAAATAAACACATCACCTCACCTTTGCCAGAGAAACACATCACTATCAGCTTTGATGTCACCGTCAACCACAACCATAGGGACCGACTTCACAGGAATTGTTTTCCCCATCCAAACTCCATGCAATAGTTTAACACCATCAAATAACATCCAAAATGAAGAAGAAAAATAGAATGGATCCATCGTGACAGGCAAGAACATAACTAAATCTACAAAAAAATCTTATAGAAGAAAACCAAAAAACTGAAGAATCAAACCAGGCTATGCATGGAGCACCATCAACAGCCAAATCCCACCTCTAAAAACCTTTGAATAACCACAGCTCCGGGTCCAACTCGGAGGGGAGATGATGGTCTTGAGGTTAGGGTAGTGATTAAAACTGCATAGGCCTCCAAACAGTAGCAAAACATGATACTGAAAACAACATCTGGAAATGATAAATCGACGATACGATCTCACCTGAAAGACCCTCGACCACTGGACCGCATATCCCAAAACCACTGATAATCCATCACGGTAGATCTAACCTAGAGAAGCGTGATGGAACATGAAGTCAGAGCAGGGTAGAAGTAGCCGGAGGCTTTGACAGCAGAGACCGTCGATGGAAGCAACGAAACCACCATGAGAGATAAAAAAAGATGACCACTCCACCAAGAAGGAATACGCCCATGAATGAACCAGATTACGGAGTGGGAAAAGGAAAAAAGAAGGATAGAAGGGGAAGAAGAAAACACAAGAAGGGGGAAGAGTAGGATAAAGAAGGGGAGAACGCACAGAGCGCCGCCGACCCTAAGAAGAGTGTTTCAAGAGGAAACCCTAGCAAATCCTAGATTGAGAGCAAGGATGGGGGACACTGGGGGGATGGGAACCATCCTTTTTACTTTCCTCATATTTTCAACTACTTTAACTACTCTCGTGAATATGTACAATAAGCATTCTGCATCAAACAAAGTGCACTTGATGCGATGATTGTTCAATATTAAAATGGTTAAAGGGAGAATTGTTGTAGGCCATATTAATGAATTAAACACCATCATAAGTTAGTTGAAATCAAGGTAAATTGTTCTTGGTGATGAGGTATGTGCATTGGTATTACTTTCTTCATTACCTGACAATTGGGAATTGATTTTAATAGCTGTGAGAGTTCTTTGGGAAATACCAAGATGGTTCTGAAAGATGTATGGGACCTAATCCTCAATAAGGATATTCAAATTAGAAAATCAGGAATATTCTTTGGTTCTGTTCTTAACATTGAAGGAAAAAGAATATATACATAGTGATATAGTCGCAAAGGATGAAAAAAGTTAAGAGGAAAGATATGATACATGAAAAAGGTGGCTAGTCCTACCTACTAGACTTGTAGGAATAAAGGACATGTCAATAAAGAGTGGAGAGAAAAGAGAAATTCACCTGAAACCAATGTAGAAAATGTGGTGGCTGAAGGAACTGATGAAGTTTTTCTGCTGAGCATGGATAGCCCTATGGATTCTTGGATTTTAGAAGCAGGGGAATATTTCTATTCCACATTAGAGAAGGGTTTCTTGAAAAGTTATGTTTCTATAAATTTTGGAAAGGTATATATTACTGATGATGAACCCTTGAAAATCATGGGGAAGGGTGATGCATGGATCAAGACCAATAGTGGGAGTCTCTTAGTTTTGAAAAAAATGTAAGGTATATACTTGGTTTAAGAAGAAATATTATTTATATTGGGTAGCTTGATGATATAGGCTTCAGTACCATGTTTACTGGTGGTGCTTGGAAGATTACCAAGGGAGATATGGTCATAGATGAGGGATAAAAGAATGGTACCTTGTAAAACATGAAAAAAACATGCATGGAAATGATTTTATCAATAAATTTTATTAGTGATTCACAACTATGGCACTACTGGATAAGCCACATGAGTGAGGAGGGGATGAAGGTGTTGGCCAATAAAGGAATTCTATTGGAGCTGAAGTCATTATAAGTAGGCTTATATTAGGATTGTATCCTTGGAAAGTAGAAGAAAGTATCTTTTTCAAAAGGAGGAAGAACACCAAAGGTTGGGAAGTTGGACCTAGTGCACACAAATGTTTAGGGGCCTACACCAGTACATTCTATTAGAGGGTCACAATATTATGTGAGATTTATCGATGAATCAAAAAGGAAGGTATGAGTGTACTTTTTGAAAAGAAAATCTGATGTATTTAAGGTGTTTTAGAAGATGAACATCATAGTGGAGAATGATTCGAGAACAAAGATTAAATTCTTGAGGTCAGACAATGATGGAGAGTACAACAATAATGAGTTCAGATAATTATGTTCAAATAATGGAATTAGGTGGGAGAAGACTATTCTAGGAACACCAAAATAGAATTTTTTAGCTAAAAGTATTAATAGGAAATTAAATTAACATGCCGGGATCATGAGGATGAATTTAGGGTTACCCAAGACCTTCTGGGATAATGTAATGAACACAGAATCATATCTCATCAACAAAATTCCATATGTACCAATGGGATAATGTCTACTCAAGGATCTATGGTCTAGTAAGGATGTAAAACTCTCACATTTATGAGTCTTTTTATGTTTGGAATATATACATATTGATGTTGATGTAAGGGAAAATATTTATTCTTAGTCCAAGCCATGTTTCTTTATTGGATATGGTGATGAGGAGTTCAGTTACCATTTTTGGGATGATCTCAACAAGATGGTCATCAGGAGCTAGAATGTTGTATTTAATAAAGGTGTCATGTACAAGTATATCCATGTAGTTTAAGATGAAAATGGGAATAAATAATCATAGAACAAAGAGAAATTGGAGCTTGAAGGTGTACTTGAGCATGATACGTCAAAAATAGTGGAGCCTACTCCTCAAGTGGAGTTGAGGAGATCAAAAAGGGTGATAAGGCCTGTGTAGAGGTATTCACCATCATTACACTATTTTTTATTGATTGATGGTGAAGAAACAGAATGTTTTGAAGAGGCAATGTAGTTGAATGATTCAAGAAAGTGGGAGTTGGCCATGAAGGGGGATATTTCTTCACTACATGACAACAATACTGAGGAGTTAACACATCTTCTAGAAGGGAAGAAAGAATTGAAGAAAAAAATGAGTATAGAAGATCAAGGAATAACATGATGGAAAGAAAAGGTTTGAGGTAAGGCTGGTGGTGAAAGGTTTTCAATAGAAGGAGGGAGTGGATTAACTGAAATTTTCTCTCATGCAGTGAAGCTTACCACCATCTGAGTGGTTCTTAGCATTGTGGAATTATAAGACCTATATCTTGAGAAGATTGATATGAAGATGACTCTACTTTATGGATATCTGGAGGAGGACATATATATATATATTATCCAGAGGGATATGTTGATTTTGGGAAGGAAGGCCTGGTGTGAAAACTCTAGAAGAGCATATATGGGTTAAAGTAGGCACCCATGTAGTGGAACAAAAAGTTTTATGCATTCATGACTAAAAATGAATACAAACGATGTGTCATGGATCAATGTTTCTACATAAAGTCTTTTGGTCATGAATATATTATACCACTTCTATATGTGGATGAAATGATTATTGTAGGATCATATATTCATATAATTGATGATTTGAAAGGGAATATGGCTAAGGAGTTATAAATGAAAGATCTTAGCGAAGCTGGAAAGATTTTGGGGATGAAGATCAAGAGAGACTGCACAGTTGGAACATTGATGTTATCATAGGCTGACTATATTGGAAAGGTTATAAGAAGATTCAGTATGTTAGAAGCAAAGCCAGTCTTTATTCCCATGATGGGTCATTTTAAACTATCAAAGGAGTAATCACCAAAGATGGTAGAAGAGGTTTAGTACGTGACAAAGGTTCTATACACATTAGTTGTTGGAATCCTAATGTATGTCATGGTATGTACTTGACCCAACATTTCTCATGTAGTGGGAGTTGTGATCAGGTACATGGATAACCTTGGAAAGAAACTTTGGGAATCTTTGAAGTGGATACTGAGGTATCTAAAGGGAATAAAGGAGGAATATTTGTGTTTTGGAAATGAAAATTCATTATAGGGGTATGTGGATGATGACCTTGGAGGTGATTTTGATAGTAGGAGGAGAACCATAGATTATGTATTTACATGTGGAGGAACTGTAGTAAGCCAGATATCACAACTACAGAAGGTGGTGGATTTATCCACCATAGAGGTAGACTATATTGCTATAATAGAATCTAGAAAGGATATGGTTTGGATGAATAAATTCTTAGATGATCTAGGTAGAAAGTGAGATGAAAATGTATTTCACTCTAACAGTCATAGTGCTATACATATTATAAAGAACCCAGTGTTTCATGACCTAACAAAGCACATTTAGATGAAGTACTATTTTATCAAAGTCTTGATGCAGGATGGGTTGCTGAAATTACAAAATATTTGTAGAAAAAACAATCCATTAGATATGTTGAAAAAGTTAATGGTAATATATAAGTTGAGGCACTATTGTTCTTCTTTTAGTCTCCATTTATGAATGGAGGATGAGAGACAGAATATGGGAGGACACCATGGAAGAAAAAAAGGAAAACAAATGGTATTTCATGAACTGTTAACTTGAAATTGAAGTTGTGAATGGAAATCATGCACTAATGAGTGAATAAGAGGAATAGATCAGATTAATTAAGTTTTCTAAGTTAGTGGCATCGAAATAGGTCATCCTAGAGGATCAGGCTCAAAGTGGGAGATTTTTGGATTGATGTTTCCTAATCTGATTGGATGATGTTGGGTTGAATTCTTGCAGCCCATACTGCACACCAGGGTGAAAATATGTGGGTTGAGCTCTGTGGTGAGATCATTGGGGGTTTTAAGGGAAAATTCACTCCTCCTCTAGGGTTCTAGGGGACAAAGGTCCCCAACCCAAATTTTAGGGAATTGTAGAAACTTTGATTGAATACAGTAGAGATCATCATCCGACATTGATAGGGAACTATATCAATGTGGAATTTGGCACAACTACTATAGTAGCTCAGACTTTAGAGTCAGTAGTACTATAGCTTTGTGGGCTTCCAGCTACTGAAAACTATATAATCTTCAACTTGGGTGGCTATGGCACTGTACCGATGTAGAATTATAGTCGTTATTCACTATAGTAGTGTAGAATTTCTATGTGGTTGGTGGAATAAAACTTCATCTTCTTTATTAGACCATTTTAGTCTAGGTTTTATTGTGATTGAAACTCTGAGATACTCCATATAATTTGTTCTCCCAAATCATAGTGATATTTCCACCTCTCCATGGATGTAGGGATTATTACCAAACCATGTAAATATCTTTGTCCTATATGATTCTTTATTCTATATTTTCTTCATATGAAAACCTATTATTTCATTGTGACTCTAAAAATTTATACAGTAGGACATACATCATTATTACTATCAAACTTGTGGAGTGTGTTCTCCCAGACAAGTTCTATATGGAATCTTTGAGGAGGAATCCTAGGCTGGAATTAAGGTTGTGACTTTACCTTGAGACCATGTGTATTTGTTGAGTATATCTATATATTCTTTTTATATTATTTTAAACATATACCTATGTAGAGATAAATTTTATTCCTTTTTTGTATTCTTTGTATTTTCAGGGTGTCCTATAAGGTATTTTTGTACTCACCCCTGTATGGGATTTAACTGCATGTGTTGTATCTTGTATAGATGATAAAACTTTTGACAGAGTCCAAAAAGTACTAGAACTAGATGGTTCTTAGTGAGATCAGATAGATTGAGGTATGTTCCCATGGTATCTTGATAACAATCCCTATCTACACTTTCAGGTTGGACTGGTTTTCAAAGTTTATAGTGGGATTGTGATTTGCCCTATTGACTTTCCTTTACTTCCTGTCGTACTCTAGTTTCAATATTTAGATGTATGTATACATGGTTGTTTGATTATTTTTACATTTTATCATTTTTATGGGCTTGGATATGTGTGCATGTGTACAAGTACTTAGGATAAGGCCTCTCATGTTAGTGATATGCATACTCGACGCTAGTCCCCATCCCCTAGACTATTAGAGGTGGGCTTGGGGAGTCACAGAATGGGACCCATTGGGACGAATCATGATAGAGTGGTATTAGAGGAGTCAGTTCTACCTTAGGACCGGAGTCTATAAGATTGGTTTAGGGAAATAGTGTTAAGGGTTTTGAGTTTGGATTTCAGGATAGAGACCCCATTGTTGGTGCAGCGACCGATATATCCATACACCTAGACTCTGATCACCTACCTTTTGAATCAGTACATAAGAACATTGGTTGTAGGGAAAAAATGGTACATGCATCATATAAGAATGATTTTTTGTTTTGATGTCCTTATTGAGTTAGATATATAGAAATAATTACTGACTGCAGTACATATTGTCTATTTTAGGATTCCTCTACGATGTATGCCAGCTAGGATCTAGCATTAGGATTATGAGGATGATCCCCTAAGTGATGAGACATTGATATAGGGACCAGTTCCAGATGTGTTACCTCCAAGTGGTGCACTAGCTATACCACCACATGTAGTTCGCTAGATGGTACCCACAGTACCAACTGATGAGGTGTGCAAGCTTAGTGGACTTCATGAGTTTTAGTGAAAGAGACCCCTCAGGTTCTGAGGTGATATAAACCACAGGTGGTTAAGGACTAGCTTGATGTGGTTATGTGATATTTTTATCTAGTTAAGACAAAGACATATCATGGTGGTTTTGTAAGTGATCCTTCTCTATGGCTTAGTAATAAAGTGGTGGAGGTTAGTGACTTAGTCTTATGATGAGGAAACTATATCATGGTCATAGTTCAAGTTAATTTTTAGATAAGAGTTATCTCTATCTATTCTAATGGATGTATATATCCAGGAGATTCTGCAGCTCTAGTAGGGTAGCAAGATAGTAGCTAAATATTCACTGAGGTTCACCAACCTCTCCAGGTAATCGATGGATATGGTTTGGGATCCATTCTTCTAGGATCAAAACTTTGATTGAGGAATGTGTAGAGATATCTGGGTCAATTTTATCCCTCTATTCATTCCTACCTATGTTAGAGTTATAGAGAGAGTTTTAGTGGTTGAGATTTTCTTAGCCGAGCAGGCATAGCCAGTGGTTGTTGGAAGTGGGACCATAGGAGCAGAGACCTCGATTAGAGGGAGCTGACGTCAGTCTCAGGAACCTGAACATGTGATACATTTTAGGAGGAGTTCTCTATATAGAGGGTCTTTGGTTCAAGACTTAAAGGATGGTTATGATCATCCCAAGGAGAGGTATCACTACTCTTGTGAAGAAAGGAGACTTCTTACTTGAGATTTCCCGACCTAGTGTACGACTGATAGAGAGACCATGGATAGACCACCAAGGTAGAGGTAACATAAAGAGAAGAATAGTATGAAGGGTGGTGGATGTGGAAGAGGAGATGGGACAGTAGCTAGATATTGTAGATGCTTTGACTTGTTACCACCACCACCCACAGGTGGTCCGCACCAGGCTCAAGGAGCTGGAGGACAAGTGTAGAGGTAGCTGTAGGAAGTCGAGCCTTATAACGTAAAGGCTCTAGAAATGATTCAAGGTATGACTTGTGTATTTTATATCTTATTTTTAGTACTGATAAATAGAGGTTCTAGTCATTAATTTATTTCCACATATCTAGTTTGAGACTTAGAGATTCTGTTTTATCCATTGGCTCGACCCTTATACTTGGAAAATCCTATTGGAGATGACTCAGTGATCACACACTTGTGTCAATAGTGTGACCTAACTCTTGGAGGTGAGAGTTTCTGTTGGGATCTATTTGTAAAAATTATGAGGCCTTATGAATTCATCTTAGGTATGGAATGATTATCTATAGTTCATGACCATATCGACTATTTTAGGCAGAGGATATGATGTGTTCACAATGATGGAACTAGGTTTTCCTTTGGGGGTGAAAAGGAAACCCAAGAAGCATAGGATGAACTCATTCATAGGAGGGTGTATCCAATTACTCATTAGTTGGATAGAATCACCCTTGGTGTAGTGGATGTTATGAGTTTCCACTTTCTTGAAATGGTGGCGGAGTACGAGGATGTATTCCCTGAGGATGTTCTAGTTTTACCTCCCCACCAAAAGATAGAATTATTCATTGATCTACATCTGGTATGACATCGATATCTACACCAACATGTTGAATGGCTCCCATAGAGCTTCATGAGTTGAGGGTGCGATTTGAGGACTTTTAGAGGAAGGGCTTTGTAAGACCCAGGGTTTTACCCTGGGAAACCACTGTTTTGCTCACCAAGAAGGTGGATGAGAGATTGAGGTTATATTTAGAATACTAGATCTTGGACCAGGTGACTATGAAGAACAAGTATCCACTACCGAGGATCAATAATCTCTTTGATCAGTTGAGAGGGGAACAATGGTTATCAAAGGTTGACCTCAGGTCGGGCTATCACTAGTTGTGAGTAAACGATGAGGATATAACGTAGATGAAATTTCGATGTCGATACCGTCACTATGTGTACTTGGTGATGACCTTTGGCATGAAAAAATCCCCAAAAATTTTAATGGGACTCATGGACCAAATATTTCTTCTTTTCTTAGACCGGTTCATGGTGGTCTTCATCGATGATATCCTTGTGTATTTCACATCTGAGGAGGAGTACGCGAGACACTTGAGGATAGTTCTAAACGTACTCTAAGAGCACCATCTTTATGGGAATCTCTTGAAGTGTCAGTTCTATATTCAGAAAGTCCACTTTCTGGGACACTTTATCTCAACAGATGGAGTGGCAGTGTACTTGACCATGGTCAAGGTAGTGTTAGCTTGGGAGAAACCTAAGATCACGAAAAAGGTGCAGATCTTCCTCGTGTTAGAAGAATATTACTGAAGATTCATACCTGATTTCTCTAAGATATCAGTACCCATGACAACTTTGACCTAAAAGGGGAAGCCTTTAGTGTGGAAAGAGACGCACCATAAGACTTTTTAGAGATTTATGAGTACTCCCATCTTGATATTACCAGATGAGGGTGTTGAGTATGTATTGTTCTATGATGCATCAAGAACTAGGATTGGTTGTGTTCTGATGTAGAGGAAGGTAGTGATTGCCTATGGTTCATGTCATTTGATACCACATGATAAGAACTACATGACCCATGATCTTGAGTTAGAAATAGTATTATTTTCACTAAAGATGTGGAAAAACTACTTGATGGGAGAGAAGTTTATCATCTATTCTGACCATAAGAGTCTCAAGTAAATATTATATTAGAATAAACTTAAATTAAGGTAGAGGTGATGGCTATAGTTCTTACAGGATTATGAATTTGATATTATCTATACTCTTGGGAAGCAGAACATGGTAGAAGACACTCTCTATAGGAGATATTATTTGCAGTTACTGAATGAGGTGTCATAGAAGTTGTCCTTATTGAAGTTATCCTTTGTGGATGGAGATGGAGTATCTTACCTAAAGTCTATGGTTTTTACCCACCCACTTTTATAGTGATTTAGGCAGGCACAACTTGGGGATGAATACTATGAGATCTTACGTACTCAGATATCCACCGGACATGCTCTTGATGGATTTTCTGACGGTGGGGATCATGTCATTGTTTTCAGTGGAAACATGATGATATCAGTGATGTTACAGGAGGAGGTTTTGATAGAGTTTCATACATTTCATTTGGAGTTACATCCAAGTGTGATAAAGATATACCAAGACCTCTGATGTCAGTTTTGGTGGCCAGGGGTGAATAAGGGAATTGCAAATTTTGTCACTTGATGACTTACTGGTAAGTAGGTGAAGGATGAGTACCAAGTTCTAGTGGGTTTAACTCATTCCATTGAGGTTACATAGTTAAAGTGGGTTAGTATACCCATGTACTTCATTACAGAATTACTATATACATCTAGGGGACATGATGCTGTCCATGTGATCATAGACCAAATCACTAAGTCAGCTCACTTCCTAGCCATATGAGAGTAGAGTTTAGTAAATATCTTATGAAACCTCTATATGAAGGAGATAGTATGACTCCATGGAGTTCCCTATATGATTTTTTATGACCCTAATGCTCACTTTACATCCTGGTTATGGAAGGTATTACAAGAGGTGTTTGAGACTCGACTGTTCTTGAGTAAAATGTTTCACCCCCAAGTTGATGACTAGACTGAGTGGACCATTTAGGTTATAGATGATATAATATGATATTTCATGTTGGACTTTGACCATAGTTTTTAAGATCATCTAAAACTGTTGGATTTTTCATACAACACCATATACCATTCCAACATCAATATAGAATAATTCTATGATTTGTACGAGTAGCCTTGTAGATCACCAATTTCCTAGACTGACCTAGGAAAGTCTGCACTTATGGGACTAGAGTTAGTGAAATTCACTACTGAGAAGGTTCAGATCATCTAGGAGCATATGAGGACTACAAAAACCTATCATAAGTCTTATACGGATAGAAAATAAAGGCCTTTGGAGTTTGAGGAGTGAGACTATGTGTTCCTATGGGTTTCAACTCGATGAGGATTACAAAGGTTTGGATGAGGTGGAAATCTATCTCCAAGATTCATCATCCCTTTCCAGAAACTACGTAGATTTAAAGAGGTGGCATACAACTTAGATCTACTAAAATAGTTAGATTGGATACATGACATCTTCCACATGTCGTAGTTGAGTAGGTACATGCATGAATCATCACACACTATCAAATGGGGAGAGCTGGACACTGAGGATAGAGATAAATTTTCAGATTACCCAATTGAGATTTAGGATCTAAAGGATAAGATCCTTCATGGGAGAGTTATTCCTTTAATTCATGTTTTGTGGAAGCATTAGAATCTTCAGGAGAGCACCTGGGGGTAGGAGGCTCAAATATGTGCTCAGTACCCACATCTCTTTGTGTATCCAATTATTTTGTCTTTTTGGGATGTAAATTTCCAAGGTGGGGAGAACTTAATGACTTATATTTTATATGTATTATTTTTAGATATTATATAGATTATTTTTGAGACTAGTCCCTGAGATGGAATGTGATTTAGAGGCCCAATGTTCTCGAAATAAATGTTTGAAATATATTAAATATATTAAATAGAATGCACATGAAGTTTTTTCTAAAAAGGTGTAATAACTTATAAATAGGGGCCTAGATTAAAAATATGGGGGCACTATTGAATTTAGAATGTGGGTTTTACCCTAGGTGTGAGATAACCTTTGTCATCTAGGGAGTTTGTGGAAAATTCATTGTGGGAATTAAATGAATAAAATAGTTAATTAGATTTAATTATTTTATTTCATTGGAATAAAGACCTAACCTATTCTATAAGTATAAGTTTATGATGGTATTCCTAGGTTTAGCTACTAAAACCTATAGATCCAAAGGACCATAAGAGAGCATTGAAGGAGATTCCATTGGTGGACAATGACCAGATCGAAAATCAATAACCAGTGTAAGATGGAATCGGAGGATCTCTCCAACAATCATGCTGAAGAATCGTTCTTCATCAATGATCGATACATCTCAAGGTAGGAAATTAATTTGATTTGGGTTCTTTCCTTGTTTTCTATTTCTATGATGAACATGTATCAATCGACCAATAGATTGAACAGTGGATCGTGCCTATTTCGGGATGAAATTATTACAAGGATTTATTTGGGAGAATTTATTTGTGATTAATTTTTATCTCTTAATTCATAATTCTAATGAAAACGAATCATGGTTGAAATGAACATCGATTGAGGTACGTTCCTCATAATTGTTCCTTATGATTTTCTCCCCGATTTCTTCATTCATCACGAGTGTTCTTAGTTAACCCATGGTTTTACATCCATAGATAAATCGATTATTGTACACCTGTTTATTGGCGAAACAATTCAATATTGTATATCTGGGCCTAGAACTACGTGAAGGTGGTGTGAGGATGGAAGTAGTAGTGGATCATGTGGTGTGGATACCCAATTTTTGTGTTCTTCAGAGTGCAATGAAGAATGATTCACAAGACCATTTTCTGAGCAGTTTAGGAATCCATAACCCATTTTTCATCGATGTAAAGGCTTGGAAAACAAGGTTCCTTAATTTTGAGGAAAGGAATGGCCAAATTGGTGGCCGAAGCAGTGGAAAAGATGCGTGGAAACCAGATATGGGATTCTAAAAAATTTCAATCTACACAGTGTGTAATACAAGAATACATGGCATGTGGTGCCTTCCTAGTAGCAGCTAGGATTCTGATATAGAGATAAGTATCACAAAGCATGTTAACCTATCACATGGTGTGTGACCTCTCCCCAGTGGTTTGGTGTATACCTCAGAGGGTACATGAATATGGTCTGGAGTACATGGGAACATGCACGCTATGTAATCCCACACAGACATGGCTTGGACAATTGTACATGGGAATACCCATGTACTGGTACATGGGAATAAGTACATGGGAAGATTCACAATATCTACTGTTACAAATACACAAACAAAATCATGGGCCTTTTACATGGGTAGGACCCGAGGTTGAAGGGACATGGCATGTACCCCTACTACATGCCATGTACTCATAAAATTTGGGCTTATAGACCTTGTCCTATGTATCTCATAAACGTTTTGTTAGGGTATGTTCCCTACACCCATTATTTGAGGGTTAGTATGGAATCACCTACTACACATAGGACATTGATCCATTCTGTAGGAATTATTGGATAGAGTTATTGGAATCCTTCCATGAGGCCCAAAGTGAGATTCTCTATCATCTTCTTACCCTAGGTGGAGTTATTAGTATTGTTGTGACCAATACTATGTGAGGGCTGATCCTATAATTAGCAAGTTATTCTAGATTGATTTATTGGTATACCCCATGACCTTGGGAGAGATCATAATCTATGTATCACATGTCTTCATACTTCAGTATATACTTCCTATGATAACACCCGATGAGTACTACCTCTCAGATGAAAATCATCCATGCTATCAGACTCATGGAGTGATTTATTTTGGATGAGTACTATGTGGAATATTCAAGCGGGAATCCTAGGATGACATTACAGTTGTGTATTTACCTTGAGACTATGTGTCTTTTTTGAGTATATATGGATATTCTTCTTATATTCATTGTATATATATACCTATTTATATTTGACTGTTATTCCTTTGTTGTATGTTTTTTGGTTTTGGGGTGTCCTACTGAGTATTGTTATACTCACCCCTACACAGGCTTTACCTGCACGTGTCATGTCTTGTGAAGACGATCAAACTTTTAAAAGAGTCCTAGATGGAATATGACTAGACAATGATTAGTGATATAAAAAAGATCAAGGTGTATTCCTATGGCATATTGACAATAGTACCTATCATACTTTTAGGTTGGACTGGTATTCAGATTCTTTGTGGTGGGATTGTGTTTGGCCCTATTTACTTTTATTTACTTCCTATCGTACTATAGTTGTGGTATTTAAATGTATACATTCATAGTTGTTCATTTTTTTTACATTTTAGAATTTTTATGGTCTTGGAGATGTGTGCATGTGTATAGGTACTTAGGATAATGCATCCCATGTTAGTGATATGCCTACTGGGTACTAGTATCCAACCCCTGGCCTATTAGAGGTGGGATTAGAGAGTCATGGAATGGGACCTATTGGGATGGGTCATGATAGAGATACTCTCTTGGTTTCAATGAAAAATATTGTAAATATTATTCGGGAAAATTTTATTGGTCATGGAATTCACATCACAATAGGTGCTTCCACTACGTCTGGAACCATCAATACTATGGAAAGACAAATTATGATGTATTTCATCATGGAAACTAGTGAAAATATTTCATTATAGTCCATGCATTGGAGTTTCATAAACCCTTTTTCCACTAGTCACGCCTTATAGGTACTAACTTTACCTTCCATTTCTAGTTTCTTCCCGAATATTCATTTCCATCCAATGAGATTTAAATATATTGGAAAATAAAACAAAACTAAAAATTGGTTATAATACCATGGAATTCATCTTATAATTCATGGATTATTTCCATCTTGTAGCTTTTAAGACACTTACTACATCCTCATAGGACTTGTGTTTTATAATAACCTCTTCCATGAGGTCTTGTAGAATTATTTCTAGTGCTAACTCCTTTATATCTTAAGCATCAACTTTATCAAAGTCAATCTTTCTCCCACTATCACTTTTATTGATGTGATCTCTGTCAATGAATTTGGAATGTCTTTCCACTATCAACTTCTTGTTTGAATTTTTTTATAGATTATATCCCATTGTTTCCATAGGATAGCATACAAAGATACACTTACTTATTTAAGGTTCTAGCTTGCTTCTAGAAGTGGACTTAATAAACATCTCACAACACCATACATGAGCATGTGACAACACAAGTTTATTTCCACTCTAAAAATAAAATGGAATCCTATTTTACGCCTTAGTTGGAATGCAATATAGTATGTACACCCCGATATATCATTAATATCCATAGTGAAAGATCTTAATGACTCATAATTGACCTCGCCTACAAGGTTCCATTCCTCCTTTCACTAACACCATTCCACCAAGATGTATATGTAAGAATGAGTTGAGATATAATCCCAAACTCACTAAGATAGTTGATGAAATATTGGTTAAGATACTCACTTCTTGGGTCCAATCGAATCTTATTTATCAACTTACCAATCTAATTATCTACTTCATTTGTGAACTCCTTAAATTTCTCAAAGGATTTAGAATTATACCACATTAAATATACATATCTATATCTACTAAAGATATTAGTAAAAGTAATGATATAGGAGTATCCACCTCTAGCTTCAACTGTAAAAGGGTTGCACACATCTGTGTGTACCAACTTTAGAAGATCCATTTCCCTTTCACCTTTCCACAAAATGGTGGTTTGGTCATTTTACCTTGTAAAAAAGTGAGGCATCATTCAAGTGGTTTTAGTTCAAAATAATACAAATACCCATCTTGATAGACCTTTATTAGATGCTTCTTATTTACATGGCTAATCTAGTGACGCCACAGCTTGGTGTGATATAAGTTATGAAAACCTAATTTTTTATTGATTTCTAATACTTTGTCTTCATATTTTAATACATAAATACCATTATTGATATGTTACATAAAAAAAATTATATATTTATAAAATTATCAACTTTTATTCCCAAACATTAATACAAAGGCATCCATGCCATAATGACAATTTTTCAAAACCAAAATAATTTCTATTGGTGAAGTGAGGTCATAGTCTCCTATAGCCAAGGAAACTAGTCTTGCTCCATTGGCATCTTTAAGGTATACCTCACCTCTGAAAAGCTTCCTGAATATTTTTGGTTTCTATATTCTAATTCAAAAATGATCACCATAAGAAATATATAATACTCAATAGGTAGTCATAGAAAGGTTATAATTGATAGAAAAGGCACCTAAAGCTTCTCCATGCCTCTTTACTAAGGTATAATCCTTTTTTATAATGGACCTTCTTACCAAATGAAAAACATAATGCATCTTGTTCCTTATCATTTTTCTTGATCGTCCTCCTCTTGGTTAGATGATGTGAAGAATCCATAGAATTGGAACTAGTATTAGGAACCTTTTACTTTCCCTTAATATTATTTACCATAAGGACTCTAGGTTTTTACACCTCATGTGTTTATATTCTTGGTGAATCTATCTGAGTAATTCTGGGAGCATATTCTCAATATTTATTATATTATAATTCATAATAAAACTAGAGAATCTATGAGGTAGTAAGGAAAGTATGATATCTGTGTGAAACTAATCAGGTATCTTGAAACCCAATATTTCCAAATGTTCAATATAGCCAATAATATTGACTATATTAGATTTATCTGTTTCCCCCTCTCTAAGTTTTCATGTGAAAAGTGGATTTGAGATCTTGTATCGCTCTTTTCTTGCCTTATCTCGATAAAGATCTTAGATATGGGATAACATACCGTATGCATATATATCATCATGTATATTTTAGAGATTACTGACATGAAGGTTAACATGAGACACTAGACATCCATCACATCATCTACATGTTTCCAACGGAGAGTGATCTCCTCACCAGCTTCCTTAGAAGGTTATTCCTTTAGAACAAGGGACTCCAACATATAGAGTTTCTACTCTTGGAATAGTATGATGCACAAGTAAATGTACCACTCCTAGAAATTCATGTTGGTGAGGAGATTATATTTCTCCAATATCGGTCATAGTGATAATTTCAAGGTTTTATTATTAGAAATATCCTACAAAAAATAGAAAAATCGATTTTAGTACTTTATCTTTATTACAAAAATGCAATGTAATAAATAATATTTATCCATCTCACACTATTTTATCTAATCCCAATATACCTAACCATTGGATTTATAATATCTCATCTAATGTAAATTATAGTGGAAAATATCCATATATCCCTTATCATAACCTAAAATTGGGCCTTCCAAGTTATTCAAAGATATTTAGGTAGGTGGGTCTTTACAACAATATTAACTCACAACTCCTTGATCCATTGAGTGGAATCCTCAATCCTAAAATCCCAGACTCAGATTTCCTCAACACATTCCTCCTAGTTACACTAAATACTTATTGGGAAGTCAACCCTTGATGTGAATTATGTCGAGTCAACCCAAATTTTTTGTTAAAACTCCTTGATAATTGAAATCACCATGACTTGGGTCAGACAAGCACTTTGAACTATGGTTTCATTTTAATGCAAGTAATGGAATGTGATATTTGAATTAATATCTCATTGAGGGATTTTTTTAACTTATTCATAAATACCCTTTATTTTATCCTTTAACATGATTTTTAATATTTTTTAGATTTTACATAATTAATCAACCATGTCTTGATAAAATAATTGACACATAATCCATTTATTTCTCTGGGAAACTAAAATCTATTTCTATTTATCATGTTCATTACTATGTGATGAAATTCACATATTTAACCATGCATAGATAGAAACATTCATCATGAAATTATTCATTTATATCATCGTATTATTATTACATATCTTATGTGATCGTGTAACACCCACATAATGATATAATTAAAAATACAAGAAAATAAATAAATAATGACATGATCATGAGCCATTCTCTATTGGTTGATCTATAGAGTGAATAATGGATCAGTCTGGATCCTAGGAGAATAATTTGAGTCATATCCTGACTTTTATTGTATTTTTCATCAAACTCCCATGAATTTACTTGTTTGGTTTCATACCGACTCTTGACCTAAACCATGTTGTTGTGAATTCCTTTGATCTTTACAATGTACAATTAAACACAAGTGAGGGGAACTAAGGATGTAGAAATTACATTTTATCACTCAAATGTGTATATTCATTCTATTATACATTTAAACAGGGTGGAAGGATTCATAGAATGTAAAAATGATAAACAATTATTACATTTTAAAACTCAAATGAAATAATTAAATTATTTGAACAAAAACCAAAACATGCATGGTTTGGTCTTGGATCATGATCTGTAAGCATTCAATATAATTTCATAATAAAAATTAAAAATTATAAAATTAAATTTGAGAATAATTTTAATGCATTAAAGTTTCATTAAAATAATTTTAATTACTTACCGACATGTCCCATGACACCTAAAATAATTTTAATAAATTGCAAAAAATTTAAATTAATTTCTAATTTTTTTAGAACGTTTGGGTATGTTTGGACTCAAAATGGGGCCCCAGAAGGGTTCTAGGACCTAGGGAAGGTCTTATAATATAAAAGAATCAACTCTAGGCCGAACCGGTAGGGTTCCTTGTCATGGAACAGGTTGCGCACCCCATGTAGAGCGCGTTTGGGTAAAAAGACAGTGGAAAATGACACCACTTTAAGTAATTTTTTTCCTTATATATAAAACAAGACCCAGAGGCATTTTAATGTTGACCTCCCCTCCAAATTAATGGGTGGGGGGTATCTTAGTCAACATGGGTGGTTTACACCACCCACCACTTTTATTTTTTAAACAAAACATTTTTTTTTAATTTTCAATCCTTATCCCACCATATAACTGTGCATCATATGCCACTCCCACCCAAGTCGATCCTCATAGGTGACAAACACAATACATCATCATAGTTCACTAAAAAACCCCTTCCTAATTGATATATATATATATATAAATTTATTTTTGATTCTAATAATAAATTTGATCTTTGAATGATCGTTACTTGGATATTAGAACTCGGATTGATGTGATGTCAGTGGATTTGAGACCATATCAAAGCTCAATTTCTTAATTCTGAAAAGCATAATAAAAAATTTCACTTAAATAATTACATGATATCTCTGATACAATTAAAGGAATGGATCATGAAATGGATTCATGAAAACAAGTCAATTTTTCAATTTTAAATACTAAATCTATCATAAAATACTCCATTCAATATGAGAATACCCAATTCATTCAAAGGATCTCATGTAATTTATTTAAGTATGAAAACAAAATCAAAATGGTATGTTGGTGGAATGATGCAATCCGAATGATATACACTCTTCTTTGAATCATTATAGTTCAGAGATGGAAAACTAGATTCTCTTCAGATCTTCCACACATATACCATATCTCCAAAAACTTAATGCTTTGATTTTTTGGTTCTAACATGGAAAATTGGAGTCTATACAATGATTTTAGATCACTAAAAGATCACATGACTGATCCCTAAACTTGGATTGATCTATTATTGATATTTATCTCTCTAAAATCTTGAGATAAGGGAGGAGAGGGGAAAAAACCTCTAAATTTATGTAAAAGTACACCCTTACTATTCATGGTTGTAAAATGATCTATACTAGTTAGGTTTAACTTTCAAAAAATTTCTTCAATCCCTTAGATATGTTAAACCTCTTAAACTGGCCCAAAATGATATGTATAACTAAGTAAATTCATCATTCTTGTCTTGAATATTTTTCCACTCATTGGTGATATTATAAAATGTCATGTGATAAACCATGGGTTATTAAATCGTGTCATTCCTCTCATAATTATTTAACGAACCTAGAATGTGTAACATTCATTCAAAAAGTAATACTTTCTAATATTCAAATTTATAATTAAATAACTTGTTAATACCTTGAGAAATAAATTGAATTCTTGTTATTCTAAACTTGAATAATATAATTGAATCTATTGACTTGTGATCATTCACTTGGACACCTACTGGTCCCCACACGTGGGGCCCACTTTTTCCTAAACTTTAATTCATCTGAATTATTGGAACCTATGAATACACTTGTGTGTGAACCTTTAGGACCTCATATCGATAGAAACAATTTCGACTCATAGACCAAGAGTGGTATCTATAAACACATCATAACCCCTAAAGAGATAAGGATAATTCCTAGATATGGCTAACTCTAGAAAATTCTTACCGTGTAATATAATCTCTTTGTCTTGATATCTCATCAAGTATGTTTCATACTTCATATCATTAACTGATATGTTTGATTTATCTTTATTTGAATTCATAAAATGAACTTGACAGATATACTACCCTGACCATGGATTTATCAAAGAGTTCCATTCCAATCAAAGGGATAAAAATATTGATAAGATTCAAAATTTCAAAATTTTTTAATTTATTTTCATTGATAATCACACAAATATTAATAAAATATCTAGTTAAATTTTTTTTTCATTTTGGATGTTTTTGGACCTCAAAGAAAAATGGATTTAAAATTTGATGTTTAATTATTTCTTCATTTTTTAAATTAATTATAAATACATACATTGATTTCAAAATTTGAAATTTAATTATTTTATTCATTATTTGGAATCAATTTATTTTTAAACCCATGCTTTAATTGGGAGTAAACTTAAATAGTGATTTTGAATGATAAATTTAATTTTCAATTGACTATATTGAAATTCATATTAAACTGTGTATTTTAAATGGTTAGAATTTTAATTTGTGATGAGATGAATATAGAATTAATTATGTTTGGTGTATATGATTTTTTAATTTTAAAAATGAATTTGAATATATTCTAGATTTTTTTCCAATATTTTAATTTAACTTCAATTTGAAATTGGAATACATTGAGATTCTATTTTAAATTATGCAGACTGGGATAATATCTAAGGCCACCTTATAACTGTTCCCACTAGAACCGTGCCATCAAACTGATTCCATGAATCCCCATCCATGGGAATGGATATATGCGCTACATCCAAGATAATCTTAGAAAAATTGACAAATGCATAAAAATTACTTCAGTGCATTGTATATATTCCCTTCCAAAAAAAAACGGAAAATGATTTTTTTCCATCCATGATTACCTTACACATACCATCCATTACCCTTCTACCTTCTACATATTCATCTCCCATAGATCTTCCATGCACAAAAAAATATCATCCATGCAAAATCCATCTTCTATAGATCCTACTTCCACCCATCTATCCATAGATTCTCTATGAAGCACCCTAAAAAATACACTCTTCCATGCCTGGAAAACCCAAACTGATCCACAGACGCACGATTAAATTGGATAAGTAAAATTAAAATCTTGAGCCAGTTGAATAATAAAATAGAAACTGAATATGAGTTATCATGTTGATGTTGATGTTGGAATACATTCAAAAGGACCTGACTTGAGTTTGAAGGTGAAATTGTAGAGCCTCACAACATGTTTTACCAACATTGATCCATGATTAAGGATCTTGATAAGGATGAAACCTTTGGAAATTGAACTGAAGATACTATATATATTAAGATACCTGATCCATGTTGCCCAATTGAATATGAATATTTTTGTTCCTGTTCTGATTAGAGAAGGTCAATCCCCAAGCTGACACTAATAAAGATGAAGCATCACTTATTGAGATTTGTGTTCTATTTTTTTCTCCCCATACTGAAATTTAAATACCAGTGAGACCTCTATCTCTCCCAATGATGTGAATGTAGCTTTAGAAAAGGATGAATTCCATGTGATCATAACACTTCCTGAGCATCATCCAGATTCAAACCATCCCTCCATTGTAGGACAATCATCCTCCTCCCAATATCGTTATTTATAGATCACTTTAACCTAAGGAAAATTCTTCTTTGATGAATTGATGATCATTATAGAATATGAAAACTTGAACATTTTTTGAGAATTGGAAGACAATAAAAACCTGAAACTACCTTATTCTTACCTAACTGATGAAACTTCCACTACCCACATATGCAATTTGAAGACCCAAGAATAGGAAAAGGCTCAGTTATTAACCCAAAGTTAAATGAAAAGTCAGTCTCAATTCACAACTAGGTCCACTGATTTTTCAATTCCACTATTCAAGCCTAAGCCAGAACATGAAACATTTTAACTCCATGTGAGTAGATGAAAGTATCACCTAAAAATCATTATTCCATGATGCAATAATTCACATCCACTTGTATTTCTCTTGAAGTTTTATGAAGTTAGATTGTGGAAGGGGGATTTTTCAGTTGGAATATTCTATTTATTTGGATCACATCCCTCAATACTCTACACATGGAACTCATCCTAATAAAGTAGGAGCTCATAGTTTGTCAATGAATTTGAGGTAGAAGAAGATGATGGATATAAATAATTCCCCTTGAAATATATTTTATATCTATCAATTATATCTAGAAACTTATTTTATTTTTTAATTTTCAATTCAATACTATTTAGTTCTTTGTTTGTATGTTCCATTCTCTTTTCAACTAAATTTATTCATGTTTTTATCAACCTTCATTCCATTTTAGTGATCAATATAACTCCATAATTATGGAGAGATAAATCAAGGGCTAGGTCACTAGGGGATATTACAAAGGCATTATAAATCCCTATTTTAAATTCTTTATTTTCTAATTTTATCCTTGGTGTCATAGTGAATTTTAGAGAAGTAGATATATGTCAATAATCTACTCTCTCTAATGAGTTGATGAATTATTCAATCTATTAAATCATCTATCCCTATCTCTCTTAGTCTATATAGTATACTAGTGTAACTGTGTGGACTTGGAGATGAATAACTTATGTTGGAGCTGGGTTTGGAGATAGTGGACGCCTTAATTGAGTGTGTTCATTGTCTCTTCACTATAGAGGAGGTGGACCTTGATGTACATGGAAAGATTTTTCCGGTGTATATTTAGAACTGAAAACTAGATAGAATGAAGTAATTTATGCATGATATTGATTCAATTTTTAGATGAGAACAATGGTGGATAATAAAGAACCCATGTAATTAAACCTAGATTTTGCTTCTTTAAAAATAGAAAAAATATACAAGTGACTAAGATAGTGAATTTTCCATGTCCAAATCCTTAAGAGAAGACCCTGGTGAGACACTAGACTTAATTAGGAGTAAAATAATTTTTTTGACCATGGTGTGAAACAACCACACAATCTACTTTGTGTCGTTGCCGGAGATTGAACCCATGTCACCCATGTGATAGGTGTGAATACTCACCACTCTACTAAAAATAATTTCTTGATTTTTTTATTAATTTCATATAATTAATAAAACACTCACAATCCAATAATCTAATACATTTTTTCTTTAGTTTCAATGATTTTTATCACACTATTTTGATCAATTCTTGTGAAAATATCACATTTAACAGTTTTAGAGGTAATCTGGAATTCAGTTGTTAAATTTCTTAAAAATTGATTTTTAATTTATTATTTAATTTTCAGAATTCTTTAGAATAAATCCTACACATAATTCTTGGAATTTTGGTGTTATTACATGAATATTGAAGGTAATTTTGAAGGCCCAAATTTGATTTCAATAAGTTTTAATTCATTCTAGAATCACTGTGGTGAAGTGGAAAAATAGACAAGGAAAACATCCTATGATGCCTGCATGTAGTATAATTATTGAGCACCCATAATAAAATTTATCCATGTGAGAGAGAAATAGTTTGAGTAGCAAAGTCATTTTACCGTGCATAAGATATTTTATCTTATAGAGGCACCTACATAAGACAATTCATTTACACGATCTTCCTATAAGAGAATTATTAACACTATTTGAGAAAATTTGATGCTATCCATAATTTAGAAAAGTAATTTCTCTACTCATAAATGAATTCTTGGCTCATAAGATAATTTACTTCCTGTAATATGATTTATCTTATGATGCCTCCACATATGATAATTTTATTTTCATAATTCGACTAAAGGAAGATCATAAAAATATTTCAAGGAACTCATCTAGATTTTGAGTTAAGTCTTTGGGATGCCACATCAGCCTTAATCTAACCATTAATAGGATTCCATGTAGATCATAATAAGAATAATATTTTGATCAATAAAAAATTGATAGATGTGAATTTCATGGATATTTGAGGATTGAAAAGAACAAGTAATAACATGGGATAAAAGTAATGATGAATATTTAAAATATGTGAGGATCATGTGGGATTTACCAGCTAAGAGAAAAGGTAACACGGGGCCACTGTTGAAGGGAAATCATTATTCATGAGCTTGTGCAAAGAACCTACTATTTATATTACTTTTCATTCTTCATTTTACTTTATATTTTATTTTTCTATAATGTATTATCATTCCCCATTATTATCTATTACCCTTTGAATAGAGTGACACTATCTCAAGGATTAGGGAATAAAAGGTTCTCCCTTGTAATGCCTGAGTCCTTGTGTAGTAATGAATAAAAATCCTTTTCTATTTATCGATTTAGGTTCTCAATGACTATTTAATTCTTTTAATTCTATTATGTTTAAGGGTTCAAAATATTTCACTATTACTACATAAATTTATAATTAATAATCTACCTCCTCCTATTGTATATTGTCTTGAAGGAGAAGGATGTATTATGTGGTGACTATCTAACAATCACTGGCATATGTGTGAGGGTAGTGAGTTACTATTAGATTACCTAGGAACATAAAAATTTTATTGGGTATTTCTTTTCTAGTTTAGGAGTGGGTTAATGAATCTTCACACACACATTAAGGGAGTCTGATCAAATAGTGACCATTATTAGATTAGTCTCCATACTAATCTCCAACCTAAGTTGTTGAGATAAATTTATCGAGGAATATGGAAATTATCAATTAACAAAGAGATAAGTAAAACCAATTTAATAAATATGATATTATTTCAAGTAAAAAATCAACCTTGATCTAATCACCTTTCTCATCACATTATTTTCAAATATTGGTTTCATTCTTTTCTATTTTTAAAGAAAACAGAAAATAAAATACCTTTTTTTCTCTAATAAAAAAACAAAAAATAATTTTTGTTTACTCCTCTATAAAATATAACCATAGGTTATCACTATAGATACATTTAACCAAGGAAATAAATAAATAATTTTTATATACCACATGGTTGGTTTGAATTAAAACTTTGCATCATTTCTAAGGAGGCAGTGCTGAAAATTTAAAAATAAAGAAATTTTACATTTTGAAATTTCATGACCCAATCTTAAAATCATCAATTTCTTAATTTAAAACTAGAAATATAAAGGAACTTATTAATTAAATTGTGATATCTTAATATGTAATTAGAATTTGAGTAAATTTCTCTTGTAGACTCAACTAAAACCTCAAGTGTTCATTTTGATCCTATCAACATAGATGGAAATACCAACCAAACCCTCAAAGACCTGTTCACAACTTAGTTTGTTAATTAACATTACCAAATTTCCATGCCTTCACTGTAGAATGATTTTGAGTTTAAAATAGACCTAATCCAATTTCATTATAAATTATATGGTTTGGAAGGTGAATACCTGAGCAAACATATCAATGAATTCATACTGGTGTGCTAGACAATAAATCCAAGAGGAGTGGCTGAGGAGAAAGTAAATTTTAGGGCATTCACCTTTTCACTTGAAGGAGCTACCAAAAATGGTTGTACAACTTACAAACAGGTGAAGTGAATGAATATAATGGAATAAGAATATGATTCTTGCATATATTTCCCCTTAATTAAAAATGTGAAATCATTAATAAGGATATGTATTCCATCAAATAGGCATATGGGGAGACTCTTTATGAGTATAGGTAGTGGTTCAATAAACTACGTGCTAGCTGCCCACGCCAAGCTACTAAAGAAAACCATTTTATTTTTTTCTTTTATCAAGGCCTACTGGATAGTGATAGTAAATTTATAGATGTATCCTCTAGAAGAAACTTGATATATAAGTCACTAATATAAGTAAAGGGTCTAATTGAAAATAATATAAACAACTCATAACTATTTGAAATAAGAGGTACTGTTACAAGAGGAATACATGAGGTAAGAGCTTCTGAATCATATCCATTATTAGAATCTAGAATTGAATAAATAACTAGTTTGGTGAAAAAAATGGACTTGAAACAAACCACTAAACAAAAAACACCTATGAAGGTATGTGGTTTATGCTCATCACCTAATAATTTCAATGAACAATGTGCCGAAGTGAAAGGAATTAAAAACTATTCAGAAACATTTCATCTAAGGAAATTCTAGTAAAGTTAAGGATATAGGGAGCCTAACCAAGTACAATATGGATTTTTCAATAAATAGAACAAGGCATGACCAACCTACCAAAACCAATACCCACAATGAACCCCATTTCAACAAAACAAACAATTCGAAAATCCACCACCATTTCAACTACCTTATAAAAAATGTTATAACTATCCTATTTATTAACAAAACCCCCCTATTTTCCAAAAAAATAATACCTATGAACAACCTTCAACTAGTGCACCACCACCTATATAATAATAAGAAGGAGATGATTTTGAGAATCTTAGGAATTAAGTGGGGAAGTTGAGAAATCAAATCAATAGTCTTGTGGAGATTTTATCTAAAAAAACCTAGGGAAATTTCCAGCTCAAACAATACCCAACCCAAAGGATAACATGAGCATGATAATAGAGAGAAGTGACAAGGAAATTGACCCCACATTACGAGAAAAAAGTGTATTTAGCCATGTATTGGTTTTATTTTTAGCCTCATTTATAAAATTGGCTAATTTATTTATCCACATTTTGTAAAAACACTGTGAAAACATGCATAACTAATATAATGATATTTAAAAATTCATATAAATTACCCGTGTTTATAAACATCACTAAATTATCCATGTTTATAAATGTTTCAGAGTTATAAATATACCATTTTCTAATGTTTTTTTGAAAATTTTAGTAAATGAATCATTTATTAGCAAAGTTTTATATTGGTAAATATTTTTAAATTTTTTGATATGAAATTTATGATAACTATTTTGTTAAAATTGTTCGTATTTTTTATCACACCTTTTTAGCCTCCACTATCCTCCAACCATAAACCCATCCAACACCACCCTGGAAGTCACATCCCTAATCACCTACAACCCCACACACTGCAAGCCCCTCCCCAAGCCTCGCATTAAAAACCAACCTGCCAATGACCGAACCAACCAAGCTAAATTAAATACCTGTTGATTTAATTTATTACACTATATCAATACATATGTTCATATATTTTAATATAAATAGAAATTAACATATATTATACACACACATATATTATATAAATCAGTGTAATTATAAATAAATAAATAAATATATATTATTTATATGTGTGTTAATATATTTGTGTGTGTATGTAATTATAAATTTATAAATTTTTTTTATATATATATTAATATATGTTATATATTTACATATAAATTAACATATATTTTATATATCAATATATAAATTAACATATATATGTCATTATATGTATATACATGTTATCATGCATTCATATATATGTTATTATATGTGTATATGTTAGTATAAATTAATATATATGTTATTATATGTATATACATGTTATCATGTGTTATTTTATATTAATATTTATGTTATATATATATATATATTCCATCATGTGTTAATATATATGCTATTATATGTATATACATGTTATCGTGTGTTATTATATATTAATATTTATGTTATATATATATATGTTAGTATAAGTTAATATATATGTTATTATATGAAAATGCATGTTATCAGGGTTATTATATATTAATATTTATTTATGTTATTACATATATATATATATATATTTTCATGTGTTATTATATAATAATATAGAAATTAATATATTTTTTATTATATATATATATATATATTAATATATAAATTAACACACACATACATACAACTTTATATAAATATACTTACACACAAATATATATATATATATTTATAATCATTTATTCAATTATTATTATTTTATTATAATTATGTTTTAACTTTTGTGTTTGTATGTTTATATATATGTATGCATGTTTGTGTATTTTAATTTTATATAAATAACATTTATTTTTATTATTATATAATATAATTATATGTATAATACTATTAATATGTCTATATATATATTAATACAAATATACTTATAAATTTATATATTAATTTATAGATTAATATATAAATTATTATATATATATACACGTATTCACGCATTCATGTATATTTATATGTGTGTGTGTGAATGTTATAACAACAATCATTTATATAGTTATTATTTATTTATTTATAAGTTTATATATTTATTTGTATATTAAAATATCAACACACACACATATTAATATATTAATATGTGTCTATATGTATAAATTATTATATATATATATAATTAGTAATTTATAATATTATTACATATATATTCACATCTTTAATTAGTTATTATCAATGATAATTTATTTAGTTATTATTAATTAATTGTAATTATGTTTTGACCATCCTGTGTGTATCTAAGAATATATATATATGTATGTATGTATGTGTGTGTGTATATATATATTAATTTCATATGAATACCATTTTTTAATTCCATGTAATATTATTCTAAATATATACACATATAATAACTTTTAAATTATTATTTAATCCTGTCACATTTAAAACATTTTTCAAATAAAAGATAATTGTGATTTAAAAAAACACAACTAAATTAGCCACATGTATAAATATGGATAAATTATCCATGATTATAAACACAGATAAATTAACCACATTTAAAAATATAGTTAAATTAACCATTGTTATAAATGTAGTTAAATTATCCATGTTTATAAACATAGATAAATTAGTTACACTTATAAATGTTTCTAAATTATCCTTGTTTATAAACATGGATAATTTAGCCATGCTTATATGTGTGACTAAGAATCCCCATTTGTAAAAAGAGTAAATTAAAAATTATAGATGTTTAAAAATGTAGCTAAATTAGATGATTTAAAATTTAACCACATTTTTAGAAAAGACAGCTAAAAAAATATAGCTGAATCAAAGTTTATCCATGTTTTTAGAAAACATGGATAAAAAAACACAACTAAATACCAATTTTTTCTGTAGTGACATGAACACACCTGATTTGGAACAAAATCAACCTATTATTGAGGAAGGAGTTGAAATATATGAACCTGAACAAGAAACATCTGGCCTTGAAGATCCTGTTGAAAAGGAAGCTAAAGAAAACCAAGATTAATATTATAGGCATATTTTTAAAAACCATCCCCAATAAGAATAAAAGGAGGAGGAAAAAGCTAAACCATGGAGGAAGAAAAGACCAGAGACACCGTGGAAAATAGAACAAAGATTGAAGAAATTTATTCACACACCATTTACCATCAAGGATGATCTAATCAAAGAAAATTAATGAGGAAATGATTCAAAAAGTAATTCTAGAAACTTTCCAGAAAGTTAAGATTAATATCGTCCTCGTTGAAGTTCTTAAACAAATCCAAAAGTATTCAAATTACTTAAGGAAATTTTCACTAATAAAAGGATACATTAAGTGAATAAGAGAATAGATTTTAGAAGAGGGGTCTTAGTCATTATCACACTACAACTACCCACAAAATGTCAAGATCTAGGGATATTTTCTATCCCTTTCACTAGTGGATCTATAACTTTTTCAAATGATTTTTGTGATTTAGGTGATTTTATAAATTTTATACCACACTATGTATTCAAATATTTGTAGATGGTATACTTGAAACCCATAAGAGTGGTTACAAAAATTTAAAATAGATCTACTATTTTTCTAGAAGGAGTCCTAGAATATGTGTTAGTTAGATTTCAAGTCCTGATTTTCCTAGCAGACTTCTATATGCTCAACTTGGAGGAAGACAGAGCACCCGAAAATTCACACATCATTTTAGGAAGACACTTATTAAATATATCTACGATAACCATAAATGTTCATGGAGTAAAACTCACCATGGGGTTTGAAGATAACATAGTCCATTTTAACATCTTTGACTCCATAAGGCACCCTTCATCTAACTATTCACTCCTTACACTTTCCCTCTTTAAATAGGTTGAACGAATGGAAGAACCAAGTATGTTTCATAAATTTTTATCCTTAAGAAAACAATTAGTGATTGAAAAATACATAGAGGATGAAGCTATATATAATTATAAATAATCTTTCTTTAGTTTGGAGGAAGAGGTAACCCATGAATACCATAATGGATTTGGTTGTTTATTTAATGATGAGACAACTTATATGTTATCTTGTTTGCAGAAAATGAATCCAATGGAATTCAAGAACCCAAATTTAATTTCATCTTTAGAATAAATTCCCAATATGAATTTGAAACCACTACCCATTTATTTGAAGTATGCGTATCTAATATAAGGGGAAAATCTACTAGAAATCATTGCTAACAACTTGAAACCTAACCAAGAAAAATAATAATTGAGTTTTTGAAATAAAATGTAAAATAAATATGTGTAAGTTTAGAAGATATTCTAGGAATAAATCTAAAAATAAAATCACATAGAATTATACTTAATGGAGATTCTAAACCTATTAGGAAACCCCAAAGAAGGATAAATCTCACTATAATAGAGGTGGTGAAAAAAGAGATAAATATATTTTTTGGAAACATACATAATCTACCCATTCTTTGACTCAAAATGTGCCATCCACATCCATATAGTTCAAAATAAAACCTCCCTAAACATTTTATAGAAAAAACGAGTTGATCCTTGTGAGAATTCAGAACAGACCCACCAAATGATCACATTACATGAGAGAAGTTATGTTTAGTTGAAGAATAAATACCATGATATTAAGATATGGTAAATTATTTGTTAAATTCCTAGGTAACATCTCATATAAATTTTAATTAATTTCTTAAACATAAATTAGATTCATTATTTTTACATTTTGGAAGATCCATACCTTTATAAAATCTATAATTATCAAGTAATAATAAGATGTTTTCATGTAAGTGAAATTGAATTGTTTTTTGAAAATTTCAAACACTATCTTTGAAGGATATTTTGGACCTCAAAGAATATAAATAAAATTTTGGAATCTGGAATTTATTGTCCCACATTATTCAAATATGCATACAAGTTTTGAAAAAAATGTGAGAAATTTCAATTTTCTAAAAATATTTCAAAGAGATAAAAAATGTCTCAAAAGCCCATAATATTTTCTAAAATATTTGAAGTTTGGGGAATAGAATTTATGGGAAATTTTCCTATGTATTATTAATTCTTATATTTTTCTTGTAGTGGATTATATTTCTAAATGGGTAGAATCCAAGGCCATAGAAACTGATGATGCTAAAGTTGCATGTGATTTCGTTAGAATTAATATATTTTATAGGTTTGGAGTTCCAAGAGTAATTATCGCAGATCAAGGTTCCCACTTATGCAACAAAATTATGGAATACTCAATGATAAAGTATTAAGTGAATCATATAATATCCACAAGCAACCACATATAGAAAAATAGGAAAGTATAAGTTTTCGAGATAGAAATAAAGGGAATTTTGGAGAATATTTCCAAGAAAAACCAAAAATACTAGATCCAAGGTTTGGAATTAACCTTATGGGATTATATGTTAGACTAAAAAAATCATTCTAATGATCCTATACAGATTATTTTATAGAAAGAGCTATCATCTACTGATTTAGTTGGAACACAAAACATATTGGGCTATGAGAGAGATAAATCTTGACCTAGATGGAGCTGTAAAAGAAAAGAATTTGTAGCTACAAGATCTTAACAAAATTAGATACGAAGTCTTTAAAAATTACAAAATATAAAAAATAAAGGATATAAGTGGACCATGATAGGATCATTCAACAAAAAAACTTCCAACCATGGTATGAAGTACTATTATTCAATTCAAGACTCAAGATGGTTCTAGGTAAACTTCATTCTAGATGAGAGTAACCACTTATAATTAAACATGTATATCCTTATAGTGTTTTATATGTTGTGAAAGAGAGAAATGAGAATCTATTCACTATTAACATGAACAAGATTAAGTAGTACTATGAAAATATACCACAAGAACCAGTGGAGGAGATCACACTCCTACAACCCATTTATCACAAAACCATATGGTTTTACCTTTCCTTAACACATATAAGATTGATATGATTCCATTTAAAATTAGATTACATGATAAATCTGTTTAAATAAATTAAAGACACTAAATAATTTAAGTGTGGGAGATGGATATTTTAGTTTAGTATTTTACATTTTTCTTTACAATTTTTGTGTCTTTTTAAAATTATTTATGTGTTTATTTTTCAGTTTTAGTGTGTTTTTGAAATCCTATGGATCTTAAATTGAATGTCCATGAAAAATTTTAACTCTATGAAAATATTGAGAAAACTAATTTAACCCATCAAATCACTTTAGATCAATATTGTAAATAAGTTCAAATTCTAAGTAAGGGAAATTCATTCAAGGACCTCTGATTTTTGAATCTCATGCCATGAAATTCCATCTTATATTTTAATCACTTAACGGAGAGGCTTATGAACCTATTTTTGACATATTATTTACAATTCCATTTTTCTTGATAAAACCAATACTTATTTGAATAAAAAACTTTCATTGTAATCTAGTAGTATTCAAGGACTTTTCACTATAAATGATTGAGGCATTCTTTTGATTATTAAGCCCCTTTTTATTGAAATTTATTTTCAAGACTACCTTGAAATTTAATCCTCATATTCCTTAGTATCCATGAATGATTTTTTTTACATATAAATTACAATCCAATTATACATATATAACTTTATCTAAAATCTAATATAAGTATAGGTTGACTTTAAGTGTTGGGGAAGAGAGAATGTGAGATGGAAGAAGTTGTTGTGACTAATATGATCGATCTAAAGAGAGGGAGTGCTGTAATTTTTTTTCTGATGATTTATGATTAGAATCATGATATAAAGGATGATAAGATAGACTAGACATCATCCATGTATGGGTATATAATTCTACCACTGGTTGAAGTAAAAATTACCTATCTTTCCCTCTAAAAATTCAATTATATTCAATATTCTAGATTTAAATTTAAGCTGAAACAATGCCAAAAAGGGGGAAATATGGAATAACAATGATACTACAATTTCTCTAAAGGTGGATAGAACAATAAGATAGAGATAAGTATGGAGTATAATTAGAGACAAAATCTACTATGAAAATACTATAATATTATAAGCTGTGTAAGTGCTACTTGGAGGAGCTTATTGAGAAAAAGTGCTAAAGATATGGAAGAAAGGACTTGGAACACAACATATTAAAGGGAAAATACTTCCTAATTTGGGCCCAGATTGACATCATGCCTGCCTAAAGGAATCACAATTCCCTCTCTGTCTTCAAGAGTAGAATAAAGAGAAAAAAATGAAAACGACTATGGGAAATAGAGAAAGAGAATGTTTACTATTATAGAAATGATTAGGGTATGGTATATCCTTTAAAATATTCAAAGGAGTTAAGATTAAATGGAACATGAAGAGAAAGAAGGAATCCATTCTTGAAGGAAACTAAAAATTATGCATTTTTATTCAACGTAGAGATAAGAATCCTAATCAAACTTAGAAGTTTTACCCAATAAGAACACCAAACCTTAAACCTAAAAAAACCCTAGAAAAAGACCACATGATATGCATAATTACTTTAATAATTTAGTCAAAATGAAGAAATTCATTAAGACTATAGTGAAAATTTCATGAACTTGGAATGAAAAGAAATTTTCTTGAAAGTTATACTTGAGTATTGAGTAAATTATTTCTAGGAAGGTAGGGCCAACCGGATCCATGCAGTCCAACATCTTCTTAACATGCATTGTGGGAACTTTCCCATGGAGTACCTAGGGGCTCCCCTATCTCCGGGCAGACTACGCATTAGATATTTTGACTTCCTCATCAGAAAGATCTCTGACAGAATTCATAAATGGAAAAACTTCTTTTTCTCTTTTGGTGGGAGCATAGCCCTCATTAACAGTGTGCTTTTAGCCACCCCCGTTCATGCATTATCTACCATTAAAACTCAAAAAGGTGTCATCAACATCATTGAAAAGATATTATCCAAATTCATTTGGGATCCAAAATCAGAAGGCAAACGACGTTGGGATTCCTGGAGAAGGGTGGAAAGACCTAGCAGGGAGGGTGGCATCAACATACGGATCCTGGAAGACACTCTCTTCTGCATGCAAGCCAAGCAGGCATGGGAAGTTCTTGAGCAGCACACCCTTTAGGGAAAAACCATGCACAACTCTGTAAGTAGGTTTAAAAATGGAATAGAGGGGCACAACTCTCTGTTCCGGACCATCATCATCCCCCTCTTGTCTGATCTTCATCAGTATGCATGCTGGATCGTCAATAGGGGAGAGCTTTCCTTTTGGCACCACAATTGGGAGGGTGAGGTCATTGGCTACCCTAGTTGCCCTGCTCCCAATATCTCTTTCCGTGAAGCCAGCCTCTACCCAGAGTTTATCACGACGATGATGGACGCTAATCAGCAAGAACTCTTCAACCTCATCGAGCTGTCCACAGATCCTGAAATTTGTGTTTTTACTCCTTCCTCCTCAGGCGCCTTCATGTCTAAAGACTTCCGGCACATCTAGGACCTGCAGGAGGGTGATGATGTCTGGAATGACACCCTGTGGAACAAATTCATACCTGAAAAATAAAATTTCCTCTCTTGGAGGATTAGAAACAAAGCAATCCCAACAGATGAAAACATCCAGCGGTATGGGACTCCGATGGTGTCACGTTGTTCATGCTGTAGAAACAACAAATAGGAGAGTGCAGACCATCTCTTTTTCTGGAGCGACTGGGCATCTGCAGTCTGGGGTGCCTTTGGGGAGTTTATGTCCTTTCAAGATCAGAACACAGAGGACCTCAACTTCATGGATCGGTGGTTCCTGGGTGCTAGCAAGATGGGTTTGGAGAAGCTGGCACGTACCATGATTCTGCATGCAGGATGTTGGAGCATTTGGCAGGCCAGGAATAAGGCGAAGCATGAGGGAATAATTTCTTCTGGAAGATTCCTTGTCATTAGAACTAAAAATCTCCTTCTCGACATGGTAAGGCTCTCCAACAACTGGCTAGAAGCCCCGGATCTCAGGTGCCTTCAAGAGAGTTCCTTCCCTCCTCAATCTTTTACCAGCAACACTCAAGGCCAATGGGTAAGATGGAATCCCCCCTCAAGGGGCCTCAAACTCAACACGGACGGGTTTTGCATCACAGGGGTTATTCGCAGAGGTGGGGTTGTCCGTGACTCCCATGGATCGGTTTATTTGGCATTCTCCGTTCGACTAGGACATGGATCCTCTCTTCAGGACGAGGCAAATGCAATGTTCCAGGGCATAAGTTTGTGCATTTAGAAGAACATTCCCATCGAAGAGGTTGAAACTGATTCTAAGATCCTCCATGAATCTTTTCATGGCCTTTGCCAAGTCCCCTGGTCCATCACCTACATTACAAGGAAGTGTAGAGGAATTCTCAACAACATCAAAGTGCTACACTCATGGCGCGAGGGGAACCATGTGGCAGACTACCTAGCATCAATTGACGTCACTAGTCCGAATCCAATTTTCATTCATGATGTATACTCTCTGAAACCCGAGGGGGTGAACTGGGTTAAAGGGGATTCCCTTGGCCTCCACTTCTTTCGACCTCCTAAGGCTCACCTTTATTTTGTCTCCCCTTTTAATAATTTAATAAACAAGTATGATGATGAGGAACATAATTTTGAAAATGTAACTCACCTTGGCTAGTGTTCAAATTTTTTTTGAGTAATCTTTTGATGTCCACTTGTCTGGGAGTCCAAGGGTCAAGTGTTGGAGAATTAACAAGCCATAATTTCATACATTTCTCTCGAGTTTCAGTTATTTTTATCTGACCAGTTTGATAAATTATCATGAAAATATCACATTTATTAGTTTTATGAGTGATATACAATTAAAATTTTAAATGGATTAAAACTTGTTTTTTAATTGATTATTTCATCTTTTTAATTTTTTAGAATAAAGATTACACTTAATTCTAGGTGTTTTGGTGTTATTAAAGGAAAAATAGAATTAATTTTGAAGGCCCATATTTTATTTAAAGAAGCTTTAATTAATGTTATAATCACTTTTCTAAAGTAAAAAATGGCTAAAAAACTTCCTATAATGCCACACATAGGATAATTATTGAGTACCTGTAAGAAAATTCATCTATATGGGAATGAAACAATTAAAGTGGTAAAGGAATTTTACCACATGTAATATAATTTATCTTATAGTGGCACATCCTTCAGATAATTAATCTATGTGAGCCACCCATAAAAGAATTATTTAGCCTCAGTAATAAGATTTTAAGTGAGATATAGTTTAGAAAATAAATTTCTCCACTCATAAAGGAATTTATTATTCCATAAGATAATTTATCCCATGTAAGATAATTTATCTTATGATGCCTTTATGTATGATATATTAGGACTATGAAAAATAAGGGAGACCGTAGGAAAAAAAGGATGAAGATATTAAACATGTAAGTATTTATGAGGTTTTACCACCTAAGAGAGGAGGTAACCACCAAAAATTAAAAGTATAACGACCCAAACTCCAGTAATTTGAAGGCAATGTTTGATTTATTACACTAGCATAAGATACGAGGAGTCACATCCCAATGTACTAAATAGTTTAGTAGTCTTGATAAACTAGATACATACACGATTCATATATTACATTTGAATATAAAAATCACAACATAAATTTTTTGAGAATATCATTATTACCTCTAGTATATCTTTTCATATCATTCTTAGTACATTTCCTGGATTCCTAGGAAAGGTAAAAAAAATAAGGGTGAGATCAAATTCTCAGTAATGGTAAGTACAAAAAAATCTATCATGATTCAATAATCATAATCAATATGGAAAGGTAAATAACTAAAATCACATTCTATTTAAATAATATGACTATCATAATAAATATAGAAAGTAAAATAACTGAAAACCCATGCCATTTAATCAATAAAATGACTATCAAAAATGGATAAGGCATAATAAATATGATAAGGCAAATAACTAAAAACACCTGCCATTTAATCAATAAACTGAGAATGAAATGCATCTAGATATTATATCATTGTGGAAATCTAATGGATAATAATAAATGAATTATCAATGAAATAAATTCTTAATTATTGGACATCATGATCATAGGCACATGATACCTCTACTATAATGACCTTTCACAAGACAATTTAAAACTGATGGGTAGGCATACACCAAAAAAATATTTAACTAAGAATAACCAAATGATTCATCTCATGAGAGTACCGATGAATTGAGGGGATATATATAACCATAAAACATCCATATATATATGTCCAAAGCATTCCCCATATATCTAATAATAAATTCATGAAAAATATGACTTATCATTAAATATCCTTACTAATTAGAGGATATGAATTCTGTTCAAATAATGGAATTTTACGGGAGAAGACTATTATAGGAACACCACAGTGGAATAGTGTCGATGAAGGGATGAACAAGAAACTGAATTAATATGCCAGGAGTACTTGTCTATATTCAGGGTTACCCAAGACCTTATCAGCTGATTTAGTGAACATGGCATCATATGTCATCAACAGAAGTCCATCTGTACTAATGGGTGAATGCATACCCAAGGAGATATTGTCTAGTAAGGATGTAAAAATATCACGTTTATGAGTCTTTTTCCATTTAGAATATGTACATATTGATGCTGATGCAAGGGAAAATCTTGATGCTAAGTCTAAGACATGTTTCTTTATTGGCTATGGTGTCGAGGAGTTTAGTTACCGATTTTGGTACAATCTCAAAAAGATGGTCATCAGGAGCTAGAATATGGTATTTAATTAAGGTGTCACATACAAGGATCTCCATTCAATTGATTATGAAAATGGGAAAAAAGAATCAGAGTGCAAAGATAAATTAGAGCTTGAAGGTGTACTTGAGCATGAGACATCAGAACTAGTGGATCCAACTCCACAAGTAGATTTGAGGAGATCAAAAAGGGATATAAGGCATGTTTAAAGGTATTCACCATCATTAAACTATTTTTTATTAACTAATAGTGGAGAACCAGATTATTTTGAAGAGTCAATGTAGTTTAAGGAGTCGAGCAAGTGGGAGTTTTCCATGAAGGAGGATATTTCCTCACTACATGACAACGATACTTGGGGTTTGAAAAATATACTACAAGGGAAGAAATAATTGTAGAAAAATGGGTATAATGGGTCAAGGAAGAACATGATGGAAAGAGGATGTTCAAGGTAAGGTTGGTGGTGAAAGGTTTTCAATAGAAGGGAGTGAATTTTACTGAAATTTTCTCACCTGTAGTGAAGATTACCACCAACCAGGTGGTTATAAGTATTATGGAATTAGAAGACCTATATCTTGAGAAGCTTGATGTGAAGATGAATTTACTTCATGGATATTTGGAGGATGAAATCTATATGAAGCATCCATACATATATATTGATCCTAGGAATGAAGGCCTAGTGTGCAAACACTAAAAGAACTTATATGAGTTAATGAAAGCACCCAGGTAGCAGAACAAATTTTTTGATCCATTCATGACTAAAAATGCATACAAACAATGTGTCATGGATCAATGTTTCTACATAAAGTATTTTGGTGATGAATATATTATACCACTTATATACATGGATGAATTTATTATTGTATGATAATATATACAAAGAATTGATGAGCTGAAAGGGCAGCTAGCTATGAAGTTCAAAATTAAAGATCTTGGAGAAGATGGAAGTATTTTGGGGTGAATATCAAGAGAGACCATACAACTGGAACCATGATCTTATCACATCATGAATACATTGGAAAGGTTTTTAGAAGATTCAATTTCCTAAAAGAAAATATATTCTCTATTCCCCTAGTGGGTCATTTCAAAATATCAAAGGAGAAATCACCAAAGATGAAAGAATAGTTTGAGTACATGGAAAAGTTTCTATATGCATCAGCTATTGGAATCCTAATGTATGACATGGTATGTACTCGACCCAACATTGCGCATGTAGTGGGAGTTGTGAGAAAGTACATGGATAACCCTAGAAAGAAACATTGGGAAGCTGTGAAGTGGATATTGAGGTATCTAAAGGGAATAAAGGAGGTATCTCTATACTTTGGAAAAGGAAATTTATTATAGGGGTATGTGGATGTTGACCTTGTAGGTGACGTTGATAGTAGGAGGAGTACCATAGGTTATGTATTTTTATGTGGATGAACAGCAGTAAGATGGATATCACAACTATATAAGGTGATGGATTTATCCACCATAGAGGCAAAATATATTACTATAATAGAAGCTGGAAAGGAGACGACTTGGATAGAGAAATTATTAGATGATATAGGTATAATGAGAGAGGAAAATGTATTACACTATGACATTCAGAGTTCTATATATCTTGTAAATAACCCAGTGTTTCATTTTCAGACAAAGAACATTCAACTGAAGTACCATTTTATGAGAGGCTTGATATTGGATGGGTTTCTGGCATTACAAAAGATTTTTGGAACAAACAATCCAGTAGATATGTTGATGAAGCTGATGGTAATAAAAAAGTTGAGGCACTATTGTTCTTCTGTTGGTATCTAATGATGAATGGTGGATGATATGAATAATATGGGAGGACACCATGGGAGCACAAAAAGAAAACATCTGGTATTTCATAAACTTTCATCTTGAAATTGAATTTGTGAATGGAAAGAAAACATTGGTGTGTGAAGAAGAGGAGGAGATTAGATTAAGTACGTTGTCTAAGTCAGTGGAATCAAATCAGGTCAACACAGTGGATCAAGATCCAAGTGGGAGATTGTTGGATTGGTTTTTATTGATCTGATTTGATGATGTTTGTCTGAATGCTTGTGGCCCATACTTTTCACCAATCTACAACTACTTTGGTCAAGATCTATGGTGAGCTTTTTGGGTGTTGTAGGGGCAATACATCCCTGTTCTGGGGGCAATCCTAGGATGGAATTATAGTTGTGACTTTGATGAGGTGACTCTAGCATGGTTAGAGTTTGAGTGTTTTTTCATATAGGAGTTATCTCTAGCTATGCTGGGGGATGTATATATCCAGGAGCTTCTACAGATCCAGTAGGGTATCATGATAGTAGCTGAGTATTCATCAAGGTTCACCAACCTCTCCAGGTACTCCATGGATATGGTTCAAGATTATTTCTTCTAGGATCAAACCTTCAAGATAAAATTACATAGAGACATCTGTGCCAATTTTATCCCTTTATGAATTCCTACCTATGCTTTATTTCTAGAGAGATCTTTGGTGGTTAAGAGTTTCTTGGCCAAGAAGACACAACTAGAGGTTACTAGAAATGGGACCCTGAGAACATAGACCTTGATAACAGGGAGACATCATTAGCATTAGGGACCTAAACATGAAATAAGTTTTAAGAGGTGACCAAAGTCTAAAGGGTATTTAGTTCAGGACTCACATAATGGGTTCAATCATCCTAGGGAGAGGAAAAACTACTCTTGTGATATAAGGATACATATTGTTTGAGATTTTCCAACCCATCGTATGACTGATAGAGAGACTATGGATGTTCCACCGAGGTAGAGGTAGTGGCAAGAGAAGAAAGATCTGTAGGGAGGTAGAAGTGGTAGAGGAGATGGGAGAGTATTTGAAGGTGGTGGATGCTTTGACTTTTTACCACCCCCACCTCCAAGTGGTCCACACTAGGCTTAAGGAGCTGGAGGAAAAGGGAAAGGGTAGTTACAGGAGGCTGAGGATTATGACCTAGAGGCTTTGAGAATGATTCAAAGTAAAATATGTGTCTTTTCTAGTTTATCTATAGTATTTATAAACACAGGTTCTAGTCATTCCTTTATTTACATGTATCTGGTTTGAGACTTAGATATTATGGTTGATCCCTTGGTTCGAAACTTACACTTGGAAAATCCTACTGGAGATGACTCAATGATCATACACTTGTTCTGACAGTGCGACCTAACTCTTGGAGGTGAGAGTTTCTATTGGGTTCTCTTTGTAGCAGTGATGAGGACTTATGATGTCATCTTAGGTATGGACTAATTATCTATAGTTCATGCCCAGATCAACTATTTCAGGTGGAGGATGTAGTTTTTCCACAACGATGGGACCAGATTTTCCTTTATGGGTGAAAAGGAAACCTAGGTATAATAGGATGAACTCATGTATAAAAGGGTGCATCTGATTACCCATCAGTTGGCTAGCATGAACTTTGGTGCAGTGGATATTATGAGTTTCCAGTTTCCTACAATAGTGGAGGAGTATGAGGAAATATTCGATAGGATGTTCCAGATTTATCTTCCCACCGAGAGATAGACTTATTCATTAATCTACACTCTGAGATGGAACCAAAATTTGAGACAACATATCAAATGGATCCCATAGAGCTTCATGAGCTAAGGTTGCCATTTGAATAATTTCAGAAAATGGGATTCGTAAGACCAAGCGTTTCATCTCGGGCAGCTCTAATTTTGTTTTCCAAGAAGGTAGATGAGAGATTGAGGTTATTTTTGGACTACCAATGCTTGAACTAGGGGACCATGAAGAAAAAGTATCTACTACTGATTACTGATGAACTCTTCAATCAGTTGAGAGGGGAATGATGGTTCTCGAAGGTTGTGTTCAGGTCATGATATCACCAGTTATGAGTACGGGATGAGGATATAGCAAAGATGAAATTCATATTTTGATACAGTCACTATGAGTACTTAGTGATGCACTTTGGAATAACGAACTCCCCAGTAGTGTTCACATGACTCATGAACCAACTCTTTTAGTCTTTATTAGACCAGTTCATGGTGGTATTCATCGATGATATCATTGTGTACTCAACATCCAAGGAGGATCACAAAAAAACTTGAGGATGGTTTTGGACATACTCTGATATCACCATATTTACAAGAAGCTCTTAAAGTGTCAGTTCTATATTAAGGAGGTCCAATTTCTAGGACACATTATCTCAATAGATGGAGTGGTACTAGACCCAACCAATGTAGATATAGTGTTAGCTTGGGAACTACCCAAGAGAGAGATGAATGTGTATAACTTCCTTGGATTGTAAGGTTATTACCAAAGATTCATACCTAATTTCTCCAGGATATCAGCAACCATGACAGATTTGTACTGAAAGGGGTATCCTTTCATGTAGACAAAGAGGTTCCAAAATTTTTTTTAGAGATTGAGGAGTGATCCCATATTGAGATTACTAGAGGAGGGTTTTGAGTACGTAGTGTTATACGATTCATCGAGAACTGGTCTTGGTTGTGTTTTGATGTATAGTTAGGTGGTGATTGCCTATGGTTCACATCAATTGAGGCCATATGAGAAAAACTATGTGACCCATTATCTTGATTTATTAGTAGTATTCTTTACACTAAAGATGTGGAAAAACCACCTGATGGGTGAGCGGTTTATTTTCTATTCTGACCATAGGAGTCTCAATTACATATTATCTTAGAAGGGCCTTAAATTGAGGTAGAAGTGATGGATAAAGTTTCTCTAGGATTATGAATTAGAGATTGTCTATAATCATAGGAAGGGGAACGTGGTAGAAGATTCTCTCAACAAGATATATTGTTTATAGTTGTTGAACAATGCATCAGAGAATTTGGCATCATTATAGTTATCATTTGTGGATGGAGATGGATTAGATTAACTATAGTCGATGGCTATTACCCCTATTATTTTAAAGAGAGTTAGGTAGGTACATGTTGGGTATGTCAACTGTAAGATCCTACATACTTAGATATCCTCTAGACATGATCCTGATGGATTTTATGATGGTGGAGAGAATTTCATTATTTTCAGAGGACACACAATGATACCAGTGATATTTTAGGAGGAGGTTTCGAGAGAGTTTCATAAATATCCTTTAGTGGTGAATCCATATGTAATAAATATGTATTAGGATATCTGACATATTTTTTGGTGGCCAAGGATGAATAAGGGGGAAAATTTATCTCTTTATGCCTTACTTGTCAGTTGGTGAAGGCTGAGAACCAAGTTCCAATGAGTTTAACTCAACCCTTTGAGATGACAGATTGAAAGTGGGATGGGATATCCATGGAATTCATTATGGGATTACTATATATGTCTAGGGAACATAATGATTTCTAGGTGATCATAGACTGAATCACCAAGTCGGACCACTTCCTAGCCATCTAAAGTCGAGATCAGTAGAGTTCTTAGGATGCATCTACATGAAGAAGATAATTTGAATCCATAGAGTTCCCTCGATGATCACTTATAAAAACGATGATCGCTTCACATCCTAATTATGGAAGGGATTACAGGAGGTGTTTGGGACTCAGTTGTTCTTTAGCATAGCATTTCACCCCCAAAATGATGGTCAGATTGAGCAGACTATTCAGGTTCTAGAAGACATACTGTGAGTTTTCATGATGGAATTTGGTAATAGTTTGGAGGATCATCTACCATTGGTGGAGTTTTTATACAACAACATCTATCATTCCACCATTGGTATGACACCATTTTAGGATTTATATAGGCAGACCTGTAGGTCACCACTTTACTGGTCTGACCTAGGAGAGTCTGCACTAATGGACCTAGAATTTATGTGAGCCACTAATGAGAAGGTATAGATCATCCAGGAGTGGATGAGGACTGTATAGTGCTTTTAAAAGTCTTATACGGATTGACGATGGAGGCATTTGGAGTTTTAGCGGGGAGATTATGTGTTCCTACGAGTTTCACCTCAATGTGGGTTACAAAGGTTTTGTTGAGGGGAAAATCTATCTTTGAGATTCACCATTCCTTTCCAGATACTATATAGAGTTGACGAGATGACATACCACTAAACTCTACCACCATAGTTAGACGAGGTACATGAAGTCTTCCAGGTGTCGCAACTGAGGAGGTACATGCATGGATCATCACACATTATAAATTAGGGTGAGATGGACATCAATGATGGAGATACCTTTGCTGAGTACCTGGTAGATATTGAGTATCATAAGGATATGATCCTTTATGGGAGAGTGATTCATTTAGTGTGTATCAGGTGGAAGCATGAGAATATTTAGGAGAGCACCCGAGAGTGGGATGCTCAGATATGTGCTCAGTACCCGCATCTCTTTATGTATCCAGTTGTTTTGTATTTTTGGGAGATAAATCCCCAAGGTGGGGAGAAATTAATGGCTCATATTTTCCATGTATTATTTTTGGATATTATATGGATTATTTTTGAGAATATGAACTAATATAGAATGTGATTTTGAGGCCCGGTGTGCCCGGAATAAATGTTTGAAATATATTAAATATATTAAATATAACACATGCATAATTTTATTAAAAAAGCGGAATAAATTATAAAAAGGTGCCCAGATCAGAAATCTGATGGCACCATTGTGTTCAGAATATAGGTTTTACCCTAAGTGCGAAATAACCTTATCCAGTATGGGGAATTTGTGGAAAAGTAGTCACAGGTGTTAAATGAATAAAATAAATAATTAAATTAAATTACTTTATTTCATTTACACATCAAACTAACCTATTATATAATTATAAAATTATGAAGGGGATTCCTAGGTTTGGTTGCTAAAAACTAGAGATCTAGAGGACCGCTAAAGAGTGTTGAAGGAGACTATGTTGGTAAATGAAGACCAGATCAAAGATCAACAACCAGTGTAAGATAGAATCATAGGATCTATCCAATGATCATGGTGAAATCTCATTCTTCATCATTGATCGATCCATCTTGAGTTCAGACATTTATTTGATTTGGATTTCCCCCCATTTTCTATTTCTATGATGAACACAGATCAATCAACCAACAAATTGATTTGTGGATCATGCGTATTGCAGGATGGAATTATTAACAGGATTTATTTGGGAGAATTTATTTGTGATTACTTTTTATCTCTTAATTTGTCATTCTAATAAAAATGAATCTTAGTTGACATGAACATCAACCGAGGTCCGTTCCTTATAATTATTCCTTATATTTTTTTTCACCAATTACTTTGTTCATCGAGGGTGTTCTTCATTGATCCGTGGTTCAAAATCCACTAAGAAATCGATCGTTGCACACCCATTTCTTGGAACAACAATTCAATATTGTAGACACAAGATCAGAATGACATGAAAGTGGTGTGAGGATGGAAGTGATAGTGAATCAGGCTATGTGGATACCTAGTTTTTGTGTTCTTCAACATGCAACTAAGAATGATGTATGAGACCATTTTTCAAGAAGTTTTGGTAGCTAGAACCCATTTTTCATTGACAAAAAGTCTCAGCCAACATGGTTCCTTAATTTTCAAGTGAGGCATGGTCGGATTGGTGGTCATAGAATTATAGAAGATACACACAAACCAGATCTTGGATTATGAAAAATTTAGATCCACACGACATGTAATCCCAGAATACACAACATGTGGCTATTTCCTAGTAGTGTATAGGGTTATAGGATGGTGATAAGTATCACATGACATGTAACCATGTAACACAGTGTGTGAACTCTCCCCAATGAATTAGCGTGTACCTTAGGGTGTAGAAAGACATGGGCAAGAGTACACAGGCACTATCATGCTATGTAATCCCACATGGACATGGCCTAACCAGTTCTACATGGGAATATGAATGTACTAGTACATGGGTAGAAGTACATGGGTAGGCGCATGCCATGTTCTATTACATAGACATAGACACAAAAATGGGATTTTTACATAGTCAGGACCTAGGGTCCAAGGGACATGGAATGTACCCATACTACACACTATGTACTCCTAAAATGATGGATTAGAGCCCTTGTACTCTATATCTTGGAAAAATTTCATTAGGATATGTTCCCCATATCCATTCCCTAAGGGTTAGCATAAAATTTCCTCCTATACATAGGATAATGATCCCGTCAGCATGAATTCTTGGATAGAGTTATTGGAATCTTTATGTAAGGCCTGAAGTGAGATCCTCTATCATCTTCTTACCCTAGGTGGAGTTCTTGGTATCATCGTGACCAACACCATGCAGTCACTGATCCTATATTTAGATGGTTGTTCCAGATTGATTTGTTGGTATACCCAATGACCTTGGGAGTGATCCTTATTTATGTATCATATCTCTTCAAAATTTAGCATAAACTTCCTATGACAAGACCTGATTAGTACTACCTCTCGAAAAAACATCATCCGTGTTATTATACTCATGGAGTGTGTTATCATGGATGAGTTATATGTGGAATCTTTGAACTAGAATCCTAGGCTAGAATTACAACCATGTATTTACCTTAAGTCAGTGTGTCTTTATTGAGTATATATGGATATTATTGTTATATGAATTGTAGATATATACCAATGTTGAACTAATTTTTATTCCTTTTTTTTATGCTTTTTAGTTTTAGGGTATCTTACTTGGTATTTTTATACTCACCCCTGCATGGGATTTTCCCACACAAGTCATGTCTTGTGTAAATGATCGACCTTTTGAAAGAGTCCTAAATGGACTAGGAATAAACAATGATTAGTGATACTGAATAGACTGAGGTGTGTTCCTATGACATCTTGATAGCAGTCCCTATCTATACTTCAGATTGGATAGTTTTTTTAGACTCTATTTGGTGGGATTATGTTTGGCCCTATTTACTTTCCTTAACTTCCTATCATACTCTAGATGTGAGATTTAGATGTATTCATGCAGGTTTGTTCAATTTTTTTTACATTTCAGCATTTTTATGGGCTTGGATATGTGTGCGTGTGTATGTATACTTAGTTTAAGGCCTCCCATGTTAGTGATATGCCTACTTGGCACTAGTCTCCAGCCCCTGTCCAATTGGAGGTGCAATTGGAGAGTCGCGACATAGGCCCCATTGGGATGGGTCATGAAAGAGATCCTATCTTGGTTTTGATGAAAAATACTGTGAATATTATTTGGGAAAATTTTTATTGGTCATGGTATTCACGTTATATACATTTTCAATGATCCATTGAATCCAAAAAAAGTCATGTTTTCTATAGGTCTAATAGGTGATTTCGCTTTGTCTGGAACTATCACTACTATGTCAAGAAATTTTTTGATGGATTTTAGCATGGAAAATAGTGAAAATATTTCATCATATTCCATGCCTTGGAGTTTTATAAATCCTTTTTCTACTATCCATGACTTATAGGTACTAACTTTACCTTCTATGTCCAGTTTCTTCCTAAATATTAATTTTCACCCAATGAGATTTATATCTATTAGAGGATTGACCAAAACCAAAACTTGGTTATAATATATGGAATCCATCTTAGAATTCATATATTCTTTTCATCTTATAGATTTTAATCCACTTACTACATCCTTATAGGATTTTTGTCTCTAGAAAAACCTCTTCCATGAGGTCTTGTGGAATTATTTATGGTACAAACTCCTATGTATCTTGAGAATCAACTTTATAAAAGTAAATCATTCTCCCACTATATCTTTAAGATATGTGCTCCCTATCAATGAATTTTTAATTTATTTCCATTATCAACTTATTGTTTGAAATTTTTTATATATAATATCTCATTGTTTACTTAGGATGTCATATAAAGATACACTTCGTTCTTTGGGGTTATATCCTATTTCTAGAATTGGACTTAATAAACACCTCACAACCCCATAAATAAGTATGTGACAACACAAGTTTCATTCCATTGTAAAAATAAAATGGAATCCTATTTTACACATTAGTTGGATCATAATATAGTGTGTACACCAAAATATGTAATTCTTATCCATAATGAAATATCTTCATTAATCATCATCTACCTCACCATATCTAACAAAGTTCCATTCCTCCTTTCACTAACATAATTCGACTAAGGTGTATAAGGTGGAATGAGTTGAGATTGAATCTCAAAATCATTATGATATTCGATGAAATCTTGGTTAAGATACTCACTTCTTGGATCCGATTGAATCTTATTTATCAACTTACCAAGAAAATTCTATAATTCATTATTAAACTCCTTAAATTTTTCAAAGGATTCATACTTATACCTCATTAAATAGATATATACATATATACTAAAGTTATTAGTAAAAGTAATGAAGTAAGAGCATCCAACTCTAACTTTAAATGTAAAAGGTACACAAACATATGTGTGCACCAATTATAGAAGCCCCATTGCCCTTTCACCCTTTCCATAAAATGGTGGTTTGTTCATTTTACCTTATAAAAAAGTGAGGCATAATTAAAGTGGTTTTAGTTTGAAATAATATAAATACCCATCTTGATTGATCTTTGTTAGATGATTCTTATTTACATGAACAATCTAGTGACGCCAGAACTAGGTATGATATAAGTTATGAAAACCTGATCCATTATTGATTTCCAACACTCGGTCTTCATATTTTAATACATAAATACCATTATTGAAATGTTACATAACAAAAAAATTATATCTTTATAAAATTATAATATTCCCAAACTTGAATACAAAGGAATCCATGCCTAAATTTGACATGAAAAAAGGAACACTAGACACATAATAACAATTATAAAAAACCAAAATAATTTATATTGGTAAATTGATGTGGTAGTATTCTATAGACAAGGCAACCATTCTTGATCCACTACCAACTTTAAGTTCTACCTCACCTATGAATACCTTTTAAAATCTATTTGGTTTCTATATTTTGATTCAAACATGAGCACCAAAAGAAATATCTAATGCCCAATAGGTAGATATGGAAAGGTTATACTCAATAAAAAATGCACTTGAAGCTTCTCCATGCCTCTTCACCGAGGTAAAATCCTTCTTCCAGTGGCCCTTATTTCCAAATGAAAAACATACTACATCTTGTTCCTTCTCCTTTTTCCCGATCTTCCTCTTCTTGGTTAGATGATGCGAAGAATCATTTGACTTAGAACTAGTCTTAGGGACCTTTTCCTTTCCCTTCATCTTGTTTACCATAAAGACTCAAAGTTTTCACACCTCATGTGTTTATCTTCTTAGTGAATCAGTGTGAGTAATTTTGGGTTCATATTATCAATATTTATCATATTATAATTCATAATAAAACCAAAGAAGCTATGAGATAGTAATAAAAGTATGAGATCTATGTGAAACTAGTTAGGTATCTTGAAACCCAAGATGTCCAAATGTTCAATATATCCAATAATATAGACTATATGATATCTGGATGGTGCCCCTCTCCAAGTTTTCATAGGAAAAGTCTCTTGGTGATCTTTTATCTCTCTTTTATTTCCTTATCTCGATAAATATATTAGATATGAGATAATGTACTATATTCATCTACATCCTCATGTAACTTTTAGAGATTACTGACATGAAGGTTAACATGGGACACTAAACATCCATCACATCATCTATATGTTTCCAGTAGAGAGTAATCTCCTCATCAGCTTCCATAGAAGGTCCTTCCTTTAGGCATGAAGTTAAATTCTTTATTTAAAGTCTAAAAGATGGGTAGTCACAAAGTAGGACATGAAAATCAAGGAGGTCAGAAATGATGCAAACCTAATGCATCACCCCTTAAAATAATGTTACAATCATTGGGAATGGAACAAAAACAAAGATAGAGGGAGGTTACTATACTTGGATCCCTAATCTTAGCCAAGGTATTTATGGAAAAGTTTCCCTCTCTCCATGTGTGCTTGAAAATTATATCTTAGTCCACCATTGCTCTACAATTTCTGACAATGTATGTAAAGTCCCATGGAAGACTGGATCTTACATGGATCATATCAATGATAGATTTTGAGTCAGATTCAACCTCTTTAATGGTTATATTCAATTTTATGCATAAATGAAGACTGCTAGCCATCACTCTTACCTCCACCTACACTGAGTTACTTGTTCCATAAAAATAATTGAAACCAAATAGGACCAAACCTCTATTGTCACGTACAAGACTTCCTTGTATCATATATCCCTGATCATAACTTAACTTGGGTCTTCCATGTTATTCAAAGATATTTAGGTAGGTGGGTCTTTCCAATTTTATCAACTCACAACTCCTTGATATATTGAGTGGACTCACTGATCCTAAAATCCTAGAATCAGATTTCCTCAACACATGCATCATATTTACACCAAATAATTCTCAGGAAGTTAACCCTTGATGTGAATGAGGTTGAGTCAACCCAAAACTTTTGTTAAAACTCACTGATAATTGAAAGTACCCAGACTTTTTTCAGACAAGAACTTTGAACTATGGTTTCGTTTTAATGCAAGTAATGGAATGGGATATTTGAATTAATATCTCCTTGAGGGATATTTTTACCTTATGCATAAATATCCTTTATTTTATTCTTTAACATGCTTTTTAATATTATCTGGATTTTATATAATTAATTAACCTTGTATTGATATTTTTTTTACACACAATCCATTTATTTCTCTTGGAAACTGAAATATGGTTCTATTTATCATGCTCATTAATATGTGATTAAATTCACATCTTTAACAATGCATATATAGAAACATTTATCATGAAATTATTCATTTATTTCATTAAATTCTTATTAAATATTCCATGTGATCATGTAACACCCACATAAAGATATAATTAACTATGAAAGAAAATAAATAAATAATGAAATGATCATGAGTGGTTCTATATTGGTTAAACCATAGAGTGGATAATGGATGAGCTTAGATCCTAGGATAATACTTTGAACCATATCCTGAATTGTATTGTATTGTTTATCAAACTACCATTCATTTACTTGTTTGGTTTCATACCGAATCTCGACCTGAACCACGTTGTTGTGAAATACTTTGATCTCTACAATGTACAATCACATGCAAGAGAGGAGAACTCAGGATTTAGGAATTACATTTTATCACTCAAATGTGGATATGCATTCCATTATACATTTAAAGAGGGCAAAAGGATTCATAGACTATCAAAATGATAAAAAATTATTAAATTTTAAAACTCAAATAAAATAATTAAATTATATGAATAAAAACCCAAACATGCATGGGTTGGTCTCAACTCATGATCTATAAACATTCAATATAATTTCATTATAAAAATTAGAAATTATAAAATTCAACTTGAGAAAAATTTTAATACATTAATACAACACCCCAAACATTTTATGGTATGTTCCTCTTAAATACTTTCTATTCATTAAATATCCTATATTGCATGAATCACTAAGTCTTTTGTGAATCAAAAAATTATAAGAGAAATTTATAATCTATCCATTAAACATAAATTTTCCATTTCTATGTTTTGAATTTTGAAAAACAGTCATCTAGAGTTGTGACCAGTAAGTCATTAGGAGTCTGATAGAACCAACTTGATTTTTTGATGAATAGTAACATACCCTTATTAATAGTAATATGAATAGTAATATGAACCTTATAAATATTAAATATTGATTATATTTTATTTTCTTAAGGTAATATGATAATGAGATCTTAATTGATTTTTTAATGTGATATAGAACTAATTATACCTTTAAAAATTGTTTTTTTTGAATTAACTATGATTTTATTTAAAAATTAAATTAAAAATACTTAGAAAATTATTTTCTAAAAATGGATTTCATTTTTTAATTCTACACGTCGAAAAATTTTTAGGGTGAATTTTTGGGATTTTTCTAAAATACTTGAATTTTTCGTGAATAGTAAAAATACAGTCTTGAGTTTTCGGTAGTTTAATGACATCATAATGATGTAATAATGAAATATAAAAGTAATTTAGACTTTTTTACAGTAAATTATTACATGAGGTGTCCCAAGTGGATAAAACTATGGGCACATACCAAGGGAAAGCCCGTGGTTTTGCAAAAACCACTAATGAGGTGTCCCTTTTAATTAATAAAAAACTCTCTCTTAATCACTATAAATACCCACTCACCCATTTCGTTTTATTTCATTAAAAACTAAATATCCTCAAAGATATGGTGGTATTACCTACCTATTATTCCTCCCAAGGTGTCCTCAAACCTCTAAGGTCCCAACCTTCAAGTTTTAGGAGTTACACTACAAGGTAAGAGAATCAACCACCCTTCTCTTTTCTTAAAGCTTTCATTTATGTTTTCTCTTTTATTTTAAATTGTTCTATGTTGGGATATATAATTACATATTAACCTTACTTCACATATTATTTATGAATTATTATATACCCCCTTTCTCTCATCAAACTATTTTATACAATTTTAGGTGACGCAGTTAGGCTGCTGAATTTTCGTAAGAGATTTCTCAATTTTTCTCTTATTTTGAGTTCCTTTCTTTTATACTTATTTCCTCAACTCACTTCATCCTAATGATATGATAATTACAGTACCTTACATGAACTGGAATTATATTATTCTAATTTAATATTTCATCATCATATCTCTTTCCCCCTCCTCTTATAATAAAAATGAAAACACCGTCCGAGATGTGTTAATTTATCACACTCAAGGACGGTGGGTTCTTAATTTTCATTACCATATAAAATTCCGGTCATGAAACCATTTTTATGGTAGAAACAGATCATAATATATTTATTTAACCTCATTAATGTTATTTAATCCCTACACACTCATAATATGGAATAATAATATAAAACAAGTTCATTGTTCACAAAACCGCCAAGCTTAATCAAAGCGTTTATCAACAACTTTTAACTAATGATTCATCCTAAAGTATATAAAAAGAATCATTATAAGATAATATATATCTATTTAATGTCACAAATAATATATATTAACAATTCTATATGTTTAACCACATTTCAAATGAACTTCCATTCATGAAAGCAAGTAAACGAATCATGAAAACCAAGGAAGAAAATGCTTCCAAAACAATAAAATTGAACCTCTTAAACCCATTAAAAGGGACATGAATGAACATATTAAGGTTATAATAAAAAAATTACATGTATATAATGTTCTGTAATTATTAATTAATTAATCTAAATTTTATTATACAGGTCATTAAAACAAATGAAGAACACACTCGAGCAAAAGGTAAGGGGTTTCTCATCTCACTTTCATTTCTGTGAGATTTTCATTGTTCGCCACTTATTTCTTGTATGTAGTATATGTGTACTAACATTTGATATATAATAACATTATTATATTTATATTAATGTTATTTAATGATTCATTTGAGGGTTATTAAGTTCTGGTCATATGATTCGACCGATTACATTGTGGTAAGATACTTTGTCTCAACTACTATTTTGTTGTGACTAACTTTGTATGGTGCACCTAATAACCCTTATGTGGTATACCTACTACCCATTTGAGACTAATTTTTATTTGAAATTATATTTATATTAAATATTGATAATCTCATATCATGTATATGTTTTTTATCTAAACAGTATACCATTTTACATACTTTGTTTATTTGGAAAGTTATTTTAATTATGGAAATATTGATGAATCCATATACTCTACTCTATACGGATATTAAAAAGAAATATTTCTCTTGTATTTAATCAATTTATAAAGAAGTATTTGGACATGAAGTGGTGTGTGGGGCCCTCTATAGCCTCTCGATGCATCGGTAGGTCTCATGAGACAAATCAGTTGGCGACAAACCCTTCGAGTTTGTTTCCAAAAATCAGACGGGTTTCTATCCACAGAACTAAACCGTTTTAATGGAATTATGGTATCATGTGCCAGATACATGATGTTCAATTAATAATCATTATCTTTATTCATTATCAGTTATTACTATCCATGAGGTTTTCACTGTGGAAAAATCTATGAATGCAACTTCATTCTCAGTTCATTAATGGCGTGAGTTTTTCATTTATTCACCATGTCATGTTGATTATGTCAAATTGTTTACAATTCAGTTATTATTGATTCATGATTCCACCATTTTTAACCCTTAATGAGCATTTGAGATCACCCCTTTCATTGTTTACCTTCAACAAGTGATTAAGAGGAGATCATTTATTGAGTTCCTATGGATTCAGTTTTTAGTTTTTGTTATGTATTGTATTTTGTAACCTTTTCCAATGTAATTTGAGTTACATATATGTATATAGTTTCTTCAATACTACTAAACAGATTATTACTTTGAGATTTTCATTCCTTTTAACCATTCCAATATAACAAGTAATTCCCTTGCTTCAGTCTACAGGGGTCGGGGTGTTACAGTTGGTATCAGAGGAAGTTTAGTAGAAAACTTGGAAACTAGAGTAGGAAATGTATAGTAGGGAACAAAACCCTAAGGTAGTATTTGAGGATAAACGTACACAAATATCCTGGTATTTTGGTAAGGAATATATTATGTGAATCCTTCTAGAAAATACATCCTTGTATGGATATGAGCAGGTAGTGGTGGCTCTGGTACATATGTACCTAGTAGTGAAAGCTCCAACAAGGAGTTTCAAGCTTGACCCGGGGTATCCCGATACATGACAACGGGCCTTACTACACTCTTGGTTATGTCACTCCTGGGGGATATTCTTAGTATAATTCATATTTTCTTTAAAATCCATTATGAAGGATTTCAATGTAAATTATTCCTCAAAGAAACCATTTTTATGATTATAGGATTAGCCATGCATATGATCTCAATTTATGATAAGTATTTTGTTAAGTTAATATTATACATTATGAATCATACCCTAATATAGTGTGTGCCATTATTTATAAATGGAATCTAACAAAAGAAGGGTAATCAATACTCGTGGGCAAGGTAGGGATCTCCCCACTGAGCAAGTAAACACAGTCAATGTTGGAGCAGATTAGATCATGACCATATTGAGAAAACTTTCTCAGGTTGTAAAGAATAACCATTCCACAACTGTGTTGGATCGTTTCATGTGGCAGAATCACCCATCTTTTAGTGGGACTACTAACCCAGTGGTTTCTGAGCAATGGATCAAGTTCCTTGAAAAGATATTCATGGCATTAAGATGTAATGAAAATGAAAAGGTAGTACTAACAGTATATTGTCTCAAGGGAGATTCTGATCAATGGTGGTCCTTGATTCAAAATACCACAGAGGAAGAAGAAATAGAAGATATGGAATGGAGGACTTTTAAGGAAATATTATTTGAAAAATATTTCCCTCGTGAGCAATGAACTGAAATGAAGAGGAAATTCCTTGGATTAAAGTAAAGGGAATAAAATAGTGTTATAGAGTATGAGGCTACCTTCACAAGGCTTGCCAGGTATGTCGTAGATTACGTATGTGACTTGGCAGACAAGATTGATCATTTCTTTGAAGGTCTTAAGCCAATTCTTTGAAGGGAACTAGCTTCTCAAACATTTTCATCATATGATGAAATTGTATCAAGTGCCATCAAAACAAAGAAGGAATTTTCTAGATCAAAAATTTTCAAGGGGAACCAAGATAATAAGAGGTACTCTGATAACCAAGGAAAGGTAAAGTGCCAAAGAAGAATAAGGGAATGAAGAAATTCCTATTATGAAAAAACTGTGGAAGGAATCATCTTTGGAAATGCTTAAAATGCATGAGAGTCTGCTATAAGTGTGGAGAAAAGGGTCATCTATCTCATGAATTCAAGGGGAATAAACAATTTGATGATGTTTAATGCTATAATTGTAGAGAGATGGGACACTATGAAAATGAGTGTCCTAATCACCAAGGAAACATGCCTCAGAAAAATTTAAGAGAACAAGGGAGAGCTTATGCGATTACAACCGCAGAAGCTGAAGTTCCTAATGGTGTGGTGGCAGGTACTTTAATTGTTTCATCAAACTAATACAACACTTTATTTGATTTTAGATCATCACATTCATTTATATCTTCCTAGTTTTCCAAGAAAATTAGACATGTACAATTTGATATAATAAAGGAGTTATCAGTCAAAACTCTTAGGGGATGCATCATTGCAATAAAGGCATGTCAACTAGTCCCCATCATGACACATAAACATGCTTTAGTTTCTTACCTTATCATCATACCAATGACTGAATTTGATATAATTATTGATATGAATTGGCTGTAAAACTATGATGTGAAGATTTATTATAAGAAAAAAGAAGTTACAATTTTTGAAAATGGTGTGAAATATATTATCTTTAGAGAGGATACCTCGCCATCTGATTCTTACCTAGAACCACCCCAGTATATCTATTGAATGAAATTATCAGAGAGGAAGAGAACCCAATATCTATGGATGAGTAAAGAAATATTCAAATTGAAGATGTGTATATAGTGAAAGAATACATTGATGTGTTTCTAGAGGATTTACCTGGAAATACTCCAGAGGGGGAAATTGAGTTTTCCATTGACTTAATTCCTGGTGCAAGACCTTATCAAAGACCCCCTATATAATGTCCACTATGGAGTTAGTGAAGCTAAATAAACAACTAGAGGATTTGAGTGAAAAAGGATTTATTCGACCTAAAGTTTCTCCATGGGGAGCCCCGATATTGTTTTTCAAAAAGAAAGATGGATCCATGAGGCTATGCATTGATTATAGGGAATCAATGCTATTACAATAAAGAATAAGAATCCTCTTTCCTAGATTGATGATTTATTTGATCAACTTCATGGAGCTAAATAATTTTCAAAGATTGACCTTCGATCTGGATATCATCAACAATGTGTGAGGAATGAAGATATTCTAAAGATAGCATTTTGAACCAGGTATGGGCATTACGAGTTTACAGTGATGCCTTTTGGACTGATGAATGCACCTTCTATTTTCATGGATTTAATGAATATATTTTTAAGGAATATCTTTATAACTTTGTTGTGTTATTCATCGATGATATCCTGGTATACTCAAAAAGCTATGAAGACCATGAGGATCACTTACGGATTTTTTTGAAAACACTTAGAAGAAATGAATTACATGGGAAGTTTATCAAGTGCGAATTATGGCTCCAATCAGTTTATTTTCTAGGTCATATTTTCTCTAAGGATGGAATCCTAGTTGATCCTGTGAAGACAAAGGAAATCCAAGATTGGGCCACACCAACAAACATAACCGAGGTACATAGTTTTATTGGATTATCAGGTTAATATCGGCGTTTCGTTTAGAATTTCGACCGACTAGATAACCCGCTAACCAAGCTCGCACGTAAGGAGTTAAGTTTATGTGGACAAAAGAATGTACAAAATGCTTCAAAGAATTGAAAATAAGATTGGTCAATGCTCCAATTTTGACTCTTCCATCTGAAAGTGATGGATTTATAATATATAGTGATTCATCAAAGAATGGTCTGGGTTGCATCCTTATGAAAAATGGTAAATTTACTTCTTATACATCAAGGCAGTTGAAGACTCATGAGAAAAATTATCCAAAACATGATCTTGAGTTAGCAGCTGTAATCTTTTCTCTGAAGATATGGAGACATTATCTTTACGGTGAAAAATGTGAGATATACACTGATCACAAGAGTTTGAAATACATTTTCACATAAAAAGAACTCAACATGAGGCAAAGGAGACGGATCGAGTTACTCAAAGATTACGATTTCTCAATACACTACCACCCAGGAAAGGCAAATAAGGTGGAAGATGCATTAAGCAGGAAAGATCATGGTTTTATGACTTAAATGAGGATTGAGAGAGATCCTATATTCATGGATCTACTAAATATAGATATGGTAATTGTTAAGGAAGGGGAAACATATTTCCTCTTTCAAATGATTGCTAAACCATATTTACTAGAGAAGATAAAAATCTCTCAATATGATGATAAAAATCTATACAAGAAAATTATTTCTATTAAGGATGGGAGGTTGGAAGACTTCGTGTATGAGGAAGGAGTTCTGAAGTTTGGGAAGAGGTTATGCATTCTATCAATACATAAGATAAAAAGGGAACTATTAGATGATGCTCATAGATCAAATTTCTCTAAACACCTGGGTAGCACAAAGATGTATAGAGATCTAAAGGAATATTTCTGGTGGGATAATATGAAGCATGAAATTGCTGACTACGCGTCAAGGTGTCTAGTTTTTCAACAAGTGAAGGCAGAGAAGCAACATCCTAGAGGATTGATTCAACCTCTACCTATTTCTATGTGGAAGTGGGATAACATTACGATGTATTTTGTCACCAGACTATCGAGGAAATCTAGAAGGAATGATGAAATATGGGTAATTTTTGATCATCACACAAAATCAACACATTTCCTTCCTATAAGAGAGGATTTACCACTTGAGCACTTGGAAATACTTTATAATAATGAAGTTTTAAGACTTTATGGTGCACCTCTATCGATTTTTTTGATCGAGATCCCTGATTTACATCAAAATCTTGGAAAAGTCTCCAGAAGGCTTTGAATACTGAGCTTCGTATGAGTACTTCTTATCACCCCCAAACTGACGGATAGTCTGAAAGGAATATTCAAACTCTAGAAGATATGCTGAGGTCATGCTCTCTTAACTCCCAAGGTATGTGGGATCAATAATTTCCTTTGGTGGAATTTTCATACAACATTATTTTCCATTCTAGTATTCAAATGGCTCCATATGAAGCATTATATGGAAAGAGATGTTGAATTTTAACTTATTGGGATGAATCTTGTGAGAGGAAACTTATTGGCCCATAACTTATTGAAGAGACCATGAAAAAGGTGAAGACAATCCAAGACCATATTAAAGCAACCCAAAGTAGGTAGAAGAGTTATGCTGACAACCAGAGGAAGGATTTGGAATTCCAAGTGGGAGATCATGTCTTTCTGAAAGTATCTCCATGGAAGGGTGTCTTAAGGTTCAGTAAGAAAGGGAAATTGAGCCCCAGGTACATCAGACCATTTGAAATTCTGGAAAGAATCAGATTTTTAGCTTACTGATTAGCAATGCCGCCAAGTCTCTCCAAAGTCTATGATGTATTCCATGTGTCATTGTTGAAAAAATACATGCCAGACCCAATGTATGTACTCACCTATGAATAAATAGAACTAGAACCTGATTTATCATACTATGAAGAGCCTATCGGGATTCTTGACACAAGGAAGCATGTATTGAGAAATCAGACGACTTGTCTAGTAAAGGTTCTTTGGAAAAACCAGAATATGGAGGAAGCAACATGGGAACCTGAGGATGTTATGAAGAAGAACCACCCACATCTTTCTGGTGGTATTTATACATAAAAATTTGAGGATGAAATTTTTGAAGGAGGGAATAATATAACAACCCAAAAATTTTATGGTATATTCCTCTTAAATACTTTCTATTCATTAGATAGCCTATATTTCATGAAGCACTAAGTATTTTGTGAATCAAAACATTATAGGAGAAAGTTATAAGCTATCCATTAAACATAAATTTTCCACTTCTATGTTTTGAATATCAAAAAATGATCATCTAGAGTTGTGACCAGTAAGTCATTAGGATTCTGATAGAACCAACTTGATTTTTTGATGAATAGTAACATACCCTTATGAATAGTAATATGAATAGTAGTATGACCCTTATAAATAGTAAATAATTATGATATTTTATTTTTTTAAGGTAATAAGATAATGAGATCTTAATTGATTTTTTAATGTGATATATAACTAATTATACCTTTAAAATTTGTTTTTTTTGAATTAACTATGATTTTATTTAAAAATTAAATTAAAAATACTTAGAAAATTATTTTCAAAAAATTATGTTCATTTTTAAATTCTACACTTCGAAAAATGGTTAGGGTGAATTTTTGAGATTTTTCTAAAATACTTGAATTTTTCATGAATAGTAAAAATAAAGTTTTGAGTTTTTGGTAGTTTAATGACATCATAATGATGTAATAATTAAATATAAAAGTATGGTAGACTTTTGTACAGTAAATTTTGACATAAGGTGTCCCAAGTGGATAAAACCATGGTCAAATACTATGGGCAAGCCCATGGTTTTTCAAAAACCACTAATGAGGTGTCCCTTTTAATTAATAAAAAACTCTCTCTTAATTACTATAAATAACCACTCACCCCCTTCATTATATTTCATTCCAAACTCAATATCCTCGAAGATATGGTGGTATTACCTCCCTAGGAGTCCTCCCAAGGTGTCCTCAAACCCCCAATGTCCCAAACTTCAATTTTTAGGAGTTACACTACAAGGTAAGATAATCAACCACCCTTATCTTTTCTTAAAGCTTTCATTTATGTTTTCTCTTTTATTTTCAATTGGACTATGTTAGGATATGTAATTCAATATTAACCTTACTTTCCATATTATTTATGAGTGATTAGATACCCCATTTATCTCATCAAATTATTTTATGCAATTTTAGGTGACGCCGTTAGGCTGCTGAATTATTGTAAGAGATTTCTCGATTTTTCTCTTATTTTGAGTTTCTTTCTTTTATACTTATTTCCTCAAGTAAATTCATCCAAATGCTATGATAATTCCAGTAACTTACATGAAATGGAATTATATTTTCCTAATTTAATATTTCATCATCATATCTATTTCCCCCTCCTCTTATACTAAAAATGAAAACACTGTCCGAGATGTGTTAATTTATCACACTCGAGGACAGAGGGTTCTCAATTTTCATGACCATGTACAATTATGATCATGAAACCATTTTTATGGTAGAACCGGATAATAATATATTTATTTCACTTCATTAATGTTCTAGAATCCCTACACACTCATAATATGGAATAATAATATAAAACAAGTTCATTGTTCACAAAACTACCAAGCTTAATCCAAGCGTTTATCAATAAATTTTAACTAATGATTCATCCTCAAGTATATAACCTAGAATCATTATAAGATAATATATATCTATTTAATTTCACAAATAATATATATTAAAAATTCTTGATGTTTAACCACATTTCAAATGAACTTCCATTCATGAAAGAAAGTAAACGAATAATGAAAACCAAGGAAGAAAATACTTCCAAAACAATAAAATTGAACCTCTTAAACCCATTAAAAGGGCCATGAAAGAACCTAATAAGGTTATAATAAATCAATTAAATTTATATAATGTTCTGGAAGTATTAATTAATGAATCTAAATTTTATTATTAAGGTCATTAAAACAAATGAAGAACACACTCGAGCAAAAGGTAAGGGGTTTCTCATCTCACTCTCATTTCTGTGAGATTTTCATTGTTCGCCACTTATTTCTTATATGTGGTATATGTGTACTGACATTTGATATATAATAAAATTTTTATCTTTATATTCATGTTATTCAATGATTCATTTGAGGGTTATTAAGTTCTGGTCATATGATTCGACCGATTACATTGTGGTAAGATACTTTATCTCAATTACCATTTTGTTGTGACTAACTTTGTATGGTGCACCTAATAATCCTTATATGGAATACCTACTGCCCATTTGAGACCAATTTTCATTTGAAATTATATTTATATTAAATATAGATAATCTCATATCATGTATATGTTTTTTGTCTAAACCGTATACCATTTTACATACAGTGTTTATTTGGAAAGTTATTTTAATTATGGAATTATTGATGAATCCGTATACTCTACTCTATATGGATATTAAAAAGGAATATTTCTCTTATATTTAATCAGTTTATAAAGAATAATTTGGACATGAAGTGGTTTGTGGGGCCCTCTATAGCCCCTCTATGCATCGGTAGGTCTCTTGAAACAAATCAGTTTGCGACAAACCCTTCGAGTTTGTTTCTAAAAATTAGATGGGTTTCTACCCACAGAACTAAACCGTTTTAACGGTATTATGGTATCATGTGCTAGATACATGAAATCCAATTAATAAGCATTCTATTTATTCATTATCAGTTATTACTATACATGAGGTTTTCACTATGGAAAAATTTATGGATGCAGTTTCATTCTCATTTTATTAATGGTGTGAGTTTTTCATTTATTCACCATGCCATGTTGATTATGTCAAATTGTTTACAATTTAGTTATTATTTATTCATGGTTCCACCATTTTTAACCCTTAATGAGCATTTGAGCTCACCCCTTTCATTTTTTACCTTCAACAGGTGATGAAGAGGATATCATTTATTGAGTTCCTGTGGATTTAGTTTTTAGTTTTTGTTATGTGTTGTATTTTGAAACCTTTTCCAATGTAATTTGAGTTACATATATGTATCTAGTTTCTTCAATACTAATAAACTGATAATTCATTCGGAATTTTCATGTAAAGACCCATAAAATTCAAGGAAATTTTTTTCTTAATTTTCTTTGGAATTTTACAAGAACACAGTTTCTGACGACACCTGATTCTGAGGCCCGGTGTGCCCAGAATCATTTTCCAAAGTTTGGATCGGGTACGTTCAGTGAACGAACGAGCATGTTTTTCTAACTTTTGAACCGGTGCTCGGAATCGAATTCCGAGGGCACCGATGGAATTGCAGCGCTGATATTTTCTTAGAAACGCCTTTTCTGGAGTTGCGTTTTCTCGGGTGTGGTTTTTAATTTTGGGGTTAAGTTAAGAAATAAAGTAAAGTGGTGCAACAAATTTATTTTATTTCACTTAAAGCCACTTAAATCCACTTAAGCTAAGTTGAGAGAATAGGGTGGAACCCAAAATATCCTACCCACTTGGTAGGATATTTGTGAGGTGGGGCCCGCACGAGCCCCGCCGTTTCTTTTCCTCTAAGTAACGCACCCGTGAAAACCCCTTTTAAATGAAAGTCAACTGGTGTGTTTTCTTAAATTCTGAACGCCCCTATTAATTGGGCAGTTAAGTCGTTACCATTAATTAATCGAATTAATGGTTCGTTTCTTAACTTTGTTTTTCGTTTGTTAGCATAAGAATAAAATAAGACCAACACATGTTTTCCTTGCGGTGGCTTGTTGAGAGGATTTGGAGACACTCTATCTTCATCCTCCTTCATGAAGAACGCGAAGAACGTGAAGAACGCGAAGAACGCGAAGAACGCATCGTCACCGACGAAGAACGCCGGCCTTCGACGAAAGGCGACGAAGAACGCCGAACCCTCGGAGATCGACGACGCGACGCCGTGTACCGCGATGCCGACAATTATCCTTCCTCGATGTTCTTCCGCGACGTTCCTTCCCCGCGACACTCTATGATCAACAATCTATTGAGGTAGGGGATTATGGTTCTTTTATTTTCCTTTGTGGATTATAGCCTCAACATGGGTTTAATTGGTACAATTAAATCTGTGTGTTTTTAACCCTTGGAGATCGTCGACGCGACGCTGTGTACTGCGACGACAATGATGCCCCTTCCGCGACGCGATGATCCTCTTCTTTCGTGACGGTCAATTCCGCGACGAACTCACGTTTGACGACTACGATGAGGTAGGGGTTTGATTCATTTAAATATTTGTGATTTATACCCGCAGCGTATGATTAAATATTTGTTGTGAGATGTTTAAAACCGCTAACGCGGTGGGTGTGGACCAACGAACAAGTCCGAACCCACCGCCCCTTTTGTTCTTGGTGTGCGAAACGACGAACATCGACCAAACAAGCTGCACGGGCGATGTGAGGTCCTCGCAGTGGAGGACGGACCCGAGAGGGCTTTTGGAGAAGACGACGTGAAATTCTGACCACCAGGACTCGTCCGGTGGTCCGAGGAGCAACCCGCCGAGGCGCCACACCGACACGACAGTGGGAAGCGGCGGCACCCGGCGCACCACCGGGGAGAACCGCCGTGGCTAAAGCCGCGGCGGCGGGCCGACCATCCCGCGACCGTGAGGGACCGACGAAGGACAGGACGCGGCAGCCAGCCGCGTCTGCTGGAAAGGGCGGCCCCATGCGGGGCCGCAACTCCATCATGCGGGGACAGCGCCCCCCCCCCCTCTCTGCTCAGCCGTAACCGGCCAAGCCGACCCGCCTGGCGACCGGGCCGCGCCCGCGCCGTCCGGGTCGAACCCGGACCCGGGTCGGGTCGACCCGGTTCGGGGCGACCCAGGGGGGTTGGGCCGGGTCGGTCCGGGCCCAGACCCCCCGTTTTCAGACCTTTTCTGTCTTTTTCCCATATCTTGGTCTGAGTACCTCCGATCGACGCACCGTTAGCGGCATTGAGATCCTTGGATCGAGACGGTCGTTTCAGTATATCTCACTCAAGGTTTCAGAATACTTTGGGTTTGGCCGGGTTGGTTCGTACACAAAACCAACCGGGCCCTCGGAGCAGAAACACTTATAACTTGAGCTCCGGACGTCCGATTGACATGCCGTTGACTTTGTTGGATTCCTCTAAGTGAGACAGATCTTTTGGATTTCTCCTCCCGAGGTTTGGACACTGGTGGAGTACGGTCGGGTTGGTTTTGCCTTAAAAACCAGTTGGACCCCTGGAACGAAAAAGCCAATAACTCTCAGACCGGGCGTCTGATTTACGCGCCATCTGCGACATTGAGTTCCTGTTGATGATACGGAAATTTTGGATACATCAACTCTGGACTATGTCTCAGTTGATGTATCAGCCTCTCGGCTCGTGGAACGAACCCTCCCGAACGAGCTTGTTGTGTGCGGGAACCCTAGAGCTGGCTGCGACTGTGACGACGATGACGTCGATTGTACAGAGATCCTCAGTGGATTCGACGAGGACGACTACAACACTCAGCGATCCTAGATGGATTAGTGCTACAGATCCTGTGTGGGTCCGATCCTGTGTGGGTCAGTGCTCAGCGGTCCTCTGTGGGACAACGCCTACAGATCCTGTGTGGGTCCGATCCTGTGTGGGTCTTTCTGGGGGTTAGTTACCTATCGATCCTGTGTGGGTCAGTCCTTTGTGGGTCATTGCAGGGGTTAGTACCTTTCGATCCTTTGTGGGTCCGACGACTTAGATGAATCAGTGGCTATATCTGATCATATCTATCTTCATACGAAGAAGTATACCTATGTGAGCTGAATCCTGTTTTGCTTTCCTTTGTGGATTGTGTTGTACTATCCTATGTGGATTACGTTTTGCTTTCATGTGTGGACTGAGTTGTGTTTTCCTGTGTGGACTGGGTTGTACTTGGGCTCGGAAGTTGGAGCATACTGGAATTGATGACTTAGGTATATGTATGTGCATATACCTAAGTAGTGTCGAATGTTACTTCGTGATTGTATCTTTACTTTTTGGATTATACTTTGTGGATTCTAGGATACCTTCAGGGGTCTCGGGGTCCCATAATGAGTAGATTATACTCACCCCTGCCCGGGCTATGCCCGCACTACGTTGTGTTGGTTGCAGACGACGGACAACGCTGATCGTGGTTGAGGATTGCGGAACAGGACGGTACCTGGAGGTGGACCACTGGGCGGGACGTACTCGGAGCGGACGGCTGGACCCGAGGAGAAGTGGAGGCTATCTGTACCCACCCTTCAGGTGGGATTTTCTAGTGGATAGCTCGGCATTGCGGCTTTACATTTCAGTTGCTGTTTTTCCTTCCAGTTGTACTTCAGTTTGAGTTTGTATACTGGCCCACTTACTTTTCCGCACTTATTGTTGTACTCAGTTTTTACTTAGTGTTTACTTCTACTGCTTTCTTGCTCTGTGGTGTTTGTTTACTTTACAAAGGCAATGCCTTCCCTTTTTACCAGGAATTACGCCTTGGTGCTAGTCGCCAGCCCCTGGCCTATGGAAGGTGGGCTTGGGGTAGTCACGGCACGAGCCCTGAGGATGGGTCATGACAAATTGGTATCAGAGGAGTTCAGTTATACCACATAACTTGGGAATCTGATCTTTTCTATGTGAAGTAATAGTGTTAAGAGTATTGGGTGTGGTTATTAGTCCAAGGAGTCCAGTGTTGGTTCGGCGACCGACGTATCCGTACACCAGGACCCTGACTTCTGATTTCTAACTTAATGCACAAAAACATTGATTGCATGTGTGTTTCAAGTTTTCTTTGTGATTACTTTGTGTCAGCTCACCAGATATACTGTTCTGACCGTGGCGCACCTGTTTCCTTTTCAGGATGGCCCCACAATGGCAGCCAACTAGGGTTCCGAGAGTTGAGCATGATGACAACCCACTGAGCGACGAGGCCTCCGTATAGGGCCCTTTGTCAGTTGAGGCACCGGTGGTACCTCTACCCGCCGAGCCACCGATGCTTCCAGCCCCAGCCGCTGGCGATACACATTGCCTTAGGGAACTGCATGAGTTCCAGTGCCAGCGACCACCCAGGTTCCACAGGGAGATGAACCCCCAGGTAGCCGAGGACTAGATGGAGGTAGTGGTATGAGTTTTCAGGTTAGTGAGGACACCAGCAGACCTCATGGTGATCCTCACAGCGAGCCTACTATACGCGGTAGCAGGCAGATGGTGGAGCTTGATGCTCCAGGTGCATGATAAGGCATCTCTTCTCTGGATAGACTTTGAGATCCTCTTCCACTCAGAGTTCATCCAATCCACCCTCCGTGCGGTGCGCATCCAGGAGCTTCTTTAGCTATGGCAGGGCAGCTTGACAGTCGCCCAGTACTCGGCGAGATTTACCAATCTCTCGCGCTACTCGGCAGACATGGTACGGGACCCATTCTTCCAGTCCCGGACCTTTGAGCAGGGATTGAGACATGAGATCATGGCATCACTGATCTCCCTCAGCATTCTGACTTAGGCAGGAGTACTGGAGCGAGCCCTTTTGATCGAGAGCTTTCTTACTGAGCCTTCTTTAGCAGCGAGACCTACCGCGGAGCGACACGTAGCAGAGTCTTCTGCAGCAGGCAGTCGACGGATGACTCATGGGTCCAGGCAGACCAGACCCTCAGGCAGACAACCTCCGGACACTGGCTCAGCAGTGTGGGGCACACAACGTGAAGCCAGTCTTTTGAGAGGCAGGCAGTGCTACACATGCGGTGGGCTGGTCCACATGGCTCGTGACTGCCCGACCCACCATGCCGAGGAGCAGTAGACGGTTGAGGGGCCACCCAGGAAGAGGCAGAGGGTCGACCGTGGTGGACAAGGCAGAGGAGCTGGCCGAGCAGCAGGTGGTGGGCGACGCTTAAGGCTCTACCACCACCACCGCCAGGAGGTCCACCCCGACCATAGGGAGCTGGAGGATAGAGATAGGCACAACTCTAGGCAGTGGAGGCCTATGACCATGGCACGCCCGAGATTAGTCGAGGTACTAGCTGTGTCTATTCCACCCTTTCTATAGTTCTTATAGACATAGGAGCGAGTCATTCTTTCATAGCTGCTGCCCTTGTTCGGAGCTCAAAGATTCTGACAGAGCCGTTGGCTCGATCCTTATGGCTAGAGACTCCTACGAGAGAAGACTCGATGATTACGCACTGGTGCCGACAGTGTGAGCTTACTCTAGGATGTGAGAGCTTCGGTTGGTATCTTCTTGTAGCAGCGTCGAGGCCTTATGACGTCATCTTGGGCATGGATTGGTTATCTACAGTCCATGATTAGATTGACTGTATTAGGCGCAAGGTGCGATGTGTACGCACCGACGGGAGCAGGTTCACCTTAACTGGCGAGAAGGGAGCCTTCGCAGCACAGGATGGAATTCCACAGAGGAGAGGACAACCCATCACTCATCAGTTGGCTAGCCTCATCCTAGGAGTAGTTGACGTGCAGAGTCCTAGTTTTCCTGCAGTGGTGGATCAGTATGCGGACGTCTTCCCCGACGATGTTCCAAGACTACCTCCTCGCAGAGAGGTAGACTTTTATATTGAACTGTACCCCGAGATAGCCCCAATATCGACTCCAGCATATCGGATGGCCCCCGTTGAGCTTCAAGAGCTACGGGTACAGTTGGAGGACTTGTAGGGCAAGGGATTCATCCGACCCAATGTTTCACCCTGGGCTTCCCTGATATTGTTCGCCAAAAAGGCAGACAGGAGCTTGCGACTTTGTGTCGACTATCGTCACCTGAACCAGGTGACAGTGAGGAACAAGTATATACTACCGAGTATTGATGACCTCTTCGATCAGCTCAAGGGAGCACGGTGGTTCTCAAATATAGACCTCAAGTCAGGCTATCATCAGCTCAGAGTTCGGGACGAGGACGTGCAGAAGACGAACTTCAGATGTCGGTATGGCCACTATGAGTTCTTGGTTATGCCATTCGGCATAACCAATGCTCCAGAAGTGTTCATGGGCCTCATGAATAGGATCTTTCAGCCATACCTCGATCGATTTGTCGTGGTATTCATCGACGGCATTTTGATTTACTCGACCACTGAGGAGGAGCACGCCTACCACTTGTGGGTTGTACTAGACACACTCCGAGAGCACCATCTTTATGGAAAGCTATCAAAGTGTCGGTTCTGGATACGTGAGGTCCACTTCTTGGGACACGTCATCTCTGAGGTGGGAGTTGTGGTGGATCCTGCGAAGATCGAGGCAGTGCTAGCTTGGGAGCCACTTAGGAGCGTGACGGAGGTGCAGAGTTTCTTGGGACCAGCTGGATACTACTGGAGATTTGTGCCAGACTTCTCCAGAGTTGCGGCACCACTCTCAGTTCTTACAAAGAAGTGGAAACCCTTTGTGTGGTCAGACAGATGTCAGCAGAGCTTCCAGAAGCTGAGACAGAGATTGACCAACGCCCCTATCTTGATGCTTCCAGAGGAGGGAGTTAGGTACGTAGTCTACTGCGATGCATCAGGGACTGGACTCGGATGTTTCCTGATGTAGGAGCGGGTGGTGATTGCCTATGGATCACGTTAGTTGAGGCCGCATGAGCATAACTATGCTACCCATGACCTGGAGTTAGAATCTTTGGTCTTCGCTCTGAAGACATGGCAACACTATCTAATGGGTGAGCTCTTTACAGTCTTTTATGACCATTAGAGTCTCATGTACATATTATCTCAGAAGGACCTAAACCTGAGACAACGGAGATGGCTCGATTTCCTCTAGGACTATGACTTTGAGATAGTCTATACTCCTGGGAAGGGGAACATGGTAGCTGATGCTCTCAGCAGGAGGATGGGAATTCAGCTACTTGAGGAGGCGACAGAGCAGCTAGCCGCTTTGCAGATATCCTTTGTGGATAGAGATGGGGTAGCCTTCCTTCAGTTTCTCACAGTTACTCCTCCGCTACTACAGCGGGTCAGAGAGGCACAGTGTGGGGATGCTGACTGTGAGACGCGGCGTGCGCAGATATCCTCAGGACAGGAACCTAATGGTTTCTTATTTGGAGCAGAACACAAAGTCCTTTTTAGAGGACGTACCTTGGTACCAGTTGCTTTACGGGAGGAGGTGCTGAGAGAGTTTCACACTTCTCCTTTGGTGGTATATCCTGGAGTAGCGAAGATATACCAGGACCTCAGAAGACAACACTGGTGTCCAGGCATGAAGAAGGCTGTGGAAGAGTTCATTTCTCGATGCCTCACCTTCCAGTAGGTGAAGGTAGAGCACCAGGTACCAGCAGGCTTGGTACAACCCTTGGAGGTCCCGGAGTGGAAGTGGGACAGGATATCTATGGACTTCATGACTGGACTTCCACGCACTTACAGAGGTCACGACTCCATTTGGGTGATTGTCAACCGACTCACCAAGTCGGCTCACTTCTTACCCATTAGAGAGCAGGGCTCAGTTAAGAGCTTGGGACGTCTCTATGTTCAAGAGATTGTACGGATTCAGGGTGTGCCATCCTCTATCGTCTCCGATAGAGATTCTCTCTTTACTTATCGGCTTTGGAAGGGGTTTCAGGAGGCATTCGGGATGCAGCTACGTCTGAGCACCGCCTTTCACCCTTAGATAGATGGTCAGACGGAGAGGACCATTCAGACTCTCGAGGACATGCTCCACGCATGTGTTCTCGAATTTGTTCACAGCTGGGAGGACCACCTACCCTTTGTGGAGTTTGCGTACAACAATAGATACTACTCCACCATTGGGATGGCACCATACGAGGCGTTGTACGACTGACCTTGCAGATCTTCTTTGTACTGGACAGACCCTGGGGAGTTAGCACTTGTGGGATCGGAGATGGTCCAGGCCACGACAGAGAAGGTCCAGGTCATCCAGGAGTGGATGAGGACAACTAAGAGCTGGCATAAGTCTTATGCTGACATGAGGTGGAGGCCACTAGAGTTTGAGGATGGCGACCACGTCTTCTTGTGTGTCTCACCTCGACGTGGATTACAGAGATTTGGCCGAGGCGGCAAGTTGTCTCCATGCTTCATCGGACCATTCCAGGTCCTCAGTATGATTGGAAAGGTGGCTTATCGCCTAGATCTACCACCTCAGTTGCACCGGGTTCACGACGTCTTCCACGTATCTCAGCTGAGGAGATACGTGCACGACCCGACGCACATCATTGACCATGGGGAGCTGGACGTTGATGATGGGGCGACTTTTGCGGAGGTCCCGGTGGAGATTGAGGATCGACAGGATAAGGTCCTATGTGGACGGTTGATTCCTATAGTGCACATCAGATGGCAGCAAAGGAACCTCTAGGAGAGCACTTGGTAGCGGGAGGCTCAGATGCATGCTCAGTACCCACATTTGTTTCCCTAGTTTATGATGTATCTTTACGGGGACGTAAAGCCCTGAGGTGGGAGTGATGTAAAGACCCATAAAATTCAAGGAAATTTTTTTCTTAATTTTCTTTGGAATTTTACAAGAACGCAGTTTCTGACGACACCTGATTCCGAGGCCCGGTGTTCCCAGAATCATTTTCCGAAGTTTGGCTCGGGTACGTTCAATGAACGAACGAGCGGGTTTTTCTAACTTTTGAACCGGTGCTCGGAATTGAATTCTGAGGGCACTGATGGAATCACAACGCTGGTATTTGCTTATAAACGCATTTTCTGGAGTTGCGTTTGCTCGGGTGTGATTTTTAATTTTGGGGTTAAGTTAAGAAATAAAGTAAAGTGGTGCGACAACTTTATTTTATTTCACTTAAAGCTACTTAAAGCCACTTAAGATAAGTTGAGAGGATAGGGTGGAACCCAAAATATCCTACCCACTTGGTAGGATATTTGTGAGGTGGGGCCTGCACGAGCCCCACCGTTTCTTTTCCTCTAAGTAACGCACCCGTGAAAACCCCTTTTAAATGAAAGTCAACCGGTGTGTTTTCTTAAATTCTTAACGCCCCTATTAATTGGACAGTTAAGTCGTTACCATTAATTCATAGAATTAATGGTTCATTTCTTAACTTTGTTTTTCGTTTGTTGGCATAAGAATAAAATAAGACCAACACATTTTTTTCTTGCGGTGGCTTGTTGAGAGGATTTGGAGGAACTCTATCTTCATCCTCCTTCGTGAAGAACGTGAAGAACGCGAAGAACACGAAGAACGCGAAGAACGCATCGTCGCTGACGAAGAACACCGGCCTTCGACAAAAGGCGATGAAGAATGCTGAACCCTCAGAGATCGACAACGCGGCGCCGTGTACCGAGACACCGACAATTCTCCTTCCCCGACGTTCCTTCCCTGCGACACTCTTCGATCAACAATTGATTGAGGTAGGGGATTGCGGTTCTTTTATTTTCCTTTGTGGATTATATCCTCAACATGGGTTTAATTGGTACAATTAAATTTGTGTGTTTTTAACCATCAAAGATTGTCGACGTGACGCCATGTACCGTGACGACAGCGATGCCCCTTCCGCGACGCGACGATCCTCTTCTTCTGTGACGGTCAATTCCGCGACGAACTCACGTTCGACGACTACGACGAGGTAGGGGTTTGATTCATTTAAATCTTTGTGATTTATACCCATGACGTATGATTAAATATTTGTTGTGAGAAATTTAAAACCGCTAACGCGGTGGGTGCGGAACAACAAACAAGTCCGAACCCACCGCCCCTTTCGTGCTTGGTGTGCGAAACGGCGGACATCGACCAAACAAGACGCACAGGCAATGTGAGGTCCTCGTAGTGGAGGACGGACCCCGGGAGGGCTTTTGGCGAAGATGGCGTGAAATTCCGACCACCGGAACTCGTCCGGTGGTCCACGGAGCAACCCGCCGGCGCGCCACGCCGGCACGGCGGCGCCAGCGGCGGGAAGCGGCGGCGCTCGGCGTGCCGCCGGGGAGAACCGCTGTAGCTGAAGCCGCGGTGGCGGGCCGGCCGTCCCACGACCGCGTGGGACCTGCGAAGGATGGGACGTGGCAGCCAGCCGCGTCCGCTGGCAAGGGCGGCCCCACGCAGGGCCGCAGCTCCATCACGCGGGGGCAGCGCGCCCCCCACTCCGCTCTGCCGTAACCGGCCGAGCCGACCCACCTGGCGACCGGGCCACGCCCGTGCCGGCCGGGCCGGACCTGGACCCGGGTCAGGTTGACCCGGTTCGGGCCGACCCAGGGAGGGTTGGGCCGGGTCGGTCCGGGCCCAGACCCCCTGTTTTTGGACCTTTTCGGTCTTTTGCATATTTCATGGGCTGCGAGCCTCTGATCGATGCACCGTCAGTGGAAATGTGTTCCTTGTATCGAGACGGTCATTTTGGTATATCGCACTCAAGGTTTCGGAATACTTTGGGTTTGGCCAGGTTGGTTCGTACACAAAACCAACCGGGCCCTCGGAGCAGAAACACTTATAACTTGAGCTCCGAACGTCCGATTGACGTGCCGTCGACTTTGTTGGATTCCTCTAAGTGAGACAGATCTTTTGTCTTACTCCGCCTGAGGTTTGGACATAGGTGGAGTATGGTCGGGTTGGTTTTGCCTTAAAAACCAACCGGGCCCCTGGAACGAAAAAGCCAATAACTCTCAGACCGGGCGTCCGATTTACGCGCCGTCTGCGACGTTGAGTTCCTATTGAGGATACTGAACTTTTGGATACATCAACTCTGGACTATGTGTCAGTTGATGTATCAGCCTCTCATCTCATGTAGCAGACCCTCCCGAATGAGCTTGCTGTGTGCGGGAACCTTAGAGCTGGCTGCGACTGCGACAACGACGACGACTGTACAGAGATCCTTAGTGGATTCGACGGTGACGACTACAAAAATCAGCGATCCTACATGGATCAGTGCTACAGATCCTGTGTGGGTCCGATCCTGTGTGGGTCAGCGCTCAGCAGTCCTGTGTGGGCCAGCACCTACCGATCCTGTGTGGGTCCGATCCTATGTGGGTCTTTGTGGGGGTTAGTTACCTATCGATCTTGTGTGGGTCAGATCCTTTATGGGTCATTGCGGGGGTTAGTACCTTTCGATCCTTTGTGGGTCCGACGAATTAGATGAATCAGTGGCTATATCTGATCATCTCTATCGTCATATGAAGAAGTATACCTGTGTGAGCTGAATCCTGTTTTGCCTTCCTTTGTGGATTGTGTTGTCCTATCCTGTGTGGATTACGTTTTGCTTTCCTGTGTGGACTGGGTTGTGTTTTCCTGTGTGGACTGGGTTGTACTTGGGCTTGGAAGTTGGAGCGTACTGGAATTGATGACTTAGGTATATGTATGGGCATATACCTAAGCAGTATCGAATGTTACTTCGTGATTGTATCTTTCCTTTGTGGATTATCCTTTGTGGATTCTGGGAGACCTTCGGGGGTCTCGGGGTCCCTACTGAGTAGCTTATACTCACCCCTGCATGGGCTATGCCCGCACTACGTTGTGTTGGTTGTTGACGACGGACATCGCTGATCATGGTTGTGGCTTGCAGAACAGGACGGTACCTGGAGGTGGACCACTGGGCGGGATGTACTCGGAGCGGACGGCTGGACCCGAGGAGCAGTGGAGGCTATCTGTACCCACCCTTCAAGTGGGATTTTCCAGTGGACAGATCGGCGTTGCGGCTTTACTTTTCAGTTGTTGTTTTCCCTTCTAGTTGTATTTTACTTTCAGTTTGGGTTTGTATACTGGCCCACTTACTTTTCCGCACTTACTGTTGTACTCAGTTTTTACTTAGTGTTTACTTCTACTACTTGCTTGCTCTGTGGTCTTTGTTTACTTTACAAAGGCAATGCCTTCCCTTTTTATCGGGAATTATGCCTTGGTGCTAGTCGCCAGCCCCTGGCCTATGGAAGGAGGGCTTGGGGTAGTCACGACACGGGCCCCGAGGACGGGTCGTGACATTTCATTCCTTCTAACCATGCCAATATAACAAGTAATGCACTGACTCCGGTTTATAGGGGTCAGGGTGTTACAATTAAAGTTTCATTAAAATAATTTTAATTACTTATCGACATGTCCCATGGTACCTGAAATAATTTTAATAAATTCCAAAAAATTTAAAATAATTTATGATTTTTTAGAAGGTTTGGGTATTTATGGGCTCAAAATGGGTCCTTATAAGGGTTCCTAGACCTTGGATGGGTCTTCTCGGTTGAGAGTATCAATTCTAGGACAACTCAGTAGGGTTCCTGGTCATGGAATGGGTCACGCACCCCATGTAGAGCATGTGTGGGTGAACAAGAAATAGAAAATGAAACCACTTTAAATAATTTTTTTCTTAAATATATGACAAAACCCAGAGGCATTTTCATGTTTTTCGGACCCCCAAATTAATGGGGGTGGGTAGCTTAGTCAACATGGGTGGATTATGCCACCCACCACTTTTATTGTTTTTAAACGAAACATTTTTTTTTATTTTTTATCCATATCCCACCATATAACCGTGCATCGTATTGACCCCCACCCAAGTCTATCTTTATAGGTGAAAGACACAATCCCTCAACATAGTGCACTGAAAACCCCCTTCCCGACTGATATATATATATATATATATATATATATATATAATTTTGATTATAAAAATAAATTCAATCTTTGAATAACCATTTCTTGGATGTTAAAAATTGAATCAATGTGCCGTCAATGGAGTTGAGACCATATCAAGGCTCTCTTTCTGAATTCTAAAAAATGTAATTGAAAATTTCCCTTAAATAATTAAATAAACTCTCTAATACAATTTAAAGAATCAATAACATAGTGGATGCATGAAAATAGGTCAATTTTTCAATTTTAAATACCGAATATATCATAAAATACTTGATTCAATATGAAAACTACCCGATTCAAGCCAAGGATCTCACGTAATTTATTTAAGTATTAAAACAAAATCAAAATGGTATGTTGGTGGAACAATGTGACCCCGATGATATTTTCTCTTCTCCAAATCATTATAGTTCAGAGACACCAAAATAGATGCCCTCTAGATCTTCCACACATATACCATATCTCCAAAAACTTTATTATTTGATTCATGTGTTCTAGCATGGAAAATTGAAGTCCTTACATTGCTCGTATGATCGATATAAGATCACACGACCAATCCCTGAACTTGGATCGATCCATTCTTGGTTTTTCTCTGTCTAAAATATTGAGGGAAGGGAAAAGAGGATAGAAAACCTCTAAATTCATGTAAAATTACACCCCAACTATTAATGGTAGAAAAATGTTCTATAATAGTTAGATTTAACTTTCTAAATTTTCCTTTAATCCCTTTGATAAGTTAAACCTCTTAAACTGGACCAAAATGATACAAATAACTAAGTAAATGCATCATGCTTATCACGAATATTTGACCACTCACTGGTGACATTATAAACTTCCAAATAATAAACCATGGGTTATTAAATAATATCTTTCATCCCTTAATTATTTAACAAATCTAAAATGTGTAACGTTCATTCAAAAAATAATACTTTCTCATATTCGATTTTATAATTAAATAACTTGAGAGTACCCTAAGAAATAAATTGAATCATAATTATTATAAACTATAATAATATAATTTAATTAATTGACTTGTGATCATTCACTTGGATTCCTACTAGTTCCCACATGCGTGTTGGTCGGAGAAAAACGGAATGATGGCAAGAGGGGGGGGGGGGGAATTGCCTTTTAAAAAAGATTAACAAATTAAAATCAAAGTTGAAAGTGCAGCGGAAAGTAAAGAGGCAAGACACACGAAATTGATAACGGAGTTCGGCCAAAACCCGGCCTACATCTCCGCTCCCAACTCAACCGTTGAGAGATTCCTACCGCTTGCTTTTCAATGGTTTTAGCAAGAAACCCACTAGGCTTTGAGGTAGCACTAGGACCTATTACAGCTTGCTTTTATTGGTGGTTAAGCAAGAACCCACTTGCTTTTAATGGTTGAGCAAGAACCCACTAGTCTTTTTACGGGTGAAGACTAGCTCACCGTTGACACAAGCCTTTTAAAAGGAAAGGCTTGAAGAAACCTCTTCACACCTTAATGGTGATGTGAAACCCAAAAGAAAGAGGGGATGAGAAAAGTTTGGGGTTTGTAGGCACAAACCCAAATTTAAGCTCAAAATAAATAAAACAATAAAACCCGTATGTTGAGAAGCCTTGGGCGCCTTTGATTGATTGTAGATGTTGAAGGCCGCTTCCAAGCTTCTTTGAAGGAGCTCCTTGGATGTGGAAGTTGTTGGAGCAAGGTGGGTTCCTTTGGAGGAAGTCGCCGGAGGTTGGCCAAATGATGAGAATTGTGTACGTTGGCTTCACAAGTGTTCCGGTTAGTGTCCGGGGCTTCCTTGGCCTTTATTTATAGGCATGGAACCCTTGGGGAGTCTTCGGAGCCGTTGGATAGGCTTAAAGAGCCGTTGGAGGCCAAATTGGAGTTGACTGGTCAAAGCCAACGGCTAGTTTGACTGGGCTACCGGCTGGCCGGTGCAGGGCCACCGGCTGGCCGGTGCCTTGGATGTTGAGAAGTGCTTCTGCCCAGGAGCCACCGGCTGGCCGGTGAGAAGGCCACCGACTGGCCGGTGGTGAGACAGTAGGTCTCACTGTTGAACCAGGATGCCACCGGCTGGCCGGTGACAGAGCCACCGGCTGACCGGTGGAGCCTGGCAGTGGGCAATGCCTCTACCAGGTCCACCGGCTGGCCGGTGCTATCACACCGGTTGGCCGGTGGACTGAAATTCAGTCCATTCCTTGTCCTTTCTTGGGCCATTCCTTTGGCAATCTTTTGCCTATCATCCACAACACTTGAAAACAAGGTTAGACAAAGATGAAAGTGATTGTGATCATGAAAATCAAAGAGTGTGGGGTACAACAATCTCCCCCTATTTTGATGATCACAATCACTTATCTAAGCAATGTAAAAACTTAAATGAAAGGCATGCTTTAAATTATAAATAAATACTAAGCATGAGAGAAAAGATTCTCCCCCAATCAATCAAGAAATTTCTCCCCCTTTGTGATTATCAAAATAGCTCGGGGCAAAAAACTTGATTGAGGGATATGGGTTTGAAAAACTAGATATGAGAATTTTAAATCAATTGAAATTTTTGAAATTTGAATTGAAAATTTGAATAACAGTTTGAATTGAAAGTTTTGAATCAAAAATCAATTGAAATTTGAAATTTGAAACCAAATGAAATTTTTGAAATTGAGAGTTTTGAATAAAAAAGAATTGATAATTTAAATTGAAAAAAAATAATTGAAAGAGATTTTTGAATTTAAGAAAATTTCTCCCCCTAAATAAAACAAAAGATCAACGGGGAAACAAAACTATTTTTGTCCCGGAGAGACTCGCCAAAAGGGATTTTTCAATCCAAATTTGTTTCATGGCGGGTCTTCTCCTATAAAATTCGTCCGAAAAGAAAATACTTTTGGGTTGACCATACCGGGCGTTTTTACAATTACATTCATAAATGAGGTGCCCGTGTTTCTTACAATAGTTGCAAAATTTAAAACTAGAGCTCCCCCTTACAAAAACAGTGGGTGCATGGGAGGAGGAAGCTACATTGGTATATCCTAGCCCTTGGGTGGTTCTAGATATACGTTGGGAACCAAGCAAATTGTTCAAATTTTGTTCCCCTTGGGTGAACTTAGCTAGGGTCTCCCTTAGGTCTTTGATGGTTGATTCCATAGAATCAACATTTGGAAAATTTTGGATTTTAAGGGTGAGTTCCTCCTTCTCTTTGAGAAGTTGTTCTTTTTCGGAGGAAAGTTTTTTGAAAGAATTTTTTAAAGCAACAAATTTAGAAGAAAGTTCATGAAAACCATTTTCTAGTTGGTCTCTAGCATGTGAGAGTTCTTCATAAGATAAATGATTTAAAGAATTTGAATTTGAAGAACAAGAGGAAGAGGAGTCGGAAGAAGTTACCTCATGAAATGCCATTAGGCATTTTGTACCTTGGTCGCTCAAGGAGGAGGAGGAGGAGGATGATGAGGTGTCACTCCATGTCGCCTTGAGGACCTTTTTCTTTCCTTTTTCCTTAGCCCGTTTCTTGTTGAGTGGGCAATCGGGCTTGTAATGGCCCTTTTCGCCGCACCCGTAGCATTTCACCTTGGGCTCGGATTTTTCGGTGGGTTCTTGCTTTCGATGCTTGCGGGATTTCTTCTTCTTGTGCTTCTTCATAAACTTGTGCATTTGGCGGGCGAGATTCTCCATTTCTGAGTCGCCGCTTGATGATGAAGAAGATGAAGATGATGATGAGGAGGAGGAGCTTACTTCTTTTTGTACCTTGAGGGCGATGTTCTTTGGTGTCTTGATTGGTGTGCCCTCCTTTTGAGCTTGCCTCCTCATCGTGATCTCATATGTCATGAGGGATCCGATGAGCTCTTCGACCAGCATATTCTTGATGTCCTTCGCTTCTTGGATTGCCGTCACTTTTGGTGCCCATGAGCTCGGAAGGACCCATAGAATCTTCTTGACCATTGCTTCAGCTGAAACATCATCACCAAGAGATTTTCTACCATTGCACACGTCAGTAAAGCGAGTAAACATTTCAGAAATTGATTCATTTGGGTGCATAGAAAAAGACTCAAAATCCTGACGGTACATGTCCAATCGTGTATCCTTTACTTTGTTGGTCCCCTCATGGGTAACCTCCAAAAGTTTCCAAATTTCATGTGAAGTGGTGCAAGTGGATACACGATTAAATTCATTTCTATCTAACCCGCAATGAAGAGCATTCATGGCTTTGCCATCAAGCTCGAAATTTCTAATATCGGCGGGGGTCCATTTGGATTCGTCGGGGGAAGATAAAGAATAACCTTTCATGACAATTTTGTAAATAGGATATCCTATGCTTCTTAAAAAAGTGGTCATGCGGGTTTTCCAATAATTATAGTCGGTCCCATCAAAAAATGGAGCCCGACCCAAAGAAAAGCCTTCGGGGGCAAAAGAGGTTGATGCCATCAAAAAAAGATCTTAAATTTGAAACCGGGTAAGGTATTACTCAAAGTTCCCTCTGATACCAATTGTTGGTCGGAGAAAAACGGAATGATGGCAAGAGGGGGGGTGAATTTCCTTTTAAAAAAGATTAACAAATTAAAATCAAAGTTGAAAGTGCAGCGGAAAGTAAAGAGGCAAGACACACGAAATTGATAACGGAGTTCGGCCAAAACCCGGCCTACGTCTCCGCTCCCAACTCAACCGTTGAGAGATTCCTACCGCTTTCTTTTCAATGGTTTTAGCAAGAAACCCACTAGGCTTTGAGGTAGCACTAGGACCTATTACAGCTTGCTTTTATTGGTGGTTAAGCAAGAACCCACTTGCTTTTAATGGTTGAGCAAGAACCCACTAGTCTTTTTACGGGTGAAGACTAGCTCACCGTTGACACAAGCCTTTTAAAAGGAAAGGCTTGAAGAAACCTCTTCACACCTTAATGGTGATGTGAAACCCAAAAGAAAGAGGGGATGAGAAAAGTTTGGGGTTTGTAGGCACAAAACCAAATTTAAGCTCAACATAAATAAAACAATAAAACCCGTATGTTGAGAAGCCTTGGGCGCCTTTGATTGATTGGAGATGTTGAAGGCCGCTTCCAAGCTTCTTTGAAGGAGCTCCTTGGATGTGGAAGTTGTTGGAGCAAGGTGGGTTCCTTTGGAGGAAGTCGCCGGAGGTTGGCCAAATGATGAGAATTGTGTACGTTGGCTTCACAAGTGTTCCGGTTAGTGTCCGGGGCTTCCTTGGCCTTTATTTATAGGCATGGAACCCTTGGGGAGTCTTCGGAGCCGTTGGAGAGGCTTAAAGAGCCGTTGGAGGCCAAATTGGAGTTGACTGGTCAAAGCCAACGGCTAGTTTGACTGGGCTACCGGCTGGCCGGTGCAGGGCCACCGGCTGGCCGGTGCCTTGGATGTTGAGAAGTGCTTCTGCCCAGGAGCCACCGGCTGGCCGGTGAGAAGGCCACCGGCTGGCCGGTGGTGAGACAGTAGGTCTCACTGTTGAACCAGGATGCCACCGGCTGGCCGGTGACAGAGCCACCGGCTGACCGGTGGAGCCTGGCAGTGGGCAATGCCTCTGCCAGGTCCACCGGCTGGCCGGTGCTATCACACCGGTTGGCCGGTGGATTGAAATTCAGTCCATTCCTTGTCCTTTCTTGGGCCATTCCTTTGGCAATCTTTTGCCTATCATCCACAACACTTGAAAACAAGGTTAGACAAAGATGAAAGTGATTGTGATCATGAAAATCAAAGAGTGTGGGGTACAACAATGCGGGCCCACTTCTTCCTGAACTTCAATTAATCTGAATTATTGGAACCTATCAATACACTTGTTTGTGAAACTTTAGGCCCTCATCTCGATAACAGTAATTAAAAATCACATACCAAGAGTGGTATCTAGAAATAAATCATAAATCCTAAATATATAAAGATAATTCCTAGCTATGACTACCTCTAATGAATGCTTACCATGTAATATAATCCCTTTGTCTCCATATCTCATCAAGTATATTGAATACTTCATATCATTAACCAATATGTTTGATTTATCTTTCTTTGAATTCATAAAATAAACTTGATGGATTTACTACCATATCCATGGATTTATCAGATAATTCTATTCCAATAAAAGGGCTAAAAATATTGACAAGAGTCAAAATTTTCAAAATTTTCAATTTATTTTCATTGATAATCACACCAATATTAATACAAAATCTGGTTAAATTATTCATTTTTTTCATTTTGTATGACTATATACCTCATAGAAAAATGACTTAAAGTTTTTATGTTTAATTATTTATTCATATTTGAAATTAATTATGAATACATACATTGATTTTGAAATTTTAAGTTTAATTATTTTATTCATTCTATGGAATCAATTGATTTTGAAACCCATGCTTTAATTGGGAGTAAAATTAATTAGTGATTTCGAATGATAAATGTAATTTTAAATTTACTATCTTGAAATTCAAATTAAACTATGTATTTTAAATGGTTAGAATTTTAATTTTTGATGAGATAAATATGGAATTAATTTTGTTTGGAATATCTTATTTGTTAATTGAAAAAATGAATTAGAATTTATTCTATAATTTGTTTTCAGTATTTTAATTTAACTTCAATTTGGAATTGGCCTACATTGAGATTTTATTTTTAATTGTATAGGTTGGGACAATATCTAAGGACACCCTATAACTATGAAAATTAAAACCATTCCATCAAACTGATTCCATGAAACCCCATCTATGGGAATGGATCTGTGCACTACATCCATGCTTATCTTAGAAAAATTGATAAATGCATAAGTATTACTTCTGTGCATTATATCTTTGACCTTCCAAAAAATAGGAAAGGTTTTTTTCATCCATGACTACCTTTTAGAGATAATCCTTTCCCCTAATACCTTCCATAGATTCATCTTCCATAGATCCTCTATGCACAAAAAATCTCATCCATGCTAAATCCATCTCCCACAGATCCTCCTTCCACCCATCTGTCCATAGATTCTCTATGAAGCACCCTCATAGCCACACTCGTCCATGCCTGGAAAACCCAAACTGATCCATGGATGATTGACTAAATTGGAGAAGTAAAATTGAAATCTCTATCTAGTTGAATCATGAAATAGAAATTGAAGATGAGTTAGCATGTTGATGTCGACGTTGGACTATATTCATAAGGTCTTGAGTCGAGTTTGAAGGTGAATTTTTAGAGCCTCACAACATGTTTTACCAACATTGATCCATGATTGAAGATCTGGATGAGGGTGAAACCTTTGGAAGTTAAAATAAGGATTCCATAGATACGAAGATACCTGAGCTATGTCACCCAATTGAATATGAAGATTTTTGTTCCTTTTCTGATTGAGGAAGGAGAACCCCCAAGATAACACTGATAAAGATGAAGCAACACTAATAGATATTTTTGTTCAATTGTTTTCTCCCCATACTAGAATTTAAGGACCAGTGAGACCTCAATCTCTCCCAATGAGTTGATTGTAACTTCATAAAAGGACACATGCCATGTGATCATAACACTTCATGAGTAGCATCCAGACTCAAACCATTCCTCCATTGTAGGCCAATCATCCTCCTCCCAATATCATTCCTTATAGATTACTTCAACCTAAGGCTAATTCTCCTCTGATGAGTGATGATAATTCTAGAATATGTAACTTTAAAATGTTTTGATAATTGGAAGACAATGAAAACATGAAACTACATTATTGGTACCTAGATGACGAAACTGTCACTTCCCACATATGCGATTTGAAGACCCAAGAATAGGACAAGGACTAGTTATGAACCCAAAATGCAATGAAAAGTTAGGCTCAAGTCAAAACTAGGTCCACTAATTTTTCAATTCCACTATTCAAGACTGATCCAGAACATGAAACATTTTAACTCCATGTGAATAGATCAAAGTATCACCTAAAATTTATTATTCTATGATGCAAGAATTCACATCCACTAAGATTTATCTCAAACGTGTATGATGTTATATTGTGGAATGATGATTTTATAGTTGGAAGATTTTATTTATGTGGATCACAAAACTCAATAATACACACATGGAACTCATCCTACTAAAGTAGGATCTCACTATTTTTCACTGAATATGAGGTATAAGAAGATGATGGATATAAATAATTCCCCTTTCAATATTATATATATATATATATATTATATCTAGAAACTTCTTTTATTTTTTCATTTTAAATTCAATACTATTTTGTTATTTGTTTATCTGTTCTATTATATTTTTTCCTAAGTGTCTTCATGTTTTTATTAACCTCCATGCCGTTTTAGTGATAACTATAAATCCATAATTATGGAGAGATAAATCAAGGTCTAGGTCACCGGGGGATATTATACAGGCATTCCTAATCCTTTTTTTCAATTATTTAATTTCTAATTCCATCCTTGATGTCGTAGTGAATTTGATAGAAGTATATAGATCTCGATCATCTACTCTCTCTGATGAGTTGATGCATTCTTCAATCTATCAAATCGTATTTCTATCCCTATATCAGTTTAAATAGTATACTAATGTAACTGTGTGGGCTAGGAGATGAATAACATACGTTGGAGATGGGTTTGGAGATAGTGGATGCCTCAATTGAATGTGTTGATTGTCTCTTCACTATGGAAGAGGTGGAAATTGATGTACATGGAAAGAATTTTCTGGTGTATATTCAGAACAACAAACTAGACAGAATAAATAAATTGATTCACACTATTGATTCAATTTTTGGATGAGAACAATGGTGGATAATAAATAACTCATGTAATCAATCCTAGATCTGACCCCTTTTACTATAACTTTGTTGCATTTTCTAATACACTTATTTTTAATTCATAAAATTAAAAATCAAAATTCAAAAAATCTTCGAATTCTTACTACTTTAAAAATAGAAAAAACAAATATATATAATTAACTAAGATAGTGAAGTTACCATGCCAAAATCCTTGATGGAATACCCTAGTCAACCACTAAATTGTGTTAGGATTAAAATAAAAATTATAATTGACCATGGTGTGCAACAACCCCACAATAAACATTGTTCTATTGCTGGGGATCGAACTCATGTCACCCATGTGATAGGTGTGAATACTCAGGAATATACTAAAAATAATTTCTTAACTTATTTATTAATTTTATATCATTCATAACACACTCACAATCTAATATTTTAAAACATTTTTCTTGAGTTTTAGTGATTTTATCACGTCATTTTGATCAATTCTTGTGAAAATATCACATTTAATAGTCTTAGGCATAATTTGGAATTCAATTGTTAAATAGATTAAAACTTATTTTTTTTAAATTTATTTTCTCATTTTCAGAATTTTTTAGAATAAATCCTACAATTAATTCTTGGTGTTTTTGTGTCATTACATGAAGATTGAAGGTAATTTTAAAGTCCAAAATTTGATTTCAAGAAGTTTTAATTCATTATGAAATCACTATAGTGAAGTGGAAAATGGATATGGAAACAATCCTATGATTACTGTATATAGGATAATTATTGAGCACTAGTAATAAAATTCATCCATGTGAGAGAGAAACAACTAGAGTGGAAAATTAATTTTACTTCACATAATATAATTTATATTATAGTGGCACCTCCAAAGGATAATTTATCTACACAAGCTTCCCGTAAGAGAATTATTAAAACCATGTAAGAAAATTTGAAGCTATATAGAATTTGGAAAAGGAATTTATTTGCTCATTAATGAATTTATTGGATTGTAAGAAAATTTAATTCATGTAAGATAATTTATCTTACGATTCCTTAATGCATGATAATTTACTTCTAATAATTCAACCAAAGTAAGATCAAAAAAATATTTCAAGGAACTTATCTAGACTTTGAGTTAATCCTTTAGGATTCCACATCAGCCTTTATCCAACCATTAAGAGGATTCCATGTGAATCATAATAAGAATTATAGTCTGATCAAGAAAAAATAGTTAGTTGTAAATTTCATAGATATTTGATGACTTAGAAGAACAAGGGAGACTATGGGAGAAAAGGAATGATGAATATTTCAAACATGTGAGGATATAGGGGGTTTTACTAGCTGAGATAAAATGGAAAATGGGTTTACTACTAAAGGGAAATCATTCACCAGGAGCTTTTGCAAGGAACCTGCTGTTGCTATTACTTTTCATTCTTCATTTTAGATTTTATATTATTTTATTTGTAATGTATTATACTTCCACATTATTATATGTTACCCTTAAAATGGAGTGAAACTCTCTCAAGTGATTAGGGAAGCAAAGTTTCTCTTGTAATGCCCGATTCCTTATGATGTAATGAATAAAAACTCTTTTCTATTGATTGATTTAGGTTATTGATGACTATTTAATTATTTGAATGAAATTGTGTTTAAGGTTTCAAATAGTTCACTATTACTACATAAATTAATAATTAATAATATCCCTCCATATGTTGTAGCTTGTCTTGAAGGAGAAGGATGTATTATGTGGTGATTGTCTAACAATCACTGAAACATGTGTGAGGGAAGTGAGTTACTATTAGATTACCTAGGAACACTGACACTTGATTGGGAATTTTCTTGGCAGTTTAAAAGTGGGTTTTAGACTCTTAACACACACATGAAATGAGGTTGATCAAATAGTGACCATTTTGAGATTATTCTCTACACTAGTCTCCAACCTAAGCTGTTGAGATAAATTTATCAAGGAATCTATAAATTATTAATTAATAGGGTCAGAAGTAAAAACAATTTAGTGACTATGATAGTATTTCAAGAGTAAACTCAATGCTGATCTAATCACATTTCTCATCACATTGATTTCAAATATTTGTCTCATTGTTTTATTTTTTTTTCAAAGAAAACAAAAACCAAAAGACCCTTTTTTTTCTAATAAAAAACAAAAAATAATTTTCATTCAATCCTATATAGAAGATAACCATAAGTTATTACTGTAAATACATTTATCCAGTGAAATAAATAAATAATTTTTCTATACTTCATGGTAGGTGTACATTAAAAATTGACATTTTTTCCAAGGAGGTAGTGCTAAAAATTTAAAAATAAATAAAATTTAACCTTTTAAATTTCATGACCTGATCTTATAATCATTAATTTCTTAATTTATACCTTAAAATATAAAGAAAATTATTAATTAAATTGAGAGATCTTAATATGTAATCAGAATTTTAGTAAATTAATCTTGTATACTTAACTAAAACCTCAAGTGTTTTTTAAGCCTGTCATAATGGCGAAAATCCCAACCAAACCCTCAGAGACCTATACACACCTTAGTTTGTTAATCAATATAACCAAATTTCTATGCCCGCACTACAGAATGATTTTGAACTTAAAATAATTCTAATTGAATTTTCTCATAAATTACATGGTTTAGAAGGTGAAGACCTGAACAAACATATCAATGAATTCACACTAGTGTGATCAAAACTGAATCAAAGAGGAGTGGTTGAGGAGAAAGTAAAGTGTAAGGAATTCACCTTTTCACTTGAAGGAGTTACCAAAAATGGTTGTACTACTTAAAACCAAGTGCAATGGGCGACTATAATGGACTATGAATATGCTTCTTACAAAATATTTACCCCTACTTAGAAAAGTAAAATCATTAGGAAGGATATGTATTCCATTAGATAGGCATCTGGGTAGACTCTTTATGAGTATTTAGAGTGGTTCAATAAACTATATGATAACTGGACAATCAAGCTATTGAAGAAAACCATTTTATTATTTTATTTTATCAAGTCCTACTAGATAATGATAGGAAATTTATAGATTCATTCTATAGAGTATCCTTGATAGATAAGTCAGTAGTATAAGTTAAGGGTCTAATTGAAAAATATTACAAACTATTCATAACCATTTGACACAAGAGGTATTAGTACAAGAGGCATACATGAGGTAAGAACTTCTGACTCATATCCATTAATAAAATCTGGACTTGAATAAATAACTATTTTTGTGATACAAATGGAACCAATTAACAACAAACACCTATGAAGGTATGTGGTTTATGCTCATCACTTAACCATTTCACTAAATAGCATACTAAAGTAAAAGGAATTGAGAACTATTTAGTAACATTTTAACTAAGGAAATTGTAGCAAAGTTTAGGATAAAGGGAGCCTAACCAAGTACATTATGAATTATAAAATCAATAGAACAAGGATTGACCACCCTACCAAAACCAATACCCATAATGAACTCTATTTCAACAAAACAAACAATTAAAAAAATCCATCACCATTTCAATAACCTTATAATTTTTTTTATAAATTTTTTATTTGCTAACAAAACCCCCTCATTTCCAACAAAATAATCCCTATGAACAACCTTCAACTAGTGCAGCACCACATGTATCACAACAAGAAGGATATGATGTTGAGAAGCTTAGGAATTAAGTGGGGGAGTTGAGAAATCAGATCAATAGTTTTGTGGAGAATTTATCTAAAAAACCCAGGGAAATTTCTATCTCAAACAATACCCAACCCAAAGGAGAACATGAGCATGATAACAATAATAAATAGAAAGTAAATACACCCCACATTATAATAAAAACTATATTTAACCATGTTTTGGTTTTATGTTTAGCCTCATTTATAAACTTGGCTAATTTGTTTACCCACATTTTGTAAAAAAATCGTGAAATCATGCATAACTAATAAAATTATGTTTAAAAATGAAGATAAATTACCAGTGTTTATAAAAATCACTAAATTAGCCATGTTTATAAATTTTGTTGATTTAGAAACATACAATTTTCCAATTTTTTTTGAAATTGTGGGTAAATGAGTTATTTATTAGCAACATTTTATATTGGTAGATATTTTAAAAAATTTTTGATATGAAATTTATGATAATTATTTTATTAAAATCGTTCATATAATTTTTTATCACACCTTGTTAGCCTCCCACCATTATCTAACCATAACCCCATCCCATTCCACCCTGGATGTCACATCCCTCATCACCTACAACTCCACACGTCTCAAGCCCCTCCCCAATCCTCGTATTAAAAACCTACTTGCTAATGATCAGACCAACTAAGCTAAATGCAATACCTGTTGATTTAATGTATTACACTATATTAATACACATGTTAATATATTTTAATATAAATATAAATTAATATATATTAAATACACATATAATATATAAATCAATGTAATTATAATATATATATGTTATATTTATATGTGTGTTAATATATTTTTGTGTGAATGTACTTATAAATTTATATATTTATTTTTATATATAAATTAATATAAATTAATATATTTTATATATTTACATACAAATTAACATATATTTTATATATTAATATATAAATTAATATATATGTTATTATATGTATATACATGTTGTCATGCATTCATGTATATGTTATTATATGTGTATATGTTAGTATAAATTAATAAATATGTTATTATATGTATATACAGGTTATCATGTGTTATTTTATAATAATATTTATGTTATATATATATATGTTATCATGTGTTAATATATATGTTATTATATGTATATACATGTTATCACGTGTTATTATATATTAATATTATGTTATATATACATATGTTATTATTTATATATGTTAGTATAAGTTAATATGTATGTTATTTTTTGTTGAGATAGAAGAGATAATATATTACTGAACAGAAGCCCTAAATCTACAAATCCAATCAAGAAAAGAGTCAACCCAACAATGATCACCCCAATATTTCCCATGTTGCACCAAATGATAAGCATCCAGGTTTCCCCCATGTTTGATAAAGAAAAATTTTCATTCTGTGAAGCTTCCACTCAGTGATGAAATCTTTCTCAGAATTAGCCCAAACGACTGCAAATCCTCCTCCTTTTTGGATAAAGTGGTAATCACCTCAAGGTAATCTGATTCCACCCATATATGATTCCAACATTTTGAGCAAGCAAGAAGGATCCCCTGAAGGATAACATATGCTTCCACTACCACATGAATCTAGGAGTCTTGGAAAGCCATGTTATGGGCTTCCACAATCTGGCCATTACTGCGGGCTTCCACAATTTGGCCATTTCTATGGTAGGTAATGAGGCCAACAAAAACCCTCAAGGTAGCCGAGACATCCGAATTGGTATTGATTTTGATAAATCCCTCCGGGGGGGATTCCAGGAGTCTTGGACAACCATGCTATGGGCTTCTACAATCTGGCCATTGTTATGGTGGGCAATGAGACCAACACCAACCCTCGAGGTAGCCGAGACATCCACATCAGTATTGATTTTGATAAATCCCTATAGGGGGGATTCCAGCAAATAGATTCCCGTTGAGTACTACCCAGTGAGTTTCTCGCATCATTCGATTTCCAATAATCCATCCATTCAATAGCCCTCTGAGGGGGATTCCAACAAATAGATTCATGTGTTATTATATATTAATATAGAAATTAATATATATTTTATTATATATATATATATTAATATATAAATTAATATAAATATATATAAATTTATATAAATATACTTACACATATATTTATCATAATTTATTCAATTATTATTAATTTATTTTAATTATGTTTTAACTTTTGTGTTTGTATGTTTATTTATATGTATTTATGTATATATATTTCAATTTTATATAAATAAAATTTATTTTTATTGTTATATAATATAATTATTTGTATAATACTATTAATATGTCTATATATATATATTAATACAAATATATTTATAAATTTATATATTCATATATAGATTAATATATAAATTATTATATATATATACACGTATGCAAGTAAGAATGCATGTATATGTATATGTGTGTGTTATAATAACAACCATTTATATAGTTATTATTTATTTATTTATAAGTTTATATATTTATTTATATATTAAAATATTAATACACACACATATTAATATATTAATATATGTATATATATGTATAAATTATTATAAATATATTTATAAATATATAAAATTAGTAATTTATAATATTATTACATATATAATAATATATTTAATTAATTATTATCAATGATCATTTATTTAGTTATTATTAATTAATTATAATTATGTTTTGACCAAACTGTGTGTATCTGTGTATATATATTTGTATGTATGTGTGGGTATATATATATATATATATTAATTTTATATGAATATCATTTTTTAATGCTATGCTATAATATTATAAATATATACACATATAATAACTTTTAAATTATTATTTAATCCTATCACATTTAAAACATCGTTCAAATAAAATATAATTGTGTTTTAAAAAACATGACTAATTAGCCACATGTATAAATACAGAAAAATTATCCATGCTTATAAACACAACTAAATTATACACATTTAAAAATATGATTAAATTAACCACATTTATAAACTCAATTAAATTATCCATGTTTATAAATGTGGAAAAATTAGTCACACTTATAAATATGGCTAAATTATCCATATTTATAAACATGTATAATTTAGCCATGCTTATATGTGTGACTAATAAGACCAATTTATAAAAACAAGTAAATTAAAAATTAGCACTGTTTTAAAATACAACTAAATTATCCGAATTAAAATTTATCCTTGTTTTTAGAAAACACATCTAAAAAATATAGTTGAATAAAAATTTAGCCATGTTTTCAGAAAACATGGCTAAAAAACAAGGCTAAATACCATGTTTTTTTATAGTTCCATGAACACACCTGAGTTGAAATAAAATAAACCTAGTAGTGAGGAAGGAGTTTATATATCTTAACCTAAATAAGAAACATATGACCTTGCAGATCCCACTATGGATGAAGCTAAAGAAAACCAACTTGAAAATTTTAGACATATTTCTAAAAACCATCCCTAATAATAATAAAAGGAGGTGGAAAAAATAAACCATGGAGGAAGAAAAGACCAGAGACACCATGGAAAATACAACAAAGATAGAAGAAAGATCTCCCCTCACTATTTTAATCAAGGATAATCTAATCAAATAAAATTTAAGAGGAAATTATTCAAAAAGGAATTCTAGAAACTTTCCAGAAAGTTAAGATTATTATCCCCCTCTTTGAAGCTCTTAAAAAATAAAAAATTATTCAAATTTCCTTAAGGAAATTTTCACCAAGAAAAGGATAATTTAAGTAAATAAGAGAATAAATTAGAGAATATGGGTTTTTCCCTTATTAAACTACAACTACCCACAAAATGTTAAGATCTAGGGGTATTTTCTACCCCTTTCACTATTGGATCTATAACTTTTTTAAATACTTTTTGTGATTTGTAGCTTTTATAAATTTTATTCCATACTCTATATTAATATATTTATAGATAAGAGACTTGAAACCCACAAGAGTGGTTACACAACTTGATAACAGATCTATTGTTTTTCAATAAGGATCCCTATAAGATGTGTTAATTGGATTTAAAGTCCTGATTTTTCCAACAGAATTCTATATGCTCAACATGGAGGAAGATAGAGCACCCAACCATTCACCAATAATTTTAGGAATAAACTTCTTAAAGATAACTAATAAAACCATAAATGGACATGAAGTAAAACTCACCATGGAGTTTGGAGACAACATAGTCCAGTTCAACATATTTGACTCCATGAGGCACCCTTTAGATGAATATTCACTCCTTACACTTTACAACTTTAAAGATGCTGAAACCATGGAAGGCCTAGGTATGTTGTATAAATTTTCATCCTTAGGAAAACAATTAGTGATTGAAAAATCCATTAAGGAAGAAGCTATATATAATTATAAATAATCTATATTTAGTTTGGAGGAATAGGTAACCCATGAATAACTTGATATATTTGTTTGTTTATTTAATGATGAGACAACTTATATGTTATCTTGTTTTTAGAAAGTGAAACCAATATAATTCAAGAACCTAGATTTAATTTCATATTTAGAAAAAATTACCAATATTAAATTTAAACCACTGACTATAAATTTAAAGTATGCGTATCTAATATAAGGGGAAAAACTACCAACAGTCATTACTTACAACCTGAACACTAGCCTAGAACACAAATTAATTGAGTTTTTCAAAAAAAAATGTACAATAAATAGGTTCAAGTTTAGGGGATATTCTAATAATAAATCTAAAAATACAATCACACATAACTCTGCTTGAGAGAGATTCCAACCAATTAGGCAACCCCAAAGAAGGATAAATCCTACTATAATAGAATTGGTGAAAAAGCGATAAAAAATTTGTTGGAAACATACATTATCTACCCATTCATTGACTCATAATGGGCCATCCCCATCCATGTAGTTCCAAAGAAAACCTCCCTAACCATTGTATATAAAAAAATGAGTTGATACCTATAAGAATTTATAACAAAACCACCGAATTATCATATTATAGTAGAGAAGTTATATTTATTTGAAGGAGAAGTACCCTAATATGATGACATGGTAAATTATTTGGAAACTTCCTAGGTAACATCTCATCTAAATTCCCATTAAATTATTAAACTTTAATCTAATTAAAAAATTTTAAATTTGGGAAGATTCATACCTTTTTAAAATATATAATTTTTAAATAATAATAAGAGGTTTTCTTTTAAGTAAAATTGAATTATTTTTTTGAATTTTTCATACACTAGATTGTGGAGGATACTTTGTGTAACGCCCCGACCCCAGTTACCCATAGTCAGTGCATTATTACATAACATTGGCATGATCACAAAAGATCAAGTCTTGATAGACCGATTAGTTTAGTAGCCTTGGAATCACTAGATACATTCGTAAAGTTTACATTACATCATAAAGTGAAAACTACAACAACATCTTGTCTCCATAGACCACACTTCATATCCCCTCATACTATCCCTGCAGGTCATTCATTAACTACTTCTTTACATCCTAGGAAAAATAAAACATAGAAAGGGGTGAGCTCAGATGCTCAGTAAGGATAATAATATAGCGGAAACTTTCATAAATAAGCATAAACATTTAAGGCAATTTATAACTAAAAAAAAGTCTTTTAAACTTGAACTTCAGCATAATATGGAAAAGATAAAATGAAATAATGCCATTTAATTATTCACATGGATATTCTACTAGTCAAATAATCACATGAAATATCAATAACAACTTTCATAATGATGGAATGCATAATGCCAGACTATCATAACCACATAGTCAAGGCCTTGTGCAAGACTACAAATAAGATTTTGTCAAGGCCTTGTGCCAAGACACTAGTATGTCTCATGAGACCTACTGATGCATCGAGGAGCTATAGAGGGCTCCACCTGTCACTTACTAAGTCCAATACATTCCTCATATGAACAGGTTTAAACATAACATAAACATTCATATTAAAACTAGCATACGAAATGTCAATACTTTCTCCATAAACCATGAATGGTATAGAAATAACACATCTACAGTCAAACGTATCACAAAAACTTCAATACAATATGGAAGTTTTGTATCATAATAAATAAACTTCAAATAAGCTTAAAATCCATCTAAGGATGTTGACATAGATGAAATCAAAACTATTTGAGAGAAATATCTCCTTTTTTAAAATCATTGAAAAGTCACACATTTATAAAGGAAGTAATTTAAAATAGATTTTTGAATAAAAGTGGCCCATACCACTTTGAAAATTTTGAAAAGAAATATCATTTCAAAATATTCATGTCCATATAAATAAATCCTTAAAATCATTTTGAAAACATGGACATTAATTAAAATATTTAGAAAGATAAATCTTTAAAACATTTAAAATTATGATCTTGATAAAGAGTACCTTTCACAAATTCTTAAAATATTCATTTTGAAATCATTTAAAAGTCATATAATTATAAAATAAAACATTTAATTTCAAAATATTCTTATAAGCTTGTAAGGGAAGATTTTACAATTTTATAATGGTGGAAAATAGCCGCACACGCCGTATAAGTTAAAAAGGACATTCTTACCTTAATTCTGTCGAAAAGGTTAAAAAGGACCTTGTTTGGAAAACGATGGAAAAATTCCTTTATAAAAAGTCAAACAAGGGTATAAAATAATTTAACCCATATTATATAAAATATTAAGAATGATTTTAAATACATTTTTACGAAACATGGATGTGGATGATAAAGAGGTCCCAATAGATAATTACGTATAAACAACCTCGTATAATGAAGAGATTGTGAAATAAAACCTTACCTTGTACTTTTCCTTGGTCGAGGGTAGGTTAAACTCTTATATAATGGTGAAATAATTTTTATTAAATTATATAGGAATCATATATTTTAATATGATATCATATATAATCTTTTAACATTTCTTTGTTAATAATATCTTAGTATTATCGTCGCTTCGGGTGTTAACTTACTCATTTTCTTTTATATGTTTTGTTACATAAGTTGTGTTTTTTATGTATAGGTTGTATATTATTCATATACAGAATTATATCATGTCCTTAAACATTATTTTTAATCATCAAATTAGAATTAGACTTGCATGGATACGATGGGGAATGAATCTCATTGCGTTTGTGGAGACGGTAGTCCGTACGTAAGCACGAGAAAAAATATCATTCTTTTGATATTAAAATAATATATAATTGGATGGTATATCATATATACATAATCATTATCATGTTATATTTATTATTTACATCAATTACACATCATTATCAAACCCATCCAAATAATAATGTTTTGAATAACAATTACACCATGACGTGGAGACGGTAAGCTGTATGTACGCACGTATGGTGACATGTCATTAAAAGGATGGATAAAATACTGAATATGGTTGTACCATATTTATAATAACATCAAAATATATATAATATACTGGAGTTATTATTTTATAATGTAAATAACAAAGAAAGAAGAAGTTGAAGAAGAAAGGAACTTGAAAGAGGGTGGTGAAAACATTACCCCTTCTTCGGGTTCTTCCTTTTGATTTGATCAAAAGGTTTCCTTAGGCTGGATTTATGACCAAACTAAGGCCTCTAGGTTGAATTTAGGGAAGTTGAGAGAATATTTGGGTAGGGTTTGGCCGATCCAAAAGGCTTTGAAGGTGTGAATTAGAGGGAAGGGGAAGTGCCCTTTTATAAGAGGGGTGAGGGGCACCTTAGGAAAAGCTAGAAATATTATTTTATAATAAATTCATATTCAGTTTATAATGGATAAAAAGTGGAATATTTAAATTTTAAGGTGGTTATAGGTCTAAAAACACTCAACCAATAGGTTTTAGATAGTTTTGGGTCACTATATTAACTTTATCTATTTTATTTAACTCTTAGTTAAATAGTTTGAAATTTACCATGTCTCTTTGTATTTTTATATTATATAGTTAATAAACTTAGTATAAACTTCCAAGAGACCCCCAAGTGGTCCATTAATAATACAACTATCATTATATAAGTCCTTTGGCTGAACATTAGATTTTTAGGAATATAATATCAATTAATAATATAATATTTGTTTTAAAAACTCTTTTATGTCAATTTTGACACTATTTAATAATTTATTTTTGTTAAAGTCTTAACAACTTTATTAATTAGAAAAAAATTCATTTAAGAGATCCTAAAATGTCATATTAACCAATAAAAGTCTTTTATTACATAAAAAATTTCAAATTATATTTATTTTAACATTTATAATACTAATTATTTGATTCTTTCATTAATAAGGAAAATACTGCATCATTATTTTGTCATAAATAAATTTAATTACTAAATGTCTAAAAATTGAAAAAAATACCATTATTTAGGAAATATTTTTATATTTATAATGAATATTTATAGTTTAAAATATAACATATATAACCCTATGTAAAAATTGTTTTTCTAAAAGATATATGCTCATGTCATTTTTGTATTTACTTTAACTTAATTAATATAAAGTGTCACTATCACTTAAAAGTGGCTCCATGAGGTCCAAAAATCGACCCAAAGATACCCATGGTGGGAAATGTATCAACCAATAGGGTTAGGACACGTTTTAGGGTAATTTATTATTATTATAACATTATTTGTTTACCCTTATTTACCGGATTTACCCTTTAACCATGGTAAATAAAATATTTACCGAAGTAATTATTCAAAATGTATAAAAATAAAAGTTACCTATTTAAAAAAATTATACCCCCTGATTCTAAATATGGAATCCATTTTTCTAAATTCAAAACATAGAAGTGGAAGAATTTAATTTAAAATTAATTCTCACTGTCAAAACAAAAAACGTGTTTATAAGAAATAATAACTATCAAAAGATTGACACTTGTTTATGTCCGGTTTAAATGTGAAATTACGTACAATGACCAAAATTGTATTAAATGGTAAAAATATATTATAAATATACTTTAAAACCACTCAAATTCATAATTTATCACTATTAATTATTTTGATTAAAAAAGTTGTTTTCAATTAAAATTTAGTAATTTTCACTATTCATCAAAATATGAAAGTTATCAGAAATGTACCAAAAATTCACCCTAAGATAATTTCAATATTAAGAATCCAAAAATGAAGTCCATTTTTAAAGATAAAATGTATAAAATTTCAAAAAGTGGGTATTACTATTCCTAATGGCTAGTTTGATTGGTTGTGGTGTGTGTTAGAACTCGAAGTTGCGTACAACACATGCTACTATATTATTCAAAGAGAAGCATACCGTGGAAGCTTGGGGTGTTACATTCTCCCTTCAAATAATTCCATCCTTAAAATTTGAATTTTTTTTAGAAAATAAAAGGTTGAAAATAGAAAATACCTTTGGGAAAACCCACATCGGGAATTAGGTTAATAAAATTTAGTCTTAATAAGAGGAAAAGAGAAATGAAAGGGTCATCACCAAATTATGATCTTGATTAGGAGAACATTGGTGGAAATTAGAGACATATAATTGGAGGAAAACGTAAATATTTATAGGTATTGATTGAGGTCATCAATCACACACAATTATAGAATTGAGGGCCTCAAAGCCATCGATCTATGATGATTTAAATTATCATCGGTTCAACAAAACATAAGGTATTAGGATAACACATTTTCGGTTTTAAGATCCCTTACCTAAAGTTTAAGAATTAATTTCTTCATAGAATAAGAGAAGAAAAAAATATATATATACTTGACAAGTAGAGTTCCATCCTTTCCCTAATTTCTACCACAAACTCATCTTTCACTCTAAAAGATAATAAAACTTAAAAAATTATTCCATTTATCCTATTCGTATAGGGTACCAAAAATGAAATTTTAATGAATCTTCCAAACCTTTTAATAAAAACTAAATTATTCAATACAGGACATCACGTGGGCCAGTGGTAGGTGATACACCCTTGTTGCCCTTCGGTTGCGGGTTCAAGTCTCGTGGCCTTGCCAGACGCGACGGGTGGCTGCCTGACCTTTGGGTTGTCCTTTTATGGAAATCCAAAAATAATCTCAAACTATAATTATCCAAAATAATTCTATCCAAACTCACAGTACAAAATTTATAAGGAAGGTAAACACAGTGAAGATGCTTTTTTCCACGTAATAACATGTGAACACCTTCATCATGTATTCTTTTAAAACACCGCAACATCCTGAATTATCATAAAACCTTATTGATTACATTCATGCTCCATTATTCCTTTTATAATACTAGATATACTCCTTCTATCCAAAAATGTTGTAAACTCCAACAATTATGGAATATACAAATTATTAATCAGTTTCAAGGGAGTCAAGAATATCCAATATAATTCATCCAAACCAATCATGTATTATTCTAAAATCACTACCTCCGTATCAGAACCATATTATGGTTTATCTTTATCTCAACCATATATTTTACAAAATTTAACCTGCTATTGAGTCACTTTTCTTGGTTTCACACAATCTCAAGTCCTTAATGAAATAGTACTGCAGTACAATACTTATATACTTCATAATTATTATAACTAGTACATCATTGATACAACACTCAAATGATATAATTCTTTAATAACAACATAAGAACTCTAATCATTACTCCCCATCTATGGTAGTATCATAACTTGATTATTATCCAATAGCATCATTTGAGGCATACTCTAATGATTTGGACATTGGTTTGCGTAGTGTCCTAACTCCTTGTAGATGAAGCATTGTACATTTGAAACCTTTTTCTTACCATTGCAGTCACATACATGGTGTTCTTTTTCTCCATACTTATAACAAAATAACATTCCCTTCAGGAAAGTTCCAGGGTGTTTCTTCCCACAATTATCACATATGAAAAAAATTCTTCTTTTCCCTCTTCCCTTTATCTATCTTTCTCTCTTCCATCCTTTTCTTCTCTTGCTTCCCTTCAAAGAAATAGGACTCATAGAATTATTTACTTATCTTATTAACACATGATACTATTTCTTCATATGTTGAGAATACATGGGAGAGTATTTACCTTTTAAATGTTGGCTTAATACTGTGAAAAATATGATCCTTCTTACTCCTTGGATCATACGTATTGCTGGAGTTCACATTATTTCTACTGGGCACCATTTATATACAATGACATACACTAGATTAGTTTATGAATCACAATACATAAATCCAAACTTTTAAAACACTTGACATAAATTGAACAGTTTATGGATATAATCCATAATCATAAAAATGTTTTCTTTGAGAAAGTATATACTCATAAACCCTTCAAAATGGTTTGTAAAGAAAATGAGAATTATCCTAAGCATATCCCCCGGGAGTGTCGTAACCAAGAGTGCATCAAGGCCCATTGTCATGTACCGGTTCCTATTCGAGTCTAGCTCAAAGCGGTGTTTTTGGGTTTTACCCCTAGGTACATCTGTGCCAGAGCCGCCTCTACCTGCTCATATCCAGACAGAGATGTATTGCTCAGAAAACTCACAAAATCTATATAATACCAAAATTCTAGGAAGTTCTTCTATACTAATCCTCAAGATATATCTTAGGGCTATGTGATCTAATCAGAGTTTATCTAAATCTAGCTTCCAAGGTTTGTACTAAACTTTCTCTGATACCAACTGTAATGCCCCAACCCCAGTTACCCAGAGTCGGTGCATTATTACATAACATTGGCATGATCACAAAAGATCAAGTCTTGAAAGACCTATTAGTTTAGTAGCCTTGGAATCACTAGATACATTCATAAAGTTTACATTACATCATAAAGTGAAAACTACAACAACATCTTGTCTCCATAGACCACACTTCATATCCCCTCATACTATCCCTGTAGGTCATTCATAAAATACTTCTTCACATCATGGGAAAAATAAAACATAGAAAAGGGTGAGTTCAGATGCTCAGTAAGGATAACAATATAGTGGAAAATTTCATAAATAAGTATAAACATTTAAGGCAATGTATAACTAAAACAAAAGCCTTTTAAACTTGAACTTCAACATAATATGGAAAAGATAAAATGAAATAATGTCATTTACTTATTCACATGGATATTCTACTAGTCGAATAATCACATGCAATATCAATAACCACTTTCATAATGATAGAATGCATAATGCCAGATTATCATAACCACATAGCCAAGGCCTCGTGCCAAGACTAAAAATAAGATTTTGTCTAGGCCTTGTGCCAAGACACTAGTTTGTCTCATGAGACCTACCGATGCATCGAGGAGCTATATAGTGCTCCACCCATCACTTATTAAGTCCAATGCATTCCTCATATGAATAGGTTTAAACATAACATAAACATTCATATTAAAACTAGCATACAAAATGTCAATACTTCCTCCATAAATCATGAATGGTATAAAAATAACACATCCACAGTCAAACATATCACAAAAACTTCAATACAATATGGAAGTTTTGTATCATAATAAATCAACTTCAAATAAGCTTAAAATCCATCTAAGGATGTTGACATAGATTAAATCAAAACTATTTGAGAGAAATATCTCTTTTTTGAAATAATTGAAAAGTCACACATTTATAAAGGAAGTAATTTAAAAGTGATTTTTGAATCAAAGTGTCCCATACCACTTTGAAACTTTTGAAAAGAAATATCATTTCAAAAAATTCATGTCCATATAAATAAATCCTTTAAATCATTTTGAAAACATGGACATTAATTAAAAAGTTTAGAAAGATAAATCTTTAAAACATTTAAAATTATGATCTTGATTAAGAGTACCGTTCACAAATTCTTAAAATATTTATTTTGAAATCATTTAAAAGTCACATAATTATAAAATAAAACATTTACTTTCAAAATATTCTTATAAGCTTGTAAGAGAAGCTTTGACGATTTTATAACAGTGTAAAATATCTGCACATGCTGTATAAGTTTAAAAGGACATTCTTACCTTAATTCTGTCGAAAAGGTTAAAAAGGACCTTGTTTGGAAAATGACGGAAAGATTCCTTTATAAAAAGTCAAACAAGGGTATAAATTAATTTAACCCATATTCTATAAAATATTAAGAATTATTTTAAATACATTTTTACGAAACATGGATGTGGATGATAAATAGGTCCCAGTAGATAATTATGTATAAACAACCTCGGATAATGAAGAGATTGTGAAATAAACCCTTACCTTGTACTTTTCCTTAGTCGAGGGTAGGTTAAAATCATGTATAATGGTGAAATAATTTTTATTAAATTATACAAGAATCATATATATTAATATGATATCATATATGATCTTTTAACATTGCTTTGTTAATAATATCTTAGTATTATCGTCGCTTCGGGTGTTAACTTACTTGTTTTATTTTATATGTTTTGTTACATAAGTAATGTTTGTTATGGATAGGTTGTATATTATTCATATACAGAATTATATAAAGTCCTTAAACATTATTTTTAATCATCAAATGAGAATTATACTTGCATGGATACGATGAGGAATGAATCTCATCGCGTTCGTGGAGACGGTAGTCTGTACGTATGCACAAGCGAAAATATCATTATTTTGATATTAAAATAATATATAATTGGATGGTATATAATATATACAGAATAATTATCATGTTATATTTATTATTTAAATCAATTACACATCATTATCATACCCATCCAAATAATAATGTTTTGAATAACAATTACACCACGACGTGATGACGGTAAGCCGTATGTACGCATGTATGGTGACATGTCATTCAACGGATGGATAGAATACTGAATATAGTTGTACCATATTTATAATAATATCACAGTTTATAGAAGATACTGTATTTATTATTTTAGAATGTTAATAACAAAGAAAGAAGAAGTTGAAGAAGAAAGGAACTTTAAAGAGGGTGGTGAAAACATTACCTCTTCTTCAGGTTCTTCCTTTTGATTTGATCAAAAGGGATCCTTAGGCTGGCTTTATGATCAGACTAAGGCCTCTAGGTTGAAGTGATAGAAGTTGAGAGAATATTTGGGTAGGGGTTAGCTGAGCCAAAAGGCATTGAAGGTGTGAATTATAGGGAAGGGGAAGTGCCCTTTTATAAGAGGGGTGAGGGTCACCTTAGGAAAAGTTAGAAATATTATTTTATAATAAATTAATATTCGGTTTATAATGGCACCAAAGTGTATTATTTAAAGGTTAAGGTGGGTATACATTTAAAAACACTAAACCAATAAGTTTTAGAGAGGTTTGTGTCACTATATTAACTTTATCTTTTTGATTTAACTCTTAGTTAAATAGTTTGACATTTACCATGTCTCTTTGTATTTTTACATTGTATAGTTAATAAACTTACTATAAACTTAAAAGAGACCCCCCAAGTAGTCCATTAATAATACAAATATCATTATATAAGTCCTTTGGTAGAACCTTATATTTTTAGGAATATAATATCAATTAATAATATAATATTTGTTTTAAAAACTCCTTTTTGTCAATTTTGACACTATTTAATAAATGATTTTTTAAGATCTAACAACTTTATTAATTCTAAAAAAATTAATTTAAGAAATCCTAACATGTAATATTAACCAATAAAATTCTTGTATGGCATCAAAACTTTAAAATTATATTTATTTTAACATTTATAATACTAATTATTTGATTCTTTCATTAATAAGAAAAATACTACATCATTATTGTGTCATAAATAAATTTAATTATTCAATGTATAAAAATTATAAATAAAATAAAATTATGTAGGAAATATTTTTATCTTTATAATAAATTTTTATAATTGAAAATATAACATATATAACCCCATGTCAAGTTTGTTTTTCTAAAAGATATATGCTTATGCCATTTTTGTATTTACTTTAACTTAATTAATATAAAGTGTCATTATCACTTACAAGTGGATCCATGAGGTCCCAAAATCAACCCAAAGATGTCTATGGTCGGACATGTATCAACCAATAGGGTTAGGACACATTTTAGGGTAATTTATTATTATTATAAAATTATTTGTTTACCCTTATTTACCGGATTTACCCTTTAACCATGGTAAATAAAATATTTACCGAAGTAATTATTCAAAATGTCTAAAAATAAAAGTTACCTATTTACACAATTTGGACCTCATGATTCTAAATATGGAATCCATTTTTCTAAATTCAAAACACAGAAGTGGCAGAAATTAATTTAAAATTAATTCCCACTGTCAAAACAAAAAGTGTGTTTTTAAGAAATAATAACTATCAAAAGATTGACACTTGTTTATTTCTGGTTTAAATGTGAAATTACGTCCATGGACCAAAATTGTATTAAATGGTAAAAATATATTCTAAATATACTTTAAAACCACTCAAATTCATAATTTATCACTATTAATTATTTCGATTAAAAAAGTTGTTTTTAATTAAAATTTAGTAATTTTCACTATTTATCAAAATATGAAAGTTATCAGAAATGTACCAAAAATTAACCCTAAGATAATTTAGATATTACAAATCCAAAAATGAAGTCCATTTTGAATGATAAAATGTATAAAATCTCAAAAATTGGGTATTACTATTCATAACGGCTAGTTTGATTGGTTGTGGTGTGTGTTAGAACTCGAAGTTGCGTACAACACACGCTACTGTATTATTCAAAGAGAAGCGTACTGTGGAAGATTGGGGTGTTACACTTTGGACCTCAAAAAAGTGTAAAGAAATTTTTGGAATCTAGAATTTAATAGCCCACATTGATTAAATATGCATATGAGTTTTGAAAAAAATATGATAAATTTCAATTTTCTATAATATTTAAAAGAGATAAGAAAGGTCTCAAAAACCCATAATATTTTGTGAAATATTTGTAGTTTGGGGAATAGACTTTATGGGAATTTTTCTTATGTATTAGTAACTCTTACATTTTTCTTATAGTGGATTATGTTTCTAAATGGGTAGAATCCAAGGCTATAGAAACTGATGTTGCTAAAGTTGTGTGTGATTTTCTTCAGAAATAATATATTTTATAGATTTGGAGTGCCAAGATCCATCATCAACGATCAAGGGACCCACTTATGCAACAAAATCATGAATTACTCAATGAGAAAGTTTGTAGTGAATCAAATAACATCCACATGATACCACCCATAGACAAATGGGAAAGTAGAGGTGTCCAAGATAGAAATAAAGGGAATTTTGGAGAATATTTCCAATAAAAACAAACAATACTAACTCCAAAGTTTATAATTCATCTTATGGGGCTAAGAAAATCATTAGAATGAGCCTATATATATTCTTTTATATAAAGATCTATCATATTTCTGTTTAGTTAGAATAAAAAACATATTGGGCTATGAGAGAGATAAATCTTGACCTAGATAGAGATATAAAAGAAATGAAATTATAGCTAAAAGAGATATAAAAAATTATAAGATAAGCCTTTAAAAATTTTAGAATTTAAAAATAAAGGATATAAGTGTCTCATGATAGGATCATTCAATAAAAAAACTTCCACCCATGGTATGAAGTTTTGTTATTCAATTCAAGACTCAAACTGGTGCTAGATAAATTTCATTCTAGATGGGAATAACCACTTACAGTTACTCATTTATATCCTTATAGTTCTGTATAGGTTTCAAAATAAATAAACTAGAACCCATTCACTATTAATGTGAACAGGTTGAAGAAGTACCATAGAAATCTACCATAAGAACCAGTGGAGGAGATCACACTCCAACAACCAATTTATCACTGAACCATATGGTTGTACCATTCCTTAACACATGGATGATTGCTGTGATTACATTTAAAATTTTATTAAAAAATAATTCTATTTTAATGAATTGAAGACAATGAATCATTTAAGTGTGGGAGATTTATTTTTAGTTTAGAATTGTACATTTTTCTTTACAATTTTCATATATTTTTAAAATTTTTTATGTGTTTATTTTTCAGTTTTAGTGCGTTTTTGAAATCCTATTGAGCTTAAATTGAATGTCCATGAAAAATATTGACTCTATAAAAATATTGGGGAAACTAATTTAACCCATAAACTCACTTTAAATGAGTTTTATAATGAATTAAAAATTCTAAGTAAGGGAAATTCATGCAAGGACCACTGATTTTTGAATCTCATGCCATTAAATATTATCCTATATTTTAATAACTTAACTAAAATTCTTCTGAAACTATTTTTGAAATCTTATTTACAATTACATTTTTTTTGATAAACCTAAACTTATTTGAATAAAACAATTTTCTGAAAAATTTAGTAAAATCCTTAGAGTATTCAAGGACTTTTTACTATAAATGATTGAGGAATTATTTTGATTATTCATCCCATTTTCATTGAACTATATTTTAAAGACTACCTTAAAATTTAATCCTTATATTCCTTATTATCCATGAATGAATTTTTTAGATAGATAAATTATAATCCAAGTATACCTATCTAAATTTATCTAAAATATAATGTATTTCTAGGTTGAATTTAGGTGTGGGGGAAGGAAGAATGTGATATGGAAGAAGTTGTTACGACTAAATTTCTCGATCTGAAGAATGGGAGTACTGTAACTTTTTTTTCCTATTAATTGACGAATATAATCATGATATAATGAATGATAATATAGACTAGATATCATTCAAGGATCGATATGTAATTCTATCACTAGTTGAAGTAAAAAGTACCTCTATTTTACTCTGAAAATTCAATTCTATATAGTATTCTAGATTTGAATTTAACCTAAAACAATGCTAAAAAGGGGGAAAGAAGGAATAAATCCATCAATGGTACTGAAATTTCTCTAAATGTAGAATTAATAATAAGATAGAGAGAAGTATGGAAGATAAATAGATCAAAAATCTACTATGAAAATGCTAGAATATTCTAAATTATATAAGTGTTGTTTGGAGGAGATAATTTAGAAAAATTGATAAAGTTATGGAAGAAAGGCCTTAGAAAAAATCATATTGAATGGAAAATACTTCCGAATATGGGACTAGATTACCTCACACATTCTTAAAGGAATCAAAAGTTCCTCTTTACTTTTAAGAGTAGAATAAAGAGCAAAAAATGAAAACTATAGAGGGAAATAGGGAAAGGGAATGTTTACTATTAAATAAATGATCAGGGTGTGGGATATCCCTTAAAAAGTTCAAAGGAGTTAAGTTGAAATGGAACATAAAGAGAAATAAGGAATACATTCTTTATGGAAACTAAAAATTATGCATTTTTCTTCAACTTAGATATAAATATCCTAATTAGACTTATAAGTTCTACATAATAATAACACCCAACCTTAAGCCTCAGAAAAATCCTAGAAAAAACCCTCATTATATTCATAAGTACTTGAATAATTGAGTGGAAATGAAAAAAATCCATTAAGCCTATAGTGAAACATTTATGAAATTGGAATGAGAAGAAATTTTCTTGAAATTTATACTTGAGTATTGAGTAAATTATTTCTAGGAAGGTAAGTATAAGTGTTCATGAGAGGATAAAAAAAGTGGGAATTACTTGAATGTATTTAATGTGGGAAATGAAATCAAGAACATTTAGGAGACATGATAACTTGAGGACCATAATGCTGAAAATGAAACTCACATTGGACAGTGTTTGAATTTTGTTTAAGTAATTTTTTAAATTTCACTTTTTATAAGTCTAAGGGCTAAGTGTGGGGGAATTGAAAATCCATAATTTCAATACACTTTCTCTTGAGTTTTAGTAATATTTATCTAACCATTTTTATCAATTATCTTGAGAATATCACATTTATTAGTTTTTTGGGTAGTCTAGAATTAAATTATCTAATAGCTTAAAATTTGATTTTTAATTGAATATTTTATCTTTTGATTTTTTTATAATAAAACTACACTTAATTATATGCGTGTTTTGGTGTTATTACATGAAGAATGGAAGTAATTTTTAAGGCCTATATTTGATTTTATGAAGTTTTAATTCTTGTTGGAATCACTTTTATAAAGTGTAAAAATGGCTAAGAAAAACATCCAATGATTCTATGTATATGATAATTATTGAGCACCCATAAGAAAATTCATCTATGTGGGAGTGAAACAATTGAAGTGGTAAAGGAATTTTACCAAATGTAATATAGTTTATCATATAGTGGAACATCCTTAGTATAATTAATCTATGTGATCCACCCATAAGATAATTTTTAAGCCTGAGTAATAAGACTTGAAGTGAGATAGAATTTAAAAAATCAAATTCTCCACTCATAAAGGAATTTCTTAGTCCTTAAGATAATTTACCCCATGTAAGATAATTTATCTTTTGATTCCTTCATGTATGATAATTTACTTTATAGAATTATTCCAAAGGTGTAACACCCAAAGATTTCATAGTATGCACTTCTTCAAAACAATTCAATAACTTGCACTACACGTAACACCGAGTTCAAGCACACCATGACTTACCAAACAAGCCGTTCAAAAGAGGTTATAAATAGTATTATCTAAATTTTGAACCTTATATAATCCTTATAATTTTAGAATCCATATTATGAGTTTCTTAGACATAATGTAAGAACAAATTCCTTTTTTCGGATAAAAGAAGTATTTTTCAAAAATTCACTTTTACCAACTTTAATAGTGAACCCTTTTTAAATCCAATATTTTAAAATTTTATATATTCAATTTGACTAAATAAATTTATTATTTATAATGGGGACTTAATTTTTTTTTTCAATATAACACCCCAAGCTTCCACGGTACGCTTCTCTTTGAATAATACAGTAACGTGTGTTGTACGCAACTTCGAGTTCTAGCACAGACTACAACCAATCAAACTAGCCGTAATGAATAGTCATACCTACTTTTTAAAATTTTATAAATTTTATCTCTCAAAATGGACTTCATTTTTGTATTAGGAATATCAAATTTATCCTAGGGTGAAATTTAGGTACTTTTCGGATAACTTTTATATTTTGATGAATAGTGAAAATTAATAAATTTTAATTAAAAACAACTTTTTTAATCAGAATAATTATTAGTGATAAATTATAAATTTGAGTGGTTTTAAATTATATTTATAATACAGTTTTACCATTTAATACAATTTTGGTCATTGGACAAAATTTCACAATTAAACCGGACATAAAAAAGTGTCAATCTTTTGATAGTTATTATCTCTTAAAAACATACTTTTTCTTTTAACAATGGGAATTAATTTTAAATTAATTTCTACCACTTCTGTGGTTTGAATTTGGAAAAATGGATTCCATATTTGGAATCTGGATTTTCAAATTGTGTAAATAGGTAACTTTTATTTTTAGAACTTTTGAATAATTACTTCGGTAAATATTTTATTTACCATGGTTAAAGGGTAAATCCGGTAAATAAGGGTTAAAAAATAATATTATAATAATAACAAATTACCCTAAAACGTGTCCTAACCTTATTGGTTGATAAATTTCTTACCATGGGCATCTTTGGGTCGATTTTGGGACCCCATAGAGCCACTTGTAAGTGATAGGGACACTTTATTTTAATTAAGTTAAAATGAATACAAAAATGACACAAGCATATATCTTTTAGAAAAACAATTTTTACATAGGGTTATATATGTTGGATGTTAGACTATAAATATTAATTATAAAGATAAAAATATTTCATACATAATGGTATTTTATTTATAATTTTTAGACAATAAATAATTTAATTTATTTATGACACAATGATGATGCAGTAATTACCATAATAGTGAAAAATTAAAAAAACTGATATTATAAATACCCAAATAAATATAATTTGAGACTTTTTATGAATTAAAATAATTTTATAGGTTAATATGACATGTTAGTATTTATTTAAGGAACTTTTTTCGAAGTAATAACTCTGTTATGATTTTTACAAAAATAAATTATTGAATAGTGTCAAAATTGACATAAAAGAGTTTTTAAAACAAATATTATATTATTAATTGATATTAAATTTCAAAAAATATAAGGTTCGGCCAAGATACTTATATCATGATATGTGTATTATTAATGGACCACTTTGGGGTCTATTGGATGTATATAGTATGTTTATTAACCATATAATATAAAAATACAAAGAGACATTGTAAAAGTGAAACTAATTAACTAAGAGTTAATACTTAAAGATAAGGTTAATATAGTGACCAAAACCTGTCTAAATTATATTGGTTGAGTGATTTTAGACCCATAACCACCTTAAACTTTAAATAATCCACTTTTTAGCCATTAGAAACCGAATATGAATTTATTATAAAATAATATTTCTAGCTTTTCCAAAGGTGTCCGTCACCCCTCTTATAAAAGGGCACTCCCCATTCTCACTAATTAACACATTCAAAGCCTTTTGGTTCGGCCAAACCCTGCCCAAATACTCTCTCAAATTCTTTCAATTCATCCTACAGGCCTTCCTTTAGTCATAAATCCAACCTAAAGAGCCCTTTTGATCAAATCAAAAGAAAGAACCCGAAGAAGAGGTAATGATTTCACCACCCTTTTTCAAGTTCCTTTCTTCTTCCACTTCTTCTTTCTTTGTTGTTACCATTATAAAATAATAACTCCAGTATATTATATATACTTTTATGTTATTATAAACATGTTACAATCATATTTCAGTATTCTATCCATCCTTTGAATGACATGTCACCATACGTGCGTACGTACGACTTACCGTCTCCACGTTGTGGTGTAATTGTTATTCAAAAATTATTATTTGGATGGGTATAATAATGATGTGTAATTCATGTAAAAAATAAATATAACATGATAATTATTATGTATATATGTTATACCGTCCAATTATATATTATTTTAATATCAAAAGAATGATATTGTCGCTCGTACGTACGTACGGACTACCGTCTCCACGAACGCGATGAGATTCATTCTCCATCATATCCATTCAAGTATAATTATCATTTTATGATTTAAAAATAATGTTTAAGGACTTGATATCATTCTGTATATGAATAAGATACAACCTATCCATGACAACCACGTCTTAATTAACAAAACATATAAGATAAAATGAGTAAGTTAACACCAGAAACGACGATAATACTAAGATATTATTAACAAAGCAATGTTAAAAGATCATATATGATATCATATTAATGTATATGATTCTTGTATAATTTAATAACAATTATTTCATCATTATATAGGAGGTTAACCTACCCCCAACCAAGGAAAAATTCAAGGTAAGGGTTTATTTCACAATCTCTTCATTATTTGTGGTTTTTTATACGTAATAATCTACTAAGATCTCTTTATCATCCACATCCTTGTTTCTTAAAAAAAATTTTCAAAAAATTATTACTATTTTACAGAATATGAGTTAAATTCATTTATACCCTTTTTTTACTTTTTATAAGAGGTTTATAAAGGAATATTTCTGTCATTTTCCAAACAAGGTGCTTTTTAACTTTTTCAACAGAATTAAGGAAAGAATGTTTTTTTAACTTATACGGCGGGTGCGGATATTTTCCACCATTATAAAATAGTTGAAGCTTCCCTTAAAAGATTATAAGAATATTTTCAAAGTAAAAGTTTTATTTTATAATTATGTGACTCTTAAATGATTTCAAAATGAATATTTTAAGAATTTTTGAAAGGTACTCTTTATCAAGATCATAGTTTTAAATGTTTTAAAGATTTATCTTTATAAATATTTTTAATTAATGTCCATGGTTTCAAAATGATTTTAAGGATTTATTTATTTGGACATGAATGTTTTGGAATGATATTTCTTTTCAAAAGTTTCAAAGTGTTATGGGACACTTTGATTCAAAAATCTCTTTTAAATTACTTTATAAATGTGTAACTTTTCAATGATTTCGAGAAAAGAGATATTTCTATCAAATAGTTTTGATTTCATCTATGTCAACATCCTTTTATGGATTTTAATCTTATTTAAAGTTGATTTATTATTATAAAAAACTTTTGTATTGTATTGAATATTTTGTGATATGTTTTACTGTGGATGTGTTATTTTTATACCATTCATGGTTTATGGAGAAAGTATTGACAATTCATATGATTAGTTTTAATAGGAATGTTTATGTTATGTTTAAGCCTTTTCATATGGGAATGCATTGGACTTAGTAAGTGACGGGTGGAGCCCGCTATAGCTCCTTGATGCATCGGTAGGTCTCATGAGACAAACTAGTGTCTTGGCACAAGGCCTTGACAAAATCTTATTTTTAGTCTTGGCAGGAGGCCTTGGCTATGTGGTTATGATAATCGGGCATTATGCATTCCATCATTATGAAAGTGGTTATTGATATTGCATGTGATTATTCGATTAGTAGAATATCCATGTGAATAAGTAAATGGAATTATTTCATTTTATTTTTTCCATACTATATTGAAGTTTAAGTTTAAAAGGCTTTTGTTTTAGTTATACATTGCATTAAATGTTTATGCTTCTTTATGAAAGTTTCCATTGTATTGCTTACCATTACGAAGCATTTGAGATAACCCCTTTCTATGTTTTATTTTTTTCCCAGGATTCCAAGAAGTATATTGTGATTGATATGTAGGGTTAAGACAAGGAAATATGGAATTCATAAAGGATTATTTATGTTGTTTTGTATGTTATGAAGTGTAATGTAACATTCATGTATGTAATCTATTTTCCAAGACTGATAAACTGATCGGTCCTTTGGGACTTGATTCCTTGTAATCATGCCAATGTATTAAAATAATGCACCAACTCTGGGTAACTGGGGTCAGAGCGTTACATTTGGTATCAGAAGAAGTTTAGCAATAACCTTGGAAACTAGATTTAGATAAACTCTGATTAGAGCACATAACCCTAAGATAGACTTTGAGGATTAGTATAGAAGAACTTCCTAGAATTTTGGTATTGTAGAGATTTTGTGAGTTTTCCGAGCAATACATCCCTTTCTAGATACGAGCAGGTAGAGGCAGCTTTGGCACAGATGTTCCTAGGGGTAAAACTTGAAAACACCACTTTGAGCTAGACTCGAACAGGAACTGGTGCACGAAAACGGGCCTTGCTACACTCTTGGTTACGACACTCCTAGGGGATATGCTTAGGATAACTCTCATTTTCTTTACAAGTCATTAATAAAGGTTTATGAGTATATACTTCCTCAAAGAAAACATTTTCATGATTATGGATTATATCCATAAATAGTTCAATTTATGTTAAGTGTTTTATAAGTATGAAATTATGTATTTTGATTTATAAACTGATCTAGTTTATGAGATTGTTTAGAAATGGCGCCTAATAGAAGGAATGAGAACTCCAATAGTACGCATGATCCAAAGAGCAATGAGGATCATATCTTTCATGGTCTTAATCCATAATTTAGAAGGGAAATAGTCTCCCATGTATTATCATCATATGAAGAAATAGTATCATGTGTTGATAAGACAAGTAAAGAATTCTCAGAGTCCTATGGCTTTGAAGGGAAGCCAGAGAAGGAAAGGATGGTAGAGAGTAGGACAGATAAAAGGAAGAAGGTAAAGAAGGATTTTCCCATATGTGATAACTGTGGAAAGAATCACCTTGGAAAATGCTTGAAGGGAATGGGAGTATGTTATAAGTGTGGAGAAAAAGGACACAAAGTACGTGACTGCAAGGGTAAGAAAATGGTTTCAAATGTACAATGCTTCATTTGCAAGGAGTTTGGACACTACTTGAACCTATGTCCCAGTCATCAGAGTATGCCGCAAATTATTCTATTAGATAATAATCAAGTTATGATACTACCACAAATGAAGAGGAATGATTAGAGTTCTTATGTTGATTATGTCATTTGAGTGTTGTATCAAAAATATAATAATTATGGAGTATATAAGGATTGTAATGCAGTACTATTTCCTTAAGGACTTGAGATTGTGTGGAACAAAGAAAAGTGACACAATAGCAGGTTAAATTTTTGGAAAATATATGGTTGAGAGAATGATAAACCATAATATGGTTCTGATACCGAGGTAGTGATTTTATAATAATACATGATTGATTTGGATAAATTATATTGGATATTCTTGACTACCTTGAAACTAATTAATGATTTGTATATTCCATCATTGTTGGGGTTTACACTATTTTTGGATTGAAGGAGTATATCTATTATTCTTTAAGAAATAAGGGATCATGAATGTAATCAATAAGGTTTTATGGTAATTCAGGATGTTGCAGTGTTTTAAAAGAATACATGATGAAGTTGTTCACATGTTATTACGTGGAAAAAAGGATCTTCATTTTGTTTACCTTCCTTATAAATTTTGGACTAAAGTATTTTGGATAGTTCTAGTTTGGATTATTTTTGGATTGCCATAAAATGACAACCCGGAGGTCGGGCGGCAACCCGTCGCGTCCGGCAAGGCCGTGAGACTTGAACCCACAACCGAAGGGCGATAAGGGTGTATCACCTACCACTGGCCCACGTGATGTCCTGGATTAAATAATGTAGTTTTTTTAAAAGATCTGGTAGATGAATTATAAATTCATTTTTTGGAACCCTATACAAATAGGATAAATAGAATATATTTTATGTTCTATTATCTTTTAGAGTGAAAGATGAGTTTGTGGTAGAAATAAGTTAAAGGATGAAACTCTAATTATCAAGAATATATTTTTCTTCTTCTCTTATTCTATGAAGAAATTAATTCTTATACTTTATTTAAGGAATCCTAAAACCAAAAATGTGTTATCCTAATACCTTATGTTTTGTTGAACTGATGGCATTTTAAATCCTCATAGATTACTGAATTTAAGGACCTCAATTTTAAAATTGTTTAAGATTGATGACCTCAATCACCACCTATAAATATTTACGTTTTTCCTCTAATTATATGTCTCTAATTTCCACCAATGTTCTCCTAATAGATATCATCATTTGGTGGTGACCCTTTCATTTCTCTTTTCCAATTATTAAGACTAAATTTTATTAACCAAATTTTTGATGTGGGTTTTCCCACAAAGATATTTTCTATTTTCAACCTTTAGTTTGGAAGAAGAATATCAAATTGCGAGGACAAAATTTGTTGAAGGAGGGAATAATGTAACACCCAAAGATTTAATAGTATGTACTTCTTCAAAACAACTCAATAACTTTCACTACACGTAACGCCGAGTTCAAGCGCACCATGACTTACCAAACAAGCCATTCACAAGAGGTTATGAATAGTATTAACTAAAATTTGAACCATATATAATCATTATAATTTTAGAATCCATATTATGAGTTTCTTAGACATAATGTAAGAATAAATTCCTTTTTTTGGATAAAAGAAGTATTTTTCAAAAATGCACTTTTACCAACTTTAATAGTGAACCCTTTTTAAATCCAATATTTTAAACTTTTATATATTCAATTTGACTAAATAAATTTATTCTTTAGAATGGGGCATAAAAAAAATTTACAATGTAACACCCCAAGCTTCCACGGTACGCTTCTCTTTGAATAATACAGTAGCATGTGTTGTACGCAACTTCGAGTTCTAACACACACTACAACCAATCAAACTAGCCGTAATGAATAGTAATACCTAATTTTTAAAATTTTATAAATTTTATCTCTTAAAATGGACTTCATTTTTGGATTCATAATATTTAATTTATCGTAGGGTGAAATTTCGGTACTTTTCGGATAACTTTTATATTTTGATGAATAGTGAAAATTACTAAATTTTAATTAAAAAAACTTTTTTAATCAGAATAATTAGTAGTGATAAATTATGAATTTGAGTGGTTTTAAAGTATATTTAGAATATATTTTTACCATTTAATACAATGTTGGTCATTGGACAAAATTTCACAATTAAACCGGACATAAAAAAATGTCAATCTTTTGATAGTTATTATCTCTTAAAAACACTATTTTTGTTTTAACAACGGGAATTAATTTTAAATTAATTTCTGCCACATCTATGTTTTGAATTTGGAAAAATGGATTCCATATTTGGAATCATGATTTTCAAATTGTGTAAATAGGTAACTTTTATTTTTAGACATTTTGAATAATTACTTCAGTAAATATTTTATTTTCCATGGTTAAAGGGTAAATCTGGTAAATATGGGTTAAAAAATAATATTATAATAAAACAATTACCCTAAAACGTGTGCTAACCTTATTGGTTGATACATGTCCAACCATGATCATCTTTGGGTCGATTTTGGGACCCCATGGATCCACTTGTAAGTGATAGAGACACTTTATTTTAATTAAGTTAAAATGAATACAAAAATGACACAAGCATATATCTTTTAGCAGAAAATTTTTTACATAGGTTTATATATGTTGGATATTAGACTATAAATATTAATTATAAAGATAAAAATATTTCATACATAATGGTATTTTATTTATAATTTTTAGATAATAAATAATTTAATTTATTTATGACACAATGATGATGCAGTAATTACCATAATGGTGAAAAATTAAAATAATTGATATTATAAATACCCAAATAAATATAATTTGAGACTTTTTATGAATTAAACTAATTTTATAGGTTAATATGATATGTTAGGGTTGATTTAATTAACTTTTTTCTAAGTAATAATTCTGTTATGATTTTTACAAAAATAAATTATTGAATAGTGTCAAAATTGACATAAAAGAGTTTTTAAAACAAATATTATATTATTAATTGATATTAAATTCCTAAAAATATAAGGTTCGTCCAAGAGACTTATATCATGATAGGTGTATCATTAATGGACCACTTTGGGGTCTCTTGGATGTATATAGTAAGTTTATTAACCATATAATATAAAAATAAAAAGAGACATTGTAAAAGTGAAACTAATTAACTAAGAGTTAATACTTAAATATAAGGTTAATATAGTAACCCAAACCTGTATAAATTATATTGGTAGAGTGTTTTTAGACCCATAACCACCTTAAACTTTAAATAATACACTTTGGAGCCATTAGAAACCGAATATGAATTTATTATAAAATAATATTTCTAGCTTTTCCAAAGGTTCCCCTCACCCCTCTTATAAAAGGGCACTCCCCATTCTCACTAATTCACACATTAAAAGCCTTTTGGTTAGGCCAAACCCTGCCCAAATACTCTCGCAACTCCCCTCACTTCATCCTAGAGGCCTTAATTTAGTCATAAAGCCAACCTAAGGAGCCCTTTTGATCAAATCAAAAGGAAGAACCCGAAGAAGAGGTAATGATTTCACCACCCTTTTTCAAGTTCCTTTCTTCTTACACTTCTTCTTTCTTTGTTGTTAACATTATAAAATAATAACTACAGTATATTATATATACTTTGATGTTATTATAAACATGTTACAACCATATTTCAGTATTCTATCCATCCTTTGAATGACATGTCACCATACGTGCGTACGTACGGCTTACCGTCTCCACGTCGTGGTGTAATTGTTATTCAAAAATTATTATTTGGATGGGTATAATAATGATGTGTAATTCATGTAAATAATAAATATAACATGATAATTATTCTGTATACATGTTATACCATCCAATTATATATTATTTTAATATCAAAATAATGATATTGTCGCTCGTGCGTACGTACGGACTACCATCTCCACGAACGCGATGAGATTCATTCTCCATCGTATCCATTAAAGTATAATTATCATTTGATGATTTAAAAATAATTTTTAAGGACTTGATATAATTAAGGATATGAATAAGATACAAACTATCCATGAAAACCACGACTTACTTAACAAAACATATAAGATAAAATGAGTAAGTTAACACCCGAAACGATGATAATACTAAGATATTATTAACAAAGAAATGTTAAAAGATCATATATGATATCATATTAATGTATATGATTCTTGTATAATTTAATAAAAATTATTTCACCATTATATAGGAGGTTAACCTACCCCCAACCAAGGAAAAATTCAAGGTAAGGGTTTATTTCACAATCTCTTCATTATCTGAGGTTGTTTATACGTAATAATCTACTGGGATATCTTTATCATCCACAACCATGTTTTTTAAAAACGTTTTTCAAAACATTATTACTATTTTACAGAATATGGGTTAAAGTCATTTATACCCTTGTTTGACTTTTTATAAGAGTTTTATAAAGGAATATTTCCGTCGTTTTCCAAACAAGGTGCTTTTTGACCTTTTCGACAGAATTAAGGAAAGAATGTTTTTTTAACTTATACAGCGGGTGCGACTATTTTCTGCCATTATAAAATCATTGAAGCTTCCCTTACAATCTTATAAGAATATTTTCAAAGTAAAAGTTTTATTTTATAATTATGTGACTCTTAAATGATTTCAAAATGAATAATTTATGAATTTGTGAAAGGTACTCTTTATCAAGATCATAATTTTAAATGTTTTAAAGATTTATATTTCTAAATATTTTTAATTAATGTCCATGTTTTCAAAATTATTTTAAGGATTTATTTATATGAACATGAATATTTTGAAATGATATTTCTTTTCAAAAGTTTCAAAGTGGTATGGGACACTTTGATTCAAAAATCTCTTTTAAATTACTTCCTTTATAAATGTGTAACTTTTCAATGATTTTGAGAAAAGAGATATTTCTCTCAAATAGTTTTGATTTCATCTAGGTCAACATCCTTTGATGGATTTTAAGCTTATTTAAAGTTGATTTATTTTGATACAAAACTTTTGTATTGTATTGAAGGTTTTTTGATATGTTTTACTGTGGATGTGTTATTTTTATACCATTCATGGTTTATGGAGAAAGTATTGACATTTCATATGATTAGTTTTAATACGAATGTTTATGTTATGTTTAAAACTTTTCATATGAGAATGCATTGGACTTAGTAAGTGACGGGTGGAGCATGCTATAGCTCCTCTATGCATCGATAGGTCTCATGAGACAAACTAGTGTCTTGGCACAAGGCCTTGACAAAATCTTATTTTTAGTCTTGGCACGAGGCCTTGGATATGTGGTTATGATAGTCTGGAATTATTTATTCCATCATTATGAAAGTGGTTATTGATATTTCATGTGATTATTCTATTATTATAATATCCATGTAAATAAGTAAATGGAATTATTTCATTTTATTTTTTCCATACTATGTTGAAGTTTAAGTTTAAAAGGCTTTTGTTTTAGTTATAAATCGCCTTAAATGTTTATGCTTCTTTATGAAAGTTTCCGTTGTATTGCTTAACCTTACGAAACGTTTGAGCTCACCCCTTTCTATGTTTTATTTTTTTCCCAGGATTCCAAGAAGTATATTGTGATTGATATTCAGGGTTAAGACAAGGGAAAAATGGCATTCATAAAGGATTATTTATGTTGTTTTGTATGTTATGAAGTGTAATGTAACATTCATGTATGTAATCTATTTTACAAGACTGCTAAACTGATCAGTCCTTTGGGACCTGATTCCTTGTAATCATGCCAATGTATTAAAATAATGCACTGACTCTGGGTAACTGGGGTCGGGGCGTTACAAAAGGGAGATCATAATTAGATTTTGGGAACTCATATAGAATTTAAGATGAGGATCTGGGATGCCACATCAACCTTCATGGAGTTATTCATAAGATTCCACATGGATCATAATATTAATGATATTTAAATCAAGAAAAATGATGAAGATATGTATTTCATAGATATTTTAGGACAATGAAAAAGAATTGAGACTATAGGAGAAAAATTATGAAGATATTAAAAATGTAAGGATCTCTGAGGTTCGACCACCTGAGAGAGGAGGGAACAAAAAATCATTAAAAGTTTAATGAACCCAACTCTTGTATTCTGAAGACAGTTTCTACTTTATTATATTGGCATAAGATATAAGGAATCATATCCCAAATGATGGAATATTTTAGTAGTATTGATAAACTAGATATATACATGATTCCCATATTACATTTTAATATACAAATTCCAACATGATTTTTTCTGTAGAATATCATTATTCCCTCTAGTATATCTTTTCATACCCTTCTTAGTACATTTCCTGGATTCCTGGGAAAGGAAACAAAATAAGGGTGAGATAAAATGCTTAATAAGGGTTAAGTACAACCAAAGATATCATGAATCAATAAACATAATCAATATGGAAAGGTAAATGACCAAACTCACATTCCATTTAAATAATATAACTAGAATAATCAATATGGTAAGGTAAATAACTACAAATTCATGCCATTTAATCAATAACATAACTATCATAATTGGATAAAGCATAATCAATATGACAAGGTAAATAACTGAAAACACATTCTATTTGATCAATAAATTGCGAATTAAATGTATCCAGATATTATATCATTGTGAAAATATCATAGAAAATAATAACTCAATTATCAATAAAGGAAATGATTAATTATTGGACATCATGATCTTAGGCACATGATACCTCTACTTTAAGACCTTTCATAAGACATTTTAAAACTGATGGGTTGGCATACACCAAAAACCCATTTAACTAAGGATATCCAACTAATTCATCTAATGAGACTACTGATGCATCAAGGGGATATCTATAATTAGGAACCATCCATATATTTATGTCCAAATCATTTCCCATATATTTAATATCAATTTAAATCATGAACAATATGAATTATCATCAAAAATCTATATTGATTAGAGATTATAGATTTATCAATATTTCCAGAGTCACTCAAATAAATTTCAATGTAAAAAAATATATAAAAATGATATATGGATTAATCAATAAGTATATCCATGATAAATAATATGGATATTTATGGGAAATTTAATTTCCAATGATCATAAGAAATTAGATATTTTAAATGAAATTTAATGACTACAAAAGAGATTCAAGAAAGTGAAGGTCAATAATTTACTTGGTCAAAATAATCATAAAACATAAAAATAAATAATAATAATGGTTTCAATATAACATATATTTAATTTAATATAAGTAAAATAAAGTACTATTGTCATTGATGAATATAAATACCATAATAATATTTTTTAAATTTTTTTTTGAGGAAAATATTTTTTTAAACTTGAAAATATTTTTAAAATTAAAAGTTCATAAAATATTTTGAAAATAAATTTCCTCAAAAATAACCTTTGAAACTTATAATTTAATCTTTAAAACATTGAGTGGTCATGACGGCTAGAAATTCTATTCATGCCGTATACTTTAAAACAAAGATTACTTTCACTTTTTTGATAAAATCTAATGGACACATGTTTGGAAAATGACATGAAGATTTATTTAATTTTTTTTGAAAATTAAAAAATTGGTAAAAATTTATTTAATAAATAATTTTTATAATGAAAAAAAAATTGATTTTTTTAGAAAATATTGTTTTGGATAAAAAATATTTTGATTGAAAAGAGAAATGTAGTCATATTTTATTAAAACATTTTGTCAAGAATTTTAATTACCAAAGAGTGGAAAAAATGGTAACATTACTTTAAAAAATCATGAATAACTGGAGGATAAGAAATATTGAATTTTTTTATTATAAAATGGTCAAATAATTTCCTTTAATGAAAATTCAAGCATAAAAAATCATGATTAAAATGTGACTGTGAAATAAACCGTCAAAAAGATCATAACATTGAAGTGATAATAAATCAATGAATCAATTATGTGAAAAAAATTAAAATCCACATAAATCAATTGTAAATAAAAAATAATATAACCAGAAGTCATTACACACATAATCTTAGAATATCAAAGCCAATAAAGAAGTAATATAACCCAATGAAAAGAAATTGACTTATGGACTTTTTACCACTTGGTAATATTCAATTAAAAATACCTTTGGGTAAAATAATTCAAATTCAAAATTAAAATACCATGAATTATTAAGGAATCATGATATTAAATTTAAAATGGGTAGTATATACACTATATAAAATAAATTAGGTGCATAATATTACAAGATGCCTCAATAAAATGAAATTGAGACGAAATACCTTAACTCACACTTACTTTTGGTTAAACATGAATTAAACTCCAATATAATGGTTTTAATCATGCTATTAATTTCTAATAGAAATATATTAATATTTTTCATATCATATATTATCCTCCTATAACATTTTACAACATGTTTTTTTAATAATATTTCATTATTTTTATTGTTTTGGGTGTTAATTTTCTTATTTTCTCATGCATGTTTTTTCATAAAATTTATGGTTCTTGGGTATAGAATATAGATATATAATATACAGAATTATATTAATTTTATAAATATCATATTTAATCCTTATATACATTTTTATCATCATTATTTAAGGCTGGACATGTTAAATGAATTGCATCGCCTTGTGGAGACGGTAGTCCGTACGTACGTATGAGCGACAATATAATTCTATTAATGAATGAAAGGATAACTAATTGGGTGATATATTAATCTTATATAATTAATATAATTTAATATATATCACATATATTCATTAAATTTATCCTTATTACTTTATATGTAAATCATAAGTGAAAAATAAATCACATCGCTTTGTGAGGCTCTAGTCCTCCATACACATGAGTGACATTATCATATTTTAAATGGAATATAAAGTAAGTAGGTATATGTGATATTATAATTCAATAAGTATAATAATTTTATAAATATAATATAAATGAGTTAAATCCATCATTATATTCATCCTTTAAAGGTCGCGATGGAAAATGAATTACATCGGTTCATGAGTCGGTAATCCACTGTATAAATGATCAATGGTTTCGTTTCCCATTTAATGGAAGATGAGATGAATATAGGTTATGAAATTAACATAATAAAATATCAGTATATTTAAGATTATGGTGTTATTATATCATCATGACTAAATAATATTTTAGGGAGGTGGAAGAATAAATAATATGAAATTGCTCATTTAAGAACATTACCTCTTCTTCGAGGAAATTCTTTTGGTTTTCACCAAAATAATCCATAGGATGGATTTATGATGAAAAATGGATCTATAATGGTTTTATAAGAGTAATTAAGTTATTTGGGGAGGTATTTTATAAACCAAATATATTTTTAATTTTTAATAGGTGAGGATAGTGGGTGGCCTTTTATAAGTGGGGGAGATGACCCGCATGGATTTTTTGGAAAATATTCAATTACAACTACATTTATATCATTTAGAAAGCCTAAAAGGGGTCATTCTTGACCCTTATAGGTTATAATGTCTAAATATGTACAGATAATTGGTTTTGGATAATTTTTCAGGACATTTTTATCCCTTATATTCTTATTTTAATTCCTCAGTAAATTAGTTTTTACCTTATTCGTGGTAATTAATTTTTACTTCTTTTACTATTCATAATGGTAAAAAATTAAGTTGAAATTATTATAAAATATAAATTTTTATGATTAAAAATATTTAATCCATTTTTAAAAATTTAATTCACATAAGTTTTAGAATTCAATTTAAAATTATACCCACAGGCGTGATGAAAAATCAGGTTTCCCAAGAGAAAATTTTCATAAGTATAAAAGGTTTTAATATCAAAATTCAATAAAAAATTGAATAAAATAACATAAATTAGTTAAATTTTAATATAATTGAACTAGTTTTACTTTAAAACAAATTTAAAATATAAATTAACATCGTAAATTATTTAAATGACAAGACAATTTCTCATAAAAATCGGTATTTTTCACTACTCATCAAAAAATGAAACTTTTCAAAAAAATATAAAAATATAAAAATAAGATAATTTTGATATTTTTTTTATAAAATGTATTTTTTTTCAAATAATTTTTCTATAATTATTAAAAATTAACTTTAAATTATGTGCGCAAAGTGTGATTAAACCGTCTTATAGAAAAAATATATTTTTTCAGAAAATTTTTCTTTTAAATGATTATTATTTTATTTATAATCAATAGATAATCATAATTTCCATAATTTATTTATTAATATTAATACCTAATTATTTAATGGAAATTTTATAATGGTATACTATATTATGGTTCATTTAGACCATGGGTTGTGTGTTCCGTAAGCTATCAACGATATTAAGTTTAAAGAAATGTATTTTGTGGATTTTTTAAGTTGAGTGTTTCATGTTGTATATTATATATAATTTTTTTTATTATCTTATAATTTATGGGTGATACATTCTCCAAAACTTAAATAAATTGCATCCTCTCAATTTTACCTTGTGCTAAAAAATTAAGGGCTTGATAGTTGATAATTCTTTTATTAAAAACCCAAATTGTAAAAAGGGTATATAAAACACCCTCTTAATAAGAGAGAAAGGGAAGTATAAAGGTCGTATAGAATAAAACATAAATAGGTTTCTAAGTAAGATAATATTGGTGGAAAGTGAATATATTGACATATAAGAAAAACATAAATAATTATAGAGAGTGATAAATGTCATCGATCATAAGATAGTGAATGATTAATGGAAAGTTAAAGAATTCAAAAACATAAATCTATGATGATTTAAAAGAAAATCTGATTCATAGAATATGAATGTAATAATATATCATTTTTGTTTCAATATCCTTTTCCAAAATTTGATTAATTATTTTACTTTTTAATAATATAAGGAAATATAGTTACTTGATATATTTCTATTTTATAAGTATAATTTAATCCTTTGGTTGTACTTTGATCAATTTCCAATTCATCACTTACTCTAAGAAATGAATATCTAAAAATGAAATTTTTATGCCTTAAGCACTAAAATTCACTTTTAACAGATCGTAAGATCTATAAAAAAGTGACATGTATTTCCCTCTATCACTAAATATTTTCAAAAACCAATATGGTTAAGACAAGTTATCCAATATTAAACATTAATATACAAACCTCAACAATAACATCATTTTTACATCATTAATATTTATTAATTAAATAATTTAACTAAAAAACAATGACATATTAACCAAGACATCATGTAGGTCTGTGATAGGTGATAAACCCTTATCATCCTTTGATTTTGGGTTCAAGTTTCACGATATTCTCCATATGCAATGAGTTATACTTTTTCCAAAATTATATTAATATAATTCCTATAACTTTCCTAAAATGTGATGATCCATAATTACTACAACATAAAGGATAAGATAAAACTTAAAGGTTACTAATAAATTTAATCTTAATTCAAAAATGTAAAAGTATTCTTCCTCAAATAACTTTTTTATATACCATACCAATGGGTTGTATTCCCATAAATGTTTTCCAAAATTATCCTTAATCATTAAATATTCCTACCACACACAATTTCAAAAGGGGTGTTTAGAAATTTAAACTTATGATGAACCTTAAACTCATAAAACCATGATGGTGTTCATAAATCATAAGTTAATGAATACATATATGATTATAAAATTTAACACAATCCTCAAATGTTTAACGATTATTATAACCAAAATACCATTGGTAAAAATAATTCTATAATTTAGTTCCTTATCCCCAATACATAAATACTTTAACCATTTTATTTCAAGATAGGTCCTTCCTTGGTGTGGGGGTTAACCTTTAGAATATAGAATTGACATGGATAATTACTAGGTTATCCACATTTAAGACAATGAACTACAAATTAATCCCTAGGATGATATTTATTTACTTACATCATACTCTTCATTTTTCATCTATAATTTATGGATTTATGCCCTAATTTTATACACATAAAACCTTTTATCATTCCATCGAGACACTTTCTTGGGTGTCTCTTTCCACATTTCTGACATGAATGAAATCAAGCCTTATTTCCTCCAAGGTCTCTATCATTCAAGATCTTAGAGAACTAAATCCTTATATTCTTTGGTGAGTTTGGGAGTTGTTTAAGGTATAGGTTTTTAATCATATTTCTGGATAGCAGATTAAAAATAATCAAAATATCTTTCACTACTATCATCATACCATTTGGTTTCTTATAGTCAGTATATTGTCCTTTATATTCAATGTTAACACAATTCCTTTGGGTTCTATCCGTTGACTAAAATCAACAAGCATAGTGTGAGCAATAATAAGCATACTGGGAAACCACATAATCATAAATAAATTTTTATAGGATGTCTAAATCATGACACCATATTTTCAATCCAAGACACCTTATGTTTAAATTAGGCCATCTATTTTCATCATCTATTCAAACCCTTAATTATAGTTTTTAATGAAAATGTGAATTATCTTAATAATATCCCTAGAGAGTGTCAAACCAGGAACGTAATAAGGCATGTTTTCATGCACTAGGTGATGATTGAGTAAAACCCAATGTACCCTTTTCAAAGTCATTACTCCTAGGTAGAACTATTCCAGAACCAAATCCACTTATAGTGTGTAGATAGTGATACATTTCTTGGAAAAACCATATATTCTCTTACTTAAAAAAACTTTATTATGGTCTTATATAATTATCCTCAAAGTTTATAATAGGGCTATGTTCCCTAATATTTGTTTTTCTAAATCTAAATTCCCTGTTTCTACTAAAATTTTTCTGATACCAACTACAATGACCTTGACTACAGTAACCCAGAGCCAGTGCATACTTTATTACATTGGCATAAGATATAAGGAATCGAATCCTGAAGGACCGAATAGTTTAGTAGTCTTGTTAAACTATATACAAACAAGATTCACATATTATATTTGAATACAAAAATTACAACATAATTTTTTTGAGAATATAATTATTCCCTATATCATATATTTTAAAATCATTCTTAGTAAACTTCTTAGATTATTGGGAAAGGAAACAAAATAAAGGTGAGTGAAAATACTTAGTAAGGGTTAAGTACAATGGAATCTATCATGATTCAATAATCATAATCAACATGGAAAGGTAAATAAATTAATACACATGCAATATAAATAATTTGATTTGCATAATCAATATGGTAGGGAAAATAACTGAAAATAGATTCCATTTAATCAATAACATGACTATCATAATTGGATAAGGCATAATCAATATGGAAAGGTAAATAACTAAAAAACACCCCATTTAATTAATAAATTGATAATGAAATGAATATATAGATAATACCATTGAGAAAATCTCATGGATAATAATAAATGAATTCTCAATGAAGGAAATGATTAATCATTGGACATCATGATCTTGAGAACACAATACCTCTACTGTGAAGAAATTTTATGAGATAGTTTAAAACTGATGGGTAAGTATACACTAGAAACCCATTTAACTAAGGCTATCTAAATGATTCATCTCATAAGACTACTAATGCATCAGTGGTATATCTATAAATAGGACCCATGTAACGTCCTGACCCTAGTTACCCAGAGTCGGTGAATTATTACATAACATTTTCATGATCACAAAAGATCAAGTCTCGAAAGACCAATTAGTTTAGTAGCCTTAGAAGTACTAGATACATTCATAAAGTTTATATTACATCATAAAATGGAAAACCACAACAATATTGTTTCCATGGAAAACACTGAGATCCCATAGACTATCCCTTCAAGTCAGTCATAATATACTTCTTCACATCCTGGAAAAAATGAAACATAGAAATGGGTGAGCTTAGATGCTCAGTAAGGATAACAATATAGTGGAATCTTTCATAAATAATCATAAACATTTAAAGCAATGTATAAAACTAAAAAAAATCCTTTTCAAAATAAACTTCATCATAATATGGCAAATATAAATCAAAATAATTTCATTTACTTACTCACATGGATATTCTACTAGTAGAATAATCACATGCAATATCAATATCCACTTTCATAATGATAGAATGCATAATGCCAAAATTTCATAACCACATAGTCAAGGCCTTGTGCCAAGACTACAAATAAGATTTTGTCAAGGACTTGTGCCAAGACACTAGTTTGTCTCATGAGACCTACTGATGCATCAAGGAGCTATAGCGAGCTCCACCAGTCACTTACTAAGTCCAATGCATTCCCCATATGAAAAGGTTTAAACATAACATAAACATTCATATTAAAACTGGAATACAAAATGTCAATAAATTATCCATAAAACATGAATGGTATGAAATAACACATCCATAGTCAAACATATCACAAAACCTTCAATACAATATGGAAGTTTTGTATCATAATAAATCAACTTCAAACAAACTTAAAATCCATCAAAGGATGTTTATAAAGATGAAATCAAAACCTTTTTAGAAAATATCACTTTCTATTTTGAAATCATTTAAAGGTCACGTAATTATAAAACAAAACATTTATATTTGAAAATATTCTCATAAGATTGTAAGGGAAGCTTCGATGATGTTATAACTGCGGAAAATATCCGCACCCACTATATAAGTTAAAAAAACATTATTACCTTAATTTTGTGGAAAATGTCATAAAGTACCCTGTTTGGAAAACGATGGAACGATTCCTTTAAAAACATTTTATAAAAACTAAAACAAGGGTATAAATTATTTTAACCCATAGTCTAGTAAATAGTAAAAATGTTTTGGAATACATTTTTAAGAAAGATGGATGTGGATGATAAAGAGGTCCCAGTAGATACTTACGTAAAAACAACCTCAGATAATAAAGAGATTATAAAATTAACACTTACCTTGTGCTTTTCCTTAGTCGAGGGTAGGATAACCTCCTGTATAATGGTGAAATAATTGTTATTAAATTATACAAGAATCATATACATTAATATGATATCATATATGATCTTTTAATATTGATTTGTTAATAATATTTTAGTATTATCATCATTTCGGGTGTTAATTGATTCGTTTTCATTTATATGATTTGTTACGTAAGTAATGTTTGTTATGAATAGGATGTATCTTATTCATATTAATAATTATATTAGGTATTTAAATATTTTTTTTAATTATCTAATGAAAATTAGTCTTGAATGGATACGATGGGGAATGAATCTCATCGCGTTCGTGGAGGCGGTAATCCGTACGTACGCACGAGCGGCAATATCATTATTTTGATATTAAAATAACATATAATTGGATGGTATATCATATATACAGAATCATTATCATGTTATATTTATTATTTAAATAAATTACACATCATTATTATTCCAATCCAAATAATAATGTATTGAATAACAATTACACCACGACGTGGAGACGGTAAGCCGTACGTACACACGTATGGTGACATGTCATTCAAAGGATGGATAGAATAATGAATATGGTTATAACATATTTATAATAACATCACATTATATAGAAGATACTGGATTTATTATTTAATAATGGAAATAACAAAGAAAAAGGAAGTGGAAGAAGAAAGGAACTTGAAAGAGGTGATGAAATATTTACCTCTTCTTCAGGTTCTTCATTTTTTTTCGATCAAAAGGGCTCCTTAGGTTGGATTTATGACTAGATTAAGGCCTATAGTATGAAAGGAGGAAAGTTGGGAGGATATTCGGGCATGGTTTGGCCGAGCCAAATGGCTTTGAAGGTGTTAATTAGAGAGAAGGGGGAGTGCCCTTTTATAAGAGGGGTGATGGGCACCTTAGGAAAAACTAGAAATATTATTTTATAATAAAATAATTTTCGGTATCTAATGGATCAAAAATGAATTATTTAAAGGATAATGTGGGTATGAGTAGAAAACCACTCAACCAAAAGGTTTTATATAGTTTTGGGTCACTATATTAACTTTATCTTTTAGATTTAACTCTTAGTTAAATAGTTTGATATTTATGACGTCTCTTTGTATTTTTATAGTATATGGTTAATAAACTTACCATAAACTTCCAAGAGAACCTAAATTGGTTCATTAATGACATATATAATATTATTTAAGACCTTTGGTAGAACCTTATATTTTTGGAAATAGAATATCAATTAATAATATAATATTTGTTTTAAAAACTCTTTTATGTCAATTTTGACACTATTTGCTATTTTATTTTTGTTAAATTCCTAACATAATTATTACTTCAAAAAAAATTCATTTAATAAATACTAACATGTCACATTAACTTATAAAATTAGTGTATTCCATCAAAAATTTCAAATTATATTTATTTTAACATCTATAATACCATTTATTTGATTCTTTCATTAATAAGGAAAATACTGCATCATCATTGTGTCATAAATAAATATATTTATTTTATGTCTAAAAATTATAAATAAAATATAATGTGATAGGAAATATTTTTATATTTCTAATTACTACTTGTATTCAAATATATAAATTATATAATCACATATAATAATTGTTTTACTAAAAGATAGTTTCTTTTGTTATTTTTGTCTCTACATTAAATTATTTAATATATAATGTCATTATCACTTCCAAGTTGCTCCATGGGGTCCCAAAATAGACCCAAGGATGCCCATGATTGGAAATTTATCATAAAATAGGGTTAGGACACGTGTTAGGGTAATTTAATATTATTATAATATTATGTTTTTAACCTTATTTACTGGATTTATCCTTTTAACCACGGTAAATAAAATATTTACTGAAATAAATATTCCTAATGTATAAAAATAAAAGTTACCTATTTATACAATTTATACCTCCTGATTCCAAATATAGAATCCATTTTTCTAAATTCAGAACACATAAGTGCTAGAAATTAATTTAACATTAATTCCTGTTCTCAAAACAAAAAGCGTGTTTTTAAGAAATAATAACTATCAAAATATTGACACTTGCTTATGTCTAGTTTAAATGTGAAATTATGTCCAATGAACAATATTGGATTAAATGATAAAAATATAATCTAATTATACTTTAAAACCACTCAATATTATAATTTAGCACTATAAATTATTTTGATTAAAAAAGTTTTTTTAAATTAAAATTTAGTATTTTTCACTATTCATCAAAAACTGATTGTTTTCAGAAAAATACCAAAATTGAACCCTAAGATAATTTATATATACCTAATCCAAAAATAAAGTCTATTTTGAAAGATAAAATTTATAAAATTTAAAAAAGTGGGTATTTATATTCATAACAGCTAGTTTGATTGGTTATGGTGTGTTAGAACTCGAAATTACGTACAACACATGCTATTGTATTATTCAAAGAGAAGCGTACTGTGGAATATTGGTGTGTTACATTCCCCCCTATTTAAAATAATACTGTCCTTGAAATTTCTATAGTTTTATTGTGTAAAAATACTTGGGTGGTTCTTCATCATAAGTTCCTCGGGTTCCCACGTTGCCTCTTCCATCTTATGGTTTCTCCTTGGAACTTTTACCATACGAGTCATCCGGTTTCTTAGAACATGTTCTATTGTATCAAGAACCTTGATAGGATCTTCACAATAAGATAGATCAATTTCCATCTCTAATTCCTCATAGGTGAGTACATGCATTGGGTCAAGCATGTATTTTCTCAATAGTGATACATGGAACACACTGTGAACTTTGGAGAGACTTGACAGCATTTCCAAATGGTAAGCTACAACCCCAATTAGTTCTAGAATTTTGAAAGGTCTGATGTACCTGGGAATCAATTTTCCATTCTTACCAAATCGTATAACACCCTTCAATGGAAATACCTTCAAGAAAACATGATCTCCTACCTGAAATTCCAAATCTTTCCTTCGATTATCGGCATAGCTCTTTTGCCTACTTTGGGCTGCTTTGATGTGGGTTTAGATTACCTTCACCTTTTCCATCGTTTCCTCCACAAGTTTTAGGCTATGAGTTTTCCTTCACCAACATCATCCCAATAGGTTGGTGTGAGACATATCTTTCTGTATAATGCTTTATATGGTTCCATCTGAATACTTGAATGGAAGCTATTATTATAGGAAAATTCTACAAGAGGTAAATATTGATCCCACATACCTTCAAAGTAAAGTTACCATTATCTCTACATGTCTTATAAGGTTTGAATAGTCCATTCTTATTGTCCATCAGTTTGGGGGTGGTAGGCAGTGCTCAAACGAAGTTCAATATCCAAAGCTTTCTGAAGAATTTTCCATAATCTTGATGTAAAACGGGGATCACGATCAGAAAAAATCGATATGGGTACTCCATGAAGTCTCACAACTTCATTAATATATTGTCTTACTAGACGTTCAAGTGGTAAATCTTCTTGTTGGAACCAGGTTCTTCAAAGCATGATTTGGTGTATGGTTTGTGTTTGTTGTCAATCCTTAGTGGAAGTTCAGGGTGTGAACCAAAAAAGCGATCATACCGTTCAGGAAGAAAACAATAGTGAAGGTGGCGCTGTTTCCCAGTGTTTGCCAAATTTTTGGGCCTGAAAATCCGTATATAAAGTAAAGTGTTTTTGGCAAAGATACTTGCGCGCCGAGCTCTTGGAGGATGAAAGACTTGCACGCCATATGTTTTTGAGGATCAGAACATCACAATTTGGCTAAGGAAAGAAGGTCGCGCAAGTGTTGGTTGGGTCGCGCAAGTAACTTGCGCGACAGAGGATCTGGAGACAGGACTTGCGCGCCGTCGAGGGACTTGCGCGCCGCCGCGCAGGGGGTCCAGTTTGCCTATAAATACTGGACCACCCCTCATCATTTCTAACGGAGTTCAAGGGCGAGAGATTGTTCGAGCTCTCGCCGCGCAGGTGGTTGAGTCGCGCAGGTGGTTGTTTTGTCGCGCAAGTAGAGCTTGCGCGCCGGTGTTTGGCTGTTCTCCCAAGGCAGTTTGGAAGAGAAAGGAAGTGGATCGCGCAAGTATTTAGTTCAAGAAGGCAGTGTCGCGCAGGTGATTCAGTGACACTTGCGCGCCAGTTTAGTCTTGCGCGCCTGAGACTTGCGCGCCGTTGGGAGACTTGCGCGCCGGGCTTGAAAAGGAGACCTAGACACTATTGAAGCACGCCTGCCTTGCTGGAGCTGCACGAAAGCCGATAAACTACTCGGTTCATTCGAGGAAAAGTGATATTCTTCTTCTGGTGAGAATCGGACTTCAATAGAGCATCTACATTCAACAAAGGATGCACTCTTATGCAAATGAAGAAGAGACCTACACGTCTATAAACTGAGTGGGACTTCACCAACGGCAGTGAGCCAGGGGGAGTCAACGGGAGTGACCCGAGGGACGCAGTGAGCTATCCCTGAACTATTGTAAAGGCAGTGAGCCTGGGACAGAGTGTCTGTACCCGAACTTTTGTATCCGCGGCTAGTGAAGCATAGTGGATTTAGGTACGACCGACAACCTGTCGGCGTATGCTCCTTGGACGTAGCCCTTAGTGGTGAACCAAGTAAAAATGACTGTGTCTTCTCTGTGCATGTGAATGTTTTCATTTTGATCGTAATCATCATACAGGTTCAACAAGTTCCTACCAACGTGGGAACAAGATCCAACAAATTAAAAGAAAAAGTGGTCACCCTGATTCACCCCTCCCCTCTCAGGGTGTCCCGGGGTCCTTCAAGTGGTATCAGAGGGTAAAGGTTGCTGGTGTTGAATCTGACCTTCTTCATCATGGAAAACGCCGTCAATGTCAGGGGAGTCCCTCACTTCGATGGAAGCAATTTCCAGATCTGGAAGAACAGAATGAGATCTCATCTAAGATCTCTTGGAATGGAAGTTCTTTTTTCTACTATGCAAGGAATACATGTCACTGATCCAACAGGTCTGGCTATGACTAAAACAGACAGGAAACTTCTTGATGCAGATGCTAAAGCACAGAATGCTCTCACTGCTGCCCTTTCTGATCAGATTTACCTGAAGGTGATGAATTGCACCTCAGCAAAATCTATGTGGGATAAACTTGAGAATATTTATGAAGGTGATAGCAAAGTGAAGGAGGCGAAACTACAAGTGCTACACAATCGGTTTGATGATCTGAAGATGCATCCAGACGAGAATGCAGACTCTTTCTTCAATCGAATTACTGAAGTGGTTGGAGCAATTCGGGGTCTAGGCGAAGAAATCAAAGACATTGATATTGTAAAGAAAATATTAAGAAGACTTCCACCTCTATATAATGCGAAGGTGTCAGCTCTTGAGGAAAGAGATCTTTCCAAACTTTCTTTAGATGACTTACTGAGCAGTTTGGTAGCATATGAAATGAGAGTCAAACCAGAAGATGCTACGACTCAGGTGAGCAAGGAAATGGCATTCAAGGCCATGGATAAATTGAAAATCTCAAAGGATAGTAGCGGTGATGATGACGAAGAGAAAGAAATTATTTCTCTCATTGTAAAGAAGTTCCAAAAGGGGAAAGGGAAATTCAAAGGGAAGTTACCTCTCGCATGCTTCCGTTGTGGAAAAGTTGGGCATATTGCCTCTCAGTGCTTGAAGAATATCAATGATGATGACAGTGAAGATGAAAACTTCAAGAAGCCTCAAAGAAGGTTCTTCAAAAAGGGAGACTTCAAATCTGGTAAGAAAATGAAAAGGAAGAGTTTTGTCTGTGAAGAGGAAGAAGATGACAATGAATTCTGTGATGAAGAAGAACCAGAATTCAAAACTGGGAACCATGCTTCTATGATGGCCACTGTTGAAAAGTCAGAAGATACTGATGGTGAAAAACAACTGAGAACTTGTGTAGATCCTGAGGTGCAACTTAAGGATGCAGTTAGTAAGCTTAAGATTAAATGTAAGAGCTGCAATAAGTGGAAATCAATTGTAGAAGAATCAACTGAATATGTTGATCAACTTGAAGCTGAAATTGAACGACTGGAAGAATTTGTGAAGGTACAGTCTAAAATAATTGAAAGCAATGATGATGCAGTTGATCTGAAGCTGAGAATTGAAGAGCAAGCAAAGGTCATTAATGACCTCACATCCAGACTGGATGAAAAATCCAAGACTGTTGAGGGTCTTGAGGAGGAAGTAGTTACTCTGAGGAGTAAAATGGAGACAGAATTAGTTCCAAAAGAATCGAGGAAGAAAATACAGTTCGGAAGATTCTCAGATGCAGAATTACTTGCAAGAGCCAAGTGTGGTTCAGATGGGGTTGGAAAAGTCTTGAGTGATCAAAGACCTGCTTGCATGGGAAAGAGTGGAATTGGCTGTGAGGCTGAGTCATCAACTGCTGGAAGTGCAAAGATCCAAAAGAAAGATAAGATGAAAGTTGAACATGTTGAAATGTTACCTAGAGTGCTGAAAAAGGAACCCTCAATCCAAACTAAAAGGAGACCTGAAAATTATCCTCAAACTTTCAAAAATGACAGACAGTCTTACTATTCTCCCAAGGAAGAAGCTATAAGGAAAAATTCAAGTGAGAAGACATTTCTTCTCATGAAGTGTCAGTTCTGTGGCTATCTGGGCCATACCATGTCCTATTGTGAAGAGGCAAGAAGCTATCTGAATGGAGAAGATATAGATGCTCAACAAAGGAGAACAATTTCATATCCTAATTCTTATAGAAGAAATAATTTCTATGGATATTGTTTTCATTGTTCTAACTTTGGTCATAAGGCCATTAATTGCAGGCAGAGAAGGGACATTGACACCTCGTACAGAAGTTCCAGACATGTCAAGTCTCGTCAGCAAGACGATGTTTCTCTTTCAAACAGGTTCTCACCTCTTAAAGAAGACTTTGACTATGGAGAACCTGGGTTTGCGGAAGAGATAGTTGAAAGGCCATCAGTTCTATATACTCAATCTAATGTCTCATGGAAGGAAAGGAGGAAGATTGAGAAATCAAACCTTGCAGAGGTAGCTCTCAAAGCCACAAAGAACAACAGTACCTGGATTCTAGATAGCGGTTGCTCATCTCATATGACAGGTAATGCCGGTCTACTTACAAATATCATAAAGAATGTTGATGGTACAGTAAGATTTGGTAATGATGGGGCTCTGAAAATCAAAGGGAGTGGAAGTACCAAATTAGCTAATGGAGAACTAAAGAAGACTGAAGTCCTTTACGTAGATGGCCTACGTCATAATCTCCTCAGCGTGAGTCAACTCTGTGACTCGGGACTTGTTGTTACTTTTAATCAGAAAGGCTGCACTATCAAGGGAAAAACTGGCAATTCTCTCATGAAGGGATGCAGAACAGAAGGAAACTTGTATCAGGTTGATAGTGAAGAGAATGTATGTTACATGACTGTTGAAGAAGAAAACAATCTGTGGCATCGGAGATTGGGACACATCAATCAACAAGACATGGAGAAAATATCAAAATTGAGAATTTTCATGGACATTCCCAACCTGAAGCGTGAGCGTGAAAAATCCTGTGATGCTTGTATTCGTGGGAAGCTGGTCTGCAGTTCATATCGGCCAAAGAAGAAAAAGGCATCTCACCTTCTTGATCTGATTCATACAGATGTTTGTGGTCCAATAAATGTTGCCGGAACTCATGGAGAAAGGTACTTTGTCCTTTTCATAGATGATTACAGTCGAATGGCATGTGTGATGGTCATTCACCGGAAACGACAGGTCCTTGACTGCATGAAAACATATCGGCGAATCGCCGAGAATGATACTGGACGAACAATCAAAGTGCTGCGATCTGACAATGGAGGAGAATACACGTCCGTTGAATTTGAAAATTATCTGGAGAAGAATGGGATACAACATGAGGTAGCTGCTGTGAGAACTCCACAACAAAATGGAGTTGTTGAACGAAGGAATCGACAGGTGAACAACATGGCACGAACTATGCTGATTGAGAGTCGTATTCCACGACATTACTGGAAAGAGGCTGTTCAAGCTGCAGTGTACATTCAGAATCGAACAGGACTTTATATGGGTGAGACAAAGACACCATATGAATTGTGGCATGGACGGAAGCCTTCTCTAAAATACTTTCGTGTCTTTGGAAGTAAGTGCTTCATTAGGAACAAAGAAGGAAATCAGGGGAAATATGGTGACAATGCAGATGAAGGAATCTTCCTCGGTTACTCAATCAACAGCAAAGCCTACAAATGTTTCAACAATCGTTTGGGAAGGATTGTGGAAAGCAATGATGTTAAGATAATTGAAGAGAAAACCACAAATGCTTCACGGACGTCATATGCTGATGTGATAGAAAGTCATGAAGAATGTGAACATGAAGAACCTACAAATGCAGAAATAGAGGAAGCTGTTCAAAACACTCATCAATCACATGATGATGTTGACTCAGAAGAAGAATCTGAAGAAGAAACTATGGATGAAGAGAATACTACTGAACCTCGCAGGAGAAATCGAAGAGCTGAGATTGATCCATCCAACATAATTGGGGATAGGAGTGCACCCACTCAAAACAGAAGGATGAGGAATACCATGCAATCTGCATTTCTATCAGTTGTAGAGCCATCCTCCTTCGAAGAAGCTGCAAAAGATGAATCTTGGGTGAAAGCCATGAATGATGAATTAGATCAGATTGATAAGAATCAGACATGGGATCTTGTCCAGAGACCCGAAGGTCACAATGTGATTGGTACCAAATGGATCTTCAAAAATAAGTTTGATGAGCATGGAAGTGTCATCAGAAACAAGGCACGACTGGTATGTAAAGGATACTCTCAGATTGAAGGCATTGATGTTGAAGAAACCTTTGCTCCAGTGGCTAGACTGGAGTCAATAAGGCTTTTCCTTGCCATGGCACTCCAAAGAGGATATAAAGTATATCAAATGGATGTCAAGACAGCATTCTTGAATGGTGTACTCGAAGAAGAAGTCTACATTGAACAACCAGTGGGCTTTGTCTTGGGTACCGATGAAACAAAGGTCTGCAAACTAAAGAAAGCTCTATATGGTTTGAAGCAGGCACCACGGGCGTGGTACTCACGGCTAGATTCATATCTCAAGAAGTTGGAATTCAAAAGAGGAGGAGTTGATCACAATCTCTATGTGAAGAATTCTCCAAAATATCAATTCATGGTTCTTGTCTACATTGATGATATCATATTTGGTGGCAGTAGGAAGAAATCAGTGGATGAATTTGCCAACCACATGAAATCAGAATTTGAAATGTCTATGATTGGGGAGCTCACATATTTCTTGGGGCTGCAAGTTATTCAAAAGAAGGAATACACATTCATTTCTCAGGAAAAATATGCAAGAGAGCTGCTGAAGAAGTTCAATATGCAAGACTCCAAACCAATGTCAACTCCGATTGCAGTTGGAACTAAACTTGGAAAGCATGAGGATGGGAACTCTGTTGATCCCACCATGTACAGGAGGATCATTGGCAGCCTACTGTACCTGACAGCGACAAGGCCAAATATTGTCTTTGCAACATGCCTTGCGGCCCGGTTTCAGAGTAATCCAAAGGAGGAACATATGGCAGCAGTAAAAAGAATCATGAGGTACATTCAAGGTACACATAACTTCGGGTTATTTTTTGCTGCAGGCAGAGACAGTGAATTATCATCATTTTCTGATGCTGACTGGGCTGGTGATGTTGTAGATAGAAAGTCCACTAGTGGTGGAGCTTTCTATATTGGGCAGAAATGTGTTGGCTGGTTGAGAAAGAAACAAGAAAGCACTTCTCTTAGTACTGCTGAAGCTGAATATATCTCCGCCACAAAAGCATGCACTAAACTTCTTTGGATGAAGCAGCAGCTAACAGATATTGGTGATAAGGTGCAGCAACCAATGGTGATTTATTGTGATAACAAAAGTGCAATTGATCTTACGAAGAATCCGGTTCAGCATTCTCGTACAAAACATATTGAAATACGGTATCATTTTATCAAAGAAAAGGTTGAACAAGGCGTGATTAAAATGGATCATGTTGGAACAAATGAGCAAGTGGCTGATATCCTAACCAAGCCATTGTCCGCGGCTGTGTTCGAGAAGCATCGGTTGAACCTCGGTTTTCGACCACCTCCTACTGCATAAGGAGGCTCCGGAAGTCCCCTCTCCCCGTCTGTTTTGACAGTTTTTATCTGCTTATGGCTGTGATGCAGGTTTATGGGGGAGATACTATCCAGGGGGAGTATGGCTTGAGCTGAACGTTGAACAAACTTTTCGGTCTTTGGTTTTATTGTCAATGGGGGAGAAAGGAATAAATTCACGGCAAGAGAATTCAAGGCAAGAAATTCACGGCAAGAAATTCTTCTGTGATGAGAAGTTTAATAAGGATGTGATGAGAAGTGTAAGCTTGTGATGAGAAGTTTAATAAGGATAACATCGGGATGGAGAATTTCATGCATGATTTCAACACACTAAGACCCAATTCAAGCTTTCTCTCTTGTTTTCTACACCGAGCATTGCTCACGTAGACTTAGAGTGTTAGCTGAGTTGATTCTTGCATTTTGGATTTGCTCATGGTTGGAGATCTATCGAATTTATTCTGATTGCCAACAAACCCAAAGGGGGAGATTGTTGGAACCAGGTTCTTCAAAGCATGATTTGGTGTATGGTTTGTGTTTGTTGTCAATCCTTAGTGGAAGTTCAGGGTGTGAACCAACAAAGCGATCATACCGTTCAGGAAGAAAACAGTAGTGAAGGTGGCGCTGTTTCCCAGTGTTTGCCAAATTTTTGGGCCTGAAAATCCGTATATAAAGTAAAGTGTTTTTGGCAAAGATACTTGCGCGCCGAGATCTTGGAGGATGAAAGACTTGCACGCCATATGTTTTTGAGGATCAGAACATCACAATTTGGCTAAGGAAAGAAGGTCGCGCAAGTGTTGGTTGGGTCGCGCAAGTAACTTGCGCGACAGAGGATCTGGAGACAGGACTTGCGCGCCGTCGAGGGACTTGCGCGCCGCCGCGCAGGGGGTCCAGTTTGCCTATAAATACTGGACCACCCCTCATCATTTCTAACGGAGTTCAAGGGCGAGAGATTGTTCGAGCTCTCGCCGCGCAGGTGGTTGAGTCGCGCAGGTGGTTGTTTTGTCGCGCAAGTAGAGCTTGCGCGCCGGTGTTTGGCTGTTCTCCCAAGGCAGTTTGGAAGAGAAAGGAAGTGGATCGCGCAAGTATTTAGTTCAAGAAGGCAGTGTCGCACAGGTGATTCAGTGACACTTGCGCGCCAGTTTAGTCTTGCGCGCCTGAGACTTGCGCGCCGCTGGGAGACTTGCGCGCCGGGCTTGAAAAGGAGACCTAGACACTATTGAAGCACGCCTGCCTTGCTGGAGCTGCACGAAAGCCGATAAACTACTCGGTTCATTCGAGGAAAAGTGATATTCTTCTTCTGGTGAGAATCGGACTTCAATAGAGCATCTAAATTCAACAAAGGATGCACTCTTATGCAAATGAAGAAGAGACCTACACGTCTATAAACTGAGTGGGACTTCACCAACGGCAGTGAGCCAGGGGGAGTCAACGGGAGTGACCCGAGGGACGCAGTGAGCTATCCCTGAACTATTGTAAAGGCAGTGAGCCTGGGACAGAGTGTCTGTACCCGAACTTTTGTATCCGCAGCTAGTGAAGCATAGTGGATTTAGGTACGACCGGCAACCTCTCGGCGTATGCTCCTTGGTTGTAGCCCTTAGTGGTGAACCAAGTAAAAATGACTGTGTCTTCTCTGTGCATGTGAATGTTTTCATTTTGATCGTAATCATCATACAGGTTCAACAAGTTCCTACCAACGTGGGAACAAGATCCAACAAATTAAAAGAAAAAGTGGTCACCCTGATTCACCCCTCCCCTCTCAGGGTGTCCCGGGGTCCTTCACTTCTCTTATAGCAAGAAAATGTGCTTACTTGGTAAGACAATCAACAATGACCCATATTGCATCGTTCCTTCTAGAAGTCTTTGGTTGTCCCCTGACAAAGTCCATCGTAATATTATACTATTTCTGCTCAAGTATGGGAAGAGGTTTCATAACTCCTCCAGGCTGTTTCCTTCCAGCTTTCACTTGTTGACAAACCATACATCTTGACACAAAATCAGCAATCTCATTTTTCATGTTGTCCCACCAAAAACATTCCTTCAAATATTTATATATTTTGGTGCTCCGAGGGTGTATAGAGAAATTAGAACTGTGAGCATCATCCAACAATTATATTTTTAGATCAGGTATATCAGGAACACAAAGTCTCTTAACAAATTTCAAAATTCCATCTTCATATAGGAAGTCACTCAATCTCCCGTTATTCACAGCTTTAATCTTTTTTTGAAACTCCTCATCATCCGCTTGATAACTTTTTATCCTTTATAATAAATATGGTTTGGAAAACATTTGGAAAAGTATTGATGATCCACCTTCTATGGTTATTCCCATATCCATCTTTACTAGATAAATGAGAATAAGATCCCTTTCAACTCTCATCTTGTTCCAAACTCCATGATCCCTTCTGCCCAAAGCATATTCCACCTTATTTGCCTTCCTCGGGTGGTAGTGTATCGTGCAATCATAGTACTTGAGTAGTTAAATCCATCATCTTTGCCTCATGCTGAGTTCTTTCTGTGAGAAAATATACTTCAAACTCTTGTGATCGGTATATATCTCACATTTTTCACCGTAGAGATAATGTCTCTATATCTTCAAATAAAATATTACAAATGCAAACTCAAGATCATGAGTAGGATAGTTTTTCTCATGAATTTTTAGCTGTCATGATGCATATTCAATAACTTTATCATTTTTCATAAGGACACAACCGAGTCCTTTCTTTGATGCATCACTATAAATAACAAACTCATCATTCCCTAATGATAGAGTCAAGATAGAAGAATTGAATAATCTTCTATTCAATTCTTTAAAAAATTCTTCAAATTCTTTTGTACAAACAAATTTCACCCATTTACATGTGATCTTGGTTAATGGGTTAGCCAATCGGGAAAAATTCTGGACGAAACGCCGATAATAACCTGCTAAACCAATAAAACTGCATACCTCAGTTATACTTGTCGGTGCTAGCCATTCTTAGATTTCCTTGGTCTTTGAAGGATCAACATAGATTACTTACTTAGAGAAAATATGGCCAAGAAAAGAAATCTCCTGAAGACAGAATTCACACTTGCTAAACTTCCCATATAATTCATGTCTTCTAAGAGTATTTAGAATAATGCGCAAGAGATTTTCATGATCTTCATAGCTTTTGGAGTATACCAAGATATCATTAATAAATAACACTACAAAGTCATCAATATATTCCTTGAAAACTCTATTAATTAGATCCATGAAGACAGAGGGTGCATTAGTCAATCCAAAAGGCATTACTGTAAACTCGTAATGCCCGTACCTGGTTCGAAATGCTGTTTTCAGAATGTCTTCTTTCTTCACACACAACTGATGATATCTAGATTAAAGGTCAATATTTGAAAAGTATTGAGCTCCATGAAGTTGGTTGAATATATCATCAATGCGAGGTAGGGGATACTTTTTCTTTATTGTTATAGCATTGATCTCCCTGTAGTCAATGCACAACCTCATAGATCCATATTTCTTTTTAAAAAAAAGAACAGGGGATCCCCATGGAGAAACACTAGGGTGAATAAATCCCTTATTACTCAATTCCTCTAGTTGTTTCTTTAGTTCCACTAATTATATAGTGTCCATTCTATAAGGGGTCTTCAATATGGGCCTTGATCTAGGAATTAAATAAATGGAAAACTCAATTTCTCATTCTGGAGGATGTCCAGGTAAATCTTCTGGAAACACATCAACATATTATTTCATAATAGGTACATCCTCTATTTGAACATTTCTTTCCTCACCCACAATTATTTTATTATCTTCCTCCCCAATAATTGAATTTAGTTGAGCTACTGGGGGTAGATCTAGATAAGAATTAGGTGGTGACAATTCTTCTATAAAGATAAGGTTTTCTTTATCATCATCATAAAAAATAGTAACCTCCTTCTTCTTAGAATAAATTTTTGAATCATGGTCCGAAAGCCAATCCATATCGAGAATTATATCTAATTCAATCATGGGTATGAGTATGAGATCAGCAGATAAAGAACATTTATATTCCCTAATAGGGACTGATTCACAAAACTTTGTTGCAATGTTACTTCCCTTAGGAGTTTTGACTGACAACTCCCTTGTTAAATCAAATTGGAAATATCTAATTTTCTTAGAAAACTAGGAAGATATGAAACAATTTTATGATCCATAATCAAATAAAGCATTGGCTAAACTTGAGAAAACCATTAAATTACCTTCCACTATGTATTTCGGAGCTTCAAGCTCTACAGTAGTGATAGTATAATCTTGGCCTTGATCCCATGCCCTTTTCTGAGGTAAGTTCCCCTGATGCTTAGGAAATTCATTTCCATAATGGCCCCTTTCTCTACAATTGTAGAATTCATCATCGACAACCTCTTTCTTCCCCTTGAAATCACGAGCTTGGTGGCCTTTTTCACCATACTTGTAACAAACTCCCATTCCCTTTAGGAAAGTACCCGGGTGTTTCTTCCCACATTTACCATAGGATGGATATTCAACTTTTTCCTTCTTCTCCTTATTTCCATTTCCAGAGTGTTTAGCAGATCTATCTTTCTCTTTCTTTACTTTAAAGTCGTAAGACTTAGAGAATTCTTTTTCTGTCTTGATAGCGTATGAGACAATATCTTCGTACGACGAGAAGGATTGTGAGACTAATGTTAGATAGAGAAATGGTTTTAACCCATCAAATAAATGATCAATCTTACTTATTGGGTTACGTGTATAATCTGTAGCATGCCTAGCTAACCTTGTAAAGTTAGCTTCATACTTTGCGACATTCTCATCCTCCTTTTTCCTCACACTCAAAAATTGACTTTCCATATCTACTTGATGGTCATGAGGAAATTATTTTTCTAAGAAAATTTCTTTAAACTCCATCCATTCCATATTAGATACTTAATCATCTTCCTTTGTGTTTTGAATCAATGACCACCATTGATCAACATCTCTAGTGAGGTGGTAAAATTCCATGACAACTTTTTCCCTTTCACTACTCCCCAAGGCATGGAATATTTTCTCTAGGGAATTTATCCATTGCTCAGCTATTAGTGTATTTTTACCCCCATTTAATGTTGTTGGTTTTTTCCTCATGAAGCGATCTAACATTGATCCTCCATGATGCGGATCAGGGTGCTCCATACGGGTAAGGATATTATTCATAACCTGAGGGAGTTGTCCCAATATGGTGATTAGCTGATCAACACTAGTTGCATCACCAGCTCTACCATAATTATCTTGAGCAGGAGGGAAATCCCTACATGGAGTGCCTATATTGATACAGTTTCCATTCCTTCCACTAGGCGCCATTTCTAAACAATGGCATAAACTAGATTAGTTTATGAATCGAAATACATAATTCCAAACTTGTAAAACACTTAACATAAACTGAACAATTTATGGATATAATCCATAATCATAAAAAAAGTTTCTTTGAGGAATTATATACTCATAAACCCCTCATAATGGTTTGTAAAGAAAATGAGAATTATCTTAAGTATATCCCCCGAGAGTGTCGTAACCAAGAGTGCAGCAAGGCCTGTTGTCGTGCACCAGTTCCCATTCGAGTCTAGCTCAAAGCAGTGTTTTTGGGTTTTACCCCTAGGTACATCTGTGCTAGAGCTGCCTCTACCTGTTCGTATCCAGATAGGGATGTATTTTTTTTGGAAAAACTCACAAAATCTCTATAATACCAAAATTATAGGAAGTTATTCTATACTAATCCTCAAAGTATATATTAGGGCTATGTGCTCTAATCAAAGTTTATCTAAATCTTGTTTCCAAGATTTGTATTAAACTTCCTCTGATACCAGCTATAACACCCCAACCCTAGTTACCCATAGTCGGTGCATTATTACATAACATTGGCATGATCACAAAAGATCAAGTCTGTAACGGCCTGAAATTTTGAATAAATCTTGTTTCCTAATTTCATGTGTTATTTTATTTTATTTTTTATACTCAACAAAAATGTTTTATTTGATAAACATGATTATAATTAAAATGAGACCATTGGGTTCTCACTGTTATATGACCATTGGTCAATATGACCGTTTTGAACAAAATGTTTTGATTATTGTCTCTAAATACAAGTAATCTTGGTTAATTATTATAGAAAGAAGATTCGATGGCCTCACCTAGTAGTCTTGGACCGATCGAAGTCCATCTAACAGAACTTGGGAAGGAGGTAGCACCATTGGGCTTTGCTCTGGACCAAACCCAAGCCGAACTTCATCATGTGAAGCTAGAATGGAATCGCCTTCGCGAGAAGTTCAAACTGATAGAAATTACTACTCGGGCAATGTTGGCCGAGCCTCCCTCGGACTCTCTCACCTTAGCACACCTTACACTTAGGTCCTATGCTGGTGTGATAAGGGGCTATGTAAGGAGACCGTAACTGCCTTGTGTAATACTTTGTTTTAAATAAAAATTGGGATTTCTTCTTATGACGAAGTTTATGAATTTTCAAATGACCGGATAAATATAGTATGCATATTTTTGATGAATTTTAGAAAAAGGATATTTTAAAAATGTTTATGTAAACCTTAAATAATTAAAAATGTGTAATGATTTTCAAAAAATGGTATTCTACAATTATGTTCAGTGCAAAATTTGGAGTCTAATAAGATCAACTTGATTTTTGATGAATAGTAAATTATGAATAGTGATTTTATGATTAGGATTAGTAATATGACCAAATGGATTAGTAATCTCACTTAAAGAAAGTTTTAAAATAATCTAGGCACCTTGATTAAGTAATGTGATTCAATAAAATGGTTAAATAACGGTTTCATAAATTATTATTCAAGTATTAGTTTTTTTCGGGTGAATAGTGTTTTTTTAATTAAAAATTAAATTAAAAATATTTAGAAAATTATTTTTATAAAATGGATTTCATTTTTGAACTCAGAGCACCGATATTATGTTATGGTAATTTTTGTGGTTTTTTCTGAAAAAATGAATTTTCGGTGAATAGTGTATTTATTTAAAAAATAAATTAAAAATATTTAGAAAAATATTTTTATAAAATGGAGTTCATTTTTGAAATCAGAGCATTGATATTTGATTAAGGTGAAATTTTGGGATCTTTCTGAGAAAGTTGAATTTTCAGTGAATAGTGAAAATACAGTTTTAGGGTTTCGGTATGTTTAATGACATCATAACTGTGTCATGATGATGTCATGAGTTTTTTTAAGGGTTGGCCAGCCAAGGGTGATGAATTATTGTGTGGGGGTCCCCATGTGGCCTAACTTTATGGGAAGTACCATGGGAGGACCCATGCTTTTGAGAAAACCACTTTTGAGGTGTCCCTTGGCCATTAATGCCTTGTCCCCTCACTTTCCCTATAAATACCAAGACCTACTCTCATCCATTCGACTCCCCACTCTTCCCCAACGAATTTCTGGTCTCATTACCTCCCAAGGAGTCCTCCCAAGGTTCCCCCAAGCCCTCAAGGTCCCATCCTTTGAGGTTTAAGAGTTACATTTTAAGGTAAGGGATCCGACCCCTCTCTTTCTTTTCAAGTGATCTCTTTTTTGTCAATTATTTTATACTCCATGTTCTTATGTTGGAGGATGTTATTTTATATTCATTATACTGTCCATTTTATTTTCATATGATGAGAGACCCCCTCTTACTCTCATCATTTCATTTTATGAAGTTTTAAGTGGCGTCGTTAGGCTGCCGAATTTTTAAGGGATTCTTTCACCATTCTCATTTTTCAAGTTCGATTTTCATGTCAAGTCATTCAAGTTCATTTTTTTTATGTTGGGGTATGATCTCTATATTTATCATACTGATCTTTTATGATCTAATGATGAGAGACCCCATTTGATCTCTTTAATTCATTATTTTGAAGTTTTAAGTGGCGCCGTTAGGCTGCCGAATTTTTAAGTGGTTCTTCACCCTTCTCATTTTGAAGTTCTACTTTCATGTCAATTCATTCAAGTTCCTTTTTTTATGTTGGGGTATGATCTCTATATTTATCATACTGATCTTTTATGATCTAATGATGAGATACCCAATTTGATCTCTTTAATTCAGTATTTTGAAGTTTTAAGTGGCGCCGTTAGGCTGCGAATTTTTAAGTGGTTCTTCACCCTTCTCATTTTGAAGTTCTACTTTCATGTCAATTCATTCAAGTTCCTTTTTTTATGTTTGGGTATGATCTCTATATTTATCATACTGTTATTTTATGATCTAATGATGAGAGACCCAATTTGATCTCTTTAATTCAGTATTTTGAAGTTTTAAGTGGCGCCGTTAGGCTGCTGAATTTTTAAGTGGTTCTTCACCCTTCTCGTTTTGAAGTTCTACTTTCATGTTAATTCTTTCAAGTTCCTTTTTGTTGTGTTGGGGTATGATATCTATGTCTATCATAATGATCTTTTATGACCATATGATGAGAGACCCCGTTTTATCTCTTCAATTCAGTATTTTGAAGTTTGAGTGGCGTCGTTAGGCTGCTAAACTTTTAAGTGGTCCTTGCACCTTTCTCCCTTTTCAAAGTTCTAATTCCATGTCAAGTATTGAAAGTTCCTTTTTATTATGTTGGGGTATGATATCTATATCTATTATACTGTTTTTTTATGTTCATATGATGAGAGACCCTATTTTATCTCATCAATTCATTTTTGGTTGAAGTTTATGTAACGCTGTTAGGCTGCCGAATTTTCATAAGAGAAATCTTATTTTTGTCTTCCTTTCATGTTCCTCATTTCATATGGTATATTTTCAAATTTCTTTACCATGTTCTTGAATCCCTTATATTCTGTCCCTCTACTATTTTATGGGTCATTTATGAATGTTGGACCCATGTCCCCTCTCTTTTCAATGTTTTCTAAAACCCTGAAACATAGCCGTTATGCTGCAGAATTTTCGTCTCAAAATGCCTCTCTATTTTCTCAAAAATATTTTATGTTATAAAGTGAATACTCAAAGATCCAATTTCTACAGGGGTATTCACATATATATCAAAATTTTCTATTTTAAATTCTGGGATTTACATACATGAGACCCGCTCTCCCCTTCCGTGGGTTTAAAGTGACGTAAATATCATGTCTTTAAAGCAGTTTTTAAAACGTTATGATTATGAAATGAAATCCATTTATTTTATGCTATATGGGTTATTTATGAAATGTTTGATGATTATATATGTGGCTCACATTATAATAAAGGCAAATTTAAGGGTGCGCCCTGATAGCACTCCAATGCATTGGGTAATGATGTAACCACTAGAGATTACAATTTTCACAATACCTTGGTGAATAACCTTGGTAATTTTCAAATGACACCTTGGGGATGGACCTTGGTGATATGTTCATGATTGTCTATGTTAAATTATGTAGCCACATATTCAAGTTATGAAAATGTTATTTTTATTATGATATGCCTCATGATTTCATTCTCATTCCTTAAAGTTCTTTTCATGACTTTATTGAAGTATCTCAAGTTCACATGTAAAATGTTTCTCTTGTTTTCCTTACTGGGCCTTCTGCTCACCCTTTCCTTTGATGTATGTCCCCAGGTTCTGAGATGCAGTAATGAACCTAGGATGAACATAAGGAGAATCCTTTCAAGTGTTTAAGAAGAATGTTTTTTTTGTTTCATGTTTTAAGTTCCTGGTTTCCAAGACACTAAACCTTAAAGATCCTCGGTTTTGTAAAATGTAATGAAAGTTTATGTGATAAAAAGGCGGGATGCTATAAAGTCTCAAAATACCGAGTAGTTTAGTAGCCTTGGAAGTACTAGATACATTAATAAGGTTTATATTACATCATAAAATGGAAAGATACAACAACATTGTTTCCATGTACAACACTGAGATCCCATAGACTATCCCTTCAGGTTAGTCATAATATACTTCTTCGCATCCTGGGAAAAATAAAACATAGAAAGGGGTGATCTCAGATGCTCAGTAAGGATAAAAATATAGCGGAAACCTTCATAAATAAGCATAAAAATTTAAGGCATTGTATAGAACTAAAACAAAATACTTTTCAACATAAACTTTATCATAATTTGAAAAATATAAATCAAAATAATTTCACTCACTTACTCACATGGATATTCTACTAGCCGAATAATCACATGCAATATCAATAGCCACTTTCATAATGATGGAATGCATAATTCCAGACTTTCATAACAGCATAGTTAAGGCCTTATTCCAAGAATACTAATAAGATTTTGTCAAGGAATTGTGCCAAGACACTAGTTTGTCTTATGAGGCCTATCGATGCATCAAGGAGCTATAACAGGCTCCACCCATCACTTATTAAGTCCAATAAATTCCCCATATGAAAAGGTTTAAACATAACATAAACATTCATATTAAAACTGGAATAAAAAATGTCAATACATTATCCATAAACCATAAATGGTATGAAATAACAAATCCACAATCAAACATATCACAAAACCTTCAATACAATATTTAAGTTTTGTATCATAATAAATCAACTTCAAACAAACTTAAAATCCATCAAAGGATCTTGACATAGATGAAATCAAAACCTTTTTAGAGAAATATCTCTTTCTATTTTAAAATCATTTAAAGGTCACATAATTATAAAATAAAACATTTATATTTGAAAATATTCTTATAAGATTGTAAGGGAAGCTTCTATGATTTTATAACGGTGTAAAATAGCCGCACCCGCTGTATAAGCTAAAAAAAACATTCTTACCTTAATTTTGTGGAAAATGTCATAAAGTACCCTATGTGGAAAACGACAGAAAGATTCCTTGAAAAACATTTTATAAAAAGTAAAACAAGGGTATAAATTACTTTAACCCATAGTCTAGTAAATATAAAAAATGTTTTGGAATACATTTTTAAGAAACATGGATGTGGATGATAAAGAGGTCCCAGTAGATACTTACGTAAAAACAACCTCGGATAATAAAGAGATTGTGAAATTAAACCTTACCTTGTAATTTTCCTTATTCAAGGGTAGGTTAAAATACTGTATAATGGTGAAATAATTGTTATTAAATTATACAATAATCATATACATTAATATGATATCATATATGATCTTTTAATATTGCTTTTTTAATAATATTTTAGTGTTATCATCATTTCGCGTGTTAACTGATTCATTTTACTTTATATGATTTTTAGGTAAGTAATGTTTGTTATGGATAGGATGTATCTTATTCATATTAAAAATGATATTAATTCTTTAAATATTATTTTTAATCATCTAATGAAAATTAGTCTTGAATGGATATGATGGGGAATGAATCTCATCGCGTTCTTGGAGATGGTAATCCGTACGTATGTACGAGCGACAATATCATTCTTTTGATATTAAAATAATATATAATTGGATGGTATATCATATATAAATAATAATTTTCATGTTATATTTATTATTTACATCAATTACACATCATTATTATACCCATCCAAATAATAATGTATTGAATAACAATTACACCACGACGTGGAGATGGTAAGCCGTACGTACGCAGGTATGGTGACATGTCATTCAAAGGATGGATAGAATAATGAATATAGTTGTAACATATTTATAATAACATGACATTATATAGAAGATACTGGAGTTATTATTTTATAATGGAAATAACAAAGAAAAATGAAGTGGAAGAAGAAAGGAACTTGAAAGAGGTGATGAAATATTTACCTCTTCTTCAGGTTCTTTCTTTTGATTTGATCAAAAGGGCTCCTTAGGTTGGTTTTATGACTAAAGGAAGGACTCTATGATTAAGTGAGGACAGTTGGGAGGATATTTGTGTAGGGGTTTTCCGATAAAAATGGATTTGATGGTGTTAATTAGTGAGAAGGGGGAGTTCCCTTTTATAAGAGGGGTGAGGGGCACCTTAGGAAAAGATAGAAATATTATTTTATAATAAAATCATTTTCGGTTTCTAATGGCCCAAAAATAAATTATTTAAAGGATAATGTGGGTATGGGTCTAAAACCATTCAAAAAATATGTTTTAGACTGGTTTGGGTCACTATATTAACTTTATATTTTAGATTTAACTCTTAGTAAAATAGTTGGACATTTACCATGTCTGTTTGTATTTTTATATTATATGGTTAATAAACTTATTATAAACTTCCAATAGAACCTAAATTGGTTCATTAATGACATATATAATTTTATTTAAGACCTTTGGATGAAACTTATATTTTTAGGAATATAATATCAATTAATAATATAATATTTGTTTTAAAAACTCTTTTATGTCAATTTTGACACTATTTGCTATTTTGTTTTTGTTAAATTATTAACAGCATTATTAATTCAAAAAAAAAAAATTATTTAATAAATAATAACATGTAACATTAACATATAAAATTATTTTTTGGCATTAAATCTTTCAAAGTTTATTTATTTTAACATCTATAATACCATTTATTTGATTCTTTCATTAATAAGGAAAATTTTGCATCATCATTGTGTCATAAATAAATATTTTTATTTTATGTATAAAAATTATAAATAAAATATCCTAATGTAGGAAATATTTTTATCTTTATAATTAATATTTATATTCTAATATATTAATTATATAACCTCATATAAAAATTGTTTTACTAAAAGATATTTGCTTTTATTATTTTTGTCTCTACTTTAAATTATTTAATATATAATGTCATTATCACTTCCAAGTGGCTCCATGGGGTCCAAAAATCGACCCAAGGATGCACATGGTCGGACATGTATCAGAAAATAGTTTATGAATATGTGGTAGGGAAATTTATTATTTTATAATATTATTTTTGTAACCTTATTTACTGGATTTACCCTTTTAACCAGGGTAAATAAAATATTCACTGAAGTAAATATTTCTAATATATAAAAATAAAAGTTACCTATTTACACAATTTGAAAATCCTTATTACAAATATGGAATCCATTTTTCTAAATTCAAAACAAAGAAGTGGCAGAAATTAATTTAAAATTAATTTCTGTTGTCAAAACAAAAAGCGTGTATTTAAGAAATAATAACTATCAAAAGATTGACACGTGCTTATGTCCAGTTTAAATGTGAAATTACATCCGATGACCAAAATTGAATTAAATGGTAAATATATAATCTAATTATACTTAAAAACCACTCAATAGTATAATTTATCACTATAAATTATTTTGATTAAAAAAGTTTTTTTAATTAAAATTTATTATTTTCACTATTCATCAAAAACTGACTGTTTTCAGAAAAATACCAAAAATTCACCCTAAGCTAATTTTGATATTATGAATCCAAAAATGAAGTCTATTTTGAAAGATAAAATTTATAAAATTTCAAAAATTGGTTATTACTATTCATAACGGCTAGTTTGATTGGTTGTGGTGTGTTAGAACTCGAAGTTCCGTACAACACACGCAATTGTATTATTCAAGGAGAAGCATACCGTGGAAGTTTGTTGTGTTACAACCCAACCACATCTACATGACAAAAGTATTACTTATACATCTAATAATATATTTAATTCATGAACAATATTCCTTATCATCAAATATCTATATTGAGTAAAGGATACAATTTTATCAATATTTACCTAGTTAATCAAATAAATTTCAATGCAAAACACCGTATGTATAAATGATATAAGTTTTAAGTAATAATTATATACATGATAAAAATATGGATATTTAGGGGAAATTTAATGTCCAATGATCACATGAAATTGGATATTTGAAGGGAAAGTTAATGTCTATAAAAATGATTCAAGAAAGTAAATGTCAATACTTTCCTTAGTCAAAATGATCATAAAACATCCATAAAAAGAATAAGGATGGTATCAATAAAACATATCCCTAATGAAGTATAATTAAAAAAGGGCTATTTTCATTGATGAATAGAAATACCATAAAAATATCTTTAAAAACATTTTAGAGGAAAATATCATTTTAAATTTGAATTTTTTTTAAAATAAAAGTTTATAAAATATTTTGAAAATAATTTTATTTGGAAATAACCTTTGATTATTATAATTTAATCTTTAAAATATTGAGTGTCCATGACATCTATAAATTTCATTCATGCCTTAAAACAAATATTCCTTTCACTTATTTGGTAATATCCCAATGGGCCCTGTTTGGAAAACAACATGAAGATTCCTTTAATTTTTTTTGTAAAAAGTAAAACATGGGTAAATATATATTTAATAAATTATTTTGTTAATGTTAAAGAAATTTTTTAAATTTTTTTTAGAATACATGGTTTTGGAAGAAAAATATTTTCAAATGAAGAGAGGATTGAAGTCGGATTTTATTAAAAACTATTTATCATTCATTTTAAGTACCAAAGTGAGTAAAAATGGAAATATAACTTGAAAATATCATGAATAACCATAGTAAAATAAAAATTAAATGTTTTTATTAGATAATGATAAGATAATTTCCTTCAATGGAAATTCAATCATAAATAATCCCGATTAAAATGAGATTATGAAATAAACTCTCACAAAGATCGTAACGTTGAAGTGAGAATTAATCAATGAATTGATTATGTGGGTAAAATGTAAATATACATAAAAAAAGTTTAAATAAAACATAATATAATCAAAATTAATTACACACATAATCATAGAATATCAAATACAATGAAGTAATATAACCCAATAAAAAGAAATAGATTTATGAAATTATTTACCAATTGGCAATATTCAAGTAAAAAATATATTTAGGTGAAATAATTCAAATTAAAACTTAAAATACCATGAATTATTAAGGTATCATGATATTACATATTAAATTGGAAGTATATACATCTTATAAAATAAATTAGGTGCATAATATTGTAATATGCCTCAATGAAATGAAATTGAGAAGAAATCCCTTGCCTCACACTTTCTTTTAGTTGAACATGATGTAAAATACTGTATAATGGTTTTAATCATGTTATTAATTTATAAAATAACCATATTAATATTTATAATATCATATATTATCCTCTTATAACATTTTTTCATTCATTTTATAATAATATTTCCTTATTTTTATTGTTTGGGGGGTGTTAATTGACTTATTTTATTATGCGTTTTTTGTCATGAAATTTATTGTTCTTAGGTATAGTAAATATATACATAATCTAAATAATTATATTAATTTTATAAAAATAATAATTTTTCATTAGATACATTTTTAGAATCATTATTGAGGTTTGTACATGGAAAATGAATCTCATCGCTTTGTGGGGATGATAGACCGTACGTATGCATGAGCAACAATATCATTTATTAACGAGTGAAAAAATAAGGAATTTGGTGATATATTAATATTATAGAATCAATATCATTTCATATATATCACATATATTTATTAAATTTATCCGTATTACTCTTTATGTAAATCATAAGTAAAAAATGATTCACATCGCTTTGTGAGGAGGCAGTCTACGATACACATGAGCGACGTTATAATATTTTAAAATACATGTAAAGTAAGAATATATATGTGATATTATAATACAATAAGTATAATAATATCATAAATTTCATATAAATGAATTAAATCCATAATTATATCTATCCTTGAAAGGTAGTGATGGATGGAAATTACATCGGTTCATGAGGTGGCAGTCCACCTTACACATGATCAATGGTTTAGTTTCCCATTTGATGGAATATGAGATGGATATAGGTTATTAAATTAACATAATTACATACCATTATATTGGAGATAACGATGTTATTATATTATCATGATTAAATAATATTTTAGGGAGGCGTTAGAAGAAATAAAATGAAAATGCTCGTTTAATAACGTTACCTCTTTTTTAGGGAGCTTCTTTTGGTCTGCATCAACATTCTTCATAGGATAGATTTTTGATCAAAAAGGGATCTAGGATGTTGGTAGGGGAGTAAGTAAGTGATTTTTTTGGGTTGGACAAAACAAATTGCTTTTTAAGATTGAAGGATGTAAGAGAGGGGGTGACCTTTTATAAGTGGGGGAGACAACACACATGGTTTTTTTTGAAAAGGTTCAATTACACCCACGTTTTTATCATGTAAAAATACAAAAAATGGTTAATTATCAACCATTTTAGGTAATAAGATATAAAATTTCTAGATAATGGGTTTGGAATAAGTTTTTAATAAAATGCTAACCCTTATCTTCTTAGTTTAACCCTTGGTAATTTTTTTTACCTTTGTCGCGATAATTAATTTTTACTGCTTTTACTATTCATAATAGTAAAAAATTAAGTTGAAATTATTAGATAATATAAATTATTCTGATTCCAAATATTGAATCCATTTTTATAAATTCAATTCATAGAAGTAATATAATCCAATTTAAAATTATACCTACGGACACGACAAAAAAGCGGGTTTCCAAAGAGAAAATTATTATAAGTATAGAAGGTTTTAATATCAAAATTCAATATGAAATTAATTCAAATGAGCTAAATTAGTTATGTTTTAATATAATTTAACTAATTTTACTTTATAAATAATTTAAAATATAATTTAACTTTATATTATTTAAACAAAAATACAATTTTCAATAAAAATCAGTATTTTTTACTATTAATAAAAAATGTAGCTTTTTAGAAAAACCCAAAAAATTCAACCTAAGATAATATTAATATTACAATATATAAAATTATTTTTCTTTTTTCAAATAAATTTTCTAAAATTGGTAAAAATTATCTTTAAATTATGTGCACAAAGCATGACTAAACAATATTTTATAAAAAATATAGTTGTTCAAAAAACTTTTCTTTTAAATTAATTTTATTTTATTTATAATAAATAGAAAATAATAATTTTCATAATTTAGTTAGTAATATTAATACTCTCTAATTTAACGGCTAGGTTATAATAATATACTATATTATGGTTTATTTAGACTCGGGGTTGCGTGTTCCCCAAAATATCAAAGAGATTAAATTTATGGAAATATATTTCATGGGTTTTTTAAGCTAGGTGTTGTGTGTCTCATATGCTATAAAATATAATATTATTCTTTTATAATTTCATGGTGTTATAAAAAGAAACATGTGGACACTACTAAAGGGAGTTCATTCATCAAGATTTTATTCAAGGAACCTACTACCACTATTTCTTTTTTCATTATTAATTTTAATTTTGGTTTTATTAGTCTAATGTATTCTCATTCCCAATTATTATCTGTTACCATTCAAATGGATGAGTAGTATCTTGAGTTATTAGGGAAGGTAATGTTCTCCCTTGTAATTACTGAGTCATTATGATTTAAAGAATATAACTCTTTTATTTTTATTGATTTCGATTCTTAGAAACAATTTAATTCTTTGAATGTAATTTTGTTTTGAAATAGTTCACTATTACTACTTAAGTAGATAATTAGTAATCTCCATCCACTTTGTGTAGTTTGTCTCAAAGGAGAAGGATGTATTAGGTGGCGAGTGTCTATAAATCACTATAATGTGTGTGAGGGAAATGAGTTACTCTAAAATTTATTAGGAACACCAACACCTGATTGGGTATTGATTTAGTAGTTTAGGATTGGGTTAATGTCTCTTAGCACACACTTGAAGGGATTATGATTAAACTATAATCACCATGAGATTAGTCTCTACACTAACTTTCAACCTAAGGTGTTTTGATAAATCTATAGTGGAATCTGTCACTTATCAATTAACAAATAGAGAAGTAAAAACAATTTAGGGACTACAAAAGTATTAAAAGTGGAAACTCAACCCTAAACCAATCACCTTTCTTATCACATTATTTTCAAATATTTATTTCATTGTATTCTTCGTTTTCAAAGACAACACAAACTGAAACACCCATTTTTCTCTAATAAAAAGTGACAAATATTTTTTGTCCACTCCTCTCTAAGAGACAACTTTATATTACCACTATAACTACATTTAACTAAGAAAATAAATAATTTATTTTTCCACACCCCATGATAGGTGTGTGTCACAATCCCAATATATCCTACCCTTTAATGAGAAAATGTAATCTTGGTTTTCATCAATACATCAAAGTTCATGAGTCATGATATGAATTAATAATTATCTCAAGCCTAAGGATTGATACACACATTCATAGATAGAAATATCCAATGACACATAAAAAATATAGAATTACTATAGGCTGGTAAGTTATCATAACTTTTTATCTTGGAGTCACTAAGGGAGAACTTCGTGAGAATAAGTATCAATATACTATGATCCCCTTATCCCTAATGGAGTACATAATTTTTGTCTAGTTAGATAATGAATCTAGCCATAGAACATGTATTTAATAATATCACCATTTCACTTCATGGCTTTCATCATAGAAAGGAACTTACATGACCTTTCTATAAGGAAAATACCTGAACAATATTATCAAATTAGTGTTATGTAGTATAACACTAATAATATGATAATAAATTTATTAATATTCAACACCATGAATATATAGATGATTGAATGTACAAACTAGTTGGTTTTGGGGAACCCAATACCAAAATACTATTTATTATTATTCATAATTTAGTTGAGTGTTGATATTGATTTTTTGATTCAAATATCAATTGAGTATTTTTTCTTATAGTTTTATTTAAGATAAACTGATCATAGATTTCTTATTAGTATGAATAAAAAATGTAATTACTCATCTTATTTCAACTTAATTTTTGGGGAGAATATCACTAAGGTGAATTCTCATATGGGCAGGTAGTTTTTGTTTTAGTTATTATTGCATGGACTATGTTGACATTTAATTTTTCAGTTTTGATGATATTTTGGAAATAAAAATTTACGATCCACACAATTTAATGGTATTATTTGTTTATTTCATAGTCACTTATAAAGATTCAAATTAACAATAAAATTACTTTGAAAAAAATTATTTATTTATTATATCATTGAATTGTTATAACTTATAATTCTTTAGTATTTTGAGAATTCTTCATTAGGAGTTCACTTAGGCCACCTTACCTAATATGAAATAGAAATTAACTCATTTGTTTAACATATTTGAATTATACTTTTGGGATTTCCACATGTTTTTATTTTTTTTATATGATAGAATTCTCATAATATTATCATACTTGGATTTCCTCTACTATCGGTCACACTTTTGAATATTTCTTGGATCATTTATAATTATTTTTTTACGTTTTTCACTTAATTGAATTTCTCCTATTATGAAATTAATTTTTATAGTTTATTCTACTATTTGTATTGAATTTTGATTTTTGGAACTGTGTTTGTGATATTTTTTCTAATTAATTTTTTTGATGGTGAACTCTTAGCTATGACATCTTAAAAAAATATATTTTTTATGGATTAAGTTTATATTTATGTTTATTTTCCTTGATATATCTAAATCCTTTTTTGTATGAAGTCACATATACCATTACCAAGTGGGTTCAAATTAGGAAACATTGACTCCCTATAATTTTGAAACATAAAAAGTATGTGTAAGAAAATAATAGTTATTAAAAGTGAACTATCATTGTTTTTTATAATTCATAAATCAATTATTTTATGTATTTTTTGGGATCTAAAATATTATATTGAAGAGAACAATTTTTTTTGGAAATATAAATTTTTGTATTAGTAATTCAATTCTATAATGAATATTTCCCACATTTGGGATAGTAAATTTTTTTATACTAGTACTAAAATAATTCATGTGATATGAATATTTGTTTTATTTTCTCAAAAATAAGTTTTATTTGTTTTAAAAAAATATATCATTTTCAATTTATTTTTTTAAATTAAAAAAGATTTTTTTAGTTACAAACATAGAACATGATATATTTGTGATGCACCTATAATATTTTTTGGACCATATAATTTTTCAAAAGATATTATAACTTCATGTTTTTAATATAATTTTGTTTTATTTATTTAATTTTTATATAAATGATGGATCTATTTCTTATATTTCTTTTTTTAGCATTTTTTAGTGAGACTAGTTCAGAACATTCTGCAAGTAAAGTGCATACATAGAGTTTATATAATCCAAAAACATTTTTCTTTCTTACTTTTTTTCTCCATATGCGAGATCACTTCTATATAAGTGTAATTTCAATAACATGTTTATTTAAATATATTTTTTACCTGTAGGTCACCCTAAAATTATCCATCATGGAATAAAGGTTTATAATATTCTTCTCAACTAAAACTATGAAGCCATAATATTTTCCCTCTACTTATTTATCTTTATTTATTTATCCTCCTATTCTTTGATATGTTATACATCAAGAATTCATACATAGTTCCTTAAATTTTTTTATAATGAATATGTACATCACATACAGTGACACTTTTTCAGTTGTAAGAGTAATGGAATATCTTCCCAATAATATTAAATATATTTCTCACTATTTATATTAATATATTTTTAGTATATATAAGGATTTGTTTTAGTTTCCATGATTACAATCATATTGTTTAGCTCATATGTTTCATATTTTCTCTCTCTCTCTTCAAAGTGCTTTGAGCCCAATTTTTTGTTATATTTTTTTAGATTTATATTACTATACTAAATTATTAAATTTTATGTTATGTAGATATGAAATCAATAATGAGTGCATTTTGAGGATAAAGGATCCAGTGCTATATGACATCTCGCCTTTTTATCACATAAACTTTCATTACATTTTACAAAACCGAGGATCTTTAAGGTTTAGTGTCTTGAAAACCAGAAACTTAAAACATGAAAACATACAACATTATTCTTAAAAACCTGAAAGGATTATCCTTATGTTCATCCTAGGTTCATTACTTCATCTCATAACCTGGGGACATACATCAAAAGAAAGAGTGAGCAGAAGTCCCAGTAAGGGAAACAAGGGGAAACATTTAACATGCGAACTTGAGATACATCAACAATGTCATGAAAAAGAACTTTAAGGCATGAGAAAGAAATCATGAGGAATATCATAATAAAAATAACGTATTTCATAAATTGAAGATGTGTCTACAACATTTAATATTGACAATCATTTCTGTTTTACCAAGGTCCATCCCCAAGGTTTCATTAAAAATTACCAAGGTTATTCACCAAGGCGTCGTTAAAAATAGTCATCTCTAGAGATTAAGTCTTTACCCAATGCATTGGAGCGCTATCAGGGCGCACCATTGAAATTTCTTTATTATCATGTGATCCAAATATATCATCATCAATTATTTCATGAACAACCCATATAGCATAAAAGTAATGGCTTTCATTTCATAATCATAACGTTTTAAAAACTGCTTTAAAGACATGATCTTTGTGTCACTTTATAACCCACAGAAAAGGAAGGTGGATCTCATGTATGTAAATACCAGAATTTAAAATAGAAAATTTTGGTATATATGTGAATACACATATAGAATAGAGATCGTTGAGTATTCACTTAATAAAATAAAAGAACTTTATAAAAAGAGAGAGACATTTTGAGACGGTAATTCTGCAGCATAACAACTATGTTTCGAGGTTTTAGAAAACATTGAAAAGAGAGGGGACATGGGTCAAACATTAAATGACCCATAAAACAGTATAGGGACAGAATATTAAGGATATATGAACATGGTAATTAAATTTTAAGGACATACCATTTGAAATAAAAAATATGGAAGGAAGACAAAAAATAGATTTCTCTTATGAAAATCCCGCAGCCTAACGGCGTCACTTAAACTTTAACCAAAAATGAATTGAAAAGATCAAATAGGGTATCTCATCATATGAACATAATAGTTCAGTATGATAGATATAGATATCATACCCCAACATAATAAAAAGGAACTTGAAATACTTGACATGAAAATAAATCTTGAAAACGAGAAGGGTGAAAGAATCCCTTAAAAATTTGGCAGCCTAACAGCGCCACTTAAAACTTCAAAATACAAAATTAAAGAGATAAAATTTGGTCTATCATCATATGAACATAAGAGTTCAGTATGATAGATATAGAGATCATACCCCAACATAATAAAAAGGAACTTGAAATACTTGACATGAAAATAAATCTTGAAAACGAGAAGGGTGAAAGAATCCCTTAAAAATTTGGCAGCCTAACAGCGCCACTTAAAAATTCAAAATACTAAATTGAAGAGATCAAATTCGGTCTATCATCATATGAACATAAGAGTTCAGTATGATAGATATAGAGATCATACCCCAATATAATAAAAAGGAACTTGAAAGACTTGACATGAAAGTAGAACTTTGAAAAATGAGAAAGGTGAACGAATCCCTTAAAAATTCGGTAGCCTAACGGCGCCACTTAAAACTTCAAAAAAATGAATTGATGAGATAAAATAGGGTCTCTCATCATATGAACATAAGATTTCAGTATGATAGATATAGAGATCATACCCCAACAAAATAAAAAGGAACTTGAAATACTTGACATGAAAATAGAACTTGAGAACGGTGAAAGAATCCCTTAAAAATTCGGCAGCCTAACGACGCCACTTAACATTCTAAAAATGAAATGATGAGAGAAAGAGGGGGTCTATCATAATATTAACATGAAAAAGATAGTAGGATGAATATAAAAGAACATCATCCAACATAAGATCATGGAGCATAAAAGAAATGACATAAAAGAGATTACTTGAAAAGAAAGAGGGAGGTAGGATCCCTTACCTTAAAATGTAACTCTTAAAACTCAATGGTTGGGACCTTAAGGGCTTGGGGGCACCTTGGGAGGACTCATTGGGAGGTAATGAGACCATATATTCATTGGGGGAGAGTTGGGAGTCAAATTGATGAGAGGATGGCTTGGTATTTATAGGGAAAGTGAGGGGACAAGGCATTAATGACCAAGGGACACCTCATTAGTGGTTTTGGAAAAACCATGGGCTTTCCCATGATATTTTCCCATGGTATTGGCCAATTGGGACACCTCATACATTATATTACTATTCATAAGTCGACAATATTGATTACATACTTAATACATCATTTAATTATGTCATTAAACACCCGTAACTTAAAAACTGTATTTTCACTATTCATCGAAAATTCAACTCTCTGAAAAATCCCAAAATTTCACCTTAACCAAATATCGATGCTCTGATTTCAAAAATGAACTCCATTTTATAAAAATAATTTTCTAAATATTTTTAATTTAATTTTTAAATAAATACACTATTCACTGAAAATTCCTTTTTTTTTCAGAAAAATCCCCAAAAATTACCTTAACATAATATCGATGCTCTGAGTTCAAAAATGAAATCAATTTTATAAAAATAATTTTCTAAATAATTTTAGTTAAATTTTTAATTAAAAAACACTATTCACCCGAAAAAACTAATACTTGAATAATAATTTATGAAACCGTTATTTAACCATTTTATTGAATCACATTACTTAATCAAGGTGCCTAGATTATATTAATGCTTTCTTTAAGTGAGATTACTAATCCATTTGGTCACATTACTAATCCTAATCATAAAATCACTATTCATAATTTACTATTCATCAAAAATTAAGTTGATCTTATTAGACTCTAAATTTCATACTGAACATAATTGTAGAAGACTATTTTTTGAAAATCATTACACATTTTTAATTATTTAAGGTTTACATAAACATTTTTAAAATTTCCTTTCTCTAAAATTCATCAAAAATATGCATACTATATTTATCTGGACATTTAAAAATTCATAAACTTCATCATAAGAAGAAATAAATTTTTTTATTTAAAACAAAGGATTACACAAGGCAGTTACGGTCTCCTTACATAGCCCCTTATCACACCAGCATAAGACCTAAGTTTAAGGTGTGCTAAGGTGAGAGAATTCGAGGGAGGCTCGGCCAACATCGCACGTGTAGTAATTTCTATCAGTTTGAACTTCTCGCGAAGGCGATTCCGTTCTAGCTTCACACGATGAAGTTCGGCTTGAGTTTGGTCCAGAGCAAAGCCCAGTAAGGCTACCTGCTTCCCAAGTTCTGTTATATGGGCTTCGATCGGTCCAAGACTACTGGGTGAGGCCATCAAATCTTCTTTCTATATTAATTGACCAAGATCACTTGTATTTAGAGACAAAAGAAAACGAAACGTTTAGTTTCTAGCGGTCATATTGACCAATGGGCATATAACAGTAAAAATCCAACAGTCTCATTTTAATTATACTCATGTTATCCAATGAAATAGTTTTGTTGAGTATAAAAATAAATTAACACACAAAATTAGGAAACAAGATTTATTCAAAATTTCGGGTCGTTATAACTATCTCAAAGAAGTGATTGAATCATTGAAAAAGGTCCAGTTGGTATGAATTATTATTTTTTATTTCTTTGAAGTATCATTTTTCAATAGTTATAGATGGTTACCATTTTCAATTATTATTTATTTTTTTGAATAATGATATATACATATATGTAAGTATTTATGTATGTATGTATGTATGTATACGTGTCTATGTGTGTGAGTGTGTTTGTTCAATTTATATTTTGAATCTCCTCACAATATTTTACATTGCTATTATGTTGTAATGTTAGAAAAAATAGTATTATTTTATATTAAATGAATATCTCATGAAACAATAAAAAAATGTATATAAACAAGATATATTTTTGGGTTTTATCATATCCATATATTTTATTACTTAACCTATTTATTTGTCGTTTTTAATAATATCTATATAGTTTATTATTATTATTATTATTTTTGTATTGTTATTATTATTATTATTATTATCATTATTGTTTTTTTTTATTTTTTTCATTTTTATTGTCATTTATGAGGTTATTTTTCCGACATTTGGTAATTTCATACCAGGTAATCGAGGAAAGGGTAGTTTCACACTAAAAACTAGTTGTATGGAAAATTAATGATTGCTTATAGTTGTTTGATTATTATATATATAATCTTGTGTGTTTCAATGTTTAGGATATTGGTTTTTACTAGAGACACTAATCAGGGAATTTATGACTTATGGAGTATATTATCTAGAATTTATCTAAACAAATATAATGTATGTACTATGAAGATAACTACCAAACTTGGGTTTTAGCCTCAGTTTTGGGATTTGTTTCATTAATTGATACTGGAATTGGAATCATTTTTATGGTTTCGTGCATGAAATGACATCCTGAGTTTACCCATTGATGGATTCAAACTATTTTTTGGGAAATTATATTTATTATTTCCATAAAATATTTGGGTCCTTAATGAACATGATGCTTGATGTGGCCTTATGATAAATGCTTTCCACATCTGATTTATGAAATTACTATGATTTTATTTTTGTGATGTGATTTAATTTGGATAATTTTTGAATATTTGTTAATTAGAGTTGAAATATCAATTCTTTGAATATTTTATGGAAATGATGATTTTGGGGCATAATTGATTAAAATGTTTTTAGGTTAAATTTTATATATCTTAAGAACATACATCTGAATGAATTTGGTTTTTATTTTTAATAGTATTTTAAATTTATTTTTATACTATTGGTATTAATCCTTATAAGTTATAGGTTATGATTTTAAATATTCTTTACTCTATCTATTTTAATCATGTTTGTTGAAGTGTTAAATCTCATAAATAAATATATTATGGAATTTCATTTTGTTTTTGAATTTATTTTATTATAATGAATTTTTAGTTTAGTTTTGTTTCTATGTATAGGAGAATTCCCCCCGTTAGTTAATTGCAATCCATCATCTTAAGATAATTTTTTCCTCATAAGAGATTATGCTATAAGAAAATGTTGCATAAGTGAATCCTGCATAAGATAATTTCACTCATGTTGTAATAGAATTTCCTTCACCAACTTTAGAGATTTCATTTGAATCCACCGAAACTTGATTGAAGAAAAATGAGGGTTTGTTAAGTTGAATCCATTCAAATCCAAAAATATTGAGATAATTCGATTAATAATCATTAAAAATCAATGGGTGAAACTAGATGTTAAACACAAACATGAACCAAAATTAGGGGAACTCATTGATGTTTGACTTGTGACATCTTATAAAGGAGGATGTGGGGAATAAAATGAGTCCTAGGATCAACCAATTATCATTGAATTATTATATTTTGAGCCCATGTGTAGGAAAATTTAATCTTGGTAAGTACCACTAATGAGGATAAGAAGCAACCGAGGGCATTTAGATGAATCCATGGTTGACGTTGATTGAACATGAAGCCACTGATGAAAACCAAAATGGGGAAACTCATTCTGAATATTTTATTAGAATAATTTGAAAAATAATATAAGGAAACTTACCTATATAAATATAAAGTTTATTGAGAAATAAACTTGGTGAAGATGGGGAATGGCTGAGGTTCGAGTGGGTTAAGTCCAAGGAAGAAGATTTCAATCATTGGTTTGTTCCTTATGCATGCTCATTGATAAAGAAGACAACATAACCTTGATTCCCTCAATGTTTTGGTTGCAAGGATGTAGTTGTACACACCTAATGTGGTTGAAAAAAATTCCCATAATGATTTTGAATCAAATTAATATTGAGTTGAGGGTGTGAAGTCAGGGATGAGTTGAGGGAGTAACTTTTCATGTGTTAGTTGAAGTTTTCCATGGCCATGATTTTGAATGTTTTTTTAGGTTAGATATGGGTATGGTTAAAGCTATATAGTATGTGATATATTTTAAAAGTATGGTACTATATGGTTTGAGTTCATACAAAATTTTAAAAGTTTATTGATTTTGGAAGGTATATAAATCTAGTTGTCATATAGACATCAATTCCATCTATAGAATTTAATTTTATGAGCTAGTTGTAGAAGTGGTTAAAGGAATTTTTATAAAATCAAAAAAATAGTGGAATAATGATTAAAAGATACCCCTTCAATATGAAAATATAACTAGAGTAAGTGATGACCAACATGTCAACTTAGAAAATTAAGTTAGTAAAATTGGAAGAAAATAAAGAGGGATTGATTCTTCAATACATGGTGATGAACTCATTCATTCATAAATGTAAATAAATGAGAGTTGCAGTAGAGGCATGTGTATAACACTTACAGGTGGAATATTAGAGGAATATGTAGCTAAAGAAGAAAAATATCTTGATAAATAACACTTTCTCCTTATTCTTTCCTTTTTTTTGTTTTTATTTATTTTGAGATGTATTTCTTGATTATATTTTTTCTTTGATGAACATGAGTAATTAAATATTTTAGGGAAATCAGATTAAAATGAATTTAAAATATTTCATTTGTTCAAATCATGTTTTTATAATTTTTTTCATTTCAATTTTCTTCCACTTACATCCTTTTCATACTCTTTGATGATGAATCTATAGATTCAATTCAGTGATTGACATTTTATTGAAGTGAGAAAATTAATTTATTCCTTGAAAAAAATTTGAAAAATTATGGTGAATATTATCAGGGGATATTTAGTGTGATATTTTTGTTCCATGATATTTTTTTTCTTTATGAACATTTTTTCTACACTACTTTACATAATGATAGGTGATGCTAGTGGATTCATTATCCTTTATACTTCAACCAAGGTAATTTAATAGGAAATGGATGATGCCTCTCATCCACAAGAATAAACAATTAATTTATAGAGTTATGTTTGAAAAACAATTTATAGGAATATTTAACTAAAACATGTTGGTCACTGAATTATAGTTACGTATCCCAATCCATTTTTTCATAGATGTTTCAAAACTATGTTTAATTTTAAAGTATAAAAAATCAACTTTATCAAATCAGATTGGTCTAACTTCCTATAAACTAATAATTTGTTCATATTTGCCTTATTTTTCTATATATTTCATAGTTATGTTCACTTCAACACTAGTTCCACATCATATTTCAATTTTCATACACTCCCTCATCATATTTATCACACTTTCACAATATTTTTTTTGTTTTTTTGGTTTGAACTCAAATTACATTCTCTGTGGTTGACCATACTTACCAAATTGTTAGTTTTACGTAAGTTTATTAACAAATAAATTTTAGTGCATCAATAACCACACTATTAAATTTTTAGAAGCATTTATAGGGAATTAATGAAAAAATAAAATAAAAAAATGATAAAAAACTAAAATATTAAATCTGTTTCAAAAAATAATTTTTTTTTTAAAAAAATATTTCTTTGAAAATTTATTTTTCTCATTATAGTGTGCTTATTTTTTAATTTATATACTTGTTTTTGTATGGACACTAAGTAATATTATGAATTTGAACTGAAATATTAATATATAAAATAGTACAAAAATATTCTTCCCTTATAAAGAAAAAGAAAACTAAAATGTAAAATTTGTAAATTTAGAGAGTTGAGAACTTAAATGAAAATAAAAATTTTATTTCACCTAAACCTAGAAATAAAAAATGCTAAGATTACTAGGATTAGGGATATATAACTCCTTAGAGAGTGAAATAATCTATCTTGTATATGGTTATCCCCTAGGTCTGATAACTATGAGATGGAACAATCATAACTCTCCACAATTACCTCATTTAATGGAAAACACAATAAGGATTCTTTAAAGTAAATTAAGGGATTTTTTTAGTGTAGTATAATAAATACCCTTATATGGGATAAATGAGGAGGATATGAGGTTTATGGTTTTCCTATTTTGTTTGAAGAGTAAGGCTAATTTTTTTTCCAAAACTTGAATAAATAATTTTTTAATACTTAAGACAAAGTTTTCAATGCCTTTGCCATGAAGTTTTATTCTAGAAATGTGGCTGTTGAGGTAAGGTACAAGATCACTAGATTTTTATATGATGAAGGAGATATTTTCCATAAAACATGGGGAAAATTTAAAGATATTATTAGGCAGTGTCCCAACCATTATCCTACTCCCCACCTCTTAATAATAATATTTTACAAACTAATTACTATTTACTACTAAATCATTGTTAAAAAAACTTTTGGTGGTGATTTTTCTTACATGTAAGTTGAGGATCTTAAGAAAATATTTGATAAAATTTATCAAAATTCTCAACTCAAGAGTTCTAGGAAGAGAACTATCCATAAAGTGAGTCCCATACTCAGGTTTCTAAAGTATATCATGAAAATAAAAATAGTTCACTTAGAGATAAATTCCAACACTATGGTATGTATGATATTTCTAGAACATTCTATCCTAATCTTGATCTACCTGCCCAGCCCCATTAAAATGAATATTTTAATGAGTAAAAACCTAAGATAATGTCTAGTCTTAACCCTTTATTAAATAACTATAATGATGGTTATATAAATCACTCTAAACTATCATGGAGAGAGTAAGGGATGGTGAAAAAACTTGACCTTATATTTCTATAATAACCCAAACTAGAATTAAAAAAAAATATGGATGAAACTATTAATTCCCAAATGAATGTAAGGGAAATATTCTTGCATTTTATAAAAAGTTTTGATTCATTAAAATACCAACATGATTTATATAAAGCACAAATTGATGTTAAGATGTATAATATAGAGATACAAATGGGATAACTAACTAGAGAGTTAGGTGGTAGTGACAAAGGTATGCTTAACAACACAACAAAATTAAATCCAAGAGAAAATATAATTAAAATATCTATTAGATCTAGTGTAATAAAATAAGAACATGATAGAGTAAAACGTAGGGAATTTTAAATATAAAATTTAATAAAATCTATAAATGAAAATATGGAAACTATTAAATATAGAAAATATGAAAGAAAATCCGAAACAGAAATGAATGATAATATTTACTTGAAAAATATTAACGAAAAAATATAATTAAGTGGGAGATCATCAAGGAAGGTAAGAAGAAGGTTGTGTTTCAAGAGAAGGAGAAAAATCAACCTATTTTTAGTGATTATGTCCCTATCATTACCTTTATCCAAATAATAAAACAAAATAATGATGAAATTGGCTACATAAAATTACTTGAAATGTTTAAAACCTTCAACTTAAAAATTCTCTTAGCTAAAGTCTTAAGAAAAATCCCTTCACATGTTAAATTTATCAAAAGGATATTGGATAAAGAAAGAAACTAGGAAGAGTATTCCACCATCAATATAAATAAGGAGTGTAGTATTTTTATATTAAATATGTTTCCTTTTAAATTAAAAGACCCAAGAATCTTTGTTATAATATAAATAATTAGAGAAAGTGAGGAGTTAAATTTCCTATGTGACTCAGGTGCTAGTATCAACCCGATTACTTAGTCCTTATTTTAATAACTAGGACTAGGGGATCTAAAATAATTTATGTATCCCTTCTATTGGATGATAGTCCAATCAATCATCCCATTGGATGGTTAGATGACATATTAATCAAAGTAGGGAAGCTTACATTGTCAACTGATTTTCTAGTACTATATATGGATAGTGAAAAAATGTTCCTTTCATTATAGGAAAATCATTATTAGCTATTGATGGTGTAGTTATAGAGGTTTAAAAGGGTAAATTGACCCTCTATACCAGTAATGATCTAGAAGAGTTTCATGTTTTTAAAGATTCCCCACTTAAGGTGAGTTATATCTAATATAAGTTGTTGAATAAGTATTTATGGATGAAATAAGGAAGGAAACTCATGACCATTTTAGATAAATAATTAATAATATAGTTAAGGAAAACTTTATAATAATTTATGTTGAAAAAAAATCCACACAAGAACTTCAAGTACTAGGGAAATTTTATATCTGTATTAGGGAACTCATTGATAAGGATCAAGAAGTGGTCCATCTAAAAAATTTATTTGATTGAGAATGCATCTCATGTTGCAGTTTAATGCTCATATCTCCCCCCTTATGATTAAGTCCCCTCACTATCACAGAATTTGGATTCAAATCCACGCACCTTAGATCTTGAGAACTTTGAGTCTTTTTGAGTAGGATTCCCAATTTGAAAAGAGTGTTCCATGGTTGAGGTTAAGTATGAGGGTTATTATCTCCACCTATAAGTTGATTTTTTCTAAACTTGTTAATAGTGTTTAGGGTGATAATCTGGATATTTTTCCAAAAATTTATAGCGGGCCTATTCCTACTAAAGTGATCATTTTAGATGATGAATTTTTTATCTTTGAGCTTAAGGAGTTGTTATGAGTTCTTAAGGATTATTCTTATGATCTTGATAGTAAAATAAATTATAAAAGTGAACTTTTTTCTTTGAACAATAGTGAACATGTTACATTAGTTTATACACCCATTCTTAATTTATTGGTTACCTTAAAAAAATGGTTAAACTGTAAAATTTTATCCGACCAGTCTGATTATTTTTTCTGGACTAATTTCAAAAATCTCTGATTTTTTATAGGAATATAAGCTTTTGGTGATAACAAAATTAGTCTTAAGGCCTTAAGTATTTTTTAATAAGTCTCTAGTTAATGATGGTTTTATAAAATTTATATTAGAGTATGATAAAATTTCCACACAAAACAAAAAAGTTATAGTAATCAAGAAATCATACCCACCAAATATACAAGGATAAAATTTTAGGGGGTAAGTATGGATGAATACTTTAAACTTAGCACTGCATGGGAAGAAGCCCATGATTTTCCATTTTTTTTCTTATAAATTTTATTTTAAATAAAAGTCCTTCACCCTACTATTTTTCATTCCCTAATTTTTTTCCAAAACTGTCATATTGATAATAAGTTCACAACACATCCTCTTCTATTACTTGGTCTCATTATAATTTCTAAATATTTTTTTAATATTTATTTGTTTTATACTTGTAGGAACCTTAATAAAGGAACCAAGTGGAGATATACATGTCTTGAAGGAGATTTAATTTTTGGTTGAGCATCAATGAGAGAACCAACTATCAAGGGAGTCATCTTGATCACTTTTGTTGAATTCTATCTATATAAAATAGTGCATAATTCCCTAATAATTTAATTAAAATTATTTTTGGTATTTTAAATAGGTTTTTAAATATAATTTATGCTATAAACTAAGTACGGGGGATTTTTTTTTGTTTTTTTGTAATATTTTTTGTGATGAATCTATATGAAATAAATGGATGTTTGTATAATTAAAATTTTTCCATTGAAAATATATTTAAATACATAATTTAAACCTTTAAAGAACCCTTAATACTTCTCTATTTGAAAATGTATGATGAAAAAATTTCTAAACATGCTACTTTCTGATATGTTTTGAAAATACATCTTTTCTATCCATATAAAAAAATTTATGTATTCTTAAATTTATATTTTTTAAATTTCCCTTTGATCTTGAGAAGTAACTTCGTTATTTCTCAAATTAATAATAGGAGCTACATTTTTAACAAACCTTGAATCAACCTCCCTTTAATTTAAACTCTAGTAACTTTTTATCTTAAAGTTTAAATTTTGGAATCATATGTTGACCTATTCATCTTGTAGGAGTTGGAACTAAGAAACTAGAGAGACGATACCCAAAGAATAATGTGAGAATACTATTGTCCAGAATTTAATAAAAAATGATTTTATACGAGGGGTTTTATGTATTAAATTATGAACATTTTTATCATTAATTACTACTTTTTTATGCTAATTTTCATGAACCAATATGGGATTCCATCAAAATCGACACTCGACCCATTCCGTGGCAAGGCCCAAAGGGTGTTACTAATCCCCACAAGTTGGGAAGTAGTGCCTGAGAATCAAACATCATATCCGAGAATGACTTTTCTCATATTAATCAACCATAAACAACCCACAAGAATCATACATCACATCATATAACAACTTTAACCAAAAAGTAATACAATTATCACAAGTTAAAATTTTACATTTTTAAACAAAAACTGAAATACCAAAATGGGGATGGGAAACCAATACATGACTAAATATCTATAAAAAAAATAGGGTCTACACCCTCATGACACCTATTCCAACACCAGAAAGAAGAGGAACACTAGCAACCAGATCCATCATCACTACCATAGAACACATTTCCTTTACATGGGTTAAACATAACACTAGAGGGTGTATGTAGGGTGTGATCCAATTCCTAGTAGGATACCACCAAAAGTGATTCCATGCTATAGAATTATAATACAAATCAACACGAAAGTTTTTAAATAAAAGAAAAGAAACCATTTTAGATAAAACATTATTTGAAATTTAAAATAAAATTAAGTACCATATCAAGATACACGATAAGCATAACATCACATGAGAACCATGGGTAATTCCTAAGGCACCAGGGTTAGTGGGGTCCTAGGATCCTCATACCTTAGTGATAATCATAAACCAAAACCCACAACATCCTCATGAATGATTCACTAGAGGGGAACACATCCTAAGGTCTAGTGGTCTCTGATAATCATCATTGTTTAGTCGGTGTTGTATCATCATTCCTGCTAGGGGAACCAGGCCTCATCCCTACCAGATCACCTAGTGTACTAAACCTATTCTTCCCAACCTAGTTACTAAGGATTACATTTGTGATCAATATCATTCCCTACATTACATGAATCACCTATTGCACATAAACACAACCAAAAATAGGAAACACACATGAAATCCATAATTTTAAATAGGCCAAACCTCTTTCAAACCTTTATGCACACCAAAACCTTTAAAAAAATGTTTTAAACCACTCACAAAATTCATGGAATCCATAGGAAAATCATTATAATCATACCAAAATCATAAAAAATGTTAATGCATGGAACCACCAACCTTTAGATTCGAAACTTCTAGAAACTAGTGGAAAACCACAACCACACCACAAGAAGAGCCTATAAAGGAAAGAGCATAACATAATCATCAATATTAAACCCAAATAAGCAAGGTTCAACCCACTTTAGGGTAAAAAATATACTAGAGAAAGAATAACCAAAGAAAGAAGGAAGGGAAGACTAAGAAGAAGGAAGAAAAAAGAATAGGAGAGGATTACATAAGGAGTTATTGAATATCCAAGTCCAAATCCACCAAGAAAATGAGGCCCAAGGGAGGCAAGTTGGAGGAGGAGGAATGACTAGGGCTGATAATTCTTAATGGGGTGAGTTGGGGTGTATTTGGGGTTAAATTTAATGAGGAAAAAAAATGGAAATTTCAATATTTTTAAATTTTTGGGCAGGTCACATGGTTTGGATGCATGGTTTTCCAAACCATGTACCAATTGTGAGTCACCTCTATCCAAGTGGAAAATAGGATTTACAGTTCTCCTAGGGAGGGAACATGCCTGTGTGCCTCAAACAAACCCACTAGTCTAGGTTCACGGTTAGTTAGCATGACCATGTAGTAGGCCATGTGGCCTAGACAATGCTAGTGTACAGGGTGCATAGTCTCCTCTTGGCTAGTACACAGTTTCTAGTAACCATGTGCTAACTATGTGCCACCTACTTTCAGTCCAAAAATCACCATTTTAACCAAAAACACATGAGAAAGGTCAGAGATAAATATAAGACCAAAATTAAAATAAATAATACCACAAAATGAAATCACATACATGAAAATTCTTCCTATAATAAAAAATTTATGCCCTAAAAAATTCATTACAAAGTATGATCTGAGAAAAAAATGGGTACTACTCTTCAACCCAAGATCTTCACTCCCATGTCTTGTTCTGGTCATTCCTATGTTACCAAATAACCCAAACCAATAATTTGGATTTCCCTCGAAGCTCTTTTTCTTATGAATCCATAATACACAAAGTCTCTCAAACAAAGTCATATCAAGTTCCAACTCCAACTCTTCCCAATTCAACACATGAGATAGATCCAGATTGTACTTATTTAATTGCGAGACATGGAACATGTTATGAATTGACTTCAACTAATACGAAAAATCTAATTATTATTCTATCTTAACAACTCTCCTAGTAATCTAAAAAGGCTAGACATACCTCATCATCAGCTTCCCTTTCTTACCAAGATGATGATGAACCAATCTAGGGGAAAATTTTAGAAACACCTGATCATGAATTGAGAATTCCAAGGCTTTGAGCTGCTGATCAACATAAGATTTAAGGCAGCTTTTCACTATCAAAAACCACTGACTAATCAATTGGACTTTATCAGACATCTCATACACAAGGCTTGCTCCCAACAATGAGGTTTCACCCACCTTCATCCAACACAAGGATAACTGTAATGACCTACCATAAAGTTCCTCAAAGGGATCCATTCATATTGGGGATTGGTAATTGTGTTATACACAAACTTGATCAATCTCAAATGTTTATCCCACTAGCCTCTAAAATCCAACACACATTCATGGATAATGTCTTCTAAGATCTAATTTTCCTGCTCCATATGACCATTTGTTTGAGGATGGTATGCCGTACTCAACTTGATATGGGAACCCATTACCTTTTGAAGGAATTCCCAAAACCCACAAGGTAAAATAAGGGTCCCTATCCAAAATGATAGTTGAAGGCACACCATAAATCCAAACTATCTCCTAAACATACAACTGACCCAATTCATCCATTTTAGATGAGGCATTGATCAAATAAAATGGACTAATTTATTTAGACGATCAATCACTACCCAAATCATGTTCATTACTCATGGTGTACAAGGTAACCCAATGATAAAATACATGGAGACATTGTCTCACTTAAAAGTAGAAATGTATAGTGGCTGAAGAAAATCATAGGTCCACTAGTACTTGTCTTTAACCTATTGACAATTATAACAACTGGATACAAATTAAACTATGTCCCGTCTTATACCTAGTCACCAGAACTGACGAAACACATCATAGAACATCTTGGTGGTCTGTAGATGAATGACCCACTGAGACTAGTATCTATCTTGCATCACCACCTTCTTCAAAGAAAATGGAACCACAAGGATTCCCTTGAAACACATAAATCACTCAAGAGATAACGAACACTCACTAGGAACCTCTCCACCATTTAGAGACCACATAAAATGCTGACACAACTCATATACAGACTATTCTTTCTAAATCAAACCTAGAAGGGTGGGTGTCAGTTGGAAACTGGCCAATAATGTACCTTAACTATTCATATTGGATTCCAAATGCATCTAGGAAAAAAATACCATTAAAGTCCACTCATCACTAGACTCTTTAAAGGATTTCACTAACACTTCCCTAGTCAAGTCATCTACTTCCACATTAACTCTTCCAGGGGTATAGAAAATATCAAAATTGAACCCCTAAAGGTACTCGACCTAACGATGCTGCCTCAAATTCAGATCTATCTGAGAGAAAATGTAGGCCAAGTTCTTATGATCTTATTAGAATAAAAAATTCTCCCCAAATAGGTAATAACACTATATCTTAAGGAATGCATCAGTGTCACTAATTTCAGGTCATGGGTTGGGTAATTCTTTTCATGTGGTTTAAGTTGGTGAGAAACATACACCACCACATGCACATCCTGTATTAACACACACCCAAGACCCATAATTGAGGAAACACAGTAGACCATGTATCCCTTTCTAGATTTTTGGAGAGTTCAAAATAGGCCTATGGTCAACCACCACTTAAGATCCTCAAAGGATTCCTAGGATTATACATTCCAAACAAAATTTACCCCTTTCTGGGTAATCATAATCATGGGAGAATAAAGTCAAGATAATTGCTAGAAAATCACCTATGGTACCCCGTAAGTCCCAAAAAGCTCTTGATCTAGAATAAATTCCTCAAATACCCCCATGACATCACTAAACCGATCTTCTTGGGGTCCATTGAAACCCCATGATCCAAAATCACATAGTCCAAAAACTTTACCTACCTGATCTAGAAGGTGCCCTTAGAAAGATTCACATTGAAATGAAGATCTTGAAGAGTGCCTAACACAATACACAAGTGATACTCATGCTCTTACTTGGTATCAAAGTAGACCGGGATGTTGTCCACAAACATTATAACAAAAGAGTTAAGATACTGATGGAACACCCTATTCATAAGTTCCATGAAGATCCATGTATCATTTTTCAACCCTAAAGTCCTGAATAAATAATCAAAGTGGAAGTACCTTATTTGGAATGTTGTCTTAGAAACATCCGTCTCTCTAACCTAGAACTAGTGATACCCGAAATGAAAATCAATCTTATAGAACAACCTTTAATACTTGAGATGATCCAAAAGGTCATCAATACAAGGAAATGGATATTTATTCTTGATCTTTACCTTATTCATATTCTGGCAATCGATACATAACTGTAGAGATCCATCGGCCTTCTTTTAAAAAACAATTGGGGCGACCTGAGGTGAGATGCTCAGGAAAATGAATCCTTTGGATTCCATATCATCTAGATTCATCTTTAATTAACTAAATTTTTTGGGGGCCATGCGATATGATGGAATAAATATCAATTGTGTTCTCAGTGTTAAATCAATGGTAAACTCCACATCTTTCTTTGGAGGTAACCCTTGAAAATCATATGGAAACACCTATGGAAACTCATCCACCATAGGAGGTAATCCACCCACAAAACCTCAATCGCTATCCTCCATCATGAGAAATAAGATCTAAGAAAAAATACTGACCAGTTCTGGAAGTGAAGGTCCAACACGCCCTGACTGAGGATCCCACTCACCCTAAAAAATCTAGGTACTTCCATCAGGTGCCATAAAAGTCACTCACTACTGATTAAAATTGATGTGTACCTAGAAATGGACCATTCAATCCATACCAAGGATTATGTCAAATAGTTCCATCCAAGAAACCATGAAATACCATTCTCGCTTGACCCTTGACAGAATGAGTTTGTAGGTTATACACCTGAAACCCTCCTCTCTCCTCTTTCCAAGCACTGTCACCAACTCCATCACCTATGACATAAGATCAATTGTGAATTTAAAAATATATATAAATGGGTAGATATAAAGGAATTAAAATCACCTATATCATATAGAACAACAACTATGTGTGACACAATAAGAATCGTACCCTGAACAGTGGCAGGTCCTGTATCTGCTTCCACCGGCGTTTGATACACAACATGAAGATGCCTCATCTTTGTCTAAGCCTGTAAAAGAATCCTGACATGAAATTCTACCTTAAGCTGAGTATGCCAAGTAGTAGATCTAACCCTGGCACCATGAATTCCAAATCAAGAACCCATCGTCTTGGATAGTTCTAACTGGGTTTTCATTCCCCTGGAGGATGCAGAACCTGCACCACCCTGATATGGGCATTTCAATTTTCAAAAATATTGCAAGTTCCTCATAAATACACACCACTGGAAAAGTCTAGGTGGTATTGGACATGCTAACCACATATGACCTAGCCTCCCACATTGATGGAATAATATTGATCCATCATCCTAAGCCATGGATGCAGTTTTTCATGTAACTACCCGAACCGTTATACATAAAATCCCCTATGTGGTTAAATTAAATATATTATTATGTGTTATGGTTATAGAAAAACATTCAAATATTTGGTTTTATTACATCTTATCGAATTTAAGATAAATTTAAACATCATAAATGTTGATAATATAGCCATTGAATTGTGATCATATGATTAGTATAAATATAGGGTTTTAGAAAATCTAGTTGACATAGAAAAATGAAGTGATGGACTCAACCAGTAGTATCATACCCTATAAAGCCCATTTATTGGAGGTTAAAATAAATATATAATCATTGGGATTTCCCTTGACCAATCCCAAGATGATATCCAACAACTTAAGCATGAGTGAAACCATTTATGAGAGAAGTTCAAGCTCATTGAGATCACGACCTAAACCATTGACGTCAAACCACCCCATGAAAGTCTCACTATCACACACCTTACTATTAGGTATTTTTCTGGTGCATTAAATGGATATTTATCAATACCCTAATAATATGAATATAAATATACTATTTTCAATATAATAATGGTTATATTTACTTCTTATTGTTATTTTATAAACAATTTCGATTTTGATATAATAAAAAACCAATTGTATTTTTGGGTAATATTCAATTTAAATTAAGAAATTTATTTTGATTAATTAATGGATTTTTGAAATAAATAATATTTTAATAAAATATTATTATTAAATAAAGTTTATTAAATATAAATGATCATATAATTTTTATGAAGTCAAATGTAATTTTTATAAGGGTTTGGAAACTGTTATAATAAAAAAACCCATCATTTCTCAATAAATGTCTATTCTATTTTAAAAGTAAAAATTAACATATATAGAAAATTACTTGGTTAAAATAAATATTATTTTTTGAATCAGAACATCAAAATTATCCAACGGTTAATTTTTCATAGTTTTCTAATATATTCAATTTTTTGGGTAAAAAATAAATACTGTATAAATATATGGTGTGTATTATGATATCATAATGACCCAAAAATGATGTAATGAATACTATAAAAGGTATCTATGATAAAATATATGTTTACCATTTAAAATAATGTAATATAAATTTTATTTTATCAATTTTATAAATCCTTTATGGATCCTCCAAAACCTATAATATATTTTAAGATTTTAAAATCATTTCTTTAAGGACATGGCTCACTTGCACATCATAAAGGGTTTTATTTTAATAATTTAGGACCTTATCCTTATAAAATAATTAAAAATACCCTTATTTTTTAGAAACCATAGGAAAAAACAATGGGAAGGTTTATAGTTTTGATTATTCTATAGAGTAAAAAACCTATGTTTGAGAAATAATAAATATTCCTCCACTCATTTCCTATATAAAACCACCCAATATCCCATTTATCCTCCCTAATAAACCTTTTAGATTTTTATTAACCTTAATTTACCTCTATATAGTTCTACCAAGGTTCTATAATCTCTCAATAATATTCTTCTAAGAATTTTAATCACCCTCTTATGGTAAGGGACCTTCCTCTCCTTTCAATTCAAGCACCTTCCTTGAAATTAGTCTTTTTATTTTTAATTTACTATATTTTAATTAATTTATAAACATTACCTTAATATAAATTTTATTTTATTTTAATGATATATCATTTATCCTCTCTCATTTTGACATTTACATAAGCCTTTACTATTCCAAAATTTTGTAAGTGATCTCCCACTCTCCTTTTTATTCAAGAACCTTTTCTATGTTATGACTCGTAATTTCCATTTTTTCATGTTAGGATATGTTATTCCATATACCCTTCCTATAATTTTTATTTATAAATTATTATAGACCCCTTTTATTCTCATTTATCCCTACCATTAACCTTTACGTACACCTATTACCCTGGTGAAATTTACTAAGAGATCCTCTCCTTATCCTTTTTATTAAAGTTTATTTATTATCTTATGTATTTTATCTCCAATTAATAATGATGGTATATGTTATTAAATATCCCAATTAATTTCCATTTTATGTATAAATGATGATATACCCCTTTCACTCTTATCAATCCCTCCCATGAACATTCATACGCCCCTGTTATGCTGTCGAAATTTCACCATGATTTTCCATGCCAAACAATTGTGTAGTGAATACTAGAACCCATTTACTATTAAGGGTTTTCACATTTATACACTAATAATTATTTTATTTGGGACTTACAAGTATATATTCAACACTCCATGATTATGGAATAAAATTTGATGATAAATGATTCCATGTTGTATGATCTATGTGGCATACTTAAACATGAGAATGAAATGAAAGTGACGGGTGTGGCCAGAATTATATAGTGATCCAATGAATTAGGCAATGTTTTAGTCTCATGAGATGTTAGTAAATGGATTAGGGAGTGAATCTAATCTATCATGAGACCTTTTCCATCATGATTTCTTTGTAGTTATCCTTGATCTATGTTTATGATGCAATTTTTTAATTTTTTATAACATTTCCCATGTTTCCATTATGATTATCATGGCATATCACGCCTTATTGTTCATATTTATGATTATCAATTATTTTATGACCCATTTATATTCCTATTGTATAATATGTATTACTTTATTTAAGTTATTCTATGTTTATTCCCTTATTGGGATTTATAGCTTACCCCTTTCTTATATATGTCCCTAGGCCATCCCATGTAGTTTTAAGTATGAATGAATAATATGAGCATGTTAAAAAAGTTTTTAATAAAGATGATGTATTCCTTATTTTAATTTATTATTTAATGTAACTAATTCTAAAAGACTCTAAAATTATTTATTTATGGGTTGTATTATGTGTACTATTATGTAATAAATCATGAATTAATGTGTAATAAAGAGCAGGGTTTCCATACCTTGGTGATAAGAATAAACCAAAACCCACAACATCCTCATGAATGAGATAATAGAGGGTAACACATCCCAAGGTATATTGGTCTTTGATCATCATCATTGTTTAGTTATTTTTATTTCGTCAATCCTGCTATGGGAACCGGGCCTCGACCCTACCAGACCACCTAGAGTACTAGTGCAAGTCTATCCAACCTAGTTACCAAGGATTCCTTTAATGCTCAATTTCATTCCATACATCACATGAATCACCTATTTTACATAAACACAACAAAAAATAGGAAAAACACATGAAAACCACCATTTTCAATAGGCCAAATCTATTTTAAACATTTACTCGCCCGAAAAAACATTAAAAACATCTTTCACATCACTCACACAATTCATAAAACCCATATGAAAAGCATATAATGCCTACCAAAATCATCCAACAATGTTAAATCATGGAACCACCTACCTTTAGCTTGGAATGTTTTTGAAACAAGTGTAAAACCACAACCACAACACAATAAGACCCTATAAAGGCAAGAGAGTAACATAATAATCAAGATTAAACCCAAAGATGCAAGGTTCAACCCACTTTTGGGAAACTAATCCACAATAGAAATAAGAACCCAAGAAATAAGGAAGGGAAGACTAATAATAAGGAATAAAAAAGAAGAAGAGAGTATTACATGATGAGTTCTTGAAGATCCAAGGCCAAATCCACCAAGAAAATTAGTCCCAAGGGATCTAAGAGGAAAGGGGAGGCATGCCTGGGGATGAGAATCTCAAATGGGGTCATTAGACTAATCATGTTTTAATCATGTTTTAATGATCACAAATCCTGTTAATCCGGTTTAATCTATCTCAAATCATGTGTAGATATGGTTGGTTTCTTTATGCTTTAAATACACATTCACAAATCCTGATTTCTATAAATCATGTTTGATTATTGTAAACTATATTTGATTTTGTTCTATAATGATTTCTTATATGAATGATTAATTCTAATTCATTCTATGAATATTACTTCTTAATACTGTTTACAAATATTTGGATAAGTCTAAGAAACTGTGAGTCCACCACCAGTTCTGGTTTTTTGGAAAAGGACCAGACACCATGACCTAGACACCGTGACCCAGACACCATGACCCAAACACCGCGAACCAGACACTGTGACCCAGACACCATGACCTAGACACTATAACCATACTCTCTTGTGACACCGGTTCTGTGATGACCCAGACTCTCTTGTCCCTTCCCTTTGCCAAAATCTGGGTCCTAAAGGGGTGGCGTCTCGGTGAGACCGACCGGTGAGACCGATCGGCACGACCGATCGGTGAGACCGATCGACGCGACCGATCGGTGCGACCGATCGGTGAGACCGATCGACGCGACCGATCGGTGCGACCGATCAGGGAGACCAATTGGTGAGACCGATCGGCGCGACCGATCGGTGAGACCGATCGGTGCGACCGATTGGTGAGACCGATCAGCGTCACCCGACCTTGTCGAGTTGTTTCCAGTAGCGCTCCTTTTGTGCAAATAGGGTTTTAAACCCTATTTTGACTCGTTTAAGCGTGTTTTAAAGACCCGTAATGCGCATAAGAGTTTTTACTTAATCAATTCATGAGTCGGTTTAAACAACCCGACCCCCTTTAATGATGAGTGGAGCCGTGTGGTCAACCCACAACCCTCGCGCCTTACGCGGATTCACGTTCTCACCTCAACCGTCTGCAGTTCTTATAAACCAAGGGTTAGCCATGGTTTCTCCTTTCCTCGATCGCGGCTTTTCACAAACAGCTTCTGGTGGATCGGGCGCACCACATCATTATCCGTAAAGTTCTGTGCCCGGCCTAAGCATCGATCGTCGATCAAACAAGTAGGGAATTTCTCCTCCGTCTCTCTCTTTTTTGTATCATGCGGGGTGGGTGTACTTTTGTTCTGTAGAATTGGATAAACCAGACCTAATTAAAGATAATGAACGAATCCTATAAATAATGAAGGGGGGATGTGATCGTTGATGTTGTTTATGTTATGACCATCTTGTTGAGTTGTGTTGGCTTATGCCTTCTGAAAATCGAGGCCGTTGGTGGTCATTGTTTGAGCACTAATAAACCCCTACTGATGTTTTAAATGGCTTTTTGTGGTTGTAAACTCATGTTGTGAAAAGTAATTGGTTAATCACGTATATCCGGCCAAATAAATTGAGGCCCCAGTATCTTTCCGTCTATGATAACCCTCGGTTAAAACACACAAAAATTGAAATCATGGAGTGTGTTAAGTAATTTAAATCTGAAAATACCGGCATGACCCAAACTTGTGTTGATGGTGGTAGTTGGTTGTTTTCTTTTCAGGCCAATTGTTGGAAATGTGGGAGGGGATGGGATCCCCTGTCTTGTACTCTTGGTGGTTTTGTGAATTTGGGGATGGGATCCCCTGTTGGTATGGACTCGGTGGTTGTGAGTTTTAAGACCCAGTGGTTACTTGTTTATATCACAAATTGGGGTGGGATCCTCTGTTGTTGAGAACCGGGTGTGGGCGTTATGGTTGATGCTTGACTGTTTACTTTTCTGGACTTGTGCCTATGCTTGGTAGTTGCCCAATAGTGCTTGAACTCAATTGAACATTATCACTGAACATGAAACAAGAATGGAACAAATGGGTTTTGTTGGCAAGATTCGTGACTTATGACTCAGATATAGTGGTGTTGTGTTCCGTAGACCGGTTAGAAAAACCTAGACTTTGGGTGAGTGCTTGTTACCTAAATCTATACTTGTAGTTTTCTGTTTCTTATTCGCACCCCACCCAAGTTGAGCACTTAGTGCCGAACACCCCCATTTCATGGGGGAGGGTGTTTTTCCCAACACTATTCTTGGTGGCTGGTTATTATCTCCTTTTTTGCTCCCTTTCCCAGATAGCCCAAGTATATTTGGGCAGGCTGTGATGGCCTGAGGTCCATTACTAGACCAAGAACCTTCGGGCGGGGTAGTGTGGTGGTGGTTGGCCAGGTGTGTGCGGAAGGTGGTTTCCCAAGTGTCTTCGGGATGGGGCCCAGGTGTCTTCGGGCGTGGCAGTGGATTTTTCTAGCCCAGGTGTCTTCGGGCGTGGTGGTGGTTGTTCTGGCCTAGGTGTTTGCAGGCATGGTTACATTTGACAGTTGTGGCCCAGGTGTGTGCGGGCGAGATTTCGGTAGTGGGACTGCGTGTGGTTGTGGCCCAGGTGTGTGCGGGCGGGTGTGGTAGTGGGACTGCGGTGAGAATGGCGGGATTGGTCCGATGTGTAGGATGTCTCAATAACCAGTGGGAAAGTGGCGTGGGGTACCCAAACATCGATGCGCTCCTATTATATATATTACTTGACTTGCGTTATTTGGGGAGTGTGCCCTGGTGAGGATTGGGTGGATATTTTACCTTGATAGGTGTTTGGTTTACTTCTTTCTCACAGGACTTTAGCACGTTCCCCCACTTGTGCACGAGAGTCTTTGGTTTTCCCTACTGAGTGTACTTGTATGCTCACCCTACATATATAAAACTGCTTTCTGGTTTTCAGGAGGACTTCGGGGATCACGCGGGACCATACTAGCTCGGACCCTTGGGGCAGTTGCAGTTGTTGCCTTTTCTTCTTTGGTACTTACCTTTGTAGTCACCTTTTGTACTTGTAGCTTTACTTTTGGAACATGCATGTGGGAATGGTTTACTTTTAGCTTTACTTTTCTTTTACCTTGGTGTTGATGAGTTTCATCATCTTATCTCTCAATCTTATAAAACAAAAAGGGTAATGCCTTTCATTGTGATAATTTTATATACCCATGGTGCTAGTCGCCACTCCGGGATCTATTGAAGGCGGGTCTCGGGGGTCATTATCTCCCCTTCAACTTAAAGAAGGAAGGGCCTGGAAATCTGCTATCCCTTCTCTCCTTTTGGTGAAGGCGGGTTGTGACAGAATGGTATCAGAGGCGAGGGTTGAGAGATAGGATGGAGTCTGGAGTTTGGAACAGTAAGGATTGCATGGGATGGTAAGGCAACAGTGTTGGGTGACCTTGGCGCGTGAATTAGGTCAGGGAAGACTGGCTAGGACATAGGATTTTAGGGCCCCCCGTGATCCGATGCAAGGACTCTGGACCTACCAAACGACCAAGTGAGTCCACACTGATTTCAGGGTAGAGACCCTAGGAAAGGTACATGCATCATAAATGACTTGTGTTCTTGTGTTTTTGGGATGTCTTGGGAATTAAGAATAAATTAAAATCTTAAGAAGTTTTAAGAAATATATTCTGCACTACTTGGGATTTGGAATTCCTTGTTTACCTTGCAGCTATGGAACCTGGAAGGCGACCACGTGTGGTACAGGCGATCGAGGCCCCAGAGAATACTTTGGCCGATCGGTAGAGAGCTGATAGAGAGGAAGAGGGCGACCAGTGGAAGAAGACTCTTCGGGCCTTCCAGCGACAGGCCCTCAATAAGTATGAGGGAAGCACCTCCAATATGATGACGGAAGGCTGGCTAGAGGAGCTAGTTATAGCCTTCGGCCTGATTCGGGCCCCGACCGAGTACTGGGTTCCTCTGGCCGTTATCCAGATGCGGGGAGCGACACGTCAGTGGTGGATGCTTTACCTGGGGGGAAGGAGAGAGTCTGAGGTGGCTTGGGCGGATTTCGAGAGGGAGTTCCGAGCGGAATTCCTCTCCTCGACGATGAAGGCAGAAAAGAGGCAGGAACTACTCTCCCTACAGCAGGGGAGTATGTTCGTGAGGGAGCTATGGATCAAGTTCAAGTACCTCCTATGTTTTTCTCCGGACCTCTTTCCTGATGAGGAGTCTCGGGAAAGACATTTGGAGGAGGCACTCCAACCCTCCCTCCAGTATGCTGTTACCCCCTTTACCCTTCCGACGTACTTGGAGGTCCAGAAGAAGGCCGAAGTGGTGGAGAGGATGCATGCTCTAGGAGGAGTGTCACGAGAGGGGATCTAGCTGGGACCATCGAAGGGGAAGGCCATCAGCACCAGGCCTCCAGCGTCAGGACCCTCCAGGTTCCGACCCACAGGGAGCAGACCGCAGCAGTTTCAGTTTCGATCCCCCGACCCTCGCCCTTTTCCTTCGGGCTCAGGACCATGGTGCTTCATCTATGGGAGCCCTGGACATCTCCGGAGTCAGTGCCCTGACCGGGTGCAGTACAGCAGTGGAAGTCATCCCCAGCACCTGCCCCAGCAGCAGCTTCCAGCCAGACCTTTCCAGCAGCAGCAACAGGGACAACGATCTCCCGCTCCTCCGAGGGAAGATGTAGGAGGAGGAGGACGACCTCAGGGCTGTCCACAGGGACCTCAACTAGGGCGTGGTTGGAGAGGTGGCCGACAGCCGAGGGGAAGGGGAGCTGGGCATGGACAGTTACACGCCATAGAGGCAGCAGTTCTAGCAGGGCTAGAGGTTGTTCGAGGTACGATCAGTCTGTTTAGCACTCTTGCTCATGCTTTGTTCTATACTGGAGCTTCACACTCCTTTGTTGCACCCAGTCTAGCCCGTGCCTTGGGCCTAGATGCTGAGAGACTTCCAGTGCCCTTGGTGTTGAGCACACCAGTCGGAGGTCATACCGACTTATTGTTCGTTTGTCGGGGATGTAAACTGATGATAGGGCCACATCAGTCGGTTAGGGATCTTCTTCTGCTACAGATTCAGCCATACGATGTCATCCTAGGCATCAACTAGCTATTTTCTATGTGTGCCGTAATCAAATGTTTTCGAAGAAGGGTTGTGTTCTCGGACTTGGACGGCCGTCGTGTTACCTTCACCGGTGAGTAGAGCAGTCCGAAGGGAAACAGGAGAGAGGAACCTCTCCTATCCTTGTTGACCGAGCTGACAGTGGAATTAGTAGATGCTGAAATGGTGGAAGTGCCAGAGATCGTCCATGAGTTTATGGACATCTTTCCCGAGGAGGTGACGAATCTACCCCCTCGACGTGATATCGAGTTCGGGATTGACCTGCAGCCCAGCACTCATCCAATCTCGATGGATCCTTTCCGAATGGCACCTTCGGAGCTACGGGAGTTGCGGATACAGATTGACGATCTGATGAAGAGGGGTTATGTTCATCCGAGCGCGTCACCATGGGACGCTCCAGTACTGTTCGCAAAGAAGGTATATGGTGGCCTTAGATTGTGCATAGACTACAGGAGGATGAATCAGGTAATGATCAAGAATCGCTACCCTCTTCCGAGAATAGATGATCTTTTCGACCAGCTGAAAGAGGCATGATGGTTCTCGAAGATCGACCTACGGTCTGGGTACCACCAGCTGAGGGTGAAAGAGAGAGACATCCTGAAGACAACGTTCAGGTGCAGGTATGGACACTTCGAGTTCGTAGTCACGCCCTTCGGTGTTACGAACGCCCCGGCTGTGTTCATGGGGATTATGAACTCCATCTTCCGAGAGTACTTGGATCGGTTCGTGGTTGTGTTCATCGACGATATCCTGATCTATTTGAGGTCAAAAGAGGACCATGCAGAGCACCTGAGGACAGTTTTGGAGGTCCTCCGGCAGCACCAGCTCTATGGGAAGTTGTCAAAATGCAAGTTCTGGACACGATAAGTGCACTTCCTCGGGAACGTAGTGTCTGAGCAGGGGGTAGCAGTCGAACCATCAAAGGTTGAGGCAGTTGTTTCTTGGGAAGCACCCAAGAATGTGGCGGAATTCCAAAGTTTCCTCGGGCTGGCAGGTTACTACCGGAGATTCGTACCCAACTTCTCCCGAGTAGCAGCCCCTTTGACGGCTCTGACCAAGAAGGACCAGGCTTTCGTATGGAGTGAGCAGTGCCAGTCAGCCTTCAGCTATCTGAAGGAGAAGTTGGTCAGTGCCCTAGTGCTGAGATTACCAGAAGAAGGGGTGGCTTATGAGGTGTTCTGTGATGCTTCAGGACAGGGCCTGTGATGCGTGTTGATGCAGTGATAAGGGGTGATCTCTTATGGGTCCAGGCAGCTACATTCCCATGAGCGTAATTACGCCACCCACGACCTGGATCTTGCAGCGGTCATTTTTGCGCTAAAGTTATAGCGGCACTACCTCATCGGGGAACGCTTTTTGGTCTTCACGGATCACAAAATCTTGAGGTATATCTTCTCCCAGTGGAACTTAAACTTGCAACAGCAGAGATGGGTGGAGTTCCTCCAGGATTATGACTTTGAGATCTCTTATACCGAAGGCAAGGGAAATGTGGTGGCCGATGCCTTGAGTAGGAGGATGCAGAAGGATGCGGTCTGAGAGTCGGCGGAGACCTGGAAGGCAATGGAGGAGTTGGCTACCTTACACCTGGATGCGAAGATGGATAGTGGCAGAGGCTGCCTATATCAGATGACAGTGCAGTCATCTCTGTTTCGAGAAGTAGAGGAGTCTCAGTGGGGAGACCCAGAGTGCGAAGTGATGCGTGACCGAGTTGACCAGGGAAATGCTCCGGAAGGATGGACATAGGATTGTCAGAACCAGATGCTTTTCCAGAAAAGGTTGTTTGTCCCGGAGGCAATGCGCATCAAGGTTCTCAGTGAGTTCCACAAATCACCCCTGGCAGTACACCCAGGAGTTTCCAAGATGTATCAGGGTTTGAAGAGGCAGTTTTGGTGGCCCGGAGTTAAGAGAGCGGTGGCAGAGTTTGTGGCCAAGTGCTTAGTGTGTCAGCAAGTGAAGGCTGAACACCGAGTTCCAGGCAGCCTACTGCAGCCTCTAGATGTCCCCGAGTGGAAGTGGGATGACATCTAGATGGATTTCGTCACGGGACTACCCAAGGTCCAAGGAGGGTACAACGCCATCTGGGTGGTAGTGGACAGGTTGACGAAATCTGCTCACTGTCTGGCAATCAGGGAGTCGAGTACTGTGGATGATTTGGCATGAAAGTACATGGATGAGGTGGTGCGGTTGCATGGAGCTCCGAGGTCTATAGTCTCAGATAGGGATGCACGGTTTACCTCGCGATTATGGAGAGGATTGCAGCATGGGTTTGGCACCCAGTTACACCTTAGCACTGCTTTCCTTCCCCAGACAGATGGAAAAACAAAGCGCACCATCCAGACCTTGGAGGATGTGCTACGGGCATGTGTTCTGGTCTCAGGAGAATCATGGGTGCGATACTTTCCCCTGGTAGAGTTCGCCTACAATAATAGCTACCACTCTACCATCGGTATGGCCCCGTTTGAATCTTTGTACGGGAGGCCATGCTGTTCACCTGTGTGTTGGGCCGAAGTAGGAGAGGCAGGCATCCTTGGCCCAAAGGTGGTGCAGAACACGACAGGGAAGGTTCAGCTCATATGGGAAAGGATGAAGGCGGCCTAGGACCGACAGAAGTCATATGCTGATACCAGGAGGAGGCCCTTGGAGTTTGAGGTTGGGGACCACGTGTTCTTGAAGGTCTCCCCTCAGCGTGGGCAGTGGAGGTTTGACAAGGGGAGTAAGCTTTCTCCTAGATTCATCGGACCCTTCGAAGTGTTGTGGTGGGTTGGCGAAGTGGCTTATCAGCTCGCATTACCACCACCGCTACCAAGGATACATGATGTCTTTCATGTGTCCCAACTCTGTCGGTATCTGCATGACGATTCACACGTCCTTGATTGGGGTGAGCTGGACATCGAGGATGACGTGACCTTTGTGGAGAGACCAGTGATGATCGAGGGTCACAAGGAGAAGGTGCTTCGCGGGTGAACCATCCCCTTGGTTCGTGTGTTGTGGAGACATGGTGGGCTTGAGGAGAGTACGTGGGAGAGGGAAGCACAGATGCGTACCCAGTACCCAGAGTTGTTTTGAGTTTTGTTCCTTGTTGTACCTATTGTGGTAGAACGTTTTGTCTTTTGGCTATGAAATGTACTGGTTTTCTTTCCTCTATTTGTGTGTGAAAAGCCCCGACTATGGGGAAGGAGAGAACCCGACCCCTAATCAAGGTGCATTAAGGTGGATGTGATTATACCCGTGCGGGCGAGTCAGTGCAGCCCAAGGCGGATAATATCTTGACATGGGGGAGGAGACTCCCCAACCCACATGCCCAGGCAGTTTGGCATGGTATGTTGCTTGGTTCGTGACAAGAAGGTGTTCTTAGTTAACAACGAGGTTCACTCTTGAGAGGTATCTTTTGGGGTGGTTGTTCGGACCCGCCTTTACCTTCTGGGTTGTTTAAATTATCAAGGATGAGAATAGTTTGAGAGGTATCTGATGTGATGACACAGACTCTCTTGGCCCTTCCCTTTGCCAAAATCTAGGTCCTAAAGGGGTGGTGTCTCAGTGAGACTGATCGGTGAGACCGATCGGTGAGACCGATCAGCGTCACCCGACCTTGTCGAGTTGTTTCCAGTAGCGCTCCTTTTGCGCAAATAGGGTTTTAAACCCTATTCTGACTCGTTTAAGCGTGTTTTAAAGACCCGTAACACGCATAAGAGTTTTTACTTAATCAATTCATGAGTCGATTTAAACCACCCAACACCCATTAATGATGAGTAGAGCCGTGTGGTCAACCCACGACCCCCGCGCCTTACGCGGTTTCGCGTTCTCACATCAACCGTCCGCGGATCTTATAAGCCAAGGGTTAGCCGTGGTTTCTCCTTTCCTCGATCGTGGATTTTCACAAATAGCTTCTGGTGCATTAGGCGCGCCACATCGTTATCCATAAAGTTCCGCGCCTGGCCAAAGCGTCGATCAAACAAGTAGGGAATTTCTCCTTCGTCTCTCTCTTTTGTGTATCATGCGGGGTGGGAGTACTTCTGTTCTGTAGAATTGGATAAACCAGACCTAATTAAAGACAATGAACGAATACTATAAAGAATGAAGGGGGCTGTGATCGTTGATGTTGTTTATGTTATGACCATCTTGTTGAGTTGTGCTGGCTTATGCCTTCTGAAAATCGAGGCCGTTAGTGGTTGTTGTTTGTGCACTAATGAACCCCTACTGATGTTTTAAATTGCTTGTTGTGGTTGTAAACTACTGCTGTAAAAAGTAATTGGTTAATCAAGTATATCCGGCCAAATAAATTGAAACACCGGGATCTTTCCTTCTGTGATAACCCCCGGTTAAAACACACAAAAATTGAAATCATTGAGTCTGTTAAGTCGTTTAAATCTAAAAATACCGGCATGACCCCGACTTATGTTGATGGTGGTAGTTGGTTGTTTTCTTTTCAGGACGATTGCTGGAAATGTGGGAGGGGATGGGATCCCATGTCTTGTACTCTTGGTGGTTGTGTGAATTTGGGGATGGGATCCCCTGTTGGTATGGAGTCGGTGGTTGTGAGTTTTAAGACCCGACGGTTACTTGTTTATATCACAAATTGGGGTGGGATCCTCTGTTGTTGAGAACCAGGTGTGGGCGTTATGGTTGATGCTTGACTGTTTACTTTCCTGGACTTGTGCCTATGCTTTCTAGTTGCCCAGTAGTGCTTGAACTCAATTGAACATTATCACTGAACATGAAACAGGAATGGGACAAATGGGTTTTGTTGGCGAGAGTTGTGGCTTATGACTTGGATATAGTGGTGTTGTGTTCTGTAGACCGGTTAGAGAAACCTAGACTTTGGGTGAGTGCTTTTTACCTATATCTATACTTGTAATTTTCTGTTTCTTATTCGAGCCCCACCCAAGTTGAGCACTTAGTGACAAACACCCCCATTTCATGGGGGAGGGTGTTTTTCCCAACACTATTCTTGGGGGCTGGTTATTAGCTCATTTTCTGCTCCCTTTCCCAAATAGGCCAAGTATCTTCGGGTAGGCTGTGATAGCCTGAGGTCCATTATTATCCCAAGAACCTTTGGGCGGGGTAGTGTGGTGGTGGTTGGCCAGGTGTGTGCGGCAGGTGGTTTCCCAAGTGTCTTCAGGATGAGGCTCAGGTGTCTTCGGGCGTGGCAGTGGATTTTTCTAGCCCAGGTGTCTTTGGGCGTGGTGGTGGTTGTTCTGGCCTAGGTGTTTGCAGGCGTGGTTACGTGTAACAGTTGTGGCCCAGGTGTGTGCGGGAAGGATTTCAGCAGTGGGACTGCGTGTGGTTGTGGACGAGGTGTGTGTGGGCAGGATTTCGGCAGTGGGACTGCGTGTGGTTGTGGCCCAGGTGTGTGCAGGCGGGTGTGGCAGTGGGACTGCGGTGAGAATGGCGGGATTGGTCCAATGCGTAGGATGTCTCAATAACTAGTGGGAAAGTGGCGTGGGGTACCCAAACATCAATGTGATCCTATTATATATATTACTTGACTTGCTTTATTTGGGGAGTGTGCCCTGGTGAGTCTTGGGTGGATATTTTACCTTGATAGGTGTTTGGTTTACTCCTTTCTCACGGGACTTTAGCACGTTCCCCCACTTGTGCATGAGAGTATTTGGTTTTCCCTACTGAGTGTACTTGTATGCTCAACCTACATATATAAAACTGCTTTTAGGTTTCCAGGAGGACTTGGGGATCACACGGGACCATACTAGCTCAGACCTTTGGGGAAGTTGCAGTTGTTGCTTTTTCTTCTTTGGTACTTACCTTTGTAGTCACCTTTTGTACTTGTAGCTTTACTTTTGGACCATGCATGTGGGAATGGTTTACTTTTGGCTTTACTTTTCTTTTACCTTGGTGTTGATGGGTTTCATCATCTTATCTCTCGATCTTATAAAACCAAAAGGGTAATGCCTTCCATTGTGAGAATTTTCTATACCCTTGGTACTAGTCGCCATTCCGGGATATATTGAAGGTGGGTCTCGGGGGTCATTATCTCTCCTGCAACTTAAAGAAGGAAGGGCCTGGCAATCTGCTATCCCTTCCCTCCTTTTGGTGAAGGCAGGTCGTGATAGGTTCCTTGCTACCATCACCAAGACACCGTTAAAATATTGGAAAAGGACCAGACACCGTGATCTTAACACCTCATCTATGCTACCAGTTCCTGATCTCTATGAAACTATATCATCATGACTGTATTACCACTTAAACGAAAAGACTAAGACACCATTTCATGGTGAGACCATTTCCAAGTGATACCATTTCAAGAGAAACTGTGACACTATTATTTAATCTTTTTTATCATTTTCAATATAATTTCTAACGGTCATATTTGAGTCATTTAAAGGATTTTACATAATTAATGTTTCTTTGTAGACATGTCACATAACAGTACAAGGTAAGAGGTGCAGAATACATGCATCCTGTCAGTTCCAACGCGTGCACCTATAATTAAAAAGGAAGATAAGCTGGGATGCAAATATATACTGAAGAAGAGCGAGTGTTTTAAAAAATCTAACTGATACATGAAATAAGATACAAATAAATAACACACGAAGCACTCACTCTTGATTCTAAAAGACTATACTACTGAAGATCAGATCCATAATCATCATTATAGTACCAACTCCAAGAAGAACACGAGCTAGATCTAACTAGAAACCAGAGCACCAGAATTGTGATACTTTGTTTTTCACAAGAAGACTTGATACTTTCATCTGCTTCATACTAGAATCCCAGAACTATATAGAATAACACTCAGAGCATTTATAACCCTTTATCATCATCTTTGACCTTTTGTGTACTATTTTTTTCTTTCGAATAGTTTGTGTGTGTGTGTATGTATTAAAAACACACACTGTCTCCTATACTAAACTAAATGATACAAGAAATCCTTACTCTCATTACTTCTTACATATGTTTACTCCCAAAGATAAGTTTAGAAGTGGTTCTTGTGTGACCTGGTAGTTGATACCCATGAAGAACAGTTGAAGAGGTCATATGACCTGGACAGTCATATGCACTGTTGTTTACCCCGATCCAGGGTGTGGATCAAGTTTGTTAATATAAACTGCTTGGTGGCAGGTGATCACCAAGTAGATTAGATTAGGTCTTGTCTTGAGACTAAACCACTTTTTTTATCTGCTGTGTCTTTTAGTTTAGTTTTTATCTACTTTACTATATATTTCAGAAAGCACTAGATTTTACTTCAATAATTAGTATTGGATAGAAGTTATAACTACTTTTCCTTATTATAATAGCTTCAAAAGTTGTATTAATAACTCACATTGATATTTATAAGAATTAATCAATCTTATGAGAAGTAATTCAAATGGTTAAACTATTATAACCTTATTACCTTGATTAACTGGGCTGTATTCATGTTTATTAGGGAAGCTTTTTAAGTGAACTTTTTAACAAATTTTTTTATAGATACTTAATTCACCCCCTCTTGAGTACTCTACTCTGAAAAAAATTTGGTGTCAAAGGATTTTATTCTTATTAAGACTTTGTTTTTAAAATCCATTCAACTGTGATTTTAGTTATACTTTAATGATCTATAAATTTCTGCTAATTCTAAATTTCTAGCACTTTAAAATCATTTCCTTATTATGGATAATAGAATCAATGGTGATGTAATAAACATACCACCATTCTTTAATGGAACTAATTATTCCCAATGGAAAATTAAAATGAAAATGTACTTAGAAAGTATGAGTTTTGAAATTTGGTCTTCAATTATAAAAGAGTATAAGATTCATGCTACTGATAGAATCACTTGGGATGACCCAACCAAGTCTGCATACAATAAAAACTTTAAACCCATGAATGCCTTATATTTTTCTTTAGGAGATGAGGAATTTAACATAATATCTTCTTGTGAAACTTCCCATGAAATCTGGGATACTTTTTCTATTTCACATGAAGAAACTTCTAGTGCGAAAGAAATGAGACTCAATACTTATACTATTAAATATGATAAATTTAAAATGAAGCATGATGAGCCTATTCTAACATGTATCTTAGGTTCAATGAAATTGTCAGTACAATGATTTCTCTAGGAAGAGAAGTTACTACCAAAGAAAAAATCACGAGGATTCTAAGATTCCTTCCTGATAGATGGAGAAGAACCTCTGCCTCTATTAGAGAGTTATGCGACATCAAAAAATTACCTGTAAAATAAATCATTGGGAAACTAACGATGTATTAAGAAGAACTTAAAGTCAACAAGGAAGAGGAGTATAAACTAAGAAGAAAATCTATGGCATTCAAGACCACAACCTCTAAACACAAATAAAAGGAAAAATTACAAGTCTCTATAGAAAGTTCCCATAGTGAAAAATTATCACTTGATAATGATGAGGATATGGATCAATTTTCCATAAGGTTTAAGAAATTTTTCAAAAGGAATAAATTTTTCAGAAATCCTAACTTAAAAGGAATATATGATCAAAATGGAAGTTGGAATAAATATTGTAAAATAAATGACCAGTCTGATGAGATAGTATGTTATGAATGTAAGTGAAAGGGACATGTAAATGCTAACTATCCCAGGCTCAAATATAAAAATAAATAGGAGGACCAAGATAAAAAGTATAAAAAGGCTATGAAAGAAACTTGTAGTGATTATAAGGACAATTTAAGTGACTTAGAGTCTTCATATGATGAATATAATAACAAATCCAATATGTGTTTTATAAAAAACACATCTAAGGTAACCCTTGAATCTCCTGTACAAAATTCCTATTATTCTGGAGATGAAAGTGATTCTAAAAATATTTTTAAAGAAGAAATGGTTGAGTATTAAAATATTCTTGAAGAAAAATATTATGAAATAAAAGATAAATACAAGTCCTTAAAGAAATAGTATGTTCTTACCTCAACTATTAAATTTGAACTTACTGTAGAAAGAGAGAAAAATGTTCAATTACTCAAAGAAAATAGTGAATTAAATATATCTAATGAGCAATTGAAAAGGGACCTTGAAATGTTTAATAAAGGTAAATATACCTTGGTACAAATTCTAAGTAAACATATTGCCCCTAAATACACTAATGGTATTGTCTATCAGCCTAGTAAAAGAAATTTTGGAAAAACCAATTTTGTTTCTAAATCTAGAATATATAGATTTACTCCTAGTTAAAGAAAACATTTTTCTAGTTCAAATTATGATACACTATATATTGTTTTGAGTTTTTCTGGACCAAATAGAGATTATTTATAAAATAATTTACATAATGCTTATAGGAAACCTATGAGGTAGATGTGGGTTCCTAAAGCACTAGTTACTAATATTACTAGACCCAAACAAATATGGGTACCAAAGTATGTTTTTATTTGACTATTTTGTAGGAAAATTGTTTAAAGAGATCCAATAAAATCTTATGGTACTTGGAAAGTGGGTGTTCAAGACACATGAAAAGATACTATTCATGTTTCAAGAACTTAATAAAGATTGATGGTGGACATGTCACCTTTGGTGATAATGTCAAAAGAAAAATCACTGGACTTGGCCAAATCGGTAACTCTAACTCAGTTTTAATTTCCAAAGTACTTTTTGTTGATGGACTTAAATATAATCTGATTAGTATTTTATAACTATGTGATGATGGATTTCCTGTTAAATTTGAAAATGATGTTTGCAATGTTTTTAATTCTAAAAATTAATTAGTATTTTATGCATTAAGAAATAAAAAATATATATTCTGTTAACTTAGATTCTTTAGTTTCTCAAAATTCTTCATGTTTATGTGTATTTCATAAAGAATCATGGATTTGTAATAGAATACCAGGACACTGTAATATTCACTCCCTTATAAATCTTACTAGAAAAAGTTTAGTCAAAGATCTACCCAAACTAGAGTTTCCAAATGATAAAGTGTGTAATCCTTGTCAAAAGGGAAAGAAACAAAAAATTTCATTCAAACCAAAGAAAGAAGTTTTAACTTATCAACCTATTGAATTGGTTCACTTGGATTTGTTTGGTCCATCTATAGTTTCCAGTTTAAATGGGAAGCACTATATTCATGTTCTTGTAGATGACTTTTCTAGATATACTTATACCTTATTTTTGGCTCACAAAAGTGATGCCTGCTCTCATTTCACTCAATATGCTAAAACTGTAGAAAATCTTAGTGGGATTAAATTAAATCTTTAAGAAGTGATCATGGATGTGAGTTTGAAAATCAAGAGTTTGAATCCTTTTTCTCACAAAATGGCTATAGTCATAATTTCTCTGCCCCTAGAACACCTCAACAAAATGGAGTTATAGAAAGAAGAAATAGAACCTTGCATAAAATTTCTAGAACCATGATTAGTGAATATGACTTACCTATTTACTTTTAGAATGAAGCTATAAATACATGATGCTATATTATTAATAGAGTATTGGTTATACCTATTCTTAAAAGAAATCCATATGAATTGTGAAACAATAGAAAACCCAAAGTAAACTACTTCAAATTCTTTGCTTGTAAAGTTTATATCCTTAATACTAAGGACTATATTGAGAATTTTGTATCCAAGAGTGATGAAGTAATATTTATAGGATACTCAATCTCTTTTAAATCCTATATATTTTTAAAAAAAAGAACTAAATAGTGGAATAATCTGTCCATGTAAAGTTTGATGAGATAGATCCACATGAGCCTAAGAACTCTCTATAGAATCTTGAGGATGATATGTCAAATATGAACATCAATGGTAAACCCTTCAACTGTCCTATAAATGAATCTGTAAAAACTTCTAATTATAAAAATTCTCTAGACTCAAGTCATAATGAACCCAAACCTATTGAAGAACCTAAAATAACTAGACCCTCTTTTTCTAGAGCTATTAGAACCCTTAAAAACCATCATTTTGATGCTGTTATAGGAGATTTAGATAAAGGAACTCAAACTAGATATTCTCTTAGAAATCAGGTTGAACATACAGTATTATTTTCACAAAGTTATCTTAAAAAAATTAATGATGCTATCAATGATGAATTTTGGGTGATGGCTATGTAATAAGAACCTAATCAGTTTTAAAGGAACAAGGTTTGTAAACTTGTTGAAAGAACCAAATAAATATTTACCATAGGCACTAAGTGGGTGTTTAGAAATAAGGTATATGAATATGGTAATATAGTTAGAAACAAGGATAGATTATTTGCACAAGGCTATAATCAAGAAGAAGGAATTGACTATGAGGAGACCTTTTCACCAGTTGCTACACTTAAAGCCATCAGAATCCTTCTTGCTTATGCTACCCATCTGAATTTCAAACTATATCAAATGGATGTCAAGAGTGCATTCCAAAATGGGTATATATATAAGGATGTATTTGTTGAACAACCTCTGGTTTCAGAAATCCCCACATTCCATATCATGTTTTCAAATTATCAAAAGCATTGTATGGTTTAAAGAAAGCTCCAAGAGCTTTGTATGATATATTACGTTCTTTTCTTATTTCCAAAGGTTTTACAAAAGCTATAAATTATCCTACTCTTTTTATAAAACTAATTTACAATGATTTTTTATTAGTCCAAATTTATATAGATGATATTATTTTTGGATCTTCAAAAAATTCTTTATGTATTGAGTTTTCTAAAATGATGAAAAATGAATTTGAAATGAGTTTAATGGGTGAAATTAAATTCTTTATTGGATTTAAAATCTTTCAAAATAAAGATGGTATTATTTTAAATCAAATCAAATATACTAAAGATATTCTGAAATTTTTTGGCTTAGATAACACTAAAAGTAGTGATAATCCAATGAGTACTACTTGTAAGTTGGATCTTGATGAAAATAGAAAATCTGTTGATCAAACCACTTATAGAGGAATGATTGGAAGCTAACTCTACTTAACTACTAGCTGAACTGATATTATGTTTTGTGTATGTATGTGTTCTCATTTTTAAGAAAACCCTAAATAATCTCATTTAAATGCTGTTAAAAGGATTTTAAAATACCTCAAACATACACCCAATCTAACACTATTGTACCCTAGAGGGAAATAATTTAAATTAGTTAGCTATTCTGATGCTTATTTTGGTGGTTGTAATTTAGATAAAAAAATCACCTATTGAACATTTCACCTTTTAGGCAAGTCTCTAGTATCATGGTGTAGTAAGAAACAAAAATCTATTGCATTGTCTACTACCGAAGTTGAATACATAGCTACTGGTAGTTGTTGTGAACAAATTTTGTGGATGAAACACACATTACTAGATTATGGATATCAATTCAGGCAAGTGCCCCTAAATTGTGACAATACAAGTGCGATTAACATTTCAAAAAAAATCCTATTTCACATTCTAGGACAAAAAATATTGATGTAAGAAATCACTTTTTGAGAGACCATTATCAAAAAAGTGACATCACTTTGGAATTCATTGAAACTAAATATCATCTTGCTGATATATTCACCAAACCATTAAATTATGAAAGGATATTTTACATTATACATGAATTAGGAATGATAAATCTCAAATAGAAAACGTAATATTTTCAAAACTTACTGTTTCACAGCTTACTGTTTCACAATTTAAAGTTTCATGATTTACAGTTTCACAAGAGACTGTCTTAGAATTACTATCTTGAAGTTACTGTTTCATGTTTACAGTCTCACAATTACTGTCTCTCGATTACTGTATTGCTCTTACTATTTCAAATGATGCGGTTTCACTATTTGGAGACACACCATAAAGATGACACTGTGAAAATATATTCCGGTATCACCATGAAAATCTATTCGGGTCTCACCGTAATGACACCTTTTCATTTTATTTAGATATTATTACCCATATTGCTGTGTTGATTATTTTATTATTTTTATCCCGTGATTTTTAATTTTTGATGCTTGAAATACCTAAATGATAAAATCTAAATATCTTTCACTGTTGTCTTCACTCGAGATCTCTTCTCTCGAAACCAAAACCCTTTTCTCAAACCATAATTATTCCTTCATCCCTTCATCTCTCTCTCTCTCTCGAACCCTCATTGAATTCCTAGAATGAACTTCCCATCTTCATTAACTCCCGAGAATTGCAGATCTCAAAAGAAAGTAAAAAGAGCACTGAAGGTAGCGCTTGAAGGACTGCTGAACCCAAATCTTGTTGATTGAATAGTATTACCAGAAAAGGAAATTTATCCTAAGTTGTTGCTGACAAGTAAGTCTTTAGTTTTAAAAGTATTGATAGAGAAAGGATGGCTGAACTAGTTCACGAAGGAGACATGGCTAATTTATCCAAACCTTGTTGCTCAGTTTTATCAGTTTGTCCATCTTTAATTCAATACAGAAGATGGTTTTGTTGTAAGAAGCTAGATTAATGGCCAAATTTGTTCCTTTTCCTTGATGTTATGGCCTTCCTGCCTAGGGATACCTCATGAAGGAACTTTTGGGGACTAACAGAGAGGTCCTCCTCCTCCAAATGATATTTTTTTCTTAGAAGAGGCCTTGGGAATCTTAACTGGAAATAAGAAGAAAATAAGATAAATTATTGCAGAGTTGGATGGTGAATTGAGGTGGATGTTTAAGTTTATCTAGAATCTAATTAGTCCAAGGGGAGGATATTTTTATACCCTCAAGTATCAGGATGTATTCTTGATACATCTTATGAAAAATGGACACAATATCAATCTATGAATGTATGTATACTTCATATGTGTGAATTGATAAATAAAACAACAAAGTTTACCTCTTTGTTGTTTTCAAGGTTGATCTCTACAATGATGTATGCTAAATTAATGGTTGGACCAAATGAATAAGTCATCAAAGACCATGAGTTACGTATCTCAAAGTTTATAGTCAAAAGGATGAAAGTAAGTTGGAATCCTTGGAAAAAGTCTTAGGTGGAGGATAATGAAAGGATATAAGAAAATTTTAATCTGGTTGAGCATCCTTCAAGACCTAATAACATTTATGACCCTGGTTTAGAACCAAATGAAATTGTTGACTATCCTGTTGAAGAAGAAGAAGAGGAAGTTGATGCACCTATGTAAGAAACTGTCTTGGATAAGGAAGACAATGGTCTACCTGTTCCACAAAATATAGTTGAGAAGGAGGCACCTATTATTGAAAGAAGTGATGATTTAGAAGAAGAAATTGATTCTTGGAAAGAATCTTTGGTTAGTGTAAAAGAAAATATTGTTCTTGAGAAGCATTTAGAAAAAGATCTTATTATTGAGGAAGAGACTGTTGTTGAGGAATATTTATAGGAACATGATAATTTTGGATTTATCCCATCTGTTGAGGAAAGAATAGAACAAGCCTTCCAGCTAGCTAGAAAATAAATGAATGAGACTATTGGAGATGAAATTTTAGAAACAGATCAAGGGATTAAATCTCTTAGTCCTATAAAATATTCACTTGTTGAGGGAGAGAAGCACCCCAATCTAGAAAGTATTTAAGTTACTAATCCTATTGATCAAAGAACTATAGATACATGGTATAAGTTATCTAGCTAATTTGATGTGGATAATGACCAGGAGGCCCCAGTTAAAGGCTTAGACTTGTTTAATATGTCTCAATTGAAACTAGTTTCTACTTTAGAAGTAATCTCTGCAAAGGAACCTGAGCCTATCTCAACTCCTATTTTTGAATCTTCTCAAGATCCTTATGCTTCTATAAGTAACAGTTATTTGAAATACTTTGGATCTAATTTATTATATGAATTTGAAAAGATCATGAACACACAACCTGATATTGTGACAAATCTTAGTGAAAGAGATGCTGCCTTGATTTTGGAGAAAATCATATGGAAGATTCAACCAAAAATGATTCATGAAATACAAGAGGTTTTAATTGAAAAAAACCAGTTGAGTAATGAGGTAAAGTCTCTCCGAGCTATGGTTGAAGATATGAAAAAAGTGTTGCAACTAGAACAAGATCCTATTGCTCATCCTATTGAGGATGTTAGTGATCAGATTCCAAAAAAAGTTTCCTCTATGATTAAACTGAACTTGACTTCAATATTTGAAAAAGTGGCTGAGTGAAACATCCAGATAGTCAATGAGATGCATGATCTTGTTTTTGGTCTTAATAAATTGACTGATGAGTATAAGGGATGTCTACATAAAGTTCTCAATCAGCCCAAGTCCCCCACTTCAGCTGTTACTACCTCTCATGCCTCTGGACAGTCATCTCAACCCATTGAAAGTGATCTTCTCAGAACTATTGTTGAGGATGAAATTCAATCAGTGTTAAGTGTCTTTGAAAAGGAGAGTTTATATACAGTTGTCAAGAATAGTGATGAAGTTATTGACTTAGTAAGGATTAATTAAAAGATTTAAAATGATGCTCAGGAAGAAATTACTAACAAAGTAGATTTCTACTTTTAGGATCTTCTCTAAGCATTATATGATCAATCATTTCAAATATCTTGGAGAGAATCTGAAAATACCTCCTGTCACTCAAGTAATCAAGACTCAAGTCCAAAAAGTAAAAGATTTCACTCCTCTATTGGATAAGTTCTTGGATAACAAAGATGATTTCAAGAAATAAATTCAGTATGGTGGTGAGATCATTACTGATTTAATTCAGTTATTAAAGCCTTATCTTCATGTGAAGAGCACTACTATTGTGGCTCCTGTAGTTTCACCCTTATGGCCTAGTTTAATTGCTTCCTCATCAACTACCTTTTCTTCTGCCTTGATGTCTGTATCTTATGACCAGATCAAGATCTGACCTTTTATCCCTGAACAAAACTTGCCTCAGTCTTCCACTAAACCCACTTTGGCACCTTATACTTTTGAAGGGCTACCTATTCCTTCTCAGAAAATTGGATCACTCTCTTCTTCAAACTCTAATTCTACTCCTGGGGCTTCTTCTGATGCTGATGCCAAGGGAAAAGAAAAGATAGTTAGTGCTGAAGAAAAGTTAAAACTGTATCTTGATAGGGATGTTTTGTACTTTTTCCTACTACTTGTAATGAAACATATATTTCTATCTAATTCAATGTGCACTGTTGTTGTTGTCTATTATCTTATTTTATTTATTTTTTTTCACTTTATTTTTACTCTAATATTTTTGATAATAACAAAAGGGGGAGAAAGCAAAATAAGAATAGAAATCAAACTCCTATGATTTGTGATCATAAAAAAGGGGGATATTGTTGGAATCCACATGTTTTAATCTTGTTTTAATGATCACAAATACTATTAATCCTGTTTAATCTATCTCAAATCATGTATAGATATGGTTGGTTTCTTTATGCTTTAAATACACTATCACAAATCCTAATTCCTATAAATCATGTTTGATTATTGTAAACTATATTTAATTTTGTTCTATAATTATTTATTATATGAATGATTATGTTTAATTTGTTTTATGAATATTACTGCTTAAGACTGTTTAAAGATATTTGGCTAAGTCTGAGAAACCATGAGTTTTCCACCGGTTCTAGTTTTATGGAAAAGGACCAGATACCATGACCTAGACACCATGACCTAAACACTGTGACCAGACATCATAACTAGTTTTAGAACTTTGGAAGTTTGTAACACTGATTCCTTGCTACCATCACTAAGAAACCGTTCAAAGTTTGGAAAAGGACCAGACACTATGATCCTAACACTGAATTTGTGTTACTGGTTCCTAATCTCAATGAAACTGTAACATCACAACTATCTCACCGCTCAAAGGAAAAGAAGAAGATACCATTTTTTTGGTGACACCGTTTCGAAGTGATACCATTTCAAGAAAAACTATGTCACTGTAATTTAATCTATTTTGTCATTTTAAATTTAATTTCTAATAGTAATATTTGAGTCATTTAAAGTCATTGACATAATTGATGTTTTTTTGTAAATATTTCACCTGAAAGTACAAGGTACGAGGTTCAGAATACATGAATACCATTGGTTCCAACATGTGCACCCACAATTAAAAAAGAAGACAATTTGGGCTGCAAATATATAATAAAGAAGAGAAAGTATTTTAAAAATGTGAACCAATACATGCAACAAGATACAACTGAAGAACACACAAAACACACACTCAATTATAAAAGGCTGTATTACTAAATATTAGAGACAAAATCATCATCATAGTACCAACTCTAAGAAGAACATGATCTAGATCTTACTCTAAACCAGAACACTATACTTGCGATACTTTGTTTTCACAAGAAGACTCGATACATGCATCAGCTTCATCCTAGAAGCACAGAGTTGCATATAATAATAATCAGAGCATTTATAACCATTTCTCATCATCTTTTCTCTATTTTGTACTATTTTTTTCTTTCAAGCAGTGTGTGTGTCTGTATAAAAAACACACACTGTCTCCTATACTAAACTGAAGGATACAAGATATCCTTCCTATCATTACTTATTACATATGTTTACTCCCATAGATAAGTGTATAAGAGGTCCTTGTGTGACCTGGTAGTTGATACCCAGGAAGATCAGTGGAAGAGGTTGTGTGACCTGGATAGTCCTTTGCATTTTTTTTTACCCCGATCCAGGGTGTGGATCAAGTTTATTAATATAAACTACTTGGTGGAAGGTGATTACCAAGTTGAGTGGATTAGGTCTCGACTTGAGATTGAACCACTTGTTTTATCCACTATTTATTTTAATTTAGTTTTTCTCTACTTTACTATATATTTCAGAAAATAATATATTTTACTTTGATAGTTAGTCTTGGATAGAAATTATAACTATTTTTTCCTTATTAAAATATCTTCAAAAGTTGTATCAATAACTCACATTGATATTAATTAGAATTTATCAATCTTCTAAGAAGTCATTCAAATAGTCAAACTATTATAACTATATCACCTTGATTAACTGGGATGTATTCATGTTTATTGGGGAAGATTTTTAAGTGAACTTTTTAACAAATGTTTTTATAGATACTCAATCCATCCCCTTCTTGAGTACTCTACTCTGACCAACAGGGGTGATTTGGAGTTAAATTTGAAGAATAAAATTAACAATTTTAACATTTTTAAAGTTCTTTGTATGATGAATGATTCTCAAAACCATGCTCCAACTATGAGGAACCTATGTCCAAGTGGAAAAGAGGCTGCATGGTTCTCTTGGGGAGGGAGCATGCTTGTGCGACCAACCATGTGCCTAAGAAAACCCACTAGTCTAGGTGCACTATAATCTTGTACGCCTGTGAGATAGGATAAATAGTATGGATAGTGACACTATCTAGGGCACACAATCTCCTCTGGGATAGTGTACGATTTCTACTAACTGTGTACTAAACATGCACCACCTTTTTTTAGTCTAAAAATTACAATTTTTACTAAAAACACTTGGGAAGTCCTATAGATAAATATAAGACCAAAAATAAAAGAAATAATACCTCAAAATAAAACCATGGACGTGACACTAATATTAAGACATTAATTTGTTAATATTTATTTTGAAAAGTAATTATATGTATAATGAATCATTTACTAAATAATTTTAGTTACTATTTCTATTTTGATAACTTTGTGTGATGAATTAGTACCATTGTATGTTTGTTTTTGTGACTTCTGAGATTTTTTGAACCATTTTTTACAACATATGCTTCCTATTAAAATAATTTGTATGAACTAGAAATTATAGGTGGTAACCTGTGGGATCATTTTTACTGCTCTATTCTTTTAATAATGGTCTTGAATGAAAATTATGTGTTTTAATCTCATAATAACCCTTGAAAATGAACTTTTAACTATTGAATTGAAAATTTTCTTGAACTTACAACTATTTTTAAATGTTTTTCCACCATATAATTCAGAATTGGAGAAATTTTTGAGTTTTAATTGTGGGGGATTGGTATTTGATGGTCTAAACTATGTTTCTTGGAGTTTATGTTAGATAACCTCAATTTGTTTTTTCAAAATTGACCATGTTTGATCATTTATTTTATTACTTTATGGCTAAAATTTTTACTTAAGTTTGAGGACTATTTTTTTTTAATTTTAGGGGGTAAATATTTTCTAATTATCAATGAATTTAATTGGGTATATTTTTTTATTTTTCTCTTGATTTTTTTTCTCTTGGTGAATTTTGGGAGTATGTTTAACTATTTTCATTTAATTTGATATTATTGATTAAAATTAAACTTATAAGCTATGAAACAAACTGGGATATAAAATGAACTCATAATCACCATAGTCTCTTTATTATTTGAGATAAAATTGATACATGGGTTAATTGTTCATTATTTTTTATTATTAAAATTACCCACCCATTCAGTTGTGTCTAATTATTTTGTGTTAATTATTTTAGTTTGTTCACTTATAGAAAATGAGAGGTTTGGAAGAATAATTGGATGCAAGGTGAATTTTGTTTAATTAATTTAAAATATTAAAATTTAATCATTTTTATAAAAAAACCATCTTTTCACCAAATGATTTTATTTAAATAGGGAAATCATATTTACTACTTGAGAAGGTATGTGGAAGAAAATTAATTTCAAAACAAACTCTTTATTGTCCCATCAATTTTTTATTCTTAATATTAATCTTCTTTCACTAATTTTTCATAATTTATTTCTTGATTACACACAATGAGTTAAGTATGAGGGAATTTGACGTGACCTTAATTTGATACATGTTTACCATATCTTATTTTTGAAATAGTTGTGTTTTTAATGCCTTTATGTGATTTAATTTGGAGTATTATTGAATATTGGTTAATTAGAGTTAAAATTCTAATTACTTGAATATTTTTATGGAAATGATGATTTTTTGTGAATAATTAATTAAAAATTATTTATGTTAATTTTTATATACCTTAAAAACACATATCTTGATGAAATTGGTTTTTAATTTTAATAGTATATTAATGTTATTTTGAGGATATTGGTATTAATTATCACTAGTTTTATGTTATGATTTTAAATATATATATTTTTTTATCTATGTTAATAATGGTTATTTAAGTGTTAAAGAACATAAATAAATCTTATGTGAAGCTTCATTTTGTTTTTTAATTTATTTTATTTCAATTGTCTTTTAGTTTTATTTTATTTTTAAATGTAAGAAAATTTCATTGTAATATAATTAAAATACAACCTTATAAGATAATTTTGACCTTGTAAGAGATTGTTTTATATTTTAATGCACCATATGAGAATCCCACATAAGATAATTTCACTCACATTATAAGATAATTTCCTTCATCCAATTTGGATATTTCTTTTGAAGTAACCTGAGCTCAATTGAAGAAGATTAAGGGTACATTATAGGAAAATAAGATTAAGTCTAAGGAACTAGATAAAGGCTAATAAAGAATCATTTGAATTCAATTAATGAAAATGGGTGTTGAATGCAGAAATGAAATTGAAATAAGGGGAACTCACTAAGATCAACTCAAGATGCCATATAAAGGATGATGAAGGATATGAACATAGGTAAAGGATTGAATAATTATCATTGAGTGATTAGAGTTTGAGTTCACAAAGAGGATAACTGAAGCTTAAAAAGTAACCATTGATGAGGATGAGGAGAAACCAATAGAATTTGAATAAATTAGTGGCTAACTTCAATAAAACCCAAAACCGTTGATGAAAATTGAAATGAGAGAACTCAATCTGTATCTTGTATGAGGATATTCAAATCAATATTGAAGCTAAATTAACAACATCAAACTAAAGTTGACCAATATTCAAGCTTGATGAATATGAGTAGTGGACGAGTTTTGAGAAGGCCGTGTCTGAGGAAAAATATTTGGATTTCTGGTTTGTTCCTTACATAGGTTCATTAATAAAGAAAAATACATTAGCTAAATTCACCCTAATGATTTATTTTCTTGGATGTAGTTTTATGCACCCAATGTTCTTGGAATTTTGCCTCAATGAGTTCAAATAAAATTAAGGGAGAGTTGAGCATATGAATTTAGTACCGAGTTAAGGGAGTATCTTGTCGTGCATTGGTTTAAGCTAGGTATGATCATTAGTTTGACTGGATATTCTATGTTTAAGAAGGGTTTGGTTCATACCGCCTAATTTTTTAAATCTTAGACAAGGATAATAATATATTGTTTGTTTTCATTCAAAGAATAAAGATTTTACTAATTTTAAAAGGTATAGAAATATAGTTATCATACCAATGCCAATTCTAGATATAGAATTTAATTTCACGAGCAAGTGGAAGATGTAGTTAAAGTAATTTTATTAAAAGTATATTGGTAGTGACATAAGGATTAAAATATTCTTCTATCCATGTGAAAATCAAACTGAATGTAGTGATGCTCGACAATTCAAATTAGAAAATTAATTTGGTGAAATTGGGGAAAAATAAAGAGTGATTTATTCTTATACATATAGTGAATAATTAATTCATTCAGATATAGAGATATTCTAGATCTAGAGTAATGTAATCAGTGTAGTGCTTGAAGGAGGGATATTAGTGGAAGTTTGAGCTAAAGAAGAAAGTGATCTGAATTAAGAATATGTTTTCTTTATTCTGCCATTTTTCTATTTTATTTATTTTGAGATGTATTTATTGAGCATATTTTTTACTAAGATGAACATGAACAACTAAATCCTTAAACGGAATAAAATCAATATGAATTGAAAATATTTTATATGTTATACTCATGTTTTTACAATTTTAAATTATTCTTCTTGAGTTTCTTCTACTCCCTTTATTTTCCTACTCTTTGATGATGAATCAAAAGATTCAAGTTTGTGATTTACATTTTTTTATAGTGATAAAATTAATACATACCTTTCCAAAAAATGATAAATTCAGGTGAGTATTATTAGGTTATCTTCAATGTGATCTCTTTATTCTACGATCTCCTTTTTGTTGTTCATGAGAACTTTTCCTACACTACTATATATACCAATAAGTGATGATAGTTGATTAACTTCCCTTGATACTTCAACTAAAGTACTTCGGTTGGAAAAGATTTATGTCTCTCTTCTTCATGAACAAAAAATTCATTTCTATAGTTATGATTGAAAAATTATTTCTAGGGAGAGATCACTGAACAATATCGATCATCAAATGTAAGTTAGGAATATCATACCTTTTATTCACAACATTTTCAAAATTAAGGTTAATTTTTAAGTAGGAACAAAAATAAATTTTATCAACTCATATCATTCTGGTTTACCCTAAATCAATCCTTTATTTATCCTTGCCTTATTTTTCTCAAATTTTTATAGTTATTTTCACTTCACCACTAGTTCCAAATATCCTCCAATTTTTGTACATGCCATCATCATATTTTTTTTCACTTTCATAGTTTTTGTCTTTTTTCTTTTGTTTGGTTTTCATTCAACTTTCATTATCAATGGTTTGAACCTAGTTACCATAGTTCAGTTCTAAGTAGGTTTATAAATAAATAAATTTTAGCACTTCAAACAATTATCTATCATCACCTATTCATTTAATATGATTTTATACCAATATCTATTATTTTTTTCCTATGGTAATGATATGAAACCTTATAATACTTATTTAGTATCCACTTATATGTTTATAGGTTTCATCATTTCATTTAAGTATAGGATGATAATTTTTACTAATATGAGTCTATATTTTTTGGACTTGAAGAGCATCTCAGAGTAAGATTTAAAAGTTCAATAATTTTTTCTAGGAGGTTTAGTGTTACAAGGAGTTTAAAAAAATTCATAGTGTATCTTTTCTTGGTTAAGAGTTTCACTAGTTTTCAATTACTTTCTAGTGGAATACAATTTTTTTGGTTTAATCATTATGCTTACAAATTTTTAATGATTTAGAGACTATTTATTTTTATATTTAATTATATATTATTATATGTTTCATGTTTTGTATAATTTACAAGACTGAAAATTGTTCCTGTAGACTTTGATTAATTTTTATTATTGATATTTTCGAAAAATTCATTGATATGTTTGGATATTTTTTTCATCACTACCTTCAAAGGTATGGAGTGATGTTTTTTTTGTATTTTTTTTGGTTAGGAATTTTGGTAGTTTTTAGGTACTTTTTGAATACATATAAGTATTTTTGTTATTTTGTTAATGTAGGTGATTTGTTGTTATATTTTTTTAATAATTTTTTATTTTTCAATTTATTTGATCCAATATTATATGTTTTATGTTCTTAATTATTTTATAAGACTACATAAATAAATATTTTTAAATTTAAGTAATTTTATTTTTTACTTTTGCAAGATAATTCATTTATGTATTGACTCAAAGTTATGGGAAAAGATGATGAGTTTGATTAAGTGTATAAATTGTGGATGTTTTTTCTACTGGATTTTCATGAATTGTGACATTAAATTCATTAATGTATATATGTTTTTATTCATAGAATAATGATATTGTAATTTACAATGTTGCTTATTTTTTTAAGACAAAATATTAATATGTATAATATTTATTGTGAAAAATAAATTGATAAATAATTGTGTATAATTTAATAGAAAAAAATACCTATGGAGATATTTTATAGAACTCTCAATGTAACGGAAACATCCATTAGTGATCATGGAAGAGGTATTTGTGGCCGTATCTACCATGGCCACCAAATGCGGTCATAGAGCGGTGGCCCATCTCACATAATTCCCTTCTGTGGATGCTTTTTGTGTCTATGAAAGCTTATTATCTTCTAGTGTATAGGTTATGGGTTTGACCCTTGGTTCCCTTGGTATATTCATATTTTATGTGGGAAACAATGTATGATGCGGTTGGGGTAGGTGAATATTTAAGGGAAGGGGTGATGTCAGCTCATGGAATTAGTAGATGGGGAGGGAGGGAAGAGTTGGTATGGGGTACAAGATGCAAAATTATTTTTAATAATATTATATTTACCACCTAAATTTATGGAAATTAGTTTCCATTTTTTTTAAAAAACATTTGAAAATGAAATTTGGGTAATTAGATACATTTATCAATGTGGATAATTACCTATGTAACTAAATACATGGATAATTAGATATGTTTTCAAAAACATCAATAATTAAATTACACCTCATTTACCTATGTTTTGTTTCTAAACATGAGTAAATAATTTATATATGTTTATAAATGTGGATAAAATAAAGAAAGTAATAGCTAAATTATATTTTTCTTGTAGTGTGTATTGTTTCTGAAAATAACGTAAAGGCTCTAAACTTTCAAAAAAATTATAGAACAAATATAAATTTATGGTATTTATATTATAGACCAAATTTTTATACATTATTTCATTTTATTCCTTGGATACTATAATTCCATAAAAAACTAGTATTTTGAAAAGATAATAATGAAATTAATAGTTTTTAACTATTATAGACATAATAATGTGCTCAATTTTTTTTTTCCAATCTTGATCTTATTTCTATTGAATTAAAGTAGAATTAAGATATCATAAATATAAGGGTTATCATGTCGACTTATTCAAGTTATTCTATATGAGATTTTTAAATGAAATATCACCTTAATACTAAGGGTTTGTTTGAATGCATTAAAACCAATGGAGTCAATACTAATGCCACTAAGGGTACATAATAGAAGAAGCTTAAATCAAATACAATTAGTAAAATTAAAAAATGGATCAATCATAAATTCTACCCTCCTGTTTCTTAAGAGACTGTTGCATATGAACTCTGGATAATGTTGGGGAATATGTACCAGCTGCTGATTACTCAAAATAATAGTTTCTTATTAAACCAATTGATGTATTTTCAACTACAAATTAGAAAATATATAACCAAACCAACTAATGAGTTCCAAATTATAGTGAATCAGATTTTAGGTGTTGAGAAGGACCTCACTAATGAAGATCATATGAAACACCTTTGGTTCACACTTCTCGATAGTTGGGATAAACTAATGGTCCCCCTCAGAATTTAGTATTTAAAGGAAAAATTACTATAGAAATGGTAAAATATGCATTATTCAAAGAGTATACAAGAATTAAGAATGAAATTTATAACCAAACCCAAATTATGTCATGGAAAATTGAGGGATAAAATAAGGAGGTAGTTGAGGAGTGAGAATTATAGGTTGAAATAAGAGTATAATAAGGTTCATAAATAGTAGAATGAAAATATAAAAGTGCTACCATAATGGTATGTAGTGAGACATGATGAAAAATAATTAATAAATAATATAAGAGAAGCATTAAAATACTAACTAATAAGGTAAAAATTAGGTGATAGAGATCATACCATACTAATTTATGGGTAGATATTTGATGGAAACTATAGTGTGTCAAAGGCCCTAAACTGACCATATAATGGATATTATGAGCCAATTTATCTCAAATCCTAGGATATAATACTAGGATCCAATCAAATGGCTTTTTAAGTAACTTAAAGGCATATTGAAGTTACATTTTTTCCTATGTGGGAATCCAAACTTTGAGGGATATGATTTTTTTGTGGTTGGAGATCCTAATTTTGAGAAATGTACACCAATATTTATTTTAACTTTTGAAAGAGTATTCATTTATTTGTATTCATGTTTGTAAAAGTGTGTTATGAATGGAAAAGAGTACATCGATGTCATGTAAAATAAAAAATAAATGATGTGATTAAACTGTTTTCTCCAAGAGCTTATATTAATCTATAAATAGTGAAAGGTTTATTATGTTTATCAAAGTGAATTTTATTTAATCAATAATTTAATTTACCATTATTTAATAAAGAACATAAATATTTACTATAATTATACACACGATAAAAATATAATTTTTAAGATTGATAAGGTCTATAGAAACTAGAACATGAAAGATATGATGAAAAATGTTATAGCTTTGTAGGGTTTTAATGATGTTACCAAACCTCAGTAAGCATCATAAGTTGTAATAAAATCCATACAAGAATATAAAAATTAAATGAAAAACCCAATACTAAAATAATAAAATAAAAATACCATTTAAACATGTTTGGAATATTTTGATCAAACTTGAGTTGAAAAATTCAAGTATCCTTTGGTATCCACCAATAATGTTGTTCACTAATGCCTTTATGAAACCCACTTCTTATAAAAGTAATGCTAATCACTTATAGAAGGAAAATAATATAATAAGTTTTGAGAAAGACTTAATATAACCTCTTGAAAAAGGAAAATAGGGAATTTTCTGAGAAGATGAAAACTAGAGGACTCTCTCTTGGAAGGGGGAAACTTGGGAACTCTAATCACCACCATTACTTTATCTCTATGGGATTAAGAACACACCCTTACTCCATTATATTCATAGTAATATTAGAACTCAATATCCTCTCTAGAAGATAATCCCATATCAAACCCAAGGAGGTGTAATAAATAGACTCCAAGGGATATTTGGATCATTAAATTTCTTATAAAAGTGTATTATGTCCAGAACCATCTTTTGAGGTGCATTGATGAGCCTCCAAATAAAATAAAAGTTAAAAAGGATGTGCTTAAATTGACTCTTTAAGTGGTTATATGATTTTAACTTATGTAGTGGTCCTTGAAATCATATTTCTCTAATCCGAAGCCCAAATCCCATTCGAGCTTTTTCGTTTACTCATGTTTATAAATTAATAATTCAAATAACTCATTATTTATATTATAATACCTTTTTATGTATTTAAATAAATAAATATTATATAATTAAATATTTTAAATTCTTAAAACACAAATATTATTTGTGTTTATCCTAAACATAATCATTTTTACACATGAACAAATCACATTTGTCTAAAATTCACAACTATCATTATCTTAGGTGTGACTCCATGTGCCCTTTGTAAAGATGAAAATAATTATGAATCCCATTCATAATCATAAAATAATAGTGGTATCTAGAAACATATCATAGCTACCCAAATTACAAATGGGTTTCATGTGATTTAATCCACTATACAACCATTAAAAAAATTCCTTTGTCATTGATATCTAGATTATAATGACCTAAACTATTATGAATAAAATTCCTTTTCTTTTAATTAAATGTGTTATGGATATATAAAACACATTCAATCCTTTTGTTTTATTATATCCAATTAGATTTAAATGACTATTAAGTATCCTTACCATTGATAATATATCTATTGAATAGTGATCACATGACTAGTATAAAACAGTGTTTGAACAAATCCTTTTGACACAGACAAAAGAAGTGATGACCTCAACCAGTAGAATAATACCCTATGAATCCCATTTATCAGAGCTTTTGAGAGAGATATCATTTTTGGGCTTTAACCTAGGCCAATCCCAAGCTGAGATCCAACAATTTAAGCAGAGATAAACCATTTATAGGATAAGTTCAAGCTCACCGAGATCAAGACCCAAACCATGTTCACCGAACGACCCCATGAAAGCCCCGCTATTGCACAAATTAATATTAGGGAATATGGTGCGGTAATAAAGGGATATGAAACAAGACCATAACATTATGGGTTTGTAAATTATTTTTTATAGAATAATGAATATGTTTTTCCTATTATTGTTACTTTGTAAATTATTTTTAATGTACAAATAGTATTTTTTGTTAATATTCAAATTCAATTAAAAAAATATATTTTGATGAATTAAAGGATTTTTGAATTAAATAACATTTTAATAAAATATTATTATTAAATTAATTTTATTAAATATAAATTATTTTATAATTTTTATGAAGTCAATTGTAATTTTTATTAAGGTTTAAAAACTGTTTTTGTCAAAACCCATCAATTTTCAATAAATCTTGGTTTTTATTTTAAAAGTGAAAATTCACATATTTAGAAAATTAATTAGATAAAATGAGTATTATTTTTGGAATAAGATTTTAAAATTATCCAACAGTGAATTTTTCATAATTTTATGAGAAAATCGAATTTTGGGATAAAAATTAAATACCGTATAAATATATAATGTGTTTTATGACATCATAATGACCCAATAGTGATGTAATAAAATATTATGAAAGGTATATTTGAAAAAAAAAATATATTTTTTAATTAAAATAATGTTATTTTAGGTTTATTTGATTTATTTTATAAATCCTTAGTGAATCCTCCAAAACATATAAAATATTTTAAGATTTTAAAATCATTTCCTTGAAAGTGTGAATCACCTCCACATAATAAAGTGAATTTTTTTAATATATTCTGCCATAAGGATTTTAAAATATTGTATACCACTCCCCTTTTCTAGAAACCACGGGAAAAAACCATGGGATAGTTTTTGGTTTTGAATATTTTAGTGTGTGGGGTCCAAAACCAAAATAATAAAGAATTCCCTGACCTTTCCTATATAAACCCACCCAAAAAACCGATTACTCTTCACTAAAGATCTTTAAAGCTCGACCTAACTCTTCCCCTACTCCCTAGAGTCCTCCCAAAGTGATCTTAATCTCCCAAGAAGCCTCTATCAACCCTTTGGGATTACAAATCCAAGCAAGGGATCCTCACCTCCTCTCTTCCTTTCAATTCAAGAACCTTGTTTGAAATTTGTCTTTTTAATTTCAATTAGTTATATTTTCATCCTTTTATAATCAATTCCATACTATAACATTCTTTATTTTAATATCTATAATGATTTTGGATAGTGAAAAAAACAAAATTGGTGTATTTATACATATTATTTTGAAATATAAATTAGTTTTTGTTATAATAATAATTTATCCTTAATTTTTAGAGATGAATTAGTTACTTTAAATTCTTAAGAGATGCGAACACAATAATTTTTTAGTTAATAATTTAATAAAATAAATGATACTAAAAACGTTAAAAGTAAAGTAAATTGAATGGATTATTTCATTACATTAAATTTTTAGATTAATATATCATGTTACATAGAATTTAACTTAATATATTCAAATTTCATAATTGTATTGATATTTTTTAAATTCAAATTAAATAAATAATGTCCAAATTGACACTAATTCTATTTTATAATAAATGATAATTTATTACATGATTTATGATTACTAAAAATCCTATATCCTGCTAAGTGATTTATAATTATTATTAAATTTCAAATATGAGCCATTAATGGACCATTTTTTCTTTTATAAATAATATATTGATCCCTAAATGGTAAAAAATATCTTAGTAAAGTTAAGGTTAAAGAAATGTTTTTGCGTGTTACATGTGCTTATGTTAAAATTAATTTTCAACACACATAGGTTTTTTATTTTATAAATTATATATAATATTTAGAATTAGTGGGTCTAGTTTTTTTTTAATAATTTTCACTTTAATTTATTCTTTAAGTATAAATTACTTGTGTTAGAAAACTAGTCACCATAATGAAAAACCAAAATGAAAAAATATTTAAACTTAAGAGTTAAGGAAATAAATGTTTAAAAAAATTATTTCATTTGTATTTTGGAAGTTTTTATAGAACAAAGAATCCTTAACCTCAATTATTATTCAATTTTTGTGGAACATGAGGTAAGGGAGACCTATAAATAGTGAATACTTTTGAGTATTTATAAGAATTACACTCCTCCTCAACTATAAAGGGGAACTCACTCTCCCCACTTATTCACACATACAAATCCTTTTGGATCATAAAAAACATAAAAAAATCACTTAAAAATTTTACTACTCTAATAATATAAGACTTATTTTGTAAATAAATCCAATAAATCATGTATTTAGTGTAAACCTAAGAAGAATTCCCAAAGAAGAGGTAACGTTCATCAATGAACTTTTTTGTTTTATTTATTAATAAAACCCATTAAATTATTTTTATCTAATTATTATATAATAAAATAACTATATTAAATATTATGAAATATTTTTATGTTAATGGTACTATATAAAACCACACACACTTCTATCAAATGGGTTAAAAAATCATCATTCGTGTGTTCGGTGGACTATTGCCTCACAGACCGATGTCGTTTGTTTTTTCCATTACCACCTTTAAAGTTTTGGAATAATGATGAAAAATAAATTTATATATTATATTTATGATATTTATGATATTATTATTATTTATTTTTTATATCACACATTCCTTCAACCTTTCCATTTTTTTGGAATATGATAACCTCATCCATGTGTATGGCAGACTACCACCCCGCGAAGAGATTTGATTCATTCATGCTTTACATAAAATGTATTAAGGATGAGTTTAATAAAAACATGGTATATATATGACATAAAAATTATAATGTAATGATAATATATATATATATATCATTTATTTTTCTTTTTTTCAAAACAAAATAAAATGGAAACAATGTTCATGCGCACGTACGACTTACTGTCTCCATGAACGGTGTATTTAATTTCCTATCAATAAATTTTATGGGTAATTAAAAATACATATATAATGAATATATATTATATTTATATCATGTTTTACATTATATATATTATGAAATAATTATCAAAGTAAGCGTACTAAAAATAACAAGTTAAAACATATATGAAAAACAAAACAGTTATTACCCAAAATGTAACATTAACATGTAATTACTAATAAACAGGTGATAAAAGGTCATAATAAAATAATAATATGGTAATATATATATGAATACGGATTTTTAATATATATATAATAAACTTATATTTATTATGCAGGAGGCTAAATCACTAGCAACCAAAAGGAAGTGCAATGTTAGGGTTTTTCTCATATCACTTTTTTTGTGAGATGTATGCCATATTCACCATTTATTTTGTTGTGTGATGTGTATAATACCCATGATTGTATTTTATAATTATTATAATTAAATTTATGTAGATTTTCATTTCCATTTTAGAATATATATTTCATGGGGTTTTCGGTTTCAAAGTTACCAAAGCGTTAATGGATTTTATCTCAATATTTATTCTTAGAGATATAAGTTATGTTATATACCTATATTATTTTATGAGGTATTTATTAATCCTTTTTAACATGTTATATCATGAATATAGTTATTTTCATGATATCATAAGTTTAATTTAATGAAATTCTTCATGGGGATTAATATTCAAGTTACAAAAGTGGCAAGAGTTTTTTGTTACAATCACACAAATTATTAGGATTGTGTATAATTAAGCCTCTGATGTTGAAATATTACAAGTTGTATGAAATATTTTATACTATGGTTATTAATGATATTTTAAGGAAATTTTACCATTTTACCACTCTTTGGTACTTCAAATTTTTGAGAAATCTTTTTTTAATAAAAACTGACTTCATTTAGAAATCTATTTTTTTTCCAAAACCATGTTTTCTAAAAATGTTTTAAAAAGTGTTTTTAACATTTTTAATATGATTTATTAAATAAAAGTTAACACATTTTTTATTTTTTTAAGAAATATTTTCAAATGAATCTTCTTGTTATTTTATGATCAAGGAACTTTTCTAAACTTTTTATAGTGAAAAAGGAATGTTCGCTTAACATGCATGAAATGTATGGATTTACCTGCCATTATGGCCTTAATTTATTTAAAGATTCATTTACAAGTTTAAAAGGTTATTTTTAAAGAAAATATTTTCCTAATATTCTAGAAATTTATTTTTTAAAGTCTTTTTCAAAGAAAATAATTTTTAAAATGTTTTATGTTCTAAAAAAATGATTTTCAAAATGAAAAGGATATTTTACTCCAGAATGTTTTTAATGTTGTTTTAGTGGTATTTCCTTTCATCAATGTAACAAACATTTTTTGTTACTTATACTATACAAAGGATATTTTTTAGTGATTCCATCCTCATTATTTTTTATGATAGATTAATATTTTTTTAAGATATTGATATGAAACCCATTTATTTTCCATGGGTTAACCGTGTTTCAAAGATATTGTTATAGAACCCATTTCATTACCATGGTTTAATCATGTTTCAAAGAGATTAACATGAAACCCATTTATTTTACATTGTTGAATCAAGTTACAAAAGGAATAATGATTGTTTTTATGAGTTTATGATGAAATATGTACTTTATTCATGTTGTGGCTCTTAGATATTATATATTCATAGGGTGGCCGATATAGTGCTGGTTATGAACATTACAACTTAAACATGGGGTGTCCAAGATAGAGTTGGGTAAGATTGTTACAGCTTAAACATGGGTTGGCCAAGATAAAATTGGGTAATTCTATTACAACTTAAACATAGGGTAACCAAGATAACACTGAGTGAGGTTGCTATTGCTTATACGATGGGTGAATCCAAATAGCACTCCAATGCATTGGGTAATGATTATATCGAAGGTTAGAAAAATGGTTATTCCAATTAAGGGGTTTTGAAATGGATTTATGAATATGATTCTCTAAGTTACCAAAAAGGATTTTAATTTATTTTTATGAGTTTATAATTTTTCCTATGATCAATATTGATATCATATAGATCATGATTATTGATTTTGATAAATCTTGAGTTTTCCATGTTTTCAAATTTTATGATCTGGTTATTGATGGTTATGAGTTCTTTTAAGATTCTATCATGTACTCTAATTAAGTCATCATAACCTTATGCACTTCTTATTCTCATTGATGACATTCTATTTTCAATGGTTGTGTTTACCCTTACTATCAATTTGAGCTCACCCTTTTATGTTTCATTTTCATACTGGTTATAAAGAATGAGGTTGAACAAATTATTTGTTGGAGGGATTTCATATGGATGATGATGACGAATTAATGTGAAGTAATAATATATGGATTAGGTTAGATAAATTAGCATTTAAATATATGGTTATTGTTTATTTAAGAGTTTTTACAAATTATCAAAAACTCTAAACCTAAAAGGTCCTTGAGAATGTAAGTGATTCTGTTTTTTCCTTCTGATGTTGTAAGGTTTGGATGGGAAGAATTTGGGTCAAAATTATCAGTATCAAAGTAATAAATGTAATTTTTATGATTTCAGAATAGGATATGAGAGTGTGGGTCTTGGGATTTTATAATAATAATAATATTTTCTTTAGTGTAATATCCTTCACAATGTTTTTCTTAGGTTTACTTTGTTAAAAACTTTTTTTGTACTCCAAATTCGACTGACCTCCATTTATATATTTCTTCTTCTATTTTGGTCTTACTCCATTAAAAACTTTTGGTATATATTTGGTTGAATTATGCTATAATTATTCATCATTATGACCACTTATATTAAACTTCCAAAAAAATTATTAAGATAGTAAAAGTTTTATTTGGAGATCAATTTTATTCTTTTCTATAAACTTCACCTATACTAAACCTTGCTCCCCCTGAATATTAGCCTTTAATAATCAATATGAATTAAAATATTTCTTCATCACTCAATGGAATTATGTTTTAATATTCCATAACAACAAAAGGGTAATAAATCTTTTTATTTTTCCTATAGTTTTAGTCCGACCAGATTTTTTAGCTTACTATTTTTGGGTAGAAACAACATAATTTTTGAAAATTCTTAGGGAGATTCTATTCTTGAACATGCTCACATATACCCTTGATATTTTTATGGGTTTATTATAATTTTTATCCATACGTATTTTTCTATAATTTTAAATATAACCTATATTATCCATTGAAACAACATTGGTGCATGAAATATTTTTTTAGACAAGAGTTCCCTTTTCCTTTGAAATTGTGGTAGATAAATATTTAGATAATCTCAATCCATTTTTTACAATAGTATGATTATTTTTATAAACAAGACTCCCTTTATAAAATATCATGTAAAAAATTATTTTTTTAATATTTTAGTAATTTTTGTGTTGAACCACTTCCAGATTTCTTAATTTGACCTCCTCTTGAGGGAACTTCATGTTGAGGGAATTTTTCTCAACCTCAGATAATCTTAACATGTCTTGCTATTCCTTTTTAACTTCTCAATATGATATTCGTGCATCTTAATTAATTCTTGGAAATATTTTTCAAGATCTATTACCATTTTTTATTTAATCTCCGACTTAGTATCCTTACCACCAATAATATCTTCCAGTGAATGTATCTTCTCTTAAAAGAGTTTCTTAATCTCAGACTTCTCATCAATGGTATTTTAAAATAATTCATCATCTATATATAATTTTTTATGGATATATAAGGAATTTTCTTTTGATTTCAATTCTCTGATGATAGTGTTTCACTATGGAAACCTCTTTTAAACATTTTTTTTCATAGCTTCTCCATCTATTACCAACAATTTTTTCATATCATATAATTCCTTAATAAACTAAAATATATAAGTGAAAACTTGAAGAGTAAATTTATTCAATTAATCCTTAACTTCTGAGTAAATGTATTTAACCAATTCAATAGAATTATAATCCTCACAAATTGAAATGGATTATTTAAGAGGAATTATTTCAATATATTTAACTGAAATATTCTTCTTTGATTACCTTTAAGTATTGATGTGGCCTATTTATCCTTTGAGATATTTCTGAACTTCTTTTTCAATCTCTTCTATCTATTCTTAAAAGTTTTAATTGAAACTTTCATGTCAGTACTGATAGGGATAAAATATAAATTCTATATATAAATAAACTCCAAATCATTTAATCTAATCTTAATATATAACTGATAAAAAACTAGTAAATAAAATAGATTCAATCATAGAGAACCTGGATTAGCTCTAATACCACTCAAAATTATCCAGTAGGATCATGCATGTAGAGACCCGAAACCTGACGTACATAGACATTACATTACTTTTGCGGAATATCTAATACATAACAAAAATAGACACTAAAGGACCGTAATAGTTTAGTGTCTTTGGAAACTCGGAATATAATCTTCTAATCTTGGTGAAATATCTTCAACATCTCCCATAAAGATCTTCCTTTTTTTTCTTACCTAAAAACCTTTATTTATATCCAGAGGAAAATAAAACATATAAAGGGTGAGCTCAAATGCTCAGTAAGGGTAAGCATGGAGAAAATAAAACAAACCATATACATTTGAACTTTAAAACATGAACATAAATTTACACATCAAAATATTGAGTTGTGAAATAAATCTTTCCAGTACGTAAGGAATAGTCATAAAGGAACATCAATCATGATAAAATAGAATGGGAATAAAACATGTAATTGGGGAAAAATATTAAGCACATGATATGATTTTCATAGTAGCCAAGTCATTGCTGCCAAGACCATCTTAGTGGACAAAGTCCCTTTATGAATCGAGTTCACTCCTCATTCCAGTCCTGTATCACTGAACCAGATTAACTTACCATTCCATCCATGTCTATCTCATGAGATATAAATCTTTAACCAATGAATTTGAGGGAGATATAGGTCCCACCCATCTCATATTGAAATCATTCTTACGTGTTCCACAAAACAATCATAAATCATTCATCATAACCCAAAGAATAAAATGGGTTTCATAAACATCATCCCATCATTACATAATCCATATAAAACAAATGGATATCATTTCATCATAATAAAAATAAAACCATGTAAATAATAGAGACATTATACTTGAAACATAAACATTCTAAATAATGTCATCTTATATGGAAAATAGTTTTGATAAAACACTTGAGATGAATTCTTGAGGAAAATATCCTTTCTTCTTCAAAATCATTTTCTTTTCACAAAATTCCATGCAATTTTAAAAGAATAGGATTTTATTGAAAATAATCATGAAATATTGTAGAGTATTCTTCATGAAGAAAATTAGTTATGAAACCATAAAAATTCGTTTATGATGTATAAGTTAAAAAAACATTTTTCTCGTACTTGGGCCAAAAAAGTCAAAAAGTTCCTCTTATGGAAAACAAAAGAAATATTCCTTCCATAACACAGTGTAAAAGTCAAAGAGGGGTAAAAATGAATTTAAAAATACATGGAAGAATATTAAACACTTTATAAATTTTTTTTATGGGCATGGAGGAAAAATATAACCCCAGTAAATACTTACGTATATGCAATCTTGAATGAAAATGAGATTGAAAAATTTTACCTTACCTTATGTCCAATTTATTCTGTATGTGTCCGAGACTCCTGTATAGTGGGTTTAAACATATTATTAACTTGTAACATAAACATAATAATATTTATGACATCATATATGATTCACCTATGACTTTATATTATCTGTTCATTTTTCAATTCCATGTTAAAGCAGCGTTTTGGGTAAAATCGTTTCATTTATCATCCGTGTTTTGACTTGTAATTATTAATATCATTAATTAGATCATGATTAATTAATTATATAATATAAAACATGATTTATATATAATATATATTCAGAATATACATATATATAATAGATCTATAAATGGAAATAAATACACCGTTCATGGAGACGGTAGGTCGTATGTACGCATGAACGCTGTTTTTCGTTTCCTTATTGAATTGAATGGAATTAAGTAGATGAAATAAATATATATATACATAAATACAGTATAATTATTTTTTTATATATTTCATGATTACTTATTATATATACTTTATAATCATTCTTGAATTGTTATCATGGAAAATGAATCTCATCGCATCGCGGAGACGGTAATTCGTACGTACGCACGAGCGATGATATCATTCCCATATTTATTGAATGGAATTTGAGTGGATTATATAAAGTCTTAGAATCAGTATGATTTTATAATAATCATATATAGTTATTATTTACACCATTATACCCATCCAAGTATGGTGGTGGTGGAAAAACTGATTACACCACGACGTAGAGACGGTATTCCGTACGTACTCACGCACGGTGATTTCATTTTCTATAGGATTGATAGAAGGTGAAATAGGGTAGTTTCATATTTATAATATCATATCAGTATATAATTAATACTTATGTTCTTATTTTATAATGAAACAACTAAATAAGAGTAAGTATAAGAAGAATGAAACTTGAAATATTCAGTAGAAGAGATTACCTCTTTCTCGACGCACCTCCTTTAAACTTCTTCTTAGGGCACTAGAGTTGGTCTTTTGAGAAGACCAGAAACTCTATGATATAACTAGAGATTTTTACAAGAGGAATTGGTAGGGTTTGGCTGAGATTCAAGGCAAATAATGGTGTGAATAGAAGAGGGAAGGGGTGCCCTTTTTATAAGGGAGGAGAGGGGCACTTTAGAAAAAACTTAAAATATTATTTTATTATAAAGTCATATTCGGTTTATAATGGTTCCAAATTAATTTATTTCTAAGATAAAGTGGGTATGAGTCGAAATAATTTCAACCAATAGGTTTTAGACAAGTTTAGATTACTATTTTAATTTTATCATTTAGATTTACCTCTAAGTTAAATAATTTAACTTTTACCGTATCTTCTTATTTTCTTACACTATATGGTTAATAAACTTACTATAACAAGCCAAAAGAACCCCAAGTGGTTCATTATTAATATATATAACCTTATATAAGTCATTTGGACGAACCTTAGATTTTTAGGAATACAATAACAATTAATAATATAATATTTGTTTTAAAAACTATTTTATGTCAATTTTGACACTATTTGGTAATTGATTTTTGTGAAAATCATAAAAGCATGATTAGTTCAAAAAAAGTTAGTTAAATCAATAATAACATGTCATATTAACCGATAAAATTAGTGGAATTCATAAAAAGTCTCAAATTACATTTATTTGGGTATTTATAATATCAATTATATTAATATTTCATTACTTAGGTAATTACTGCATCACCATTGTGTCATAAATAAATAAAATTATTTAATTTCTAAAAATTATAACTAAAATACCATGATTTAGGAAATATTTTTAGATTTATAATTAATATTTATAATCTAATTTATTTTATGAATAACCCTATATTAAAAATGTTTTAGTTATTAAACTTTGATTTTAACTCTTTTAACTCTTCTTTGAATTAAATAATAATTAATGTCCTAATCTAATCCAAGTGGACCTAAATGATAATATTTTATTCCTAAGATTGGTTTTGGTTGGGATAAACTTGTCCAATAGAATTAGGACATGTTTTAGGGTAGTATTAATATCATTTTTACCCTTAATTACCCTATTTACTTTTAACCGTGGTAAATAAAAGTAAAAAGTTACCATTCACCAAAAATTATTTTTATCTCATTGAACCAAATTTTACTCTTTGATATTAATCGTGTCTCTAGGATTTTTGAAATTCCACTCATAGAAGTGGTAAAATTATGTTTTATGTGAATGTGCAAATTCTCCTAGGAGATGGGTAAAAGACGGTGAAAAGTTCAACAAAATTTTTATATATCTAAAATTATTCTAAACTAACTCCAATGAATTACATTGAACTTGTATAGGTATTATGTTTCAATTTTTACCTAAAATTAATTTAAATAAAATAAATAATTATTTAAATAAAAAGTCGGTTTTTAAATAGTAACCCAGTGTTTTCACTATTCATCAAAAATTGAAAGTTTTCAGAAAAATACCAAAAATTCACCCTAGGATAATTTCGATATTCAGAATCCAAAAATAAAGTCCATTTTGAAATATAAAATTTATAAAATTTCAAAAAGTGGGTATTACTATTCATAATGGCTAGTTCATAATAATATTATAATAATATCTCGTTTAGTGAAACTCGGTATTGCGTACTACACACGCTATCGAGGAAAGTCTTGATTGCGTGTAATGCAAGCCAAGTTAGGGATGTATTTAGTGAAAGCTCTGTTTGGTGTTTCATATAACACAATCAAAACATATTTCATTTATACATTAAACAAAATCTATACTTAATGTTGCGTAGAATAATTTCACAAAACGAACTTGAAATTGTGTGTAACATGAGCCAAGAATAGTGTTTCCATATACTGTAATCTAATACGGTGTTGCGTATAGCACAAGATAATCTTGGTGTAGCATACAACACAAGACATCAAAGAAATTAAAAATAATATTTCTCATAAAATCTCGGGGTGTTACATTCTACCCCCCTTAAAATGAATTTCGCCCTCGAAATTCGCCGGGGTTATAAATTGTTTACTACTTGTAAGTTTCTTTCATAGAAACCCACATCTTAAAAAGGAATACTAAAACTTCATTTTAAAAAGTGAAGTAAGAAACGTAACAGTTACCCAAATTAACTCATCCCTGGGTTTCCACATAGGAGAACATAGGTGAAAATATAGATATGGAGGAGAAATCTAACCATCAAGTTCTGATGGAGAGTGGTAGAGAACATGGCTATAAAAAATCCAACAATCACAAAGCCATAAATTTGTGATGATCTAAGGTACCATCTGATTCATCAGATATGAGGGTAATAGAACAACATTTTTGGTTTTCAATATCATTTCCCTAATGTTGAAGAATTTTTTTGAATTAAAAGAAATAGTTACTTGATTTTGGTACAGTCTCATTGTTCTTTGTTCCTTGAACAATTTCCACTTCATCTCTTAATGAAATGAAGTTTAATTTTTCTTCTGTGAAGTGATAGTGGATCACACGATAAAATGATAGGTCATTCCATCTGTCTCAAACAAAAAGTTAGCAATATTTATATACATAAGTCAATTTATGGTGAGATTAATCGTATACGGTTCCAAAAATGGACTTATACTTCATCTATCATACCACTTAATAAAATAAAACTAATTTCTACAAACCAGGGACTTCCTATAGGCCAATGGTAGTCGATAAAGGCCTGTCACACTTCAGTCGTGGGTTCGATTCCCGCAACCTTGTTCAACGCGACGGGTTGTTGCCCGTCCTGCTGGTTGTCTCTTTTTCTAAAACTACATTATTATAACATTCCTGCAATAATATCGAAAAAAGATCTAGCCATAAAAAATACTAACTTATGTCCAATATAATCTTTTCCAATCTTTAGGATTATCCAAAATACTTCTGTCCAAGCTCATAGTATAAAGAAAACAATTACTAGAAATGTCATCTGCCAAGCATGTGAATACCATCATTTATCCACCATATATTATACGATATATCTTGTTGGTCACATTACAAACATGTGAATACCTTAATCATGTATTCTCTTGAAATAACCATTAAACCATAGTGAAAACATGAATGCTATAAAAATTTAACACTTTCCACATACCAAAATCCCAAAATTTCTATATACTCAAACAATGAAATAACTTTGTCCTTATATCAGTCAGGAGCTCATTTCATTTTTTATTTATCCCTTCATTATGCACATATCATCTTGTTTCCAAAAATATTTCAATTAATTTTCATGGTTACCGGTACCATATAATTATTGAAAACTAATATATAGATATTCCAAAATTCCATGATACTATAAATGAGATTCCATGATACTATTTTGAAATCCCATTACATAAAAACTTAATCATTACACAACATCATTTTCATACTCAACATCACAAATAGTGATCGCATGTGACTTCACTTTATCCTTTTCCTTAAGAGGTTTCTCACGTTGATCATCATTAACCCTTGGATTAGGGCATTGATTAGCATAATGCCCCATTTCCTTGCACTTGAAGCATTGAAGTGTTGGTGGTGCGTTCTCTACAGTCTTTTCTTTATTCACATCATTAGAAACCCTTTTTCCATTACTTCGACACTCAGCTGCTCGATGACCTTCTTTTCCACAATTAAAACATTTTCTAGTCCCTTTAAGACAATCTCCACTATGCTCTTTTCCACACTTTGAGAATAAATAAACATTCATCTTCTTTTCACCATTATTCTGAGATTTCTCCTTGAACTCCATCTTTCATTTCTTGTCAAAACCATGAGATGGATATGTAATACCAACTTCCATTTTTACCTTGATAGCACAACGCACAATTTCTTCATAGCTACTGAATTCTATTATAGATAATTCTCTTCGAAGACTTGGTTTTAAGCCACTGAAGAATTGATCAACTTTCCTTTTAGGTTGGATGATAAAGACAGATGCATACCTTGAAAGCCTTGTAAAATCCGCTTCGTATATACCAAAAGATTCATCATCCTTTTGCTTAAGCTCAAGGAAATCCTTTTCCATCTTTGTTCAAAGAATACGAGGTAAGTACTTATTGAAAAATAAGTTCTTTAACTCATCCCATTTCATGGATTCAATTTCATCTCGGGGCCTCATATTATTAATTAGAGTCCCCCATTGATCTTATTCACCTTCTAAATGGTAAATAGCCAGAATGAATTTTTCATGTTTCGAACAACGAAGTATGGAAAATATCTTTTCAATGGTACCGATCCATTGTTCAGCAACAAGTGGATCAGAAGACCCACTGAAATAAGGTGGACGTTGCCTCATAAAGGACTCAATAGAATATTGTTCCCTTCTCTGCTCATTTGGAAGTACAGAATGATTCATAGCTTGTGTAAGTATAGATATAATATTTTGTACTCCATCTCCCATAACGTTGGTTTGTTCAGGAGGACAATCATTTCATCGTCCATTACATTTATCAACACGGTTCCTTTAGGTTCTAGCCATCGTCTAAAACCCAAAAAGAATAGTGTGAGAGGCAAAAATCATGCTAGGGAAAACAACATAATAAAGGAGGAGTACCTTAGATATCTAAAATCTTAGTTTTAATTCTAATATAATTACTGTAATTCTAGGACTATAACTTATACTTATACTTAACCTCAGGCACATCCCTAGACATACCTTAGAAATATCTCTAGGGATCTCACTAAAGTTTTCACATCCTAGTTTCCATAGGTTAACTAAACCTTTCCTCTGATACCAACTGTAGAGACCCAAAACCTGACGTACATAGACATTACATTACTTTTGCGAAATATCTAATACATAACAAAAATAGACACCAAAGGACCGTAATAGTTTAGTGTCTTTGGAAACTCATAATATAATCTTCTAATCTTGGTGAAATATCTTCAACATCTCCCATAAAGATCTTCCCTTTTTTTTCTTACCTAAAAACCTTTATTTATATCATGGGGAAAGGAAAACATATAAAGGGTGAGCTCAAATGCTCAGTAAGGGTAATCATGGAGAAAATAAAACATACCATATACATTTGACCTTTAAAACATGAACATAAAGTTTACACATCAAAATATTGAGTTGTAAAATAAATATTGGCAGTACGTAAGGAATAGTCATAAAGGAACATCAATCATGATAAAATAGCATGGGAACAAAACATGTAATTGTGGAAAACCATTAAGCACATGATATGATTTCCATAGTAGACAAGGCATTTCTTCTAAGGCCATCTTAGTGGACAAAGTCCCTTTCTGAATCGAGTTCACTCCTCGTTCTAGTCCTGTATCACTGAATCAGATTAACTTACCATTCCAACCATGTCTATCTCATGAGATATACATCTTTACCCAATGCATTAGAGGGAGATATAGGTCCCACCCATCTCATATTGAAATCATTCTTACGTGTGCCACAAAACAATCATAAATCATTCATCATAACCCAAAAAATAAAATGGGTTTCATAAACATCATCCCATCATTATATAATCCATATTAAACAAATGGATATCATTTCATCATAATAAAAATAAAACCATGAAAATAATATAGAAATTATAATTGAAACATAAACATGATAAATAATTTCATCTTATAAGGAAAATAGTTTTGATATATCAATTGAGATGAATTATTGAGGAAAATATCCTTTCTTCTTCAAAATCATTTTATTTTCACAAAATGCCATGAAATTTTAAAAGAAAAGGATTTTATTGAAAATAATCACGAAATATTGTATAGTATTCTTCATGATGAAAAGGAATTATGAAAGCATAAAAATCCATTTATGTTGTATAAGTTAAAAAAACATTTTTCTCGTACTTGGGCAGGAAAAGTCAAAAAGTTCCTTGTATGGAAAACAAAAGAAAGATTCCTTCCATAACAAAATGTAAAAGTCAAAGAGGGGTAAACATGATTTTAAAAATACATGGAATAATATTAAAAAATTTATAAAAAAACATTTTTATGGGCATGGATGAAAAATATAACCCCAGTAAATACTTACGTATAAGAAATCTCAAATAAAAATGAGATTGAAAAATTATCCCTTACCTTATGTCCAATTTCTTCCTTATGTGTCCAAGACTTCTGTATAGTGGGTTTAAAAATATTATTAACTTGTAAAAGAACCATAATAATATTTATGATATCATATATGATTCACTTATGACTTTATATTATCCGTTCATTTGTCAATTCCATGTTAAAGCAGCGTTTTGGGTAAAATCGTTTCATTTATCATCCGTGTTTTGACTTGTAATTATTAATATGATTACTTAGATCAGGATTAATTAATTAAAAAAATATAAACATGATTTATATATAATATATATTCATAATATACATATATATAATAGATCGATAAATGGAAAGAAATACACCGTTCATGGAGACGGTATGCCATACGTACGCATGAACGCTGTTTTTCGTTTCCTTATTGAATTGAATGGAATTAAGTAGATGACATACATATATATATATATAAATAAATCCAGTAGAATTATTATTTCATATATTTCATGATTAATTTTTATATATACTTTATAATCATTCTTGAATAGCTAACATGGAAAATGAATCTCATCGCGTTGTGGAGATGGTAATCCGTACGTACGCACGAGCGATGATATCGTTCCCATATTTATTGAATGGAATTGGAGTGGATGATATGACATATTATATTCAGTATGATGTTATAATAATCATATATAGTTATTCTTTACACCACTATACCCATCCAAGTAAGGTGGTTGTGGAAAAACTGATTACACCACGGCGTGGAGATGGTATTCTGTATGTACGCACGCGCGGTGATTTCATTTTCCGTAGGATGGATAGAAGGTGAAATAGGGTCATTTAATATTTATAATAACATATCAGTATATAATTAATACTTATGTTATTACTTTATAATGAAACAACTAAAGAAGAGGAAGTATAAGAAGAAAGAAACTTGAAAGAGTCGGTAGAAGAGATTACCTCTTTCTCGACACACCTCCTTTAAACTTCTTCTTAGGGAACTAGAGTTGGTATTTTGAGAAGAAACGAAACTCTATGATATAACTAGAGAGGATTAGAATAAGAATTAGAAGGGTTTGTCCGAGCTTAATGCCTCAAAAGGGTGTGAAGAGAAGAGGGAAGGGGTGCCCTTTTTATAAGGGAGGAGAGGGGCACTTTAGGAAAAACTTAAAATATTATTTTATAATAAAGTCATATTCGGTTTATAATGGTTAAAAAATGATTTATTTCAAATATAAAGTGTTTATGGGTTGAAATAATTTCAACCAATAGGTTTTATACAAGTTTAAGTTTCTATTTTAACCTTATCATTTAGATTTAACTCTAAGTTAAATAATTTAACTTTTATCGTGTCTTCTTGTTTTCTTACACTATATGGTTAATAAACTTACTATAACAAGACAAAAGAACCCCAAGTGGCTACTTATTAATATATATAACCTTATCTAAGTAGTTTATATGAACCTTATATTTTTAAGAATATAATGACAATTAATAATATAATATTTGTTTTAAAAACTATTTTATGTCAATTTTGACACTATTTGGTAATTTATTTTTGTGAAAATCATAAAAACATTATTTGTTCAAAAGAAGTTATTAAAATCAATAATAAAATATAATATTAATCTATAAAATTAGTGTAATTCATAAAAAGTCTCAAATTACATTTATTTGGGTATTTATAATATCAATTATTTTAATATTTCATTATTTAGGTAATTACTGCATCATCATTGTTTCATAAATAAATTAAATTATTTAATGTATAAAAATTATAAATAAACTACCATGATGTAGGAAAGAATTTTATATTTCTAATGAATATTTATAATCTAATTTATCTTATGAATAACCCTATATTAAAAATGTTTTAGTTATTAAACTTTGATTTTAACTCTTTTAACTCTTCTTTGAATTAAATAATAATAAATGTACTAATCTAATCCAAGTGGACCTAAATGATAATATTTTATTCCTAAGATTGTTTTTGGCTGAGATACACTTTTCCAATAGAATTAAGACATGTGTTAGGGTAATATTAATATCATTTTTACCCTTAATTACCCAATTTACTTTTAACCGTGATAAATAAAAGTAAAAAGTTACTATTCACCAAAAAATATTTTTTTTCTCATAGAACCACATTTTACTCCTTGATATTAACAGTGTCTTTCATATTTTTGAAATTACACTCACAGAAGCGGTAAAATTATGTTTTATGTGAATTTACAAATTCTCCTAGGAGATGGGTGAAAGATGGTGAAAAGTTCAACAAAATTTTTATATTTCTAAAATTATTCTAAACTAACTCCAATGAATTACATTGAACTTATATATGTATTTTGTATCAATTTTTACCTAAAATAAATTTAAATAAAATAAATAATTATTTAAATAAAAATTCGGTTTTTAAATAGTAACGCAGTGTTTTCACTATTCATCAAAAATTGAAAGTTTTCAGAAAAATACCCAAAACACACGCTAGGATAATTTCAATATTCCGAATCTAAAAATGAAGTCCATTTTGAAAGATAAAATTTATAAAATTTTAAAAAGTGGGTATTACTATTCATAACATCTAGTTCATAAAAATATTATAATAGTATCTCATTTAATGAAACTCGGTATTGCGTACTACACATGCTATCGAGGAAGGTCTTGATTGCGTGTAATGCAAGCCAAGTCAGGGATGCGTGTAGTGAAAGCTCTGTTTGGTGTTGCGTATAACTCAATCAAAACATATTTCATTTATACATTAAACAAAATCTATACTTAATGTTGCATAGAATTATTTCACAAAACGAACTTGAAATTGTGTGTAACACGATCCAAGAATATTGTTTGCGTATACTGTAATCTAATACGGTGTTGCGTATAGCACAAGCTAATATTGGTGTAGCGTATAACACAAGACATCAAAAAAATTAAAAAGAATATTTCTCATAAAATCTCGGGGTGTTTCAATGCATTCACTTTGGGGTGGGGGTGAATCTGCAATGCCCCGACCCTAGTTACCCATAGTAGGTGCATTATTACATAACATTGGAATGATCACAAAAGATCAAGTATCAAAAGAATGATTAGTTTAGTAGCCTTGGAAGTACTAGATACCTTCATAAGGTTTACATTACATCATAAAATAGAAAACTACAACAACATTGTTTCCATGGACAACACAGAGATCCCATAGACTATCCCTGCAGGTCAGTCATAATATACATCTTTGCATCTTGGGAAAAATAAAACATAGAAAGAGGTGAGCTCAGATGCTCAGTAAGGATAACAATATAGAAGAAACTTTCATAAATAAGCATAAACATTTAAGGTAATGTATAGATCTAAAACAAAAGCCTTTTCCACATAAACTTCATCATAATATGGCAAATATAAATCAAAATAATTCCATTTACTAACTCACATGGATATTCTACTAGTTGAATAATCACATGAAATATCAATAGCTACTTTCATAATGACGGAATGCATAATTCCAGACTTTCATAACCACATAGTCAAGGCCTTGTGCCAAGACTACAAATAATATTTTGTCAAGGCCTTGTGCTAAGACACTAGTTTGTCTCATGTGACCTACCAATACATCAAGGAGCTATAGCGGGCTCCACCCGTCACTTACTTAGTCCAATGCATTCCCCATATGAAAAGGTTTAAACATAACATAAACATTCTTATTAAAACTGGCATACGAAATGTCAATAATTTATCCATAAACCATGAATGGTGTGAAATAACACATCCAAAGTCAAACATATTACAAAACCTTCAATTCAATATGGAAGTTTTGTATCATAATAAATCAACTCCAAACAAACTTTAAATCCATCAAAGGATGTTGACATAAATGAAATCAAAACCTTTTTAGAGAAATATCTCTTTCTATTTGGAAATCATTTAAAGGTCACATAATTATAAAAGAAAACATTTATATTTGAAAATATTATTTTAATCTTGTAAGGGAAGCTTCGACGATGTTATAACGACGAAAAATAGCTTCATTCACCGTATAAGTTAAAAAAACATTCTTACCTTAATTTTGTGGAAAATGTCATAAAGTAACCTATTTGGAAAATGATGGAAATATTCCTTTCAAAACATTTTATAAAAATTAAAAGAAGGGTATAAATTAATTTAACCCATAGTCTAGTAAATATTAAAAAGGTTTTAGAATACATTTTAAAGAAACATGGATGTGGATGATAAAGAGGTCCCATTAGATACTTACGTAAAAACAACCTTGGATAATAAAGAGATTGTGAAATTAACCCTCACCTTGTACTTTTCCTTAGTCTAGGGTAGGTTAACCTCATGTATAATGGTGAAATAATTGTTATTAAACTATAAAATAATCATATAAATTAGTATGATATCATAAATGATCTTTTAATATTGCTTTGTTAATAATATTTTAGTATTATCGTTGTTTCAGATGTTAACTGATTCATTTTCCATTATATGATTTGTTACATAAGTAATGTTTGTTATCGATAGGATGTATATTATTCATATTCAGAATGATGTTAAGTCTTTAAAAATTATTTTTAATCATCTAATAAAAATTATTCTTGAATGGATAGGATGGGAAATGAATCTCATCGCGTTCGTGTAGACGGTAATCCGTACATACGCACGAGCGACAACATCATTGTTTTGATATTAAAATAATATATAATTGGATAGTATATAATATATACAGAATAATTATCATGTTATATTTATTATTTACGTCAATTACACATCATTATTATACCCATCCAAATAATAATGTGTTGAATAACAATTACACCACGATGTGAAGACGGTAAGCCGTACGTACGCATGTATGGTGACATGTCATTCAAAGGATGAGTAGAATAATGAATATGGTTGTACCATATTTATAATAACATCAAATTATATAGAATATACTGGATTTATTATTTTAGAATGGAAATAACAAAGAAAAAGGAAGTGGAAGAAGAAAGTAACTTTAAAAAGGTGATGAAATATTTGCCTCTTCTTCGGGTTCTTCCTTTTGATTCAATCAAAAGAGATCCTTAGGTTAGCTTTATAACTAAAGTAAGGCCTCTAGGATTAATTTAGGACAGTTGGGAGGATATTTAGGTAGGTTTTGGCCGAGCCAAATGGATTTTAATGTGTGAATTAGAGAGAAGGGGGAGTTCCCTTTTATAAGAGGGGTGAGGGGCACCTTAGGAAAAGCTAGAAATATTATTTTATAATAAAATAATTTTCAGTTAATAATGGCTCCAAAATGAATTATTTAAAGGATAAGGTGGGGATAAGTCGAAAACCACTCAAACAATAGGTTTTATAGAGGTTTGGGTCACTATATTAACTTTATCTTTTAGATTTAACTCTTAGTTAAATAGTTTGACATTTACCATGTCTCTTTGTATTTTTATATTATATGGTTAATAAACTTACTATAAACTTCCAAGCGAACCTAAATTGGTTAATTAATGATATATATAATATTATTTAATACCCTTGGACGAAACTTATATTTTTAGGTATATAATATCAATTAATAATATAATATTTGTTCTAAAAATTCATTTATGTCAATTTTGACACTATTTTCTATTTTGTTTTTGTTAAATTCCTAACAGCATTATTAAATAAAAAAAAAATTCATTTAATCAGTCATAAAATGTAACATTAACCTATAAAATTTGTGTATGGCATCAAAAATATCAAATTATATTTATTTTAACATCTATAATACCATGTATCTGATTATTTCATTAATAAGGAAAATATTTCATCATCATTATGTCATAAATAAATATATTTATTTTATGTCTAAAAATTATAAATAAAATATAATGAGGTAGGAAATATTTTTATATTTATAATAACTATTTATAGTCAAATATATCAATTATATAACCTCATATATTTTTTTTACTAAAAGATATTTTCTTTTGTTATTTTTGTCTCTACTTTAAATTATTTAATATATAATGTCATTATCACTTCCAAGTGGCTCCATGGGGTCCAAAAATCGACCCAAGGATGCCCATGGTCGGAAATGTATCATAAAATAGGTTTAGGACATGTGTTAGGGTAATTTAATATTATTATAATATTATTTTTTTAACCTTATTTACTGGATTTACCCTTTTAACCACTATAAATAAAATATTTACTGAAGTAAATATTTCTAATGTCTAAAAATAAAAGTCACCTATTTACACAATTTGAACCCCCTGATTCCAAATATGGAATATATTTTTCTAAATTCAAAACACATAACTAGCAGAAATTAATTTAAAATTGATTCCCGTTGTCAAAACAAAAAGCGTGTTTTTAAGAAATAATAACTATCAAAAGATTGACACTTGCTTATGTCCAGTTCAAATGTGGAATTACATCCAACGACCAATATTGGATTAAAAGGTAAAAATATAATCTAATTATACTTAAAAACCACTCAAATTTATAATTTAGAACTATAAATTATTTTGATTAAAAAAGTTGTTTTTAATTAAAATTTAGTATTTTTCACTATTCATAAAAAACTGACTCTTTTTAGAAAAATACCAAAAATTAATCCTAAGATAATTTCGATTTTCCGAATCCAAAAATGAAGTCCATTTTGAAAGATATAATCTATAAAATTTCAAAAAGTGGGCATTACTATTCATAATAGCTAGTTTGATTGGTTGTGGTGTGTTAGAACTCGAAGTTGCGTACAACACACGCTATTATATTATTCAAAGAGAAGCATACCATGGAAGCTTAGGGTGTTACATTCTCCCCTCCTTAAAATAATTTTGTTCTTGAAATTTTTTGAGTATTACTGTGTAAAAAGGCTCAGGTGGTTCTTCATCATAAGTTCCTCGGGTTCCCACATTGCCTCTTCCGTCTTATGGTTTCTCCATAGAACTTTCACCAGATGAGTTGTCTGGTTTCTCAACACTTGTTCTCTTATATCAAGAACCTTGAAAGTCTCTCCTCAATAAGACAGATCGGGTTCCAGTTCTAATTCCTCATAGTTGAGTACATGCGTTGGGTCAAGCATTTATTTTCTCAATATTGATACGTGGAACACATCGTGAACTTTGGAGAGACTTGGCAGCATCGCCAAATGGTAAGCTACAACCCCAATTCGTTCTATAATTTCGAAAGGTCCGATGTACCTAGGACTCAATTTTCCCTTCTTACCAAAATGTATAACACCCTTCCATGGAGATACCTTCAAGAAAACATGATCTCCTACCTGAAATTCCAAATCCTTCGATTATCGGCATAGCTCTTCTGCCTACTTTGAGATGCTTTGATGTGGGTTTGGATTACCTTCACCTTTTCCACTGTTTCCTCCACATGTTCTGGGCCTACGAGTTTTCTTTCACCAACATCATCCTAAGAGGTTGGGGTGCGACATCTCTTTCCATATAATACTTCATATGGTGCCATCTGAATACTTGAATGGAAGCTATTGTTATAGGAAAATTCTACCAGAGGTAAATATTGATCCCACATACCTTGAAAGTAAAGTGAGCATGATACCAACATGTCTTATAAGTTTTGAATATTCCGTTCTGATTTTCCATCAGTTTGGGGGTGGTAGGCAGTGCTCAAATGAAGTTCAGTATTCAGGGCTTTATGAAGACTTTTCCAGAATCTTGATGTAAAACAGGGATCACGATCAGAAACAATCGACTGTGGTACTCCATCAAGTCTCACAACTACATTAATATATAGTCTTTCTAGATGTTTAAGTGGTAAATCTTCTCTTATAGAAAGAAAATGTGCTGACTTGGTAAGACGATCAATAATGACCCATATTGCATCATTCCTTCTAGGAGTCTTTGGTAGTCCCGTAAAAAATTCCATCATAATATTATCCTATTTCCACATAGGTATGGGAAGAGGTTTCATAACTCCTCCAGGCTATAGCCTTCCATCTTTCACTTGTTGACAAACCATACATCTTGACACAAAATCAACAATCTCCCTTTTCATGTTGTCCCACCAAAAATGTTCCTTCAAATATTTATACATTTTGGTGCTCCCAAGGTGTATAGAGAAATTGGAACTATGAGAATCATCAAACAATTCCATTTTTAAATCAGGAATATCAGGAACACAAAGTCTCTTCCCAAATTTCAAAATTCCATCCTCATATACAAAGTCACTCAATCTCCTGTTATTCATAGATTTAATCTTCTTTTGAAACTCCTCATCATTAGCTCTAGAACTTTTTATCCTTTCTAATAAAGATGGTTTGGAAACCATTTGGAAAATTATTGATGATCTACCTTCCATGGTTATTCCCATATCCATATTTAATAGAACCATGAGAATAGGATCCCTTTCAACTCTCATCCTGTTCAAAACTCCCTGATCTTTTCTGCTCAAAAAATCTGCCACCTTATTTTCCTTCCCCAGGTGGTAGTGTATCATGCAATCATAATCCTTGAGTAGTTCAAGCCATCTTCCTTGCCTCATGTTGAGTTATTTCTATGAGAAAATATACTTTAAACTCTTATGATCAATATGTATCTCACATTTTTCACCATATAGATAATGTCTCTATATCTTTATGGAAAATATTACAGCTGCTAACTCAAGATCACGAGTAGGATAGTTTTTCTCACAGATTTTTAGCTATCATGATGCAAAGGAAAAAACCTTAGCATTCTGCATAAGGACACAACCAAGTCCTTTCTTTGATGCATCACTATAAATAACAAACCCATCATTCTACGATGGTAGAGTCAATATAGGATCATTGACTAATATTCTATTCAATTCTTCAAAACATTCTTCACGTTCTTTTGTTCAAAAAAATTTCACCCCTTTACATGTGATCTTGGTTAATGGGTTAGCCAATCGGGCAAAATTTTGTAGGAAATGCCAATAATAACCTGCTAAACCAATAAAACTGCATACCTTAGTTATACTCATCGGTGCTGGCCATTCTTGGATTTCCTTGGCCTTTGAAGGATCAACAGAGATTCCATCATTAGAGACAATATGGCCAAGAAAAGAAATCTCCTGAAGCTAGAATTCACACTTCCTAAACTTCCCATATAATTCATGTCTTCTAAGACTCTTTAGAATAATGTGCAAGTGATTTTTATGATCTTCATAGCTTCTAGAGTATACCAAGATATCATAAATAAATACCACTACAAAGTCATCAAGATATTCCTTGAAAACTCTATTCATTAGATCCATGAATAAAAAAGGTGCATTAGTCAATCCAAAAGGCATTACTGTAAACTCATAATGCCCATACCAGGTTCAAAATGGTATTTTCAGAATGTCTTCCTTCTTCACACACAACTGATGATATCCAGATCGAAGGTTAATCTTTAAAAAGTATTGAGATCCATGAAGTTGGTCTAATAAATCATCAATGAGAGGTAGAGGATACTTGTTATTTATTGTTATAGCATTGATCTCCCTATAGTCAATGCACAACCTCATAAGTCCATCTTTCTTCTTAACAAAAGGAACAGGGGCTCCCCATGGAGAAACACTAGGGGTGAATAAATCCCTTATTACTCAATTCCTCTAGTCGTTTCTTTAGTTCCACTAATTCCACAGTGGCCATTCTATTAGGGGTCTTCGATATGGGGCTTGATCCAGGAATTAAATCAATGGAGAACTCAATTTCTCATTCTAGACGATGTCCAGGTAAATATTATGGAAACACATCAACATATTCTTTCACAATAGGTACATCCTCTATTTGAACATTCCTTTACTCACCCATAGTTATTTCATTATCTTCCTCCCCAATAATTGAATTTAGTTGAGATACTGGGGGTGGATCTAGATAAGAATTAGGTGGTGATGATTCTGCTCTAAAGATAAGGTGTTCTTTATCATCATCATAAAAAATACTAACCTCCTTCTTCTTATAATAAATTTTTGCATCATGGTCCGAAATCCAATCCATACTGAGAATTATATCAAATTAAATCATGGGTATGACAATGAGATCAGTAGATAAATAACATCTATATGCCCTAATGAGGACTTATTCACAAAACAATGTTGCAATGATACTTCCCTTAGGAGTTTTTACTGACAAATCCCTTATTACATAAAATTGAAAATATATAATTTTATTAGCAATATGGGAAGATATGAAACAATGTGATAATCCATAATCAAATTAAGCATTGGCTAAACTTGAGGAAACAATTAAATTACCTCCCACTACGCCTTTAGGAGCTTCAACCCCAGCAGTGCTGATAGCATAATCTTGGCCTTGATCCCTTGTCCTTTTCTGAGTTAAGTTCCCCTAACGCTTAGGATATTTATTTGTATAATGGATCATTTCTCTACAATTATAGTATTCAACATCGACAACCTCTTTCTTCCCCTTGCAATCACGAGTTTGGTGGCCTTTTTCACAAGACTTTTAATAGACTCCCATTACCTTTAGGAAAGTACCAGGGTGTTTCTTCCCACATATACTGTAGGATGAATATTCAAATTTTCCCTTCTTCCCCTTATTTTCATTTACAGAGTGTTTAGTAGATATCTTCTTATATTGCTTTGCTTTAATGTTGTAAGACTTGGAGAATTATTTTTCTATCTTGATAGCATAAGAGATAATATCTTCGTACGACAAGAAGGATTGTGAGACTAATGCTCAACAGAGAAATGGTTTTAACCCATAAAATAAATGACCAATCATACTTCTTGGGTTACATATATAATCTGCAACATGCCTCGCTAACCTTGTAAAGTTAGCTTCATACTTTGCGACATTCATATCCTCCTTTTGCCTTAGACTTAGAAATTTCCTTTCCATATCTGCTTGATGGTCATGAGAAAATTATTTTTCTAAGAATTTTTTTTAAACTCCTTCCATTACATATTTGATACTTCATCATATTCCTTTGTGTTTTGAATCAATGACCACCATTGATCAGCATCTCCAGTGAGGCTGTAAACTTCCATGAAAACCTTTTCCCTTTCGCTACTCCCCAAGGCATGGGATATTTTCTCTAAGGAATTTATCCATTGCTCAGCTACTAGTGGATTTGTACCCCCATTGAATGTTGGTGGTTGTTTACTCATGAAGAGATCTAACATTGATCCTCCATACTGCGGATCAGGGTGCTCCATACGGGTAAGATTATTATTCATAACCTGCTTGAGTTTTCCCAGTATGGTGATTAGCTGATCAGCACCAGTTGCATCACCAGCTCCAATATAATTATCTTAAGAAGGAGGAAAATACCTATATATTGTGTGTGCATTGATACCATTTCCATTCCTTCCACTAGGTTCCATTTCTAAACAATGGCATAAACTAGATTAGTTTATGAATAGAAATACATAATTCCAAACTTGTAAAATACTTAACATAAATTGAACAGTTTATGAATATAATCCATAGTCATAAAAATGTTTTCTTTGAGTAAGTATATACTCATAAACCCTTCATAATGGTTTGTAAGGAAAATGAGAATTATCTTAAGCATATCCCCTAGGAGTGTCGTAACCAAGAGTATATCAAGGCCCGTTGTCGTGCATCAGTTCCTGTTCGAGTCTAGCTCAAAGCGGTGTTTTTGGGTTTTACCCCTAGGTACATCTATTCCATAGCTGCCTCTACCTGCTCATATCTAGATAGGGATATATTTCTTGAAAAAACTCACAAAATATCAACAATACCAAAATTCTTTGAAGTTATTCTATACTAATCCTCAAAGTCTATCTTTGGGCTATGTGCTCTAATCAGAGTTTATCTAAATCTACTTTCCAAGGTTTGCACTAAACTTCCTATGATACCAACTATAATGCCCAGACCCTAGTTACCCAAATTCGGTGCATTTTTACATAACATTGGTATGATCACAAAATATTATGTCTTGAAAGACCGATTAGTTTAGTAGCTTTGGAAGTACTAGATACATTCATAAGGTTTACATTACATCATAAAATAGAAAACTACAACAACATTGTTTCCATGTACAACACGAGATCTCATAGACTATCCCTACAAGTCAGTCATAATATACTTCTTCGCATCCTGGGAAAAATAAAACATAGAAAGGGGTGAGCTCAGATGCTCAGTAAGGATAACAATATAGCAGAAACTTTCATAAATAAGCATAAACATTTAAAGAAATGTATAGAAATAAAACAAAAGCCTTTTCCATATAAAATTAATCATAATATGGAAAATATAAATCAAAATAATTCCATTTACTTACTCAAATGGATATTCTAATAGTTGAAAAATCACATGCAATATCAATATCCACTTTCATAATGATGGAATGCATAATGCCAGACTTTCATAACCATATAGTCAAGGCCTTGTGTCAAGACTACAAATAAGATTTTGTCAAGGCCTTGTTCCAAGACACTAGTTTTCTCATGAGACCTACCTATGCATAGAGGATCTATAGAGGGCTCCACCCGTTACTTACTAAGTCCAATGCATTCCCCGTATGAAAAGGTTTAAACATAACATAAACATTCATATTAAAACCGGAATACGAAATGTCAATAATTTATCCATAAACCATGAATGGTATCCAATAAAACATCCCCAGTCAAACATATCACAAAACCATCAATACAATATGGAAGTTTTGTATCATAATAAATCAACTCCAAACAAACTTAAAATCCATCAAAGGATGTTGATATAGATGAAATCAAAACCTTTTTAAAGAAATATCTCTATCTATTTTGAAATCATTTAAAGGTCATGTAATTATAAAATAAAAAATTTATATTTGAAAATATTATTTTAAGATTGTAAGGGAAGCTTCAATGATGTTGTAATGACGGAAAATATCTGCACCCTCCGTATAAGTTAAAAAAACATTCTTACCATAATTTTGTGGAAAATGTCATAAAGTACCCTATTTGGAAAATGACGGAAAGATTCCTTTAAAACCATTTTATAAAAAGTTAAAAAAGGGTATAAAGGACTTTAAACAATAGTCTAGTAAATTATAAAAATGGTTTGGAATACTCTTTTAAGAAACATGGATGTGGATGATAAAGAGGTCCCAGTGGATAGTTATGCAAAAACAACCTCGGATAATAAAGAGATTGTGAAATTAACCCTTACCTTGTAATTTTACTTAGTAGAGGGTAGGTTAAACTCTTCTATAATGGTGAAATAATCATTATTAAATTATTCAAGAATCATATACATTAATATTATATCCTATATGATCTTTTAATATTGCTTTGTTAATAATATTTTAGTATTATCGTCGTTTCAGGTGTTAATTGATTCATTTTCCTTTATATGCTTTGTTACGCAAGTAATGTTTTTTATGGATAGAATGTATCTTATTAATATTAATAATTATATTAAGTATTTAAACATTATTTTTAATCATCTAATGAAAATTAGTCTTGAATGGATATGACAGGGAATGAATCTCATCACGTTCGTGGAGATAGTAATCCGTACGTACGCACAAGCGACAATATCACTCTTTTGATATTAAAATAATATATAATAGGATGATATATCATATATACAGAATCATTATCATGTTATATTTATTATTTACATAAATTAAACATCATTATTATACCCATCCAAATAATACTTTATTGAATAACAATTACACCACAACGTGGAGACAGTAAGCCGTACGTACGGACGTATGGTGACATGTCATTCAAAGGATGGATAGAATAATAAATATGGTTGTACCATATTTATAATAACATCACATTATATATAAGATACTGGATTTATTATTTTATAATGAAAATAACAAATAAAAAGGAAGTGGAAGAAGATAGGAACTTGAAAGAGGTGATAAAATATTTACCTCTTCTTCGGGTTCTTCCTTTTGATTTGATCCAAATGGATCCTTAGGTTGGATTTCTGACTAAAGGAAGGCCTCTAGGATGAATGGAGAATATTTTGGAGTATATTTGGGCTGGTTTTGGCTGAGCCAAATGGGTTTGAAGGTGTAAATTAGAGAGAATGGGGAGTGCCCTTTTATAAGAGGGGTGAGGGGCACCTTAGGAAAAGCTAGAAATAATATTTAATAATAAATTCATTTTCAGTTTCGGTTTCTAATGGATAAAAAATGAATTATTTAAAGGATAAGGTGGTTATGGGTATAAAACCACTCAAAAAATAGGTTTTAGATAGGTTTGGATCACTATATTAACTTTATCTTTTAGATTTAACTCTTAGTTAAATAGTTTGAAATTTACCATGTCTCTTTGTATTTTTATATTATATGGTTAGTAAACTTACTATAAAATTCCAAGAAAACCTAAATTGTTTAATTAATGACATATACTATTATTTAAGATCTTTGTACTAACCTTATATTTTTAGTAATAGAATGTCAATTAATAATATAATATTTTTTAAAAAAATTCTTTTATGTCAATTTTGACACTATTTGCTATTTTGTTTTTGTTAAATTCCTAACAACATTATTACTTAAAAAATAAATTCATTTAATCAATATTAAAATGTCACATTAACCTATAAAATTTATGGATGACCTCAAAACTTTCAAATTATATTTATTTTAACATCTATAATACCACTTATTTGATTCTTTTATTAATAAGGAAAATACTGTATCATCATTGTGTCATAAATAAATATATTTATTTTATGTATAAAAATTATAAATAAAATATCCTGACGTAGGAAATATTTTTATCTTTCTAATTAATATTTATATTTAAATAGATCAATTATACGACCTTATATAAAAATTGTTTTACTAAACGATATTTGATTTTGTTATTTTTGCCTCTACTTTAAATTATTTAATATATAATGTTATTATCACTTCCAAGTGGCACCACGGGGTCCTAAAATTTACCCAAGGATTACCATGGTCAGAAATGTATCATAAAATAGGGTTAGGACACATTTTAGGGTAATTTAATGTTATTATAATATTATTTTTTAACCTTATTTACTGGATTTACTCTCTTAACCATGGTAAATAAAATATTTACTGATGTAAATATTCCTGATGTCTAAAAATAAAAGTTTCCTATTTACACAATTTGGACCTCCTGATTCCAAATATGGAATCCATTTTTCTAAATTAAAAACACATAAGTGTCATAAAATAATTTAAAATTAATTCCTGTTGTCAAAACAAAAAGCGTGTTTTTAAGAAATAATAACTATTAAAAGATTGACACTTGCTTATGTCCAGTTTAAATGTGAAATTATGTACAATGACCAATATTGGATTAAATGGTAAAAATATAATCTAATTATAAATAAAAACCACTGAATAGTGTAACTTATCACTATAAATTATTTTGATTAAATTTTTTTTTAATTAAAATTTAGTATTTTTCACTATTCATCAAAAACTGACTGTTTTCAGAAAAATACCAAAAATTCACCCTAAGATAATTTCAATATTCCGAATCCAAAAATTAAGTCAATTTTGAAATATAAAATTTATAAAATTTCAAAAAGTTGGTATTACTAATCATAATGGCTAGTTTGATTGGTTGTGGTGTGTTAGAACTCAAAGTTGCATACAACACACGCTATTGTAATATTCAAAGAGAAGCGTACCGTGGAAGCTTGGGGTGTTACAGAATCAGTGTGACATTATTTTACTGAATTATTTTATTTTTAAAATTCCCTATTAAAATTCAAAACCAATGAATTGATTAATATTAATTGACCTTATTTGTTTTACTCAACAAATTCAAAATACATGCAAGATAGAAAATAAAGAGAGCATGTAACACAAAATGGTTACAAGGTTTGATCCTAATGTGGGTATCTAATTATTTTTTTATTTGGGATGATTCTAAGAAAATGATTTTATTACTAGTAAAGATAAGTTATTATAATGGTTGTGAAGGTATCATCCTTAAAAAACACTTACACATAATGATTTTACCCCAGATGAAACCTTAGGGAATAGTCTATATCCACATTTCTAGGTTAATCACTATCTCCCAATACTAGGTTGTCTCCTAAAATATTCACAGTTTCATTATTGGGTTCTTTATATTATCTCCCATAAGTTTTCAAATGATCCTATATAAAGACTCTTGAATAAGGTCTCTAATCTACTATTGGATTTAACTACATAAAATGGTGAGACATTCTTCCTCATAAATAGGTTTTTGACTATTAATGTGTATTATGCTATAGTCTCATGCATGTATGCCTTGTAATCACTTGTTCAGGAACTTCATCATGAATCAATAATGCATTATCAAGATCATTGTCCTTGATCAATTATTTAAGATCATTAAATTTAAAACCTTTTATAGGATTCAAATAATTAACCTTGCTTACTCAACCTCAATATTCTTCTTCAAGATACTTAATAAACAGAATCAAAAGTAGGTAGAAAAAGTGTCAAATTTTCTCAAATCTCTTAATTTTTACTTCTTTTCTACTTTTTTACATTATTACTTTGATGTTAATATGATATATAGTAGTATCATTACACTATATTTGTTCTCCTTTTTCTCCTTGATGCAAAATATCTTCTAACTCTAAATGTTATTGGTTACTTTCTTTATATGAAAATCTAAAAACTTAGTTGAATAATGTATCATTTTATTCACCCACTCTTAGAAAATATACATCTTCTTCTATTATATTTTATTCCTAGAATATCATGAACATTATATTTATAATTTTAATATGTAAAAATTAACTTAAATTATAATATCATTATTATCCATTTAAAATTATACAAAGTATCTCCCAATAAAATATATATTATTGATCTTCAATAATGATTTCAAATATTCTATTTAAAATCCCAAAATTATCATGTAAAGAAATTCACATTACTCACCATTTAATTATTCATGATTCTCAGCTTGAATAAATGATAACTCTCCAATATAATCATAATATTTACTATTTTAAGATTAACATAACATTTTATAATTTAATTCTCCTTCCAAACAATTATTATGTAAAAACTCTCATTTCTATGAAGACTAATCTTCTGTAGGTAACTGGCTACCCTTAAGTTTCTTTTGAAAACCCTAAATTAACTGAACATGAACTTCTTGTTACTCTTACATTTCTTATAGTAATACCTATTAACCTTTATGTAACAACTTACGTTTTTTTACATATTCTTAAAAAACTTCATGCCACCCAAAAAATAACATAAATAACTTTAGGAATTTGAAAACTATTCTAAAAAACTATTTAGCACATTTACCAAATGTTGAAGTTGCTTCTTAGATTTTTTTAAAGCTGAGGGACAAGGCCTTTTCATTGAAACAATAGAAAACAAAAAAATAAAAATGAGAGTAGTTGTTCATTTCACAAAAATTAGTGGCTTCTTAGAACACATTTAATTATGTTTTTATAATTAAAAAACATTATATTACGATGAATTATAATTTTTAAAACTTTATTAAGTGTAATTTTTAGTGTGTTTCTTTAGTTTGTTAAATAATGCTTAAGTTTAGATATATATTATTATTATTTACTTAAAAAATATCTAAATTTCATGTATTAATTGTTTATAACATGTTATATAAGTTTCATGTTGATTTCTAGGGATAATTATGTCATTTAAACCCTTAAATATCATTTATACAAGTTTTTATAGTGTTTCATAAAGGTTACCTTCACTTTAAATGGGTCACGCACGGGTAGATTTATTTTTTAAGTTAGGTAAGGGTAACCCTCTTATCCCAGGTGCTACGTAAGGGTAATCCTCACTATAAAAGGGTACGTTTAACCACGTAAATGTAATTTCATATTTGAGTAAAGGTAACCCACTTATTTTAAGTGTTGTGTAAGGGTAACTAGTGTTTTTAATTAGATACATAATTGTAACTATCACAACTTAAAGGTGCATATATAGTTATGTAAGGGTAACATATGATTTATAAAGGTACCTCACAGTTTCTAATAGTTTCATATGGGTAAGTTGTGTTTTCTAATAGTTGAGTAAGGGTACTCTAGGCTTTAATAATGGTAAGCCTTACTTACATAAGGGTAACTAGAGAACTATAAATCCCATATAAGGGTACCCTCTTACTTGCGTAAGGTTAAATAGAAAAATTTAAATCTCATATAAAGGTAATATACACTTACATAAGGGCATCAATATATTTTTAATACTTGTATATGAGAACCAATTACCTACATAAGGGTACTGAGATATTTACAATACTTGTGTAAGGGGACTAGTATTCATGTATAAGGTTACTAGAGTATTTTTATTAGCTATGTAATGGTATCTAGAGGCTCACGTAATGGTAACCAAGGTTATCCTATAGCTACATTATTTCCTCTCCGAGGGTGACATAGGTGCATTTGTGGGAACAAATGCAAAGAATTTTCCAACGAGTGACAATAATTTGTCCATTATTATAGAAAATTTCATGTTTCTATCTTTGTTTCAACCCGATTTGCATCATCATCCTTTAAATGAAGATTGGATTGACCCCATAGGGATTGTGTAGTTTATCCCTTCTGTATTGAGAAGGAGGTACCACAGTCAAATGGTCCCAGTGGGTGATTTCATGGGGTCAAGTACTTGTGTAATCGGTCCTCTTAAGATATAAATTCCTCATATGGTCTCCAATAGTTTTATTTGTGGAGCCAAAACCACCCAACGACCCTGGTATCCATGATTCATGGACTTTATTTCCAAAGTCTGGCACGCGTTGGATGATGATTTGGCGAAATACACTTAAGGACTCCATTGGTTGAGAGGATGAGAATTCTAGCTCACTGCACTACTTGGGGGGGGGGATTATTGCCTATTATGAGACTCTATTATAGATTTAAGCCATGTTCATATGTTTGTGAATCCTTCTTTCATTCCCAAAGAGTGTGTCCACGGGCTACCCCTGGTTTGCTGGATCATCATAGACATACATATTTTTGATTCTACAGAGGCAATGCTTACTTATGACATGAAATAAGGTTCTCTGGAGTTTATCTTCCTCCAGGGGGGGGGGGGGTGGAAGGTGACTTGATGTTGGGATCATACCTATAAGATAGGCTTCCTACGTATCCTCAGGAGAGGAATCAGAGCCCATGTAGTTCAGGAAACTTGGGGCTTACGCATGGGAGCTACCCATTTGAGGGGACATGGTTGGGTGGTCCCTTTTGGAAGGGTACCCCTTTTGAGCTCATGCCTTCAAGCAAGAATCCTACGTATCCTGGTTTGACCAAGAATCAGAGTTCTCATTATTCAAAATTGGTTTTCTTGTGTGGAAATTAGGATCATCACAAGTCTCTAAGCCCACATGAGTCACACTCAGTATAAGAAATAGTATGATGTGAGAGATCCAACCAACCACACACCTCCTATCCTACTAATGGGAGAGGGTGGGCCTATGGTGGAAGAGATTAGGGAGACCATGGAAGAGGGCGTGGAGAAATGAAACCTTTAATGTAGGATGACATTGGAGGTCATTAGGCTCGAATTTCAAATGGTTAGGGACTTACCTCAGTGGGAGTGCCCCAATAACGTGTTTTGGGCAAGTGGAGGAATGTCACCTCTCATAAAAAGGAGGAGAGAACACAATTCCTTAGACTGATCACCATTACTCATTGAATGTAAAAGAAAGTGATCACTCTTAATTTCTACAATGGGGAGGTTCATGTCAGCATCCCAAGGTTAGAATCTGGTTTACCTTGGGAATGTAGACTTACAGAAATCCCTGGAGTCCAAACCGTTGTGGGGAGAGCCTTTATGACTCCTCTTACCATAAGTATGTAGACTCAAAGGGGTGTGCTGATGCACCCGATGATCTAATCATTCAAGTCTGATGGGTTTGAAGGAGGCTTTGGCTTAATGTTGGGGGACTGGTTCACAAAGGGACTATGGAGAACTGCATGATAACAGAGTGGTGAGATTAGAGCTGGAGGGAAGAATACCAGAAGATTCCACATTCTGCGTAATATTTTCTTATTCAAGATGGGGGAGCTCTACATACCATAGTGGTATGAGGTTAGAGGGTTCGTCTGCGTACTAAAGCATTATGCAGGCTTGGGCATGCACCACCGCGCACCACAGTGGTATGCGGTCCTGAATGTGGTCCACCATGCCGCTTCAGGTTCCATCTGAATACTGATGCTGTACATGGCACTGGGTTAATTCTGGATAGTGATGCACTATGTAGAAAATCATATTGAAGGAGGGCCCTAGGGACTATTATTCATGGGGAGTTTATCCAAGAGGAATATGTTGTTCGCGATTTCACCAATTAGGTTTATAATTCTCCCATTATAATTAAGTTCCTTTGTTTTATGGTTCATGGCTGGTTATACCTACAAAGGCATGGTTTTCAATTTGGGCTTCGCTGATGATCAAGACTAAATCCAGAATCCTCTCTGAATTCTTACTTCCAACCAATGGGGTCTCTTCTGTGCTTTCTTTGTCCGTCCTTTCTCAAATCCTTCTATGATCCTTTTATAAAGCATTGGGGAAATCATATCTATGGGCATGAGGCACCATTTGTGGAATCCCATGAATAGATATCTCGATCCATGAAAGAATCAGTCAAACAGGGTTTGTAGAGATTGTGGTTCGCGAGTCATGGTTCACAGAACCCTAAGAATTTGCTTCGTCTGTGAACTAATGAGTTCATGAGATGGTATAAGGATGTACTTTTCATGCTTGGTTCCCCCAACACTGTGGTTCTTGGCTACCTAGGTTCATCATCCATCATCTTACAGGCTAGCGCCTCATGGGTCATTCTACGTACTGGTGGTTTGTGGTTCGCACCGTCCGCAAACCCTCCCCGATGATTGTATGTGGGTCTCTTAAAACTCTTTGAGAAATTCAATTCCTTCAAGTTTATTCTGAAGTTTGAAACTCAATTTGAGTCCACTCATTTTACTAAACTTGTAGGAATGCTTTCTTATTTATGAAAAGTGATTGTGGGAGTATTTTATTCCCTTGGAAAAGTTTTCAGAAACCTACAAATCCCCCCATCAGAATGGGGTCTATTTGGAATGAAGAGGAGACTATTCTGATGTAGAAGTGGTCCTGAACTGAAGTGGTTTGAGGTAGAATAGATAGGTCCAGTAGGAGGGGACCACACCTATATATAGGGGCCCATTTCATTTGAATTTTACTATTTATTATGGTGCAAAGTGCTCTCAACTCTCCCTCGGCTTTCTTTACCTTTGTGTTCCATCTCTTTTAAAAAATCCATGTTCATGAACCACTTTGTACATGCCGAAAACCAAACTTTTCACAATTTATTCTACCCGTGAACTAGATGTGGGTTTTGTGAACTGTGTTTTGGAATTTAAAAATAAAATATAGACCTCATCCTAGGAGAACGCTATGAGGTTTGTGTTTCCAGCACACTGATCTTGAACTGACGAATTGACATGTAAGCCTTAATAATAAAAAATTAAACTTTTAAACAACAAATTTGAATATGGACTTGGTGAGGCCTTGGTTCACGATATACGCCTTTGGAGAACCCTTTTATTCACTGGTCAACGCTCCCTGGGCCAGTGCCTTGCGATACTTTGGCGTATCGTATCTCTCCATGGTATAATGTTTCTGCATACCACAACAGTATATGGGGATTATCTCCACGTATCGTATAGCACGCAGGGACTTCTTCTGCATATCATGCATCATGCAGGATATGTCTACCGCATACTGTTTCTGGGAGTAGTATGTGGATCCCCATGCAGACACTCCTTTAAGTCCTTTAGCCATTTTTGTGGCTTTTATCCAAATTTTTTTCACTGGACTAACTTTTTGTGGGATTTTGAATATTTCTATGAAGGCTAAAATGGCTCTTTGATAGGCTTCCACTGATGTCACTGCTCCTTATAAGGCTACTACTACTGCCCCTTTTTCTTCTGTTGATGAAATATTGAATGACATGGCGGCTTTGGCTAATAAAAAAATTCTAGTCATTCCATTACACCAATCTCTGAAAAATATACTTACGAAGAGTCAAAGAGAATACCCGGATTCAGATAGGCTTCCATATTATGGGTTTGGTCTATTGTCTGATATAGAAATCCTAGAACCAAATCCAACTGATCATATTTCTCATTGGATAATTAACACCTCTATTCCAAAGGCCTTGATTTCAACCAAGGGGAAGCACATTCAGAGATATATTGCCTTTGGGTCCTTGCTAAGCTATGCTCCTTGAACTTTAGAGGATGTGCAGTGGAATATAGACAAGACAGACCACTACTACTAGAGAATTTCATGGTATGATATAGTGAACGAGCAGTATGGATATTCATCCAGGTGGGATCTTCGCCTTGGAGGCTCGTTTGGCTTAGATTTTGGGTGTCTATCTTGGGTTCAACAGATTTGCGAAGAATTTCAAACTGAACTGAAGACTGTGGGACTATATGAGGATGCTTGGGTATCTCAGACATACACTCACTATCCCACTGCCCTTATCTTATAGCTTCTGAGCAGGTGGATCCCAGACACCAATACCTTCCATTTAACCCATTAGGAGGTCAACATTAGTCATTGAGACACCCAATTAATCTCGAGAGTCCCTATTGTTGGGGATATGTATGATGAATTCCTACCTCCCTCCTATGTTTGTGATGATGTGAAAATAATCAGTCCTTTGGCCTAGAAACTCATTGTTTAGGTGAAGGAAGTTTTAAAGGAAATTGATCCTTGCCTAATGTAGGATGTTCCTTTTGATGAGTGGTTTGGTTCCTTTTTTATGCATACTATTCTAGAGCCTGATTTCTGAAGACCCAGGGCCTGTCCTACCAAAAAAACCAAGGGAGAGAGGGTACCTATTGGCCCACCCTAGAAGTGGGTAAGTTTCATGAGTGGGGATGGGGGCTCATCCCCAATGTTGATTGAATATTTTGACTAGCAGCCTTCTTGACCATGTTTCTAAGTGGGTGGATCTTACCAGTATGAGAATCTGGTGGTGTGAGAGGCTCAACTTTCATCATGGCCACTCAGCTGGCCACTAGAAAATTCATAAATATAGTTATCCCAATGTTGTCCAAGATTTATTGCCTACTAGGTCAAATTAGAGGGGGGGGGGGGGGGCACCATACTAGATGACTGGGCCCTTCCAAGTTTCTTTGGGCTAGATATGAGCCCACATATGAGTTTATACCATTATCAATTCCTTACCAATTCCGCATTCAACCCTTAGACCGTATATTCAGAGTACCAATGGGGTTATGCTAGTGGATTGGGCTCCACTAGATAAACAATAAGATAAAACTGAAAAGAATGAGGAAGAATTAATGGATTATCTCAATGTCTATGAACGTTTATCTTATCATCCTTATTATTCCCATACTGGTACTATTATGAACAATGAATCTGAATAATTTCTCAACTGAGGTTACTTATTCTCTTCAAGAGAAGGCATCCTGGTTTCTTTTATCATAGGGGAGGTTATTTACAATGGATATACACCCTGCATATTTAGTCATCAATTTAACTGTGCCTAGAAGTTGTGTCCTCTCTCTCTCAATAATGTCCGTCAAGAGAATCATCTGATGATAGACCTACAACCATGAATGATGTTCACCTAGGAGGACACCCAGTGCCAGGCCAAAATTCTAGATTATGGGGGTTCAGTACCCTTCCTTACCAAAATCTATACTGAGTCCTGGGTTAAATAATATCCCTATGGCCAATTAACTGATCTGGTTCCTGTCCTGAGAACTTCCAAGGCATCTGGGGAAAAGCGGAAGGAGAATAAAAAGGGAGTTATTGGATACTCTTGGACAGGAAAATTACTTAGAAATACGCTCAGATCCTCCCTAATGAACATTGTGAAAGACAGGGTCGTGACCTCATGGATGGCTGAATGAGATACTAAAGCTGCTCCCGGGAGTCCACCATCCATTCCCCCAAGGCTGAATTCCCAATGTCCTGGATTTAATGGGACCTTTTGGAAGGTCATCAATATACTCGCGACTGGTCCCCTCGTGCTTTACGGAAACTCCTCCAAACTAGGGAATTTTCTCTTATAGGGATTGGCTATGTGTCATCACACCTTATTGTTTCTTTTAATGAGGATACCAAGAAGGTGGGTCATTACCTTGGGGACCTTGATACCCTCATCCATTCATGAAGTGGTTACTGTAAATACTCACATCGGGTACTCGTCATGCTGTGACCAGAGACTGATGATGAGGATGATAGTGTTGTTGGCTCACCTATTACGGATGCTGAGGAAAAAGCTTCTTAATTTCTCCCAACGTCTCATAAGCGTTAATCTTCTCAAGGTCCTAAGTTTGCAGGGACACCCATGAAATATTTGAGGTGGTCAAAACCCGCTCTGATCCCCTACACCAAACTTAAAACATTGGACATCCCAGTCATAAATGCATTTCTGAATGCCTGGAGGTTCTAGGATGAACATAGGGTGAAAAATTTAAATAAAGATATATGGAGGCTTCTTCCGAGAGGAAATTTTGACCTTCTGGGTTTTTAGGGAACCATTGCACCTACTTGTATTTTAGCTGAAGAAGAGCCAGATGAGGTGGCTTCCTACTTGAATGAAATGGACAAGTGTCTCTTCACCCCTGCAAATAGTTATTTCTGGTCAGACCGTGTGGAATTGATGGAAGTACGCCCACTGTTGATGGGAGAGGTTGTTTATCTACAGACTTTGGCCTTTAATTCTTTTTTTGTGGAGATGCTAAAGGTTTACACCCTTTTTATTTTTTAGGAGCCTGTAGGGTCTCTAGAAATGGATCTTTTCCCAATTTATTTCCCTAGAGGCACTTTAGCTGGGGAGTGTACCCTATCGATGGTAGGGGGTGCTACAGAAGGATCCCATAGAGCCCAAGAACACATGGAAGCGGTTATCATAGACCCCTCAAGGGAATTTCCTCCTCCAGCTCCTTTGGGTGCTCTTATTCAGGATTTATCTCCACAACAATCAAAGAAATGCATGCAGGCCTCCCAACTGTCAAAATGAATTTGGAGGGGAATCAAAAGTAATCATCTGTTCGCCTAGTGGTTTAACTAAGTACCCTTATCTTGTTAACTCACTGGTTCATTTTTGTATTTTGACATAGGGTCTATCGGTAACTATATGGAAGCTCCTCAGTTATCTATGGCGGCCGTCCCCTTTATGGAAGAGGAAGGGTCACCAGCCTTTATGGTTAACCAAAGCAAGGGATTAGGGCCAATTGAAGAGACCGAAGGTACTATCAACCCTTTAGGTGTGCCTTCTCCCACTCAAATGATATCTTCCCCAATAATAGAAGAACACCCAAAAGTTGAAGGCTCATTTGACCATGTTGAGCCATCTCTCATGGAGAGAGATAGGGTGACCTTTATGGCAGGGGATGAATCCAGTGGCGAGCCCCATGATCTACCAAATTTTGGAGGGGATTTAAATCTTGAGGAACAAATTAATCTTGATCAAATTGCCTTTATCCTTGTAGAGGGAGTCTCTTTAGAGAATGGTACTCCGCCTACTTATGCTAACTCTGTAGAAGTTACAATCACTAGGGAGGATGATATCTCAAATCTTGAATATTTGGAGCAGGCCATTATAGCCTTTTTTCCAATTCTAAGAGAATTTGTGTTTTATGACCCTAGGATCTAAAGACCAGTACCCTTCTCTAAATTAACTCTCCCTACCGGCCTTATATCAATAATAAACCTTTTGAGGGCTGCCTTGGGGGTTACTATTTTGGTTGAGTACAACCTTGGGCCATTAGTGTTCCCGAGTGGCCTCATGGAACAACTGATGATTGAATATGTGGAACCACCGGTTATATGAAGCAATATTGCTGCAGATGAGGGAGGTACTAATTTTTTCTCCTACCTATTCTTAAAATCTCAACCACAAGCATTAGCAATAACGGTAGATTCCCCCACTCTGTCTTCCATTGTAACTACCAGAGGTGAGGCTGTTGCGGGGTCGAGTCACACTGTAGCCACTGGATTGAGTCCCGCTCTTGTGAAGTTCATTCATGACTATATTTCATCATCTGAGAGTGTCTTTGAGACTAATCGAGAAGGTATGTTTGATCTTATTCCCATTCGTCAAAAGGCATGGAGGAACATTTAGAGATTACTTTCTCAGACCCCATTAGCTGAGATGTCAGCGAAGTTTCCAAAATTACACCACTAGTTTGTGGTCTAGGGTTTTGGTGGATTTTACAATCATGGTATTCATGATATAGTGAGGCAGGTGGTCATTTATCAGGAAGCAACTGGTATTCCTGAGTCTCAACTTTCTGTGGCAGAGTTGACAAATCATCTTACTACTACGTGGAAAATTATCATTGATGAAGTTTTCAACCGAGCTAGAGTGGTTGCGAGTTTGAAAAAAAAACTCATTAATAAAGATTCCTTAGTGGAACAACTCAACCAAGAAGTGGAGCAATAGATCCAGAAATTGGAGTGGCTTAAACAGGAGCGGGCCTAGGCCATAGTCGCTGTTGAGGAGGGGTGATAGAAAATGAAATAAAGAGAAAAGAATGAACTTGAAGATATGAGGGATGTAAAGGAACTACGGACAGACATGGAGTTCATGAATATGAATTTATTAAATAACGACCAATCCCTTGAGGAGTTTCATCAGTTGTTGATGCAACTTTTCAAATATTCCAAACATCTCCTATACTATCATGTCCCACTCATGAGGAGAGGCTCTAGGATATGGATGCCCACTATATTTCTTTTTATGATACATGATGGTACTAAATTGCCTTAAAATTATTCTTATTTTTCTTTTCCTATCATGTCCATTGATAAAAATAAATCATATAAGCATCATTTTGATCAGGTATTAATTTTGAATAGTGATTCAAAACTAGTGAAATGAAATAATTGAATCAGGCTCTAATTTTTTCCTGATCCATGGGAATCATCAAGCATAGTTAGACTATTGCTGAGGTTTTTTAGAAAACATCACGAACTTTTGTGTCGTTTTCATTATCACACTAATTTTTCTTAATCCTGCTTGATACGGGATTAGAAAGTAAAACTTGTCTTTTTTTTTAGGATACTCTTTGTGGGTTTTTGACCTAACAAGATTTTTGTCTCTTTTGATTGCTCAATTTTTTTTCCTCTAAACCATACATGGTATAGGTTTAACTAATTGATACTTGAATTTTATCTAGAGGTTCCCTTTACATATTTTCACTTTGGAGAGTATGGAGTCTTTTTTTGATGACAATTCATAGTCCTTCCAATCAAACTTATTACTGATGTTTTAGATAAAAAAACTATGAAAGAACATGATGGGGTAGGGGCCCCAATTTGGGATTCATCATCTGAGAATATCCTAATATCTTTCAAACATGAATGAAGGATTTTTCTTGACCCTAAATTTGTGTGTTTTGGACATCTATGAGGCTCGGGAGCTATTTTAGGCGTACAAAGGAAAGAGAGGACTCTCATGAGGACAAATTTTCCTTTGAATGATGACTATTTTGTAGGTTTTATATGTAGATCCATCAGGTCATGATGTGCATAGTCAAACAAGTGTGTTTGTGGGACACTTTCCTTTAATCACTGATGGCCTGGGGGGATTTACAACATTTTGAATTTGTTTTGATGTTGGGAGTCATAGTGGGTGGACTGTCTGTGTGATGATGTCTGAAATTATTAGGGAAATTCATATCAACTTTGAGTGGGAAACCACTTCCACACAATTATTACTTGAATAAGGGAAAACCAATGAATGGTCAGTTCCGTTAGAAATATTTTTCATGTTTGGGTATTTGGAAAGTGGAGGGTATGTAAGACATTTTACATATAGTTTTTCCAAATACGGGGGGTGCTATGGGACATGAATGTCATATGAGCATACAGAAACAAGAAGGGACTCTCCCGATGAATAATTTTCCTTTGATTGATGACCATTTTGAAGGAATCATATGAAGATCCACTGAGGCATGATGTGCATATTTAAAAAAAGGTGTCCACAGGACACTGGCCATCAATATCTGATGGACATGAAGGATTATGGAGATTGGGAAGTTTTTAAACATGTAATATGACCTTTAACAAGGGGTGCACTTGAGTATGAAAAGGGACATTTCTTTTAGCTAAAATTCTCCAGGGAAACCCAAAAATAAGTGGGTCCATTTTCCCTCTTATATGTAGATCAAATTCATGCAAATGGATGGGGTATCTTTATTTTACAGAAGCCTCAAGAGAGACTATAATGACCCATACTTCACAAACATTGTTATTACTTAAAAATTGAAGCACACTTATTACAACATATAACAAAACCATGAAAGGACCATATAGGTATAGTTTCTTTAGAAACTGGGAAACATAAAATACTGGTTCATAAAGCATCTACATTGTCTCCCATTTATTTCATCATATCTAGAGTACATATACTACTTAATAACCTTATTCCTGACCCGAGGAAAGAAAAAATACAAAAGGGTGATCTCAAATGCTCAGTAATGGTAAAAAAAAGGAAATATCATATTCATAAGAACATAGAATTTCAAAAATCTTAACCTGCAAAGGAGATCATAATATCATAACATGAGATAAATCATAGTAGTGGAATGTAATCCAAATAATCATAATACAAAACATGAAACTTTGTGGCATACACACATTATCATATATAATCATTGCTTAGTACTCAAGACTCATTTCCAAGACTATCCTAGCAGACAAAGTCCATTTCTGAACCGAGTTCACTGCTCGTTTCAGTCCTGTATCACTGAACTGGATTAACCTGACTTTCCAGTCATGTTTATCTCATGAGATATAAATCTTTACCCAATTAATTGGAGGGAGATATAGGTCCCACCCATCTCATAATGATACCATTCTTATGTGTTCCACAAGATCATAAATCATACATCATAGCATAACCCATTTTATAAAAATGGGATTCTTAAACGTCATTCCATCATAACATAATACATATAAGATAAAAGGACATCATAAAAATAATTCCATCATAACATAATCAAATCAAGGTAAAAATAGGGATATAAGAACAACCCTATATTATCTTAGATGGAAAATAATTTTGATAAAATGCTTGAACTCCATTCTTGAGGAAAATATCCTTTCTACTTTAAAAACATTTTTCCTTTCTTAAAATGTATTATATTTTTAAACTAAAAGAAGTTTATTAAAAATAAACTTGAAAAATTGTAAAGGAAGTGTCATGGAAATAATGTTCTAAAAGTCCATTCTGGCTGTATAAGTTAAAAAAACATTCTTCTCGTACTTTGGCCAGAAAAGTCAAAAAGTACCTCGTACTAAAAAAACAAAAGATTCATTTCATATATTTTACTAAAAAATCACCAATGGGTAAACTTTTATTTAAACAATTTTAGGTGTATGGAAATAATATTACATATTGAGGAAACATGGATTTGGATGATAAATATGCCCCATTAAATCCTGAAGTATAAACAATCTCAGATAAAAATGGGATTGTGAGATTTTCCCTTACCTTAGGTCCGATTTGATTCATACGTGTCCGAACCTCCTGTATGATGATTTAAATAATGTTATTGACTTATTACATAATCTTAATCATTGTTATGATATCATATATGGTCATATTATTAACTTCTTATTAGTAATATTTCATTGCTACTTGTTATTCGGGTGTTTATTGCTTTTTGTTCTTATGCGTGTTTTGTCGAATAAATTCTTATTATTATTTTTAGGTTATAGATACCTCATTTACATAATTTTATTAGTGTAATATATATAATATTTATTCATTCAATTCATTTATATAATCATTAATCATTGAATATCATGTAGAACGAGTCGTATCACATCGTGGAAACGGTAGGCCGTACGTACGCACGAGCGATGATATCATTCCCATGATCATGGAATTGTATTTAAGTGTATGTATACTATTTTAGAATCAATATCACTTTAAAATAATCATATATAATTATTCTTTACACCATTATACCCATCCAAGTAAGGTGGTGGTGGAAAATAGATTACACCACGGCGTGGAGATGGTATTCCGTACGTATGCACGCGCAGTGATTTCATTTTACGTAGGATGGATAGAAAGCGAAATAGGGTTGTTTCATATTTTTAATAACATATTAGGATATTATTGATACTGATGTTATTATTTCATAATGAAATAACTAAATAAGAAGAAGTAGAAGAATAAATAAAGTTGAAAGAATCAGTAATGGACATTACCTCTTCTTGGAAGCGCCTCTTCTTAACCTCCTCTTAGGGCACTAAATATGGTCTTTAAAGAAGTCCAGGACCTCTAGTATGTTTCTAGGTAAGTTGATAAGGGACATGGGTAGGGTTTTTATGATCATTAAGGCTCAAAGTTGTGTGAGGAAGAGAGGGAGGATGTACCCTTTTATAAGGGAGGAGAGGGGCACCTTAGAAAAAACATAAAATATTATTTTATTATAAAGTCATATTTGGTTTTTAATAGCTCCAAATTGATTTATTTAGAAGATAAGGTAGGGATGGGTCGAAATAATCTCAACCAATAGATTTTAGACAAGTTTAGGTTACTATGTTAACCTTATCATTTAGATTTAACTCTAAGTTAAATAATTTAACTTTTACCGTGTCTTCTTGTTTTCTTACACTATATGGTTAATAAACTTACTATAACAAGAAAAAAGAACCCCAATTTGTTAATTATTAATATATATAACCTTATTTAAGTCATTTTGCCGAAACTTATATTTTTAATAATCAAATAACAATTAATAATATAATATTTGTTTTAAAAACTATTTTATGTCAATTTTGACACTATTTGGTAATTGATTTTTGTGAAAATCATAACAGTATGATTAGTTCGAAAAAAGTTAATTAAATCAATAATAATATATAATAGTAACTTATAAAATTATTTTAATTCTTAAAAAGTCTATAATTACATTTATTTGGATATTTATAATATCGATTATGTTAATATTTCCTTAATAAGGTAATTACTGCATCATCGTTGTGTCATAAATAAATTAAATTATTTAAAGTCTAAAAATTATATACAAAATAAAATTATGTATGAAATCATTTTAGATTTATAATTAATATTTATAGTTGAATTTATCTTATTTATAACCCTACAATAAAAATGTTTTAGTTATTAAACTTTGATTTTAACTATTTTAACTCTTCTTTAAATAAAATAATATTAAATATCCTAATCTAATCCAAGTGGACCTAAATGGTAATATTTTATTCCTAAGGTTGTTTTTGGTCTAATTAAACTTATCCAATAGAATTAGTACATGTGTTAGGATAATAATAATATCATTTTTACCCTTAATTACCCTATTTACTTTTAACCGTGGTAAAAAAAGTAAAAAGTTACTATTCACAAAAAATTATTTTTACCTTATTGAACCACATTTTACCCCTTAATATTAACTTTGTCTCTTGTATTTTCGAAATTCCACTCACAGAAGTGGTAAAATTAAGTTTTATTTAAATTTTCAAATTCTCCTAGGAGGTGTAAAAGATGGTGAAAAGTTCAATAAAATTTTTATATATCTAAAATTATTATAAAATGACTCCAATGAATTAAATTAAACTTATATAGGTATTATGTATCAATTTTGACGTAAAATAAATTTAAATAAAATAAATAATTATTTAAATAAAAAGTCGGTTTTTAAATAGTATCCCAGTGTTTTCACTATTCCTCAAAAATTGAAAGTTTTTAGAAAAATACCAAAATTTCACCCTAGGCTAATTTCGATATTCCAAATCCAAAAATGAAGTCCATTTTGAAAGATAAAATTTATAAAATTTCAAAAAGAGGGTATTACAATTCATAACAGCTAGTTTTAATAATATTTTAATAGCATATCATTGTTTAGTGAAACTCGGTATTGCGTAAAACGCAAGATATCAAGGAAGGTCGCGATTGCATGTAAGGAAAGACAAGCTAGTGTTGTGTGTAGTGAAAGATTCCTTTGATGATGTATATAACATAAAAACAAAATATTTCTCATAAAAATCTCGGGTGTTACATTCTACCCCCCTTAAAATGAATTTTTCCCTCGAAATTCATCACTTTATAACAAATAGATGAGGATACCTCTCCCTCATCATATCTTCAAGATCCCATGTAGCTTCTTCTAATTGGTGGTTCCTCCATAAAACTTTCACCAAGTGAGTGGTCTTGTTCCGTAGGACTTTTTTGCTACTATCCAGAATCTCTATCAGTTGTTCTTCATAAGAAAGATCTTGCTCCAGTGGTACAACTTCTGAGCTGAGTACATGTGAAGGATCAGGTATGTACTTTCTCAGGAGCTATACATGGAACACATCATGAACTTGAGAGAGATTCGGTGGAAGCGTCAATCGGTAAGCTACCTTCCCAACACGATCCAGTATTTCGAAAGGACCGATATACCTAGGGCTCAGCTTTCCCTTCTTTCCCAATCTCATTACTCTCTTCCAAGGAGATATTCGTAAGAACACTTTATCACCCACTTAAAAATCTAGGTCTTTTCTTCGCTTATCGGCATAACTTTTTTGTCAACTCTAATCTACTCTTATGTGTTGTTGAATAGATTGGACCTTTTCTGCCATCTCATCAACAAGATCAGATCCTAATAGCTTTCTTTCCCCAACTTCATCCCATCAAGTTGGAGTTCAACATTTCTTTCCATAAAGAGCTTCATAAGGAGCCATGTGAATACTAGAGTAAAAGATATTATTATAAGAAAATTCCAAAAAAGGTAGGTGTTGATCCCAACCACCTTTGAAATCCATAGAGAAAGCTCTTAACATGTCTTATAGAGTTTGAATTGTCCTCTCAGACTAACCATCTATCTGAGGATGATAAGAAGTGCTGAAACTCAACTCTGTATCTAAAGTATGCTGAAGAATTCACCAGAACTTTGAGGTAAACCTTAGATACTGATCAAATATAATGGAAAGTGGTACTCCAGGAAATCTTACCACTTCTTTTACATCTATCCTGGAAAGCTGATCCAGAGAGAAATCTTCTCTAATATCAATGAAGTGTGCCAACTTCGTAAGATGATCAACTATAACCCAGATAACATTATTTCTTTTGGATGTTTTAGAAATTCCAGTGACAAAGTCCATAGTGATGTTTTCCCATTTCCATTCGGGTATGGGTAATGGTTGTAACATCCCCTTAGACTTCTGTCTCTCAGCTTTAACTTGCTGACAAACCAAGCATCGAGAGACATATTTAACAACATCTCTTTTCATGCCATCCCCCCAGAAGTACTCTTTTAGGTCCTTATACATCTTCATGCTTCCAGGATGAATAGAGAATAAAGAACTATGATCCTCATCCAGTAGCTCCTTATTTAATTCTGGGATGGGAGGAACACAAACCCGATTCCTGAAACTTATTATCCCACCACAATCGAGATTGAATTCATGAACATTTCTCACCTTCTTTTGTAACTCTACATCTTCTTTTTGTGCCTCTTTAATCTTTGCATGTATATATGGTTGAAAATTTATTTGATAAAGATAAGATATTTCCCCTTCCATTATAATTCCAAGATCCATCCTTTGTAAATCCATAAATACTGGATCTTTTGTGATCCTCATCACGGATAAAATAGCATGGTCTTGTCAACTTAATGCATCTGCCACCTTGTTTTCTTTCCCAGGGTGATAATGAATTGAGCAGTTGTAATCCTTAATCATCTCCAACCATCTTCTTTGGTGCATATTCATCTCCTTTTGTGTGAAAATATACTTTAAACTTTTATGATCAGTATAAATATCACACCTTTCTCCTTAAATATAATGCCTCCAAATCTTTAATGCAAAGATTACCGCAGCTAACTCCAAATCATGAGTTGGATAATTTTTCTCATGGATTTCCAACTGTCGTGAGGCATAAGCTATCACCATTTCATTTTTCATGAGAACACACCCTAGCCCCTTCTTGGATGCATCACTATAGATCACAAACCTTTCTCCACTACAAGGCAGTGTGAGCACAGGTGCATTGGATAACCTTCTTTTTAACTCCTTGAAATTCTCTTCACATTCCTCTGTACAAACGAACTTAATTCCTTTCCGAGTCAGTTTGGTGAGTGGGTTAAATAATCGTGAAAAATCTTTCATAAAACGTCAATAATATCCATCCAAACCAAGAAAACTTCAGATCTCTCTTACTATTGTTGGTCTCGAACATCTTTCGATAACCTCTGTTTTTGCTGGATCCACAAATATCCCCTCTTTTGAGATTATGTGACACAAAAATGAAACTTTTTGAAGCCAAAATTCACACTTGGTGAATTTGGAGTAAAGATTATCCTTCCTTAGGGTCTTTAATACAATTCTCAAGTGATCTTCATGTTCTTACTTTCTCTTTGAATAGAAAAGAATATCGTCTATAAAGACTACCACAAACTGATCAAGATAGTCTCTAAAGAATCTATTCATTAGATCCATGAAGACAGTAGGGGAATTAGTTAGACCAAATGGAATCACTATAAATTCATAGTGTCCATACCTTGTACATAAAACCATATTTGGTATATCCTCCCTTTTGACCCTTAATTGATGATACCCTGAATGAAGATCAATCTTAGAAAAGTATTGAGCTCCGCGTAGTTCAAATAAGTCATCAATGCGTGGGAGAGGATATTTGTTCTTGATAGTGATCTTGTTAAGTTCTTGATATTCAATGCAGAGTCTCATTGATCCATCTTTCTTCTTAACAAATAGAACAGGTGCTCCCCAAGGTGATGCACTAGGGCGTATGAATCCCTTATCAAGATTCTCTTGGAGTTTCTTCTTCAATTCCTGCAACTCAATTGGGGCCATTCTATAAGGTGTCTTTGAAATAGGTAAAGCACCTGGTATGAGTTCTATTGAAAACTCAAGTTCACGATTTGGTGGAAGACCAGGAAATTCCTCCAGAAAGACATCATCAAACTCCCGTACAATGAGTGTATTCTTAATCATGAGTTTCTATCCAACCATTTGATATAAATAAACTTCATTTAGTGGAATCAAGACCCATAAGATGGATGAAATTTCCACTGGAAAGTTATGTTCATCCTTGCATCAATAGATGATCATTGATTAATTTGGAATATGAAATGTGACTTCCCTTCTTTAGCAATATATATGATCTCCATATAAAGAAAGACAATACATGCCAAGAATCAAATCAAATTCCACTATAGGAAGGATCACAAGATTTGTAGGAAGCACTTTCCCACAAACTTCAATTGGAGAAGAATTGTAAACTTTTGATGCGACTGTTGTGCCATTAGGGGTTGTCATAGCTAACTCAACATCTAATTGTTGAGGTAATACAACTATACCCTTAGAAAATTATTCAAAAATAAAAGAGTGGGTGGATCCAGAATCAAATAAAACATTTTCTACTTTAGAGTGGATGGAAAGTGTACCTTTCACCACTTCGTTATCTTACTCCACATCACTGATAGAAATTGCATGTGACTTTCCTTTGTCTTTAGCCTTAAGAGTTTGTTGATGTCGATCATCATCAACAACCCTTGGATTAGGGCATTGATTAGAATAATTCACCATTTCCTTGCACTTGTAACATTGAATTGTAGGAGGTGCACTCTGTGTAGCCTTTTCTTTGTTCGCATCACTAGACATCTTCTTCCCATCATTGTGGCATTCAAATGCCCGATGACCTTACTTTCCACATTTGAAACATTTACTTGCCCCTTTAAGAAAACTCCCTCCATGTTTCTTTCCACACTTTGAGCATAAGGAAAAACTCATCTTCTTTTTAGTGTGCTCTTTAGATTTTCCTTTGAAATCCATTTTCCTCTTCTTATCAAACGCATATGACTGATGGGTTACTCTAATCTCCATCTCAACCTTGAGAGCACATCAAACGATTTCCTCATAGCTGTTGAAGTCACTTATGGATAACGCCCTTTGAAGACTTGGTTTTAATCCACTAAAGAATCGATCGATCTTACTCTCAGGTTGGATAATAATCCCAGAAGTGTACCTTGAAAGTCTTGTAAAATTTGCTTCGTAGGTACCAACAGATTCATCATCCTTTTGCTTTAGTTCAAGAAAATCCTTCTCCATCTTTGTTTGAAGAATAAGAGGGAAGTACTTATTGAAAAATAAGCTCTTGAACTTATCCCTTTCCATGGACTCAATTTCATCTCTTGGCCTCATATTATTGATAACATTCCACCATTGATTAGCTTCAACTTCTAAACAATATACTGCTAAGATGACTTTATCATGTTCAGAACATTGATGAACTAAAAATATCTTTTCATTAGTACTGATCCATTTTTCAGCAACTAATGGATCAGTAGACCCACTGAATGAGGGTGGACGCTGCCTCATGAAGGACTCAATAGAATTTTTCTCCTTCCTTTTCTTGTTTGGAAGTCCTTCATGATTCATATCTTGAAAAAGTTGTGTGAGCATGGCTACAAGATTTTGCATTCCATCTCCCATAACGTTTGGTTGCTCAGGGGGACAATCATTGCATTCCCCATCGCATTGAGCAATAACACGGTTCCTTCGGGTTCCAGCCATTGACTAAAACCAATAAGCCTAGTGTGAGAAACACTAATCATAATAGGAAAACCACATAATCAAGAATAAAATTTCACACATAAGGTCTTATCATAGGTTACTCATGGCCATTTCTAAAACACTAAGACTGTGTTCTATGCTTAGAATTATCCTTAGGGTTCTTACTAAGGCTTTCATATCCTAGTTTCCAAAGGTTGAATATACCTTTCATCTGATAGCAACTATAATGAACCATAATTTACATACATTGTTATTACTTCAAAATTTAAGCACACTTATTACAACATATAACAAAACCATGAAAGGACCGTATAGGTATAGTGTCTTTAGAAACTGGGAAACATAATCAGTTGGTTCATAAATCATCTACATTGTCTCCCATTTATTTCATCATATCTAGAGTCCCTTTTGGCATATCCTACTTAATAACCTTCTTCCTGACCTGGGGAAAGAAAGCATAGAAAAGGGTAAGCTCAAATGCTCAGTAAGGGTAAACAAAGGAAATATCATATTCATAAGAACATAACATTTCGAAAATCTTAACCTAAAATGGAGATCATAATATCATAACATGGGATAAATCATAGTAGTGAAATGTAATCCCAATAATCACAACACAAAACATGAAACTTTTTGTCATAAACACATAATCATAGAGAATCATTTCTTAGTAGTTAAGAATCATTTCCAAGACTATCCTAGCAGACAAAGTCCATTTCTGAACCGAGTTCACTCCTCATTTCAGTCTTGTATCACTGATACAGATTAACCTTCCGTTCCAATCATGTTTATCTCATGAGATATAAATCTTTACCCAATGCATTGGAGGGAGATATAGGTCCCACCCATCTCATAATGATACCATTCTTATGTGTGCCACAAGATCATAAATCATACATCATAGCATAAACCATGTAATAAAAATGGAATTCTTAAACATCATGCCATCATAACATAATCCATATAATATAAAAGGACATCATAAAAATAATTCCATCATAACATAATCAAATAAAGGTAAAAATAGGGATATAAGCAAAACCCTATATTATCTTAGATGGAAAATAATTTTGATAAAACGCTTGAACTCCATTCTTGAGGAAAATATCCTTTCTACTTCAAAAACATTTTTCCTTTATTAAAATATCATATAATTTTAAACTAAAATAAGTTGATTAAAAATAAACTTGAAAACTTGTAAAGGAATCTTCATGGAAATAATGTTCTAAAAGTCCATTCCGGCCGTATAAGTTAAAAAACATTCTTCTCGTACTTTGGCTGGAAAAGTCAAAAAGTACCGCATACTAAAAATGAAAAAAGATTCCTTTCATATATTTTACTAAAAACTCACTAATGGGTAAAATTGGATTTAAAATTTTTTAGGTGGATGGAAATAATATTACATATTGAGGAAACATGGATGTGGATGATAAATATGCCCCAGTAAATCTTGAAGTATAAACAATCTCGGATAAAAATGAGATTGTGAGATTTTCCCTTACCTTAGGTACGATTATCTTCGTACATGTCCAAACCTTCTTTATGATGATTTAAATAATGTTATTTACTTATTCCAGAATTGTACTCATTGTTATGATATCATATATGGTCATATTCTTAGATTCTTATTAGTAATATTTCATTGCTACTTGTTGTTCAGGTGTTTATTACTTTTTGTTCTTATGCGCGTTTTGTCCAATAAATTATTATTCTTCTTTTTAGTTTATAGATAACTCATTTACATAATGGTATTAGTGTAATATATATCATATTTATTCATTCAATTCATTTATATAATCATTAATCATTGAAGATCATGTAGAACGAGTCACATCACATCATGGAGACGGTAGGCCGTACGTACGCACGAGCGATGATATCGTTCCCATGATTGTGGAATTGTATTGAAGTGTATGTATACTATTTCAGAATCCATATAACTTTACAATAATCATATATAGTTATTCTTTACACCATTATACCTATCCAAGTAAGGTGGTGGTGGAAAACAGATTACACCACGATGTGGAGATGGTATTCCGTACGTACGCACGCGCAGTGATTTCATTTTCCATAGGACGGATAGAAGGTTAAATAGGGTTGTTTCATATTTATAATAAAATATCAGTATATTAGTGATACTGATGTTATTACCTCATAATGAAACAACTAAATAAGAAAAATTAGAAGAAGAAATAAAGTCGAAAGAATCGGTAACGGACATTACCTCTTCTTTGAAGCGCCTCTTCTTAACCTCCTCTTAGGGCACTAAAGATGGTCTTTGAAGAAGACCGGGACCTCTAGAAATTTTCTAGGGAAGTTTATAAGGGAAATGGGTAGGGTTTGTCCGAGATTGAAGGCTCAAAGTGGTGTGAGGAAGAGAGGGAGGAGGTTCCCTTTTATAAGGGAGGAGAGGGGCACCTTAGGAAAAAACTTAAATATTATTTTATTATAAAGTCATATTCGGTTTTTAATAGCTCAAAATTGATTTATTTATAAGATAAGGTGGGTATGGGTCTAAATAATATCAACCAATATATTTTAGACAAGTTTAGGTTACTATTTTAACCTTATCATTTAGATTTAACTCTAAGTTAAATAATTTAACTTTTATCGTGTCTTCTTGTTTTCTTACACTATATGATTAATAAACTTACTATAACAAGACAAAAGAACCCCAAGTATTTCATTATTAATATATATAACCTTATCTATGTCATTTGGACGAACCTTAGATTTTTAAGAATAAAATAACAATTAATAATATAATATTTGTTTTAAAAACTATTTTATGTCAATTTTGACACTATTTGGTAATTGATTTTTGTGAAAATTATAACAGCATGATTATTTAGAAAATATTTAATTAAATCAATACTAATATTTCATATTAACTTATAAAATTAGTTTAATTCTTAAAAAGTCTCAAATTACATTTATTTGGATATTTATAATATCAATTATGTTAGTATTTCCTTAATAAGGTAATTACTGCATCATCGTTGTGTCATAAATAAATCAAATTATTTAATGTCTAAAAGTTATAAATAAAATACCATTATGTATTAAATCGTTTTAGCTTTCTAATTAATATTTATAGTCTAATTTATCTTATTTATAACCCTATATTAAAAATGTTTTAGTTATTAAACTTTGATTTTAACTATTTTAACTCTTCTTTAAATAAAATAATATTAAATGTCCTAACCTAATACAAGTGGACCTAAATAGTCATATTTTATTATTAAGGTTGTTTTTGGTCGAATTAAACTATCCAATAGAATCAGGACATGTGTTAGGGTAATAATAATATCATTTTTACCCTTAATTACCCTATTTACTTTTAACCGTGGTAAAAAAGTAAAAAGTTACTATTGACCAATTTTTTTTAATATTATTGAACCATATTTTACCCATTGATATTAACCATGTCTTTTGGATTTTCGAAATTCCACTCACAGAAGCCCTAAAATTAATTTTTATTTAAATTTGCAAATTCTCCTAGGAGATGGGTAAAAGATGGTGAAAAGTTCAATAAAATTTTATATATCTAAAATTATTATAAAATGACTCCAATGAATTAAATTGAACTTATATAGGTATTATGTATCAATTTTTACCTAAAATAAATTTAAATAAAATAAGTAATTATTTAAATAAAAAGTCGGTTTTTAAATAGTAACCCAGTGGTTTCACTATTCATCAAAAATTGAAAGTTTTCAGAAAAATACCAAAATTTTACCGTAGGCTAATTTCGATATTCCAAATCCAAAAATAAAGTCCATTTTGAAAGATAAAATTTATAAATTTTCAAAAAGTGGGTATTACTATTCATAACGGCTAGTTTTAATAATATTTTAATATCATATCGTTATTTAGTGAAACTTGGTATTGCGTAAAATGAAAGATATCGAGGAAGGTTGCGATTGCGTGTAAAGCAAGACAAGATAGTGTTGTGTGTAGTGAAATATTCCTTTGATGATGTATATAACATGAAAACAAAATATTTCTCATAAAAATCTCGGGTGTTACAGAGACCATAGGTGAATCGGGTCAGCATGTTCCGATATATCTATAACGTGGTTAGGAAGAAGAATGTAAACCATGACTTTGAGGGCCCTTGAATCAGGAGGGGTTTCATGAGGCTTGGAAGCCATTGGGAGCACCGAGGTAGGAGATGACTCTCATGGGGATGAATTTTCTTTTGATTGATGACTCGCTTATTGGAATCATATGCAGAGCCACCAGGGCATGATGTGCATAGTCAAACAAAGGTGTCCACAGGACCCTGGCCTTCCATCTCTGATAGACATGGAAGGTTATGAGAATTTAATATCACTTAGAGTACGGAGTTTGAGGTATGCTAGTATTGTATCCAGATATATTGGAGACATTAGAGCTATGATTCACTCATGGAATCAGGTATCAATTACATAGATATGACTCATACGTAGGGTAAGAAATTTATCCCATCTTTGGGGTACCCAGTGTTTTATCATCGTTTGACCAGGACGTGGGGTTTCTTACAGGGAAGGGAGCCATGGCATGCCTTTTAGGGTCATGCTTCTTGGACCAAATTATCAGACTGATTTTCCATGATGTCATAGTGGATCTCTCACTAAGATCCCTAAGCTTACATGAGATATTCTTGGTGTGAGAAACAAGGGATTATGAGGTTTCCAGATCACCAATTAAGAATAGAGAAATCATCAACAGGGAGCACTTTAGGCTTAAACCAATGATATGTAATTTAATTTCATACAACAAGGATGAATATGGCGTTGCAGTTTAGAGTCATGCATCGAGGACATTATAGTGTGTAGTTTAGAGTCATGTAGTGAGGACATTATGTTGTCTAGTTTAGAGTCATGCAGTGAGGACATTATGTTGTCACAAAGACCATTAATAGCTTTGAGTTAATCGAGGTCGGGATATTCTGGCATTCCTTAGACATGAGTGATGATAGAGGGTTAAACCATCATCCCTAGGGGAAACTTAGAACATGAGGAATGACACAGGGCTTGAAATCCATTGGGAATACTGAGGCAGGAGAGGACTCTCCATAGGATGAATTTTCCTTTGATTGAAAACTATTTTGTAGGTGACATATGTAGAGCCACTGGGGCATGATGTTCATAGTCAAACAAAGGTGTCCACAGAACACTGACCTTCCTTCTCTGATTTCCATGAATGTTTATGGGGACCTAATATTTCTCATATTATGGAGTTTGAAAAGCAGGAAATATGTGTCTATGAATGTAAAAAATATCTAGACCATGATTAGCTGTGAACTACAGAAGCTTCCACCTATATATGACTCATATATATGGGGGGAAACATGATATTTTGAATTCTTATGAGTGGAAGGTATATGAAGGATCTTGTAACATTGATAATCGGGTTGCACGTGACTCTTGAAGAATCTCATAGTTTATTGTCATGTGGTTATGAATTTTCATGGACTCCCCATACAAGTCTGACCTTTGCACAGAGGAAGGATATTTTTTTTTAAAATGGTGGATGAGTTGTGATGCTAGATCTGAGAATCACTATGTATCCTGTAAGGGAAGGAATCAAGCTGTTCATAGTTCTAAACATTCCCTACAAAGGTTTGATCCACGTGTAGGGACATGATAGGGAATTTTTTTTGTTGGTAGCTGGGTCAGGATGCCAAATCTGGGCATCACTACGTATGCTGCAAGGGCAAGAATCAAGCCATATGTAGTTCTGAATGTTCCCTGTACCGATCTAGCTCGGACATAGGAGTAGGGGAATTTTGGTTTCATCCACTACGGATGATGGGTCTAACATATTTATCTATTGTATGTTTACGTAAGGGAATCCTTACCACTGATCCTAAGCTCACGTGAGTTATACTCGATGTAAGAAACAAGGAGTGAAAAGGGTTTCCCTCGTAAATACGGGGAGATAGAGGATACGATAGAGGCATTTTTTTTGTTTGGGCCAGGACAAGATAAAGGGTCAAGGAATCACTACGTATCCCACTTATTGATTGGGAATCAAGCTTTACATAGTTATCCAAGGGATCATGCAATTTATTGTCGTTCTATTTTGACAATTTATGTTATGCAGTTTAACATCTTGGAGCTGGGATGCTATGCTGTGTAGTTTTTAGTCATACAACAAGGACATTAGCATCCCAGTTTAATGTCGTGTTACAGGGACTAATACCATATAGTTTAACGTCATGTGGTCAGGATGATAACTCATAGTTTAGGGTCATAGAGTTTAGACTGTAAATGTGTGTCACTGTTACATGAAGTACTTATTCAAAAAACTTGCATTTGTGGGATCCGTGATGAGATTTCCATCCATTGATATCAAGGCATATGCTCTATTGAAATAGAAACTATGTATTACATATGGTCCCATACACTTTGGTTCATTATTTGGGGGCTTCTTCTTGAGTATCATTGGGGTTCTGAGGACCAACACAATCTCCCCTTCGAGAAAATATTGAAGGCAAAACTTTTTGTTGATGTCTCATGAGATCCGATTTTGGTAAACTTATAAATGATTCAAAGTGTGTAGTATTTTCTCATCTAGCTGCTCTAACTCATCAAACCATCTCTGAGATTTCTTATCCATGGAAAATTGATTGCAAATGGACAGACATAGTGATGGTACTTGAATTTTGATAGGCAAAACCGCCTCTACCCTATATACTAGTGAGTATGGGGTTGCCTAGGTGACAGTGTGGGTTGTAGTCTAGTAAGCCCTTAAAGAATAAAGGAGATTATATGGACACAATTTCTTATCTTTATCTACCATCTTTTGGAGTATGTTAGAAAGAGTGTTCTTGAAAGCCTCTATCTTCCCATTGGCCGCTGCATGGTAGCAGGATGAACAGTTGGTTCTGATTCCATACTCATGGTATAACTTGTACAACTCAATAGAGTAGAAGTTGGTGCCTTTGTCCGTCAGTATTATGTGAGGAACACCAAATCTGGTAATGATTTTGGACTTTACAAAGATAAAGATGCTTTTCACCATGAATTCTTTAAGGGGTATGGTTTCAGCCCATTTATAAAAGAAGCCAGTTACTGTGAGAATGAAATTGAATTGTATGGTTGTAGCATGGGGATATGGTCCCACAACATCCAACCCCTAGGAAGAATGATTTTGGATGATTGGTGTGCTCCACAAGCTCTAGCGCACACTTATTTCATGACAACATCAGTATCTTCTCCATCAATGTACTTGAGAAGGAATCCATCAAGGCCTCATTTGTAGAGAAAATTTCCTTGGTTTACCCCATCGTACAAGAAAAAGTTGACTGCCCATATCCATATCTGTTCTCTTCCATCCCTATCTAGTGGGAGTTCCCCCTTCCGGAGTTAATTTTCAATGAGAGTCATCCACCCGATGGTGTGATCATAAGGCTTAGAAGTGGGGATAATCTCATCAATTTCCTCCACATTTTTCTAAATAAATGGAAAGACCATCCGATGGTGGGAAATTCTAATAACCATTCCATCCTGGTCTAGATCATATAGGGATGTGGCTACATTTTCCAAAGCATCGACTTGAGCATTTTGTGACCAGGGGACATATGTCAGTGTTGGTTCTGATTCTAATTATTCCATCAATTCTCAAACATAGTTCATTAAGGGGGAAAATACTTATTTCATAATGGAATAGTTACCATTGAACTTCTTGATGACCAGCTCTGAATCACCTTTTATCTTCAGGTGTTTGGCTCGTGTATGAAGTTCCAACTCTAGGCCTTCAATGAGGGCTTGGTTTTTTGCATCATTATTTGTACATCCCTCCAAAATCAAGAATGAGTAAGTCAAGATGTACTTTTTAGGGGATACAAGTATAAATCCTATCCCCACTTTTTTGAGCTTGGGATCCTCTATCCTTTTCCCAATTGGTCTTCTGGAAGCACCATCAAAGTACATTTCCCATGCCCGGGGGTCCTATTGGATGGAGAACACTTCTTCATCCAGAAGTTCGATATCCCATGGGGTTATTTCTTTCAAGGGGTTCTCCACCAGGAAGTATCCTAACACTTGTCCTTTGATGGCATTCTAAGGTACATACCATATGTCAAACTGTTGTAGGATGACATCCCATCATGATAAGCATCCACTTAGCATGGGATTGTTGAGGATATACTTAAGTGGGTTGGAGCGGGAGGATAAGTGGACCTCTTGGTGCTATAGGTAATGCATGAATTTATAAACCGATAATATTAGGTCTAGGCAGTTATTTTATATTCTTGAATATTGAGTCTCATCATCAATCATTATTCGACTAAGATAATAGAGGTTGTTCTCACAGACGACATTGTTATTCTACGTGAGGAAGGAACCTAATGACCATTCCATGGAGGTTTCATAAAACATGAGTGGTCTCCCCTCAAATAGAGGAATCAACACTAGTGGTCTTAGGATATATATTTTTGAAGTTTTCAAACGCTTCTTAACAATCACCATCTCACTCATACGTAACCCCTTTCTTCATTAACCTAGTGAAAGGTAAACATTTACCCAGAAGATTGGCTATGAAGCACTAGATGCAGGAAAAGTTCCCCTAGAGACATATAAAATCAGTGAGTTTGTGAGGTGGGGACATGCCAAGGATGGATTTTTTCTTCTTGGGGTTGACTTTGATTCTGCGATGGAATATGAATAAGATGAGGAATTTACCATAGGTAATGACGGAGGAACACTTTAGTGGATTCATCTTTAAACTGTGCTGTTGCAGTTTATTGAAAAATTTTTCAAGATCGACCTGGTGGTTTGAGCACTATCGTGATTTAACCACATGATCATCAATGTAGCACTTGATGAATTTTCCCAGGAAGGGATTGAAAATGTAGTGCATGGTAAGCTGATATTTAGCACTGACATTTTTTTAGACCAAAGGGGATCACCTTATAACAGAACACTCCCTGAGGGCCCCTGAAAAATAGTAGCTTCTTCATCTCCTCAGGCCATTCAGATCTGGTTGTATCTAGAATATCCATCCATGAAAAAGAGGGCCTCATATCCAACAGTCACATTGGTTAACAATTCTATGATCGAGATCAGAAAAGCATCTTTCAGGTAGTGCCTATTAATGTCCTTGAAGTCGATGAAAATTATAATCTTTTCATTCTTATTTTTGACATGGACTATGTTTTCTAGCCATATCAGATATTGGACTTCTCATATGAAGTTTTATTTGATCATCTTGTCAACTTTAGCCTCTATTTTGGTGGCATGAATCGAGTGAGTCCTTCTAGCTTCCTGCTTATAGCCCTGATGATCTTATGGAAGACCCAAATGATGAGTGTGAACCTTAGGATTGAGGCTTAGCAATTATATTTAGTTCCAGGAAAACACATATCGATTCTTTTTCAGGAAGGAGTTATATTCTTCTTGATCCTTGAAAGTCATAGTCGAACTAATTAGAGTGGGCCGCAAGTCATCTTCAGTACCTAGCTTTATCTCCCTAAGTTCATCGATTACGGTGGAGACACCTTCTTCAAACGCAGTAGGGGAATCTTTGAGGCCTTCTTATTTTCCTTTTTCTTATTCTTATTTATCATTATATTTATCATCCTTTTCTTCTTCTTATAGAGAGAGGATTATTGAGACGAACTCTCCAATGTTGGAAGGGAAATCGTCTTTTTCATTAGCGAGTAAGGTGGGGAAAGTTTGGGGTCCCAAGTATGGGTCAAGGGTATATTTATTGGGGATTTTCCTGACATCATAGGAGTCAACCCGCTATTCCATGTCTTTAGACTTGGCATCCATAATGGAAATCATGCATACAATTGAGTCTGTATCCTGGATTGAAGTTATGCATTCAACTTGTTTGATGATTAATACATACTATTCCCCAGGATGTTGGAGGGGGGCAGTGGGAGCCATTTCCAATACATTCGGGGCCGTGATCCAGTCAGCATCTTCATCTAAAGACTACTTCTCTTTTAGTTTACTGAAACCTGCCCCGATGTAATGCGACTCACATGATTCGAATGGGGATTTATCAGCACACAATGTCCCGTTTTTTCCATTAGCGCAATATTTGATGCACTGATGGTATGATTATGGAATTGAAACAAGATGATGCAGCTAGGGCCTCTCTAACAGGATGTTGAAGGCCGTACTTTTCCAAACTTCCAAGAACTCAGAATCAAACATGAGGTCTTCAAGCCAAGTTTTTATCTTGATTCGTCCCAATGGATTCTACTCGCTTTTGTTATATCCCAGCAGAGTTGTGGTTTGGGGTGTTAAACTATCCTCGTCATAGCCAAGATGACGAAGTGTTCGTAGTAGGAGGAGGTTGACTCCAAAGCCATTGTCGATGAAAATCCTCCAGACATCAATTCCATTTATCTTGGAGAACATATATAAGGTTTTGATATGCCCTTACATGATGGAGTCTTCATCCCTATCTGTGAAGGAGATGATGGTGTGACATTCTTTGGGATTGGTCTCCATCCGATAGACTTGGGCCACTGCTACTTTGGCCTTGAATTCCTAGGGACTTAGTAAGGCTTATATGAGTTCCTCCCTAAGGTATTAAAAGAGACTCAAAGCATCTTGGATTAATAGATTTACCGGTATTGAAGACAAATAATTTAGAATATCATATTTATGCTCTAAAGGTTGGTGCTTCCCATCTCAGAGATTCTCTTTCATAGAAACTTTTGGGGCTTGAGCTTTGAACGTAGATGGTCCAGCCTCTGTGATAGAAGCTGGTGTCACTATGGTCCTTTCTAGGTTTGGCTGAATTGGTCCACCCTTATGCCTTGGGAGATTTGATATTTATTCTTCCTTTGATGGATATTCCAAGATGACTTGTCTTAGATTTCTTTCAACGGGGGTGGAGGAACATTTTGGTTCCTTTTGTGTCTTCCAGAGGGTCCTTCTACGAGTTTTCTCAATGTTAATGGTTTGAGTTAAGGTGTGTCCAGGAATTTGACTCCTACCACGATTATTCCTTCCAAGACACCCTCGTCCTCTACGACCTCTTCCTCCAACTCTCTGGCTGGGAATGGGAAATTTGGGTTTGTCACCATAGTCTCCATCATATAAGGGGTCCATCAAGTGGATGAAATTAATGGATCCAAAGATAAGTTCTTGATCTGACAATGTTTCTATTTGATTGTCTCCTTCTGATGGTGCTATTTGGTGGGGTGGTGGCCATTGTACCATTTGGTGGGGTGGTTCCCATTGTACCATTTAGTGAGACTTTTCCTGTTGTACCAATTCTACTGGCACGAATTATGAAAGTGTCAATACTGGATTCAGATTTGGTATTATCCCATCTTCTTGCTCATGATTTATTCCCTTCTGACCCTTAGAGAACTATGAGGATGAGGATGATGGCTGTGTTGCATCAAGAGATTTGGGTGGCATGATCAGTTATTTCAACTACTCCTGGAGGATTCCATGAACTGGGTTGACTATTTTTTGGGTCATCCAACTGTCAAATTCTTTCTCCTTTTTACTGGAGATTGTTTTCTATTCCTCTTCCTCTATTGGGTCTGATGTGGAAACATACACCACTTATGCTGGCGGAAGACCCAACTTGAATTTCCCAAAATCCACCATCTTTTACAGGAGATTCTTAAAGATGAATAATTCCTAGATGGTGTGTCCCAGTATCCGGTGATATGGGAAATAATTTGGATGGTTTTTGAGACCCACTCCATCAGATCACTTTGGATATGGTAGCCAGAGTAAGTTAAAATTCATGGTGGATATGAAGTAGCCATGTAGACGGTCATCTTAGAACAAGTAGAATTTATTTATTCGTTTCTCAAACTGATTTATTTTAGCACCACTTATCTCATATTACCGAGGTGGGGGTGGCTATTGGCGTCTAGGGGGTCCTGCACGATTTGGTGGAGGTCTCACAACTGGAGCTAGTGCTGGGGGTGGCTTAAACATGACAGAAGCAGCTTTAGATTTTCCTTATCTTTTTCTTGGGGCTAATGGGGCCACTCAAGACTTGATATTGGTCTTCTTTAAGGATAATTATATCTTTTGGGAAATGATAGAGAAATATAGGAACCCACTTGTGTACTTCACTAGGATGATCGGTGTTCGTAATTCATCATGAAGGTTATCGATACACATTGTGAGCATTTCCTTCTGGGGGAGCAACTAGTTTAGGGAATAAGTCAGGCATTTCCATCTAGTAATGAAGTCTGAGACTCTTTAATTATCTCATTGCTTGAAGTTCATGAGATCACTGACCGTTGTCTTAGGCAATGCCAAACTAAAATGGAAGAGAAACTATCACTGGAGGTCCTCCCAGCCTATTATTGAGTTAGCTGTAAAGCTATTATACTGTACGAACTCTGAACCTTGTAGGTTTCACATGAAGCATATATGTTTTACTGCTTCTTTCTGCCCCGGAGTTCCCATCATGGGGTCATAGGAAGAAGCATAGTGCATTAGATGTTGTTCTAGGTCTCCGGAGCTATTGAACACTAGGAATATGTGGTTTCCTAAGTTTGGAGGTGGTAGAACATTGATCACCCCATCTGGGTAGGGTTTGTGCTATGGTTTTGTCAGAGCGCTCTGCCCCTACTTGGCTTCTAGTCGAGATGTTAGTTGCTTAAAGGTGTTCAAGATCCATTTATGCTTATCCTGTCAGACTTGAGTTTGGGAGGGTACAATAATGGCCAAAGTTGGACGTGCCGGTGCTTCTATAATTTGAGGTGGATACTCAGCCGGGGTATTCTTTGTGGGTTCACAAGAATATACTATGGCTGCTTTCCCAGTAGGTGGAAGTCTTCATTTCCTTTTGGGGCCATATTTAAGTAGGTTGACGGTCCTAGTGTTGGGTTGGATGGGCCTCCGAGATTGACTTCATTCATCAGGATGAGTGCCTGTGGTAAGGGAACCTCTTATGGGAATACTTATTGACATTTTTTTAGGGGGAACACATCTGGAAAGATAGACCCCTCAACACATCTCATAATTAATTCTCCTGATCTATTTCATTTCTTTCTCTTGCTTGGTGAATCTTTCCTCAAGAGTAAGGGAAACATTCTCAAGGGAAGGAGGATGTAGGTCATAAATGACCTGGGATTTATTATTCTCCTTGTTGGGGTTTTGTGAGGAAGGTAATGACAAATTAACTGAGGGGGTGCCTAAATTTAGGGCTGCTCTCTGGTTCTAGGTATGCACACCATCAGGCTCAGTGTGGGATTCCTCTATAAGGGAACCATGTTCTCTTGAATCCTCTACCTTTGTATCATTTCTTGTGAGATCCATGGGGTTTATGTTTACCACGTTCATAGATTCATACCTCATTGGGTGTGATATACCTGGTACTGAATGGTAAGAAGGCTTTCTGAATCCTTTTATAGACTTTCTCCTTCCATTCTGCGGTATTATTCAGGTTTATTAGAGAATATTGACCCGAAGGGAGCCCTGATCTGACCTTGTAATGCACCTTAATCTGAGAGGCTATGAACCATGAGATATATTGGAATGAGTGACTTCTTTGGTCATCATTCTTCCCAAATGGGAGAAGACAGGTGTCTGCTGTGTAGGAACTTGAGGTAAAAATTCCCCCATCCCTGCAGGTTGGGGTTTCTCCCATTATTCCTTTGATGTGATATGACCTAGATTTGTTGGTCTTACGGGGGAGTTTTGAGTTAAAAATTCCACTATCTCTATCTGGGGTTGTTCCCATATTATGGCGGTAGCTGATGCTATTTCCACATTTTTGATTTCATGAACTCCTGCACGGGTGTGAGCTGAGTATGGTGTTGGACCTGCATGGGATTTATGGGATTTTGAAAACATGATCACTTATTGATAGTTTATTTCTCTTAAGCAGGAAGCCTATTGGATGTTCTCAGTTTCCTGGCTTAGAAGCTTTTCAATGTCTTGATCTCTTTGGTCCTGATGCATTTGAGACTTACTCTGAGCTAGTTTTTGTTGAGTATTCCATATTTCCCGAGCATGGATTTCATTTGATTACTACCTTTGGGTAATTACATTGCAAGATGTCATTTCCAATGAGGTTTTATAGATAAGACACATAGTGAAGTGTGGATCTCCATGTTCACCCCATCCTTGAATATAAACTCTAGTCGGGGCATCACCAATGAGGCAACATAACTTGTGTAGTGCATGGAGGAAAGACAATTCAAGATTTTTCTTTTTTCCTTTATGACCGTGGATGCTGTGTATATGGGAGGTCTTCTAGGTCAATTTGACGGAAAAGCTCCCCTAATATATTAATTTGGTATGCATACCCTTTGTAGGGAAAGCACTTTTCTTTTAGCTAGAGAAGAGTCATCCACATATTTAGGTGAATGTCATGCATACATTCCTCAGAAAAATCCCTTGGCATGTCAAAGTGAGAAGTGGCTGTAGTCAAATACATTATTGGTATGTTATCCTTAGATAGTTGTCTTCTCATGAGAAACATATCCTGCTGTTGTTCTTCTAGGGACTCCTCTACTTGATATACCCAACTTGACTACTTCTTAATAATTTTTCCCAAGAAGTCGGGCTGGTGGGATTCTCATTGATATGTGAACAACACGATGGTGGATTAGAAGATGAGTGTGGACACATATTATCTTATGTTTGAGAAAGGACACCACTCTTCATAGACAGAGTGGCTGATATGTACAAATCCATATTTCAGTGCGCCTCAGCATATGAGGGATTTCTTACATTTTTTATGGAAAAGGGAGGGCCTTATTTCCATTATGAGATTTGATTGTAGAGAGGACCTTCACAATTGGTGCCGCAATGGAGAGGGCTATCATTAAAACTTGATGCTTGACCTTGGGAAATTTCATTATGACATATACCATGGGGAGGACCTTCAGGTTGGGATACAGTGAGGGGAGGACCTTCTTGCTGCTTGATATCACTGAGGGGAGGACCTTCTTGATTACTGCTTTGATAGTAGGGACTATTATCACAAATTGATACCTGGCTTTGGGGATAATTTATATAGTGTACTTCCTGGGGAGGGCCTTTAGGATATACTACAATGAGGGGAGGACCTTCTCGTTGCTTGATGTAACCAAGGGGAGGACCTTCTCGATGACTGCTATGATGAAGAGGACTACTATCACAACTTGATACCTGGCTATAGGGTGCATTTATGTAGTGTACATCCCGAGGAGGGCCTTCAAGATATACTAAAATGAGGGGAGGACCTTATCATTACTTGATGTTACTATGGGTAGGGCCTTCACAACAACCACCATTGTGGGGAGGGCCTTCGGAATGACTATCATCATGGCAAGGACTACCATCATGGCTCGGCGTCTGACTATAGGGAGAAGCATATCTGTACTTTATACCCTGGGGAGGACCATCAGGGTAGACGACAACAAGGGGAGGACCTTCTTATAGTATAATCTTCAGGTCAAGGGGAGGGATACCCTGACATGCATCAGGAGATAAGATCTTGTGATCAATCATTACTGGCCCATGGAGTAAGCCCCCATGGGTACTCTGGGGAGGACCTTCAGAGCTGTTGGTAGCAACATTGTGGGGAGAGCCTTTGTAATAGCTACTGCCACTTCCATAATCTGTTAATGGACTGACAAGGTCTTAAGCCTTTATTGATACATGTTCAAGGGCATTAAGAACCCAAACTTCCAACAGAGCAGGATCATGTATGTGCTCTTCATTTTCTAATTTCCTTTGGAGCATTTAATTTTTGGGCGCTCTCGTATGGGTAACCAGGGTCACCTGTTGTTGGTAACAACTTTCATATATGGGTCCCTATCTTGTTGGGTCCCGTGATGTCACTAGGATACACCGATGGACATCTTGAGTTTTGGAAGGGATATATGCCTACCCTGGAGTGACCACCACATTGGACTGGCATCCCCCAGTTGGAACAGGTATTTGTTCCCGATCCGGTGGTAAATTATTATGAGATATTTCCATCGACCCTTCAGGACTAGAGCAAGGATGAATAACTACTCTAGAGTGACTGACCCATTTTGCGAGTAAGTAATTCTGTTTGAGGAAACCAGGTCATAAGTCTGGTTTCTTGCCTTTTCTACTGATGCAATGATATCTTGGCATGTTTTGAGGATATGGTTTAGAATTGATGTCTGATCTTCCATCATTTATAGGATGTTATGAGATATATCTTTGGTTGAACAGGTATGAAATCCCATTTTTATGTCAGATCAGGAGTTTGTGCCTGATCCGGTCCCCAATGGGTTTTCAGTAGATACTGGTAGTTCTCCTATGCAGGGACAAAGGAACGAGTCCTTCGATGTTTGTATTTTCTGGTTTCCACCATATTTAACTGGTGGGACTCATATTCATGAGCAGATATTTTCATATGCTCATTTTCCACAATATTTGTCTCAAAGGATTTTTATGCATCCATAGAAATTTGAATTTGCTCATATTTTCTTGCTTCCTAATTTGGATGGTGGGATTGATACACATAAACATGAATTTATGCCTGCATATAGCTGGATACTAACCTATTTGGATGATGGGTTTGATATACACCAGAAGGTATTTGTGCTTGCATGTAGCTGGATGCCGCCCTATTTGAATAACGGGCTTCTTGTGTATTGGCAGATATCTGTATCTGCCTATAGTTTTCCGCTCTATCTGTACAGCAGGACTGGAGAGCACTTGCAAGAATGTGCATGTGCTCATATTGTGCCACCCTATTTCTGTGGTGGGCTTGATTGGAAAGGGTAGATTTTTTTATATGCCCATTGAATCCCGCTGTGTTTATACAACGAAATTTCTCCTTAGGAAACATGGTGATAACATGTTCCTAATTATATATTTTCCATAATTGGTGGGAAACCCAAGGCCCCTGAGTCTTATTTACTTTAGCAGGTGCCCATGACATAAGGTCCTCTTCATCATGAGGAGACTTGGTCACCCAATGTCGGTGACGACGCTCTCTGGCAAGGTCCCGTAATTAGGCCCCCTCTGGAGTTGAGATGAAGTTGTCATCATTGAATTCATTTGACTCACTAAGATAAGGGAGGTACTCATTTTCACATTCCAAGGACAGGATCCCGAAACGGTTTGAGATGATCACCGGTGTCGCCTTGTGCTGGGGCGCTGGCCATGGATGAGGAGGCGACTGGTGAGTTTTTTGCAGTCTAGAGGGCTTGTCTTGTAGACTCCACAATGGGGAGAGTACCATTTTGGTGGTACTCTCTAAGTAGTGTGTTGGATACCTAGTGTTGAAGACACTGGGTAGGCGAGGGGTTCCTACTCTCCATTGGGGCCCCGACCACCTATGGGAACACTAAGGCACGTGTCTACACCGGTCTTTTAGATGTCATTTGGATCGAAGCTTTCTCTATGGGAACCTGCAATATATATATATATATATATTTGACATATACAGACCGAAAAACCTCGTAAAAGTAGCATTCTCTTGAACATATTCATATTTGAGAATTCATCTTGGCTTCCTTCCCCCATCTTTTTTTATTGTGAGGTAAAGGGGTTTGAGTGGGGTAATACCACCACCTTGGTTGAGGATTCATGTTGGGTTCACCATTTTTGTTTCTCCTATGAGGGCGATGCATGTGCATGTGTGGGGAAAAATTCAAATAATGGTCTGATAGGTGACAAGCATTTGTCCGTTATTATAGAAACTTTCACATTGCCATATTTATTTCAACCCAATTCACATCGTAATCCTTTAAAGGAGGATTGTATTTTCCCCATAGGGACTGGGTAGTTTATCCCTTCTGTATTGAGAAGGAGGTTCCATAGTCAAATGGTCCTAGTGGATGATTGCATGTGGTCAAGTACTTATGAAATCAGTCCTCTTAGGATATAACTTCCTTATATGGTCTCCAACAGGTTTATTCGTGGAGCTAGAAAAACCCAACGAACCTAGAATCCATGATTCATGGACCTAATTTCCAAAGGTAGGTGCTCGTTAGATGATTATTTGTCCAACAACACTTAAAGACTCCATTGGTCGAGAGTATGGGAAGTCGGGATCACCACACCCCTTTTGTGTGGGGGGAATTATTGCCTATTCTGATACTCTCTTATAGATTTAAGTCTTGTTCATACATTCATGAATACTTGGTTAATTCTTGAAGAGTGTGTCTACAGGCTACCCCTGATTTGCAGGATCGTTATAGGTATACAAAGATTTGATGCTATGGAGGAAATGGTAACTTAATCCATAAAATAAGGTGCTCTAAATTTTATCATCCTCTAGGTGGTACAAAAGGTGACTTGATGTTGGGATTTGACCCATAAGATAGGCTTCCTACATATCATCAATAGAGAAATAAAATCCCACGTAGTTCAAGATACTTGGGGCTTATGCATCGGAGCTTCCCATTTTAGGGGACATGGTTAGGTGGACCCTTTTGGAAGGGAACCCCATTTGATCTTGAGCCTTCAAGAAGACGTCCTATGTATCCTGGTTTGACCAGGAATAAGAGTTATCTTTGTTAAAACTTGGTTTGGTTGTGTGAACATTAGGATCATCACAAGTCTATAAGACCATATGAGTTATAATCGGTGTGATAAACAAGAGGATGTGAGAGATCCGACACACATCTTCTCTTGCTGATGAGAGAGGGAGGGCCTATGGCAGAAGAGGACAGAGTGACTGTGGAAGAGGGAGCAGAACAATGAACCCTTCAATGTGGGATAACATTGAAGGTCGTGCGGCTTGGACCTCATAAGATTAGGGACTTACCTTAGTGGGAGTTCCCCAATAACGTGTTCTAGGAAAGGGGAGGAATGTCTCCTCTCATCAAAAAGAGGAGCGAACATGATTCCTTTGACTGATAACCATTACTCATTGAATGAAAAATCAAGTGATCAAACTTAATCCCTAGAAAATGGGAGGTTTACGTCAGTGTCCCAAGGTTGGAATCTGGTTTACCATGGAAATATAGACTTACAGACACCCCTAAATCCTAAACCATTGTGGGGATAACCTTCATTACTCTGCTTACCATGAGTATTTAGACTCAAAGGGGTGCACTGGTGTTCCTGATAATCCAATCATATGGTTACCGTGGATTTGAAGGAGGCTTTTCCCTGATACCGGAGGACTGGTTCATGGAGTGGCTATAGAGGATTGGATGGAAACAGAGGTTTGAGATGTGAGACGGAGGGAAGAATACCTGAAGATCCCCCATTTCGTGTACTATTTTCTTATGCGGGATATGGGGAGCTCTGCATACCATAGTGGTATGTGGGTAGAGGGGTTGTCCATGTACTGAAGCAGTACATGGGTTTGGGCATAGACCACTACGCACCACAGTGGTACGCGGTCCTGAATGTGGTCTGCCACGCCGCTTCGGGTTCCATCTGCATACTGATGTTGTACATGACACTGAGTTAAATCCGCATAAAGATACACTATGCAGAACACCATATTGAAGGAGGGCCTCAAGGACTATCATTTATAGGGATTTCATCTGCGAGGAATATGTTGTTTGTGATTTCACTAATTAGGTTTGCCGTTTTCCCATTATATTTAAGTTCTCTCATTTTATAGTTTGTGACTGATTATACCTATTGAAGTATGATTTGCAATTTGGGCTTCACTGATGATTCAAGACTGAAGTCGAAATCCTATCCAAATTCTTACTTCCAACCTCTAGGGTCTCCTCCTTGCTTTCTTCATCTGTCCTTTCATAATTCCTTATGTTCTCATTTTATAGAGCATTAGAGAAATCATATCTACGGGCATGCGACACCATTTTTGGAATCCCATGAAGATATATCTCATTCCGGGGAAGACTCGATCAATCGAGGTTTGTGGAGGTTGTGGTTCGCGAGTCATGATTTATGAAACCCTGCCAATTTTATTTTTTCATGAACTAATAAGTTCACAAGATGGTATTTAAATGGAATTTGCATGCTTTATTCCCCCAGTGATGTAGTTTTAGGCTTCCTAGGTTGGATGGCCATCTCCCCGTGGGCCAGTGCCTCACGGGTTATTTCACGTACTAGTGGTTCATGGTTTACATAGTCCAAAAACCCTCCCCAATGATGGTACATGAGTCTCTTAAAACTCATTGAGAAATTTAATTCAATCAAGTTTATTCTGAAGTTTGCAACTCTATTTGAGTCCACTCACTTTACTAAACTTGTAGGATTGCCTGCTTCCTTTTACAAAGTTATTATGGGAGAATTTTCTTCCCTTGGTGAAGTTTTCAAGACCCTACATACATAAGGGTAGTAACCCATGTAAGGGTAAAAGTTTGGTACCTTTACACATGAGGTATGTTTTATTTAAGGGTAACTCAAATTTGTTTATTTTTTACTATGATTTATAGAATGGTATAAACATGGAAATATTATATGTTTTTCCTATTCTTTTATATTTCCACTTATTTCAAATTTAGTAATAATAATATTATTGTTTTATTTGTTCTAAAATTACTCATTAATTATTTAAAATCCACGTGAACATGTTTTAATTGTTTTTATGATGAATTAAATGTGATTTACATGGAATGAAGAATGAATTTATTTTTATGATGAAATTTTTGAAAAATGAATATTCAAACTCAAATCAAATGAAATATGAAGGTTCAACCTTGAATATTATTAGGGATTTTTCAATGATATTAATACTTATTATTTATTACTCTATTAATTGTTCTAATAAGTTCCACTGCATAGTTTTTATTTGGTTTACAACATATTAAGTAAGAATCACATAATTATTATGTTTTCATTTACATGTGGAATATTATCTGGGAAATAAGCATGGGCCTTCCTGAAGTAGTTCATTGGAAAATTAATGATGTAATGAATTAAAAATTTTAAAGAAACTGTGTAAAAATAAACTCTATAAATTTAGAGTTTGGAAGAACTAGTATAAGATAAATAGGTTGATCATTTTCTAGAACTGTAAAAGAGAAACAAAATTTGGTAATTAACCCCTTCTCACAACTGAAGTTCAAATGTTTGAACATTTTATATTGGAGTGTTCATTGCTTCCTCAACACCCATGCTTTAAATCTTTTTTTTAGTTCTCTATTTTTTACTTATTTCTAATATTTTTATGTGTGAATAATTGTAAAGGGTTATATTAACCACAAAAATATTGGATTATGGGTTGTAACTCCAAGTGGGAAAAAGTAAAACTCTTTAGGTTGTACCTCTAGGTGGGAAAAAGAAGTATGGTTTGAGTTTACACCTATAGGGGAAAAGGATTTGTAATTGGGTTGTGAATCTAGGTGTGGAAACATCATTGTAAGATTCTATTATAGTGGATAAAGTGGCTTCTACCTTTCCCATCTCATAAGATGGATGAAGAGTGTACTAATTTCATTTAGATCTGAACCACTATAAAAATCTATTATGTCCATTTATTTTTATTTATACTAAATTTACTTTAAAAACTACAGTATAACATTAAATATTTAAACTCTTTAATTCAATTTAAAAGGGCCAATTCACCCCCTCTTGGATATCGACCATCTTCTTATCAGGACCAATAATTTGTATTAGAGATTGGACCCAAGCTTGATATATATATTTTTATTTATTCCAACCATTTCCTAAATTAACCGCTAAAGAGAAAGATATATTTAAGATGGAAAAAAAGTTCAAATGATGGATAAATACCTCAAAACCACATCATTTTAATGGTACAAATTATGAATATTGGAAATCTCAGATGAAGTTGTTTGTGTCATCGATCTTGGTGGTGCGACGTCTGTGACAACGGCGAGGACGATGAGGTTCTATGCGACGACAGCGATGGCGATGACTTCCTCAACAATGATGACAGATTGGTGCTATTTCTGTTGGATAAACTGATTTTCCGGTGACAAGTGTTTCTTGGAAAAGGTATTCTGGTTCAGTGATGTGTGGCTTGAAGTCAGGCGATGGTGATGACGGTGAAGTTTGGAGAGATCAGTGGGGATGTGTTGGAGAAAGTGAGGATGTGATGATGGTGAAATCACAATGGTTGATGAAGTGGTTGTGACAACTTTAAATGAAGGTTTGTGGTTCAAGGCATTGATACTAGCATGTGGTTTTGAAATTTAAAACAGGGTGTCTAGAGACGGTTCGAGGTGCATTGATTTTGGTGTTTTTGGGATATTCTGAATTTTGAAATCTGTATGGCTATCTTTATTTTGGAGGGTTCATGTATGGTTCCCACTTTTCCTTAAAGTGACTTTTTAATAATAATAAAAAAAATAAATTGAGGAGGAAATCTCAGATGAAAGATTTATTAAAGAAACTTATCATCAATCCTTATAAAATCATAGAAAAACCATATAATCTACCCAAAGGTGAACCTAAATATTTATTTGTGAATGATGTGATATTTTATGTTATAAATTATAAGGTTATAAATATTTTATATTGTGAAATAAATAGAAATGTGTATAGTCATTTATTTATATATAATACTACTCATGAAATTAGGAAAATTCTATAAAACAAACATATTGGTTGGATAAGATTATTATAACTAAGTTAGGCATGATAAGGTATGAATATAAAGGATTTAAGATGGGTGAAAAAGAGACTATTAATCAAATATTCTATAGATTTAATAGTATTGTAAATGGAATTAGTTATTTAGGAGAAACTATATAAAATCCTATTCTTATTAAAAGGGTTGTTAGATCACTTCCTACTAATTGGAATGCTAAAAAGGATTCCATAGATGAAAGTAAAAACTTCAAGGAATATACTCTTAATGAGCTTGTAGGATCATGATTATAGTATGAATTAGAGATTTAAGAATATTTATGAAGTGGATAATTCAAAGAAGAAGAGAATTAATTTAAGACAAATTTTTCTACTTACTCTTTATATTTTGAGTTGTAGAGTAGTGATATTAATTTTACTTCCTATATCACAAAGGGTAGACATAAAAGAAAGAATAGATACATAAGGATATCTTAAAAATACTATCCTACGGATGATTTCAAGGAGAAGAAGAAAAGTAATTTTATTTATAATTATGTTCAAGATGTAATTTGTTATGAGTGTAAGATAAAGGGGAACATAAAGATTTATTTCCCAAGATTAAATATGAAAAAAATAATAAGAAGAAATGTAAGAAATAAAACAAGGAAATGGCTTCCAGATGGAGTTTCATTGAAGATTCATGTACTACTGAATAACTTAGTTCTAAAAGGTATGCAAAAAATTTGTTCTTAACGAATTCAAAAAATCTAGTAGGTGACTATACTTATTATTCATCTTATGAATCTTATTTTAAAAACCCATTGTAGTGTAAGTTCTTAAATTGGTTTATAGAATTGATCATAAATTTGAAAAATTAACTAGTTTATACAAGAACCTTAAGAGTGAATATAATTTTTTTCTTAAGTAAAATGAAAATTTGAAAAAATATATCCATAATGACATAAATTATTCATATTCAGATATGTAAATTAGCTAATAAAATATAAAAAATAGAACATAAAAAAATTAAAAAATTAATAGAAATGTTAATTTCATGTAAAAAACTCATGAAGACAAAATAAAGAATTTTTATAATTTTTTAAAGATAATGAACAACTCAAAAATGAAATTGAATGTTTGAAGTGAAATATTTCCATTTTTATTTGAGGTAGATAAATATTTGATAAAATAATTAGTTAAAAAAATGAAGAAAAAGAGATTAGGTCTTGATTATGGAAACAAATTTCCCTAAATGTATTAAACTTTATTTGTTAAAAACACTAATAGAATAACATCTATGACTATATGTTTTAGATTTCAAATGAAAATTCATTATGAAAATGGGTCTTCCTTGATATTTCCACAATATATTGTTCATACTAAGTATTTCATTTCTAAATATTTAACATCTATATTTACTATAAAAAAGTGTTTGAAACCAATTTGGGTTTCTAAGAATTCATATGCCAATCCCATCACATGGGTACCAAATATATCTTAACTGTGTTTTTATAAGAAATGTGTATTAATAGAATCAAAAAGAATGTTTGGTATATGGATAATGGTTGTTCAAGACACATTAATGGTTCCATATAAAAATTTCTATCATTCAATAAATATGAAGGATGTACTATTAATTTTGGTGATAATTCTAAAGGAAAAGTAAAAGGTATTGGTGAGGTTGGAATTTTAATTTTTTTTTATTTCTAAAGTTTTTTTTATTTAAGGATTAAATAATAATTAAATAACAATTTCACGGTTATATGATGATGGAATGTTTTTTAAAATTCAAAATTATAAATGTATTATATTTAAATATTCATCTATTTTTTATGAAAATAAAAAAGACAACATTTATTTAATTAATTTTTCTGAATTAACTGATAAAAATGAGAAATTCTTAAATTATATATAATATGATAACATTTTTTGTCATAAGAGGTTGGGACGTGCTAATTACAGGTTCATGCACAAGTTTTCCAAGACCCAAACTATACTGTAGTTACTGGTACTTAAAGTGGAAAACACATTGGTTTTTGAATCATTCATGAAAGGTAAACAAAAAATAGAATTTTCAAGTCAATTAAATAAGTAAAAACTGTAAGGCCTATTTATCTTATTCCTTTGGATTTATTTTTACATATCAAATGTTCTAGTTTGGGTGTTAAGAGATATTGTTTTGTTATTATTCATAATTTAACTAGATACACATGGGTTTATTTTCTTACAATTAAATTTAAAACTTTATCTAAGTTTATTACTTTTTGTAAATTGGTTCAAAATAAAAAAGGATGCTTAATAAAATCAATTATAAGTAATCATGGGGGTAAATTCTAAAATCTAGAATTTATCTACATTTGTAAAGAAAATTATTATTTTCATACATTTTCATCCCATAGAACACAATAATAAAATAGCATAACAGATTGGAAAAATAAAACACTTAAATAATTTTCTAGGATCATTATAAATGAGTTCAATTTACCTAAATATTTTTGGGATGAAGTAGTGAATACATTTTTTATATTAAAAATAGAATAATTTTAATACCTTTGTTAAAAATGACACCTTATGAGATTTGGAAAGGGAGAAAACCTTAAATTGTTTATTTTAAATTCTTTAGGTGTAAAATTTTCATTCTTAATACTAAGGATACATTAGATAAATTTGATAAAAACATGATGAAGGTGTATTCTTAGGATATTCAAATAATATTTAGGTATATAGAGTATAAAATAAAAGAACCATGATTTTTAATAATCAAGTCATTTTAATTTTGATGAAAAGTATTTGAATCATACGGATGATGATATTAAACAACTCGATGATGAATTTAGAGATTTTATCTTTGAATAGGATGAACATAAATATAAAGTTAAACATAAAATGTAGGATAATATTTCTTCTCAATATGAACCTATTCATGATAGATCTTGATAGAATCATCAATATCATCCAATAGATAATTTAATTGGAAACGTTTAGTCAAATATTCAAACTAGGAAATCAGTTATTAGTATTTTTACTTACCATAATTTTATTTATGATTTTGTATACAAAAATATTGATGAGGCTTTAAATGATTTAATTAGATCTTGAATATGGAAAATGAATTCAATCAGTTTACTAGAAATAATTTATAGTATTTAATTATTCCACCAAATGATTCTCATGTTATTGGGAAAAAATGGATCTATAGAAAAAAACTTGTTGAATCTGGATATATATTTAAAAATAAATATAGATTAGTTACTCAAGGATATTCTCATTAAAAAGGCATTTATTTTGTAGATTTTTTATCACGAACAAACCCAAGTCTACCCGAACCAGTAACTTGAGTCAGCTTGATACAAGGACTGAGTGGCATTACTGATCCTCCAGGGATGGTAACTAGTTCCAAGGAATCAATAGAGAATCAAGGGAACAATTTCACCCAATAAAATAAACCAAACAGTGAAAAATTAAATATATCATACCAAAATAAATACAATTACCAAACTGAACATAATTTATAAAAAAACTAAAAAAATAAACCAAACAACAAAATCCAAAAATAAACTTGAGGACAACAATGACTCCATGTGACCCTGAGGGTCAATCTCATATACCAAAACCAACCATCACCCATAATAATCAAAACCCAGCAGGAACCTACACCAAAATCTAGAAACAATAATGTACTATAGACATGAGTATTAAAACTCTGTAGGTAGACCCAAACAATATATTACCAATGCATTTCCTTTGAAATAAAATAAACATCAATTTAGGGAATGAAATACAATATAAAAAACCAGGATTTCCACATATTTCCACTAAAAAAACATGGTCCATTTCCCTTTTATTATTAAAATTCATATTCTTTACCAAGGAAGATACATTATAATTTTAAAGGTGAATGATGGAATTTTCAATTTAAAAAGAGGTAAAGTGAATATAAAACATTTTCTTAACACTTTTCATAAAACATTGAAAACAAACACATCACTTTTATCAAAATTACATAATGAAACAGAGCAGAAAAAATAATCACATAACAAGGGGAATGGAAAAAAGCATGCACAAGTAACCAACAAACAATGCATCTCAATCATCCACTATAGATAACTAAGTTCCAAAGGACATGTTAGAACCTAGGAGGTTAGGGGAATAATATAGAACATACTTACATCTAAATCATCTTAAAGGCATGCCTTAACCAATGACATCAACTCAACCACATGCTTGATCGCACCCAACCTAGTCTGACCGAGGTGCACTATCCCAAAGCAAAGAAATGTCCATTCTAAGGGAAACTAGCCAGAGTGACATCCTAAGCTAGTACAATAACCATTCATCAAAAGTCCAATAGCTATGCCTGGTTCCTATGTTGAGAATAACATGGGGGTGAGCCAACAATGAAAAACAAGTACAAAGTCACATGAACAAACGTCATACACAAAAATACTCACACAACAAGTCACCCTCGAGTCACCCCAAGAAACAATCTATACCTTTTAACCATTTAATAACAAAGGATCGTCTCTGTGTGGGTATCACACAAAATTCAATATAACAAAGGAAATAAATTATCCATGTAGAGTTTCGAAGACCACAAATTTTATAAAAGCTATAAATAGGCCTCAAACACCCTTTGAGAAATCACCCATTTTTAAAAGGAAACCAACACATTTCCTTAACATTGTCAAACCATTTTCAAAGAACCAAACACAAACTAATTTCAAGTCCAAAACCATTTATGAATCTATTTAAAAAATCCAAACCCCCAATTTAGATGCCAAAAATAAATTTATAAATCCAAACAATGCTTTGGAAAACATATTACACTTGATAAAGCCAACTGGGTAATTTATCAAACACTTGGTGTGCATCACATAATAAAACAATGCCATATACTTCAATTTTTTTTAATAAATCCACTTCATTTCTCATCAAAAAATTATTCTAAAAACCATAATTAACTATTTAATAACCAAAGTATGTTATAAAATCAAGAAACCAATTATTCTTAAATTTAAATGACAAGTAAAAAGGGAAACCTACCTCAAACCATAAGTTCTTCAACAAATCCCAACCGAAGAAACTCCACAAGGGTTCTGAGAAGCAAGAACAACCAAGAGAAACCTTAAAAGAAAAACCCCTAATTGAAACCCAAATAAATGTGAACCCAATATCCACAAGACTAAGGAAGAAGAATAACTCAAGAGAAAATTGAAGAAAGAGGAAGAGGAAGAATAAATGAGGAGAATACCTTGAATATATTTCCTTAACTATTAAATATACCACATTAGAATCATCAAGAAAGGAGGTGGGAGGTGTGATAAATAGGGGAAGAGCCTCTTAGTTCAATGAGAAACTAATGGGGGAATAATATTATGAGTTGGGGTTAAATACCGAAGATGGTATATGAGTAAAATCACATTTTAAATGACCTAGAGAGTTTTCATGGTTTTCCAAACTGTGAAGCAACTGTGCATCCATCACTATCTAAGAGAATCATGTTGGATGGTTAGTATTAATGGTTTTCCAAAGTGTTTGAAAACTATGTGTTTTCCACTATCCATAAGGAAACTGAATGCATGATTACCTGGAGAAGGGTACAAGGTTTTTCTTAAATGTGATCTAGCCATGTGCCACCTTTTGACAATCCCAAAATCTCTTCTTTTCCAAAAAAACTCTCAGTAAAACTAAATAATAAAAAAGGGAACAAAAATAAACAATGTAATAACTCAAAATAAAATCAATAATGTGACAATTATCTCCACCATTACACTTTCTTCCACCATAAAGCCACAAAATATCCAGTTGATCGATTCGAAGGACAAGGTTCACATGATCACATGATTAAACTCCTCAAATTGAAGATCTTCTCAACCACTACCAAATAGAAATTACTTATCTTACCTAAAATGGTCCAAAAATACAAAACCACTTTCCAAAAAATGATGGAAAACTCTAGGTATAACTTTTACAACCTTTATTTAAATAAAACCATTGGCCATACTACAAAAAAACAATGTTCACTTGGAAGGAAAGACTTAGAACCAATAATCCCAAACAAAACTACCCATTGTCAAGCTACACTAGAGAATAAACTAGTTTACTAAAATAAGAGGTCAGAATGGACTCCCCAACATTAGAAACCAACTAGCACTGAACAACATTGGAAATCCAAGATGGGCTAACCCGAGAACTCCCCACACAGACTAACCCCACACCACAAGGGGACCCCGATGAAAAAACTCCAAAACAATCAGCAACTAATCCTCAATTAATCATCTCCACAATACACAACCATCTCTTGATGAGAAAAAACCAAAATCAAAACTGAATTACAAGGGCTAACCACACAAGGAAAATCAATCAGATATTCACACCCAAAAAGGTAAAACTACTGGAATTTCCCAAGGATAAGACCGCCTATATTTTTATAACAAGGAGAAACTTATAACGATATAGAATACTACAACATGAAACTTTAAACTACCCACACCCCAATGTTGGAGACAAGAGTTGAGTCAAGGTTCCCCACACCCCCAATGATTCTTCATTGTATGAAGAGCTTCACTCCATGACCTATGTCTAGAGCCCTGATGCCTTGAAGCATCTACTACCACACATTCAGAAGTTGATAATCCCTCATAAAAACTCTTTATTTTGGTGTTATGAGTGAACACAAAACACCCTAGGTAGAACCAAAAGAACACAAAACACCATGAGAATCACTTTTATCTAACATGTAACTTCCACATAAATAGGGAGACACACCCACATCACCATTTTCACCAAAAATAAGAGGCAATGGGAATAATGTACATGAAGAACAAACCTCCACTTAGAAGGTAAAAATTCATAATTTTAGAAAGAAAAAACATAATTCCATTAAAACATAAGTTCTCAGGATATCCACAACACCCATTTTTACAATATAAAGAAAAGAAAACACCAAAAAACACCACTGATCATAACCATTACAAAAAAGAAGGATTACATAGAATGGGTCTCTAAATTGAGCTTGGAAGAACACACTACTCCTGTAAATGGTATGGGGTGTCTTTCGAAGGGGTGGATTTGGCTCTACGTCACTTCCTATAAACACCGTTATTGAACCATTTAATTTAACCTAGGAATCCACAAGTACGGTAGGACTTGGGGTCACTCAAACATGATGGATTATTATGAACCATCTTGTTTCACTGATGAAGCACTATGATCCTGTTCTTAGAAGAAGATGAAAAAAATATCTAGAGGCCTTTTAATTCCATGACCAGTACCAAATAATTCAGGATGATTTCCAATATCTACTTTAGAACCCCCCACCATTTCCAAAGAAAAAATAAGGATTGACCACCTTGAGAACTCCTTCCACCACAACTTCAACCGGCACAGATTTCCTCACCATGTCTGCAAAAGAGGTTACATTGAACTCATACACCAGCAATTATAGATCAAGATGAAGCTTGTTCTAAAATTTTCAAGCCTTCAAGGAATCATCTATAATACACTCTGTAAGGTAAGGAACTAGAACCACAAAATGACTAAAGAACTCAAACCATGATCCATCACCTTACTGTAGATAACAAATATCAATCCCCTTCCTTACCATAACTTTCTCAGAGAAATACTTCCAGATGAACGAAGCCTTGAATAACTCCTAGGTAAGATCTCCTTGATTGTTGGTTTGAGAGACTAAGTTACACCACTTCCATGTTGGATATTTGAGCTTAATGTTAGAAAACATAACATTTGGATACTCAAGAAACTCAAGGAAAATGAAGATCCTTTCGATTCTCAACATCCACTCTTCTTCTTTGAGAGGATCCACTTGACCATAATAGAGAGAACGGTTTAACTTTTAAAACTCATGAAGGAAGTCCTTAGGTTGATCAACTAGAGAGTCTGCCAATGGTTAACAACCCATAGCTACACCTAGAATATCCATCCAATATTTGGTTGGAGAGTAAACTAAATATCAAGAAAACCAAGAACTCAATCAAAAAACTTACTCACTATCAAGATCTAAAACTCAAAACCCCACTTAAAATAAAATTACAAAATCATAAGTATTTAAGACACACAACCATTGGTTATTAAAACATAAAATATTTTACTCTTAAGAACAATTTTGAAAATAAAAAAAAACTTGATGGGTTTTACAATCACTAATGGTATTCCATGGGGCCTCACACATGCATATTCTCATGCCAAACTAGAAACCCATCAACTCATGCAATCAATCCTCTATCTCAAACACACATCCATGCATGTGATAACTCATAAGAATACCAAAGGTCAAAAAAGACTTTTCCATCTTAGAAACAAAATTCTCAACCCAAGTTTCAAGTTCTCAATATACTTCCCATTTCAAACTTCACAAAACTTCACAAAAATCCCATTAATTCCATCAGAAAATCTAATTTATCTCATTCAAAACATTTATATCAATTAAAAAATCCCATTCCATCAAAAAAAATTTGATTTAAAATAATTTTATAAAAACCCTCTCTTATTTAAAATATATTTTCAAAACCCTCTTTGAAATAAATTTCTACTTCCCAAACAAATAGTTTTGATAAACCCCAGGTTATGATTATAGAAATCCGATCTCATTAAACCCATCCCCATTTTACCCAATTATCATTTTATAAAAACATTATTTTATAAATATGTCTTCAAAATAAGTATGAAAATCCAATTTCCATCTCCCAAAAATCTAAACCATTACCACTTAAAATTCATTTTTCAAAATTTCAAAAGAAGGGTTTTCAAAACAAATTTAGAATCAAGAGGTACCCAAAAAAGCTCACAAGGTAAAACTAGTGTCAATTAGTGACTTGAACATATGGTTGGTAGCCATATTTCAATCACACCACCATCACAATGAGTATTTTTTAACCATGTCCCTATCTCTACATAGATTTAAAGGACATGAAAACTCATCAACACTATTGGACCATCTCCTATTTCGTATCGCAAACATCCAACAAACCACAAGATCCAAAGAAATAAAATTTAACATAACTTATCATGGAAACCCAAAGTTCTTTATAAAAAGTATTGGCTAGACACTCCCTCATACCTACAAAAAAAGTTACAATAGTCCCACTATATCTACCGTGACATCCTAAATAACAAAGGGTGATCTGAAAGCAAGGACCTCTAAAGAACCTACTATGAAACCAATTTTTCCCAAACCAACCCAAGTTGACCCCAAACCGGTCACCCGAGTTGGTCTGATTAAAAGCTTGAGAGGTATTCCTGATCCTTCCAAGCTAATAAATAGTTTTGGATAATCAATAGAGAATCAAGGGAATGATTTCACCCAATAAAATAAACTAAATAATGGAAAATAAACAGATCAACCCAAAATTAATAAAATTATCAAAATGAACATCATTTATACAAAAAATGAAAATAAAACAAACTGAACAACAAAACCCAAAATGGACCTAAGGACCACAACATCTCCATGTGACCCTAAGGGTTAGTACCAACCATCACCCATATAAATCGAAACCTCACTGGAACGTACAAAAAAAGCTAAAAAGAAGAAAGAACTATATGCATTAGATTTAAAACTCAGTAGGTAGGCCCTAAAAATATATTCCCAATTAATTTCCTTTGAAATAAGAGAAACATAAATATCATGTTTGAAATAAAATATAAAAAAATTAATTTTATACACTTGTCATATTTAAAACAAAACAGGGTCCATTTCTCTTTTCTCATTTAAATCCAAGTTCTTTACCAAGTAAAATACATCATCATTTTAAAAGATAATGAGGGATTTTTCATTTTAAAAATAGGGAAAGTGAGTATAAAAAATTTTCTAAACACTTTTCATAGACCTTTGAAAGATAAAACACCACTTTTCTGAAAATTACACCATACAATAGAATAGTAGAAATAATCACATAACACGGGAAATAGAAAAAATATCATGCACAAGTAACCAACCAACAATTCATCTCAATCATCCACCATATATAACTAAGTGTCGAAGGACATAGTAGAAACTAGGATCTCATGGGAATAATCAAGAATATACTTACATCTAACTCATCCTGAAGGCATGCCTTACTTGATGAAATCAACTTTCCCACTTGGTTGATCATGCCCCTCCTTGTTTAACTAAGGGACACTATCCGAAAGCGAGGAAATATCTATGCTAAGGGACACTATCTAGAGTGAAATCCTAATATAGTGAAGTAATAATCCACCAAAAATATGCTAGCTATGCCAAGTTCCCATATTGATACTAAAGTGGGGGTGATCCAACAATGCCAAAAAAATCCAATCATATGCACATACATCATACATAATAAACTCACACAAGAAGTCACCCCCCGAGTTAGCCTAGGGAACAATATCTTGACTTTCAACCATTTAGTCATAAGGGAGACTCTAAAAATTGGACTCACATAACATTAAACATAACCAAGGAAAGATAATCATCCAAGAAGAGTTTCAATACCACAAAATTCACAAAATTTATAAAAAGTCCTCAAACACCCTTTAAGAAATCACTTGTTTCAAAAAGGAAACCAACTCATTTCCTTCACATTGTCAAACCATTTTCAAAGAACTAAACACACAATAATTTCAAGTAGAAAAACATTTATAAATCCATTTGTGAAATCCAAAACACCATTTTAGATTCCAAAAATACATTTACAAATCCAAACCATGCTTTAAAAACCATATTCCACTTGTGAAAGCCAACTAGGAAATTTATCAAGCACTTGCTGGGCATCGCATAACAAAATAGTTCCACATACTTCAAAACAATTAATAAAACAACATAATTTCTCATCAAAAAATTATTATGAAAATCATAATTCAATATTAAATATCTTAAAGATATAAAAAAAGTAGGAAACTAGTGATTATTAAATTTAAAGGACACGTGAAAAGGAAAACCTACTTCAAACTACAAGCATTTCAACAACTCCCACCTGAAAAAACTCCACGAGGGTTCTAAAGAGCAAGAAAAACTAAGAGGAACCTTAAAAAACCCCTAATTAAAACCAAAATAAATATGAAACCGAGATCTAAAAGGAAAAGTAAGAATAAAAAATTAAGAGAAAATTGAATGAGGATGAAGAGGAAGAAGAAAGGAGGATAATACCTTGAATATCTTGCGCTAACACTTGAATAAATCACATTAGAATCACCAATTAAGGAGGTGTGATGCGTGATGAAGAGGGGATAAGACTCACAGGGTCATATTAACTAAATGGAGAAATAATAGGGTGATTTGGGGTCAAATTATAAAGATGATAAAAGAGTAAAATCACATTTTTAATGACCTCAATAGGTCATATGATTTTTCCACACAGTTTTCCAAGATGCGCGACAACTGTGCGTCCCTCACTATCCAAGAGGTGCATGTTGTAATGTTAGTACATATGGTTTTCTAAAATGTGTGGAAAATCTGTGGTTACCTTTGTCCATGAGGAAACCAACTTCACACTTTCCTAGAGAAGGGAACTTGATTTTCCCCAATCATGCTTAAACTGTGCACAACCAACCGACAAGCCCAAAATCTTCACTTTTCATGAAAAACTCCTATGAAAACTAAAGAATAAACAGGGGAAAAAATAAATAAAAGAATACCTCAAAATAAAATTAGGGATGTGAAATTTTTCATCTATTTCTATATTGAAAGAAATTACAATATTTTTCTTATATGACATTTTATGGATTTAAATCGTTTAAAATGGACGTTAAAACCACTTTACTAGTTGGTTATATTTTTGTAGAAGTAAATGTCAGAAAAACCCCTTGTTTTGAAAATGAAAAACATATTAGTCAGGTATTTAAACTATGTAAATATTTTTATGGTTTGAAACAATCTCCTCTTGTTTGTATTTAAAGGCTAACTAGATTTATTTTGATTTTTTTGAGAAGTGAAAGGTTGATCCTACTTTGTTTCTTGAGAAAGGTTGTATTGATATCTTTATTGTCAAAATTAATGTTGGTAATTTTTTTGGATCTTCTTGGGAAAATATTTGTAATGAATTTTCAAAATTGATTAATTTGAAATTTGATATGAGCATGATGGATGAATTGAAATTATTCCTTGGTTTGTAAATATTTCAAATAAATGATGGTATTTTTCTAAATCAATCCATGTATTCTAAAGAGTTAGTTATTAGATTTGGTTTAGAATTATCTAAAAGTGAAAATAATCCCATGAACACTACTTTCTAATTATATTTTGATAAACATGGAAAGTATATTGAGGTTAAAACATATAGTGTCATTATTGGAAGTTTGTTATATTTAACTGCTTCTAGGACCAATTTAATGATTTCAATTTTCATGTGTGATATATTTCAAAGTGACCCTAAGGAAATTCATATTAAACTTATTAAGAAAATTATTAGATATGTTAAAGGATCATTGGATCTTGGATGATTTTATACTTCTAATACCAATTTTTTTTGATAAGCTATCCTGATTTTGGTTTTGATGGATTCAATATAGATAAAAAATAACTTTAGGTATGTTTTATTTACTTGGTAAATATTTAGTTTATTAGTCATCAATGAAAAAAAATCTCTTTCTCTTTCAACTATGGAATATGAATATATAGCTAGTATATGTTGTTTTTCTCAATCTTTATGGATTAAAAAACTCTTTCTATTTTTGGTTTTGAGTTTAATAAGATTTTTATTTTTTGTGATAATAAATATAAAATTTATATTTCTATAAACCACTTTAAACACTCAATGATAAAGCACATTGATGTTAAATTTCATTTTCTTATAGATCATGTTCAAAAAGAAAATATAATTCTGGAATTTATTTCTACTAAAACCAACTTACTAATATCTATATCAAGCCCATGGAATTTACTAATTTTGAGAAAATCAAGTTTAAACTTGGTGTGATGGAGAATTAAATTTACACTTATCTCATATGAATTTAGGGGGAGTTAGATTATGTTTATATACTGAAATTTTCATATTTACATGAAATATATTATTAAGTTTACTATTGTTTAATTTCTGTACATATTGGTTTATTATATTACTTTTTTAATATTTTTCATACATACTAGTTGTTTTTTACTTACTATTTAAACTTTTAGTCTGTATAAAAGTATAGTTTATAAAGGTTTTTTTATTTTTCACATCCAAATGTTAAAATTATTCTCACAATATAATGCTTGAAGGTATTAAAGTGTCTCATTGACATATGTTTTGAAATATGAATGTTTAAGAAAGTTATTAAATACAATTTATGAATTTTTATATTCATTTTTATGAAATAAAACACATGTTTAATTTTTTTTAAATAGTGGTAGAATAATTATTATTTCAAAGAGGAAATTTTTCTATTACTACTTAATATTTTTGATAAATTCAAAAAGGGAGATATTTTTTAAAATTAAAATTATTTTTTACTTATCAAAATAGGGGAGAATGTTGAAGTATCTCCTTGAATAAAATTTAAGGGTTCTAGTATTGATGTATAAGTATTCCAGAGTATTTATATTAGCTGTGTATGGGTAACCAGAGGCTTATGTAAAGGTAACAAAGGGTCTCCTATAGGTATGTAAGGGTAGTAACCCACGAAAGGGTAAAAGTTGTTTACCCTTATGTAGTGGGTATGTTTCACCTTAAAGTAACTCAATTTTTTTTTTATTTTCTTCCTATTTTATACAAAATGTTTTAAAATAGAAAATATGCACCGTTTTTCACAATATTTAATATTTCCACTTATTTTAAGTTTATTATCAATATTATTAGTGTTTTATTTGTTCTAAAATTTATTATTATTTTATTTAGAATCCATGAGAACATGTTTTAATTATTTTTATGATTAATTAAATGTGATTTATATGGGATTAAGCATGAATTTATATTTACGATGAAATTATGGAAATTGAAATATTCAAATTCAAATCGGATGAAACATGAAGGGCCAGTCTTGAATTTTATTAGGGAGTTTTCCAATAATATTAATACTTATTATTTATTACTATATTAATTTTTCTAAGAAGTTCCATTGTTTAGTTTTTATTTAGTTTATAGAATGTCAAGGAATACTCAAATAACTATTATATTTTAATTTATTCTTGTAATACTATATGGGAAACAATTGTGAACAAATCTAAAGTAGTTTTATAGAAAAATAAAGATGCAACTAATTTTATATTTGAAAGCTAATGTGAAAAAATAAACTCTATATATTTAGAGTTTGATAGAACTTGTATATGATAACGAGGTTAAGGATTTTTTGGTACTCTAAAGTACTAAAAACTTTGTCAACCAACCACTGATCTTAATTAAAATACAATTTTTTGATAATTTCTCATTGGAGAGTTCATTTCTACCTCAACCATCATACTTTTAATATTTCTTCTAGTTATGTGTTTTTATTTATTTATAATAATTTTCTATGTGTATAATTGTAAAGGGTTATACTACCAATTAAGTGGTAGGATTTTGGGTTATGAATCTCAAACAAAAGTCAAGTATTGGATTGTGCATTAAGGTGGGGAAAAGGCTGAATATTCAGGTTGTTCCTCTCAGTAGGAAAAATGAAGGTTTGTTTTGGGTTTAAGACTCCATGGGGGAAAGGATATGTTATTGGGTTGTGACTCTAGGTGTGGAAAAATCATTATAATATTACATTTTAGGGGTTATAGTGGAATCCATCTTTCTTAGGTTGTGAGAGGGATAAAGAGTGGACTAGGATCATTTAGATATGAACCTCTTTAAAAATATCATGTATCCATTTATTTTTATTTTATTTGAATTTAAATCAAAAAACACTAATATAAACTTAAATATTTAATTTTTTTTAATTTAATTTTAAAGGGCCAATTTACCGCCCTCTTGTCTATCTTCCATATTCCCACTGAGACCAACACCAAATATTTTTCATCACATGTATACTCCATTTGAGTATTTCCATGAAACATCCATTCCTTAATACCTCTCAACTTCTAACCTCATCATTTTTATCAATTTTTAATATTATCAATAATTAAATTAGAATATATCTCAAATTTTCTCCATTATTATTATCTCAAAAAAATTCCTCATCTAAGGTATATTCACTAATTATTTTAGTGTCCTTTATTTCTAAAAATACAATTTTGGTTCCTTAATATTCTAGTTATATTTTATTTTTAACTTTATAACTATATTCCTTAAGAATCATAGCTATCTTCACTGAATCCTTCTAGAATCAAACTTCATAATCTTAAAAAGACCAATGGGTAATAATACGTTATTCTTCCATAAGTACTTGTCATTAATTCATTAAAAAACTATATATATAATCATCATATATATAAAGGGATGATACCATGAATCTCTTTCTCTAATAACATAAAGAGGCATAATTCTTTCCCATTTTTAAGGGAAACAAATTTTTATCTTCATTTCCAATATATGAATTTTTCTCTAGTAAAAATTAGAAGAAAAAAATGCATATAGATCAAATAAACTTTGGTTGTTTGTCACAAATTCATCCTCTTTATTTATTGGACTCCTCAACATCACCTAACTTTAATAAATAATGGGTTCATTTTTTCTTCATATATTGAAAAAAATAAAAAACACTTCATCATAATCCATTTGGTCACTTTACACTTATTAAATTTGGGTTATAGTTTATATGAGGTAATAAGTCTCATATATTCCTCATAACTCTAAATCTTTATAAAATATAAATTGGGATGTTTTATTATCCACATCAGACATGGAATATTTTCAATAAAATTTGATAAACCATGGTATAAAATAAATGAATTGGTTTATAGAGTATAAAATTAAAAGGAAATATAAAGACTTCTATAAATTATCATTAATCAAACCTTGTCTAACATATTTCAATTCATACTTTCAGATACACCATTTAACTCTCACGACATGAACTCTCGGGCCATGAACTTGGTCATCTAACCCCATGGGTCTCCTAAAATACCTTAGTTGCCTTCTGAACACACCACGATAAATTACCTACTGGGTTTAATTATCATACTATTACCTATCCACAAAGGCCAAAAAATTTTATTTCAATGTTCTTTGTCCTCACTCACACACATCCTAGGATATTTCCTAAGAGGTCACCCATCCCAACACTACTCAAGGAAAATCATTCTTAACTATGGATTTCTAATCAGGTAGCCTAAAAAACAAGGTTCACCTTATTAACATGGACAATAGAATTTAATCTTTTAAGCATCAATTTTCTAGGGGTGTCATACTTTACACCACTTAAAATCATTATTCCCTCATTGTGGACCCCACACCTCAAGACCAGGTAGTTATTATGAACTTATGGATGGTTATTGGATCCGATACCATATTTTATGACCCAAACTCCTTAGTCCATAAACCTGGTAATCTAACACCATGCATATCTTAAAATACCTTGATTCATTTACCATCACACTATAAGGCATTACCCACTAAGGTCACCTATAAAACTAATGACTATCACCACAAGAAACTACATTTTATTTCAGTGTGCTTTGTCATCACTCACACACGCCTTGGGAAACTTCCTAGGAGGTCACATATCTTAACAATACTCTGGACAAGCATGCCTAACTATGGATTTTTAATCATGTAGGCTCTTGAAAAGAAAGGTGAACCTTGTATACCTGGGTAGAAACATTTAATATTTTAAGAATAAATTTTAAAGGGGTGTTGCATTAACTATGGTGTACCAGGTGGAGTGAGTTATGATACTATTACACTACCTCCTATATAGTCATGAAATCATTAACTCAAATATTATTTACCTTGATCAAATCAATTTTTTTTCATACATTTTCCAAGTTGATTTTAAAATTCATTTTTGAACACTTTGAAAATTATAGTGGATTAATACTTGTGTTTCATTAGATGCACAAATCCATATCCACTAAAGTCATTAGTATGGTTAATGAAGTCCTGAAATATGCCTTGAGATACTTTACTTATAGACTGAATACATCAGTATGTATGAGTTATAATAAATCATTTTCTCATCTACCTTTACCCTTAATGATTTTTTTGTCCATTTTTCATAATAAACAAGATTTAAATAAATACAATGTTTCATAATCATTTTAATCCAATAATCTATATTTATGGAGTCATTAGATGTGAATCTTATTTATATGACCTAGGAAATAATGCAAAAAATAAGTATAATTAAAATAATCTATTCCAACTTTATTATTATTTACATCAACTATGTACTTGTTAAGTTTATATATATATATTTTATTAATAATATTAGTTGAACCATAAAAAATTAATTTATATAAATAAAATAAAAATTATTCTTTATTATAAATGAAAATCCTTATATATCTAGTAAATATATAGTAATAATATTTTTATTAATTGATAGTACATGATAACCACCTTCTAGAAATAATAAAAATCCAATAGAAAGAAGTATATTTACTATCTATATAGTGAATGAAACAACTCTTGATCCACTTCCAAATTATAGGTCCACTTATCCCTTGATCATTTTTCTCCCTTCTTTAATTACTTTCTCTTTACCATAAATTTGTGATGCATATCCGGTATCTAATACCCATGATTTAGGGTTAGAGAAATTGATATTTATAATGTATATTTCCTAGAACCTATTAGTCTTTGATTACTTCTTAAGACATTAAATTACATTTAATGATTCCATGAATTTATATAACATTTTAAACTTGTAAATGATGTTATGTAGAATAATACATCTTATTTCATATGCATATTTCTGATACTTTTCATAATCATTTCCCCCCTCTTGTGTGGTAGAATAAAAATTTTCATATGGCATGGTTTTGATCTAGAATTTATAATTTATTTTCTTGTTTGAGAACAATTCTCAAATTATTATACCAATCAATGAAATTATTACTATTAAATGTTTCCTTCTCAAGGATAGATCTCATTAATAAATTTGAGTTTATGTTTAGTACTATGAATATCTGAAAAAAAATATGTTTGATTATTAGTATCATGTATTTTATTATTCAATATATAAATTTATTTAATGTTCTGAAATGAAAATAATAACCTTCACTATTATGGATTCAGTGGGATAATATCTATATTTCTAAATGTCTTGACTCAACTAAGCTAGTCTCTTAAGCCATGAATATTTTTGAAAAAAATGCTATTAATTATATCTAATACAACTTTTGGATTGTTAAGTGAAAAATATATTACCTAATTTGCCTCATGAATATACTCAAAACCATTCCCCTAGGGTACAATATGATTGGGTTACCTATTCATATGTTAACTAAAATTCACATTAAGATAACTATTACCCTTTATCCTAACACAAGGTAGATTATTAATGCTTAGTTAAGCACATACCATTAATTTGATCAATCAAGGTTCTATAAAGTGTGATTCTTATAGTAAGGAATCAAAAAATTATATATTTATTGAATTATTTTATATTTAATATCACTACTAACATTTTATGTATCACTTATATAACCTCTATGAAATTTACAATAATTCAATAGCATGTATCATATACATAATTTATAAAACTTACGTTTATTAATCACTTAATTAATTTCCCATTCCATCTCATACAATAATTATGAATTTAATCACATTACATGGAATAATTCTATGTATCCACATAAATTTTAGTAATATATAAGATCTAACAGGCTTAAGGGGTCTAGTGGACTAGATCACATGGCATGTGATATTTCATATAGGGGTTGAGTGGAAACCCACTACTTGGAATCACCCTTAAGGGAAATTGATAAAGTAACTGAACCTTACATTAATGTTTAATGTGAGTGTTATATTATTTTTATATAGTTATAATATATCATAAAACTATACAACATTATCATATTTAACTTAGTCATTTTTCATTTATTGAGTGTGGATATTGTTCCATTTCTTGAGGAATAGGGTCATATCCCTAATATGAACATGTTCAATATAAAATGAATATAAACCTTTTAGAACACTATATTTCCCCAATAACTTGATCAATGAAACTCTTTTCATCAATAATAGTGATCTTATGTGGAGATCTACACTTCATCATACATTCATGTATAAGAGTTCCTAGGAATTGATTAACCCTTAATATTTTCTATGACAACACTACATGAGTAGTGGGATCACAAACCTCATACGAATACATTCAACATAAAATATATATAATATTATCATAACACTATAATTAAATAACTCATTGGGTTATGAAAACCATTACATCAATAATGGAGCACCTAAGTGGACAACCACATTTCATCACATGTTTATGCATGATTGTTCCCAAGAATTAGTTAACCTTTAACCATTATTCTAATACCATGATATGGATTTAATGATGTAATTGATCCCAATTAAACAAAAAATAGTAATAAAACCCATCTAGGAATATAAAAATTAAATTAAAAACACAAAAATAAAATAATAAAATAAAAATACATTTTATATAAATTTGTAATATTTATACCAAACTTTCCATGAAAAATTCGAGCCTCCTTCGATATACATTGATAATGCCAATCACTAATGTATTGGAGGAATATTTTCTTATCCAAGTGATTCTAGTCAATATTCAAAGGAAAATGATAGAATAATGATTGAGAATGACTCTCAGAACCTCTCAGATAAGAAAAAATAGTGAACATTATAGGAAGAGGAAAACTAGAGGTCTCTCTCTCAAAAAGGGAAACTTGGGAACTATAAGCACCACCTTTGATTTCTATCAATTACCTGAAGACTAAAACCCTCATCTTTGTTATTTATATAAATATAATCATTCAATATCCTCTATAGAATCTAATACTATATCAAACCCAAAGAGGTATAATAAATATACTTCAAAGGATATTTAGAGCATTAAATATCCTTCAAAAGTGTCTTAAGTCCAAGAAAACCTTGAGAGGTACATTTAAGAGCCACCAAATGGGATAAAAGTGAAAAATTAGGTTCTTAAATATTACCTTTATGTATTACTATTAATTTACCTTATGTAATGGGCATTTAAAGACTATTACTCCAAGCCCAACACAAATCTCATTTGGGTTTTTTCATTTCCTCATGTTTATGTATTAGTAATATCAATAAATAATTATTTATATTATACTTAAATTTTATTTATTTAAATAAATAAATATTAATTAGTAAAATATTTCAAATTCATAAAGCACAAATCTAATTTATTTTTATTTGAAACATATACATTTTTACACCTGAACTAATCATAGTTATCTAAAATTCAAAATTAGTATTATCTTAGGTGTGACCACAAAGTACCTTTGTAAATTTGGAAATAATTATAAATCTAATTCATAATTATGAACTAAGAGTAAAATATATAAACATATCATAGCTACCCAAATTAAAAAGAGTTTTGGTGCAATTTAATCAATCACATGGCCATAAACAAATTTCCTTTGTACTTGATATCAAGATTATCCACAAGACTTAGATAATGAAAATCCCACATTACTTATATCCTTTTAAAAATTACTAATTTGAATAAATATTATACAATTACATTACATCTAATTATTTTTGGCCTAAATATGCACATACTTAGTTAAAACTCAACTGAGATTCATGATGTCATAACTGATCATATGGGCGGACACATCATATTTATTGCAGTTCATGTCCTAGAACCAACTACCTTATACTTTGGATTACATGAATATTAAAATAAGCGAGTATTAACATAAATATATAATCACATATTGATTTTTATATGAATAACATGTATGTGATAATGTCCTATATTATATTTCACATTGATGAGGTATTAGTAGTCCCTGCTATGATGTGAAACTTGAGACGATATTATAATATATATTAAATATAGTTCTATAGTCAGATAACATAATATGATAGGGCACATAGTACATATACTATCAATTGCGAGTACTCATAATAAGATGGAACTTCTTATCATGAAGATCACAAATAATAATCATCAAAAATAGAGATTATGAAAATAGACCCTCCATTAGGAATTCTTCATGTTTTTGTGTCATTAGATATTCCTATATATGATCATTTTTAATTATCCTTAGAATTTAATATTATAATTAATTCATGTAATGACTTGAAAACTTAAATTTACCAACAAAAAGAAACACACCATATATTAGTGGGAAGAATAGTACATTGGGTGCATCAGGAATGGCATTTTATTAACAGATAAGTCAAGAAATGATTTATCCCTTATATCTTTATGGAAGTTGATATCTCACCCCTTTGATTGAAATATAAGTATTGTATAAATTCCATAGCTATGGTGTAGTTAAGTTTAATTCATATAGTTAAATAAATACGTATCAAGTATAAAGGTTGATGGCACATATGTGTAACCTTATTGGTGATATATTGAGATAAAGAGATCATATTACACAGTGAGAGTTCATAAGTGTTTATCAACATTGGGACATTAAGTTATTTCTCTTGGGTGCCATTCCCTATTTTTATATAGTAATCTTAAACTTTAGGCAGACATTCCTAATTATATTAAGAATAAATCCTATAGTGTCACACACTAAGTGTTTCCATTGATATTGATTAAATTTTATTTGAATTTAATTATTGGAATAAATATTATTCTCAAGACTGAGGAATAATATTATTCAACTTTTATTGATCAAAAATATTTGCAAGGTAATAAATAACTATTTATTCTTTAATAAATAATTAATTTATTTATGTGAATATATAATAAGTATTTCTTCAATGTATTGGGGATAAAATATTTATATTATTGAATATTTAACAAATATTTAATTTCTTGTTTGTGAATAAAATATTTATTTAAGTGAAGAAAAATATTCATTTGGATATTCAATAAATTCTAAGGAATACAAGATAACCAAATTCGTGTCCGGTGATGAGTATATATTTTCAAGATGATAAAATAATTTTTTTCATTGCATGAGTTAGTGCACACTGTAAAATAATAATTATAACAATATTATTATTATATGACATGGGGTTTGTTAAGTATTATAATATTATTTAATGTCCATTATGAAATTAAATAATATTTTAATATAAAAACGTACTCTATAAATAGATGGTTATGTCTATTGTGTAGTGTTAATCGATAATTGAGGATTATTGCGCATAATAAATTTATGTTTAGAATTCTTCCTCTTATCTTCTCAAAAAAGAGAATAAATCCTTCTACCTTGAAGGATATTTAAGAGATCAAGACAGATAATGAAATATAATTGATTCAAGATGTTAACACCCATAAATCAATCAGCATCACTTAGAGATCAAAAGAGTACATGTAGATCACTACTAGAGGGATTCTACACCTGAATCCTTACAATGTAATGAAGGTAATCTAGAAAGAGTTTTTCAGAAGATCAACATCTGTATTGAATAAAATTTCTAAGATGAGGTAACCCTTTTCTTCTGATCATAAATTTAATTAATTATATATTTAATGTGAAAATATCCTCTATTGGGTTTTGGGAAACTCTATGTTAAAATAAATTTTATTATATCTCCCACTGAAGGTGCTGGTGCCACACTCAGAACCTAAAATTGGTATCAATGTGGTCACCATTCTAATTTATAATTATTTATTTTATTTTTAACCTATATATGCATTAAAGGTTAAAAATTTCATTTCTATATTATTATTTATTTAATATTATTTTAATAAATAAGTTATCAAAATTTTAATTAGCATCATTCACAATTTAATTTTCTTAAAGGTCTACGAAAATATATATAATGACTGGAGATACCATCGGAAAGTGCCAAGATTTTTGACCAGTAAGACTAAATTACATGACATAAATCCATAGTATACATCTTGTACCCACTTGAACTATATCTATACATTCTATTGAATATATGAAATTTCAAATAGTAACTACACATGGTGTTTTTATTACACACCATATGTGTCGAGCCAACATGGAACACAACTTATCCGATTACATGTCATGTATCTAGCATACATGTAGTATAGTCTACATAGTTTATTAGTGAAATTCATGCATTCTGTGTGGTAATAAGAAAAGTAAAAAATTCATGAGACTAACAACCTAGAGTAATAATGACATAAATGTCATGTAGCTGGACTGTACACGTCACATGGTTCATTATTTCCACGTTTGAAATACACGCCTATCTATTCGGCGAGTCAGGAGGACACATGGAAAGAGGAATACACAATGTGTAGTTGGAATACATGTAGTGTAGTTCCACATCCAAATAAAAATCTAAGTCTTTCAGTGGGTTAAGAATACACTTGGAAAGTGTGATACATAACATGTAGCTAGATTTCACATGCCATATGGTGTATCTGAGGAACACATCAAAGCCCCTTGGCATATAACCTAGGTACACAAAAATCAAGATACAAAGTGTTTATCCCATAATACCACCACATATAATCTCCCATTAACATATATAATTAAATTACATTAAATTTATAATTATAGTATTAAAAATTTATTATTGTTTTGATACCTATTGTGCTTGACAATTTAATAATGGGTTTAAATAATTATTAAATGCTCAATTAATTTATTATATTTATCTATATTTTTTGGTTCTATCATTTATTTTATATAAATGAATTAGTAATGGATATATCAATGTGAATTTGGATGGTCATTAAGTTAAAATGGAATTAATTAATTAATTAATTTAAGAAAATTTATCTTAACAGGTTTATGCAATGATCAAGATCATGAATAGTCAAGATCATGAATATTCATGCAATGATTATAAATGAATGTTAACAGGTTTTACTTTTTTTGTATTCGTTGCATGTGCATGACTATTCATGATCTTGACCAAGACTAGTGTATGTGTTGGCATTATTTAATTAAATTTATTGCATGGGTTCACAATTATTAATTATTAAATTAAAATATAATAGCTTGTGAGTCACCCCTCTTTCCATTATTATATAAGACCCACTTTTCCAAGGTCATTTATGTAATTCCCCTTAACCAATCCTTTGGTTCCCCTCACCGTCATGTGAGTAATATATACATGTAATAAATGGAGTATCCCAAGGTGTGTGGAGAAGGTACAAGATAGAGTTGAGATGATGCCAACCTAGGTAATACATAGGTGGATAGGTGGATTGTTGCAACTCATTCAATGAACGACACATTGAGTTATTCCTACTAGGTTAAAGGTTGATTTAATTTTCAATCCAAAAATTAGCTATTAGATAAGAGCATTATCAGGTTATTTATTTATTTTTGTCTTATAAATTATTTATTTTATGGATGCAAGACTGCGATCACATAAATAAATGAATTAATGTAGATATATGGAATATAAATAAATTGTAAATATTGAAATGTTTTATCTAACATGGTTTATTAATTAAGTAAAATCCACTTAATATTTAAAACGAATTTAAAATATAAAAAAAGATAAAATTTTCACAAAATAAATAAAATCCCTCAAATATATATTAATACATACTTATCCTTCCATTAATTGATTAATAATTAAACCAATATAAATAAGAGTTTCACCAACCCTTATTGAGACACTTACTTTTATAAGGGGAGTTCTTATGATTTTTTGGGTCACATTAAAAATTTTAAATCAAGAGGAGTAATTCTTGATAAACTTGGTTTAACTTGGAGGAAAGTGATGAGGAAATCCCAGTTAGTATTTTAAGATTGGGGTATCAAGTTAATGGTTTAAAGAGATGAAATCCAAAAGATGACAAATACCCACCTACCTAAATACTTCTATGTAACTTGATCAACCCTTTTTGGGGTTATATGAAGGGTCATAAGGATCCTTGCAATTAGAATCTATGAGCAACTAGATATACCAATTTCAATGGTAAGGGATTCTTAGACTTGATAAAATATTTTGATAATTAATAAAATTAAATATTATTATTTCTCACATAATTTTTAATCAAGAAAGGAATAAATAATCTATTTTAATTATTGTAGAAAATGTCAAGAAAAACTATGAATATAGTGTGAAATTCCTTAATTCAGGGTATATTCTTACTTAAAAATACAAATTTATAGATATGGTATATTCATTTATGTGATTAGATATTATCAAAAAGTTTTTATTATGTGTTGGAATCCCCTATTCCTTTTCTCCCACCCCAATAGGTGAGCGAAGGTGAAAAGGATACCTACCAGAGATATGTTGAGGATGATTCCTACGTTTATTTTATTATATTCTCAAATATACGTAGAGTTTTAATGATACAACATAAATTCATAGATTATTACAATATAAAATTCCATATCTATTATCTTGTTAAATATAAGGCAAGGATAGAAATAAATAATATTGTCATTGCACTATATTAGTGTAAAATGGAAGAATGAAATCTATCTACTGATCATGCTATCAAAATACTAGGGTATATTGATAATTTAGAAAAATTGGGATTATAATTGGGTAATAAATTATCCATTAATATTAAATTATTATCCTTACCATCAAGGATATCCATATTTTTTCAATCCCATATAAACTAAATAGACAAATCACTCATGAAACTTTTTTTAATAGTTTACCAAGCGGATAAGGATTGTTTGAAACCTATTTCTCCAAACCTTTTTTTAAAAAGTTTTAAATACAAGGATAAAGATACCACGACTAATATAAATCCAAAATATCCTTTATAACATCCTTTAAAGAGACAAAATATTCAAAGGTATAAGAATAAATAGGATGTTATTCACTTATTATGTGGAAATAATGGACATTGGAAAATAAATAGTAATGAATTGAAGAATAATGAAGCTACATATACTTTAAGTATATTCACAAAATTTTCATTTCATGTATAATAAACCATAATTTTTATATATAGATATTATATCTTAATATATTAATATTCATTACATAACATTTTAATCCATGCCATAGTTTTTTAGGTATATTATCTTTGGAAACATGGAATCATAAACAATTAGTTAATAAAATATCTACATCGTCTTCTAATTATTTCTTCATAACTAGTACCCTTCTTATAAATATCACAATTAATAACATTATTCATAACATAGGGAATGGGAATATATGATAAGGGTGAGATTATATTCCCATTAAGTGTAAATAAGGGAGTTATCAATGATCACAAAACCATAACATGAGCATAAGGGTATAAGAACATGATATTAACATCTGAAAACCATACCCTATATATCAAAAATCATAATCTTAAGTCATGGAATAAATCTTGGTAGTTCATAATACATGAATTATAAAGGAATCAAAGAACATCAACCATGGGATCATAATATAGGCATAAGACATGGAATTTTTTCATACACATAAGTATAGAAAATAATTTCCCTAGTAGTCAAGGATCATTTCTAAGGCTATAATAGTGGATGGTTTCACTCCCCAAACAATCACATAAGTCAAGTTTCACTCCCAAGACTACCATTGTGGAGATATTCCCTTACTGAACTTGTTTTACTCCCCATTATAGTCCTATTTATCTCATGCGATATCAATATTTACCTAATACATTGGTGGGAGATATAGGTCCTACCCGTCACATAATGAAAATAATACATATGTATGCTATAAGATCATAAAGAATTCATCATATCAAAACCAATGAAAAGAAATGGATTTTATAAACATCTCATTATAACAGAACCCATGGAATGGAAATGGGTTTCATAAAAATTTCATCACAACATAACCCATGGAAAAGAAATGGGTTTCATTAAAATTTCAACTTTTCATCATAAACATAAACCATATAGATAATGTATGTAGATTTTATCCTTGGATAATATCCCTAATGAATAATAAGTAACATCAAATAATATTATCTTTTATGGGAAATGATTTTGAAATATCGCTTGGAATAATTATTGAGTAAAATAACCTTTCTATTTTGAAAACATTTATTTTTAAAAAGCTACTCAATTATAAAAGAGAAAATTTTATTTGAAAAGATCCCTGTAAAATTATAAAGTAAGATTAAAATCAAAATTTATGATAGTGAGAAAATATTTTAATGATTTATAAGTTAAAAAAACATTCCATATTTTTGTTAAAAAATTCATAAAGGACCTTGTTTGGAAAACAATGAAAATATTCCTTTCAATTGTTTTTGTAAAATGTAAAACATGGGTAAATAAGAATTTAAAAAATCATAGAATAATGGTAAATTTGTTTTGAATTTTTTATAGAAAACATGGATATGGAAGTGAAATATTCCCCAGTAGAGATTTAAGCATAAACAATCCTGAATATTGATGAGATTGGGAAATAAATCCTTAACTTGAGTTTTACTTACTTTAAAATCACTCTAAAATATCATAAAATAAATTTAGATTTATTATGATTATATACTTGACTAATTTTCATACTTATAATATCATATATCATCCCTTTATAAAATCTCAACACCCCTTTTTTCAATAATTCGTTATTAAAATTATTATTTCTGGGTGTTAACTATTTTGTTTATCATGAGGATATCCATTCAGTAATTCTAGTACTTTTACATTTATCTTAGATGCATTATATAAATAATATTTATCACGATATAAATATCATATATATTAGTTATGTACATATTTATAGTCATTTATAAAATTTATAGATAGAAAAATGAATTACACTGTTCATGGAGATGATAGGGTTATATGTACACATGAAAACTATTTTCATTTTTCTATGGATGGAATGAAAGAAAGGTAAATATTAATTTAAATATATAAGATCGTTATTATATCATATATATCAAATATATTCATAAAATTCTTCCTCATTACCATACAAGTAATATTTAAATGAAAAAAAGAATCACATCGCTTTGTGGAGGTGGTAGTTCACACATACTCATGAATAACATTATCATTTCCCAAAGGATTGTATGGTAAGAAGATAGACATTATATTATCATTAAATAAGCATAATTAGGTCATAAATAATATATATAAAAATTAAAACCATCATATTACCCATCAATAAAATACGGTGATGAAAAATGAATTGTATCGCTATGTGGAGATGATAAGACACTGGGGGAATGACTCCCCATTCATCTAGCTCCCAATTCTTTCCTCTGCTCTTACCGTACTTCTAGGGTTTCAAGAGTATCATAGTGGAAATGATACTTCTCCTGATTTATTATCCTTATCCTTTCTAGGTTCTCTCCTTTTTTATTCTTTCCCTTCTTCTTAGTGGCCCCTCCTTTCTATGGTTCCCTTCTTCTAGGCTTAGGTTCTCTGATTACTTTTTCTTCTTCCCTCTATTTCATCATCCTAGGCCCTCTAGTTTGGTCTATTCCCTCTCTCCTTCACTGGTATTCTGGTATGGCCTGATACACTCAACCCCATATTGGTCAGGTGTGTTAGTTTGTTAGATGGGATTGGGATTAAGGCGATGGGAGCAGTGGTGTGTGGACCTTCCCATTCAGTAGTTTCTTATTTTTTCTCATTCCAATTTTTATTTCTTGATGATTTGTTCATAGGGTTTAATTCCCGTTCTCCCCTATTTTATTACATGATGGTTCTTTAATGTTAGGATCCTGGTTAAGGTCTCTATTCACTTCCTCTATGATCTTATCACTTGATCCTTTGCTTCGGGACCCCATCCTGGTCTGGTGCGAAGGATATCAGGGTGTCTTGGGAGGTGTTTATCTAGTGTGAGAGGTTTTTCTAGGAGACTATAATTTTTTTATCCCCCTAATTTTTTTACTCTATGTATTTATTATTCTATAAGTTTGGGGTTATGATGTACTGTTGCTTCTTGTCATTGTCCAACACTATTGTTCTCTTCAGAGGTTTTATATCTTTGTTTTCTCAGTGGTTGTTAGTGGCATGAGGTTGAAGACTGATGATGGGTTCCTTGGGTGGCTCTCCAGTTTTGGTTGGTTCATGACAATGATGGTGGGTTCTAGTGGATGTATCAAACATCACTGGTGTTTTGTTGTCTTTGTATTGAGGCAACAAGAACTTAAGGGTGTTATTACCATGGTGACTCCTTCTGTGCTTCTATTTCCGATGTCTTCTGTGGCTCGATGACATTAACTATGACAACAGTGATGATTTTTTTGTGTCTCACTGGTAATGATGAAGAATTATCTATGTTGAAGATTATTTTTGGTGGTGTCTCTCGATGGTGGTGATGGTGACGATGGTTTCTGGTGATGACGGTGACCGAGGTGAGATGATGGTCAATGTATTCGGTGTCAGATGTGCATCTCAAGATGATGATGACCGAGGCATGACAATGGTATGATGGAATTTTTATTTTCAAAATTTAAAATGGTTTTTTCATTTAATGGAATTTTGGAGTCATGGAAAATATTTATGGAGGTGGATGGTTCTCTCATGATGGGCTTCGGAGGACACGTGATGCTACTTCCTTGTGGATTTTGAATTTAGCTTGATGCAATGATTTTTTGGATTTTGAAGTGGAGGGTGTGGTGGTTTTAAATATCTTGAATATTTTATCTAGTTGTAACTTTTTTAGGGTTCAAACTTAGCCTTTAAAAGTGTTATTAGAAAATAAAAAAATATGTATTTTGAGGAGTTGATAAACTATACGTACGCATGAGCGATACTTTCACTTCTTCTTTGATGATAAAGAGGATTTATAATGGTGTTTTAATAATCATAATAAAATTTAATCATGTTCAAGATACTGAATTTATTATTTTATTATACATACCATAGATTTATAGGAGGTAAAGAAGAGTTTAAAAGAAAGTGACTGGGTAAGGTGATTACCTCTTCTTTGAAACACCTCATTTAGATCTCTTCTAAAGGGATTTACGGTTAGTATTTTTCAAAGAAAAGAACAAATATAATTTATCGATGGAAGTTCTTAAGATAATTATAATAGTTTTTTAGATTTATATGAAAAAAGTGGTTTGAATAAGTGAGGGTTGATTTACACTTTTATAATTGAGGCGATGAGTACTTTTTTGGAAATTTTACAAAATATTCAATTATAATAAATTCATTATCAATCCAAATACCACTGAATTGCCATTTATTTTAAGATAAGGTATAATGGGGTAATAATACAATAAAATAATATAATTTGGACAAGTATTGGTTTAATTTTACACCTTATCATTTTAATTAATCCTTAGTTAACAAATTCTAATTTTAACTATAATAACACATTTTTCAATATTAAAGTGTAATAATTATTATTGATAAAGTGAAAATTGGAAAATAAATGGTAAATTTATTATAATTTTGACCATATCATAATATAATGGTATTATTTAATTATTTTTATGATTTATCAATAGTTTAATAAAATATTATTTTGATAAAATATCATTATTGTCAATTTTAACACTATTTATTTAATATAACTTTATATACATCAATATGAAGGTTTAATTAAAATATAATGATTTAAACCATACCTAATATGTCATATAGATCTAAAAAATTCATGGGACCCATTAAAGAATTCAAATTATATCACTTTTAGTATTCTTAAAAACATTTATTATATTTATTTATTAAATAGAGACATAATGCATCGGTGTTGCATAAGAAAATAAAGTAATTATATAAATACTAAAAATTAAAAATAAATTTACATCATGAAGATAATATTTTAATCACAAAATAAAAACTTATACACCTGCATAACTTACCTTTTTTCTTATGTGGGAACTTAAAGTATATTAAAAACAAAAAGTGTGACATTTTATAAGGTTTTTTGATTTTAATAATTTATAAGTTATTTTCATGGAAAAATATACATTAAAAAACTCAATTATGAGAAAAATGTTTTAAGGATAAAATTTATTTTATCCAATAATAATTTGGGTGAATAATTATGGCTCGATCACTTATTTTTAATATCGATTGACCTGATTGTACCTTTATCGAGATTATAAATTTTACCATGGTTACTATTCATATTGAACAAACAAGGACTATTTACCAAATTTGAAACTAATAATTATAATTATGTAATTAATTTTATATAATTGAATACCCATAAATTTTATAAATTAATTTTAAATTTATTGCACAAAAATTTGATAAAAAAACTGTTTTTTAGAAAAAATATATTTTTATTCATAAAACTGAATTTATTCTTATCCTATGCCTAGAAAAATATTAGTTGATTATTTAAAATTCTTTATTAAGTAAATAATATTTAAATATAATTAAAATAATTCACCAATAGGAAGTAATTTAATTTATTTAGATAAAAATATATTACATGCATAAGAACTATTTTTTAGAAAAATATTTTCTTTTCATTCAAATGTTTTTTATTTTCATTTATAATAAATTGATTAAAAACGAATATATAAACATAAATTTTTTATAATTTAGTTATTCATATTTATACCCTCAAATACAATGGCTAAGTGATAAATATCATTTTAAATAATAATATTATAATAGTATGTTTCAATTCATTTAAACTTGGTGCTGCGTGTAACACAAACTTTTAAATAATTAAAACCATTTAAAGATAAATATTTTATAAATATATTAGGGTGTTACATGATTTTTGTGTATTAAATACAATATTGTTATAACATACATTCATTTAAATATGAGAAATGAGTAAGAATAGAATGGTTATAGAGTAAACTCAAAAAGATATGAGAAAGGATGATTACTATGTCATCCAAGATGAGATTAATATTTCTCATTGATATATTGGATTGATTAAATTTTTTAATAATTTTTACCAATAAATTTATCTTATTTTACGTCTAGACACAATGAGACATTATTTTATTCTGGGAATAAATGCTATTATGGTACTTTAATACTAAACTAATAGTTCAGTAAATCTTGGATCACATATATCTATTCCATTTAATGATAAATATAAAATGTTAGAATATTATGTGATCATGTAAAGATAATTATTTTTCAAATAAAACTAAATTTACTATACCTATTTATACCCATAAAAGTGTTTTAGTCTTAATTATGCTAAGATATTGGCTATACAAACAAACTACTTATCATGTTTTAGATGAGAAACATTTATAAATAAAGGTACACCACCAATATTTTTAGAGTTGTCTCATTATGGGCACATGATCCATTCTAAAATAAAGGTAACTTCATGAGATAATTTTAATAAATCTTTGAAATGCCCAGTGAAGTAAATGGGTGAACTTGTTAAAGATTGAGGGATCTATGAGTCAGATTATTAGAGAATATATTATCTAAGTAACCATTGATCATATATATTGAATAAAGGTTTTCTATAAATCACATTATTTATATACATAAATTTATTTATGGTAGTAAAAGTAAGATCAACGATGAGTCATATATATATTAAAAATCGTCCATTATTCCTTTAAAGAAATATTTTTGTAAATAAAATTGAAACAACTAACCATATTCAAACTATATTGTCTAGTGGATATCATAAGAAATATGATATCATAAGAATAAATTATAACACTAACACTAGTGTTTTTTTTGAAAATTATTTGTTAAAATTTTTCCTTAGCTACAAAAAGACATCAAAACACTAAAGTGAATTTGAGTTAATGATCTTATATCCATTAAGTATATTAATTTCTACTCAAGATCAATCATTTCTCTATAAATGAATCCTATCCATTTAAATATAGTGTGATAAAACTTAACTTCTATGGGTTAAGGCTCTGGATGCACATGAGTTGGCATAGGGGTACTAGAATCTAATGAGCTTAGTGGGAGGAGTAGTTCCAAAGACACATACTGTGTTGGAATTCATAACCAAAGAGAAAATTTATGTTCACCATTGTGGGTGATACATATTTTATTCTTAAAAAATAAATATTCCTAAAAATAATTAGTAAATGGTAATACGATACGATTGAAAAGTATGTATAAAATCAAGTGATGGTTCCATGTATCAAAATTTTGGGATATCATATTTTTAACGTTTCTGAGGCTTGATGCTACTGGTGAGTATTCTAGAGAAATAGGATATGGATAGTTCATGATTCTACCAATGTATAATGATAGATTATTTATATTTTAGTATATGAAAAAACTTATTCACCTCTCATTAGGACTAAAATACATTTTTAATTTAACTTTTAAAAGAATATTTTTATGTTCATCATATTGGAATATTGATAGTCAAGGCCATATCATTTAGAGGAAACCTTATGGAAGATGTCTATATGATGTGACCAAAAGAAGAACCTATGATATATGTCTACTAGTAACAACTAAAAGGGATGGTGACTTCAATAAATTCCAATAAGATATGCAGATTCAATACATTCATTTATATCTAAATCATGCATAATGACCATATAATTTATTTTTTGGAATCGAATGAGTGACATGTTTCATGAAATAGTTAGTGGTAGTGCTATTAGTTTTAAATATTGACATGTTAATAACATATAGAAGACAAATGTTATGTCTTACCATATTATTAAGACTAAGGAGTGAATTGTTTCCAAGTTTGACTTAAAGTAACAACCATATCCTTGGGAAAAAGATCTATATAATTGATCTATGAGTTTTCTAAATCTAGTCATAGTACATATATTAAAATATTATTGAAAAATAAAAGTTGAAACAATTTTAAGACCAATTTTTTATTGTCATATAATTCTTCAAGTAGAACATGCTTTGGTATAGGAATAAATTACAGAGATTAAAATAATTTCACAAGATTAAGTGTTAAGAATTCATCTCATGTTCCATGATATGTACTGAAATTGGATATTACTAATGAATACATCATAATTGGTAAATATAAAATAAGTCCAACATAATTACATAGACTTGAAGTTAAAACTATCTGAAAATACTTATAAAAGTTGAATAGGATGAGTTCCTAGTGTCTTGAGAAGTGGGAATACTAATGATCAAGGGAATTGAACACTTACATTAATTTAGTTCAATTTTATCTAGTATAATTGATAAGGATGTAGTAATATATAATAAAAAATTATTACAACTAGTGGTTTCTATATCTGAAATATTTGAGTATGTTGTAGACTCTGATGCAGCTTATGAAGTGGCTCAACAATGTCCAATTCGGATTTTGGGTTACACCAAAAGAAATATATTTATCATTTTTTGATAATATTTAACGATGGATTTAGTTAGGATGTTAGGATTATGAAAAAATAATAAGATGTGGATACTCAATTATTTTATTACTTGAGGGATTTTATCAATATAATAATGTTCCAGTAAAAAAATCCTCTACATAGACCTATAGCTTAACCACCCTAGCCACATAAAATAGGCCTTGAAAATATATCCATACTTAGTAGAATCATGTTTTACATGATAGGAATAACTATTAATTAGTAGTTAGTTATAGTGCAAGTTAAATTTTGTTGGAGTTAGTGACCGAGAACCAACTACTTTGTACTCTAGATTATATGAATATTCAAAGAAGTGATTATTAATATAAACATCTTATCACATATTGATTATTATTTTTCATAACATTGATGTGATAATATCCTACAGTATATATCACTTTGATAAGTTTACAATAGTTTCCCATTATGATGATAAACTTTATATGGTATGATGATATGACTTAAATATAGTTATGTATACAGATAATGTACTATGATAGGGGAAATAGTACATAGACTGTTAGGTGAAAGTACTTGTAATTGGATGAGGATTCATCTAATGATGTTAGGACTTGGTAATCCCCAAGATGGGAGATTATGAGAATATAAATGCTAATAGGAATTCTGAATGTTCTGGTGTCATAATATATTTCTATCTACGACTATTTGTTATAGTCCTTAGACTTTAATATTATCATTAATGCATATCATGACTCACACATGTAGATTTACTAACAAAAATATCAATCCATATGTTGGAGAGAAGTAGGGTACGTTGGGTGTATCATGAATGACATGTTATTAATATATAAGTTGAGAAATGATTTCCCATTACTTATTTATAGAAGTTGATATCTCATCCATTTAATTGAAATATAATTTTTTCAAAAATTCCATGTTCAAGGTGTTATAATGTTTATTTCAGATAGTCAAAGAAAGGTTTATGAAGCATGTAGGTTAATAAAACAGATGTGCAACCTTCTAGATGAGATATTGAAGTAAAGAGATTATATTACATCGTGAGTGTTCGTATATAGTTGTCTATGTTGTAACATTAAGTTATTTCACTTGGGAACATTGACTCATTTCTAGTTGGTAATATTTTACTTCAGGTATGCCTAACTAATGCCAACAATAAAAAATCCTAGAGGGTCACACACTAAGTGTTTCCATTCATCTCAATTAAATTATATTTGAAGTAAATTGTTAGAATAAATATTATTCGGAAGACCAAGGAATGATTTTATAAAAAATTTATTGATCAAAAATATTCTCAAGGTAATAAATAATTATTTATTATTTAATAAATAATTTATTTAGTTATATGAATATATAATAAATATTTATTTAATGGATTGTGGATAAAATATTTCTTTTATTAAATAATTATTAAATAATTATTTTCTTGTTTGTGAATAAAATATTTATCTAATTGAATAAAAATATTTATTCATATATTCAATAAATGTGTGAGGAGTTCAAGAAGACCAGTATCACATATGGTGATGAATATTAATTAACAAGCTGGTAAAATAATGGTTATCATTGTTTGATTTAGTGCATTCCATAAAATAATAATAATAATAATAATAATAATAATAATAATAATAATAATAATACATGGATTGGGGTTTGTTAAGGATTATAATATTATTTAAGGTCTGGCACACAATGAAATAATATTTTAATCTAAACCATATCTCTATAAATAGATGGTTATGTATATTTTGTAGGTTTAACAGAGAATTGAGAATCGTTGCACACAACTGAATCCTCTCAAAATTCTTCCTCTCATATTCTCAATAAAAAGAAGAAATACTTCAATATTGAAGGATCTTGAATTAATCAATACAAACAACTCAAGAAGAATTTTTTTACATTATAACAGCCTAAAATCAATCAGTTTTTCTCAAAGATCAAAGGAGCATGAATGGATCACCACTATAGGGATTATAAACTTGAATCCTTACTACGGAATGAAGGTAATTCAGAAAGAGTTTTTTGGTGTATCAATATATACATTGAATAAAGTTCCTAATATTATATAATATTTTTCTTCCAATGATAAGTAAATTAATTATAAATTTAACATGAAAAGATCCATTATTGTGTTTTAGGAAAATATATGTTAAAATAAATTTTAATATGTCACCCACCAAATGCACTTTTGAAGTTCCCAAAACGTACACTCTCTTAGATAATCAAATTAATTCACTTTATTATTAACATAACCAATTATATTTTTTGATTATAACCTCTCAAATGGATTTATATAGGTATCAAAGTATAAAATATCATAATTATAGAACTTATTTGACAACCAAGAGTCAAATGATCCATTACCAATGTTCAGTTAAATAATACCAAATTCACATATCTTACAATCTCTGTGGTGTACATTAAGAAGGTAAATCTGAATTAAAGTTCACCAAATTATATACTATGAGTGATCAATTTATTCTCTATAAAAGTGATCCTACTCATACCAATATTAACATATCATCACAACCCAATATGATGATAATTTATCAGACTGGTAATACACATATTCCAAGGTCCTATTATCATTTCATATTCTATGATTAGCATAAATAACATAATTGAATGATAAAGTATTTAAATTAATATAAATTAAAAGATACAACATATACCTAAGCCAAAAAAATTACTAACTTTATGGAATAAACACTAAATATTTCGAGAGAAGTCAAACCCTTATAGATTTACCAGTGAGTTGAAATTAAAAGGGGAGAAATGATAATGAATACCTACTATATACCATTCTTAAAATGTGGTTACACCAAACCACAAACACTATGATAACTTCAAATAAGGATTGTTTACATGTTGAATGTAAAAAATTATTACTTTTTCTTCCATGGTTGATGAATTAGGTATAGGTTAGTGTACATTAGTTTTTTAGTGATTTTTTAAAGATTTTACCTAACCTTTTGCCTATATAAATAGGTTATGGGATCTATATAGAGAAACTATATTTGATATAGATAGTTCCCCACTTCTAAGAGAGAGCCTAAATATTTTCATGTTTAAGATAAAGGGTGGTATAGAGAGAGTCAAATTTTTAAAGCATATCCATTTTGAAATAAAACTTATTTTTCTTCTCATTAAATTTTTAAGTGATATAAGAATCAAAATTACATGTATAAATAGAAACATAATCATTGTTGTGTAATTTAATTATTAAATTTAAAATCAACCTTTTTCAAACATTATATTTGTTATTGGAATAAAATATTACACAATGAGATCTGTATTTTATGTGTCAGAAAATAACCACATTAGATAGAATAGATATACATTTATTTATGCTTATACATACTAATATCAAATAATAATTCTATATTTTGTTTCTAATTTATTTTGGTTATTAATTATAGTTTAATAAAAAATATTGTTTTCACATTTTGTATATGTCGCCATCTATATTTTCCATGTTATCATTAATACCACACGACATGTAACCTTGAAAATATTGTTGTGAGACTCAAAATCGATAGTTATAAGATTTTACATGTATTTAAATATCACTCATTATGTGATATTGGGTAACAAAAAAAGTATCATGAGACCAAAAACATCAGTGTGTACGGGCTGTACATGCTAGGAGACAATATAGACTTTCAAGTGGAGGATTCCATTGAAATTCTATGTATAACTAGTAAGGTCCTACACACAATGTAACCTGCATTAAATTCCATATATATAAAAATTTAGATGGATTTCATGGTGAAAGTACATGTCCATCCCTACCTGAGTGACCTATATGTTGTGTAACTTACTTGAGACACTATACAATGAGAAATTTATAGTATTCTTCATGATTTCTTTCCTCATTACCTGTCATGGAAGAATGATTAGTCTATTATGAGTATTTTTTCATGTAGATAATAATAAAATTATCCTCTTAGTCAATGGGGTCTATGAAAATATTAGTTTGGGTAGTTTTAGGATCTTATATCTTTTGAGGTGATGTCAAAGTATAATTGATATGTTTATAACATGCTTGATGTTTATGTATAGCCCATGTGATTGGGTGTGGTTCTCCATGCATGGAGTTTAGGTAATCACCTAGATAAATACTCATGATAGGGAACGGTTCCCCATATAGAATATAGTGTTATAAACCCCCCACGTGTCTGGTTGGGGTCCTCCATATATAGAATTTGCACCCCTCATGTGTTAAGGCACATTCCTCTATAGGGGTCTAGTAATCCCTTGATCGATATTCACACTCCTTGTTAAAGGTGAAGTCCATAAATATTGATAAAAATAGGTGGAATTTAAGTTCTAATATTTGTTTTCATTGGGTATACAAATAACTAGGTTAATTAGGTCCCTTTAGAAGATGAATCATGTAGAGATAAGTAGTGTGGAATGGCGATTCAATTAAATTTGGTTACCCATTTCCATTTAATCATATATGGATAATTTATATTGATATGATTTAATATTTTAATTTTATATTATGTTTTTTTGGAATCAAACTAGGTATATTTATACTCACCCCCACATGGGTTATATTTCCTCACATGTTGTGTCGGTGTAGATAGAACACAGTTTGGAGTTGGACCTTGATGTAATAGAGTTTATGCATAGGAGAGTTAAGTGATGGTCATTCCTGGAGGTACTTGTTTTAGTGCTAATGTGACATGGAGTTTGAATTTTCCATTATTTGAGGTTGGTCTTTGTCTCAGGATGATGTGAGTTTTTCATTTATCCTTATTTATGAATTTGGTTTTAATTACATTAATGGGATATTTATCATGACCACATGCATGATGTATCACAATTGATTTATTTATACATGAGTTTTCATTGATAATTTTATTATTTCATGGAGATATTTTGATGTTAAAAGTTTATTTTCTAAGGTATCCCATACATGAGATATAACTTATTGGTGCTTGTCTCCATCCCCTAGCCCATTGAAGGTGGGATTGGGGTAGTACACTCACCTTATTTCTTGACTAGTCCAGGTCACGATGGGTTGATTCATGTCAAAATGGTATCAAAGTGGTTAAACTATTTGGGAAATAATTTAAATCATTATTGTTCTACGGATTGTCTTGGGATACTTAGGGAAATGATGTTAAGGGGTATTGAGTTCAATTAACAGACCAAGGAACCCAAGAAGTTGTGAAGGCATGTATCCTTTCATCATGACCTTAATGACTTGTTATTAACTTAAAATTATAAGGCTATAATTATGGGATTTATTAGGGTAATAAATTCAACATGTATAAAGTTAATTGTGAACTTATTCATGATTTATTTGAGTTATATCTTCTATATATGCATCAATAACCATGTGTTAATCTCCTTAAATATAGTATTTCACCTTATAGATAGTAATATCAATTTCAGAAGCATGAACTTATTATATCCATGAAAATGATTCAACCTACAGACACTTACCTATTTAGCAATGAGGTTTCCATTTAGGGAACCTATATAGAGGAATTCGTAGGATATTATTCCTCATAAATATCCTAGATATTGTAAGTATTATCACATACTTCAATGAGAGATTTGAATTTGGACTATAACCCTATTAATTTTTACTCATGATTGGGTATTATAGAAATCCCAAGTGATTAAGGATTTTCTCTTAAAGACATTGATAAAAAATAGGGATGATTCCATTCTTTCTGAGGTAGATTTTTTAGTAGAAGCCAGCCAACACCAGTCATTAATATCTCATCATTAGAGGCATTTTCATTCTTGATATTTATATAGAGTATCAATATAAGAGGGATATCATAGGGGGTCTAATCAGTAGGGAGACATGATTTAATATACCTAAGAAGATTATGGACACATGGATAGTGATTTCATGACTAGGTGAGTAGAGGATGGTGGTCAGGGTGAAATAATGGTTGGACCTCCCCGATAAAGGCAACACATAGACCAGGGAACTCTCTGTGGTGGTTAGTGTAGCCCTCCTAGTGTTCCCATGATAGAGGATAATACATGAATTGTATTTTTTTGATCCACTCCTCCCACCACCACCTTTAGGTGGACCATGAATGAATCATGGATAAGTTTAGATGTATATGATAAAGGGATTTGTGTTGGATGTGTTTAACATGGTTTGAGGTATTATTTGAGTCTTACCTATTGTACCACTCATAATCATCAATATAGATGTGAGTAATTAATTTATTTACACAAAATTTGTTCATGATCTAGTGATCCCCATTGCTCTCTTCGACTAATGACTTCAGTTTGAGACTCCTATTAGAGGTGAACATATTTTATCTCATATTTTTCATTGGTGTAATATTAATTTTAGAAGAGAGATATTCTCTTGGGACCTCATAATAATAGATATGAAATATTATGATATCATACTTAGTATGAAATATTAATCTATAGTCCATACCTAGGGATATTTCAATTGGTTTAGGGTAATATGACCTCATGTATATGGTTCAAGGTTTTAGTTTACTAGTGAATGCGATCCCTATATAGCATGAGTAGGAAAAAATATCAAGAAATTAAAATTGATTTATCATGTTTTATTGAGTATGGCATAATTATTCACTAATTATATGGTGGAGTAGATACCCACAATAGTGGGAGAGTATATGGATGTTTTCTTAGAGTAATTTATAGGGTTTCCCCCATGTCATGAGGTTGATTTCGATATCACATTACACTATATGACCACAACTACATGATAAGAAACTTATCAAATGTTCCTGAAAGAGCTCAGGGACATAAAGGTGTAATTAGAGGCCATTTTAGAGAAAATATTTATTAAACCTAGTGCATCTCCCTAGGAAGCTACTTTTTTGTTTGCTATGAATTTAGATGAGATATTGAGGATTTATATTGATCACCATCTTCTGAATCAGGAAAAGAGAAATAATAAATACCATATTCTAAGGATAAATGATCTCTTATATGATTTGAAATAAGAAATATTGTTCTAAAAGATTGATCCTAGGTCCACATATCACCAGCTTTAGTTATTCGAGGAGGATATTCCAATGACATTGTTTAGGTTTCTGTTTAGTAACTATAAGATTTTAGTGACACTATTTAGTGTAACAAATGCCCTAACTATGTTTATGGGAATCATAAACCAGATATTTCAACCATATTGAAAAAAATTCATAGTGGTTGTAATTTATGAAATATATATTTATTCTTAGTGAGAGGAGGAGCATGCCAGGAATTTGGGGATTATCCTATACTTACTTCAAAATAATTATCTATATGGAATGTTATTGAAGTATAAATTATGGATTTATTAAGTTCATTTACTAGGGAAGATTATTTTAGAGGGTTCTGTTATACCTGATCCAATGAACGTTGAGGTAGTGATGGATTAAGATCCACACAAGATGACGTTTTAGGTGTAAAATTTCCTTAGACTAACAGGATACTACTAGAGTTCATGAAAAACTTCTCCCATATTAAAGTAGATATTAGGAAATTTACCTAAAAGGGAAAAATATTCATTTATTCATATAAATTATAGAAATATTTGAGGAGTTAAAGAATATGTTGAATAGTTTTATAATGTTTCAGTTTCTAGAGAAATGAGTAGAGTATAATGTGTACTATGATGCTTCAAGATTCATGATAAGTTGTGTACTGATGGATAGGTGATATATGATTTCTTATAGGTTATGAAAATTGAGACTACATGAGAATAATTACACAACCCATGAACTAGAGATTACAACTATTTTTTTCACCTTGATGATGTCTACATGATTAGTTATTTTTGATCTACTCATATCACAAGATCCTCAAGTATAAATTTTCATAGAGTGACCTTTATTTGGGGAGGTGGTGATGATTGGAGTACCAATAAGACTATAATTTCAACATATTGATTCATTTTGGAAGAATTATGTATAATAAGGAAAGGTTTTTTTACCTTTATTTGATGATTTTATCCCCCACACTTATTCACCATGTAAAAGAGGCCAATCTTGAAGACATATATTGGGAGTCTCTATGAGATCATATTCTCACTAAAGATGTACCTTCCTGATTTTTTGAGGCTGGGGAGCATGTAATACTCATATTTGGTTGGAAAAAGGTTTCAATATTTATGTGTGAGGAGGTTTTAAGGGAGTTCCATACCTCCCCTTTGGAATTACATTCTAATGTGATAAAGATATTCCGTGATCTTAAGAATTAGTTATTTTGGATATATATGAAGTATGGTATTGTTGATTTTATATCATGATACCACACATATTATAAGGTGAAATCCTAACATTAGGTTCCTAAAGGTTTGAGACTATCCATTTATGTTTACATGTTGAAGTAGAATAATATATAAATGGATTTCATGACTACAATTCAATTAAGTGATAAGGGTTATGGCATTGGTTGGGTAATTATTGATCGAATGACCAAGCTATCTCACTTCCTTCCCATTTGGGATCCAAGTTCCAAGAAAATATTCGGTAATCTATATATAGATGAGATTTTTCAATTTCATGGAGTACCCTAAATGATTTCATCTAAACATGATTCCCATTTAATGTCTTAGTTTTTGAGGAGTTTTATGTTGGATTTTAAGATCTGATTATGTTTGAATATGAATTTTTATCCCGAGACAGATGGTTTTACCAAGTGTGATGTCTATGTTTTTGAGGATATGTTGTGAACTTTCATGCTATATTTTGGTTGGAGTTTGGCCTATCATCAAACCTTAGTAGAGTTTTCATGAAAAAATAGCTAACACTCTACTATTAGAATGGAAAATTTCAAGGAATTTATAAGATACATTACAAGTCACCCCTTTACTAAATGAATATTGGTGAATCATCTCTAATGTGCCCCGAACACGTGTTATTGATGACATAAAAGGTGTAGGTGATCCAAGAGCACCTGAGGATAACCTATATCCACTATATGTCCTATATAGATAAAATATATGGAGGATGGAGATCATACATCCTTGAAGGTATCACCTAATCATTGTTTAAAGTGGCTTGGGTAGGGTAATAAGTTATCCCTAGAGTTCATTGGCCCATTTCAGATTCCAAGAAGAGTGTGAGAGGTTTCCAATCAAATAATTCTACCCTAGACCAGTTACACAACATTTTAAATTTTTTACAACTGAAGAGGTATATATATGTTCTATTTCACATTATAAATTTGGGATAAATGGATATCTAGGATGAAAATACATTCATAGAGCTCTCAGTGAATGTCTAGGGTAAACAAGATATGATCCTTTGTGGTTGAGTGATTCCCTTGGTTTGTATACTGTGGTACCATTATAATATCCAAGAGAGCTTGTGGGAGCATGAGAACTTGATGAAATCTAAACACCCTCACATTTTTTCATGATTTGTTCTTTTTATGGTGAAAAATTTGAAGGCGGGGAGGATTCAGTGACATAGATTTTTCTATAAATGCTTTTGACAATTTTAAATATTACTTACAGAGGTTGTTATGAAGTTGGATTGTTTAATTTAATAATTTTTGGTTTTAAAAAATATATAATATATAAATATATTAATTTTATCCACACACATGGGAACAATTAAAAACTTGTAAATAGATCATTATATCAAAATTATGACATTGTGGTTGTGTCTTAAATGAGTGGTTTTTTAGAAGTGTTATATTTTCATGGAAATACCCTAGACTTTGGGACTGAAAATAATGATTTTTATTTAAATAATTGGTATATTAAAATAAAAATATATTAATATTTTCATTGGAATGTTGTAAGGGAATCTACATGCCACGATGGAGATGAAATGACTATGAGGAATCTACAATAAGATATTTTAGGAATGTCATGGACATTATGATAGAGTTTTATTATTGTTTTAAGAGGGGTTTTAATATAGGATAATTAATGGTGAATTATGTGGATTGATAATCTATCTAAAAATTTGTTATTCCTCCTCCTTAATTATGATAGACCATGAAAACAATCGAATAATAATTACATGAATTTAATAAAATATTTAATTAAAATATATTCCCATGATCTTTTAGGTTTAGAGTTTTATATAATTAGGACCAGTCATTAAATAACAAATCCCATGTCTTTTTCAACTAATGAACATTTTTCCCACTATATAAGTAATTTTTTTTATGTACAACTAGTCTTTAACATCTCTAAATAATTCTCCACATAAGATAATCTTATAGATACAAAATAATTATTACCTTTCTTTATAACCTAGAGAAATGGAAACATAGAAAAAATATGAGATCAAACACTTATTAAGGGTAAACATAAGCTATAAAAATCAAATATCATAAGTGAGCATAAGATGCGCATATGAGTATAATAATGATACAAGGAAATATTATAACAAAACCATACCAAAAAAGTCATAAAACATAAATCATGAGTCATAAAGTAAGTCTTGGTATAACATAATACATGAATCGAAAGATTATGGAACAATAATTCAATAAACCTGATCCATGAGAGCGTAACATGAGAATACCTTATAAATATGGTAAAAAAATTATCATAATGAAATATCACCTTCACTAATAACATACTTGCACCCATGTTTATGATCAATGAAATTGATCATGTGTATATATGTTGCATGAGATATAAATTTTTAACCAATGAATTGGAAGGAGATATAGGACCCCACCACGCATTCATATGTACTTATGCGTGCCACTTGAAATTAATCATTCATCATATCATACAAATCCCATGGGAAGAAAATGAGTTTCATTCATCAAATCATAATTAAACCATAAAAAGAAAATAGATTCCATATTCTTTTCAAATGTAATTACATAAGGAAAAAATTCATAATTCCATCAATACTCGTAACATGATATATCCATGGAAAATAAATAGGCATCTAATGATATTTTTCAACTTTCTAGGTAAATACCATTCAATCAATATAAAAGAGAATATGGTATTGAAAACATATAGATAAAGGGTATATAGTTAAGTGGATATTATAACAAATAAATTTATTTATTTAATATAAGGGAAAGCCCTTCAATCAATTAAAGTAAATATAGAGTGTTTATAGTGGAAATAAATTGGAAGAAAAATCAGAAAAATTCAATGACTAGGAAAAAAAGATAGCATCATATTTCTATGAGTTTAAGGATAAAAATAATATAATATAATTTAAAGGATAATTGATTAAAGGAAATTTAAAATTTAAAAAATATTTTTGAGATAAAGAGGAAAGTGTATGCGAAATCATAGAGTTTTTAGAAAACATTTTAAAAATTTTCATAGAATAATATGTTACTGGTCACTTTAAAAAGACATTTTTTTGAAAAGGAGATGTGATAACTTTTTAAATATTTACATTTAAAAATAATACTCAATAATTTAGACTTAAAAATATACATAAAGGGTTATCCCTATGAAATGTGTAGTGGAAGATAAATCAAATGATCTTGGAAGAAAAACTATTTTAATATTTTAAAACATCCCTGTAGAAAGTCACAACCTAAAAAGGGATAAAAAATCACCTTTGAAAATAAGAAAAGGGAAATGTTAAGATAACATGTGATAACACATAATTTGGTTTTCACGTACAATTTATAACTTTTGGAGGAAGACAATTATTATCAAGGAGGGGAAACTTTCATTAATGAGGATGCGAATTATTCTCAATAATGATGTAATTTTTGAGAATTTTTATATCAATGTAAAATATTTGAATTAAAAGGACATTTTACACTAGATAGGAAGATAAATTACAATAAAATAAAATCTTAGGGTGGAAGAAACTAATATTGTATAAAATAAGTTTAATAATAATAATTTTAACTTAATGAAAGGAGTTGAGTCAACAGAAACACTTAACACTTTAGAAAATTTGAATTGAAATCTATTTGAATAAAGAACACAATATGGATCTAGAAACCCCATGAATTAAACGAATATCGTAAAATAAAATAATCAGTAAATAATCACACCATATTAAATATATCATAGTGAATAATAATAAATATGTCTCAAGAAATTAGATTTGGAATAAAGAACCCCTTATATCACCATTACCTTTCATATTGAAAACCCTTGAAGGGTAGAACATGTGATGGATTTATAAATTAATTATATTTCATGAAAAATTATAATAAAATAAATTTATATAAAATATATAAAACATAAAAAATTAAATAAGCGGTGAATGTGAATCATATCTTAATTAAAAAAAATTAGATCTAAACCCATTACCTTAGATCCTGATTCGCTCTATGCATGTCCCTAACTTCTTGAATAATCAAATTAAGTTTATTAAAATTTTTATTAAGAACAATTTCCATCTATATTTTATTTTATAAGATCTCTATATTATCATATGTTAATTATTTATTAAATAGTTTTTCTTGTGGCATTTACTTAAGGTGGTTCAATTGATTTCTCTAAAACATCTTCAGTATATTATCTATGGTCAAAGTGTTGTAAAATAGCTTCATAATATAAAAAATTGTATAGGTGTGTTTATTTTATTAGAAATATTAATTTAATATTTATTGGATCATTTTAGTTCATTTTTTCATGTAAAATAAACTATAAAACATAATATTAATTTAGAGAAGATTATATTCCAAAATCATTGGGTGTTATAGTAGGAATACAAAAGACCTCTCCCCACCCTCTTTTTTTACATCAGAGGAAGAAAATTAGAGGAATTTTTATCTCTATATTTCTCTATCATTTGATTAAAAGATATGTGTTTCATGTTATTTTCATTATTAATTATGGTGGTGGAAATGAACATAGTCTGAGATAGAAATATTGAAGTTGTGGTGACCCAATAATGAGGTAGGACCTTTATTATTGCATTCACTTCTTTATTCACTCTCTAAATTTTTCTTCATTTAAAAAGAATTCACCAATGATGAACATGATTAAAAAATAATAATATTTGAAAATATTATTCTATTTTTCTCAACCCACTTTGTGAGGACACACTAAGTACATCCAAGAGACCCAGCTTCGAATCCAAGTGGAGGCATATTTCTGGGGTACTGTAGCAGTATTGTAGTAGGCACTATAGAAAGTAATGTAGTATGTACTATTTGGTACTATAGTAGCTGGAACTATTCACCTTCAGGCCATCAGTTTGGGCTTTGAGTCATTAAGGCCTTCGGGCCAGTTAGGGCTTTCAGGCCACCTTAAGGCCTTTGGGCCACCTCAATTAGATCATGCGGTGTAGATGCAACTTCATTGACCAAAGGAACTAGATCTAAATGCGGAATCATGATAAGAAATTTTAGCAGAACAAAGCTATACAAATATGGAAGAATGATAGGGTATGACTATCTCCATTGGGACCAGGCCTATGCACCTCTGCACAGGTATTGATAGCTAAATATGCAATAAGGAGGTGGAAATCTGACTACACAATCTAGACACTGGGGAGGGGAATTTCTAAGTATTCATGTTTGTGATGAATTCCTCTAAGGCCTTAGGGTCATGTAATCCACTTAATCCTATTGGACTTGTAAGGGTCCCCCTCACCCCTTGAAAGAGGAATTATCAAAATAAATAAAAAAATAAGGCCTTCAGTCAATTCGGGATGAGTTTGTTGTAACATCAAAATGGTAATAATTTAAAGAATATTTCATTGAATGATAAAATTATATTATTTTCTCATAATATAAAGAAATATTTTTTACATAAATAATATTTTCTTCTCCAATCATGAAATATTTAATATTTAAACATTTAATTTCCAAAAAGGGTTAAATGTGGTGATGGATTTTCCATTTTTATTAGGGTTTTTATTTGAGGATTTTCCATGGTTTATTTATCTAATGTATTTTTTTCATGGTATTGAATAATAGAAATATAATTGATCACTGATAAATTATTTATTCAATAAATCAAAATTTTATTCAAAATTCATTTCTTGATGGGAGATTTCCCACTATGATTAATGACTCTATACTCCTATCATATTCTTTTTCTTCGATGAAATAAAATGAAATCCCAATATTTGGTGGTCAGGTATTACTCTATATATTACCTTCTCAAATGTAATTATAATATTCTTATTTAATGATTTTTATTGAGGTCGCGTGATGCTATAATGAAGGAAAACTAGACAATAATTAGTCCAAGTGCATGATAGTCATAATGTGATTTATCTTGAGAATGGTTTGATGAATGGTTGGATATAAAAAAACCAGACACTAATGGTTGGTTAGAAACATTCCTAGTAATGGGAATTAGAGGGTTCAAGGGAATTATTTGATGTTTTCAGTGGAGGAATTAATGGTAACATAGGTGATGATACCATTCATTTCATGAAGATAAAGTTTTTATAGTTCTATAATTTTCATGAATATATGGCATGTAGTATTTTATCACACTCTATGTACATATCTATTCATATTTTACATGTTTTCATTAATTATATATGATTTGAAACCACGAAAATATTTCCATGTACCTTAGACTTAGAGACCCTAGTATTTTTCATGCATTCAAATATCACACAATGTGTGACTTCAGGTCACACACTATGTATCACGAGACCACATAATTTAGTATGTACAAGATTTAAATTATAGGAGACCATGTGGACTTACACACTGAGTATTCCGAAGAGACTTTTTGTATAATTAGCGAATCATTACACACCATATACCCTACTATAAACACCACATATATAAACTTTAAAAATTAGTCAACATAAATACAGGACTAACCCTTCCTGAGTGAACCAGACATTATGTATCCTACTAAACATTCCATGTACTTAGAAATTTAAAATATTTTTTGTGATTTCACACAAAAGTTTTAGTATTGGATGTATTATTAGTACATTTGGAGTATTTTACCTTGTAAATTATAGTGTAACAATCCTCTTAGTCATTAGATATTATTCACATAATATTTTTTTATTATTTGAGGATCATAACTCTGTTGAATGAATGACAAAGTGTGGGTGAAATTTTTGGAGTAGAAATAAAATTAAAGTACTTCCCATGTATTCTAGTGTGGCCCTCCATTAATGGTTTTCATGAAAACACCTGGATATATACTCACAATGAGTCACAATCATCCATATAGAATTTTTTTCTGCACTCCCCCAGGTTTTTGGGTACCATCCTATATTAGTTTAGTTAGCACTCCACTATGTGGTGGGGAATGATCCTCCAAAAGGGTCAGGTACTACCTTGATTAATATTCAAAATAATTGATGAGGTGAAACCCAAACTACTAATATAGGGATGTGGATTTTATGTATTGAGAGTTTTTTTCATGGGTCTATAAAGAAATGGGTTAATTAGGTCCTTTTAATAGATAAATCCTTAGAGTTGAGTTGTATGAAATGATGACCTACTTGACTATCGTTAAATATTTGCCTAAAATATCTATATTATTATTATTAATATGAATTATTATTTTAATTTACTCCTATGTTTTTTGGAATTAATATTAGGTTTACTTATACTAACCTCCACACCGGTTACATTCTCACAGATGTCATGTTGGTGTTGATAATGAATATTTCTAAGTTGGACCTGGAGGGTGACGAGCTGGTGTATAGGAAAAATTGGCAACATTCATTTTTGGAAGTTACTGTGTCAATTTTGAAAGGGAATAAAGTTAAACTATTCCATTTTTTAGGTTTTTCTTTTTATTAGGTTGAGGAGATTTATATTTTTCTTTGTTTATGATTTTGGTTTGTATTTCATTATTGGGATATTTAACATTATCACCTGCATGATGTACTATAGTTTAATTATTTATACATAAGTTTACATTGTTATATATAGTCTATCATATAGATATTTGTTTGTTATAGGTTTATAGGAAAAGGTCTCCCATATGATATATATGACTTCTTAGTGATTTTCACCAACCCATGGCCTATTAGAGGTGGTATTGGGGTAGAACACTTAACTAATTATTGTTCTAGTCAGGGTCATAGTGGATCATGTCATGTCAACTACATACTCTATTAATTATTTTAGAAAAGTGATAATAGTGGTGGAACACTAGAGGTGGAAATTTATGACTTTACTTGTGAACCCAACTTGTGAACTCGACTCTTACATGGATTTGGGTTGAATTTAAATGGTTTTGAGTTGTAATCAGGTTAACCAATTGACTCAAATAATATTCAAGTTGGGTTCAGCTTGACCCATCATAACTTGTGTAACCCATTTATTTTTTTCTAAAATAAAAATATATTTATATATATATTATATAAATATTGTATGTGAAATTACTAGAGTAGTTTGTCTAGGAATATCCTTGGATGTTGGAGGTACGGAGTTCGATCCTCATTGACCATAGGTTCCCATGTTTTTTTGGGTTTTATATGGGTTACATAGGTTGTTTTACATGGGTTATGTGGTTTATGTGGATTGTGTTACACAAGTTATATGAGTTATGTGTGTTGGGATTGATTAAATGGGTTAGACATGTTAGTTTTGGATCTTGGATAAATGGGTATGGGTTGGAGGGGTCAACCTATTTAATTAAATGGGTTGAGTATGAATATGGGTTAAACGGGTTCAAGTCAGGTTAAGGTTGATGCTAAATTAACTTGAGAACCTAAATTTACACTTCTTTAGAACACCAATATGGTTATTAAGAATTTTGGTTATGATAGTATCCCTGTGTCACATCCTAATTTATTATTTTTGAAATATTTTAATTTTAATGACAATTTATGTGTCAAATGGTGCAATTTTTAATTTTTAATAAATTTTTGGTGTTTCAAAGACAGTGGTAATAGTCCCAATTACCATGAAAGGAGACTTTTCATATCTTTAATTTGACCTGAATCTTCAAAATTCATGTCATGTTTCCCCAAGGCATGTTTTAATTAATCATTGGATCATTATTGTATTTTTGGTGTGTTTCGTATGTTTAAGTAATTGATTAATAGAGTTTTAAAAATTTATCTTATTTTCCTTTATAAATATATATGTTATTAAGTTCCATGTACAATTTTAGTTATAAATATAAATATTCAAATAATTAGGTTAATTTATATTAATATAGAATAAAATCATTAGTTTTATTATTTGATAATTAAATTCTTCAATTGATAAATGATCTTGTGTGTTTAAAGATATGTTTCTAGAATTTAGTATGAATTGTAATAATTAATATTATATTATTATTAAATAAATAATACATGTAAAATAGGGGGGAAACCCCTTATTCCTCTTTATTCCCCCACTATGGGAGAGAGGTCTCTTTCTTATTCCTCTATTCTTCACCAAGGTTTTCCTTCATCATTAAAATTGGGAATCAAAAGCATGAAAATATGCACTCTTCTCATTTTATTTCTCATCCTCCTCTCCTCTATCCATTATTTTTCTTATGGTTTATCTATACTTAGGGTTGGGGGTTCTTACAAGTCAAGGATAAATTCCCAAAAATCATAGGGTTTTTTCTCTCAAGAGTTAGAGTAGCCTTTTATATATCATTCACACTAAGTTGGAATTCTCTCTTATAAAATATGACTCATTGGTAAGTTCTCTCAATCATAGTGTCCCTATATATTGTTTGAATATTACACTATTAAATTTTTAATTAATTTTTAATGAATCCTTTTGTATCTAATTGAAATATTATATAGATAATACTTATTGGAATTTATTAAAGGGACTCTAAAGGTATATGTCTCTATTTGGATTCCTTTACTTTATTAACTATGAATTCTTGATGATTTTCAAAGTGTTTTTGATATAAATGTAAAGTGACAAGATGGTTGTGCTGTCTGAAATAGATTATCACCACATTTTTACATGGTTTATAAAATTTTATAAATTGTGTTTTCTTAGAAAATATTTTTTTGGTATGATAACATAATATATACACAAGGTGTTTAATAAAATTCCTCTATGAGTTTTTAAATAATTTTTAGGGAATTGTTTTACTGATATGTAACATTGTAATTTATAATTATTTATCAAATTTTTTATTTATAAGAATACATGAGATAAATTTTTGTTTGAACTATTAGACCCCCTTTATTTTAGTGATGCCTTGTGGGATACCTTGGGTTCTTAGATTGGATCCTATGATGAGTGTGATGGGACATGTAACTCCCTTAATAACTAATTATATAACATGATTAAAACTTAGACAATATTTCTCATGACACGATACTCCCACACTTAGTTCTCTGATTAGACATGATTATTCCCAAAGAACCTAATTCATGAGTATAATTTTGATTTTGAAATTAGAATATTTGGGTTTCCTGATTTTAGGTCATGAGGTTATATCCAATAATTATTAGTTTAAATTTCATTAAAGAACTATTTTCAATTTTCACATTCATACTTTTATTTTCATAATTTCTTAAGAATTGAATAATTGGTTTTATTTTAAAGAACTATTTTAAATATAATATTTTTATATGATTTGTTTTAAACAAGATATAAAACATAATTTTATATTTTTAGTTGAAACTATAATTTTATGGTTTATTTTATAAAGTTTACATATAGAGTACACAGTAGGATCTCACTTGTCTTTTTTAAGACAACACCTTACAGACAACCTTTGAGTGTATGTAGATCTTTTTTGTCTTCCTTGATATATTTTACAAGTGTGGGAAGTATCATTTATTTTTATAAGGATTAGACCATTCACTCTTGTATAGAGAAATGGTGGTGGTGGCATAAAAAAATGGTTATGCATCGCATGAAGTTAGTAATATCTTTAATTTTCATCATATTTGGTATTGTATCCCTTGTATGAGTTTTTCAACATTTGATTTCACATTTCGACATGTTATGTTTTTTATTACATGTTTATTCATTTAATCCCATGTTGTTTTTATAAATTTAGTCCTATTTATTCATTATAATATTTATGTGTAAAATAATTCCCAATATTGGTAGTTTATTCCCATAAAATAGTTTCCAAACTATGGCGATCAAGATCATGACTTGAGTCATGTTGTGGGCTAGCTCTAGCACAAGTAAGGGAAAGCTTGAAATGGTTCATGAAACCATGATACTTATTTTTATTATATAATTATGTGTTAATGTATCTTAGTTTAAGTAGGTTCTTATAGTAATAAAGAATTGAAATAATTAGGATAATATTGATTAAAATTATTCTAATGGATATCAATTTTGTGAAGAATATTTTAATGAATTAAATCATTCTTATTCAAAATTTAATGGAATCATATTTTTGGAAAAATCAACCTTTGATATTAATTTAACATATCTAATTTTTTATAAAAAGTAAATAGTTTTTGAGTTTTTATTTTTCTTTCATTTTGATTTTAATTTATAAATTTAAAATTTAGTAATTAATGAGTTGCTATAATTTTAGATTTTAGGTTGTTTGAGATTCCTCAGTGATAAAGATTTTACTTTAATAAATACTATGCTAATATAGTTTAGTTTTGAGGTTGTGAATTATAAATTTTAAACTCTTGACACCCATTGGAATTAACTACACCAATATCCATGTGAAAGTATTGGAATAATTTTTGGTGATAAACAAAAAACATCATTAAAATAAATACCATATTGATTATTTTGTTTATTAAATAAATATATTTTCCCCTTTTTTTCTATATTTTATTTTTTTAATTTTTATTTGTATGGTTTATTATTTTTGATATCCTAGTTTGTAGGTTCATGAGGATAATTCCTTTTAATTGATAAATGTGTAATAATTATACTAAAGCTACCAACTTCAACCATGAGATTGAGTGATTCTTCTTAATCTACTAATGATTTTATATTAACGAACTCAATCTACAAGGTATAAATGAGAATGGAATGGGATAAATTTTTTAGTATGTTTCAAGGATGAAAAGTAAGATGACTATAATAGATTATAAACTTCAATTGATCGATGTGTATTCCCCAATTATCATGAGAGAAAAAATTCAAGAAAATAAAATTTCACTTAAACTAAGTGCACTTTATATGATTCAAAATGTTTATAAGTTTTGTAGAATGAAATTAAGGATACATAGATTTCTCTCTCTATTTTTTAGAGAAATGTGACACCTTTAGGAACAATACTATCTATGATGATGTAATAAAAAAATGAGTTTCATTAAAGGATAAGGAAAAATATTGGTTGAGAGGATTACTATCTAAATAAATTTATATATAGGATGAAATAGGAATTAAATTTTTGGAGAAATATTTAATACCACAAGAAATGGTGAAACTCCATAACATTATCAAAAAATTTACTCAACTGGATAAAGAATGAACCATCAAGCTATTGAAGAATTTTATGGATATGGTTAGAACGTTTTATCATTACATGGTGAGACTTTGTATACAATTTTATATTTTGTACGTTGGATTAAAAACCAATTCAAGAGTGGTTATTTATGTTGATTCCATAGTTGGTTTGATAAATAATTAATTATACATTACTCAAATTATTTTTGAAATGTTGTTTGGAAATTTCTAAAAATTATAAGTATAATGAGGCCAACTTATATGAGGAATTTATTAGTGTAAGGAGAGTACCAAGTCATTAGTCCCAGTGAAAAATATATCTACGAAATTGGAAGATTTTCTATCTATCTAGTACACTGAAGCACCACCCGATCCATGACTACTTTCATTTAATATGAGTGTAGGACTGCACATATTCAAATATTTCTAAATTAGTTGCAATTATAAAAAAACAATAGAGGATAAATATTTATGGGGGGGGGGGAGTAAATAACCGAAACTTTTCTTCCAAAAATAATTTTAGATAATAATAGAGGTTCAAATTTTAAAGTAAGTATCAAAGCATTAATGAGGTAGGAAAAACTTCAACCATGGTCAAGGTTCACAAGGATTTATCTATGAAAAAAAATCAAATTTCCCAATTTCCCAACCATTTCAACCTCAAAGACCACAAATTAATCATTTAAAACATAAAAAAGTTAACAAATAACCTCATGAATCTCGAACCACTTTAAAATAATTGGTAACCCACTATAAAAAAATAAATAAATTACAATTTACTCTAGTTGCTCAAAAAATTCAAAGCCAAGATACACTCTTGAACAACCACCAACTCTCTTAGAAAAAATTATCATGACTTGGGTCAACTCAATTATTTATTATCTAAGATACCACATGGTACATTATCAAGAAATACTAGGGTTATGAGGGTCTATGACATTAATAGGTAGATGATAATTAGAGTATAATGAAACTACTCAATATAAGAAGGTTGATAAGGAAAAAAATAGAAAATCCAACTTTGGGCATTAAAAACCAAGAAAGGAAGTTGAAAGATAATAAAAAAGTATTGAAAATTATACTTAAAAGATATATGAAGTTTCACATTACTGTCCAAAAATTTTCCTCATCGGAGAGGATGAGCCAAGGTAGGGTATATTACCAATACAAAAAGTTCATGGAAATACATAAACAACTACACATCAACATTTTATTTACTGGGTTAATTTTAAAAAAATTAATGTAAAATAAATTATTTACATATATATTTTTAAATAAGAAAAACATGGTATTTATTATGAGTTATTTATATTAGTGAAGAGTTTTAAACTTTAGTTTAGAGGAAACTGCCACCAAAACTTCATGATCTATACAAATTCTCAAATCGATGTACTATTAGATTATACACATTCTAGAAATTCATTTTTTGACATATCAAAGAGTTTCAATATCATTACATTGAATGTTTTTAAGAAACTAGGACTAGATAACCCTAATCCTATAAGGGTATCTCTTTAACTTGTAGATTTTTCTCTCAAATACCTAAATACTTTAGTATGTATTAGTAAAGTTGGAAAAGTTTATATTCCTTATTTATTTTCTTATCCTTAATATATATGATAAATGAGTGATAAAAATCATTATTATTTTACTATTACTTTACATAGGTAAATAATTTATTTATTTAAACTATGGATGATTGATATTTTGTGTTTTAAAGGATAAAATAGGTGTTTCATTGACAAAGTTATTGAAACAAGAGTATAAATTTAAGTATTTTTATACAATTATCACTATAGAAGAAGATTGTAGAATACATTAGATGTATTTGGAATAATAAATAAAGATAACGGAGATCCTAGATGAGGAATTGGATAGAAATAAGAAGAACGGTAGTGGAGGATATGGTTAGGGTGAGGATAAAAATGTAGCATAACATTTATCTAAGGATTTTATTTCTATAATTGATTCCCTAAATTTTAAGACTACCCATTTTCGATCTTAAAAACTTCCCAAATAAATTGAGGTATTTATTCTTGGAATATGGATAATTCCACTAATGATTTCTAGTTAGTATCTTTTAAATTAATAATAATGAAGAATTATTGATGTTTACAAGAAACTTAAAAGGGTTATCACTTAGAAAATCATAGATATTGAATTTATTATTCATTCTCATAACACTCATTAGGTAATACTTGAGGAATGAATCAAATTGGGCAGACAACCAAATAGAAGGTCTATACCTCAAATGAAGGAATTTGAGAAGAAAAAGGTATTAAAACTTTTAGATTGTAAAATAATTTATCCTATATCTAATAGTGAATGGCTAATCCCTCTATATTTAATCCCAAATAAATAAGAAATTATTTTAGTGAATATGTATTATGCGATGATCTGTACCTAATTAGTAATGAAATGAAGAGTATGTATCGCCAACTAAAATCATAATGACGTGAAAAAAAAATTATCCATTCCTCTTAAAAATATTCATAAAATATTAGAATATCTAGTTAAGAATTAATACCATAAATTTCTTTATGTACATTCTGGTTAGATTTTTTTAGTGGTACATAAGGATGAAAGAAAAACAATATTCAAATGACCCTATAGAACTTTCACTTGCTGATATATGTTATCTAGTATATGTAATGAACTTTATATATTTTAAAAATGTATAGATCACATTTTTTGAAACATTGTGGGAGATTTTATTGAATTTTTTATGGATATTTTCTATAGATATGTCTAATCATTTGTGGAATGTCTAAAAATTAATTACATGGTCTTAGAATTATGAGAAAACACATGCTTTATTTTGAATAGAGAAAATTGATATTTTATGTTAAAAGATTATATCATTCTTGGATTGTAGATTTAAAAAGATGGAATAAAGGTTGATCTAAGAAAATCAAGGTGATTAAAAAATTTCAATAACCCACAATAATGATAGTGATACAAAGATTCTTGGAAATTTTAGTTTTTACTTAATATTTTAAATTATTCTCCAAAATTTCCCATCCTCCCACAAATCTTTTTGAAAAGGAGGTAAAATTTATGTTTGATAAAAATTTCAGGAAATATTTTGAGATACCAAATTAATGATTAATAAACACTTTAATAAGGGTTCCCTGAAATAGGAAAGAACCCTTTGAGTTGATGTGTGGCATGAGCAACTATGCTAGTAAATAAATGATTGAAAATGGAATTGATATAATTTTTGAAATAATATATTATGAAATTCAAAATTCAATGATGGTGAAATTAAATTCCACCATCATGAAGAAGGAATTACTTGAAGTGGTATATTCTCTATATAATTTTTGACCCTATAATTCACTTTACATGGTGGTAGTATACACCTATCCTAAAGTGGTAGAGTTTTTACTCAGTATAAAGATACCAAGCCATTTTTGATTTGGTGTATAGTTTTTCTCTAGGATTTTTGTATTGAATTCCAAGGAAATAAAGAACTATAAAATCAAGTAGAAAACTACATATCAAGGATAGAATTAACTCAGTTAATTAGAGATTAAAAAGTAAATATTATGTATTTATTTATGGATGAACACTTATTCAAGGTGGAGTTTACAATAAGGCCATGTTTTATGAATATTGTGAATTATTTTTCTACCAATATGAAAAAATCACTCTTTACCTACTAATTAAGGATAAGGTTAATAAATGATGTTTAAAATTATTTTTGGGATAATAATATCCTATTTAAGTAATTTGGTAATGGTTCAATCCATTAATGTACGATTAATAAATAATTTGAATTCATGCTTGATTTTGTTCACTCCTCATTGATGGGAGGAAAATATGACATAAATTAAACAATGTAAAAGATACTTCAATTTTTATTATTTTACCCCACACTTCACAAAAATTCAATGAGTTATGTGGTGACTTAATATCACAACCAAAGGTAAAAAAATATAACAAAAAAGGATGAGATTCCATAATTACATATCATTGAGGCCAAATGTTTTGATATATAAGGAATAAATTTAATAGGACCAATTTTAAATTCTTTTTTAAGCACATACACCTTAGTGTGTGTCAAATATATTTAAAAATGTGTTTAAGGAAAATCCACCTCTTCTAATATGATAAATGTGGTGACAAATTTTCTAAAAATATTATCTTTTTGAGGTTTATAGAATCATATATCTTGATCAATGATAATGTAACCCATTTTAATATCCATTTATTTTAAGGGTTATTAGAGAAATATAGATTATTCTATAATATAAGTATTCCCTACCATCCTAAAACTAGTAAATTGGTGTAGATATGAAGCCATAAAATCAAGCATGTTTTTGATATGAATATTAGAGATATTGGTAAAAGAATCTATATAATTATCTATGGGACTAAAAAATAACCTAAAAATCACAAATGAGCATGTATCCATTTTATTTAGTGTATGAGAAACCATTTCACCTTTTGGTGGAGATCTCATACATATATTGTAGGACCGTTAATGATAAAAATCAGATGGAGCATTATGATGTAATGAAAAGGATTTGAGAACTTGGTTAGATTAAATATATCTAGATGGAAGATGATGCCAATGGCACCATTTGTGAGAAGAAAATAAAAAACATGTCATGAATTACATATTTGAGGGAACATGATGGACCTATTAAACATAATAATTATTTTTTAACTCGTGTTTATGTTTTTTGAATAAGAATCAATTTTATATGGTTAATTCAGTTCATAGATGTTAAAGTTTATTTACTTGGAGAAATAGAGATTTAGAGGAATGTAAAACCATTATTTAAGGTGAATAAAATGTTTATAAATCACTACATTAAGCATTGTAACAAAGGATTCATTCTTTAATTGATTTTTTATTGAAAAAAATTAGGCATGTTGAGATTTTGTCTTTAAATAAATATTTTATTTGGAGAAATCCTAGGTATGCATAAAGACCTTTTTTCATTTTTTCTATTTTATTCTTGGAGAAGCATACTTTTCCTTCTAGGATAGTTTTTTAATTTATATTGAATACTGATAGATGAATTCAAAACCTCTTCAACATACCTATAAATCCCCAATATTTTATGGAAATTTAATTGGAGAAATTAAGGATCAATGTTAAAGAAAAATTATAGCAAATCAATGGAGACAAATGTCACAGTGTAATGTATTTTTTATATAAACTACTTTTCCACAATATATGAAGATTTTTTCATGACGTTGTAAAATATACTACATCATAACAATTATTCAAGAAAGAACAATAGTTAATTAGTTTTTATAATTAAAACCATAGGGTTATATTATGGAATGATTTATAAGATATAATGATCATCCTAAACCAGTAAAAACCACAAAAAATACTATACTATAATGACATAGCGATAGATATACTAAAATTCCTAAAACATCACTGTGCCTATATAGAATTGAGTGAAGCTTATCAAAGTAAAAATCATTAAAATATAACACCTATTGGAATATGGCCATCCTGCTCTTTTGTGAATATATATATATATATATTCCATTATTTGTAAATATTCTATACACATGCCTTCTAAATTTATATAAACTATTTTATATAAAATATTTATTAATATATTTCTTGAAATGTATCCATTAATTGAAATTTAAATCATGATTTGTTTTAAATATTATCTTGTACTAGAATACATGTTTTATTTAAAATTGAAAGAATTATTTGGTTTATTATTGTGGAATATTATTATGGAACACTTGGTGAGACCCAACTGGAATTTTAGGTCACACCCTACCTATTCATGTGAGTGTTTATAAATTTCCTTCTTCTAGGTTTGATAAAGGTAAAAGAACCACTAGAAGGTGGTGGTTGTTAATCTCTTTAGGATTGGATTGTTGGGTCTATTGGGACTTGGGCTGTTTATCCTTCGATTTCTAGTACTTCGTGGTTGTTCTTTGGGTTTTATACCTATTTGAATTCTAGTACTATTATCCCTATGGAGTTTTCTTTTGAGAATACCGAATTATATCTATTTATTCAGATGTTTATATGTCAAAACCATTCCCATATTTATCTTTTATGAAGCCAGGTGCTATTCTCTAACTCATGGGGATCGGGAATGCCCTTCAGACCATGTTAGGATCAACTTGACTATTAGTGTAACACCCGATATTTTTATGAGAAATATTTTATTTTTATGTTATATACATCATCAAAGTAATATTTCACTACACACAACACTAGATTGGCTTGCTTTACACGCAATCGCGACCTTCCTCGATAGTTTGCGTTGTACACAATACCGAGTTTCACTAAACAACGATATACTATTAAAATATTATTAAAACTAGCTGTTATGAATAGTAATACCCACTTTTTAAAATTTAATAAATTTTATCTTTAAAAATGGACTTCATTTTTGTATTCAAAATATCAAAATTATCCTAGGGTGAAATTTTGGTATTTTTCTGAAAACTTTCAATTTTTGATGAATAGTGAAAACACTGGGTTACTATTTAAAAACCGAATTTTTATTTAAATAATTATTCATTTTATTTAAATTTATTTTAGGTAAAAATTGATACATAATACCTATATAAGTTAAATGTAATTCATTGGAGTCATTTTATAATAATATCAGATATATAAAAATTTTATTGAACTTTTCACCGTCTTTTACCCATCTCCTAGGAGAATTTGCAAATTTACATAAAACTTAATTTTACCACTTCTGTGAGTGGAATATTGAAAATCCGAGAGACAAAGTTAATATCAAGGTGTAAAATGTGGTTCAATAAGATAAAAATAATTTTTGGTGAATAGTAACTTTTTACTTTTTTTTACCACGGTTAAAAGTAAATAGGGTAATTAAGGGTAAAAATGATATTATTATTACCCTAAAACTTGTCCTAATTATATTGGATAAGTTTAATTCGACCAAAAACAACCTTAAGAATAAAATATGACCATTTAGGTCCACTTGGATTATATTAGGACATTTAATATTATTTTATTTAAAGAAGAGTTAAAATAGTTAAAATCAAATTTTAATAACTAAAACATTTTTAATATAGGGTTATAAATAAGATAAATTTGACTATAAATATTCATTATAAATCTAAAAATATTTCCTATATAATGGTATTTTATTTATAATTTTTATACTTTAAATAATTTAATTTATTTATGACACAATGATGATGCAGTAATTACCTTATTAAGGAAATATTAACATAATTGATAATATAAATATCCAAATAAATGTAATTTGAGACTTTTCAAGAAATGAAATAATTTAATAAGTTAATATGACATATTAGTTCGAACTAATCATACTGTTATGATTTTCACAAAAATCAATTACCAAATAGTGTCAAAATTGACATAAAATAGTTTTTAAAACAAATATTATATTATTAATTATTATTTTATTCTTAAAAATCTAATATTTTTCCAAATGACTTATATAAGGTTATATTTATTAATAATGAACAACTTGGGATTCATTTGGCTTGTTATAGTAAGTTTATTAATCATATAGTGTAAGAAAACAAGAAGACACAGTAAAAGTTAAATTATTTAACTTAGAGTTAAATATAAATTATAAGGTTAAAATAGTAACCCAAAAATGTCTAAAATCTATTGGTTAAGAGGATTTATACCCATACCCACCTTAGATTAGAAATAAATCAATTTGGTGCTATTAAAAATCGAATATGACTTTATAATAAAATAATATTTTAAGTTTTTCCTAAGGTGCCCCTCTCCTCCCTTATAAAAGGGCACCTCCTCCCTCTCTTGCTCACACCACTTTGAGACTTCAATCTCGGCCAAACCCTGCCCTTTTACTTTTTCAACTTCCCTAGAAACATCCTAGAGGTCATGGTATTCTTCAAATACCATCTTTAGTTCCCTAAAAGGAGGTTAAGAAGAGGCGCTTCAAAGAAGACGTAATGTACGTTATCGATTCTTTCAATTTTATTTCATCTTCTACTTCTTCTTATTTAGTTGTTTCATTATGAAGTAATAACATCAATATTACTAATATAATTATATGTAATTATAAATATGAAACAACCCTATTTCACCTTCTATCCATCCTACAGAAAATGAAATCACCGCGCGTGCGTACGTACGGAATAACGTCTCCATGCCATGGTGTAATCTGTTTTCCACCACCACTTTACTTGGCTGAGTATAATGGTGTAAATAATAACTATATATGATTATTGTAAAGTGATATTTATTCTGAAATAGTATACATACACTTCAATACAATTCCACGATCATGGGAACGATATCATCGCTTGTGCGTACGTACGGCCTACCGTCTCCACGATGTGATGCGACTCGTTATACATCATCTTCAATGATTAATGATTATATTAATGAATTGAATGAATAAATATGATATATATTACACTAATACCATTCTGGAAAAGAGTTATCTATAACCTAAAAAGAATAATAATAATTTATTCGACAAAACACGCATAAGAACAAAAAGCAATAAACACCCGAATAACAAGTAGCAATGAAATATTACTAATAAGAAGATAAGAATATGGCCATATATGATATCATAACAATGATTAAGATTCTGGAATAAGTCAATAACATTATTTAAATCAATATATAGGAGGTTCAGAAATGTACGAAGCAAATCAGACCTAAGGTAAGGGAGAATCTCACAATCTAATTTTTATCTGAGATTGTTTATAATTCAGGATTTACTGGGGAATATTTATCATAAACATCCATGTTTCCTCAATATGTAATATTATTTACATCCACCTACAATTTTTTAAATCCAATTTTACCCATTGGTGAGTTTTTAGTAAAAGATATGAAAGGAATCTTTTGTCGTTTTTAGTAGGAGGTACTTTTTGACTTTTTTAGCCAAAGTACGAGAAGAATGTTTTTTAACTGATACGGATGGAATGGACTTTTAGAACATTATTTCCATGAAGATTCCTTTAAAAGTTTTCATGTTTATTTTTAATCAACTTCTTTTATTTTAAAATTATATGAAATTTTAAGAAAGGAAAAATGTTTTTGAAGTAGAAATGATATTTTCCTCAAGAATGGAGTTCAAGCGTTTTATCAAAATTATTTTACATATAAGATAATATAGGGTTTTGATTCTATCCCTATTTTACCTTGATTTGATTATGTTATGATGTAATTATTTTTGTGATGTACTTTTATCTTATATGGATTATGTTATGATGGCATGACATTTAAGAATCCCATTTTTATTACATGGGTTATGCTATGATGTATGATTTATGATCTTATAGAACACATAAGAATGATATAATATGAGATGGGTGGGACCTATATCTCCCTCCAATGTATTGGGTAAAGATTTATATCTCATGAGATAAACATGACTGGAATGGCAGGTTAATCCGGTTCAGTGATACAGGACTAAAACGAGGAGTGAACTCGGTTTAGAAATGGAATTTGTCCGCTAGGATAGTCTTGGAAATGAGTCTTGACTTCTAAGAAATGATTCTCTTTGATTATGTGTGTATTCCACAAAGTTTCATGTTTTGTGTTATGATTATTGGGATTACATTTCACTACTATGATTTATCCCATGTTATGATATTATGATCTCTTTTGCAAGTTAAGATTTTCGAAATGCTATGTTCTTAGAATATGATATTTCCTTTGTTTACCCTTACTAAGCATTTGAGCTCACCCTTTTGTATGTTTTCTTTCCCCAGGATAGAAAGAAGGTTATTTAGTAGGATATGAAAAAAGGGACTCTAGATATGATGAAATAAACGGGAGACAATGTAGATGCTTTATAAACCAATTGTTTATGTTTCCCAGTTTCTAAAGACACTATACCTATACATTCCTTTCATGGTTTTGTTATATGTTGCAATAAGTGTGCTTTAATTTTGAATTAATAAAAATTTATGTAAAGTATGGGTGGTTATAGTTGGTATCAGAGGAAAGGTATAGTCATCCTTTAGAAACTAGGATGTGAAAGCCTTAGTAAGAACCCTAAGGATAAGTCTAAGCATAGAACCCAATCTTAGTGTTTTAGAAATAACCATGAGTAACCTATGATAAGACCTTAAGTGTGAAATTTTATTCTTGATTATGTGGTTTTCCTATTATGATTAGTGTTTCTCACACTATGCTTATTGGTTTTAGTCAATGGCTGGAACACGAAGAAACCATGTTAATGCTGAATGTGACGGGAAATGCAATGATTGTCCCCCTGATCAACCAAACGTTATGGGAGCTGGAATACAAAATCTTGTAGCCATGCTCACACAACTTTCTCAAGATATGAATCATGCAGGACTTCCAAATGAGCAAAGGAAGGAGAAAAATTCTATTGAATCCTTCATGAGGCAGCATCCACCCTCATTCAGCGGGTCTACTGATCCATTAGTTGTTGAACAATGGATCAATACTACTGAAAAGATATTTTTTGTTCTTCAATATTCTAAACACGATAAAGTCATCTTAGTAGTATATTGTTTGGAAGGTGAAGCTGATAAATGGTGGAATCTTATCAAGAATATGAGGCCAAGAGATGAAATTGAGTCCATGGAATGGGACATGTTCAATAACTTATTTTTCAATAAGCACTTCCCTTGTATTCTTCGAACAAAGACGGAGAAGGAGTTTCTTGAACTGAAGAAAAAGTATGAAGAATCTGTTGGTACCTACGAAGAAAATTTTACAAGACTTGCAAGGTAAACATCTGGGATTATTATCCAACCTGAGAGTAAGATCGATCGATTATTTCGTGGCTTAAAACTAAGTCTTCGAAGGGCGTTAGCCATAAGGGACTTCAATAGCTATGAGGAAATCGTTCGATGTGCTCTCAAGGTTGAGTTGGATATTGGAGTAACCCATCAGTAATATGCATTTTATAAGAAGAGGAAAATGAAATTCAAAGGAAAATCTAAAGAGCACACTGAAAAGAAGACAAGTTTTACCTTATTCTCAAAGTGTGGAAACAACATGGAGGGAGTTGTCTTAAAGGGACAAGTAAATGTTTCAAATGTGGAAAGGAAGGTCATTGGGCATTTGAATGCCACAATGATGGGAAGAATATGTCTAGTGATGCGAACAAAGAAAAGGCTACACAGAGTGCACCTCCTACAATTAAATGTTATAAGTGCAAGGAAATGGGGCATTATGCTAATCAATACCCTAATCCAAGGGTTGTTGATGATGATCGACGTCAACAAACTCTTAAGGCTAAAGGCAAAGGAAAGTCATATGAAATTTCTATCAGCGATGTAGAGTACGATAACGAAGTGGTGAAAGGTACACTTACCATCCACTCTAAAGTAGAAAATGTTTTATTTGATTCTGGATCCACCCACTCTTTTATTTTTGAAGAATTTTCTAAGGTTATCACCGTATTACCTCAACAATTAGATGTTGAGTTAGCTGTGACAACCCCTAATGGCACAATAATCGCATCAAAAGTTTACAATTATTCTTCGATTGATGTTTGTGGGTATGTGCTTCCTGAAAATTTTGTGATCCTTCCTATAGTGGAATTTGATGTGATTCTTGGCATGGATTGACTTTCTTAAATGGAGCTCATATCAATTTCCAAATAAGGGAAGTCATATTTCATATTCCAGATCAATCTATGATCATCTATCGATGCAAGGATGAACATAACTTTACAGTGAAAATTTCATCCATCTTATGGGTCTTGATTCCACTAAATGAAGGTTATTTATCTCAAATGGTTGGAGAGAAACTCAAGATTAAGAATACACCCACTGTATGGGAGTTTGATGATGTCTTTCTGGAGGAATTTCCTGGTCTTCCACCAAATCGTGAAGTTGAGTTTTCAATATAACTCATACCGGGTGCTTTACCTATTTCAAAGACACATTATAGAATGACCCCAATTGAGTTGCAGGAATTGAAGAAGCAACTCCAAGAGAATCTTGATAAGGGATTAATACGCCCTAGTGAGTCTCCTTGGGGAGCACCTGTTATGTTTGTTAAGAAGAAAGATGGATCAATGAGACTCTGCATTGATTATCGAGAACTTAACATGATCACTATCAAGAACAAATATCATCTCCCACGCATTGATGAATTATTTGACCAACTACGCGGAGCTCAATACTTTTCCAAGATTGATCTTCATTCATGGTTTCATTAATTAAGGGTCAAAAGGAAGGATATACCAAAGACGACTTTGCGTACAAGGTATGGACACTATGAATTTATAGTGATGCCATTTTCTCTTACTAATTCCCCTGCTTTCTTCATGGATCTAATGAATAGAGTCTTTAGATACTATCTTGATCAGTTTGTGGTGGTCTTTATTGATTATATTCTTGTCTATTCAAAGAGCAAGTAAGAACATGAAGATCACTTGAGAATTGTATTAAAGACACTGAGGAAGGAGAAGCATTATTTCAAATTTACCAAGTCTGAATTTTGGCTTAAAAAAGTTGCATTTTTGGGTCACATACTCTCAAAAGAGGTGATATCTGTGGATCCAGCAAAAACAGAGGTTATCGAAAGATGGTCAAGACCAACAACAGTAACGAAGATCTGAATTTTTCTTGGTTTGGCTGGAAATTATCGACGCTTTGTGAAATATTTTTCACGATTATCTAACCCACTCACCAAATTGACTCGGAAAGGAGTTAAGTTTGTTTTGACAGTGGAATGTGAAGAGAATTTCAAGGAGTTAGAAAGAAGGTTATCCAGTGCACTTGTGCTCACACTGCCTTGTAGTGGAGAAAGGTTTGTGATCTATAGTGATGCATCCAAGAAGGGGCTAGGGTGTGTTCTCATGAAAAATGTTATGGTGATATCTTATGCCTCACGACATTTGAAAATCCATGAGAAAAATTATCCAACTCATGATTTGGAGTTAGCTACGGTAATCTTTTCATTAAAGATTTGGAGGCATTATCTTTACGGAGAAAGGTGTGATATTTATACTGATCATAAAAGTTTAAAGTATATTTTCACACAAAAGGAGATGAATATGTGACAAAGAAGATGGTTGGATCTGATTAAGGATTATGACTACTCAATTCATTATCACCTTGAGAAAGCAAACAAGGTGGTAGACGCATTAAGTCGACAAGACCATGCTAGTTTATCCATGATGAGGATCACAAAAAATACAGTATTTATGGATTTACAAAGGATGGGTCTTGGAGTAATAATGGAAGGGGAAAGATCTTATCTTTATCAAATGAATGTTCAACCATCTATACATGTGAAGATTAAAGAGGCACATAAAGAAGATGTAGAGTTATAAAAGGTGAGAAATGTTCCTGAATTCAATCTCGATTGTGATGGGATAATAAGGTTCAGGAATCGGGTTTGTGTTCCTCTCACCCCAGAATTAAAGAAGGAGCTACTGGATGAGGCTCATAGTTTTTCATTCTCTATTCATCCTAGAAGCATGAAGATGTATAGGTAACTGGAGAGTACTTCTGGTGGGATGGCATGAAAAGAGATATTGCTGAATATGTCTCTCGATGCTTGGTTTGTCATCAAGTTAAAGCTAAAAGACAGAAGTCTAAGGGGATGTTACAACCATTACCCATACCCGAATGGAAATGGGAAAACATCACTATGTACTTTGTCACTAGACTTCCTAAGACATCCAAAGTCTATAATGATATCTAGGTTATAGTTGATCGTCTTACGAAGTCAGCACACTTCATTGCTATTAGAGAAGATTTCACTCTGGATCAGCTTGCCAGGATATATTTAAAGGAAGTGGTAAGATTGCATAGAGTACCACTTTCCATTATATCTGATCAGGATCCGAGGTTTACCTCGAAGTTCTAGTGAAGTCTTCAGCATACTTTAGATACAGATTTTAGTTTCATCACTGCTTATCATCCTCAGATAGACGATCACTCTGAGAGGACAATTCAAACTCTAGAAGACATGTTAAGGGCTTTCTCTATGGATTTCAAAGGTGGTTGGGATCAACACCTACCTTTGGTGGAATTTTCTTATAATAATAGCTTTCACTCTAGTATTCGGATGTCTCTTTATGAAGATCTCTATGGAATGAAATTCCAAATTCCAACTTGCTGGGATGAAGTTGGGAAAGAAAGCTATTAGAACCTGATCTTGTTGATGAGATGGCAGAAAAGGTCCAATATATTCAATAACACATAAGAGCAGCTCAGAGTCGAAAAACATTTATGCCAATAACCGAAGAAAATACCTAGATTTTGAAGTGGGTGATAAAGTGTTCTTACGAATATCTCCTTGGAAGAGAGTAATGAGATTTGGAATGAAGGGAAGGCAGAGCCCTAGGTATATCGGTCTTTTTGAAATACTGGATCATGATGGTAAGATAGCTTACCGATTGGCGCTTCCATTGAATCTCTCTCAAGTTCAGGATATGTTCCATGTATCTCTCCTGAGAAAGTACATACGCGATCCTTCACATGTACTCAACTCATAATTTGTACCGCTGGAGCAAGATCTTTCTTATAAAGAACAGCCTATAGAGATTCTGGATCGTAGCGAAAAAGTCCTACGGAACAAGACCACTTGCTTGGTGAAAGTTTTATGGAGGAACCACCAATTATAAGAAGCTACATGGGAGCTTGAGGATATGATAAGGGAGAGGTATCCTCATCTATTTTTTAAAAAGTGATGAATTTCGAGGGCGAAATTCATTTTAAGGGGGGTAGAATGTAACACCCGAGATTTTTATGAGAAATATTTTGTTTTTATGTTATATACATCATCAAAGGAATATTTAACTACACACAACACTAGCTTGGATTGCTTTACACACAATCACGACCTTCCTCAATAGCTTGCGTTGTTCGTAATACCGAGTTTCACTAAACAACGATATGCTATTAAAATATTATTAAAACTAGCCATTATGAATTGTAATACCCACTTTTTGAAATTTTATAAATTTTATCATTCAAAATGGAATTAATTTTTGGATTCGGAATATCGAAATTAGCATAGGGTGAAATTTTGGTATTTTTCTGAAAACTTTCAATTTTTGATGAATAGTGAAAACACTAGGTTACTATTTAAAAACCAAATTTTTATTTAAATAATTATTTATTTTATTTAAATTTATTTTAGGTCAAAATTGATACACAATACTTATATAAGTTCAATGTAATTCATTGGAGTCATTTTATAATAATTTTAGATATATAAAGATTTTATTGAACTTTTCACCGTCTTTTTCCCATCTCTTGGGAGAATTTGCAAATTTACATAAAACTTAATTTTACCGCTTCTGTGTGTGGAATTTCGAAAATCCGAGAGACACGGTTAATATCATGGATTAAAATGTGGTTTAATAAGATAAAAATAATTTTTGGTGAATAGTAACTTTTTCACTTTTTTTACCACGATTAAAAGTAAATAGGGTAATTAAGGGTAAAAATGATATTATTATTTCCCTAACACATGTCCTAATTCTATTGTATAAGTTTAATTTGACCAAAAATAACCTTAGGAATAAACTATGACCATTTAGGTCCACATGGATTAGATTAGGACATTTAATATTATTTTATGTAAAGAAGAGTTGAAATAGTTATAATCAAAGTATAATAACTAAAACATTTTTAATATAGGGTTATAAATAAGATAAATTCAACTATAAATATTCATCAAAAAGATAAAAGGATTTCCTATATAATGGTATTTTATTTATAAATTTTAGACTTTAAATAATTTAATTTATTTATGAAATAACAATGATGCAGTAATTACCTTATTATGGAAATATTAACATAATTGATATTATAAATATCCAAATAAATGTAATTTGGGAATTTTTAAGAATTAAAATAATTTTGTTAGTTAATATGACATATTAGTTCGAACTAATCACGCTGTTATGATTTTCACAAAAATCAATTACCAAATAGTGTCAAAATTGACATAAAATAGTTTTTAAAACAAATATTATATTATTAATTGTTATTTTATTACTAAAAATATAAGGTTCTTCCAAATGACTTAGATAAGGTTATATATATTAATAATGAACAACTTGGGGTTCGTTTGGCTTGTTATAGTAAGTTTATTAACCATATAGTGTAAGAAAACAAGAAGATACGATAAAAGTTAAATTATTTAACTTAGAGTTAAATCTAAATGATAATGTTAAAATATTAACCTAAAATTGTATAAAATCTATTGGTTGAGAGGATTTCGACCCATACCCACCTTATCTTATAAATAAATTAATTTGGAGCTATTAAAAACCGAATATGACTTTATTATAAAACAATATTTTAAGTTTTTTCTTAAGGTTCCCCTCTCCTCCCTTATAAAAGGGCACCTCCTCCCTCTCTTACTCACACCACATTGAGCCTTCAGGCTCGGCCAAAACCTGCCCATTTACATTCTCAAGTTCCCTAGAAACATCCTAGAGGTCCTGGTCTTCTTCAAATATCATCTTTAGTGCCCTAAGAGGAGGTTAAGAAGAGGATCTTCAAAAAAGAGGTAATGTCCATTACTGATTCTTTCAACTTTATTTATTCTTGTACTTCTTCTTCTTTAGTTGTTTAATTATGATGTAATAAAATCAGTATCAATAATATAATGATATGTTATTATAAATATGAAACAACCCTATTTCACCTTCTATCCATCCTACGGAAAATGAAATCACTGCGCGTGCGTACGTACGGAATACTGTCTCCACGCCGTGGTGTAATCTTTTTTCCACCACCACCTTACATGGATGAGTATAATGGGGTAAAGAATAAATATATATGATTATTTTAAATAGATATTTATTCTTAAATAGTATACATACACTTTAATACAATTCCATGGTCATGGGAACAATATCATCGCTCGTGCGTACGTACGGCCTACCGTCTCCACAATGTGATGTGACTCGTTCTACATGATATTCAATGATTAATGATTATATAAATGAATTGAATGAATAAATATTATATATATTACACTAATACCATTCTGAAAATGAGGTATCTATAACCTAAAAAGAAGAATAAGAATTTATTTGACAAAACACGCAAAAGAACAAAAAGCAATAAACACCCGAATAACAAGTAGAAATGAAATATTAATAATAAGAAGCTAAGAATATGACCATATATGATATAATAACAATGGGTAAGATTATGGAATAAGTCAATAACATTATTTAAATCATCATACAGGAGGTTCGGACACATACGAAGAAAATCGGACCTAAGGTAAAGGAAAATATCACAATCTCATTTTTATCTGAGATTGTTTATACATCAGAATTTACTGGGGCATATTTATCATCCACATCTATGTTTCCTCAATATGTAATATTATTTCCATCCACCTAAAATTGTTTAAATCCAATTTTACCCATTGGTGAGTTTTTAGTGAAATATATGAAAGGAATTTTTTGTCGTTTTTAGTACAAGGTACTTTTTTACTTTTTCGGCCAAAGTACGAGAAGAATGTTTTTTTAACTTATACGGCCGAAATGGACTTTTAAAACATTATTTCGATGAAGCTTACTTTAAAAGTTCTCTATTTTATTTTTAATCAACTTCTTTTAGTTTAAAATTATTTGACATTTTAAGAAAGGAAAAATGTTTTTGAAGTAGAAAAGATATTTTCCTCAAGAATGGAGTTGAAGCGTTTTATCAAAATTATTTTCCATCTAAGATAATATAGGGTTCTGCTTCTATCCCTATTTTTACCTTGAATTGATTATGTCATGATGGAATTATTTTTATGATGTCCTTTTATCTTATATGGATTATGTTATGATGGCATGACATTTAAGAATCCCATTTTTATTACATAGGTCATGCAATGATGTATGATTTATGATCTTATGGCACGCATAATAATGGTATCATTATGAGATGGGTGGGACCTATATCTACCTCCAATTCATTGGGTTAATTTTTATATCTCATGAGATAAACATGGCTGCAACGGCAGGTTAATGCGGTTCAGTGATACAGGATTGAAATGAGGAGTGAACTCGGTTCAGAAATGGACTTTGTCTGCTAGGATAGTCTTGGCAATGAGTCTTGAGTACTAAGAAATGATTCTCTATGATTATGTGTGTATGCCACAAAGTTTCATGTTTTTTGTTATGATTATTGGTATTACATTTCACTACTATGATTTATCCCATGTTATGATATTATGATCTCTTTTGCAGGTTACGATTTTCGAAATGCTATGTTCTTATGAATATGATATTTTCTTTGTTTACCCTTACTGAGCATTTGAGCTCAACCTTTTTTATGTTTTATTTCCCCATGTCCGGAAGAAGGTTATTAAGTAGGATTTTCCAAATGAGACTCTAGATATGATGAAATAAACGGGAGGCAATGCAGATTCTTTATGAACTAGTTGTTTATGTTTCTCAGTTTCTAAAGATACAATACCTATACGGTCCTTTCATGGTTTTGTTATATGTTGTAATAAGTGTGATTAAAATTTGAAGTAATAACAATGTATTTAAATTATGGGTCGTTATAATTAGGGTACCCAATCATTCGATATGGTTTGTGACAAATAAAGTATGAGAATTCACCTCTAGATTATAGTTGAAAATGTCCACACATATTGGTGTGTACTAATTCTTGGTAGGTATATATCAAACACTTATCATTTATATACCCTATATGGTGACACCATAACATGAAGTTTTATGATTCACACATTTTTGTTTCATTTTCATCTTCCAATATTTGGATTTCATAATTTAATACGTAAATAAAACTATTAATTTATTCCATACCAAAAAATATGATATCTTAATAAAATTGGATGCTTTTATTTTTGATGATGAAAACAAATAAATCCATATCTAAAAAATAAATGATAATAATATTCTTAGTATGAATATGAATATAATAATAGTTATTTAAAACCATAATCATTCATGTATGCAATATGATATGGAAGTCTCTAATTTCTAGATCATCTCGCCTCACTATATTGATATCCCTTTAAATCCGCCTCGTCTCTAGTAATTTTTTAAAATATACTTAGTTCCTATATTTTGATACATATGTGAGAACCATATGAAGTATCTAATACCCAACATGTATATATGGAAATATTATAATAAAAAATGAATAAACCTAGATCTTCCCTTAGCTTATTTGTGTGGGTGTAGTTTCTTTTCCAATATCCATTATCTCCACCTGAAAAATATAAAACATTATATTCCTTTCCTTGCATATAGAACTTCTTCATTTTAGAGGTTTGGTTCATCAGAGCCTTAGACATGGAATGATTCTTAAACCCCCTTTCCATATTCTTATTCTTCTTATTCACTATAACAATAATATGTTTTTCATGCCCCATTTCATTATCTACATGGATGATAAGTGTAAGAAGTTTTGATAGTGACTTATCACTATTTATTATATTCTAATTCATAATAAAACTATAGATGTTTTTTGGCAGTGAGGAAAAAATTAGATCAGTACACAACTCATCGATGATGTTAAAACCCCATATGTATAGGCACTGAATTTATCCAATCATATTGACTATATGTGGCCCCACTGACCTCAACTATCCAAGAATGCGCATTAAAAGTCCATTGGAGATCTCATAGCTCTCTGATCTTGACTTCATTTAATATAGATTCTAAAGGTGTGAAAATATGTTATATGTATCAATATACTCATATTTCATAAAATATTGTTGGACATGGATGATAACATAAAATATTAGACATTCATTAGGTTGTCTACATGATTTATATATAGTGATATTTCTTTCTCCCTTTACCCTTTGGCAAGAGACTTAGGAAGTGGGGTTTCCAGCATGTACGATTTCTATTTGTTGAATAGTATAGAACCCAAGTTCCTATACCATTCTGAGAAATTTGTTCCAATGAGAATATTATCTTTATCTAGTAATGAACATAATGATATTTTCAAATCCATTTGGTTTCCATTTTTTTTAAAAATTATGAGTATATAATTATAACTTTGTTATTATAATAATAGATTCATAAATTTAAATTTAATTAAATTACATTAATCTTCTACTATTTTTCAAAATGAAATAGTTCCATCCATCTGTTAAGAAATATCTTGTCACTTAGATATTCTTGTGGGATCAATCCATATTCCCTTTCTCATAACCAAGACATGGCCCTGACAAGTTATTTGAATGGTTTTATGTAGCCATAACTTTACAAATACATTAACACATAGATCCTTGATCCATTGAATGGGATCCCCAATTCTAAAATCCATTTTATCATTTTCTTCAACCTTTTACTCTTAGTTACACCATATCCTTCTTGCGAAGTAAACCATTGATATAAACTATGGTATGTCAACCCAAAACGGCATGCAAAATTTCTACGATAATGAAAATCACCCCAACTTGGGCTAGTCAACTACATTGAACTATGTGGTCCATTATATCTTATTCAGTGAAAGGATATGATCTCTTAATATTTTTATTTAGAGATTTTATATTTATTCATAAATCTCATTTTATCCATTTACGTGTAACAACCTGAGATTTTATAAGATACATTATTTTTAATTTCATTCATATCTTCTATTGTACGACACACCAAGATTATCTTGCGCTATACGCAACACCATATTATCTTGCAGTATACGCAACACTTTTCTTGGCTCTTGTTACACACAATTTCAAGTTCGTTTGATAGAAGTTATTCTACGCAACATTGATTGTATATATATATATATATATTCAATGTATAAATAAAATATGGTTGGATTCTATTATATGCAACAACAAAGGAGTCGTGCACAACACGCAACCCTGACTTGGCTTGCATTACACGCAATCACGACCTTCCTCGATAGCGTGTGTTGTACGCAATACCAGGATTTACTAAACAACGATATATTATTATAATATTGTTATGAACTAGCTGTTATGAATAGTGTTAACTAAATTTTGAATTTTATAACATTATTATTCATCTTACACATTTTCTAGAACATGGTATAAGAACAAAATAAATTTTTCGGGTAAAATAAGTATTTTTAAAAAAATGCAGTTTTGCCGCCTTTTGATGGCGCACCCACTTTAAATCTAGTTTTTGACAGGTTTATAAGTTCCATTTGACAAAATAAAATTATTCTTTGGAATCAAGAAATAAAAATTTACTTTGGATAAATTTTTCATTTTATTCTGATGACTTTCATATTTTAATGAATAGTAAAAACACGCTATATTTTAATTAAAAACAACTTTTTTCATAGTAATATCTTATGTGGTTAAATTATAATATTGAATGGTTTTAAAGTATAAATAGAATATATTTTTACCATTTAATATAATTTATGTCATTATCATTGATTTTACTTTGAATTCGTATGTTAAATCAATTCAATCTTTTGTAATGTTTTAAAGAAAAACTGGTTTTCATTCGACAACGGGATTAATTTTAATTTAATTTCTTAAACTTTTGTGTATTGAATTTGGAAAATGGATTCCATATTTGGAATCAGTGTATCCAAATTATGTTAATAAGCTACTTTTTATTTTTGGGAATTATGAATAGTAACTACGGTAAATTTTATTTACCATAGTTAAAGGTAAATCGGGTAATTAAGGGTAAATATAATATTATAAAATTACCCTAAAACATGTCAAAATCCAATTGGATGACTAAAAGTACACTCATATCACCTAAGGGTCGTATTAGATTCATTTAATGGACTTTTTTCTATGAAAATAATTTAATTATTATTAAAACCAAAGAATGTGACAACATGTCACTTTCTTAAATATTATAAGTATAATAATTTTAATTTAGTTAAAAACTTCATGAAACATCGAACATGAATAGTATACAGAAAGATAATACAATTATCTACATCATAGGAATTTAATTATAATTTTTAGGGATTAAATAATTATCATTTATTATGACACAAAGATGATGTAGTAATTGTCTTATTAATGAAATATTGACATAATTGATGTTATAAATTCCCAAATAAATGTAATTTGAGACTTTTTATGACATACACTAATTTTAGAGGTTAATATGACATGTTATTTTATATTTAAGTAACGTTTTTCTAACTTATCATTCTGTTATGAATTTCATAAAAATGATGTACCAAATAGTGTCAAAATTGACATAAATTAGTTTTTAAAAAAAATATTATATTATTAATTGTTATTTTATTCCTAAAAATCTAAGGTTAGGCCAAATGACTTAGATAAGGTTATATATATTAATAATAAACAATTTGGGGTTATTTTGGCTTCTTATAGGAAGTTTATTAACCTAATAGTGTAAGAAAACAAGAAGACACGGTAAAAGTTAAATTATCTAACTTAAAGTTAAATCTAAATGATAAGGTTAAAATAATAACCTAAACTTCTATAAATAATATTGTATGAGAGGATTTTGACCCATCCCCACTTTATCTTCTAAATATGACCCTTTGGAACCATTATAAACCGAATTTGACCTTAATATAAAATAATATTGTTAGTTATTCCAAAGGTACCCCTCTCCTCCCTTATAAAAGGGCACCTCCTCCCTCTCTTCCTCACACAACTTTGAGCCTTCAATCTCGGCCAACCCCTGCCAAATTCCCTTCTCCACTTCCCTAGAAACATCATAGAGGTTCTGGTCTTCCTCAAAGTCCAATTTTAGTGCCCTAAAAGGAGGTCTCAAAGAGGCGCTTCATAGAAGAGGTAATTTACGTTACCAATTCTTTCACCTTTATTTCTTCTTCCACTTCTTCTTCTTAGGTTGTTTCATTATGAAGTAATAACATCAGTATCACTCATATAATTATATGTTATTATAAGTATGAAACAACCCTATTTCACTATCTATCCATCCTAGGGAAAACGAAATCACCGTGCGTGCGTACGTACGGAATACCGTCTCCACGCCGGGGTGAAATCTATTTTCCACCACCACCTTACTTGGGTGGGTATAATGGTGTAAATAATAACTATATATTATTATTTTAAAGTGATATTGATTCTGAAATAGTATACATACACTCCAATACAGTCCCACGATCATGAGAACAATATCGTCGCTCGTGCGTACGTACGGACTACCGTCTCCACGACGCGATGAGATTCATTCTCCACTTTAAACCATTCATGAATGATTATAAAGTATATATAATAAGTAATCATGAAATATATTACATAATAATGATACTGGATTTATGTGTATATATATGTATGTCATCTACTTAATTCTGTTCAACTCAATAAGGAAACGAAAACAGCGTTCATGCGTACGTACGGCCTACCGTCTCCATGAACGGTGTATTTATTTCCATTTACTGATTTATTATATTCTGAATATATATATATATATAAATCATGTTTTATATTCTGGAATTAAGTAATCATGATCTAAGTAATCATATGAATAATTACAAGTCAAAACACGAACGACAAATGAGACGATTTTACCCAAAACACTACTTTAACATGAATTTACAAAAGAACGGGTAATATAAAGTCATAAGTGAACCATATATGATATAATAACAATTAATATGATTCTGTAATAAGTCAATGAAATTATTTAAATCATTATACAGGAGGTTCGGACACTTATGAAGCAAATCAGACCTATGGTAAGGAAAATATCACAATCTCATTTTATCCGAGATTGTTTATACTTTGGTATTTACTGGGGTGTATTTTATCATCCACATCCATGTTTCCTCAATATGTAATATTATTTCCATCCACCTAAAATTGTTTAAATCCAATTTTACCCTTCGGTGAGTTTTTAGTAAAGGATATGAAAGGAATCTTTTGTCGTTTTTTGTACGAGGCACTTTTTGACTTTTCCGATAAAAGTACGAGAAGAATGTTTTTTTTAACTTATACGGCACGAATGGATTTTTACGGTTTTATAAAGCCTTATTTTTATGAAGCTTCCTCCAAAATATTTCATGACTATTTTCAATAAAATATATTTCTTTTAAAATTGCATGACGTTTTGTGAAAAGAAATTGATTTTGAAGAAGAAAGGATATTTTCCTCAAGAATTCATTTCAAGTGTTTTATCAAAATTATTTTCCATCTAAGATAACATAGGGTTCTGTTTCTATCCCTATTATTACATTGATTTGGTCATGTTGGGATGGAATTATTTTTATGAATTCCTTTATCTTATATGAATTGTTTTATGTTGTCATGATGTTTAGGATTCCCATTTTTATTACATGGGTTATGTAATGGTGTATGATTTATGATTTTGTGGCACACATAAGAATGGTATCATTATGAGATGGGTGGGACCTGTATCTCCCTCCAATGCATTGGGTAAAGATTTTATATCTCATGAGATAGACATGTCTGGAATGGTAGGTTATACCGGTTCAGTGAAACAAGACTGAAACGAGGGTGACTCGGTTCAGAAATGGACTTTGTCCACTAAGATAATCTTGGCAATAAGTCTTGACTAACAAGAAATGATTCTCTATGATTATGTGTGTATGCCACAAAGTTTCATGTTTTATGTTATGATTATTGCGATTACATTTCACTGCCATGATTTATCCCATGTTATGAAATTATGCTCTCTTTTGCAGGTTAAGATTTCCAAAATTTTATGTTCTTATGAATATGATGTGATTGATATTTCTTTTGTTTACACTTACTGAGCATTTGAGCCCACCCTTTTATGTTTTCTTTTCCCCAGGATATAAAGAAAGTTTTTAGGTAAAAAAAGGGAAGATCTTTATGGGAGATGTTAAAGATCTTTCACCATGATTAGAAGATTATATTCCAAGTTTCCAAAGACACTAAAATATTAGGATCCTTGTGTGTGTGTTTTTGTTATGTACTAAGTATTCCACAAAAGTAATGTAATGTCCATGTACGTCAAGCTTCGGGTCTCTATAGTTGGTATCAGAGGAAAGGTTTAGTCAACCTTTGGAAACTAGGATGCGAAAACGTTAGTGAGATCCCTAGAGATATTTCTAAGGTATGTCTAGGGATGTCCCTAAGGATAAGTATACGTATAGGATACAGTCCTAGAACTACGGTAACGATCATAGAATTTAACCTAAGATGTTAGACATTGAAGGTAGTCCCCCTTTATTATGTTGTTTTCCCTAGCATGATTTTTGCCTCTCACACTATTCTTTTTGGGTTTTAGACGATGGCTGGAACCCGAAAGAACCGTGTTGATCAATGCAATGAACAATGCAATGATTGCCTTCCTGAACAAACAAATGTTATGGGAGATGGAGTGCAAAATCTTATTGCTATACTTACACAAGCTATGAATCATTCTGGGCTTCCAAATGAGTAGAGAAGGAAACAATATTCTATTGAGTCCTTCATGAGGCAACATCCACCTTCTTTCAGTAGGTCTTCTGATCCACTTATTGCTGAACAATGGACTAGTACCACTAAAAAGATATTTTCAATTCTTCAATGTTCTGAGCATGATAAAGTCATCTTAGCAGTATATCGTTTGGAAGGTAAAGCTGATTAATGGTGGAATCTTATCAAGAATACGAGGCCAAGAGATGAAATTGAGTCCATGGAATGGGACGAGTTCAAGAACTTGTTTTTCAGTAAGTACTTCCCTCGTATTCTTCGAACAAAGATGGAAAAGGAGTCTCTTGAGCTGAAGCAGAAGGATGATGAATCTGTTGGTATATACGAAGCGAATTTTACAAGACTTGCAAGGTATGCATCTGGCATTATCATCCAACCAGAAATTAAAGTTGATCGATTTTTCAGTAGCTTAAAACCAAGTCTTCGAATGGAATTAGCTATAAGAGACTTCAGTAGCTATGAAGAAATTGTGCATTGTGCTATGAAGGTAGAAATGGATGTTGGTGTTACATATCCATCTCATGGTTTTGAAAAGAAACGAAAGATGGAGTTCAAGGAGAAATCTCAAAATAATGGTGAAAAGAAGATGAATGTTTCCTTATGCTCAAAGTGTGGAAAGAAGCATGGTGGAGATTGTCTTAAAGGGACTAGAAAATGTTTTAAGTGTGGAAAAGAAGGTCATCGAGCAGCTGAGTGTCGAGGTAATGGAAAAAGGGTTTCTAATGATGTGAATAAAGAAAACACTGCAGAGAATGCACCACCAACACTTCAATGCTTCAAGTGAAAGTAAATGGGGCATTATGCTAATAAATTCCCTAATCTAAGGGATAGTGATGATCAAATTGAGCAACCGCTTAAGGCAATGGAAAAAGGGAAGTCACATGCGATCACTATTAGCGATGTTGAATATGACAACGATGTGGTGGAATGACTAAGTGTTTATGTAATGGGATTCCAAAATAATGTTGTATCATGGAGTATTAGAATATTTATGTATTGGTCTAATGTGGTATTCAAAGTGATTGAGATATTTTTGGAAATAAGATGATATGCACATAATGAAGGGAAAACGAGAAAATGAAATGTTTAACAGTATTCATGAGCTCATGATTGATATAAGGACTAAGTGATATCATGGTTTGAGTATATAGAATTTTGAGGATTTTGGTATGTGGAAAGTGTTAACTTTTAACTGCATTCATGTTTTCACTAAAGTTCAATGGGTATTAATTCTTTAAGAGAATACATGATTAAGGTATTAACATGTTTGTAATTTGACCAACAAGATATATCTTATGATATATGGGGATAAATTATGGCATTCATGTGATTGTTATGTGACATTTTAAGTAATCATTTTCTTTATACTATGAGCTTGGAACGAAGTATTTTAGATAATCCTAAAGATTGGAATGGATTATGTTAGACATAAGTTAGTATTATTGATGGGATGTTATAGTAATATAGTTTTAGAAAAAGGGCAACCTGCAGGATGGGCGAAAACCCATCGCGTCAGACAAGGCTATGGGAATCGAACCCACAATCGAAGTGCGACTGGCCTTTATCGCCTACCACTGGCCTACAAGAAGTCCCTATTTAGTAGAAACTAATTTTATTATATTAAGGAGTATGATATATGAAGTATAAGTCCATTTTAGAAACTATATAAGATTAATCTCATTATAGATGGACTTATGTATTTTTTTTGATAACTTTTCTAACCTTTTGTTTGAGACAGATGGAATGACCCATCATTCTATCACATGATCTGCTAACACATCACGAATGACAAATTCAACTTCATTTCTTTAAGAGATGAAGTGGAAATTGTCCAAAGAATGACAAACGGTGAGACTATACAAAAATCACGAAAGTATTTCTTCTAATTCCAATTTCATCAACTTTAGGGAAATGATCTTGAAAAACCAAAAATGTTGTCCTACTGCCCTTATATCTGATGAATTAGATGGTACCTTAGATAATCACAAATCTATGGCTTTGTGATTGTTGTCTTTTTCACAGCCATGTTCTCTACCACCCTCCATCAGAACAAGATGGTTAGATTTCTCTTCCATATCCATATTTTCACCTATGTGGAAACCCAGTGATTAGTTTATTTGGGTAACCATTACGTTTCATAATTTTGTTTTTAAAGATTGGTTTTGGTATTCCTTTTTACAATGTGGGTTTCTATTAAAGAAACTTTCTAATAGTAAACTATTTATAACCCCGATGAATTTCGAGGGCGAAATTTATTTTAAGGGGGGTCGAATGTAACAACCCGAGATTTTATAAGATACATTCTTTTTAATTTCATTCATATCTTCTATTGTACGACACACCAAGATTATCTTGCGCTATATGCAACACCGTATTAGCTTGCAGTATACGCAACACTTTTCTTGGCTCTTGTTACACACAATTTCAATTTCGTTTGATAGAAGTTATTCTACGCAACATTGACTGTGTATATATATATATATATTCAATGTATAAATAAAATATGGTTGGATTCTATTATACGCAACAACAAAGGAGTCGTGCACTACATGCAACCCTGACTTGGCTTGCATTACATGCAATCGTGACCTTCCTCGATAGCGTGTGTTGTACGCAATACCGGGATTTACTAAACAACGATATATTATTATAATATTGTTATGAACTAGCTGTTATGAATAGTTTTAACTAAATTTTGAATTTTATAACATTATTATTCATCTTACACATTTTCTAGAACATGGTATAAGAACAAAATAAATTTTTCGGGTAAAATAAGTATTTTAAAAAAAATGCAGTTTTGCCGCCTTTTGATGGCACACCCACTTTAAATCTAGTTTTTGACATGTTTATAAGTTCAATTTGAAAAAATAAAATTATTCTTTGGAATCAAGAAATAAAAATTTACTTTGGATAAATTTTTCATTTTATTCTGATGACTTTCATATTTTAATGAATAGTAAAAACACACTATATTTTAATTAAAAACAACTTTTTTGATCGTAATATCTTATGTGGTTAAATTATAATATTGAATGGTTTTAAAGTATAAATAGAATATATTTTTACCATTTAATATAATTTATGTCATTATCATTGATTTTACCTTGAATTCGTAGGTTAAATCAATTCAATCTTTTGCAATGTTTTAAAGAAAAACTCGTTTTCTTTCGACAACGGGATTAATTTTAATTTAATTTCTGCAACTTTTGTGTATTGAATTTGGAAAATGGATTCCATATTTGGAATCAGTGGATCCAAATTATGTTAATAAGCTACTTTTTTATTTTTGGGAATTATGAATAGTAACTACGGTAAATTTTATTTACCATAGTTAAAGGTAAATCGGGTAATTAAGGGTAAATATAATATTATAAAATTACCCTAAAACATGTCAAAATCCTATTGGATGACTAAGAGTAGACCCATATCACTTAAGGGTCGGATTAGATTCATTTAATGGACTTTTTTCCATGAAAATAATTTAATTATTATTAAAACCAAAGAATGTGACAACATGTCACTTTCTTAAATCTTATAAGTATAATAATTTTAATTTAGTGAAAAACTTCATGAAACGTAGAAAATGAATAGTATACAGAAAGATAATACAATTATCTACATCATAGTAATTTATTTATAATTTTTAAGGATTAAATAATTATCATTTATTATGACACAAAGATGATGCAATAATTGTCTTATTAATGAAATATTGACATAATTGATGTTATAAATGCCCAAATAAATGTAATTTGAGACTTTTTTTGACATACAATACTTTTTTAGGTTAATATGACATGTTATTTTATATTTAAGTAACTTTTTTCTAACTTATCATTCTTTTATGAATTTCATAAAAATCATTTACCAAATAGTGTCAAAATTGACATAAATTAGTTTTTAAAACAAATATTATATTATTAATTGTTATTTTATTCCTAAAAATCTATGGTTCGGCCAAATGACTTAGATAAGGTTATATATATTAATAATAAACAATTTGGGGTTCGTTTTGCTTCTTATAGTAAGTTTATTAACCTTATAGTGTAAGAAAACAAGAAGACACGGCAAAAGTTAAATTATCTAACTTAAAGTTAAATCTAAATGATAAGGTTAGAATAATAACCTAAACTTGTATAAATCCTATGTTATGAGAGTATTTCAACCCATACCCACTTTAGCTTCAAAATAAGACCCTTTGGAACCATTATAAACCGAATTTGACCTTAATATAAAATAATATTTTTAGTTATTCCAAAGGTACCCCTCTCCTCCCTTATAAAAGGGCACCTCCTCCCTCTCTTCCTCACACAACTTTGAGCCTTCAAACTCGGACAAACCCTGAAAAATTACCTTCTCCAATTCCCTAGAAACATTCTAGAGATTCTGGTCTTCCTCAAAGACCAATTTTAGTGCCCTAAAAGGAGGTCTCAAAGAGGCGCTTCATAGAAGAGGTAATTTCCGTTACCGATTCTTTCACCTTTATTTCTTCTTCCACTTATTCTTATTAGGTTTTTTAATTATGAGTAATAACATCAGTATCCCTCATATAATGATATTTTATTATAAGTATGAAACAACCCTATTTCACCATCTATCCATCCTACGGAAAATGAAATCACCGCGCATGCGTACGTACGGAATACCATCTCCACGCCATAGTGAAATCTATTTTCCACCACCACCTTACTTTGATGGGTATAATGGTGTAACTATTAACTATATATTATTATTTTAAAGTGATATTGATTATGAAATAGTATACATACACTCCAATACAGTCCCACGATCATGAGAACGATATCATCGCTCGTGCGTACGTACGGACTACCGTCTCCATGACGCGATGAGATTCATTCTCCACTTTCAACCATTCATGAATGATTATAAAGTATATATAATAAGTAATCATGAAATATATGACATAATAATGATACTTGATTTATGTGTAAATATATGTATGTCATCTACTTATTTCAGTTCAACTCAATAAGGAAACGAAAACAACGTTCATGCGTACGTACGACCTACCATCTCCAGGAACGGTGTATTTATTTCCATTTACTGATTTATTATATTCTGAATATATATATATATAAATCATGTTTTATATTATGGAATTAAGTAATCATGATCTATGTAATCATATGAATAATTACAAGTCAAAACACGAATGACAAATGAGACGATTTTACCCAAAACGCTACTTTAACATGAATTTACAAAAGAACGGGTAATATAAAGTAATAAGTGAACCATATATGATATAATAACAATGAATATGATTCTGTAATAAGTCAACGACATTATTTAAATAATTATACAGGAGGTTCGGACACTTACGAAGCAAATCGGACCTAAGGTAAGGAAAATATCACAATCTCATTTTATCCGAGATTGTTTATACTTTGGTATTTACTGGGGTGTATTTTATCATCCACATCCATGTTTCCTCAATATGTAATATTATTTATATCCACCTAAAATTGTTTAAATCCAATCTTACCCTTGGGTGAGTTTTTAGTAAAGGATATGAAAGGAATCTTTTGTCGTTTTTTGTACGAGGTACTTTTTTACTTTTCCGATAAAAGTTCGAGAAGAATGTTTTTTTTAACTTATACGACACGAATGGATTTTTACGGTTTTATAAAGCCTTATTTTCATGAATATTCCTCCAAAATATTTCATGACTATTTTCAATAAAATATCTTTCTTTTAAAATTGCATGACGTTTTGTGAAAAGAAATTGATTTTGAAGAAGAAAGGATATTTTCTCCAAGAATTCATTTCAAGTGTCTTATCAAAATTATTTTCCATCTAAGATAACATAGGGTTCTGTTTCTATCCCTATTATTACATTGATTTGGTTATGTTGGGATGGAATTATTTTTATGAATTCCTTTATCTTATATGAATTGTTTTATGTTGTCATGATGTTTAAGATTCCCATTTTTATTAAATGGGTTATGTAATGATGTATGATTTATGATTTTGTGGCACACATAAGAATGGTATCATTATGAGATGGGTGAGACCTATATCTCCCTCCAATGCATTGGGTAAAGATTTTATATCTCATGAGATAGACATGGCTGGAATGGTAGGTCATACCGGTTCAGTGAAAAAAGACTGAAACAAGGGTGACTCGGTTCAGAAATGGACTTTGTCCACTAAGACAGTCTTGGCAATAAGTCTTGACTAACAAGAAATGATTCTCTATGATTATGTGTGTATGCCACAAAGTTTCATGTTTTAAGTTATGATTATTGTGATTACATTTCACTTCCATGATTTATCCCATGTTATGAAATTATGCTCTCTTTTGCATGTTAAGATTTCCAAAATGTTATGTTCTTATGAATATGATGTGATTAATATTTCTTTTGTTTACCCTTACTGAGCATTTGAGATCACCCTTTTATTTTTTCTTTTCCACAGGATATAAAGAAAGGTTTTAGGTAAAAAAAAGGGAAGATCTTTATGGGAGATGTTGAAGATCTTTCACCACGATTAGAAGATTATATTCCAAGTTTCCAAAGACACTAAACTATTACGATCCTTGTGTGTGTGTTTTTGTTATGTACTATGTATTCTGCAAAAGTAATGTAATGTCCATGTACGTCAAGCTTCGGGTATCTACAGTTGGTATCAGATGAAAGGTTTAGTCAACCTTTGGAAACTAGGATGCGAAAACGTTAGTGAGATCCCTAGAGATATTTCTAAGGTATGTCTAGGGATGTCCCTAAGGATAAGTATACGTATAGGATACAGTCCTAGAACTACGGTAACGATCATAGAATTTATCCTAAGATGTTAGACATTGAAGGTACTCCCCCTTTATTATGTTGTTTTCCCTAGCATGATTTTTTCCTCTCACACTATTCTTTTTGGGTTTTAGACGATGGCTGGAACCCGAAGGAACCGTGTTCATCAATGCAATGGACAATGCAATGATTGCCCTCTTGAACAAACAAATGTTATGGGATATGGAGTGCAAAATCCTATTTCTATACCTACACAAGCTACGAATCATTCTGGGCTTCCAAATGAGCAGGAAGGAAACAATATTCTATTGAGTCCTTCATGAGGAAACGTCCACCTTCTTTCAGTGGGTCTTCTAATCCACTTGTTGCTGAATAATGGACCAGTACCACTGAAAAGATATTTTCAGTTCTTCAATGTTCTGAGCATGATAAAGTCATCATAGCAGTATATCGTTTGGAAGGTGAAGCTGATTAATGGTGGAATCTTATCAAGAATACGAGGCCAAGAGATGAAATTGAGTCCATGGAATGAGACGATTTCAAGAACTTGTTTTTCAGTAAGTACTTCCCTCGTATTCTTCAAACAAAGATGGAAAAGGAGTTTCTTGAGCTGAAGAAGAAGGATGATGAATCTGTTGGTATATACGAAGCGAATTTTACAAGACTTGCAAGGTATCAATATGACATTATCATCCAATCTGAAAGTAAAGTTGATCGATTTTTCAGTGGCTTAAAACCAAGTCTTCGATGGGCATTAGCTATAAGAGACTTCGGTAGCTATGAAGAAATTGTGCGTTGTGCTATGAAGGTAGAAATGGAAGTTGGTGTTACATATCCATCTCATGGTTTTGAAAAGAAACAAAAGATGGAGTTCAAGGAGAAATCTCAAAATAATGGTGAAAAGAAGATGAATGTTTCCTTATGCTCAAAGTGTGGAAAGAAGCATGGTGGAGATTGTCTTAAAGGGACTAGAAAATGTTTTAAGTGTGGAAAAGAAGGTCATCGAGTAACTGAGTGTCGAGGTAATAGAAAAAGGGTTTCTAATGATGTGAATAAAGAAAACACTGCAGAGAATGAACCAACAACACTTCAATGCTTCAAGTGCAAGGAAATGGGGCATTATGCTAATAAATGCCCTAATCCAAGGGATAGTGATGATCAACTTGAGCAACCGCTTAAGGCAATGAAAAAAGGGAAGTCACATGCGATCACTATTAGCGATGTTTAATATGACAACGATGTGGTGGAATGACTAAGTTTTTATGTAATGGGATTCCAAAATAATTTTGTATCATGGAGTATTGGAATATTTATGTATTGGTATAATGTGGTATTCAAAGTGATTGAGATATTTTTGGAAATAAGATGATATGCGCATAATGAAGGGAAAACGAGAAAATGAAATGTTTAATAGTATTCATGAGCTCATGATTGATATAAGGACTAAGTGATATCATGGTTTGAGTATATAGAATTTTCAGGATTTTGGTATGTGGAAAGTGTTAACTTTTAACTGCATTCATGTTTTCACTAAAGTTCAATGGGTATTAATTCTTCAAGAGAATACATGATTAAGGTATTAACATGTTTGTAATTTGACCAACAGGATATATCTTATGATATATGGGGATAAATTATGGCATTCACGTGATTGTTATGTGATATTTTAAGTAATCATTTTCTTTATACTATGAGCTTGGACCGAAGTATTTTAGATAATCCTAAAGATTGGAATGGATTATGTTGGACATAAGTTAGTATTATTGATGGGATGTTATAGTAATATAGTTTTAGAAAAAGGGAAACCTGCAGGACAGGCGACAACCCATCGCGTCGGACAAGGCTGTGGGAATCAAACCCACAACCGAAGTGCGACTGGCCTTTATCACCTACCACTGGCTTACAGGAAGTCCTTGTTTAGTAGAAACTAGTTTTATTATATTAAGGAGTATGATATTTGAAGTATAAGTCCATTTTAGAAACTATATAAGATTAATCTCATTATAGATGGACTTATGTATTTTTTTTGATAACTTTTCTAACCTTTTGTTTGAGACAGATGGAATGACCCATCATTCTATCACATGATCTGCTAACACATCATGAATGACAAATTCAACTTCATTTCTTTAAGAGATGAAGTGGAAATTGTCCAAATAATGACAAACGGTGAGACTATACCAAAATCACGAAAGTATTTCTTCTAATTCCAATTTCATAAACTTTAGGGAAATGATCTTGAAAAACCAAAAATTTTGCCCTACTGCCCTTATATCCGATGAATCAGATGGTACCTTAGATAATCACAAATCTATGGCTTTGTGATTGTTGGCTTTTTCATAGCCATGTTCTCTACCACTCTCCATCAGAACATGATGGTTAGATTTCTCTTCCATATCCATATTTTCACCTATGTGGAAACCCAATGATTAGTTTATTTGGGTAACCGTTACGTTTAATACTTTTGTTTTTAAAGATTGGTTTTGGTATTCCTTTTTACGATATGGTTTTCTATTAAAGAAACTTTCGAATAGTGAACTATTTATAGCCCCGACAAATTTTGAGGGAGAAATTCATTTTAAGGGGGGTAGAATGTAACAACCCGAGATTTTATAAGATACATTCTTTTTAATTTCATTCATATCTTCTATTGTACGACACACCAAGATTATCTTGCGCTATACGCAACACCGTATTAGCTTGCAGTATACGTAACACTTTTCTTGGCTCTTGTTACACACAATTTCAAGTTCATTTGATAGAAGTTATTCTATGCAACATTGACTGTATATATATATATATATTCAATGTATAAATAAAATATGGTTGGATTCTATTATACGCAACAACAAAGGAGTCGTGCACTACACGCAACCCTGACTTTGCTTGCATTACACGCAATCACGACCTTCCTCGATAGCGTGTGTTGTACGCAATACCGAGATTTACTAAACAACGATATATTATTATAATATTGTTATGAACTAGCTGTTATGAATAGTGTTAACTAAATTTTGAATTTTATAACATTATTATTCATCTTACACATTTTCTAGAACATGGTATAAGAGCAAAATAAATTTTTCGGGTAAAATAAGTATTTTTAAAAAAATGCAGTTTTGCCTCCTTTTGATGGCGCACCCACTTTAAATCTAGTTTTTGACATGTTTATAAGTTCTATTTGACAAAATAAAATTATTCTTTGGAATCAAGAAATAAAAATATACTTTGTATAAATTTTTCATTTTATTCTGATTACTTTCATATTTTAATGAATAGTAAAAACACGCTATATTTTAATTAAAAACAACTTTTTTCATTGTAATATATTATGTGGTTAAATTATAATATTGAATGGTTTTAAAGTATAAATAGAATATATTTTTACCATTTAATATAATTTATGTCATTATCATTGATTTTACCTTGAATTCTTAGGTTAAATCAATTCAATCTTTTGCAATGTTTTAAAGAAAAACTCGTTTTCTTTCGACAACGGGATTAATTTTAATTTAATTTCTGCAACTTTTGTGTATTGAATTTGGAAAATGGATTCCATATTTGGAGTCAGTGGATCCAAATTATGTTAATAAGCTACTTTTTATTTTTGGGAATTATGAATAGTAAGTACGGTAAATTTTATTTACCATAGTTAAAGGTAAATCGGGTAATTAAGGGTAAATATAATATTATAAAATTACCCTAAAACATTTCAAAATACTATTGGATGACTAAAAGTAGACCCATATCACCTAAGGGTCGGATTAGATTCATTTAATGGACTTTTTTCCATGAAAATAATTTAATTATTATTAAAACCAAAGAATGTGACAACATGTCACTTTCTTAAATCTTATAAGTATAATAATTTTACTTTAGTGAAAAACTTCATTAAACTTAGAACATGAACAGTCTCTAGAAAGATAATACAATTATCTACATAATAGAAATTTATTTAGAATTTTTAGGGATTAAATAATTATCATTTATTATGACACAAAGATGATGCAGTAATTTTCTTATTAATGAAATATTGACATAATTGATGTTATAAATGCCCCAATAAATGTAATTTGAGACTTTTTATGACATAAACTAATTTTCTAGGTTAATATGACATGTTATTTTATATTTAAGTAACTTTTTTCTAACTTATCATTCTGTTATGAATTTCATAAAAATCATGTACCAAATAGTGTCAAAATTGACATAAATTAGTTTTTAAAACAAATATTATATTATTAATTGTTATTTTATTCCTAAAAATATAATGTTCTGCCAAATGACTTAGATAAGGTTATATATATTAATAATAAACAATTTGGGGTTCGTTTGGCTTCTTATAGTAAGTTTATTAACCTTATAGTGTAAGAAAACAAGAAGACACGGTAAAAGGTAAATTATCTAACTTAATGTTAAATCTAAATGATAAGGTTAAAATAATAACCTAAACTTGTCTAAATCCTATTGGATGAGAGTATTTCGACCCATACCCACCTTATCTTCGAAATAAGACCCTTTGGAACCATTATAAACCGAATTTGACCTTAATATAAAATAATATGTTTAGTTATTCCAAAGGTACCCCTCTCCTCCCTTATAAAAGGGCACCTCATCCCTCTCTTCCTCACACAACTTTGAGCCTTCAAGCTCGGCCAACCCCTGAAAAATTCCCTTATCCAATTCCCTAGAAACATACTAGAGGTTCTGGTATTCCTCAAAGACCAATTTTAGTGCCCTAAAAGGAGGTCTCAAAGAGGCGCTTCATAGAAGAGGTAATTTCCGTTACCGATTCTTTCACCTTTATTTCTTCTTCAACTTCTTCTTCTTAGGTTGTTTCATTATGAAGTAATAACATAAGTATAACTCATATACAGATATGTTATTATAATTATGAAACAACCCTATTTCACCAACTATCCATCCTACGGAAAATGAAATCACAGCGCGTGCGTACGTACGGAATACCGTCTCCACACCGTGGTGAAATCTATTTTCCACCACCACCTTACTTGGATGGGTATAATGGTGTAAATAATAACTATATATTATTATTTTAAAGTGATATTGATTCTGAAATAGTATACATACACTCCAATACAGTCCCACGATCATGAGAACGATATCATCGCTCGTGCGTACGTACGGACTACCCTCTCCACGACGCGATGAGATTCATTCTCCACTTTAAACCATTAATGAATGATTATAAAGTATATATAATAAGTAATCATGAAATATATGACATAATAATGATACTGGATTTATGTGTATATATATGTATGTCATCTACTTAATTCCGTTCAACTCAATAAGGAAACGAAAACAGCGTTCATGCGTACGTACGGCCTACCATCTCCATGAATGGTGTATTTCTTTCCATTTACTGATTTATTATATTATGAATATATATATATATAAATAATGTTTTATATTCTGGAATTAATTAATCATGATCTAATTAATCATATGAATAATTACAAGTCAAAACACAAACGACAAATGAGACGATTTTACCCAAAACGCTACTTTAACATGAATTTACAAAAGAACGGGTAATATAAAGTCATAAGTGAACCATATATGATATAATAACAATGAATATGATTCTATAATAAGTCAATGACATTATTTAAATCATTATACAGGAGGTTCGGACACTTACGAAGAAAATCGTACCTAAGGTAAGGAAAATATCACAATCTCATTTTATCCAAGATTGTTTATACTTTGGTATTCACTGGGGTGTATTTTATCATCCACATCCATGTTTCCTAAATATGTAATATTATTTCCATCCACCTGAAATTGTTTAAATCCAATTTTACCCTTCGGTGAGTTTTTAGTAAAGGATATGAAAGGAATCTTTTGTCATTTTTCGTACGAGGTACTTTTTGACTTTTCCGATAAAAGTTTGAGAAGAATGTTTTTTTAACTTATACAGAATGAATGGATTTTTACGGTTTTATAAAGAATTATTTTCATGAAGCTTCCTTCAAAATATTTCATGACTATTTTCAATAAAATATCTTTCTTTTAAAATTGCATGACGATTTGTGAAAAGAAATTGATTTTGAAGAAGAAAGGATATTTTTCTCAAGAATTCATTTCAAGTGTTTTATCAAAATTATTTTCCATCTAAGATAACATAGGGTTCTGTTTATATCCCTATTATTACATTGATTTGGTTATGTTGGGATGGAATTATTTTTATGAATTCCTTTATCTTATATGAATTGTTTTATGTTGTCATGATGTTTAAGATTCCCATTTTTATTACATGGGTTATGTAATGATGTATGATTTATGATTTTGTGGCACACATAAGAATGGTATCATTATGAGATGGGTGGGACCTATATCTCCCTCCAATGCATTGGGTAAAGATTTTATATCTCATGAGATAGACATGGCTGGAATGGTAGGTTATACCGGTTCAGTGAAATAAGACTGAAACGACGGTGACTCGGTTCAGAAATGGACTTTGTCCACTAAGATTGTCTTGGAAATAAGTCTTGACTAACAAGAAATGATTCTCTATGATTATGTGTGTATGCCACAAAGTTTAATGTTTGAAGTTATGATTATTGTGATTACATTTCACTGCCATGATTTATCCCATGTTATGAAATTATTCTCTCTTTTCCAGGTTAAGATTTCCAAAATGTTATGTTCTTATGAATATGATGCGATTGATATTTCTTTTGTATACCCTTACTGAGCATTTGAGCTCACCCTTTTATGTTTTCTTTTCCCCGGGATATAAAGAAAGGTTTTAGGTAAAAAAAAGGGAAGATCTTTATGGGAGATGTTGAAGATCTTTCACCACGATTAGAAGATTATATTCCGAGTTTCCAAAGACACTAAACTATTACGATCCTTGTGTGTGTGTTTTTATTATGTACTAAGTATTCTGCAAAAGTAATGTAATGTCCATGTACGTCAAGCTTCAGGTCTCTACATTACGTGCCTTGATAATATTAAGTGAATTCTACTTAAGTGATTAAAAATGTATGATAAAACATTAAATCATAATCCTATAATATTTATTCCAACTTTAATTCTTTTTAATTCATTTATTAGGTTCCTGTGAAATATTCAAAATAATAAATAATTAACCATGCAACTGAAAAATATAAAATATAAGCAACATGATCATGAGATTCTGTAATGGTTATTTAATCTTGGGGATGGTAAACTAACCCTAAACCCTATTGAAAAATTTGTAATAAAGTATTAAACATTTTACTTCTAAGGAAAAAAATTAAACAATAAAATCTTATATATTTTTTAAAAATGATAATTACATGGTAAATATTTAATCCACGTTAAAGGGTAAAATGGAGGAAATCTACCATGGATTGAATTTTACTAAATGAACATGAAACTTAGGACTTATTAAATATATTTATTAGGTGTAAAATTCATAAGAACATTTATCAATATCATTTATTCACCTAAATAACATAAATAACATTTGATTATATCTTTACCCTTCTCCAAACATATGTTTACAAAGAAATTTCCCTATTTTCACCTATTAAATTATCTAACTTTGACCCACTTCAGGCCTCAAATATCCTCATAACATCTCTTAAAATCCAACCAATTTTAAAAATACTGTATCCATTTTTAACTTTTTTTTTCACTTGTATAATATAATATAACCCGAGCCCACCATTTCAATATATCCATTCAAGAGAATATTCACGCCCTCAACAAGAGTACAATATATAAAATAACATTTTCATATAAACCTTTATTTTCTAAAAATATATAAAAAATATACATAATGGAATTATATGCCTTATTATACTCAAATGTTATTATATTAAGAAAATAACCATTAAATATCTTGTTTAGATCCATTAAGAAGGGAAAATTTCACTCACGTTACATGCAGACTACCACCACTATGAGAAACATATTACTTTTTTCGTCACTTCATAATAGGGATGGTTATAATATTTTATTTTATGAGTAAAAGTAATATTTATGATATAAATAATATTCTATAAATATTATTTAGGTATTATATAAATATATAACCTATTATTAAAATACCTCCTTTTTTCATTTAAAATTATCAAAATAAGCTCATCATAAACTTCATATTCATGAATCATAACTAAAAATACCTTGGAAGAGAATTATAAATTTATAAATTATTAAGAAATTTGTATAAAATTAAGATTCATAATCTATAAATGATTAATTTTTAATAAAATCTTGTGGATTGGCATTAACATTAAACAATGTGTGTGAAATAATCAAAATCACTAACATCTGATAACAAAAATAAATAATGAAAAACTAATAAATTTATAATAAATGATTATAATTAAACATTAGAAAATTAAATAGGTGTACAAAAGGTTTTAAATAAGAAATTAAAATAGTTATTTCTATTATAATGCTGGCTAAACTGCATCCATAGTAGCAACAATGAGCACTGTAGTGGCGGCAGGACAACGTTGCAGCATCAGGTACTATAACAGTACAGGCACTGTAGCATTACTATTCACAGAATAGGCCTTAGGCCAAAAATTTGTGGCTACGGGCCATGTAATAGGCTATATTCGCATTGGGCCTTCAGGCTTTGTAATGGGTCTCCCTCTACCCAGTTTAAAGAGGACCTTTCTTTATTTTAATAATAAAATGAGTCTTCGGCCCCAACCTAAAAACAATTGAGTTGTAGATTTTATTCATTCACTCTGAGATTATATGTTTACCATATTTTAATCTTTATTTATTTAATTTTTTATATTCTAGTTGTATCTTTTAAATTTCAATTCTTATAAAAAATCATAATATTTGACAGATTTACCACTTCAAAAAAATATGGCATGGATAACAATAAGTTGTATCTAATTTAATTGATCATTTTACACCATTTATATATTATTAAATTACAATTTTTTTATTTATTATTTGGAATTTAAAACATGTATTATCCCATGTAAAATTTGTATATATATTTACATCTTTTTAAAAGTATCTTTTATAACTCTTTTAAATGATGCAGATGTAAATAAAAATATTTTAATAGATTTAAAATAAATTTTCTTTCATGATCATATATTTTATCTTAAAATAAATATTTATTAACATATCCATTATTTACATTCAATGATTTATTTTTGGGATTCCATTCAATGTGGTCTTTTAACGAATATTTATTGTCAACTTCCCCAATTGACTTTTTAAAGTAACTTATAACTCTATCATTTTATAACATGGATGAAATTATTTTATAAAATCTATTTTTATGATTTCTTTTCCATTATAATCTCTATCTCCAAATGTGACATATAATATGAAGTTATATTCCATGAACCACCCATTTAATATTCTTATAAGATAGGACTTTTTTTGATGATTCTATTTTTATTATCATCCAATACAATTCTTGATGTATTTATATGTGATACCATACAAAAATGATATGAAAACCAATTACTTCCATGGGTTTTCATAATATGGTATATGATTGATTTCATATAGAACCCATATGTATATATTTTGATGGATGGGGTCAAATATCTACCTCTAATGCATTGGTAAAGGTTTTATATCTCATAATATAAAGATGTGTTGTCACCATAAGGTATTTTAAAATCTTGATGCGTGGGAATGATTAATATTTTACTCAGAACTTATAGTGTGGTATAGTTTTTGGTTTCTCACAATTTCATGATTTTTATGTTTATGTTTTCATCATAGTCCCTTATTATGCTATGTTTCGATGACATGCATCATTTTTAGGATATATGACTATGATTATGCTCCATGGATCATGTTTGTAGTCTCAGGTTTCTTTAGTATTATAACATTATATATAATTATTAATTTTAGATTATATTCTATTTTACTTTGAATTTTTGGAAAATATTATTGTTCTACGTTCTTTTAATCAAACTTTTCTTTCATAATCAGGTTTTCTCATATTCTAATAATCTATCCCTTTTTTGAATCATTTAATTTTTTTACCTTACCAAGAATTCCATCTCACAACTTATTATGTTTACCTTTTTCAAATAAATTATAAACACAATTAAATTTAAATATATGTTTTTCATTAGAAAGTTGTGAAATAAATTGAAGTAATTATCTAAAATATGATCATTATGTTTCTAATCTACATTGATAAAAAAACTTTGGGCCATTAGGTTTTGGGATTATTTGTTAAATATATTATCAAAATAATGGAATTGTAATAAAATATATTCACTTTTATATTTGATCATATTAGTTAGTAATATAGTTGGGTTTAGTTAATTATGAGGATTAATATGAGAAACAATTTGTGAAAACCCTTATAATATGTCTAAATATAAGAAAAAATGTAACTTTTTTGGTAGTTATAGATTATATGGATTCATACCAACAGTGTCCCAATTTGGATACATATATATGGATTTAGGAACTAGATTAGATTCACCTAAGGGTAATAACCCTGAAAAGGGTTCTTCAAACATTAATTCAATCTCTACTCAATGAAAAATTATTGGGGCAACCTACACACTTGTTTTCAAAGTCTATGGGGATATTATTTGGTGGATTCAAATTCTTGTCACAAACCATTTTAAATAATTTAAATTGAATTTTATTATGTAATATATATCTAATTAGGTTATAAAATATAATATAAATAAGACATTGGATAACCTATATTGAAATATATAGACTCATAATATTGGTTATGGATGGCATTTATTGGTTACTTTTTCTTAGTTAATAGTTTCCCTTTATTAATAAATATATTCTGGTATTCTCATTCCTAAAATCAAATTTATTTAATGTAATGGATATATCCTAGAGTAATTGATCTAATAACTTGTTTAATGAAAAATACGAATATATTCCCAATGATAAACCAAACAGGAAAATATCTGGCCGGAAATATCATATGGTTATGCTTATATAACTATATTAAATTATGATTAATAACATAAAAAAATTTGAATTTAAAAATACAAAAAACAAAATAAAATTGAGTTTCATGTATGTTCATATGAGAAATACCATATAGGAAATAGGATTTAACATCATGCATATCAATAATATGGGAAGAATAACCCAATGAAGTGTCTTAAAGGAAATATAATATTTTTATTTATTTTAAATGTGGTCATCGTATAGACAACATATGAAGAAAAATTAAGAGTTTGGTTAACATTATGGAGGAAAATAATGTTTTTCATAAGGTTATAGTAAAATTTAAATGTTAAAAAAAATATTTTTTTGAATGATTGAAATCTATTCCCTAATCCAGTAATAAATGAGAAAAATATTCCTCAGAAACCTCTCTTACAAAGTGAACTAGGAACAATCAATGAAATGATAAATAAAAAAGTGTATCATGATAATTAAGTTACATATCTATGAAACTCTATATTTTTTTATGTCTTACTATATTATAGTTATGAAATATCTATTATTTCATAATAGTTTTTTAAGATAATAAAATCACCAACACAATTATTTGATATTAAATTGTCAAATAAATCTTCAAGCTGTTTGATTATGATTTTTTAATGTGATTTAGTTAAATATTATTATTCATACTGTTGGTGGATTTGATGTGTGTTTTAAAATGTTTTATATATATCCAAGTATACTCCATATTAATTATTGAAATAATGAAATCAAATTATGTATTTCAGACCATCCTTCATTAAACTATTAGTGTAAGGATCACTATGAACTCTTTATCAAATCTAATTACATTAAATAGGATTTAATACCCAGTCATGTGGTGTGTTTTGATCTAATTATTTGATAGAAACTCAATATTGGGGGATTTAAAAATTATAATGGTAAATATGTGTGACATATTATTACTTAATCTAGTAGAGTAGATATATCATTTGAAACAAAGTCACAAATCTTTTTAATCATGTAGATACCCCCACCTATTCAAAAAATGTAGATATTATAAACATTGAGACTATGTAATTTATTTGCAGGGGGGAGGGTGATTTTAAGACCCAATGATTGAGGACCCATTTCATTACATAAACTACATGTCTACCATTTAGAATTATGTTTCAATAAAATATTTTAGCCTAATTATGATGTAAAATATAAAAGATATGAATAAAACTAACCAAAATTTACTCATTCATAATGTAACATTACTAGGAAAGTAAATGAAACTAAGTATTATAAAAAATCAATTATTAAAAACCATGAATCAATAAATCCCATAAAATTTATAAATTAAAATTCAAAAATTAATGGGAATGAATTTTATTTTTAAGTCTTGATAATCAACTACTCCATCTTCATCCTTAAGGATAACCATTTGTAGAAATAAACATACAATGAGAAAAAATAGCATCAAAGCAGAAACCATGTTAAAAAATATGAATATTAAGGAAATAAGTAGTGTAATTTAATATTTAATAATTTAATTAATTTATAAGGAGTAATGATTATAATATTATCCCTATAAATGGAAATATAGTCGTTAGAAATATGGTCATTTAAAATATAGTCATTAGAAATATGGTTGTCAAAAATAAAGTTATTGGATAAACATGTATTCAATATATATAGTAATTGGTGTGTTTCTAGTAACAACTTTAAAATAATATGATGAAACAAATAATAAGTAAAGAAATACTATTTTTTATAAAAATATTTGTGTGTGTCACATATTATTATTATAAACATATAATATTATTTATATATAAAATTAAATTGAATATTATGATAACAATTTATTAAAAAAATATAGTTTTTCAAATATATATAACTGTATTTATTGTGGTATTTTGTGAAGATTATTTAATATAAAATTTATAATTTTCAAAAAACTATTTTTATTTACAATTTTTTGTATTCTTAGTTAATATCAGACAAAGAATGATTTTAATGAAATGTGTTGATAAGATATATAATAAAATAAATTGACAACTATCCAATACTTCATACCCACCTGTCTTACAAATTTTTTCTCAACTAACTCTCCTAAATCTCATGAGATTCCATTATTACCCTTCCCCTAACATAAGTTTCCATGGATGTGTTCTTCTTTTTTTACATAAAAAAGTTGACCCGTTTTGAATAATTAAAACCACACATAAATGTATAATTTCCCATGGAAACCTTACCATTATACCTATTCTAGATCCATAAATTTTCTTTTTTATTACTTGTTTACATGGTTTTGTTCCAAGTCTTCCATTTCCACGATGTTAATCAGGATAAGATTCAATTCCTCAGCATGAGTCCGATCCACTCCCTAAAATTTTATTCTCTGTCATTCATTACAAAACTATTTAAATCGTAATAATATAAAGAAATAAATATAATTATTAAAATGAAATGATATTATATTTATTTAAAAACCATTGGTGATCTTTATCTCATCCATTGTGAAATAAAAACGTCACCTGCATTATGTGTGATCTACTACTTCAATTAACAACATTTTTCATTTTTCATCAATGCATTAAATTGATGGTTATAAGAAATTAATTATTGAATAAAAATGATATTAATTATATTATTATGATTCTATAAAGATAAATTAATAATTATATTAATATCTTAACCATTATTAATATACCACCATTTGTTCATTAAAATTCATCAAAACAAGCTCATCACCAACTTCATCTTCACAAATTATAATGAAATATATCATCGAATAGAAATAAAACTTTATAAATAATTATATAACATATATAATAATACCATAAATAATCTTGGAATACATGAATTGGTATTAATGAATAGGGATCCACATCGACATTACAAATCATGTATGATACAATCAAACTCAATAACATCCTATGATGAAAATAAGAAGTAACAAACTGATAAGTGTATAATGAATGATTATATTAAAATAGTAGAAAATTTAATAGATATATAAAAGGTTATGAAATTAGATATTAAAATATTATTGTTTATTATATTGGAAGTTAAAGTGATTCTATTGAATTTAAGTGTAAAGGTAAGGGTTTTTTTCTTCAAATAAACCTTCATTTAATTCAGTTATAGTTTTTTCCTTTGACTATGAGATTCTAGGTTTCATATATTTTCTAATTTCATTATTATATATGGTATTATCCTTTTTATCAATATAATTTTCATTATTAATTTTCTTTCTTACTTAATGAATTTTATTTTTCATAAATAGATTACTATGGGCACCAATGAATCCGTACCATGAATTTTTATATAGCATAAATAATACAGTTATCACTTAGACAAAAGATGTCAAGTTTGAGAAAAATATATTTCCATTACTAAAGAATAAGTAGATTGGATCTTTATATTACATAGGACATCTCACACACTGGGGGAATGAGATTAATCTAAATTAATTCCTATTCTGGTGAAGTGGTGTAGAGAACCTCTCTTCAAGACTATATTATGGATTTTATCAATTACTTCAAAAAAGGGCGATGATGAAAAAACCCAAATTTTAAGGGTCTTACATGAACTTTTTTGACTAAAAAATCATCTTCCAGTGGAGTATACCTTATGAGACCCAATTTTTCATTTTTTTCAATGATTCAATATGTTTTTTGAGTGAATAATGAGTTATAATTTCTATATTCATAAAAGGAGAAATTGGATATTATGATTCATAATATAACCATGTAAGTCCACATATAGGTTGATATATTTCCACTCTAGATAAAAATGGAACTATGTGAGGCTACATATTGAGAAAATATTCTAGAGAATATAATGATAATTTGGCTATGGAAATGGTTCTACCGTTTCCAGGCCGCCTCTAGGGAGCTACCTATAGGGTGCACCTCAAGGTGTGATACCTCTAGGAATGATACTATTAGGCATGCTATCTCTAATAATTAGACTAATAGTTTTTGAACCATGAGTGAAACCACCATTTTATATCACCAGGAATGATACTACATAGAGTGCTAAAGCTACCTAATTCCACTTTCATGCGTGCTAACATCATGTGTGTTGCTGCAAGGAGTTCTACCTATTCCTAATGCTACCATAAAGTGTTATAAATTCATGTGTTCTATTAGGATGCTGAGAATTTAGTTCAATAGACACATTTATGAATATATAATGAGATCAAGATGAGGCACTTTGTCTATAGTGAATTAATCCTAAGATTTTAGTTATTAAAAAAAATGAGTTTTGGTATTTATGCCATGTGAAAATGAAAACCCAAATGGGATATTTAAATGAAAATATAAAGAAAGTATGGGTGATGATGCACTTATGATATTCTTTAATTGATGAATTTTAGGATACATGAATAATGATTCACTATAAATTTAGAAGAAAAAATCTTAGTAAATTAAATATCAATTAATATTCAAAATTAATGATAAAATAATTAGTTTCATTGACTTGAATTAAATTAGAAATAAATTATTGCAGTTATATATAGTTATGATGAAGAAATCATTAGAGACTGTATGAAATCAAGAACTAGTAAAATTATGATTAGTATATCATTGGAGTCTCTATATGAATCATCTAGGTTTTAGTGAAAAAATTTATAATCTTTTTGATTATAGATATTCAAAGGTGTTAATAATTGTATATACATGACATATATATATTCCTACAAGGGGAGAATAATAATATGATGTTCTTAACACGAGGAAATTATGAGGTTTCATAGATTCTGAATATTTACATTATCAAATTAAAAAAGTATTAGAAGCATGGAATCATTGATGGTGACATACCTAATTATTCAAAGAAACTGAGGAGAATACAGAACATACTAGATCTAGAAAGAGTTTTTAGATGAATAGAGATACATTTTGATGAAGATGATCTTGATGATTTACAAGTTTAGACCTTCTAATCCATAAATTAGTGTATAATTATTATATTATCATGTGGTGAAGATGTAACTAAGTATAGGAGAAGATATTTCTGTTTTAAATCTTCATTTATGAATAGAATTTTTACCTTATATTTGAAACTCAAAGTTCAGGAACATAGTGGGTCATTATGTTGATCAAAATTGGATTGTCTATGGTTGTTATCACTTTCTTGATAGTAATGAATCAGTTTTGGGTTGTCTAACCATCACATCCAATAGTGTGATTTTAGACGAGACCTTATAAATTTCTTCTCTTACTTTATCATTTTATTTTTTCTAATGAAGGTGATTCCATGTGAAATTATTTATTAGATCATGAAATTTAATAGTTTTAAGAGGTATAATTAAAATTCAAGAGAATTCATAAAAATAGAGACCATTGATTCGCCCCCACTCTCAAAGGTCCACCTATCTTCAAAATCGGAATGTGGTATCACAGTGAGGTTCCCTCTAAAGAACCATGATGTATTCTCAGGGATGGATAATAGAAAATAAATCAATAGATGAGGTGTTCTTATATCAATTGGGATACATTATAATAAATAGAGGAATAAAATGCAACCATATCTCTTATCATTTGTTCTAGAGGAATGAGATGCTGTAATTGTGGGTTTTAACCTCTTAATAAAGGAGCTTCTACAACATAAGATGATATAAAAAATATGGAGTTATATAGAAAGGGTAAAAATTCTATCTTTATGTTTGAAACTGAGAAAGTATACAAAAAATTCATGGGTCTCCACACTATGAATGAAATCTAGGACAAACTAACAAGAAATTATTAAGGTAATATCAAGGTCAAGAAATCCAAAATTCTTGTTTTCTATTTCCAATTTAATGATATAATGACATATTTTCATGATACTATCAGAGAATAGTTTACTTGGGTAAATCAGATTTTCAGATTCATCCAGGGAATTGGTGAAATGTTATTGGATTCCATCAATTTCAAAAAAAGTGATGTGAAATTTTCTAGATATATTTGATTCAAAAGTATTATATCTATAATATGGAGACGAGTTGAAAATTTATGATCTTCACAACATAATTATTTCTTATGAGTTTATAAAGAAACATGTTTTCAAATATAAAGATAAAGTTGAAATGGATTTTTGTGTTCTTAGAAAAATAAAAATCGGTAAAGAAGAAAATAATGAAACTAAATAAATGGATAATGAGGATGATGAAGTCAAAATTAATTTTTTTTGTCTTAAATAAAAATGATTCAAATGGGGAATATGGAGAGGAAAATGTAAAAAATAACTTAAATATTTGAACTATGGTGACTCTGTTTATTTTTCTAAAAAATTTAAAAGGAAAAATATTAAAGAATTTGAATCATAATCCGTTTCCCTCAGATTTCGGGGATGACCGCCTTGGATGGGAGGTTCAAACGTTCTAATCGGTTTCTAATGGGTTTGTTCGTAGAACCAGAAACATCCAATGATTCCACATCCATTCGGACCTACTTTCCAAAGGTAGGTGCTCATTAGTTATGGACTGATGAGGCTTAGGAATTTGCATTGGTCGAGAGGATGGGAGGTCGGACTCATCACACCTTTTTGAGGGGAATTATTGTCTACTACCGGATTCTCTTTATAGATTTAAGTTATATTCATGAATCTTTATTACATTACCAAGTATAAAATAAGTTTTCCTTTAGATCTAACAATCAATGATTAATATGTAGGAAATTTAGAGAATCTTTTATATGCATTCGAGGTTCTTCATCGATAGAGAATCATCTGTATTTATTAGAGATTCTTGGTCAATGGTACCCTTCGACATATTTATATAGAAGTCTCTTGGTCATTATGATGACCATGCTGGTTTTAAAGCCACTCAGTGGGGTATTTTAAGTTTATTGTCATTCAGAAGGACATTTATTATTTTAGAGTTGGGATCAAACCCACAAAAGGGCTACCTACGTATCCTTTGTTTAGAAAAGGAATCAGAACCCTCGTAGTTCGAGTAAGGGAGTATGATGTTTATGATTGATGGCTCAAAGAAGGATGTCATAATTACTTTTACACTCTAAGCTCACATGAGTCATGCTCGGTGTGAGAAACAAGAGGTAATGGTAAAAAAAATAGACAATTGTGCCATGAAAGATGGAATCATAAGAAATAATGTGGGGCTTATGTATATATGACTACCCAGATAAATGAAAGGTTAGGATTTACTTTAGGGAAGAAATCCAGGAGCAGGGTCCCTAAAGGTATATGTGCTTTATGGAGATTTTGAATACTCTAACCCGGGGCTTACTCTTGAAAAGGAGGCCCAGGTTTAGAGATTTTGAAAAATTAAGGGACTTGGGGCTTACTGCTAAGGAGGATTCCCATGTTTTAGATTGGGTCTTACTCTGGAAAAGGAAGCCCAGGTTAAGAGAATTATGGTTGGGGCTTACTCCTAAGGAGGATGCCCAGATTTGAGAATTATGACTGGGGATTATTCCTGAAAAGGAGGCCCAAGTTAAGGGATTATGACTGGGGCTTATTCCTGAAAACGAGGCCCAAGTTAAGGGAATTAAGGTTTGGGGCTTACTCCTGAGGAGGATGCCCAGATTTGGGGACTAGGGCTTACCCCTAAGGTGGATGCCCGGATTTGGGAATTTTAAGAATTGGGGCTTACTCTTAAGGAGGATTCCCATGTTAAGAATTATGACTGGGACTTACTCCTGAAAAGGAGGCCCAGATCAATTGAGTTCTCTCATCCTAAAGGATGAGGTTTAATGAATGAAATCTCAATCTTTAATGACATAAAGATATGTAAGTCACTAGGTTTTGAGAGATTTTCCACAGAATTCCTTTTAGATAAGGAAGTCAAATCAAGAAATCATGCCATAAATGGCTTTGAAAAGTGTCTTGAAGACTGAATCTTGAATAGGAAAGGTGGAATGGATTAAGAGGGATGAAATAGGCAAGAAGGGCACCCAAAAAAGGTAGGGGCGTGCAAGTCTTGGCAGGCGTGCAGGTACTACGTGGGCACGCAAGTCCTGGTCGCACAGGTATGCCTGCGCGACATATGGGGTACTTGCACGACGTTTTAACCAGTAGGGTAATACTTGTGTGACTCTTGATTAAAGCCTTTATAATCCTCTTGAGGTTGTTCCAGAAGAGGGGCGTACAAGTTCTATTAAAGGATTAAGGCGGCGTGCAAGTGTGGCCTTTTCCCTTAAGGGTTGTCCACTCAGGCGTGCAAGTGTTGATGAGTTTCAACACTTTGGCCTTCCTCCCCGTCTTTAGATCTTCCATTCAAGGTAAGAAATTACCTTAGAAGTGCTTCAGAAGCTTTTGGAGAGACTAGGGCGCCGGGAGCTCAAATCTGGGTTTCTGGAAAAAATCCTCCCTCGAATGGGGGGCCCACAAGATCTATTTATAGGCAGGAGAAGACCCCGGGTGGTTATCACTTATGTCCCGCAAGTCACATGCATGACCATCATGCGTCACACAAGTATACTTGCACGACAGTGATATAACTTGCACGACACATGTGCTCTTGATCCCTTGTTCATGCCTTTGTCAATTTTTGATTTTTTCTTCAAAGGATGAATCAATTTGTGTTAAGTCATTTCCCTTTCCATTCTTTTAGACAATGTGATGAAATAGAGTGTCAACAAAAGTCCCCCCCTCAGAGTTGGATCCAAAAGAAATGCGGATTTGACTCTGAGGAAAAAAATAAAACCAATGGAAAGGTAGTGCGCAAGTTTGGGCGCGCAAATGAGCTTCGGGCGCACAGAATCCAGCGCGGAGGGGACGTCCTTTAGTCAGCCAGGGTACGGTGCGCAGATAGGATGCCTGACCTATAAATACACGGTCTTTGGCCATGCATGGAATCTGATTCCGAATTCTTGAGCTCTCGCCGTGCAAGTCATCTTCTTTTCGCTATTTCCTCGCCGCCGCGCTGCTGTTAAGGTAATAGGACTTGCGCGGTGAAAACATGTGCGACAAAAAGTTGTGAGGCACATGTAACACTTGCGCGACACATCCGTACTTGCACGCCTTAATGCCTTAGCCATTTTTTCTGATTTCTTCACAAAGTTTTATGTAAAATCAAATCATTTAAGCGTTAATTTATTCAACTCGTGTGCAGAATCAATGGCTCTTAGACCCGGAATAGTTGATGAACTGGCTAGCAAGCGGGTATATGATATGATGAACATCATTGGCCATGATTATTATACTGTCAAAGATAGCACTATTCGGGTTTTTTCTATGTATCTGAAGAAATATCATCGTGACTTCCCACAGAGCACTTATCTGCCTTTGTATAGCTATGGTCATCTGCGAGAAGTCACCATTCCAGAAGCAAAGCACTATCTTCCATTTTCATGGTTTCCAAATTAAACCAACTTTTCTTTAGAAAATATCTCAGGTGGAGGAGTATTTCTAAATGCTGGAACAGTGGAGAAGGCCTACATAATGCATCATAGACCTTTCACACCAGATCTGAAAGATTATACACTTGAGCTGCAACCACATTGTCATCCTTCAATCTTCCGAAATGCTCAAATGGATCAATCCAAAGGCTGGAAGAAAATTTGGGACTTCTGTCCTGGGGGAGGCATGAAGCCAAATTGGATGTGGGTATACTGGGTGCGACAAACCTGTGCAGAGTTTGTCGAGGTTCTTAAGGGAGCGACAATATACGAAGCTGTCTGGGTTGGGAAAACATATGTTTACAGACATGATAACTTCGTGCCGGAGATACTCAGCCACTGGAGCCCATCAACTAATTATTTCCATCTGACTCATGTAGAAGTAGGCATTAATCTATGGGATGTCCACAAGATCTCATGGGCTCTAATTTTGGGCGATATGTATGATGAATTCATTCCTCCCAAGGTGACTTGAAATGATTCAGAGAAAACTCATGCTTTAGCTCGGGAATTATTTAAGATCTTCCATAGGCTCAAGAGTTTATAGACCTCATTAACTCATTCTAGAAAGGATATTTATCTGGAGGAATGGATGAATATATTTCTTATTGAGAATAAAGAGAGGGAGCCAAATGAGAAGGAGCCGAAAGAAAAATGATCCAATAAAAAGAAATCTAAGGATAAGAGGCCCAAACGTCCTACCACCTGCCCAAAACCTGAGAAGAGGGGTGCTCCTGGCACATTCTGGCCAACTCTAGAAGCAGGAGAGTTCGAGAAGTGGAGATATGAGTTGAATCAAATAATCCCAAAGAAGACTCATCTGGCGGGCTTCTTAGCAATGTGGCTCAGTGTTTATCTCTTGCCAGTCAGGGATTCGAAGGGAGGCGTCAGGCCGGGGACCTTCGTCATTGCGGCAAAGTTGGATGAGGGAAGAATGGTTTGGTTGGCTACCCCCATTTTAGAAAAGATTCACAGGAGTTTACTTCATGTCTTCCTGAGTAAATCTCCTTTAAGAATAGTGGGACCATTCCAAGTTTTATGGGGATGGATCGCCACTCACTTCAGGACTTACAATGTACAGAATGGATTACAAATTCCTGGAATTTCTTTAAGGCCGTTAGTGCAAGCATTCTTTGGAGTTGCTTCATTAGATGTTAATGCCTATGACATGAAAGTGAGGCTGAGCATGTTTAAGGAATTCAACTTCTTTCCTTATGGAAGTCCGCAAACCGGGTGGTTTGTTGATGATGGAATAATCCATTTTGATTTGAGGGCATACATGATAGCTTGCGGGGATGGTGTACTAGTTTCTAGGATTGACGGAAAAATCATATGCGAGGCCTATGCTCCATATAGATTTTCACGTTAATTCAAATGTCTGCAACAAATTGTTTTATCTCCTCCAGTACATGTCATGTTAGAGAAACATCCAATGGTTTCTCGACAACTATGGCTGCTGACGTCAAGGGAGAAGACTGGGTCAGTATTTGATCTAGCAGTTGAAAAAGCGGCACATAATTTGACTACATATTATGCCGAACACTGGATAGCATCATACCCCAAAGGGATATTGAATCACCCAGTTTATCAGGTGGGGAAAAGGAAGATTACTGTAGAGAAAGAAACCCTTCCTCATGAAGGTGATGCTTCCCCACCTGAAGTTGATTCAACAGACTCCTCTAGAACTGATTCACTGGATTCCCATGATGGGGATGATGAGGCACAACCAGCAGAAAAGCAATTTCGTGCCCGATATAATCCTCCTGTCAGAATTAAAAGACCCACTCCATCAACTCCTGGTGAGTTACTTCATTGTAGTAATTTAATCACTACTACTTTATAAAGCAATAAGTCTCACTTTCTTATTCTCTATCTGTAGTTGCAGGAGTTGGGAAGAAATTGAAGTCAAAAATTGTAGGACCTTCCTCACAACCTTCATATCTAAGACCAGAGGTTATCCAACTATGGAAGGGTTTATACTGTGGTACTGAGACCGCCTGGATGGATTTGTGTGAGAGCCTTCAACTTCCTGGAATAGGGAATCTTATGGCTTCTACAAATCTTCAATACGAGGATGACCCTAATGAAGTGAAGGCTTACATTAGAGATTTGGAAATGCTCATATATTCCACTGATGAGTTTGTTCCTGTCACCGGGCGGGTGAAGGAAATGATTGATCGTGGCGCCAGTGTGGGGGCCGGTGGTTCTGGAGATGAGGAGTGGCATGAATATGTGTCTCCTAAAGATGTAATTTTTCTTTCCTTATTTGCTTTGCAACTTGATTTCAGTTGAAGCATTGTTACTTAATGAGGTTATTTTCTTCATCTTGCAGCTTGCAAATAAAGGAACTGGGGTTCCTTCACCACAGTATAGCCCTGGTGGTACTACCATCGAGGGCTGCTGCTGATTCTCCTCGTGAACCAGGCGAGATATCTCCATGCCAATAGGCCATGAATGAGGCGCTGGACATAGCCTTCCATTCGCCAATCCAAGTGCCAATAAGGGAGACTACCGATACTCCCAAAAAACCAAAGAAGCAAAGGCAACGAAGGAAGTAGTCCACAGCTAAACGCTTCATTAGAAGTGGTATGTCCTTCGAGTAATCATGAGTTTATACCCGTGACCACATGGTTACTCATATTTCTAGGGATTGTAGGGGCCTCTTCAATTCCCCCCTGAGGGAATGGACTGATCCTCCTTCAAAGACCACAGAGGGTGCTGTGGAACAATCACAGATCCAAGCTAACTTGGCTACTCCTGGAGAAGTGCTGGAATCTATTCCCAATATCCATCTTGCTACTGTTGCAAGAAGAGAAGAACCTGTTTCTGGTATGTTAATAATGCTTTATAAAAATGTTGAATGAAACACCGACTGACTTCCATTATGTGATACTTCAGGTTCAACTCCCGCATTAGAGTTTCTAGTGACTGTTGCAACTGATGCAACTGATGCTATGATTTTACCTGAAGATGATGTCCAGGGTTAGGGGCTGCAGGACGTAAGTTGTCAAGAAGACACACCAAACGCTCCCACTGGTGAGACTAACCAGGATTCTGGAATATCATTGGATGAAATGATAAATCATTACATGTCTTTCAAAGAATTTTATGATCATGCTAAGTTTTCATATGATTTAGAAGACCTTGGGCGTGAGTGTTATCCTTCGCCCAATAAATTTTCTTATAATTTACACTTCTAATCATGACTGAAAATGATACGCAGTTCCATCCATAGAAACTGCTGAATTGCCAATGCCTGAAGAGGGTGTGAACATTGATGTCAACCCTACCATTGCAGAAACATTATCTCAAGTAGAGCTAAACCCAGTAAACCCTCCTCAGACCCATCTTGACGATCCTGTTGAGACTAGGAAAGATGGGGAGGAGTATTCTCAGGTTTCTGACCCACCATTGGGTAAGTAATGACAATATTTGTGATTGTACTTAATTTTCAATACAATCGATTATTTTGTTATCCTTTGAAGCTAACCAAAGATTTCAATTAATCATGCAGGGCTGTCAACTGTAGTGGCTAGGTTTGGAGGTGAGGCCTCAGCCTCTGTCCCCATGGGAATTGAAAGCGAAGAAGTACAAGCTAGGGGGGAAGGAGCAGAACATGGAAATTCCTTAAGTTCATTAATCCCATATTACCTGCCCCCCTATGATGATGATGTTGAATCAAACCCAGAGATGCTTAAAGCGTTCATCTTTTCACGATGCAAGGCATGGAACAACATATGGAAAATCATATCTGAGGTGCCTTTAGAAGAGTTATCATCGAAAATTCCTCAATTGTCCTCCCAATTTGTCATACTAGAACTTGGCAGTTTTGGATATAAAAAGATTCATACCACAGTGAAACATATCATCTTCAGGAGGGAGTAGGAGAAAAAGTGCCGCGAAGATTTGACCAAGGTGAAATTGTCAGTTAACATCGGAAAATTTGAGGCTACGGTATCCCGAGCTGAGGCTGATTATGGTGCCAAGATGAAGGAGCTGAAGCATAAAATCAAAGAAAAAGTCATCCAGCAGGTGCAGCTCCAGCAACAGTTAGATACTATTACTGGGGAACTTGATCAGCTCAATAATTCATTGGAGGGAGATCAAACGAATGGTATGAAAGCCATTACAGATGCTAAGAAGGCACTCCATCAAGCTGAGAAGAGTGAAGTTGATCGAGCATACAAGCTTCAAGTAGTTGCTGATGAAGCTTGGGATGCTTTACATCAAATGAAAACTTATGTTGACAGTTTTTTGTAATCTCCATGGAAAAGAGAAGAGACTCCAATCTGTGGATGTCCTTCTAACTCTTGTGCATCAATGAAAAACACTTTCACCTTCACTCATTTGTACCTACATTCTCTATTGCTACATGCTTTAGAATTTACCTAAGCCAATGGGCCTAGTAAGCATAGTTTGATTTCTACTAGGATTAATGTAAATAACCCTACAAACTTCAAACCTTTTAATTGCTCAATGTTACCTAAATCATAAAAAATGTATGTTTAGTGAGCTGGGAACTTGACTTTTATTCAGAGTTCCCTTGTCTTTTGTGGACAGTTTAAAGTCATGCACATCAGACATAAAAAGGCTAATGTTTAAGGTCGAAATAGCTTTGATCGAAATGGGTTAGAATTGACTCAATTCCTTGATAACTCATCTGAAAACATAGTACCATACTCAAGTATGAGGGAAAATATGTAATCTATGACTTAAGAATATTTGAATCTGAGAAATGACATGAAAAAGAGCTAAAAGGCATTAGAAGAAGTAGTTTCCAAGAATGAAGTTACCATTATTTAACAAACCAGTTAGGGGGTTAAATTATGAAGGGCCACCTAAGGGCATTGGCTGCATAGTTAAATAAAATAGTATCTTTTGGCTAACAAGTCTATTATCTAGACTGTTTATGCAAGACCTCCTATGAGCATGTGCTGCATAGTCAGGCAAAAGAACTCTCAGAAATTTACTTTCCTAGGGCTAAAAGCCGGTGAAAGTTTATGGAGATTCAAATCTTCCAAAATATAGAGTTTGCTGTATGGAAAGAGGTACTTGAATATGAAGAAGATATTTCCAAACAAGATTATTGAAGAACTGGATTAATATCACTCCTATGAAGGTCTGACCCAAACATAGGGAAGGAGAATATAAACCATAGACTTGAATACTTTTAGATCATGAAAAAGGATATGAGACAAATATGTTAAGGATGGCTATTTTTTCAAATCCCTACATACTGTCATTTAAGACAAATAAGGACAAAAGAGGCATTATTCCCAAGAATGAAGTTACCATTATTTAACAAACCCATTAGGGGGTTGAATTATACAGGGCCACCTAAGGGCTTTTGTTGCATAGTCAAAAACTAGTATCTTTTGGGTAACAAGTCTGTTATGTAGACTGTTTATGCAAGGCCTCCTATGGGCACGTGCTACATAGTCAGGCAAAAGAACTCTCATAAGTTTGACATTTTTGTGACTAGAAGTCATGAAAAGGGTTATGAGGATCTGAAAATATTTAAGGTTAGAAATATGACACATAAAGATAGATATTGTTCAACGTATACAGAGATACACAGATCAATGCTAACCATAATCATGTTGTGGCTGGGTCCTGAATTGAAATGTTGGACTTCACTACATATCCCATAAGTATGAGAATAAATCTATACCTAGTTCTTAAACAATAGTTTAACGTCTTGTGGGACAAAAGGATTAGAGATGTTAGTTTAGGGTCATAGAGCTTGGACCATTGTAAGAAATACACAGTGTGTGTTTTCATGGGGACTTTTTAGCCAGGGGACTGAAAGTGGAATTTTGGGTTAGGCCCAAAGACTTGGGGCTAGATTCGAGGGACTCTCTAATGTTCCTATGTATCCCATAAGGATGGGAATCAAGCCCACATAGTTCTAGAAATACCCTTTGTACAAATTTGGTTCGTACATATGAAGGGTGAAAGGGGACTTTAGTACAATGATGGTTTAACCCAAGATAAAAGGTTTGGGCATTGCCATGTATGCATGTAGTCTTTGAAATGAAACATGATTGAAAAATCTATGTAAATATTGGTTCCCTCTCAGGTGAGGGTATCAATGAATATTGTAGTTTATTGTCATACTGGACAAAAATGTTGTATAGTTTAACGTCGTATAATAAGGATGAAAGTGAACCAATGTAAAGATATTGAATCTAGGGGCAGTTTCACGAATCAACATCGTATGAGATGGAGGTGAACTGATGTGAAGAGATTGGTTTTGGGCTTGAACCTTGGGAGGTTGCCTACATACCCAGCCTAGAAGGAAAGGATCAAAGTCTGTGTAGTTCAATTAAAGAATGAATTAATGATCAAGTTGTTCTTGGGGACAACGACCTAAAAAATGATGTTGGTACTTACACATGGTTAGCGGCCCAAAGAGAGTGTTATGGTTGAAGTTTACTCTAAGTTCACGTGAGTCATACTCGGTGTGAGAAACAAGAGGTAACAACAACCTTAACGATGCACAGTTTAACGTCATGTAGGATGTATGAAGGGACTATGCGGTTTAAAGTCTTGCTGTTAGGACTATTGGTGCTGCATAGTTTAGTGTCATGTAGTAGGGACAAAGTACAATTTAATGTCATGTAGGACGTATCAAGGACTTTTTGTACAGTTTAGCGTCATGTAGTTAGGACGATGGGGACAATAGAGTTTAACATCATGTTGGACGAAATGGGGACTGTGTAGTTTAATGTCATGTTGGACAAAAGGGGGACTGTGCAGTTTAATGTCATGTAGTGAGGACAAAAGAGTACATAATTTATTGTCATGTTAGACGCATTGGGGATTTTTTCCACAGTTTAGAGTCATGTTGGACGAAAGTGCGAATATTTTAGGGTCATATGCATGGACCGTGGATGGTGCAGTTTAATGTCATTCTGGACAAAAGTGTAGTTTAAGGTCATACAGGACCTTTGATGATTATTTAGTTTAATGTCTTTTCAAACGTAAGGGACTTTTATACAGTTTAGCATCATGTAGTTAGGACGTCATAGTTTAACATCTTGCTGGACGTAAGGGACTTGCAAATAGTTTACGGTCATATGCATGGAACGTTGATGATGTAGTTTAAAGTCATATTGGACCATTGATCTAGTTTAAGGTAATACAGGGCTTAGTTGCAGTTTAAGGTCATACTGGACCATTTAGGGAACTTTTTCATAGTTTAACGTCGTGTGGGACGAAGTTTCAGTTTAAGGTCATACTGGACCATTGCTGTATAGTTTAATGTCATATAGCAATGACAAACTAGTGTTGCACAGTTTAGTGTCATGTTGCAGGGACATCATAGTTTAACATCTTGCTGGACGTAAGGGACTTGCAAATAGTTTAGGGTCATATGCATGGACTGTTGATGATGTAGTTTAAAGTCATACTGAACCGTTGATGTAGTTTAAGGTCATACAGGACCTAGTTGCAGTTTAAGGTCATACTGGACCATTTAGGGAACTTTTTCATAGTTTAACGTCGTGTGGGATAAAGTTGCAGTTTAAGGTCATACTGGACCATTGCTGTATAGTTTAACGTCATATAGCAAGGACGAACTGGTGCTGCGCAGTTTAGTGTCATGTTGCAGGGACATCACAGTTTAACGTCTTGCTGGATGTAAGGGACTTGCAAATAGTTTAGGGTCATATGCATGGACCGTTGATGATGCGGTTTAAGGTCATACAGGACCTAGTTGCAGTTTAAGGTCATAATGGACCATTGATGTAGTTTAAGGTCATACAGGACCTAGTTGTAGTTTAAGGTCATACTGAACCATTTAGGGAACTTTTTCACAGTTTAACGTCGTGTGGGACGAAGTTGTAGTTTAAGGTCATACTGGACCATTGTTGTATAGTTTAACATCATATAGCAAGGACGAACTGGTGCTTCACAGTTTAGTGTCATGTTGCAGGGACATCACAGTTTAACGTCATGCTGGATGTAAGGGACTTGCAAGTAGTTTAGGGTCATATGCATGGACCGTTGATGATGTAGTTTAAGGTCATACATGACCTAGTTTCAGTTTAAGGTCATAATAGACCATTGATGTAGTTTAAGGTCATACAGGACCTAGTTGTAGTTTAAGGTCATACTGGACCATTTAGGGAACTTTTTCACAGTTTAACATCGTGTGGGACAAAGTTGCAGTTTAAAGTCATACTGGACCATTGCTGTATAGTTTAACGTCATATAGCAAGGACGACCTGGTGCTTCACAGTTTAGTGTCATGTTGCAGGGACATCATAGTTTAACGTCTTGCTGGACGTAAGGGACTTACAAATAGTTTAGGGTCATATTCATGGACCATTGATGATGTAGTTTAAGGTCATACATGACCTAGTTGCAGTTTAAGGTCATATTGGACCATTGATGTAGTTTAAGGTCATACATGACCTAGTTGCAGTTTAAGGTCATACTAGACCATTTAGGGAATTTTTTTAGAGTTTAATGTTGTGTGGGATGAAGTTGCAGTTTAAGGTCATACTGGACCATTGCTGTATAGTTTAACGTCATATAGCAAGGACGAACTGGTGCTGCACGATTTAGTGTCATGTTGCAAGGACATCATACATACTTTGCAGTTTATACAAAATACTTCTTCAAAAATCTGGCATTGGTTGGAGTAGTGATGAGTTCTCCATCCATCGAGATTAATGAATAAGCTCCATTGAATTAGACCCTATGTATTGAATAAGGTCCTTCCCATTTTGGATCAAGTTTTGGAGGTTTCTTTCTCGGTATAATTGGAGTTCTAAAAACTAATACCAATTCTCCCTGAGTGAATGAATGAAGATGAACTTTTTTTGTTAAAAGCACATGCTATTCAATTTTGATAGAATTTTAAGTGGTGCAAAGTGTACAATATTTTCTCATCTAACCGTTCCAATTCATTCAATCACTTTTGAGATTGTTCATCTGTAGATGATTGATCAAAAATGGAAACTCTGGGAAAGGGTAGTTGAACTTCAATGGGCAAGACGACTTCCGTTCCATATACCAATGAATATGGAGTTGACTGAGTTGCAGTGAGGGTGGTAGTCCAATAAGCCCATAAAGCATGAAATAGTTTATCAGGCCATGAACTCTTATCTTTATCCACCATCTTTTGCAGTATATTTGAAAGAGTCTTGTTAAAGGCTTCTATCTGGCCGTTGGCTGCTTCATGATACCGAGATGAATGTTTGGATTTGATGTTGTATTCTTGATACAACTTCTCCACCTTAGATGAACAGAAATTGGTGCCATTGTCCATCAATATGGTGTGAGGGACACCAAATCTGGTAATTATATTAGACTTGATGAAGCTAACAATGAATATAGAACTGAATTCCTTGAGAGGTATTGCCTCTGTCCATTTGGAAATGAAGTCAGTAGCAGTAAGAATGTACTTAAACTGCTTGGCCGTAGCCGAAGGGTAAGGTCCCACCGCATCCATTCCCCATGTGGCAAATGGCCATGAGTATTTAGCTGTATGAAACAACTATGGAGGTTGATGAATGAATTTGACATGTACTTATCATTAATGACACTTATTTTTGAAATTGACACAATCTTGTATCATTGAAGGCCAAAAGTAACCAAGCCTTCGAATCTGATCAGACAGTCTATGTCCAGACTGGTGGGCACCACAGACTCCTGCATGCACTTCTTTCATGACAGCCATTGTATCTTCACCATCAATGCATCTGAAGAGAACTCCATCAAAACCACGTTTGTAGAGAATTTTCTCTAGGTGATCTGGGCTATCATAAAGAGTAAAATTAACCACACGTCACCCGATTTGTTCTTTCTCAGCTCTATCAGGTGGAAGTGTTCCATTTTGAAGGTATTCCCTGATAGGTTACATCCATCCTGTAGTATGACCATACGGTTCAGGAATGGGACAAATTTCATTAATTTCCTCTGTTCTAATTTGAACATAAGGTGAAATTGCATGACGATGGGCAATACTGATGGTTGTCTCATCCCAATTTGGATCTTCCAGAGCTCTGACTATATTAGCCAATGCATCAGCTTGAGAATTTTGTGATCTTGGGACATAAGAAAATGTCGGTTCTAAAGGGAATTCCGCCATTAACTCTCTGACATAATCATACAAAGGGATTAGTTCTTCTTTTCTGATGGCATAATCCCCATTAACTTTTTTGATTACTAGGTCTGAATCACCTTTCACCTTTAAGTGATTCACTTGTGCTTGAAGCGATAATTCCAATCCTATGATGAGAGCTTGGTATTCTGCTTCATTATTGGTACCACCTTCCCACAATAAAAAGGAATAAGGTAACACTGCCTTTTCTAGAGAAATGAGAACAATTCCTAAGCCAACTTTGTTGAATTTAGGATTTTCCATTTTCCTCCCTATTGGACTTCTAGAAGCACCATCAAAATACATTTCCCATTCCTGAGGACTTTCTTGAATAGAGAAGACTTCCTCATCAGGGAGTTCAATATTTGAAGATGTATCTTCTACTGAAGGGTGTTCAGCCAGGAAATCATCCAGATCTTGGCCCTTTATCACCTTTTGAGACACATACTGAATGTCGAATTACTGCAAAATAATTTCCCACCTTTCCATACATCTTGTAAGCATTGGACGACTAAGGATAAATTTGAGCGGGTTATTGCAAGATACCAATTGGACCTCATTATGTTGCAGGTAGTGTCTCAACTTCTGAACTGCAAAGATTAATGCCAGGAATCACTTCTCAATACTTGAATACTGGGTTTCTAATTCAAGCATGGTTCGAATGAGATAGTAGAGACTGTTTTCATTCCAAACATCATTCTTTTGAGCAATAAAGGCACCCAATGATCACTCTAGATCTATCACGTAGAGGATAAGTGGTCTTCCTTCAATAGGTGGCATGAGTACCGGTGGACTCAAGAAGTATTTCTTGAGAATATCAAATGCTTCTTGACATTCTTCAGTCCATTGGTAAGTGACTCCCTTCTTCATCAATTTGGTGAAGGGTAAACTTTTGCCTGCCAAATTGGCGATGAAATGCCGAATATAGGCTATGTGTCCTTGTAGTCCTCTTAATTCCTTCAAATTTTGATGAGGTTAAATACCAAGGATTGACTTGGTCTTCTCAGGATCGACTTTAATAACACAATGACATACAACAAAGCTGAGAAATTTTCCTGAGGTTACCCCAAAAGCACATTTTAAGGGGTTAATCTTCAAATTATGTTGTCGAAGCTTGCAGAATATGACTTCCAAATCAGCCAAGTGATTAGAAAGTTGTTTGGATTTAACTACCTAATCATCTACATAGCATTAAAAAAACTTCCCTAAGAAGGGTTTGAAGAAACGATGCATGGAACGCTGATAAGTTGCACCTACATTCTTTAAGCCAAAGGGCATTACCCAGTAGCAAAACACACCCTGAGGGGATCTGAAGGCTGCAGATTCCTCGTCCTCTAGGGCTATTCGGATCTGATTATATCCGGAATATCCATCCATGAAGGAAAGTGCTTCATAGACAGCTGTTGCATCAATTAGAAGTTCTTTAATCGGAACTGGGAAATCATCCTTAGGACAATGCCGATTAAGATCTCTGAAATCGATGCAAACTCTAATTTGTCCATTATTTTTATTTACAGAGACAATATTAGCAAACCATTTGGGATATTGAACTTCTCTGACGAAGTTAGCTTTGATAATCTTATCCACTTCAGCTTCAATTTTGGAAGCATAAGTTGGGTGTATTCTTCTCACGGCTTGCTTAAATCCTCGATGTTCTTCTGGTAAACCCAAATGATGAGTAGCAACATCAGGATCAAAATCAGGAATTTCTGTATAGTACCAAGCAAATATCTCTCTATTTTTCTTTAGAAAACAAATATAAATCTCTTGCTCTTAAAGAGTCATGGCCGCACTGATTAAAGTGGGGCATGGATCTTCTTTTGTACCCAGATTTATTTCTCTGAGTTCATCCACAGTGGTAGAGATACCCTCTTCAAATGATGGAGGAGAATCTCTGACATCTTCCTCTTCTTCTTCATCATGTGTTATTTCTTCCTTTTCTACTTGCATAGTAGATGAAAAAGTATAACTCTCATGATCCAAATAGATGTCAAAATTTTCATATCTTGAAGAAGAAGCTTCCATTTCTGACCCGCTTGATGATGAAGGGTCTTCTTTGGGTAATTAAGAGGAGATGATGGATTGAGAATCGACATCATTGTTCACATCCGATGTTGCTATAACTTCTTCTAGACTAATTGGAGAAGCATAGACTTGATGGATTTCAGCAGATGAAATGAAGATGTCACCATTTGTGCTTTCATCACTGCTTGGTAGATTACCAATTTCTCCCATGTTGTCTGGCTCGATTGCCGTAATTGACATTATGGATATTTCCATAAGAGTATTTTGATTTGGGTCTATCTTGTCAATTTGAATGATAGGCAACACATAATCTGTACTCACATGTGTAAATGGATTTACTGGAATTTTTTCCAAACCATATGGAGCATTAACTTAGGTAATCTCCTTTGTTATAGATTTCTCCCTTTTCTTCATGTGATAGAATTCCGCCTCAATGTATTGAGACTCACATGTCTTGAATGGGGCCTTATCACCATACAATGTCCCAAATTGACCATCGAAACAATATTTGAGACATTGATGGTATGATGACGTTATAGTCGCATGTTGATGTACCCAGGGTCTTCTAAGCCAGATGTTGAAGGCTGAGTCTTGATCAAAAACCATGAAATCTGAATTGGATAAAAGATCTCCAAACTGAGTTCTGAGTGTAACCTCACCGAGTGGTTCTTGTTCATTTTTATCATATCCTTGTAACATCATTGTAGAAAGAGATAAATCAGATTCCGTGAGGCCCAATCGATGAAGTGTACGAATGGGCATGATGTTGACTCCTGAACCATTGTCAATGAAAACTCTTCGAACATCCATGCCAATGACCTTTCCAGACAAGTACAATGGTATAATATGTCCATGCACTACATCATCTTCATCTTCATCAGTAAAAGATATTATTGCATGACATTATGCAGGATTATTCTCTATGTGATAGACTTCAGCTGCAACAATTTCCGTTTCAAACTCCTAAGGGATTGACAAAGCCTCGATGAGTGCTTCCCAAAGATCTTTTGACAGATTTAGAGCATCCAGAATTGATAACTTGGCTGGCACTTGGGCCAAGTGTTACAATATATCATACTTTTGATCCAGAGGTCTGCGTTTCCCAATAGGAATATGTGGTTTAGCAGGTACCTTGGAAGCAGATTCTTTGGAAGTTAATGCATCTTGTATTGGGATAAGAGTTCGAAATATTCCTAGTTTTGGAAAATTAGACCGATTAGATCCATTTATTTACTGAGAGGAAGAAGATGGAACCTTCAACCGGTCTTCCAAAATAACTGTGCCAGGACTGAATTTTCCATTGGTAGAAGAACTTGCTTGTTCATGATGAGCTCGCTGAAGATCTCTACCACGAGTTTCTGCCGCGTACACAGTTCTAGCCAGGGTAGAATTGGAATAGTGGCTTCTGAAAGATCCACATCTTCCCCTGTATCCTGAGCCCCTGGAACTTCCTCTGATTCCTCTGTTTGATATAGGGAATTCAGGCTCATGGAAATCAAAACTTCGACTGGCATATGGATCTATTAATTGAATCATTTTAACAGAACCAAAGATTAACTCTTTATCTGATGAAGAATCTGCCTGATTAGCCTGTTTAAGCTGTTCCGTTTGGTGGGGTGGTGCCCGTAGCTTTGAAGTAGATGGCATGAAGTCCACCAAAGTCAAAGAAAACTTAGTCTTTGACACATACTCATCTTCTTCTGATTCTTTTTCTTTCTTTGAATCGTGCCGTTTCTTTGAGGACTTTCCCTCTGACGAAGAGGGTTTTGCCGCAACATTCATGGAATAAGAAACAATTAGTTTCTTTAACTGTGTTCACAAAATAACATGATTTTGATTGAATTTATTTCTGACCATCCAATCATCATACTTCTGTGCATTTTTTCTTTTGACTTCTTGCCATTCACCTTCCTCCTCTGGAACTGTAGTAGTGACACATGTTACCTGGGCTGAGAAGCCTTTCAATGTGACTTGTCCCAAGTCGACCATCTTTTGCAGGAGGTCTTTGAATACGAAACACTCTTGGATGGGATGCCCCAACATTTGATGAAAAGGGCAATAATTAGGACGGTCTTTATCTCCTTTCTTGTTTGGCCTCTTGGGTATTGGAAATTGACCCAAATTGTTTTCCAGAGCTGAAATGAAATAACCAGGAACTTTTTCATTTCAGAAAGAGTATGTTTTTCTCTTCAGATCCTCAAATTGTTTTCGTCTTTGATCTTTTTGATCATCTGGATGAAAAGGCATTTGTTTTTGGCGCTCAGAATATGGAGCCCTTCAAGAAGATGAAAGTTTTGAGGTAGAAACATGTATAGGTGCTTGTTTAAGCATAACTTTAGTAGTTTTTGCTTTACCCATTCTCCTTCCTGGTGCTGATGGAATTACACGAGATTTAGCATTATCCTGTATAAAGGAATCTTCGATCTTCTGAGCGATTGAAGTAAGGTCTTGAAACCCTCCTGTGTATTTCACAGGGATTAATGGTGTGCATAATTCTTCATGCAGATTTTCCACACAGATTGGCAACAATTCTTCTTGAGGGAGTGCTAAACTCAAGGAATATGTTAATCCCTTCCATCGAGCAATGAAATCAAAGACCCTTTCATTATCCCTTTGCTTATAGTTTGTAAGATCGAAAACTGTTTTCTTTGGCAAAGTTGAGCTGAACTAAAGGAGGAATTTTTGGAGAAGATCCTCCCATATGGTAATTGACCGGGATTGCAAGTTTGTATACTAAACAAAAGCTGGTCCTTGTAATGTTCGCACGAAGCCTCTGAGTTTCACTGCCTCTTTCTGCTCCGGAGTTCCCATCATAGGATCACAAAAAGACACGTAATGCGTCAAATGTTGTTCAAGATCGCCTGATCCATTGAAAATAGGGAATATTGGGTTCCCAAAACTAGATGGAGGAGAAATTGAATCTACCAATTCAGGGAAAAATATCTTTTCTAGTTGAACTTGCACACATTTCCCTTCCATAGTTTCTGACCGAGCTGTTAATGAATCAATAGTAGTTATTAACTATTTAGAAACATCCGGTTGAACTTGGACTTGGGTAGGTGCGATGAATGGAGCTTGGACAGATGTGACGATTGGTGCTGTGACTGATGGTAGCACTGCCAACTGTTGTTGCACTTGAGCCGTAGGATTAGACCTGTGAGGGTATACTGAGAGAGGAGGATATTCTTGATCCATCTCAGTAGCTGCAACAAATTCCTTTGGCTGACTGACTCCAGCATGCTTAAGAAGAGGACTACTCTGAAGTAGTTCTGCATTCAACCTTCTTAATTCCTTCATTTCTTCCTCCTGTTGTGCAAACCTTTGCTCTAGTGAGAGAGATTAACCTTCTCTAGAGGAAGGATATGTAACCTGGTTCTTTCCCTCTACTTTTTTGGATCCTTTTCGGAGAGGGGGAAGTGGGTTACTCGAAGTATTACCTAGGTTCTGAATAATCCTTTGACTTCGTGTACGCACACCTTCTTCATTTGTGTCTGTGCGTACATCTTCTTGAGCAGGAACCTCTACATCTGAATCCCTTGAGTGAGCCTCATCTGGTGGATCAGCAACAACGGAATTGATGACATTTATTTATGTATAACTCATCACATCCATTCTATCAGCATTTCTGTGATATTGTCTTCTTCCATGTCTTTGATGAGACATTGCCTTTTGTTGATTCGATCTCTTAGTAACTTCTTGACGAACCGTAATTTGGAGGGAATCTCCTAATAATTTGGCTCTTCGTTCCTCTTGACGTTTCTTCCCCAATCGAGAAAGGACTGACTTTCTCTAAGGAGGGGATTGATGATTTGAAAGAGTCCCCAGTCCAGTGGACTGGGGCTGTTCCTACTGTTCTCGTTCAACTCCTCGAATCCTATTTGTTGATTCCGAGGGTTGGTTTAAAGGAGTCCCCAGTCTGGTGAGCTGGGGTGGTTCTTGACATGATATGTCTAAGACTTTCCTGAAAGTCCTCCTGATCTTGCGAACCTTAGTCCAGAAATTAGCTGGATGCATTAACCTGTATCTGCTTTTATCACCCGATTCAAAAGACCGTTGGATGATTTCTGACACTTCTGTCAGTTGGTGATGTGCTTGCTCCAAAAAAGAGGCCTATTTAATATTCTCGTTTTCTTGTTGCAAGAGTAATTCAAAAACTTGTTCTCTGTATTCTTGATTTTGATAGGAACTAGTTGAAGTCTATTCTTGGGCAAGATTATGATTACAAACAAAGCCCATTTACTGTGGTCGGTTATGGGCAATAACATTGCATGAGACCATTTTTGGTTGTATTTTCTCACTGGATAGCACCATGAAATACAGTGCTCCATGAACACCCCATCCTCTGACACGAATACCAGATGCGACATTGGCAATTTACTAACACAATCTTCTTAGTGTGCCAAGGCATGAATGTTGAAGGGCTCTCTGCGGCTTTTCAGCCTTCGAATATCGAGAGACTGATAGAGACACCAAATCAATCTGATGTTGTAACCCTTCTATTATCTTAAGATGATTTTCATATTCATCATAAGATAATAATTTCTTTTTCAACTGACAAAGAGTTTTCCATATGTTGAGACAACTATCATGAATTTCATCTTCCATTAACATTTCTGGAATATTATACTGAGAGTCATCCAAAGGCCAAAACATGACTGGCACTTCACCTTTCGCCAGTTGTTTTCTCATGTTCAGCACTTCCTCTTTATCATTTGATGAATATTCTTCTACCTAATTTGAACAGAGTTGGTGTTTCTTTGTTTCTTCATTGGATTCAACAGGATTGGTAGAGAAATCATTGATCAAACTAGAAGATGCATGACTTAGGGGTGGTTCGGAGAATGACCTACACCCTGGGCTATATTCTTATTGAGAAAGTATTTCACCTGCTAGTGATGAAGCTTCATACATGACTGGTTTCGCATTTTCAAGTGCCTCAAGATAAGAGGGCTTTCTCAGCACTACATTGCCCACTGGAGCATTTTCTGGGCAATGTGCATTACTACTGCGGAGAGGACTTTCGTAGCAAAATTCATCATCATGGGGAGGACCACCATAATGGGTTACATCAAAGATAATATCTCTTTCTCTTTGGTCTTCTGACCACACAGAGGGTTTATGTGGCTCTCATCTAAAGATGAAACTTCGAGATCGACCAAATGGTCATGAAGCAAGACTTCATGAGGAAGTGTCTATTGAAGACCTTCGTAATTAATGTTCCCACTATTGGGAAATGAGGGAGTATAATCTTCAATTTCAACTGATAATTGTCTGAGGGCTTCAAGAACTCCAGCATCGAGCAAGGCCTTATTACAGATTGGCTCTTGATCCCCTGACTATGCTGGGCGGGTCTTTTTCTTAGATGTCTTCTTACTCGCCTTTGAAACCACTATTGACGAAAGTGGCTACTCTGAGCAGGTGTATATGTAACACCCCAAGCTTCTATGGTACGCTTCTCTTTGAATAATGTGATAGCGTGTGTTGTACGCAACACCGAGTTCTAACACACCATAACCAATCAAACAAGCCATTATGAATAGTAATACATACTTTTTGAAATTATATATATTTTATATTTCAAAATGGACTTCATTTTTGGATTCGGATTATCGAATTTAGCCTAAGGTGAAATTTTGGGACTTTTCGGATAACTTTAATATTTTAATGAATAGTGAAAATTACTAAAATTTAATAAAAAACAACTTTTTTAATCAAAATAATTAATAGTGATAAATTATGAATTTGAGTGGTTTTAAATTATATTTAGAATATATTTTTACCATTTAATATAATTTTGGTCATCGGACATAATTTTACAATTAAACCGGACATAAACAAGTGTCAATCTTTTGATAGTTATTATCTCTTAAAAACACGCTTTTTGTTTTAACAACAGGAATTAATTTTAAATTAATTTCTGCCACTTCTGTGTTTTGAATTTTGAAAAATGGATTCCATATTTGGAATCAGGATGTTCAAATTGTTTAAATATGTAACTTTTATTTTTTGACATTTTGAATAATTACTTCGGTAAATATTTTATTTACCATGGTTAAAGGTAAATCCAGTAAATAAGGGTTAAAAAATAATATTATAATAATACAAAATTACCCTAAAACGTGTCCTAACCTTATTGGTTGATACATGTTCGACCATAGGAATCTTTTGGTCGATTCGGGGACCCCATGGTACCACTTGTAGGTGATAGGGACACTTAATTTTAATTAAGTTAAAATGAATACAAAAATGACACAAGCATATAACTTTTAGCAAAGAATTTTTTACATAGGGTTATATATGTTGGATTTTCGATTGTAAACATTAATTAGAAAGATAACACGATTTACCACATAATGATATTTTATTTATAATTTTTAGAGACTAAATAATTTAATTTATTTATGACACAATGACGATGCAGTAATTACAATAATAGTGAAAATCTAAAATAATTGATATTATAAATACCAAAATAAATATAATTTGAGACTTTTAATGAATTACAATAATTTTCTAGGATAATATGACATATTAGGATTGATTTAATTAAATTTTTTCGAAGTAATAATTCTGTTATTAGTTTCACAAAAAATCAACTATTGAATAGTGTCAAAATTGACATAAAAGAGTTTTTAAAATAAATATTATATTATTAATTGATATTAAATTCCAAAAAATCTAAGGTTCGTCCAAGAGACTTATATAATGATAGGTGTATCATTAATGGACCACTTGAGGGTCTCTTGGATGTATATAGTAAGTTTTTTAACCATATTATATAAAAATACAAAGAGACATTGTAATAGTGAAACTAATTAACTAAGAGCTAATACTTAATGATAAGGTTAATATAAGTACCCAAACATGTCTAAATTATATTGGTTGAGTGTTTTTCGACCCATACCCACCTTAACATATAAATAATCAACTTTGGAGCCATTATAAACCGAATATGAATTTATTATAAATTAATATTTCTAGCTTTTCCAAAGGTGCCCCTCACCCCTCTTATAAAAGGGAACTCCTCCTCATTTCTTCACACCTTCAAAGCCTTTTTGTTCGGCCAAAATCTGCCCAAATACTCTCCCAACTTCCCTCACTACAACCTAGAGGCATTAGTTTGATAAGAAAGCCAACCTAAAGATCCCTTTTGATAAAATCAAAAGGAAGAAACCGAAGAAGAGGTAATGATTTCACCACCCTTTTCCAAGTTCCTTTCTTCTTCCACTTCTTCTTCCTTTGTTGTTACCATTATAAAATAATAACTCCAGTATCATATATATAATGTGATGTTATTATAAATATGTTACAACCATATTCAGTATTCTATCCATCCTTTGAATAACATGTCACCATACGTGCGTACGTACGGCTTACCGTCTCCACGTCGTGGTGTAATTGTTATTCAATAAATTATTATTTGGATGAGTATAATAATGATGTGTAACTCATGTAAATAATGAATATAACATGATAATGATTCTGTATATATGATATAATATCCAATTATATATTATTTTAATATCAAAAAAATGATATTGTCGCTCGTGCGTACGTACGGACTACCGTCTCCACGAACGCGATGAGATTCATTCTCCATCGTATCCATTCAAGTATAATTATCATTTGATGATTTAAAAATAATGTTTAAGGACTTGATATCATTATTTATATGAATAAGATACAACTGATCCATAACAAACACGACTTATGTAACAAAACATATAAAAGAAAACGAGTAAGTTAACACCCGAAACGACGATAATTCTAAGATATTATTAAAAAATCAATATTAAAAGATCATATATGATATCATATTAATATATATGATTATTTTATAATTTAATAACAATTATTTCACTATTATACAGGAGGTTAACCTACCCCAACCAAGGAAAAGTGCAAGGTAAGGGTTATTTCACAATATCTTCATTATCCGAGGTTGTTTATACGTAATAATCTACTGGGATCTCTTTATCGTCCACATCCATGTTTCTTAAAAATGTATTTCAAAACATTCTTACTATTTAAAATAATATGGGTTAAAGTCATTTATACCCTTGTTTGAATTTTATAAGAGTTTTGTAAAGAAATCTTTCCGTCGTTTTCCAAACACGGTGCTTTTAACCTTTTCGACAGAATTAAGGTAGGAATGTTTTTTTAACTTATACGGCGGGTGCGACTATTTACCGCTGTTATAAAATTGTCAAAGCTTCCCTTACAATCATATAAGAATATTTCCAAAGTAAATGTTTTATTTTATAAATATGTGATTTTTAAATGATTTCAAAAAAGTGATATTTCTCTCAAATACATGAAAACCCAGTGCAAATGTATACGTATTTAATGCAAGCTTAAAAATGTTTTCAGAAAACCTGACTCTCGAGTTTGGTAGACAGGAAGGGATTGGGAGTGGACCCATCATGACCTGTAATTAGTCGAGGAGTCTCAGAATTAGTTATTTTGTTTTCAGAAGCTTGCATAATGTTTTCTGAAAAACACTGGAGTGTATTTTAGCAATTTTAAATATAAGTATCTTCTGAAAAAAATAATTGCATCGGTAGGTCTCATGAGACAAACTAGTGTCTTGGCATAAGGCCTTGGAAAAATCTTATTTGTAGTCTTAGCACGAGGCCTTGGCTATGTGGTTATGATAGTCTGGAATTATGCATTCCATCATTATGAAAGTGGTTATTGATATTGCATGTGATTATTCGATTAGTAGAATATCCATGTGAATAAGTAAATGGAATTATTTCATTTTACTTTTTCCATACTATGTTGAAGTTCAAGTTTAAAAGGCTTTTGTTTTAGTTATACATTGCCTTAAATGTTTATTCTTATTTATGAAAGTTTCTTCTATATTGTTATCCTTACTGGGCATTTGAGCTCACCCCTTTTCTATGTTTTCTTTTTCCCAGGAAGTGAAGAAGTAAATTATGAATGACCTGCAGGGATATTATGTGGGGATATGAGTGTGGAATATGGAGAAAATATGTTGTTGTATTAGTTTTTCACTTTATGATGTAATGTAAAACTTTATGAATATATCTAGTGTTTCCAAGGCTACTAAACCAATCGGTCTTTCGAGATTTGATCTTTCTTGTGATCATTCCAATGTTATGTAATAATGCACCGACTCTGGGTGACTAGGGTCAGGGTGTTACAGTTGGTATCAGAGGAAGTTTAGCATAAACCTTGGAAGCTAGATTTAGATAAACTCTGATTAGAGCACGTAGACCTAAGATGAACTTTGAGGATTAGTATAGAAGAATTTCCTAGAATTTTGGTTTTGTAAAGATTTTTTGAGTTTTCCGAGCAATACATCCCTCTCTGGATACGAGCAGGTAGAGGTGGATCTGGCACAGATGTACCTAGGGGTAAAAACTGAAAGCACCGTTTTGAGCTAGACTCGAACGGGAACTGGTGCATGACAACAGGCCTTGTTGTACTCTTGGTTACGACACTCCCGGGGGATATGCTTAGGATAAATCTCATTTTATTTACAAATCATTATGAAGGGTTTATGAGTATATAATTCCTCAAAGAAAACATTTTTATGATTATGGATTATATCCATAAATAGTTCAATTTAAGTTAAGTGTTTTATAAGTATGGAATTATGTATATTGATTCATAAACTGATCTAGTTTATGTCATTGTTAAGAAATGGAGCCTAGTGGAAGAAATGGAAACCGTATCAATGCACGCACTCCATGTTGGGATTGCCCTCCTGCTCAAGATAATTATAGTGGAGCTGGTGATGCAACTAGTGCCGATCAGCTAATCACCATACTGGGACAACTCACTCAGGTTATGAATAAGAACCTTACCCGTATGGAGCACCCTGATCTGCAGCATGGAGGATCAATGTTAGATCAATTCATGAGGCAACAACCACCAACGTTCAATGGGAGTACAAATCCCTTAGTAGCTGAGTAATGGATATTTTCCCTAGAGAAAATATTTCAGGCTTTGGGGAGTAGTGAAAGGGAAAAAGTTATCATGGCAGTTTACTACCTCATTGGAGATGCTGATCAATGGTGGTCATTGATTCAAAATATGAAGGAAGATGATGAAGTATCAAATATGGAATGGAGGGAGTTCAAAGATCTGTTTTTAGAAAAATACTTTCCTCGCGACCATCGAGCAGATATGGAAAGGCAATTTCTGAGTCTGAGACAAAAGGAGGATGAGAATGTCACAAAGTATGAGGATAACTTTACAAGGTTAGAAAGGTATGCTAAAGATTATATACGTAACCCAAGAAGTAAGATTGATCTTTTCTTTGATGGTTTAAAACCATTTCTCTGTCGAGCATTAGTATCACAATCCTTTTCATCGTATGAAGACATTGTCTCATGTGCTATCAAGACTGAAAAGGAATTCTCTAAGTCTTATGACTTTAAATCAAAGAAAGAGAAGAAGAGACCTGCTGATCAATCTGGGAACGGGAATAAGGGGAAGAAGGGAAAGGTTGAATATCCATCCTATGGTAAATGTGGTAAGAAACACCCTGGTACTTGCTTGAAGGGAACATGAGTCTGTTACAAGTGTGGTAAAAAAGGCCACCAAGCTCGTGATTGAAAGGGGAAGAAGGAAGCTACCAATGTTCAGTGCTACAATTATAGGGAGATGGGGTATTATGCAAACAAATTTCCTAAGCATCAGGAGAACTTACCTCAGAAAAGGCCAAGGGATCAAGGCCAAGCTTATGATATCACTACTTCTAAGGTAGAAGCTCCGAAAGACGTGGTGGCAGGTAATTTAATGGTTTCCTCAAGTTTAGAAAATGCATTATTTGATTCTGGATCATCACATTGTTTCATATCTTCCCAGTTTTCTAAGAGAATTAGATATTTCCAATTTGATTTAACAAGGAAGTTGTCAGTTAAAACTCGTAAGGGAAGTATCATTGCAACAAAGTTTTGCGAATCAGTCCCCATTAGAGCACATAAATGTTCTTTATCTGCTGATCTCATATTCATACCTATGATTGAGTTTGATATAATCCTCGGTATGGACTGGCTTTCGGTCTATGATGCAAAGATTTATTGTAATAAGAAAGAGGTTACGATTCTTGATGATAATGATAAGGAACACCTTATCTTTAGAACAGAATCGTCACCACCAAATTTTTATTTAGATCCACCCCTAGTAGCTCAACTAAATTCAATTATTGGGGAGGAAGAGAATGAAATAACTGTGGGTGAGGAAAGGAATGTTCAAATAGAGTATGTACCTGTTGTGAAAGAATTTGTAGATGTATTTCCGGAAGATTTACCTGGACATCCTCCAGAACGAGAAGTTGAATTTTCCATTGATTTAATTCCTGGATCAAGGCCTATATCGAAGACCCCTTATAGAATGGACACTGTAGAATTAGTTGAACTAAAGAAACAACTAAAGGAATTGAGTAATATGGGATTTATTCGCCCTAGTGTTTCTCCATGGGGAGCCCCTGTTCTTTTTGTTAAAAAGAAAGATGGATCTATGAGGTTATGTATCGACTACAGGGAGATCAATGCTATAACGATAAAGAAAAAGTATCCCCTACCACGCATTGATGATTTATTTGACCAACTACATGGAGATCAATACTTTTCAAAGATTTACCTTCGATCTGGATACCATCAGTTATGTGTAAAGAATGAAGACATTCCGAAGACAACATTTCGAACTAGGTACGGGCATTACGAGTTTACTGTAATGCCTTTTGGATTGACTAATGCACCCTCTGTTTTCATGGATCTGATGAATAGAGTTTTCAAGGAGTATCTCGATGAATTTGTGGTGGTATTTATTGATGATATCTTGGTATACTCCAAAACCTACGAAGAACATGAAAATCACTTGCACATTATCCTGAAGACTCTGAGAAGACATGAATTATATGGGAAGTTTAGCAAGTGTGAATTCTGGCTTCATGAGATTTCTTTTCTTGTCCAAATTGTCTCTAAAGATGGAATCTCTGTTGATCCTTCTAAGACCAAGGCAATCCAAGAATGTCTAGCACCTACGAGTATAACTGAGGTACATAGTTTTATTGGTTTGGCATGTTATTATTGACGATTCGTCCAGAATTTTTCCCGATTGGCTAACCCATTAACGAAGCTCACACGTAAATGGGTTAAATTTTTTTGGACAAAAGAGTGTGAAGAATGTTTCGAATAACTAAAGAGAAGATTAGTCAATTCTCCTATATTAACTCTACCATCAGGGAATTATGGGTTCGTTATTTATAGTGATGCATCGAAGAAAGGACTTGGTTGTGTCCTTATGCAGAATGATAGGGTTATTGCCTATGCATCATGACAGTTGAAAATTCATGAGAAAAACTATCCTAATCATGATCTCGAGTTAGCAGCTGTGATCTTTGCTTTGAAGATATGGAGGCACTACCTCTACGGTGAAAAATGTGAGATTTATACTGATCACAAGAGTTTGAAGTATATTTTCTCACAAAAAGAACTCAACATGAGGAAAAGGAGATGTCTTGAATTACTCAAGGATTATGATTGCACGATACACTACCACCCGGGGAAGGAAAAAAAGGTGGTAGATGCTTTGATCAGAAAAGATCATGGAGTTTTGAACATGATGAGAATTGAAAGGGATCCAATTTTGATGGATCTAGTGAAGATAGACATGGGAATAACCAGGGAAGGTGAAACATCAATGCTTTTTAAAATGGTTGCCAAACCATCTTTACTAGAAAGGATTAAGAGTTCTCAGACCGATGATGAAGAATTTCAAAAGAATATTAAAGCTGTGAATGATGGGAGATTAAGAGATTTTGTGTATGAAAATGGAATTTTGAAATTCGGGAAGAGGCTTTGTGTTCCCGATATACCTGATCTAAAAAGGGAATTGCTGGATGATGCTCATAGTTCCAATTTCTCTATACACCCTGGGAGAACCAAAATGTATAGAGATTTGAAGGAACATTTTTGGTGGGACAACATGATGAGGGAGATTTCTAATTTTGTGTCAAGATATATGGTTTTTCAACAAGTGAAAGTTGGAAGGAAATATCCTGGAGGAGTCATGCAACCTTTTCCCATACCGGAGTGGAAATGGGACAATATTACGATGGACTTTGTCATGGGGCTACCAAAGACTCCTAGAAGGAATGATGCAATATGGGTTATTATTGATCGTCTTACCAAGTCAGCACATTTTCTTGCTATAAGAGAAGATCTACCCCTAGAACGTCTAGCAAGACTATATATTAATGAAGTTGTGAGACTTCATGGAGTACCCATATCGATTGTTTCTGATTGTGATCCCCATTTTACTTCAAGATTCCAGAAAAGTCTTCAGAAATCCCTGGATACTGAACTTCATTTGAGCACTGCTTACCACCCTCAGACAGACGGACAATCAGAATGGACTATTCAAACCTTAAAAGACATGGTGAGATCTTGCTCACTTGACTTTCAGGGTATGTGGGATCAATATTTACCTCTGGTAGAATTTTCCTATAACAATATCTTCCATTCGAGTATTCAGATGGCACCATATTAAGCGTTATATGGAAAGAGATGTCGTACACTAACCTGTTGGGATGACGTTGGTGAAAGAAAACTTGTAGGCCTAGAACTGGTGGAGGAAACGGTGGAAAAGGTGAAGGTAATCCAAAATCACATCAAAGCAGCTCAAAGTAGGCAGAAGAGCTATGCCAATAATCGAAGGAAGGATTTGGAATTTCAAGTCGGTGATCATGTTTTCCTGTAGGTATCTTCATGGAAGGGAGTCATATGTTTCGGTAAGAAAGGTAAATTGAGTCCCAGGTACATCGGACCTATCGAAATTCTAGAATGAATTGGGGCAGTAGCTTACCGATTGGCAATGCCGCCAAGTGTCTCCAAAGATCACGATGTGTTCCACATATCTCTGTTGAGGAAATACATGCCTGACCCAACGCATGTACTCACCTATGAGGAATTAGAACTGGAACCTGATCTGTCTTATTGCGAAGAGCCCATCAGGATTCTTGATACGAGAGAACAAGTACTGAGAAACCGGACGACACGTCTGGTAAAAGTTTTGTGGAGAAACCATAAGATGGAAGAGGCAACGTGGGAACCCGAGGAACTTATGATGAAGAAGCACCTGAGTCTTTTCATGTGATAAGTATTCTATAAATTTCAAGGACTAAATTATTTGAAGTAGGGGAGAATGTAACACCCCAAACTTCTACGGTACGCTTCTCTTTGAATAATGTGATAGCGTGTGTTGTACGCAACACCGAGTTCTAACACACCATAACCAATCAAACTAGCCGTTATGAATAGTAATACCTAATTTTTGAAATTATATATATTTTATATTTTAAAATGGACTTCATTTTTGGATTCGTAATATCGAATTTAGCCTAAGGTGAAATTTTGGTACTTTTCAAATAACTTTAATATTTTGATGAATAGTGAAAATTACTAAATTTTAATTAAAAACAACTTTTTTAATCAAAATAATTAATAGTGATAAATTATGAATTTGAGTGGTTTTAAAGTATATTTAGAATATATTTTTACTATTTAATATAATTTTAGTCATTGGACATAATTTTACAATTAAACCGGATATAAACAAGTGTCAATCTTTTGATAGTTATTATCTCTTAAAAACACGCTTTTTGTTTTAACAACGAGAATTAATTTTAAATTAATTTCTGCCACTTATGTGTTTTGAATTTTGAAAAATGGATTCCATATTTGGAATCAGGATGTTCAAATTGTGTAAATAGGTGACTTTTATTTTTAGAGATTTTGAATAATTACTTCGGTAAATATTTTATTTACCATGGTTAAGGGTAAATCCGGTAAATAAGGGTTAAAAAATAATATTATAATAATACAAAATTACCCTAAAACATGTCCTAACCTTATTGGTTGATACATGTTCGACCATAGGAATGTTTTGGTAGATTTAGAGACCCCATGGTGCCACTTGTAGGTGATAGGGACACTTAATTTTAATTAAGTTAAAATGAATACAAAAATGACACAAGCATATAACTTTTAGAAAAACAATTTTTAAATAGGGTTATATATGTTGTATTTTCGATTTTAAATATTAATTAGAAAGATAAAAATATTTCCTACATAATTATAGTTTATTTATAATTTTTAGAGACTAAATAATTTAATTTATTTATGACACAATGATGATGCAGTAATTACCATAATAGTGAAAATTTAAAATAATTGATATTATAAATACCCAAATAAATATAATTTGAGACTTTTAATGAATTATAATAATTCTATAGGATAATATTTCATATTAGGATTTATTTAATTAACTTTGTTCGAAGTAATAATTCTGTTATGAGTTTCACAAAAAATCAACTATTGAATAGTGTCAAAATTGACATAAAAGAGTTTTTAAAATAAATATTATATTATTAATTGATATTAAATTCCTAAAAATATAAGGTTTGGCCAAGAGACTTATATCATGATAGGTGTATCATTAATGGACCACTTGGGGGTCGCTTTGATGTATATAGTAAGTTTATTAACCATATTATATAAAAATACAAAGAGACATTGTAAAAGTGAAACTAATTAATTAAGAGTTAATACTTAAAGATAAGGTTAATATAAGTACCCAAACCTGTATAAATTCTATTGGTTGAGTGGTTTTCGACCCATCCCCACCTTAAAATTTAAATAATAAACTTTGGAGCCATTAGAAACTGAATATCAATTTATTATAAATTAATATTTCTAGCTTTTCCAAAGGTGCCCCTCACCCCTCTTATAAAAGGGCACTCCTCCTTCTCATTTATTCACACCTTCAAAGCATTTTGGTTCGGCCAAACTCTACCCAAATACTCTCCCAAATTCCCCCACTACAACCTAGAGGCCTTAGTTTGATCAGAAATCCAACTTAAGAATCCCTTTTGATCAAATCAAAAGGAAGAAACCGAAGAAGAGGTAATGATTTCACCACCCTTTTCCAAGTTCCTTTCTTCTTCCACTTCTTCTTCCTTTGTTGTTACCATTATAAAATAATAACTCTAGTATAATATATATACTATGATTTTATTATAAATATGGTACAACCATATTCAGTATTCTATCCATCTTTTGAATAACATGTCACCATACGTGCGTACGTACGGCTTACCGTCTCCACGTCATGGTGTAATTGTTATTCAATAAATTATTATTTGCATGGGTATAATAATGATGTGTAACTCATGTAAATAATGAATATAACATGATAATGATTCAGTAGATATGATATACTATCCAATTATATATTATTTTAATATCAAAAGAATGATATTGTCGCTCGTGCGTACGTACGGACTACCGTCTCCACGAACGCGATGAGATTCATTCTCCATCGTATCCATTCAAGTATAATTATCATTTTATGATTTAAAAATAATTTTTAAGGACTTTATATAATTCTGTATATGAATAATATAGAACCTATCAATAAAAAACATGGCTTATGTAACAAAACATATAAAAGAAAATGAGTAAGTTAACACCCGAAACGACGATAATTCTAAGATATTATTAAAAAATCAATGTTAAAAGATCATATATGATATCATATTAATATATATGATTCTTGTATAATTTAATAACAATTATTTAACTATTATATAGGAGTTTAACCTACCCTAACCAAGGAAAAGTGCAAGGTAAGGGTTATTTCACAATCTCTTCATTATCCTAGGTTGTTTATACGTAATAATCTACTGGGATCTCTTTATCGTCCACATCCATGTTTCTTAAAAATGTATTTCAAAACATTCTTACTATTTAAAAGAATATGGGTTAAAGTAATTTATACCCTTGTTTGACTTTTATAAGAGTTTTTTAAAGGAATCTTTCCATCGTTTTCCAAACAAGGTGCTTTTAACCTTTTCGACAGAATTAAGGTAAGAATTTTTTTAACTTATACGGCAGGTGCGGCTATTTACCGCCATTATAAAATTGTCAAAGCTTCCCTTACAAGCATATAAGAATATTTTCGAAGTAAATGTTTTATTTTATAAATATGTGATTTTTAAATGATTTCAAAAAAAGAGATATTTCTCTCAAATACATGAAAACCCAGTGCAAATGTATACGTATTTAATTCAAGCTTAAAAATGTTTTCAAAAAACCTGAATCTCGAGTTTGGTAGATTGGAAGGGATTGAGAGTGGACCCATCATGGCCTATAATTAGTCGAGCAGTCTCAAAAATAGTTATTTTGTTTTCAGAAGCTTGCATAATGTTTTCTGAAAAACACTGGAGTGTATTTTAGCAATTTTAAATGTAAGTATCTTCTGAAAAAAATAATTACATCAGTAGGTCTCATGAGACAAACTAGTGTCTTGGCACAAGGCCTTGGAAAAATATTATTTGTATTCTTGGCACGAGGCCTTGGCTATGTGGTTATGATAGTCTAGAATTATGCATTCCATCATTATGAAAGTGGTTATTGATATTACATGTGATTATTCGATTAGTAGAATATCCATGTGAATAAGTAAATGGCATTATTTCATTTTACTTTTGCCATAATATGTTGAAGTTCAAGTTTAAAAGGCTTTTGTTTTAGTTATACATTGCCTTAAATGGTTATTCTTATTAATGAAAGTTTCAGCTATATTGTTATCCTTACTGGGCATTTGAGCTCACCCCTTTTCTATGTTTTATTTTTCCCAGGAAGTGAAGAAGTAAATTATGAATGACCTGCAGGGATATTATGTGAGGATATGAGTGTGGAATATGGAGAAAATATGTTGTTGTATTAGTTTTTCACTTTATGATGTAATGTAAAACTTTATGAATATATCTAGTGTTTCCAAAGCTACTAAACCAATCGGTCTTTCGAGATTTGATATTTCTTGTGATCATGAAAATGTTATGTAATAATGCACCGACTCTAGGTAACTGGGGTCAGGGCGTTACAATATATTCCTGATCAGGAAAGATGGCCAGGTTAGGCTGATGATCTCTACTCAAATCAGGTGTATGTTCCTAACTTGGCTGTCCGTATGATATGGAGGAGTATGCCCCACAACCCTTTTGGACTAGAACAGATGTGAGTGTCTGTTCTAGAGAGAATTGTTGAGGTGTCACTCCACTGGTAGGGATATATTTATGTGTCTTTCCCTGAGATGCCACTGAAGTTGTTATAATATCCTGGCAGGCATCCAGAATATGATCAGAGATTTGCTTCTGCTCTTTCACCATTGATAGAATATTCTTGGTGACTTTAGCTGCCGGAACGGGAATATACGTCCATTTCGGGCTTGGAGCAGGTGTATGTTCCTGCTCCTGTCCTCCTTTTCCTGTCAGTGAATCCTGACAGTACTCAAGTGTGGGGGCAGAGAGTTGAGTCTGCCTCCTATTTGTTGTCGGGGATTTCCGACTAACTTCTCCAAATGCTACCAAGAAAGACTATTGGTAGGCTTGATTAATACCAGCAGGTGTATGTTCCTTCTGATTGCACTTCGCCAAACGTGGTTGACAAGATCCATCATATGTAGTTAGATGAGCCTACTAACTATCTGATGATATATAGACAGGTGTATGTTCCTGCCTATATTACTCCACCAGAATTGCCTGGTGGGATTGGCGTGATGCTGCCAGACAAGTCTGCTGGATAGCGGAATTAAAACGGGCAGGTGTATGTGCCTGATCATTGCTTGCCACCAAGTTAGGTTGGTGGACTTCTCCGGAGATGGAAGAGATGAGAACCTGCTCACTGTTGGCTGGATTCCGCCTCTGGTGGTTCGTCTTGCTTGCTCGGGTTCATGGAACCTGAGACTAACGCCTGGATTCAGTACCATCATCATGTTGAGGGTGCACTGCCACACGAGTCTGGCAACGATTGTTGGTGGGAGCCCTCAGGAAGGACTCCTTTTTGTTTGAATTAAGCTCCTGAGGGACCTGCTCATTCACCTCCCCAGAATAAGGGAGCGAATGGTTATTGCGTTCTGGGGATAACGACCCGAAACGGTTGGAGACGGTAGTCAGCACCGCCTGCTTCTTGATCACTGGTCATCGTTGTCCGGATGATAGATGTGAGTTATTTACTTGGAGGGCTTGTCGGGTAGCCTCCAGAGTTGGGATGGTACCATGTTGACGGTACTCTTTAACCAGTGCATTTGATAGCCTGCGTTGAAGACGCTGAGTAGGTGATATCATTCTTAGAATGAATGATGATCCAACAGGAGTAGCAGTAGTGGCATTTGAAGCAGCATTATTCACAGGTTTGAACTTGAGAGCAGCCATTCTAGAAATGCATAAGATCTTGGAAAAGAGTGCCTGTGTCCAATAACAGACGTAATCAAGATAAATTCATCCACTACATCTTTTGGATGAGCACATATGTCTATGATTGTTTTTGTTGTCCCTCTCATTGAGTTTTAAATAGGGGCCTAACAAATGGGTAAACCATTATTTTAGCTTGGTTAAGGATTCAAGTCGGGTTCACCATTTTTCATTTCCCTCAGATTTCGGGGATGACCGCCTTTGATGGGAGGTTCAAACGTTCTGATCGGTTTCTAACAGGTTTGTTCATAGAACCAAAAACATCCAATGATTCCACATCCATTCGGAACTACTTTCCAAAGGTAGGTGCTCATTAGTTGTGGACTGATGAGGCTTAGGAATTTGCATTGGCTGAGAGGATGGGAGGTCGGACTCATCACACCTTTTTGAGGGGAATTATTGTCTACTCCGGGACTCTCTTTATAGTTTTAAGTTATGTTCGTGAATCCTTATTACATTACCAATTATAAAATAAGTTTTCCTTTAGATCTAACAATCAATGATCGATATGTAGGAAATTTAGAGAATATTTTATATGTATTCGAGGTTCTTCATCGATAGAGAATCATCTGTATTTATTAGAGATTCTTGGTCAATGGTACCCTTCGACATATTTATATAGAAGTCCCTTGGTCATTATGATGACCATGCTAGTTTTAAATCCACTCAGTGGGGCATTTGAAGTTTATTGTCATTCAGAAGGACATGGATTATTTCAGAGTTGGGATCGAACCCACAGACGGGCTACCTACTTATCCTTTGTTTAGAAAAGGAATCAAAACCCATGTAGTTCGAGTAAGGGAGTATGATGTTTATGATTGATGGCTCAAAGAAGGATGTCATAATTACATTTACACTCTAAGCTCACATGAGTCATGCTCAGTGTGAGAAACAAGAGGTAATGGTAAAAAAAATAGACAATTGTTCCATGAAAGATGCATTCATAAGAAATAATGTGGGGCTTATGTATGTATGACTTCCCAGACAAATGAAAGGTTAGGATTTACTTTAGGGAATAAATCCAAGAGCAGGGTCCATAAAGGTATATGTGCTTTGTAGAGATTTTGAATACTCTAACCTAGGGCTTACTCTTGAAAAGGAGGCCCAGGTTAAGATATTTTGAAAAATTAAGGGACTTGGGGCTTACTCCTAAGAAGGATGCTCGTGTTTGAGACTGGGTCTTACTCCTGAAAAGGAAGCCCAGGTTAAGAGAATTATGGTTGGGGCTTACTCCTAAGGAGGATGACCAGATTTGAGAATTATGAATGGGGCTTATTCCTGAAAAGGAGGCCCAGGTTAAGGGAATTAAGGTTTGGGGCTTACTCCTGAGGAGGATGCCCAGATTTGGGGACTGGGGCTTACCCCTAAGGAGGATGCCCAAATTTGGGAATTTTAAGAATTGGGGCTTACTCCTAAGGAGGATGCCCAAGTTAAGAATTATGACTGGGACTTACTCCTGAAAAGGAGGCCCAGATCAATTGAGTTCTCTCATCTTAAAGGATGAGGTTGAATGAATGAAATCTCAATATTTAATGACATAAAAATGTGTAATTCACTTGGTTTTGAGAGATTTTCCACAGAATTCCCTTTAGATAAGGAAGTCAAATCAAGAAATCATGCCATAAATGGCTTTGAAAAGTGTCTTGAAGACTGAATCTTGAATAGGAAAGGTGGAATGGCTTAAGAGGGGTGAAATAGGCAAGAAGGGCACCCAAAAAAGGTAGGGGCGCGCAAGTCCTTGCAGGCGCACATGTACTGCATGGGCGTGCAAGTCCTGGTCGTGCAGGTATGCCTATGCAACATATGGGGTACTTGCGCGATGTTTTAACCAGAAGGTTAATACTTGAGCGACTCTTTATTAAATCCTTTAGAATCCTCCTGAGGTTCTTCTATAAGAGGGGTGCGCAAGTTCTATTGAAGGAGTAAGGCGGCGCGCAAGTGTGGCCTTTTCCCTTAAGGGTTGGCCACTCGGGCACGCAAGTGTTGATGAGTTTCAACACTTAGGCCTTCCTCCCCCTCTTTAGATCTTCCGTTCTAGGTAAGAAATTACCTTATAAGTTCTTTGGAAGCTTTGAGAAGAGACTAGGGCTCCGGGAGCTCAAATACGAGTTTCTGGAAAAAATCCTCCCTCGAATGGGGGGCCCACAAGGTCTATTTATAGGCAGGAGAAGACCCCGGGCGGTTATCACTTAGGTCGCGCAAGTCACTTGCATGACCATCATGCGTCTCACAAGTATACTTACGCGACAGTGATATAACTTGCGTGGCACAAGTGCTCTTGATCCCTTGTTCATGCCTTTATCGATTTTTGATTTTTTCTTCAAAGGATGAATCAATTTGTGCTAAGTCATTTCCCTTTCCATTCTTTTAGACAATGTGACTAAAAGGAGCATCAACATAATCAAAATTATAATTACATAATAAGAGGCATCAAAAACCAAAAATATGGAATTAAAAATAAAAAACACATATGTAGTAAGAAGAGAATTTTTATAAGCAATAATAAGAATGATTCATTAATTTTTTTTTTCCACTAAAGATATTGTGTTATTTTCCTATGTATAGAATCAATTTGATTCATCAAGCTATATTAATGATGAAAAACAATATATATAACTTTTATGGGAGCTTAAAGTCATATTATAATTCAGTATGGATGAAATAAAATAAATCATGAAAGAAAATAAAAATCTTGATAATGAAAATAAAAATTTGGATACTAAGAAGTTTGAACTATGAAATAAGGAATAAGTATATATTGATGATATCAAGAAATATAGGTTTATATTTGATGATCCATAAAAGATGATGAGTGACCTTAAATAAGATATGACATAAAATAAGAATAGTTATATGAAACAAAATCTATAAGTTTTAACTTTCAATACATGTTGAAAAATTAAAAATAATACTTCACTAATAATGTTAATGATAATTGAAAATCTTAACAACTTGGTGATATAAAGGAATCCAACTATTAGGTAAAATTTGGTACATTTAATTTTCAAGAATGATTTGATATAACTGATGGTTTAGGTCTTAAAAACAATATTAAACATATATGGGATATAAAAACTAGAAGGAACCCTCCCCATTAATATAAGGGTATAATATTCCATGGATACTATATCCCCATAAGAAAAGTAAGGCTTTATTTGAAATAGAAAAGTTTTAAAAAATATAGAATGATCTGGGAGCAATCAATGTGAAAAAAGTTTTTAATAGATTTTATGGTTAAGTAGTGATCATGGAAACCAAGAATTTTATAATTGTATTATTATGTCATTATCAATATTTTGGAAAGAACATTTTGGGAGTTTAAATTGGAATATTAGGACAAAATCATTGAGAAAAAAACTTATGACTATATTTTCACTATAGTAACATATATAGAAAATTATTTTGGAATAATTTTATGGTAGAAGTAGTTTAGAATGTCACAATGATGAGTTACACATGACAAGGTTGATATGAGAGTTTCCCTATGTTATGAAAGGATGAAATTTCAAAAAAAAGCTATGTTAATTTATTTTATGATTAAATTAAGATTGAAAGTTTTTGGAAATATTTTCTATGTGTTTTCCCAAATAAACTAAAATGTGCTAGACAAATAGAGGAAGAATAAAATCTTGATAAAACTAAATTAAAGAATGTTTTTTTTTCAGAAGGTGAGGTTAAAGTTTTATAAGAATTTATCCAAAAATAAAAATATAATGATTTAGAATTATGGAGTGGAAAAAAATAATTCTTCAAAACTAATAAGTTTTATAAAATAATAAGGATAATGAAATAGACTAAACTCAAAACAAAGTGGAAATTCCAATGAAATATTTCTATGTAAAGATTAGAAGAAAAAAATTTCATAGGATGAGTGGAGGTTCTCAAGATGAATGTTGTTTCTAAAATAAACAAGAGGAATCTCCTTATAATGAATTCTTATGATTTTATATATAACATATAGGGGATTTATGGATATTTTTGAGGTTATAACTTTTAGATATCATGAAGACATTAAACCTTATAGAGTCTATTGAAAACCATAAAATAGAAGAGGATTGAATCCTTTAAGGTAGAGAAACATTGAGATAATTATTTTTTACTAAATTCCTTTAAATATAAAATTTATGGATATATTTTAGAACTAGAGGATTGAATTATGTCAATCATACTAAGAATACTCTCCTATGTTTCCTTAAAAAATATTTTTTTGAGTGTATTGAATGATGAAGATAATGAAAATTTGTGGTAATTTGATATCTTCCACTTGAAAATTATGATGCATGAAGGATTATATATATCTCGATAAATTTAATTTATTCATCTCCCATTTGAGAAATGATTAAGATCTAAGAATGATATCACATGCATGATAGTATATGGAAACATAGATAACCTTAGTTGTATCTCTCTTGTTTTCTACATTGGGTTTTCCCATGTAAATATAGAGTAAAACAACTAAATTCCCATTTCAATGTAAACCATGTGTTATCATCATTATCTTAGAAAAGGAAGAAAAGAATCATTAGGGAATTAAATGTAAAAAGGAATATATGAGAATCAATTTCCGTTAACATTGGAATTTGATTGTCAATAAGGGGAAGAAAAAGGGAACCGATCCACGAACATATATTGATATTGACTATTATTATTAAAAACAAATTAAATCTGAGAAACTTTATATACACGGTGTTTCATTTATTATTAATGATTCATTATGTTTTGTTGAGTTAAGATAAGGTGATGCTCGTTGGATTAAAATAAGAAGGAATTGAATTTAATTCTTGATAATAAATCCATATAAGTTCAAAATTTGGTTGAGTTAAATCCATGGTAGATGAAAATGGTATCATGTGAGGCTATTTCTTAAAGAACTCTATTGGTTATGTTTATAAAAATATTTATAAGGAAAAGGTTATTCTATGGTGGTGCTACCACCTAGTTTCTATCACTAAGGTATGATACCATCAGGAATTATACAAGTAGGTATTTTAGAACCCAACATGATACTGATAGGCATTCTAACTCCAAGAATGCTACTGATAGGTGCTACATGATATAGTGATACCACTAGGAGTTCTAATACCAAGTGCTATAGCCAGACATGATACTGACAAGAATTATATTTTCACTAAATTATAATATATATTATGCTAAATTAATGTGGTATACTTATAAGAGTACTTCCACCACTTTGTACTACCATTAAGTGTGTTATATCACATGCTTTGTGAAGATTATTATTATGCATTTCAATTGATATATCCATAAATATATGATGATATAGAGTTGAAATATTACTTAGATGGTGAGTTAAGACTTTTATTTAAGGTATTAAAGATAATTCATGGTATTAATTCATTTTAAAAATAAATAATTATGTCCTTGGTGTATTTAAATGTTTTAGTGATTAATTAAAGCATGTTAATGAAATTAAGTTATTCTTTAGTTAAATAATTTCACGGTACATGAATCATGATTCATGATGAATTCTGAAGGAATAATTCAATGTTAATAAACATGAATTAATATTTATATTTATTGAGGAAATAATCATGTTATGTTGACTTGAATTAGGTGAGATATAACTACTTACAGTTATATGTAGTTACGATGATGAAATATTGGAAAACTGTAGGAAATATTGATAAACTATAGTTTATATCAGGATATCATGGGATTATTGATCCAAATATTCTGATATGTAATGAATTTTTTTATAACTTTTTAATTATGGTATTTAAAAAATAATAATATCTCTATTTATAAGACACCTATTTATTTCTATAGGTTGAGAACAATATTGTGATGTTCTAGGCTCGAGATCATTCTAAGATTTCTAAGAGTTTAATATTTTACATTATCAAAGTATCAGAAAGGATGAATCTAGGAGTCCCTAAAGGTTAAATACCTATGTATTCAAAGAATCATAAGATAATCTTGATCACACCATATCTGGAAAGAGTTTAGAGACTACTAGGGATTCTAGATGGTGCTTTAGATATTTAATACATACATATGAACACCAAATATTCTATCTAGTCATAGAGAGTGACTATTTTCTCAAGTGGTTTAGAAGCAACCAATGATATAATGAAAACATTATGTAATGGATCCAAATTGAATAAGTGATTTTATATCTTCTAGTTGTTTCAAGAAGTGGATGACCACAATGGGATTCAATGTTAGTAAAAAAAGTATAGTTAGTGCTTGTTAACACTTATTTCATAGTTGAGAATATATATATATATATATATGTGTGTGTGGGGGGGGGGTCTAAATAAAAACGAAATGAGTAAGATTTTATGATGAACCTTGTAAATATTTGGTGCATCTATAAATTCATTACTGTATCACATCAAGAAGTGGCTGTGAGAAATCATTCAGTGGATTGGAAAATTTAGAAGGTTAATGTGAATGAATTTTAAAGTAAAAAAATTCACATAAAGAATGACTACTAATTCCTCACACTCGCTCAGTGGTATATCTGGCCTAGATCTCTACAATAACCAATATCATGTGCTACATTTCACTTTATAATCTTCAATTTGAATGGTCATGGATCCTATAATGACTTATAGAATAAAAGATATGACTATTTTATAGTAGGATTAATTTCTAAATCAATTATGTTTTTAAAATAGATAAATTATTTTAATTTAATTCCCAAATCATGAAATTACAATGTGACCATGAATATAACACACGATAAAACCCTCTTCTTTTGAAATTATAAGACTAACTTCATACATGTCCTCCTACTCATTATCTTGTCACCTATCAACCATGTGACTTTGAGATGGGAACCCTCATAACTATGAACATTCTTCTTGGTTAGATGATGAATCCCTTTATTCAACCATTTATATTCTAGGAATTTATGAAAAATTCATTGGGTTGTTCAATTCAATAACTTATAAGTGATTCCATCATAGTCTGAATTTTTAGGAATGGTGATTGTAATAATTTTACTATAAACACCTACTCCCATTCCTATAAAAGAAGACAGATAGATGAACCCATCTAGAATAATTAATTTTATTATAGGAAAAAATCAAATTTTAAACTAGGGATAGTTGTGGGCCTTAATGATTATAGCTCATGATGAAACCATATAATGAATCTTTCTCATACTAAACATGCGTAGCCTCTTCTATGTGCCTAACATGCAAGGCTAACACTCATGAACCTCCTATACAGACAAGCCCCTTCACAAAGCTACCACACCAGATCTATCCATGTGTAATTATCACATGAGTCCCATATCGTATAAACCTAACACATGTGACACATATTTGGGAACCACTCAAGTGAGACTCTTCCATGTGTACCTCTCATTCGAGTTTCTACCCACACACAATGACAATGAGTTGTTCCTTATAGCACAAGTACATGAAGTATATTCTAGTCATTCTTGTGTACCTCCTAAGATATCCATAAATCTCCCTGGAATCTTCTCATATTTTATGTTAGGACCTCCATGTTTTATCCTACTATCTACATTCACCTATGTGGCTATCACTCAACTAATGATGTGTGCTCTAATCATGTGTCAACTCTAACATTGGGTGGCCACTCTACCAACTTTGTAGTATCCTACTGTGTGAACCCACTCAGTATGAAACCTCTTGGATACCACACACTGACTAGGTAGTTAACGGAATACTTCAGACACCTAAAACATAGAATATCCCCTCATGAGCATACTGTATAGACCCCCATGTGAACACATCCAACATGGATCCACTGAAGCAATCCTTCTATGTTAATTTAGTAATGTTTGAGGTTGCATCACCTAGTGTCACCTCCCACCCATCCTTTATACTATATATTGGTCTTTATATGAGGTACTCCTCATTTCATCACAAAATCAGGGCACCTTTTTATGATTCATTCTATATTAGCAAAAAGGACATCCTTTATGTCATATTTTATCATTATTTTGTAGATAGAGTATCTCACTGACTAGTTAAAGTAGTTTTACCTTAAAATCTATCCCATAATGTCTTAAACTAAAACACCTAAATTCACAAAAGAAAAGAGACATAAAGGCATGATAATTTAAATAACAATATAGAGGGGATAGAGAAAAATTCATTTTTTCTCTCACAAATCCATTTGATTTTATTGTTTAGAAAAAAGATAGGGTGTGAAATGAAAAAGATTCCAACCATTTAGGTACCAAAACAAGGAGTTATAAAAATTCATTCTATGATTACAAGAAAATATTATTCTAGGAAATATTTTGATTGGACCTTCCTTCCTCTACTTGATTAGGTTAAATCCATTCCATGTTTATATTTTAATTCAAGATAATACCATCTCAACACTATGAGTAGATTATCCATTTATGTTATTTTATTCTAAAAAACGTTATTCTATATCAATTTTCATCAAGAATTTGTTTAATAAATAATGTTATGACCTTTAAAGAGTTTAAATCCTCTAGAAATACATTTTATTCCATAAAAATACTTGGTATATTTGATGTTTGAGCCTCTAACCCAATTCCTTGATTCAAGTTTCTCCTTTTATAATTTCATACATTTAGTTGATTAATCAACATGTTTCTCTCTTTCATTTCCATATTTGGTAACATGGATTTATTGATCTGAATAGACCCTACTATAATTTGATGTTGAACAACACAAATTCATTTGATCCACTATATAGACCATAGGGGATGGGTTGATTCCTAGGAAATGGTTCACCTTAATACCATGAGTTATTATCTTGATTATGTGATGCATTGGTTTTTACCATTATTAATGTCCAAACTACTCCCTTTAGTCTCCTATTCTTGATCGTTTATATATTATAATTTTTTGACATGCATAGTCCACAATAAAAATTTTCAAGTGTATTAAAATATAATCAATTCTATAGATTCATTCATAGTGTTAATTCTAAATGAAATATTATGATATACTTTTATTTTTAACTTTTATATCTAGGTATTAACATACTATAGTGCCAAAAATACCTTCAGTTGAATATTTATTGAGAATATACCAAATCGTTGAGATGAGATACCCTTCCTGGAACATTCTAATTGAGCACTTATTCCTCATCATGTGACCTCATATCACATCAAAAAATGGTAAAGACTCATGTATATAATATGGATTCCCCAATTTTATCATATTATATATATATATATTAATAATAGAGAATTCATTCACTTTGGGGGTTTTATTACCCTTTATAGATATAATGATACACATATTTTGTCAAATAAACTTGATCATAAGCTTCAACAACCTTTATTCTGAACATTATAACCCTAAACTATGTAAAATATCCCTCAATGGTGGAAGAATTTATAATATTTGGATTTCAATTCAAATAGGTTTTTCTTCATCCATGTCATTATACAAAATAACTCATGTAATTTTCAATTCTATCAGATGATAAATTCTAGATACATTGTTCTAAATTAAATGGACATAAATTTATAACATAATGAGACATTGTAATCACTAGGTTGAGAACCTATAAAGTGTCGATTTTGAAAAAGTTGAGTCTTTAATCTCTAGGCAATAGCATTTTTTTGCTTAGTATAACTGTTTGAACACTAGAAAAAATGAAAAGAAATAAAAATTGATTGGTTGAAAACATGGAATAAGAATCCTAAAAAAAGATGATTTCCTACCCACTATGCCTCTTAAACAATGAAATTGGAATTTTTTTGAGTGATAATAAAAATATATAAACCCTTTTAGGGACCAAAATTTGTCCCTATCAAGAATTTAAATATTCTCACTAGGCCTATCAATGTATGAAAAAAAATAAAATTACCCATATGTCCCCCTCATATAGTGGTTTAGTTGACCCATCATAGGGTAAAATATTCTTATCACCGGGAAAAAATGCACAACATATGGTCCATCTTACTGAACCATTAAACTACAAAACGATTTCAATTTTATTCAACCTACACTTCTTACATAAGATCCATATCCATATGAGATATCAATGAATTTTGGTTCAATATCCATGAACCCAAGATAATATCAGAATATCCCACTTCATATCTCTGGAATTGGATCCCAGCCCATGAAAAGTTTTCTCAAATGGTTCTACACCAAGATAGGACTATATATTATTCCTTACACATGATCTATATTTACATTAGAATTTTTTTGTGAACTTTTCCTGGGTTGATTCAGAAATACATATGAAACATAGTGGCATCCAAAACTCCTATCTTTAATCTATCCATAAATTTAATTTTCATTTCATTTCCTCCTCCACCAAGATTTTAGAAAATTATTAATTCATCAAAAAAATTGTTGTTTTGTGGTAATACTCTTGGTATCATCCAAAATCATTGACTCTAGACACTCCTCTTTATATATCCACTCATTGGTTATTCAGGTCAAGAATTGCAGTAGATATACAAGTTATATGGAAAATTACCGTATGTTACCTTCAAATCAGATTATTACCATAAAAAACTAGAATTATTTCAGTGGACATTTTTTTGGCACTGGGAAAGTTATTCAATGATATTTTCCACAAATACTTAATATATTCATCCCTCTAACAACACAAGTCATGTTCTGAGAGGAATATCATTACATATATAATAAATAAGAATATGTGATATATATATGCTATAATAATTGTCAAACACCAATGGAAGGAGATTAAAAAATCATAATTTTGGGACATGGTGGTGACAACCTCCCTTTGGGAGATATCCGTGGATTTAAATAGTTTTTGATAAATGTGTATTGCGGATTAATTTTTTAAGGGATCTTTTAGGAAATTTTTAGACTAAAAAACATCCTACTAGTTTTTATAACCCATATACAAGGGAATAGTTTACCTTAATGGATTATATTTTATAATTCATTAGGATCAAATTGTCTTATAGTTTAAAAAGATTTAGATTTTTAAGTCTAGATTCATTTCAATGTGGTGAAAGATTTGTGATGGGAGAAATATCACACATCTATTTCGAAAATTGAATAGCTCCCATGTGACTATCCATCTAATATAGCCCTACTTGCACTTAAATCACATTTTAGACATGGACCTCAAATAAAAACACCCAATCTCTATGAAATGACATACCAAAAACACTATTATGATACTAAAACCCTTGCAACTACATACATCATTTTTAGTTGGAAGACAAGTCCCCCCAATCATCCATGCATGTTCTTGACGGAAACACACACTCCAAGAGGCCAAAAACATCCTTCATGGATGTGTTGTTTCTAAGTGAATATTTTTTTGGGAGAGAGTTATAAAATATTTCTTATAAATATAGACTAGCCATTAATGAAAAGAATAATGATTGAAAAACTAATCAAGAAGTAGTGAATTCAAGAGATTTAATCTTGGAATCTAATGTAGGGAGTGTAGAGGTCCTCCTGGAAGAAATATAATGAAGGACCCTATGAGAAGTAACCACGTGAATACCCTTCTACATAAATACCATTGGAATCATATTCTAGGTGTCTAACACTCGATGCCACATCTTATAAACCTATTACACAATCTTTCCCCTTAATGAAGCTACCATGTGAAACTCATCCATATAAACCTATCCCGTATGTCCCATGTCATGAGAATAAAATAAACATTTGACACATTTGTGTTAACCTTCTTAATGGAACACAAATTTACACTCCTCATGTGCATGCTTCATCCTAGGAATATATACCACATAATGCTCCTCCCCATGAAATTTACCACCGCCCACACCCACCATGTTAGAATATCTCATTGTAAATCTATGAACCTCATTGGTGACCACGAAGATCATATGTGAGGACCACCTTGTGCACACAACCACGTGAAAAACATACTTTTCAATAGATAAATTAGCCACACATCTCTTAATTGGATGAAAACTCTACCTAGTTATTACTACTCCACTGTCTGTGTGATCTCCTACCACATGATCACAGTAATTGTATGGATTATTAGTAACTGCATGATAACCAAGTTGATGTGAACTTTCATTATAAAATTACCGTATATATAACCCTTTCATGATCCTACTATGCTGACACCCATGTTCACTCCTCCCATGCAATGCCACTCCAAGAAGATTTCTAGGATAGGTTAAGCATGATCAGCGTTTTAGAACCACATGAAACCTCTAGAACAAAAAATTATCTTATAAAATTATCTTAATTCATGATACTTATCCTTTATTAACACAATAAACTTGAGTTTATATGCTCATACAAGTTATAATATATGGGAATTTTCTTAGTTGTAATCACCAAACTATCTATAACATAACTTGAGTCACTAGAGTGTTTTGGATCTTATAGGTTGTATGCATTTGTAAGACCCACACAATAACCATGAGTTTAGATACTCCATAAAGTTTCATCATTACCTCAAGCCAAGTTATTCCTATTCATTACAAATTGTGTTCCTCATCCTAGAAATAATCCCCAAAACAAACCTTCACCTAACTCACCAATTTTTTTCAATATCTCAGAATTTCATATTTGTGTAATCCCCCAGTCACCTTGAGTTGAGATACTACTCATAGTATTCATATATGGGCATCCTATTATGTGTAATCCCCAACTCTTAAACATAGGTAAGCACCAACATATAATCCCCACATAGTATCATGTTGTTCTCCTTCTATGACACAAAACCACCACCAAGTAAGAATGCATGAATAAACCCCACTCTATACCTTATTGTTTTCTATAATTCAATTTATTTGATATTAAATATATTTTTTCTCACACTAAGTATGACTTATATGGGGTTGGAGATATAGTTGAATGTCGTTTTATCATATTCGAGATGTTTCACAATTATATCCTTTTTAGTCCTATGTAAATGACTTTAAACTATTTATAGTATGTCCTTACAACTTGACATTAAAATGAATGGACTAACCCTTCTATGTGATCATAAACTATACACCCTACCTACATGGGCCTCGATTCTAATTAACAATGATATATAGTATATCCCTCTCATGTTCAAACCCAACATCACCAAACATAACTTTTATTTCATTTCATGAGAATAATATTACTCATATTTTCATTGAGTTGATATAATCCTATTAGATCCATTATATACCCATTTATATAGGATTCTTATCTTGGTTCCCTAACATCCATTGATTCAATATACTCATCATATTTCACAGTTATGGGCCTCCTATTTGGTTTAACATTTATTCTAAATAAGATAAATCCTCTGTGACATGAAATTTAGTTTTTTATGATGATGATTATAAGGAGAATCATCCTTCTTAGGTGATGATCTAGGTATGAATTAAGATACATGCTAGAGGTGATCCACACCTTATCCTATTTATAGATCAACAAACACAATGAACCATAATGGGATGATCATGGATAACTCACACACCAACCTTTACCAATAACATAAATACCAAATATTTAATTAATCATTTCATTATATCACATGGAATGATAATTTTAAAATGACCTTAAACTGTATGATATGTCCAATTAAGTCACACCAAACTACATGGTTTTTTATACCCTATACAGGGAAACATAGAAATCATTCTCACAGAGGTGATACAAACACCACAAAAACTATAACCTCCTTAGATGGTAATAAAATATTGAACTAACTTCTACTCATAATTAAACTAAAGAATCATGAACTAAAAAAATAGAAAAAATTTATCAAAAATATTTTCACATCAATACTTATTTTAATCCGATTATTGTTATAGGGGTAATTGTTCCTCCACTGTGATTTGGTAATGATTCACAAAAACTTGTTAATTCTACAATGGATTATATGAATAGTAACTAGTCCCCACATAATGGGTGATGATCTCAACTTCCAATGCATTAAACTAACAGGTATTTTTTATCAATAGCGGTAAAACACAATGGTGACCACCTTCCTTTAGATTAAAACTCCATAGTGATGTCAATGCCATGAAAACTTCCATTCTAAAATAATTACATTGATTTGAATAATTTTTATCCTCTATAATGTAATTTTTTTCTCTATGTATATATTAATTCATTCCATGAATTTTTTCTTTTTCTTGACTTGAATTCCAAACATGTATTGTCTCATTTGAAAATTATATTACTCTTTTCCTCATTTTATAAGGAATCATTTTTAATCATTCAAATGACGTTGATATAAATAAAGGTTTGTTAAAATATTAAATAAGTATTTAATTTCATGATATTATCTTCTATCTATTACTCCACAGTTTTAAATAGCTATTTTCCCTATAAGGCACCAATAATTTGATTTATTTTAAATGTTTGTTTTATTTTTTTTCATATTACATTCTAAAAATTCCCTTTTAAAGTAACACTTAAATTCTTCTTTTTAAAACATGGTTGAAAATGTGTTTCAAAATTTATTTTTAAGATTTCACATCGACATTGTAATCTATCTCTAAAGGATCTATTACCTATGGAGTTATGTTTCACAAATCACCATATAAATACTCTTATGAAATACAATTATTTTAGTGATTAAAATTTAGTATCAAATAATAAAATTCATAATTTTTTTCTATTATACCATTGTGAAATAATATGAAACCCATTTTTTCCATTGGATTTCATGATATGGAATATATATGGATGTTTATGGGTGAGGTCCTATATCACGCTCCAATTAATTTCTTAATTTTGTATATATCACGAGTTAATAGAGAATGAACATGATTGTGTGTGATCACATTTTAAATGATTGTAATGATTTGGTTTCCTACCAATAAAAATTATGTGCATGTTTGGGTTTTCTCACAATGTGATGATTCCACATGCTTAGGTTTGTACCATAGTTCCCTGGGTTTCTATATTCCATGATAGAACACATTATTAGTATAAATTCCTACAACTATACTCCAGGACTCATATCATTGTCAAAATTTTACACACTATTATTCTATAGTATATTATTGGTCATTTGAGATTACATCTCCATCTATATTAGTATGTTGTAAAATATTATTATATTGTCAAAGTATCCTAATTCTCTATTTGTAGGCATTTATGTTATTAGGGTGGATTTAATTTAAGATTAGAATGATAAATTAATTAAATATGTTTCATACATGGTGATTTATGGTATTTTAGTTCATTATTATAGGTCTAATTCAAATTTAATGTAATTCTATCTTGAGTCGGGATCTGCCTAATAAATTCATAAAATGATATATCTATGACACATTGAATGTTGCAATATCATCTTTAAATGTGATTTTTCACACCTTGCTTTTATATCATGTGATGGATTCACACCCTAAATCCTATGCATGATGAAAATTTCTAGTTTACATAACATGAACCACTATTTCCACCTGATTCATCAATTTCGAGTCTCGAAAGCATCCTATGAACATCCCACATCTTAGAAAGTATTTATTTAATTAAAATCTTGATCTTCTTGGATCATTGTAATCATTTCCACTAATATTTATTAATCCATAAATAAAAAATCATTAGATATTTTAAAAATAATTTTAAATTTAAAACATAAAGGCAATTAATTTAAATATCAAATATATTTTTATTAAATGAAAGTGTCATTAATGAAATGAGAATAATGTCAATATGTGTCGAAGAGAAGTCATTCTTGAAATAAGGTGGTGTACCTAAGTAGATTGAATTATATAACCAAGACATTTAGTCATTATAAATTGATTTGAACTAATTGGAAAAAACCTTGATGACTGATGTTAGAAGATCCATCATTTATGATTATACAAATGGATTTTTCTAAAAAAAATGAAACAGTGCATGCTTGAAACTATAGTTAATCATATGATAAATGAAAAACTGCCCCTAAATTATGGGATATTTAGTAACCTAGAAAAAAAGTATTAGTGGAAGGTTTATTACACAAAATCTTACATAGAGAAATCATTTAAACATATTTAATGAATTTTAGAATTTGGGTTATGTCTACTAGTTATAAGTGTAATGAAGTGAAAATTTGAGGATTTATTAATATATAAAATAGTATTTGTGTTGTTGCCAACATTTCCTGAGGAATCAATATTTTTAATGGGTTTAAAATCAGGTTAAAAAATATATACCTATAAATTGATGGACTATGAAGATATTATATATACTAGTAGAGGAATTTTTTTATGAAATTGTTTTTTCACTTAGATTAAGAATATCAAAAGGTTGGAATGAGGTCCATGTATTATATTGACTGTGGATATTATATCTCCTTGAGAAATATGTGGAGATGTTTGGGAATAAAATATGTCTTATGTTATTTATGGAGATCAATCTATGTTAATAATATGAATAAATACTTCTGTTTTTATAAAAATAAACTTTAATGAAATTAAATAAAAAGAACTAATTTTGTAATGAATCTAAGACAAGTACTATGAATAAAAATAGTGAAGTCAATTTTTATTATTAGTTTTAAATGTGTTTGAAGATCAACATAAAGGACATACTTAATAGTTATGATTGATAATGATTAATGTATAGATAAAAAATGTGAGGGTCCATATGTTGATTATTTATCAATTTTTTTGTTTGAAATTATGGAAGATCTGTTGGATGTTGGATAAATAACAAATACTACAATTTATTTAGGTAGTGAATCTATAAGGATATAATATAAATTTAATATTCGTATGATTTAAGAAATTTTAAATGAGATTAAATATATTTAGATATATTATTACTTTTCTAATTATCATTGATGTTTTATCTATGTGTCTTTAGTTTCTGAAAATGCTTGAGATGATTTGAAACCAGGTTAGTTAATTTGGAAGAAGTTCCGTAAGTTATATTTTTATTGATAATTGATAAGTCATGGATTCATTTATAATGTATGTAAGATATTTTTTGGAATCAATGAAAAATGGATTAGTATTTTTTCTATTTATGTTTAATATTCTATAGAATATATATATATATATATATATATTATTTTTTTGAATCTCATTCTTAAATATCATATTGGTTTTGGATGTGTATGGTTTTCTTAGAAGCAGTGATTTGGAAAAGTTTGATGAGGTTACACTGAATATGTAACATTTTATATTTGGTATGTAATATTTTTCATTACATGTGTATCCAATTATGAAACCTTATTCCATGGGTATGAATTTAAAATTATTATTCATGTGTCATTAATTGGAGGAAAAATGAGAAAGGGGGAAACCATGTTGTGATAAAAAATATACTATCTGAATGATATTTTTTGCAATCTCAAGAGTCCCTTATGATGCATAAAAAATAGAATATGTTATAAAATAGGTTCTAATATAATATAAGTATAAAGTGGTAATTGCATGGGATTTATATGATAAATGATCACATACTGATATACCTAAAAATTATATTTCTTACCTATGTTTTTAAAGTTAATAAAATGTGGAAATCTTGTAGATATTTGATAAGTCATTTCTATAAGTTAATTTAGATAATTCCAAATATTTTCCTCAAGGAAATAAATATCACAATTATTAAAAAGGGAATAATTACTTCATATGAGTATTATGAAATTGATCTTAAAATGATGGGTAAGTGAAACATTTCAAGGTAAAGTTTGATGATAAATGTACATTTAATGATGGTTATCCTTTTTGAGATGACACCACACAATATGAAAATGTCTAGATAGTGTTGTATAATAATGAAGATTTCATAGAATAGGTTCACTCCAATATTTTATTCTATGGTTGTTTATATTAGTGTGTAAATTTGATATATAAATAATTTTATTTTTGAAAGATGTTTTCAAACAATAACTGTCATGTTGCCTGTTTTCCTAAAAGGAATTATGTTGAAAGTATTTGAATTTTTTGAGGATGTAATAAAGATTTTTTTTACAATTATTGAGAATGATTTTATGGATTAATGGGCCATGAATTATGGTATTTCAAATCTAAATAATCATTTAATAATGAATTATAATTCTATAACTATTATTTTAATTTTTAATGGTTATAAATCAATAAGAGATTGTTGATGCATCATTATTTTGTATTCATAATTTTAATATTATGAATAAATACTTAATAGTATAAACAAAGAAATATGTATATTTGATGTTAAAAAAATTAATGGTATTCATATTCTTAAATCTTAAAAATAATATCAAATAAGAAGATGAATATAAAATATGAATATAATGGGAATAAAATGTGAAGAAAAAGACAACTGATATTATTTTCTCTTGAGATATTACCACGTTTCAATGAAGGGACTTCACTATTATAATTTTGTTATATTTCATGTTATTTTAATAGAGTTTTAATTCTAATGAGTACAATGTTAATCCAAATATTTTGATAAAGAAGAAGAAGATATAAATATCATCTATAAATGCTACTACATATTATTCAAGTTGTAGATAGAGAGAGAAGAATTTAGTATATTTTATTCTAATATGATAAAGACTGAGACCTAAGACATCTATTTCATAGGGTTATAGATAACCCATTTATTATTTTGTGAGACATCTAGTTAAAATATTATAGACCGGGGAATGAGATAAGATACATTATTTCTCATAGGGACATGATCATACACTAATTCTAATAATACATAAAGGTTATACAAGTAAAATACTATAATCAAAGAGAAAAGTTTGGTTGGTCCTAGATACTAATAAGATCCATTTAGTGATTTAATTACATGTGGTGTATTCAAGGTGTATGGTCTATGCATAAACCATTGTCTGAGTTCATTCATGAATATAAAAGGGAATCTATGTATGTGTGTGAGAATAACCACCTTACAATGGGGACATTGTATTTATTCTTGGTGGTGAACCAAATTAAAAAAATATTTTTTACATTATTTATTTTTCTTTACTGATTTTAAATCAAACATGATAATACATGGTGAGAACATAATGAGAGTTCCATTCATTAAATAGGTGTAGAGTTTAAGTAGGCAATAATATTAAATTAATATAAAGTTTCAAAACCGATTCAACCCTCTAAGTATTGGAAATATCCCATGTTATCCCAACACTAATAAAATTTTCAATAAAATATGGGCCTATTATTTGACCCCCCACACACTTACAAGGTGACACCATATTACCTGGTGTATGGGAGTGAAGTAGTATTATCAATTTACATTTCACATAATTATATCTAAATAACCTTTTATGAATATTTTATTGAATATAAATGGTATCATATATTATGAGAAGAGTTAGAAGACCTAAATAAATGAAATCATGAGAATTACACAAAAAATTATTAAACCAAAATCAATTGACTCAAGAATTCATCATGAATAATTAACACTATTCATTTTATAAGGTATAATTGGTTTATCAATTATGATATAAATGATACGGAGGAAAAAGTTTTCAAAATGGGATATAAAATGGTAGGGGATATACATCATACACAAGGACTACTCAAATGGGTTATACTCTATGATTACACTATATAGATAATATATCCAAAATTCAAGATTCGTTGATAAATACTACACATGAAATATTTAAAATTCATTAAACGGTCCTCACAACATAACCAAAACTATAAAAAATATATTCCTTAGCACATAAACATAAATTACAAGGCATCGGTTCACAATAATAAGTCAATAAACATAATGAAAAATTTATCCTTTTCATAAGTATTGAAACACTATTGTGAATCACCCTTAATTAATTAAATTAAACTAGATAATGTTATCCTTGACATAAAACCCCAAACTATATGATTTATAGTCATAATTCCATGAAGATAAAATATTAAAACCACAAACACAATCTATATAAGAGATGGATCTATATAGAGTAGATTTATAAAATTTTATTCACTATTCCAATATCATTCATACTATATATATTAATGTCATCATCCTCCATGTTGAGATTCCTTCATAGGCTCCCATAACATGGAATAACATTCTAGAACCATATTTTGTGTGATTATTTTATCAAATGATATTTCCTGATGCACAAATATCTTATTCTAGGATAAAAAATACATTTTACATATATCCCCTCATTAAAATTACTGTAGTATACATCCTTTCCTTTTCACATAGGGTTTTTTTCTATTGGCATGAAACTAGGATGTGTCCTATTTCCAAAAGTGATTATAGATTGACTATTATTATTAGAAGAAATATTTCGACACGCATATCTCATACCATAGCCCAAACTATGAGTTCTTAAATTAATTAATTTTCCATAATCCACTCAACTAATAAGTATATTTTTTATATTCATTCACAAAACCTCAAATCTTATACTATTCATACAAAGTCACCTTCATTACAAGGTGTATGAATAAATTACTTATTAATTATTTCTCCATAATTCCTAACCATAAAAAATGCTATAATATATTCTATGAATTATAAAGTTAAAATATATACATCATTTAACTTTTTTTGATATATGATTTCATGAGAATGAATTTAATTTTTCTTTCATGCTAGGTTAACTATGTTTGAGTTGTAAAATAACCTCCATACATCAAAGTATAATAAGAAAATACTATGAAAAACCATCTACGATTGAGTTTTATTTCCATAAAAACCCATATTTTTCTAAAAATTTTATACCATAAAAGTAAGAATCATCCATTTAGGTCCAAAATCAATAAAAATAAAACATGGAGTGATATATTTATTCTAAGATTTATGGCTTCATGCTACACCCAAATTAAATGGCTAATGATGTTGAACATATAAAGAAAGAACCATATTTCGGTAAACCAATTTAGGCCTTCAACAATATATAATGATATATAAAAATTCATAGGTCATAAATTCATAATAGGTTTCTTGTGAAATATTAGAGAAATTACTGAATAAGACTGAAATTTCATGGTTTTAGGAAAATGTTAAAGAAAAAAATAATAGTGAATTTTTTTACGGAAATAACATCTGGCCTTAGAAAAAATTGGGATACACTTACAGGGTTAATAGATTATTGAAAATTTAAAAATTATTTTTAAATGTAGACCCTCCCTTAGCCTTATTTACTTTAACATTATAGATTAATTTTTACATGACCAAATCATAACATAAATACTTATTACATAAACTTAAAAAATATTAACCACATATGAAAAACAACATCCTAGAAAGATATAGGTTTACTATCTTGAGAGACTAGATACATAATTACCTAATTTTAAAAATTATGATCAATATATCTCATAAATAATCACAACACATGAAATAATTTTATACATATCATACATAGTAATCTACTTCATTAACTAGGGATTATATACATAAAAAGGGTGAACTAAAATACTTTGTTAGTTGTGAAGAAATTATATATCAATAGAATATCATAATTGATCATAATATGAATATGTGGGTATGATAACATAATCAATGCCCATGAAAATATCATAACGAAATAATATCTAATAAAACTTGGCTCATAAATTATGAAAAATGTTACAATGATTTCAACATTACATGGGAAATATGTCATATAAATATAGAACAATAATAATATTAAAATTAGAAATGGGAAAATAAAATAGAAATGAGGAGAGATCATAAAATTAGAAAATAATTTATTATATCATGGATCACATAAAACAACACCATCACATAGTATATTGTCCCATAATTTACCAGACTTGATACACTAGTCATTATCAATAACATCATTGATTGAGTTCACAGTGAGTCCCATAAATGTCATATCATGAGAAAAAATACTTCTCCAAAATGCATTGAAGGACTATAATGTTATGTTCATAACAATAAATTAAATACACTTTCTCTATCTATCACACACACACACACACACTTATGACACATGAAAATGAAAACAATCAAAATTTTATCATAGTTTATTTAACTTATAATAACCATTGGTTTTTTAGGTTCCTTACTCTCTAATTTTAGACATGAAATATGTTGGTTAATTTTCTCAGGCTTTTTTGGTTGTTGAGAAGAATTAGGAATATGTTCAAGAGGAACGGAAAACAATTTCAATAGAAAATGATGTAGGTATTAATTTATGACATAATGTTATACTTCACAACATGAATTATCAAGGAAAAATTCCCCAAGATTTTCATAGAGATGGTTCATGGTGTGATCCTTGTGTTCATTCCTTGAAAACCTCTAGGAAAATATTTTATGCGTGACATTGTAATATACCCCAAAATTACCTCTTTATGATTTCCCATTCCTCTCCTTCAAATTATGCTCAAGATTTTTCCAACGGGAGGCTTCCTAATGGAATATTTATCTTCCACTTCCTCCTCTATCCACATTTTGCAGTGTAAACCATTCTCTTGGTCTTCTATGAATAGATATAATGCCCTTATAAACTTAAATACCTATGTATTTTGGTTTATAATTTTTATCATTTCCTACAGCATTGATTCATAATTTGATGGATGATTTTAGAGATTTAGTGTGCCCAATGTTTTTTTGGGTGGTTATCAATAACATTTTGGATTCATTAATCCTATGGTAGAATTAATCTTATAATTTTAGTATATTTTCACAAATTTTGATGTAGTATTTTACATGATGGAGTGTATATAACCGTGAGACTTCCACATGATGTGTTAAAGTCATTGGTTCGGTCTGTATAGATGTAGTCGAACCCTTATACAGGGATCAAACTGTTATATATTAATTAATAGGGGGTGTTTTTTTATTTGTTTTTTGGGTGATGTAGTGGTTATCCTACCATGTAAAGTCCCACATCTATATGATTTGGAAAATTGGGAATGAATTTTAATTTTCGTTGATGGACTGGTCAAATTTTGGAATAAGACTTGGAATGGAATTCTGAGAGATGGAATGCTTCAGAGTATCATTTTGAGATAATGAATAATTCTCCAGAGGTATCCGTAGTGTTCAGATGAACTTGGGAGGATTAAAATTAGGTATTTGGAATTTTGGAGTTGTTTGGATAGGGTGTATAGTTTGAAATGAACGGTTAAGAGAAACTATGTGACACCATGATGCTCAAGATGTTTCTAGTTCATTTCAAACTAGGAATGGATATACTACATGGTAACTACACAGTTAAGGAAAACAGTACAGGGTTAAAGGGAAACCATACAAGGATGACGATGGTATGGGACATGATGCATGACATATTCATGGTTACAGACAAACTGTATGCCTTACTGCAAAAGGGTTCCAGTTGGGTGTTCATGGTTAGTTCATGGTTTGGTAAAACACATATCAAGATTTTCTATCTTCCCAAAATTTCATTACAAAGTTGATTTTACAAAAATCCCATCCCATTTTTTTCCCAATACAACCCCTTTCTAACCCATTTGGTGTGATCAAACCAGGGGGCTCCCAACACTCTTCCTCCTTCATTAACCAGTTAAATTGGGCTATTTTATTAAGCATTATTTGGAATTATAGGTGATTTATTCTCTTATGGTGACTTATTTTTCCCCTTCCATACATTTTATCGAATTTTGGTGTTCCCTGACATATGTTTTTTTGGAGATTCCACCAAATCATGGTGGAATTGGCTCAGGATGATGAGACTTTTGGGCAGATTACATAGAGGAGGTCTAGAGATGAATTTCACAAGTAATTTTTTGATGTTTTGTTAATTTATGAGACCCTTGTGAATTTTAATTGTTTTTTCCTAATAGAATAACTTAATTAATTTTTTATAATGATATAACCTCCTAGGTATTTTCTTTGGAATGGTGTCAGGAGATAGTTATGGACATCTTGTTTAGGTTTTGTTGAGTTTTGATAAAAGTTATGTCACCAGTGAGTTTTTAAACATTATTAAAATTTATTCTTTGGTTTATTGATTAATCATATTAATAATAATTAATTAATTGATGTTTCTTGGTGTATATTTAGTCTTTTGGGGATGATATGAACTCGTTTGGTTTCCAAAAAGTTTGGAATTTCTTTTGACAGACCTTGGAATGGCTGTTAGAGTTTGGAAAGGTTATAGAATGATTCATTGATGAAGTTTTTGGGATAAGATATTTATGCAATGTTTTGTTAAATTATTTACATGTTTATGTGGTATGTTATTTAGATTTCATGTGTTGTGTAATTTTCTCTTGGGTTTGAGTAAGTGGATTTGGGATTTAAATGTATACTATAGATCTTCCACAAAACTCATTTTTTACAATGGTGTTTATAAAGATATAACGATAGTCATTTGTGGGGTGAAAGATATCTTGGAAATGATAATGTATGAATTAAAATAGATAAATTTGGAGGGATACAAGATTAATATAGTTTATTCCATTGGTTGGAATGATTTATTGGTTGGGGGATACTTGATTGGACTTGGAGATATATGTTTTATAATATGTAGAAGGTATGATTGGGAATGTTTTTATATACCTAGTTTCTATAGAAGACATATGGGGCCATATCCCTTGTGAGGATTATCTATTTTAGGCAAATATTCCCTTAAGATCCTGGATGCTGGGTTGTGGGATTCATGACCCCCAAGAGAGGGGTGTTCACCAGAGTTTTATTTATGACCAAGGATTAAAAGAGAGATTACTCTATTTATGTGTTGAACAATAGGACCAAGTGGGTGCTTGATTGATAGACTAACCCTGAGTGGATGTTGGTGTTGGATAGTAATGGTAGTGGGTATTTCTTTGAGACTTGAGTTGATGTATGATTTGATGGGGTTGAGATGTCAATGACGAGAATGGGTTTCTAGAAATCCTTTGATTTTACCACTTTTTTACGGTTTAGACATAGTTTATGCCCGTAGGGAATTTTTGATATGATATGGGTTTCCATTTTTGAGATAGAGTCACACATGATGCACTACATTTATGGTATTAGATATTCATTTTTGATAATGTTGGATAGGATGCTGCATATTTGTACCAATAGTTTTGGTTCTAGGTTGAGTCTCTAGGCATGGGTATTATACTATATAGATTACATGTTAGACTGAGGCTCTAAACACACATATTTCACTTCATGGTTTAGGTTCCAGATTGATGGTTGGTGAACCATTATATATATATATAAATATTTTTGGTTTGGGGATGGAGGACTGATGCTCTGCATCCATGGTTTAGGTTCCAGAATGATGCTCTAGTAAGCATGTTATATATATGGAATGTCAGGGAGGAATGAAGATCTGTATCTATGGTCTAGTGTGTTGGATATGGAGTTACTCATCCATGGTATATTGTGTTGGACATGGAATTCCAATTATACAGTTTAGGGTATTGGACATAACATTCCACATCCATGGTATACAATATTTGACATGGACTTCCTCATCCACAAATTAGGTTCTTGGGTGTGGAATTCCTAAAAAACAATTAAGGGTGACCAATATGGAATTCCCCACACATTCTTATTTTCATGACTGCTACTATGACCACTACTGTTTTGATGTATAGTTAGATTCTAGAATGATTCTACAACCAATTTTGTTTATGTTATGATAGATTGATGTCAGATTAATTATACATGTTTTGGTAACAATTTAATAGGGTATGCGTTACTCAGACTGATATGATTAGGTACCATGTGAGGGATAATAGGTATAGTTATGAGGTCTGGTTGGTACTGCCATAAAATTTCTTCTTCCTTGTTACATGGGAATCATGGTCATTCAGACATGATATGAGATACATTGATTTTGGTTGAATTAGGTATAGTTGATTGAGGTATTAAACCTATGGATTATCTATTCTTCTATTTGATTTATTTCAATTATGTTCTAACTATGATGAGCATATTAGACGATCCTGAAAATATAACATCAGATCATAGGTTCACTGATGGGGGTCTTATACAGAGATTTGTTTATCACCCATTGTATGTTCAACTCAATGATGATGCAGACATAATATATTCTTTCAAGTTGATCATGGATGAATAATGGATAGGAATAAGGCCCAGGATTACATGATTGAGTAGGTTTCTTGTGTAGAGTTCAGTGTTTGGACAGGAACAGCTTGACAGGCTCCTAGAAACTAGGAATTTTGCATGGATCAATGTTTTTAGTAGAGCTTAATGTACATGTTTTTATTTTTTTTATTTTTTTACATGTGATCAGTCTAATCAATGATCAATGTTGTATGTGTCCCATGATTGTTCGGTCTATTACTCTATTTAATTTTTTTTAGCATGCTTCTAGTTCAGTTTATTTATTAATTCTAGTTACTCTGATGTTTATAATGTTTTGTTATTTAATTCAAGTTGTGAACTCTAAAATAGGGGTTTAGTATCCTCATAGTTCCAACTTAGACCCCATATCTAGTCGGTAGCCTCTACTATATGTGGAGGTTCACTTAAGGCCTTTTAGAGAACCAACTCAGTGAACCAGTTTAGGGTCATCTAGGATGGGTTGTTACAAACATGTATTAGAGAAGTAAATTTCATATTATACTCTTTTGGATTTTATAAAGTTGAGATATAGGAATTTGTAGTATCCTATGATGAATATTGGACTAGTGCATCAAAATCAATGGTTTTTATGGGATGTACTAGTTACCATGGAATGATATTGATGTTCTTGGTATTTAATGTTGTGGTTATATATTATTTTCACATTGGCTGAGGCACATTTGGTTTGTATTCAATGTTTTACAATGTTTTTTTTGGATCTTGTCCCATTGGTAAGAGGCATGTGATTGATTTTAAGTCTTGGCCTATATAGTTAAGTGGAATATCACGTATCATGTTAGGAATTCAAAGACCATGTGTTATAATCATGATAGTGTGTGATTTTATGGATTTACTTCTGATGGATGGTTTTGGGGATCTATGGTGAGACACTTTATTTTGGGGGTGTTGATGCAGTCCTTGTGAAAAATAGGTGTAAAGGCCTCAGTGGGTCAGTACGATATAGTGGTTTGATATTTGGACAGTTTTTGGTGGTTTTTTTAGGATGTTTTTGTTTTTAGGCCCTATAGGGAGCAATCTAACATGCAGATTCTCAAAGAGGATGGGTGAACTAGTTATGGGATTTTAGTTTGAGTTGGGATGTATTTTGTATTTGAGACCCTAAATTTGGGAGTTTGGACTTGTTGATGTTAGGTAATTTTGGGATGAGAGCGTGTTTAATTCCCTTTGATTTGTGACCTTCTATGATTCCGTGTATACCTAAGTGGTTTCACCAAGTTATTAGACATGATACAAAATTAGTAGTGCATGGTGGGAGATCCTAGTGACCTTATTTAAGTGACTCTATTTTGGGGAGTTAGGTCCATATATATTTTATGTGTAACCCGTGATAAGGGTCAACCGAGTTATGTGATCCCTTCAATATGTGAGGCACTACTGGATACATTATATTTTTATAGTGTCACATGAAGGGTGAAGCATAATATGGGGGTTGCGCATGTCAGATTCCTTTTGTTGAAATATGAAACTAGTGTTCTAGTGGTTCGAAATTGGGTTTGGTTTTAAGATGGGAAGGTTTATTGAGGTTCAATCCTAAGTAATAGTTATATAGGGGGTTGTACATGGTGGTTACCATATGAATTAGATGTAAAAGAATTGATAGAGTTTATATGGTTAGGGATTATATGGATAGTTTTAATGATATGTTACTCATTAGTTTCAGATCATATTTTCTGTTTGGGGTTACATGTGGAGTGTGTAATGGTAAATTGTTAATGGAGTCATAGATAGAGGAGTGTTAGTGATGCACTATGATGATGGGTTTGTGGTGGAATCCATTGTTTTTTTGGAATGATATGAGTCTATAATATATAATTTCAAATATCCTAACATCATTTTTAGTAGGATGAGAGAGAATTGACTATATTCCATGTAACAGACCAACCTGAGTCAACTAGACAAGCCACCCAAGATGGCCCATCACGACGAGGTATAACAAAGATACCTAAAACAAGACTTGATTATAAATAAACAAGACATAAAACAAGAGTACAATGTGGAAGGAAAATATAAAACTAGATCTATAAAAAACAATCCAAATAGGCTAAACTGAAAAGGTAGGAATCAATAAAGAACAACAAGTCCCCATGTGACCAAATGTCACCTCTTAAACCATCCCTAACTGAAGGCAACAACAACAAGATAAGTAGACATTCTAAATGTTTCCATTCCCATTAATATTAATATGAAATGAAACATCTGGAACCACACAATGGAAAATGTTGGGTGTGATAAATAATCCCAATAATATACCCCCATTGTATCTATAAATGGTATAATATCAAGAATTCAACAATTCTAGGTTTTAAAATTAAAACAATTTTACAAACCATTTTCATTAATCCAAAACCATTTATAAATAATTTTCACTTAGGTTTTCATCAATTAATTTCATATTCTCAAATCCATAAATATGAAAAATATATTTAATAAAATAATATATCATATTCATGCATCATAAGGTATGTAAGTAAACACATAATCATGAAATATGATCATGTGAATCCATGTGATACAGCCTCTTATAAAAAACTGTGAGAAAAAACCAAATAAAAAAACATCATGCAATAAAAATTGATAAATTAACAAGAAAACCATCATTTGTGCTCCATCCTATGGTAAAATACATACTAGACATAAAATATACTAAACTAGGACAAACATTGAACCCAACCAATATTGATTCCTTCTATTGAATGTTGATGTAAAAAACCCAATAGTCAGGACATAAAAAATAAGGTTGCATTTGTCTATTTAAAAATGCACCCTTAGTTCCTAAAGTTACAATAATTTAAAAATACTTTCAAAAACTAAGATCATAATTCATAATTTTTTTTAAATCTAACCCAAACTGATTTGGTGTTTGAAAAACCCATTTCCAAATAAAAAAAATCTATTTTTAAAGAGAATACATTTAAAAACAATTATATTTTAAATAAATCTCTTAAAACCATAAATTAATTCCAAAAAATTTAAAACCCAAATTAATTTACCATGAACTATATTCAGTCCACTAAATTAAACCATTTTCTAGAAACAACTACCTCAAAATGGTATAAACCAACCCACCATAAAGAAGAATGATCAAAAACCAAGAGGTTGACCCCCAAAAACAAGGTACATCAAGAAAATCAAAAGGATTGATAGAAAACACTATACTATAAAAAATATGAGACAAAAACATGACAAAAACCCCTTCCACAACCAATGACAATGAATGAAGAAAGGAACACTTACCTAGAGAGGGAACTACAACTACCTTGATGATTGATCACTGAACAGATGATATGGAAGGATCGAAGATCTACACAAAATTCATAAGGTGAGATCTAGGTCAAGAGATGGAGGATATAGGTCAAATGAATGAAGAATAAGTTGTGTAGGGAATCCATTAAATTTTGACAGTGTGTAATCCAATTACACATCATAATATCCAAAAAACCCAAAAATTACAAAAAAACATCACCTTTTATAAAAAGATATTATTTTACATTGAATAATGTTCAACATTTACATATAATATAATTATTTCATGCCTTGAACCAAATTCATGACATCTGACCGACAAGCATTACATGACTTATAATCTCCTATAAGATAGAAAATAGGCTAGTTTTAGTAGAAAATATAAAACTAAGTATGAAAAAAATACATTTGAAAGAGTATAACTGAAAATTGTAAGGAGGTGTAATAATATCCCCACCATAAATTTTTTATATCACCATAAGTTCTCAGATTATTGGATCCAAAATAATCTAAGGCCCTTATTTCCTAAAAAATGATTCCCTCTCCCACATCTCATGTTTATATCTTCCGCACTACCACAATACCTAGATTAGAGGGATCATTTTACCACCCAATACCTTCTCTTAGAGATCCATGATATAAAATGGATACTCAACCATAGTTGAATTAGTATCAAGATCAGTATCCTCTCCTCCAATCACATGGTAAGTATATGGTATGTACCTTCTCAGCAGAGAAACATGAAACACATCATGGATAGATGTCAAACCAGGTGGTAAGTCAAATTGATTGGACACCTTTCTTAGAATCCAATGATATAAAATGTTCCCATGAACCTCGATGCTAGATTAAGCTCCTTACCCAACCAATGATGTCCTAAGAAATTTTAAGCACTATGAAAAAATTGATAACCAACCTCAAACTCTAACGGATGATGACAACCGTTCTCATAAGATTTCTGACGAATCTCTTCCATGATCAATCTACTCTAGATAAAATTCACCTTCTCTATCATATCCTAAACAAGACTCATCCCAACCAAGTAAAACTCTCTGAAATTGGAATAGAACAAGGGACATATACATGGACATCCATACAAAGCCTCAAAGGGAACCATCTAACTTGAGGCCTAATAACTATTTTTATAAGAAAACTCGACCAGAGACAAATTATTTCCCAATATACTCTAAAATCAATCAAACAAGATCGAAGCTATCCTCAAGAACCTGGATAGCCCTGTATATATTTCCATCCATCTCTAGATGATAATACATGTGAAAAATAATCTTGAAATCCATTTCCTCCTATAAAAATTTATATAAATTGGATGTAAACCTTGGGTCCCTGTTAGATAAAACTATATACGGGACACCATGAAGTCTCAAAATATCTTAGACATATAAGTACCCAAGTCATTCTAGCTTCATCATCTCTATAATATGGAAGAAATTAATTGATTTTGGGATTTGATCAATGTTCACCCAAATCAAATCCTTCCCACTAGTATTAAAAGGGAAGAAATTGAACAATTAAATAGAAATATCAACCTATTTCTATACTGTAATGGGTACTAGCTACAAGAAACCCACAGTTCTCTTGTGCTCCACCTTGATTTTTTGACAAGTAAGACTCCCTGATCGAAAATCCACATTCAACCATATCATCCCTTTCTACCAATAATGATTTATAAAATCATGATACTTGTTGGAAGCTCCTAGTTTCATGGAACAAAAAAACCAGTGTCAAATATCTAACAACTCCTCCCCTAGGGAAAATGGAACAACCGACCTACTACTGAAGCACAAAGGGCCACTTGGAGCCTGAGACCACTCAACCTAGGTTTCCCCTTCATCAAGGTTTTCACCCAATAATTGGTACTTGGTTTTTATCACCTATTAAATCTAAACTCTATCATAAAAATATGATTCAACTTTTATCAAGTCCAAGAACACCTTTCCACCAACCAGTACTGGATTTTGGTCTTTTCCCAACGGTAGTATACCAACGGTTTACTTAAACCGTTGGTATAGTGAGCCTTTGCCAACGGTTTAACAAAACCGTTGGCAAAGGGAATTTCGGTGGACCCTTTCCCAATGGTTCACTGGAACCATTGGGAAAGGGTGATAAACTCACACATTTCCCAATGGTTCTAGTGAACCGTTGGGAAATATGTGACCCTTTCCCAATGGTTCACTGGAACCGTTGGGAAAGGGGTGATAAACTCACACATTTCCCAATGGTTCACTGGAACCATTGGGAAATGTGTGCCTTTGCCAATGGTTTTTATAAACCGTTGGCAAAGGTTTCCCCCAAATTCCAGATCGCGATCTCCTCTCCCCATTCGGACAGAGCCCTAATCTATTCGCTTCACTGCTCTAGCGAACCCCATCCCTCCACTGCTCTCGCGAATCAGAACACCAGCACCCCCCATCCCAACAGGTACACCCCCATACGAATAGGTAAAATTTGATCTCAACCATATTGTTGTAGTTGTTTTAATGAATAGATTTTTTCCAGGTGTTGGTGGTTTAATTGATTATTGAAATTAATATCTAAATAGGATATTGTTTATGTTTGTGAAGACTTCTTTAATGTTTTTGTATTCTATGTTTGGAAGGAGAGTGTTCAAAACATGTAAATCAGAGTTGGGGGAGGCTATCGTGAACGTTTACATGTTTTGGATAATGGATTGTGGGAATTATGGATTGTGTTCAAACCAATTTGATATGTTTTGGATAATGGATTTTGGGGGGTAGGGGGTGTCCACGGGGGTGGGTGGGTTGTCCACGGGGGTGGGTGGGTTGTCCACGGGGGTGGGCGAAGGTGTCCACGGGGGTGGGAAAGGCGGTCCACGAGGGTGGGCAGGGCTATCTAGGGGGTGTGGGCTGTACTAGGGGTTTGGGTGGGGTGTCCTGGTGGGGGAGGGGTGTGTGGGGTGTCCAGGGGGGGTGGTATGTCTAGGTGGTGGTGGTGGGGTTGCAGGGGAGGGGGGTGTGGGCTGTTTGGGAGGGTGGGCGGGGCTATCCAGGGGGGGGGGGGTACGGGGTGTCCAGGGGGTACGGGGGTGGGCGGGTTGTCCACAAGGGTGGACGGGCTGTCCATGGGGGTGGCCGGGCTGTCAAGGAGGGGTGGGCGGGCTGTCCAGGGGGGGGGGGGGGTGGGTGGGATGGCCACGGGGGGTAGGGGTGTCCAGGGGGGTGGGCGGGCTATCCATGGGGGTGGGGGGCTGTCCATAGGGAGAAGGGGTGTCGAGGGGGGTGGGTGGGCTGTCCACGGGGGTGGTTGGGCTGTCTAGGGGTATGGGGTGTCCACGGGGGTGGGCGGGGCTGTCCAGGGGGTGTGGGCTGTCCTGGGGGTCTGGGTGGGGTGTCTTGGTGGGGGAGGGGTGTGTGGGGTGTCCAGGTGGGGTGGTATGTCTAGGTGGTGGTGGTGGGGTTGTAGGGAAGGGGGTGTGGGCTATTTGGGAGGGTGGGCGGGACTATCCAGGGGGGTACGAGGTGTCCAGGGGGGTACGGGGGTGGCGGGCTGTCCACAAGGGTGGACGGGCTATCCACGGGGGTGGCCGGGCTGTCAAGGAGGGGTGGGTGGGCTGTCCAGGGGGGGTGGGTGGGCTGGCCACTGGGGGTAGGGGTGTCCAGGGGGGTGGGAGGGCTATCCAAGGGGGTGGGGGGCTGTCCATAGGGAGAAGGGGTGTCGAGGGGGGTGGGTGGGCTGTCCAAGGGGGTGGTTGGGCTGTCTAGGGGGTAGGGGGCATCCACGGGGGTGGGTGGGTTGTCCATGGGGGTGGGCGGGGCTGTTCCACGGGGGTGGGAAAGGCTGTCCACGGGGGTGGGTGGGGCTGTCCAGGGGGTGTGGGTTGTCCTGGGGGTCTGGGTGGGGTGTCCTGGTGGGGGAGGGGTGTGTGGGGTGTCCAGGGGGGTTGGTATGTCTAGGTGGTGGTGGTGGGGTTGCAGGGGAGAGGGGTGTGGGCTGTTTGGGAGGGTGGGAGGGGCTATCCCGGGGGGGGGGGGGGGTACGGGGTGTCCAGGGGGGTACGGGGGTGGTCGGGCAGTCCACAAGGGTGGACGGGCTGTCCACGGGGGTGGCCGGGCTGTCAAGGAGGGGTGGGCGGGCTGTCCAGGGGGGGGGGGGTGGGTGGGCTGGCCACAGGGGGTAGGGGTGTCCAGGGGGGTGGGCGGTCTATCCAAGGGGGTGGGGGGCTGTCCATAGGGAGAACGGGTGTCAAGGGGGGTGGGTGGGCTGTCCACGGGGGTGGTTGGACTGTCTAGGGGGTAGGGGGTGTCCACGGGGGTGGGTGGGTTGTCCACGGGGGGTGGGCGGGGCTGTCCACGAGGGTACCCTACTAATATGGTTATGGGATGAGGCATGCTCTGACTTGAATTGCTGTTTTATTTGAATTTCATTTTCTAATTTGGAATTGAACTGTATTGAAACCAAATCAAACAATATTTCTAACTTGGTGAACATTACAACTTGTATGTTTTATTAAATTCATTCAAGCTCTTCTAAAACAATTGATAGCTAAATTACCAATGAATCCCCTCATTCCCTCATATATTTAGTTTTTTGGTTTACACATTAATTTTATTTTTCTAATTAATTACATATTTGTTTTTAAATGTAGGAAATGCAGCCAATTGAAGAGAGACGAAGAAAAAAAATGGCGGAGAACAATCGTCGGATGGAGGAGATGGGCATTCCACCATTAGTGCCTACAGTGAGTACTTTATTTCATATATATATATATATATATATATATATACAGAATATATAATGTCATGTGATTAATTTTTTTTGTAAACTTTTTTGTAGGATCCACCGTTACTTCGACAGTTATTCGACGAGGAGCCTAGTACTGGTCCTAGTACTCAGGCCGGTGGTACGAGGAGGGTTCGTACCAGAGGTGGACGTAGAGCTGCGCGTGCCCGACTAGACCCTGCCCCTCCCACTGACATTTCAGCCTTCCCACATTCTGATCCCGGTGTGTCGTTAGGGACACATGGGGTATTTAGGCCTCCCATGTTTTCGCTACCTTCTGCATCTTCTGCCCCATCATTTTCACATCCCATGATGATTCCCACTCCCCAGTCAGCATCAGGTCATACAGCTGTTCCATCTTCTTTTCCTTCTACTTCTGTCTCTCCGAGCTTTTATATTCCATCGTCTTCGACTCCTGTTCCACCAGAGGGTGTTCCATCAGGTTCTGTGGATCCAGCGCCACTCATTGATCAGACTAGCGCAGGTATATTTATAAAACCCTAACAAATTTTTATAGAAATATTTATTTTCATTATAACATGTTTTGATAAAATATTTGTTTTTCTTTCATGACAGATACATCTACTGACAGGAGGCGGGGGAGGGGCCTTACACGCATGTGTTCGGTGTGGAACCGTCGCACACAGGTTATGGTGGAATATAATGAAGACAATCAGATGGTTGAGAAAATAGGGCAGCAATGTCGGAGTTTTCTGGCGACGCTTGACAAATACTCCGACATCATTCCCGTCAGCCCGCTGTCGTGGAGACATTTGCCACATGAGGTCAAAGATAGTTCTTGGGTAGAGATATGGGTAAAAAAATCTGTTGTATTTAATGCCATGAGTTATTATTGTATTTATATGAATTAATATTTTGATTTCATCTTCGATTTAATTTTCCTGATGGTGAGGGTGCATGAATGGAACGTCTAAAGGATTTAGGAGAGCTTTGGAGAGCCTAAAAGCATGAGATGTATATTGGCTGGCGTGCTAGAGTTGGCACTGAGTTAGAGGCGGTACCAGTCGTGGATGATTGTCCTATAGAGCAGTATCGTCAGATGATTACTCATTGGACGAGTACCCAGTTTAAGGTATGAATTACATTTGAGGTATTTAAATAATAACTTTCAAGTTTTTCATTAATATTATCCTTTGAATTATCGAATTTTGTTTAAGAATCATCTGGAAAAAATAAAAAAAACATTGATGCAAAAAAATACCTCCATACACTAGGACGCACGACGATGCCGAATCGTGAGAGGCAGTAGGTATGACAATTGTTTATAAGTTTTCTTTATGACTTACATTTTCTTTTGTTTCCTCAATTATTTAATCATTTTCTAAAGTTTTTATATAACTTTTGTTTTCAATGTCATTGTAGAGGCAAGTACAAAATATTGAAGGACGTGTGCCTCGAGCAAAACTGTTTTTCTCGAGTAAGTAGACGAAAAAGGATGGAAGTGCTATCAACGAAGCGACTCAGCAGCAGATTGTAAGTTTTAATCTGTTGATTTTATATTTTAATATCTATTTTGTAAATTAATAATATATTTATATTTGTAACTGGATACTTTAGAGGCCCTCGATGCCCAAGAAGAAGACAATTTTGGGCATCTGATCACTTACATCAGGTGTTGGGAGAGGATCATTCTGGCAGAGTACGCTGCCGACCTAGGATAGCCTCGACGAGGTATTGGCTTGCCTCAGGTACGGAGTTGTAGTGCCACCGAGCTGTAAGCAAGTTAGGGCACAGGCAGAACAGGCTAAGAAAAGGGCCACAGAGACGGCAGAACAGTCTTCTAGGGCAAACAGTGCTTTATGAAATTTATTGAAGTTCTACGTCCAACAATTCTAGAAGAGGCCAACCCAGCGATTGATGAATACATGTCGTCGATACATTCTATATATGGTACACCAGGTGGCAGTTCTAGTGGTGGTCAGCCGATGTCCAGCTTGAATATGATGATGGCGAGAAGTCTGATGCGGAAGAGGAGGAGAGAGGAGGGCGAGGAGGAGGGCGAAGGTGAGGAGGAAGGCGCTGTGGAGGGTGAGGATGATGAGGAGGACGATGAAGAGGGTGATGATGATGATGATGATGGTGATGGTGATGCTGATGTGGGACATATTGATCCGTTACATTTTTGACTTATATTACTGAGATTTGATGTTTAATCTATTCTAGTTGTTGGGTTTATCTAGACTCGTATTATAGTATTGTAGTAGAGTTATTTTTATATATTGTCTGTTTTTATGGATGTTGTTGTCTTTTAGTGGTTGTGTGTTTGAGAACTCCCTGGACAACCCCCCTCATTCTTGGACCCTGGAAGACCCCCCCTCCCCCTTGGACCCCGAACACCCCCCAAACACCCCCTGGATAGCCCCATAGACAGCCCCCTGGACAGCCCCCCGTACAGCCCCTAACCCTCCACCCTGGACCCCGGATAGCCCCCCGGACAGCCCCCCGGACAACCCCCCCACCCTCCCCCTTTGACCGTTTGACGCCCGTTTTGGCCGTTTATGACACCAGAACTGCGTTGTTGGTCACCGCGGGCACACGACATGTCTGATTGACGTGCCGTCTGCTTGACCACTTCATAAATAACTCACCAGTATTTTTCGTCTAATTTCAGGCCATTCCGAAATCGTTCGGCCCGTTTGGACCCCCCTCACGCACGTTTACGAAGCGCGCGCATCACTTAAAACACAAATATTAAGCCGTACCATGCAAACCGCACGTCCGATTGATGTGCCGTCTGCACGTACAAATCACGAATAATAATTAGAATGTTGCACGGTGGTTTCAGGTCAATCCGAGGTCGTCCGCTATGAATTTGACCATTTGACGCCCGTTTTGGCCGTTTATGACACCAGAACTGCGTTGTCGGTCACCGCGGGCACACAGCACGTCCGATTGATGTGCCGTCTGCTCGGCCACTTCATAAATCACTCACCCATTTTTTTCGTCTGATTTCAGGCCATTACGAAATCATTCGGCCTGTTTGGACCCCCCTCACGCGCGTTTACGAAGCGCGCGCATCACTTAAAACACGAATATTGAGCCGTACCGCACAAACCGCATGTCCGATTGACGTGCCGTCTACGCGTACACGTCACGAATAATAATTAGAATATTGCACAGTGGTTTCAGGTCAATCCGAGGTCGTCCACTATGAATTTGACCGTTTGACGCCCGTTTTGGCCGTTTATGACACCAGAACTGCGTTGTCGGTCACCGCGGGCACACGGCACGTCCGATTGATGTGTCGTCTGCTCGACCACTTCAAAAATCACTCACCCGTATTTTTCGTCTTATTTCAAGCCATTCCGAAATCGTTCGGCCCGTTTGGACCACCCTCACGCGCGTTTATGAAGCGCGCACATCACTTAAAACACGAATATTGAGCCGTACCGTGCAAACCGCACGTGCGATTGACGTGCCGTCTGCGCGTACACATCAAGAATAATAATTAGAATGTTGAACGGTGGTTTCAGGTCAATCTGAGGTCGTCCTCTATGAATTTGACCATTTGACGCCCGTTTTGGCCGTTTATGACACCAGAACTGCGTTGTCGGTCACCGCGGGCACATGGCACATCCAATTGATGTACCGTCCGCTCAACCACTTCAGAAATCACTCACCCGTATTTGTCGTCTGATTTCAGGTCATTACGACTTCGTTCGGCCCGTTTGGACCCCCCTCACGCGCGTTTACGAAGCGCGTGCATCACTTAAAATATGAATATTGAGCCGTACCGTGCAAACCGCATATCCGATTGACGTGACCTCTACGCGTACACGTCAAGAATAATAATTAGAATGTTGCATGGTGGTTTCAGCTCAATCTGAGGTCGTCCGCTATGAATTTGACCGTTGGACGCCCGTTTTGGCCGTTTATGACACCAGAACTGCGTTGTTAGTCACCGCGGGCACACGACACATCCGATTGACGTTCCGTCTGCTCTACCACTTCAGAAATCACTCTCCCGTATTTCTCGCCTGATTTTAGGCCATTCCGACTTCGTTCGGCCCGTTTGGACCTCCCTCACGCGCGTTTACGAAGCGCGCACATCACTTAAAACATTAATATTGAGCCGTACCGCGCAAACCGCACATCCGATTGACGTTCCGTCTGTGCGTACATGTCACAAATAATAATTAAAATGTTTCATGGTGGTTTCAGGTCAATCCGAGGTCGTCCGCTATGAATTTGACCGTTTGACGCCCGTTTTGGCCGTTTATGACACCAGAACTGCGTTGTCGGTCACCGCGGGCACACGGTACGTCCGATTGACGTGCCGTCTACTCGACCACTTCATAAATCACTCACCCATATTTGTCGTCCGATTTCAGGCCATTCCGAAATCGTTCAGCCCGTTTGGACCCCCCTCACGCGCGTTTACGAAGCGCGCGCATCACTTAAAACACGAATATTGAGCCGTACCGCGCAAAGCGCACGTCCGATTGACGTGCCGTCTACGCGTACACGTCAAGAATAATAATTAGAATGTTGCACGGTGGTTTCAGGTCAATCCAAAGTCGTCCGCTATGAATTTGACCATTTGACGCCCGTTTTGGCCGTTTATGACACCAGAATTGCGTTGTCGGTCACCACGGGCACATGGAACGTCCAATTGACGTTCCATCTACTCGACCACTTTAGAAATCACTCACCCATATTTTTTGTCAGATTTTAGGTCATTCCTACTTCGTTCGGCCCATTTGGACCCCCCTCACGCGCGTTTACGAAGCGCGTGCATCACTTAAATTACGAATATTGAGCCGTACCGTGCAAACCGCACATCCGATTGATGTGCCATCTACGCGTACACGTCACTAATAATAATTAGAATGTTTCACAGTGGTTTCAGCTCAATCTGAGGTCGTCTGCTATGAATTTGACCGTTGGACGCCCGTTTTGGCCGTTTATGACACCAGAACTGCATTGTCGGTCACCGCGGGCACACGACATGTCCGATTGACGTGCCGTCTACTCGAACACTTCAGAAATCACTCTCCCGTGTTTGTCGTTTGATTTCAGGCCATTTCAACTTCGTTCGGCACGTTTGGACCCCCCTCACGCGCGTTTACGAACGCGCATCACTTAAAACACGAATATTGAGCCGTACCACACAAACCGCACGTCCGATTGACGTGCCGTATGCACGTACACATCACGAATAATAATTATAATGTTTCACGGTGGTTTCAAGTCAATCCGAGGTCGTCCGCTATGAATTTGACCGTTTGACGCCCGTTTTGGCCGTTTATGACACCATAACTGCGTTGTCAGTCACCGCGGGCACACGACACGTCCGATTGACGTGTTGTCTGCTCGAAAACTTCATAAATCACTCACCCGTATTTTTCGTCTGATTTCAGGCCATTCCGAAATCGTTCGGCCCGTTTGGACCACCCTCACGCGCGTTTACGAAGCGTGCACATCACTTAAAACACGAATATTGAGCCATACCGTGCAAACCGCACGTCTGATTGACATTCCGTCTGCACGTACACGCCACGAATAATAATTAGAATGTTTCACGGTGGTTTCAGGTCAATCCGAGGTCGTCCGCTATGAATTTGACCGTTTGACGCCCGTTTTGGCCGTTTATGACACCAGAACTGCGCTATTGGTCACCGCGGGCACATGGCACGTCCGATTGACGTACCGTCTACTCGACCACTTCAGAAATCACTCACCCGTATTTGTTATCTGATTTCAGGCCATTCCGACTTTGTTCGGCTCATTTGGACCCCCCTCACGCGCGTTTACGAAGCGCATGCATCACTTAAAATACGAATATTGAGCCGTACCACGCAAACCGCACGTTCGATTGACCTTCTGTCTGCGCGTACACATCCCTAATAATAATTAGAATGTTTCACGGTGGTTTCAGCTCAATCTGATGTTGTTCGCTATGAATTTGACCGTTGGACGCCCGTTTTGGCCGTTTATGACACCAGAACTGCGTTGTCGGTCACCGCGGGCACACGGCACGTCTGATTGACGTGTCGTCTTCTCGACCAATTCAGAAATCACTCTCCCGTATTTGTCTTCTGATTTCAGGCCATTCCAATTTCGTTCGACCCGTTTGGACCCCCCTCACGCGCGTTTACGAAGCGCACACATCACTTAAAACGCAAATATTGAGCCGTACCACACAAACCGCATTTCCGATTGACCTGCCGTCTACGCGTACACATAAAGAATAATAATTATAATGTTGCACGGTGGTTTTAGGTCAATCTGAGGTAGTCCACTATGAATTTGACCGTTTGACGCCCGTTTTGGCCGTTTATGACACCAGAACTGTGTTGTCGGTCACCGCGGGGGCACGGCACGTCCGATTGACATGCCATCTTCTCGACCACTTCATAAATCACTCACCCATATTTTTCGTCTGATTTCAGGCCATTCCGAAATCATTCGGCCCGTTTGGACCACCCTCACGCGCGTTTACGAAGCGCGCGCATCACTTAAAACATGAATATTGAGCCGTACCGCGCAAACCGCACGTCCGATTGACGTGCCGTCTATGCGTACACGCCACAAATAATAATTAGAATGTTTCACGGTGGTTTCAGCTCAATCCGAGGTCGTCCGCTATGAATTTGACCGTTTGACGCCCGTTTTGGCCGTTTATGACACCAGAACTACGTTGTCGGTCACCGCGGGCACATGGCACGTCCAATTGACGTGCCGTCTGCTCGGCCACTTCAGAAATCACTCACCCGTATTTGTCGTCTGATTTTAGGCCATTACGACTTCGTTCTACCCGTTTGGACCCCCCTCACGCGCGTTTACGAAGCGCACGCATCACTTAAAATTCGAATATTGAGCCGTACAGTGCAAACTGCACGTCCGATTGACGTTCCTTCTGCGCATACACGTCACGAATAATAATTAGAATTTTAGACGGTGGTTTCAGCTAAATCTGAGGTCGTCCGCTATGAATTTGACCGTTGGACGCCTGTTTTGGCCATTTATGACACCAGAACTGCGTTGTCGGTCACCGCGGGTACACGGTACGTCCGATTGACGTGCCGTCTGCTCGACCACTTCATAAATCACTCTCCCGTATTTTTCGTCTAATTTCAGGCCATTCCTACTTCGTTCGGCCCATTTTGACCCCCCTCACGCGCGTTTACGAAGCGCGTACATCACTTAAAACACGAATATTGAGTCGTACCGCGCAAACCGCACGTCCGATTGACGTGCCGTCTGTGCGTACATGTCACGAATAATAATTAGAATGTTTCACGGTGGTTTCAGCTCAATCTGGAGACGTGGTGTGGCCGACAATACTCAAAGTGACCGTCTTTTGTTTCAAAAGGACGTCATTTTAAGTGAAAAGCATCAACTGACATACGGAAAACCGACCAAACGCATTCCGAATCTGTTGATAATTTATCCCAACAATCCATGGGTTATATGTGACGTGTACGAGCCAACCCGGGATGAATCCGAGTCGCGGTGTGGCCAGGAGAAGTCTAAGTGGCTCTCTTTTGTTTAAAATGGACACCATTTTAAGTACATACGGAAAAATGACCAAACGGATTCGGTTTCCGTTGAAACTTTAGGAGAACGATACATGGGTCATATGTGATGTGTACGAATCATCCCCGCCTCAATCAGACATGCGGTGCAGCTAACACCACTCAAAGTGTCCGTCTTTTGTTTCAAAAGGACGTCATTTTAGGTGAAAGGCATCAACTGACATACGGAAGAACGACCAAACGCATTCAGATTCTATCGATACTTTATCACAACGATCCATGAGTCATATGTGACGTGTAAAAGTCAACCCCGTCTTAATCTGAGATGCGGTGTGGCCGACACTGCTCTAACTCTATCTCTTTTGTTTAAAATGGACATGATTATAAATGAAAAGAACAACTGGCATACGCAAAACCGACCAAACGCATTCGGAATCTTTTGATAATTTATCACAAAGATCCATGGGTCATATGTGACATGTACGAGCCAACCCAGGATGAATCTGAGTCGCGGTGTGGTCAGGATTAGTCTAAGTGTCACTCTTTTGTTTAAAATGGACAACATTTTAAGTATATACGGAAAATAGACCAAATGCATTCAGTTTCCATTTAAACTTTAGGAGAACGATCCATGGGTCATATGTGACGTGTACGAATCAACCCCGCCTCAATTGGAGATGTGGTGTGGTCGGCACCACTCATAGTGTCCGTCTTTTTTTTCAAAAGGACATCATTTTAAGTGAAAAAAATCAACTGGCATACGGAAAACCGACCAAACGCATTCAGATTGTGTCGATACTTTAGCACAACGATCCATGGGTAAAATGTGACGTGTACTAGTCAACCCCGCCTCAATCTGAGATGCGGTGTGTCCGGTATCACTTCATGTGTATGTATTTTGTTTAAAATGGACATCATTTGAGGTAAAAATATATGGTATAGAAAAAACCGATCAAATTATGAATTGAATTTCGGATTCCACATATAATTGTCATCTAAATTTTAAATTGAATTCTATATGAATTATGTACGTTTATAATTACGTTATGACTTCTAATTTAATTATGGATGTGTATAGTTTCAGGATCCATTATATGTTAAATGTGTATGAATTTGTTCGTAATTGTATATGTATGTTTTATTTTATTGCAGGTACAATAATTGGATTGAAAATGAGGTCAAAATGAGGCCTGATGGAGAGGGGCCTGATGGACAGGCTCTGTGCAAATTGCAGGTTGCTGTAATTTGCAGCATAGGATATGCCAATAGTTTAAAACCATTGGCATATAATCCTAAAGAAGTTTTTACCAACGGTTCATTGAACCATTGGTAAATATCTCTTTTCCCAACGGTTCTAAACTGTTGGGAAAGAGTTCATCCATGGGGATATCCCAACGGTTTGGGGAGAACTGTTGGGAAAACTATCCCAAAACTGATATTTCCCTACAGTTCTCCCAAACCGTAGGGAAAAACTATCCCAACGGTTTGGCAGAACCGTTGGGATAGGGTGGATTTTGTGAGCCTATACCAACGGTTTCCAGTAAACCGTTGGGAAAACCTTTTCCCAACGGCTTACTTCCCCACGGTTATCAGAACCATTGGTATATCATATACCAACAGTTAGAGAGGCTTTCCCAACAGTTGTGAACCGTTGGGAAATATTATATTTCCAGTAGTGAACCTCTTCCACTCCCAAGCTCATCTCAGTAAAGAAACTCATCATAGAACACTCCTCAGCTGATTCCTTCACATCATGTGTTCTAATTTTATTCTCAATGCATTAGAAACCTCATTTCCATTAATATTAGTATACAAAATATAAAGATCAAAAGAGTGAAGGTACTATAACCATTGTCTTTATCGAAAATTTAGATCCCTCTAAGTGAGAATATATTTAAGGATTTTATGTTCAAAATGCATTATAAACCTCTCACCAAAGAGATAGCGTCCCCATGTTTTGGGTGCATGAAAAACCATTTTATGATCATGATCATGTGTTGGGTAGTTCTTCTCATGGTGGAATAACTGGCATGATCCATTGGTCACCACTTATTTCCCATACTTCATGACATATCCCAAACCCATACCAGTAGCATAAAAAACATCATAACCCAAACCTAGTTGAAGAAGAATAAAAATTGGTGCTAAATTCAAACACACCATAAGATTACCAAAATATCTATAAAATTTTTCATTCCATTCAAAATTTTTAACTTTATGGGTTAAATAATTCATGGAATATGTGATCTTGGAGAAATATCGAACAAAACATCTATAGTAACTAGCTATCATGAACTGAATCTAGTCGCCACTAAAAACGGTTCCAAAATTGGCTTGTTATAAGTCCTGAAGGGAATTCCTGATCCCCACAGGCTGGAACACGTGCCTGGGTATCATAAAATGAGAATTGGGAATGATTTACCCAATTTTATAAACATAAAACAATAAATGAATCCAATAAAACAAATATGGATTTTTCAAACCAAACAATCTTTTACAAAAAATTCAGAACTGAATTACATAGTTTAAAGAAACTCACCAATACTATAAAAAGGTAAAAAAACTAAAAGGAAACATCCCAATAACCCTCATGGAAAGGGGCACCACCCTCAATCTATCTCCACAAGACTTCAACACCAAGGACCTGCTAGAAACCCGAACCACCAGCATAAAAAAATGCACCCAACCTATGAAAAAAATAACCAAGCCTACTTACACCCAAGGGTGTAAGTAGGGTGTGAGACAATTCCTAGTAGGATACCACCACTAAGATATTCCATGTGATAAACATTCAAAGACAAAAATCTTGCAAGTTTTCATAAATAAAGAATACTAGTTACAATTTCTAAAAGATGCAACTTAAAAATTAAAATAGTTCTCAAGTGGGATATCATAAAGAATAAACACATTTAAAAATAATTTCAACACTACTGAATTTTCTAGCTAACCATACCGTATGCCGACGGTAATCACAAAGTAACTAATGAGCACAAGGAATAGAAAATAACCCCTATTCACTAGCTCGTTGTGGGTCCCAGGTACGTCGTATCTCGGTGAGAGTAACCATCACAATATCCATTCTTGTGCATGATCCACTAGTAGGGAACATACCCATAACCTAACGGTTCCCAATCTTCATCATCATAGTTTAGTTAGAGTTTTAAGTGTCAATCTTTCTAAGTGAAACTGAGGCTAAACCCCACGGATTCACTAGCATACTAGTACACGTCCACCCACCTAGATACCTGAGTTTTCCCCTTGTGCTCAGACTAGTTCAACAAGTGAATAAATATACTTTTCACATGAATATATCATTTTCACATCACAAATTCACCAAACATCCCACATGTATACCACACAAGTCTAAAAATCCACTTTTTCATTCAAATGAATTTTGAAATCATACTCTCACCAAAAATAGCCTACAACACATTTTGCACATCTTTCACAATTCAACAAATCCGTTAAAAATTTTATAAAATCTTTCCCAAGATGATAAAAATCATATAAAAGCCCACTCACATGTTACATAATACCGTTTTTCATAAGCAAAGTCCATTTTTCACATCACATTCATGCAAAACAGCCCGAAAACATGTTTCTCACCCAAATCAAAATTTCATAAATCAATTCAACAAATTAAAAAACACTACCAAAATGTTTTACAAAATAGCCAACCACTTTATGTTTCAAAAACTAATTTTAAGAACATACTATCGCCAAAATAGTACATAATCAACCATTTCACACTTTGTGTAACTCATTAAATCATTTACAATTTTCATAAAACAAACCCAAGAGGTGCAACCATGGTTTGCATACAAAACCCATTTCAAAACCCTCATTCAAGACCAAAAACATACCAATAACAATCCAAATTAGAATTGGAAGCCCTAAAAACATTTATTAAACCACCCCCAAGTTTTATACAAATACCTCAAACAATACTACAAAAGGTACACATGAAAAACACATGTTTTCACAAATCATGTTCAAGAAGTACAACATGGTTTCAAACATTAAAACCATCCATAAACCCCATTATAAGGACCACATGACATTATGTCATTAACAAACCCGAATTTTCAGCCCCTTTTAAACACTAATAAATCACTTTCATATGTTATAAAATACACCCATACATTTCCCCAATATCTACACATGAAAAGCACACAATTCCAAGAAAAAATGCAACTACAAAATTAAAAACTTAAACAAATCCATCAAAAATAGTTTTTTCACCACACACAATATATTTGAAACAAAATAAATTAATAAACCAAGAAATATAACTCATCATAAAATGATTATAGCTGGAATCACCTACCTTTTTAGTCAAAACCCTTGAATCTTGGTGTGAAACCTCAACCGCACCTCCTCCGCACCACAAGGTAGTGAAAAAGAACCCTAAACCATAATATTTCACCAAAAATACCCCAAATAAAACCCTAGGTTTTAACCCTAACTTCTGTAAACTCTATAAATTCATGAAAGAGGGAGGAAAGCCTAAGGTGAAGGAAGGAATTGAAGAGAGAAACACTTACACAGAAAAATCTTGAAGAAAACGACCCAAAATCCACTAGTATCATAAATTTAAAATATCTAAAAATTTAAGGTAGGTTCTAACAAGGATGAGGAGATCATGTGGGAACTATAATGGGGGAAAAGAGTAAAAATAGAAGGAGTTTTGAAATGATCAATTTACATCTTCAAATCTGGGCGATTTTTGAAATCTAGATATATTTCTCCCAATTTCGCGATTTTATTGAGCTGCAAATTGGGGAAGGAGAGAATGGGGGCGTGCCTTAGGTAAGAGGTCTTGGGTGAGAGTTGAAATCAAAGAAAAAACTTAAATATTGAATGAGTTATTAAATAATTAAAAAATATTTTTAATGTAGGAAATGAGCTTTCAGGCAGGCCCAATCCCTTAAATAAAAACTCAAATCCAGCATGATTATAGATTTATAAATGGTCCAAATTAATTTTTTGGTGTTCATAGGTCAGGGTATTCCAAGTAGTAATTGTAATGGATGAATTTTTTTTAAAAATGAAATAGTTATAAAGGAATCAAAATTTATTTTCAAATTTAGAATTGGGCTCACGGTTTGGCACAAATCATGAAAACTCACCAATTCCTCCCAAAATGCATAGGAAACCCCCAAAACAAAGAAATAATGGTAATTAAATTAAAAATAGCTTTAAAATAAGTTATGTATGTGACGCCATTAAAACCTAAGAAGCTCCAAATATATAACAAATATATCAAATGATCATAGGAAAAAACATCTATCATTTTAGTATCCACTGAGAGGCCCCTCTCAGATATAAAGTTCCCTATATTCCTTACATCCTGGAATAAAAACTCTCATTTGGAAATATTACCATATAGATGAAGTTACTTTAAGGTATGGTTCATATTCACATCCACTGTCTTGGATTATACCAAAATTTCATCCAAGAACACAAAAATTAAAGAGTCCAAGAGTTAATGAAATATTCAGTTAATTAAATCCATAAACACCATAGGTGGTTCAGTCAAAATGAATGGAATAACAAAAAACTATAAATGCCCAGATTCGCTACTAAATTTTTTATTAGGTGTATAATCTTCTTGGACTCTCAATTGGTGGTAACTTGGATGATGTTTAGTCTTTGATAACCAACATGCCCCTCAAAGCCGGTTAAAAAGGCCATGAATCTTAGGTAAATTAAATTTGTTTGCAACTGTCACCCAATTTAAATTTCTATAGTTAATATAAATTATGAGGCTCACATATGACTTTATAGATAATAGGATAGGTGAAGCTTGTGGTGACACACTAAGAAGAATAAATAATTTATTCCCTAGGTCTACAAGATGGAATTTATGTTCCAAGAACTCAATAGGTTCTATTTGATAAAATGGAATAAAAATTGGAATCATTCCAAGGAGTTTCTCAATCATAAACTAGACCTCTCTCTATAGAGGTAAACTAGAAAAATCATCTAGATAGACCTCAAGGTAAGAACAAAAAAATTAAGGTAGCTTACCTCCCAGGAAAGGGTCAACTGAATCAAGAAAAATCTATGAAAAATAGTATGAGAATACCCTATAATAAGGAAGAGTAGGCCTCACCCTTCCCGATCTAGAGTCCAAGTCACCTTAAAAAACAAGAGTATCCCCATTAGAAGATAAGAACTGAACTCAAAGATGATAAAAGTATATTGAGTCCTTAACATATATCATCTAATCCATGCCAATAATAATGTGAAATATTGAAGTATTAAGAAATAAAAATTCCCATACCACCTTGAAGTCAGCTATCATCTCCCAACATGTAGGGCACTTGAAATCTTGTTCGAAACAATTTCCCAATGGTGTGAAAATATCCAAAAATTATGACATAAGTTATAAATATAAAACCAAAACATCAACTCACTTTGATTATATAAAATAATGATTAACACCTTTATTAGACAAATATAGCAACATAAAATAAAAAATAAACATAGTTCCTCCAACTGTAGCTAGCCTTTATTTATATTCCTCTAGTGGATACTTTACTATATAAAGATGCATAATGTTAAATCCTCCCTGATCTTTCATAGCCACATGAAAATACCTCTTATCCTAAGGATATGACACACCACATATTGAAGCATCTTCATAAACCTATGAGTCCTCAGTTAATGTGGATACCACCCTGCTTCCCTGAGATATCCTGTAAAAAACCGTTTTATATGGCCAGGTTATCCACAAAGATGACATGTATTGGGAGCCACCACACAATTCAGTTTGGTATGAATAAGACACCCACACCAATAGAAAAAAAATCTATTGCTATCCTCATGAATCTCCAGACACTATTCTTGAATAAAATTACTACCCTTGCACTTCCTCTTCTTGCTATAAGGTGCACCTTATCTAATATCTGAAAAAAAGAATCTCCACCAAAAAATTCTTTCTATGTATAAATTAACCAAAGTCAATTTTTCTACAACCTTCATAAAGGATATAAGGTATATGAGAATCAACATTGCCCAAATGTTAGGCCACTGTCCCAACTCAAATATACGAGCCTTTAGTTACTCATTAGGGACAAGCTCCAATGTTGGATGCACCAACTCAACAAAATGGGTAGAATAATCCAGAACAGTATGCTCTACCTTCTCTATGGTAAAAAACACTCAGGTATTTTCAACATGAAATATATCAGGGTAAAACTTATGATTAAATATTTTTTATGGAATCCAATGTAAGATTCTCAGACAACATAGCTTGTATAATATAGTTCCATCACCTCTTTCTTAGTCCATTAATTATGTACATGGAAAAAACCCACTTAGAATATTTAGGAGTCGTCAAGATGTTAAATATCCTCCAAATTTTATCACACCACTTCCCAAATTACTTGAATCCTTTTTCACCGTAGAATATGGGTGGATATAACTTAGTGATCCTAGAGCCATGATCCAAAATATGTCCTTAGTTCCTTACAATCACTCGACCCATAGTCTAATAGTACTGATAATCGATTCTACAAAATAAGTGTCCACTAGAGGATTCACCTAAAAATCCTATCTTGCAACTTCCTCTATCAGATTTGGAAGTGCTATTATTAGTGAAATTTTATAATAAACACAATATAATAACCTGTTAGATCATAAAAAAAATAAAAAAAATCATATGAACACTATTAGAATTCAAACGAAATATTTAAAATGACAAGAATTTAAAGTAATTATGAATTTTTCTAATGAAATACATAAAAAATAATATGTAAATTTAACTAATAATCCAATTACATTTATTCAAATTTCCTAAAAATACAAGTCTCAAACCTAGTAAATCTCCCTAACCACCCATGGTAACTCGAGTTCAGTCACATAAGTGAAATGGCCCGCCCTATTTCTATTCTTACTATCTGAATTCTGATAGCCATAACTCCTATACACCTAAGACACAGAACAAAAAACAGGAAGTTTTAAAACATATTAGGATAGGATTTCCTTATGATACCAAATTTTAATAGACCAACCTAATTCAAAAAGACCATTAACCCAAGCTGGCCCATCATGGTTAGTTATAAGAAATATAACTGAAAAAGTGTTGATTATAAAGAAATAATACCTACAATGAGAGAAAAAAATGGAAGTAAAATATACAACTAGATCCATATAAATGAATAAAAATATACTAAACAAAAAATTTATGAACTAGAACAGAAAAAAAGTCTTTATGTGACAACCAATCACCTCTAAACCATCCTGAACAGATGGCTATAACTGCAAGATAATCCATCATTCCATAATATTCCCTAACCCATAGTTTTATCCTTTAGTTAAACATATACAACCACATAAATGAAAAATTATGTTGTGATCACAAAGACCAGTAAGATACTACCACCAAATCTATAATAGTTCTATTATAAATAATACAACAGTTCTAGATTTCAAAACAAAAATAAAGTTACAAATTTTTTCATAAATCTAAACCCATTTCTAAATAATTTTAACTTTAATTTTCACAAATAATTTTATATTATAAAATAAATAAATGTGATAAGTGTATGTGATAAAAATGGAATAAAAATCCTTACATCATAAGGTAATAATTTGAATACATATCTATGAAATAATATCATGTGAATCCATGTGATTCAACCACATATTAAAACATGCGAACAACAATTCATGATAGAGACCCTCATGCGACAAAACATGTAAATGGACAAGAAAAATATCATTTGGGACCAATAATATGGTAAAATATGTACTATACATAAAATATACCAAACCAATCCAAACTTTATATCAGACTAATATTGAGTCCTGCCACAATTTTTTGATATTAATAAAACAAAAACTAGTGGTGACGCACACACACACACACACTAAGGTTAAAAATATCTATTTTTGGATGCACCCAAGGTTCTAAATGTGAAAATATTTTCAAAATACTTTTCAAAACAATTATCATAATCTATAATTTTTTTAAAGCCAATCCAAATTTCTTTAGTGTTATAAAAACCCCTTTCAGAATCAAAACTAATACATTTTTAAAGAAAACACCTTTAAAATAATTTATCTTTTCATGAAATCCCTTGAAATTGAAATCCATTATATTATATTAAAAACCCAAAGGAATTTATCAATAATTATAAATAATTCATTAAATTAACCCATTGTTTAGAAACACCTACCTCAAAATGGTATAAACCTATCCACCTTTTACAACAGTGATCTGAAACCAAGAGATCTACTCCTGAAAGATAAGGAACATCATGAAAATGAACAGGGTCAATTGAAAACACTATCTAATCATTAATATGAGACATAAACTTGGAAAATTATACTATCATGACCAATTAAAATAATATAAAGAAGTAACGCTTACTAGGAGAGAACCATCCCAACGACATTAACGATCGATCGCTGAACAAACAATCTGGAAGGAGAGAAGGTCTCTAAAATCACCTAAGACGAGATCTGGGTCATGTGAGGGAGGTTTTAGGTGGAATTAAAGATGAATCATCCAATTAGTTCCTATAAACCATTTTCACAATATTTACATGATGTGTAATCCCATTACACATCATAAAATTCAAGGAATCTAGAAGCATGTAAAAATGTGTAATCTTTTTATAAAAACTCTATTTTTTTACATTAAAAAATATTTAACCTTAAAATGACATGTAATCCATTCACTCCCTGAACCAGATTCATAAAATATTCTTGGAGACAATTACATAATGTGTTGTCTAAAAGGTGTGTAATCACCTAAAAGACAGCAGACATGCTGGTTTCAACATAAAAATTAAAACCAATAATTAAAAATAACACATGAGAAAGGAATTATCTAAAAAGATTAATAAGGTGTTACAATGAAGTATATGTAAATGTATTGTATGGTTTTAAAAAGTTCATCTTGGGAGATTATGATTTTGGAAATATTTATGTGAATTCATATGGTAGGATGTGCACCATAAGTCATTTTTGAGTGTTTTCCTTGTGATATACTAGATATCGACGATTGTTGTGGGTGTCGTTCTTGAAAGTTGGGAACATGTGAGGGTTGAATATTTTTTCACTCTGGTGATAATTAGGACAACCGCACTGAATTATTTTTTTAAAAGTGGTTGTAGTGTAGAAATTGGTAGTTGAATCTGTTTGAGATAGGTGGTGAAAAAAAATCCTATTGTGTGAAGTGACACAATAGTAATAGGTGTGAATATATCATGTTTAAAGGGTTGTATATTTGGAGAACTAAATGTGGATAAATCAAGGTGACATGATTATTAGAGTGATTCACTGATGAGGTGTGTGCTTAAATTCATAGGGGAACTCTAGAAAGAAATCAGTCATGGTGGGTGACCAAGTTGTGTATTGGCTTCAAGATCATTGTTACTCTAGAATATAGTTTAAGGTGGTTGTATCATGGGTCTATTAGTGGTGTAGTGGGTAATGAATAAAATTTTGGTTCATTATAGTTCATGATAGTTGAATCTCATTGGGATTTAGGTACCCAATCCAGTGGGTGTGTTCGAGTTTTAATGAAACACCTCTAGGTGTGAAGTAATCATGACTAGGTGAGATATCGACATTATGGTAGTTGGAGACTGGAATTTTGGGACATGTCATATAATGATAGTTTGACTTGTGTTGGTATGTGGAATTAATGTTTTCAGTTACATACCATATTAGTCATGTCAATTTCGATGTGACGGAAGTTTTTTGAGTGGTAAACCATGCATTTGAAGAGTCAGTTTTATCTTAATTTGTAAATGGGATATGGATATGTGTCCACTATATTAGGTTTTTTATGACAAGGATGGAATATGAGGAATATTGTGTTTTTATGGGTGCTGGTGAATAGTAAGTTGGGAACCATGGTGACAACAATATAGAAGTGAGAGTTTAAGGATCTTTTAAGCTTTTTTCGAATGGAATAGGTGCCAACCATATGAAGTTAGCAGTTATATTATAAAGCATATAAGGGGGAGTACCCTAAATCTAGTGATGGATTAGGAAATAAAATAATCAATGATTTATATGTACGGTACTAGGTAAGAAACATCTGGGTGTATTGGGTTTTGAAAACAGATATTGTACCATAATTTTCCTAGTTGGGTGCCTTGAGTTGGAGGTTGATCCTAAGTTATATTTCAGGAATTTTGATACTGAATGAAACTATTTTATATAACTAGTGACCAATGTGGGTCAGGTGGTGTAGTTGGTTAAACACCAAGACATCTCAGGCAAGCGAAGTATTATGTTCTGAAGTTGTAAGAACCAATATCCTGATAATTTGTATATTTTTGAATGAAATGGAATTTTAGAGGATAGATGGGCCAAATTTTGGAACAAGACTTGGAATGGAATTCTAAGAGTTGTAATTCTTCATGGTAGTTTATTTAGATGAAGAATGTTGACCAGGAGGTTCCTTGGGTGTTTATAAGAGATTGGAAGGCTTTAGGTTATTCTTTGGTGTTTTGGAGTTGTCTGGCTAGAGTTCATGGTTTGGAGTGCATAGTTTAGTAAAACAATGTAATAAATTGATGCTCATGATGTTTGTAGTTTGTTTTAAACTGAGAATATTTTATTTCATGGTTATGAAATGGTTATGGACAAACCATGTGGGGTTCAAGGGAAAACTATGTGGGGATTAGGAGGGAATGAGACATGGTGCATGGACTATGCTTGGTTTTAGACAAACCATGTGCCTTATTATAGAAGGGTTTTAGTGGGGGTGTGCATGGTTGGTGCATGGGTTGTCAAACCATGTGTCCAATTCACGTGGTTTCTCAAAATTTCATTAAAAGTGAAATTTTACCAAAATTCACCCTCAATATTTTTAGCAACTGAACCCCCATTCCGCCATTTAGTGTGAATGAACTAGGGGGATCTCAACACTCTTCCTCCATCACCAACCTCTTGATTTAGGGTGTGTTATTGATGAATCCTTAGAGTTTACAGGGATTTATTATCCTATAGTTACTTCCTTTCCTCCTTCCATTCCTTTAATATAATTTTTTATTTCTCTAGATTAGGTTTTTCTATTTATTCCACTAGATCTTGGTGGAATCAGCCATGGAAATTGGATCTTTTTGTTGATTTTCAAAAAGGATATCCCAAGATGAATTTAATATGTAATTTCATGATGTTTTTTTATGGTATGAGATAGTGGATATTTTATTAATGGATTAATTTAATTAATTTCTTTAATTTTATCACCTCTTTATACTTTTGTAGGGAATGGTGTTAGGAGACTGTTGTGGACCACCTATGGCCATTTCATGGAGTATCTATAATAGGCAAGAACTTAGTGAGTTTTATAGAATTAAGAAATGTATTTATGTGATTAAATAATAGATATTATTAGTTATTTTTAATTAATTTATAGTTCTTTATGTGGAAATAGATATTGGGGAGTTGATATGATCTTTATTAGTTATGAAGAGTTCGGAAGAGACTTGGAGGGACATTAGAAAGGTTATGAAGAGATTCATTGGTGATTTTACTTGCCTATTTTCTTTAAATATAGTTTCATTAGTTTATTTACTTAGGTATGTATTATGTCTATAAATCCCATATACTATGTAATTGTCTCCTTGGTTTGAGTTAGTAGATTTTAGATTTAGCTAGTTACTTTAGATCTTCCAAAGAACTAATTTTTTCCATTTGTGATTATGAAGATAATACCAATGGACATCCATAGGGTCTACCAATTCATAAAAATTGTTAAGTGTTATTAAAAAGGGATAAAGTAGGTGGGATTGGAGATTAACCAGTTTTATTTCATTTGTTTTATTTAAAGATTGGTTGAGAGTAACTTGAAGGTACATATGGATATATGTTTTGTAAGATGTCTAAGGGATGATTGAGAATATTTTTTTATACTAAGATCTTATGGAAGACCTATGAGGACATCACCATTCCAAGTTCTATCCCTTTTATTCCTACGAGGCCTTAATATACTTAATGTTAAGTTGGAAGATTCATGACCCTTAAGAGATGTGTGTTGACCTGATTGTCCATTATCACCATGGATTGTAAGAGATATTCCTCTGTTGATGTATTGAAATAGAGGAACAATTTGTTGAATCATTGATAGACTATCCCTAAGTCGATGTGGGTATTAGATAGTAATGGTTGAGGGTGTTTCTATGGGACCCCATTTGATGTATCAACTAATGGGACTGATATGTTATTGATGATCATGGACACTTTTCTATCCTTTGATATGTTATCCCATATTATTAGAGTTGAGAGATAGTTTATTCTAATATGGATTTTGTGATATGATATGGGTTTGATTTGTTTTGGGAGAGTTTTATGTGATGATCCACTTATATAGTTGTAGATATATGTGATTGAGAATATTGGACATGATGCTTCATATTAGTACTGATATTTTTGGTTCATGATTTGGGAGTAGTGTTGAGGATCCAGGAAAGGTTAGTACACTATATGGATTAGTATTCACATCAAGGATCTAAACATGTATAGTATACTTCATGTTTTAGGTCTCAGAATGACACTATGGGGACTATGTTATATATATATATATATGGTTTGGGGATGATGGACTAACTCTCTACATACAAGGTTTATGTTCTATATTGATACTCTAGGAACCATGTTATATATATTTAATGGGATGGTAGAATAACACTCCTCATATATAGTTTATAGTGTTGGACATTAAATTTATTATCCACAGTTCGGGGTATTGGAAATGGTATTCCTCACATATAGTATAAGGTGTTGGACATGTAATTTCTCATTCATGGTTTAGGGTATTGGAAAAGGCAGATCATCCACGATTTAGGGTGTTAGAAATTATGACAACCCTGCTTTTTATTACAACTTAAACATGCTTTATTACATAAAACTTCACTTGATACAACAAAGAAGATCGAGAGGTTTAGTGTCTTTGGGGCTTAGGATCATTACATAAAAACATTAAACTTGAAATACAACATCCTTATTGAAAACTTCCTTTACATGACCACTACATTCCTTCGTACTTAGCATTGCATGGGATAACCTGAGGACATGCATAAGAAAAGGGTGAGCTATAAAGCCCAGTAAGGGAGTACATAATGAATAACATGAGGAGTACAATACATGTTAGGCAATAGGCATATCAATAGAGCATAAGAGAGACATGAACATAAAGGCATGATAAAGCATGATAATCATAACATGGAAATGTGGCAACAAAACTTAACATTGAATTAGCATGAGCCAAGGCTCATTGCACATGAAGCATGAGTAAACCCTCATTGCACTTGAAGCACGAGTAAACCCTCGTTGCACTTGAATTAGCATGAGTCAACACTCATTGCAAATGACGTATCATGATACTATACTTTACCCAATGCATTGGAGCGCTATCAGGGTGCACCCTTCTTAAACATTTCATTTCATGCATAAGTGTGCCACATGGATCATAAAACATGGATTCATAAAACATAATCATTTATTCCACGATAAAGGAATGTGGAATTCATACATGAAACTTTACAATCAATAATTAAATTTGCATAGAGGTGAATACCCTTGATGGAGAAATGGGCATGGTATTCACTACACAATGATATTGGCTTAGAAAATCGGTGTGATTTCGGCAGCGTAACGGCGTGACATAAGAATTCATAAAAAAGGCTGATGAGAGAGAAAGGGGTTCCTCATCATATTTACATGTAATGGACAGTAAGAAGGTCATATAGATACATTTCCCAACAATTGAAATGGAATTTAGATTCATGATACAAAAGTATTGCTTGAATATAAAAGAGGAAAAAAAAGGTTCCTTTCGGAATTTCGGCATAGTAACGGGTGTACATGGGAGGCATTTAATGAGAGAGAAAGGGGTCTCCCATCATTCAAACAATAAGAGGGCAGTATGGGAGAGGTGCGAAACCATACCCCAACATTCATAAATGAAATTAAAAGGGCAATACAACTTAAAGAAAATTGACAAAAATGAGAAAGGAAGAAAAAACCCTTACTTGGAAGTGTGCTTCCAAAGGCTAGAGAGAGGCTTGTGAGAGGCTTCTTGGGAGCTTGGGGCACCTTGGGAGGATTCTAGAGAGAGTAGGGCAGAGGTTGGACGAACTTCAATGGATTTGAGTGAGGAGGAAGTGGGAGCTTGGGTGGGTTTATATAGGAAAGGTGAGAGAATTCTTTATTATTTAGGTTTGGGACCCCTTATATTAAAATAATCCAAACCACAAACCATCCCATGGTATTTTCTCATGGTTTCTGGAAAAGGAAAGAGGAAAACAATATTTTACAAGTCCAAGGTCCGAACTTATTAAAAAATTAGGGTTTCTTATGTGGAGGTGAGTCACACTCCCATGGAAATTAATTTAAAAAGACAAAGTGTTGAATAAGTCTTGAGGGCTCCATTAATGCTTTGAAAAGTGAGTCAAACAAACCCAAAACCTCATTACTTTAATGATAAAACACATATTGGCCGAACATAATGATTATGGTATTTTATTACATCACCATTGGGTCATTATGATGTCATAAAACACATTACATATTTAAATGGTATTTAATGTTTACCCAAAAAATTTGACTGTCTCAGAAAATTATGAAAAATTCACCGTTGGATAATTTCGACGTCTTGATTCCAAAAATAATATTTATTTTATCTAAATAATTTTCTAAATATGTGAATTTTTACTTTTAATATAAAAACCGACATTTATAAAAAATTCACGGGTTTTGACAGAAATGGCTTTCAAACCTTAATAAAAAATTTAATTGCATTCATAAACTTATAAGATCATTTATATTTAATAAAAATTAATTTAATATTAATAATAATATTTTATTAAAATATTATTTAATTGAAAAATCATTTAATTTAATAAAATATAATTCTTAATTAAATAATAACTAAAAACATCATTTGTACTTTAATAACTAATTACAATGCATCAAAAATGACTAGAAATTATATTCATTATTATATACAAAAATAATGTACATGAACATGGTGCTACTTATTTGTTACATAACCCCTTAAAATAGCCGCATAAGACCTAAGGGTAAGGTGTGCGATGGTGACAGACTCTTGGGGTTGCTCGGATAACATCGCTCGAGTGGTAATCTCTATCAACATCCATTTTTCCCGTAGACGGTCACGTTCGAGCTTGACTTGATGAAGCTCAGCTTGGGATTGGTCAAGGGCAAAGCCCAAAGACGCCACCTCCTTTCCGAGCTCCGACAAATGGGCTTCGTAAGGGGAAATTCTACTGGATGAGGCCATCGCTTCCTTTGTCTGAGTAGAAAATTGGTTCGTTAAAGCCTTATATTTATACTACTCAGATGATCACTGTTCAACGGCTATAAAAGTAACGGTCACAAATCTTAACGTAAAACTAAAGAAGTTGACATCTTATAAAAACATTTTTCATAAAGAAACATTTAACTAGATCAAGAGGGAATTTCCATTAATGAAACTTTGGGTCGTTACAATATTCCCCCCTTAAGAAATTTCGCCCTCGAAATTTTCCTTTTCCCACACTAAAAAAAATGTGGGTAACTCAGCTTCATCATATCCTCCGACTCCCAAGTTGCTTCTTCAAACTTGTGGTTTCTCCACAACACCTTGACGAGGGGCATTGTCTTATTTCGTAGAACTTTTTCTCTACGATCCAAGATCTTTACTGGTTTCTCCTCATAAGAAAGATCGTCTTCTAATTGTACCACCTCAGAAGAGAGTACATGTGAAGGGTCTGGTATGTACTTCCTTAAGAGGGATACATGGAAGACATCACGCACCTTGGCCATAGTAGGTGGAAGTGCTAGTCGATAGGCCACAGCCCCAACACGATCAAGAATCTCGAAGGGGCCGATGTACCTTGGACTTAACTTCCCTTTCTTTCCAAACCTCATGACCTTCTTCCACGGAGATATGCGTAAAAACACCATGTCTCCGACTTTAAACTCAAGGTCTCGTCGACGATTATCTGCATAACTCTTCTGTCGACTTTGGGCTGCCTTGATATGCTGCTGAATGGTTTTCACCTTCTCCACCATTTCTTCGACCATTTCTGGTCCAAGCAGCTTACGTTCACCGACCTCATCCCAACATGCCGGTGTTCTACACCTTTTCCCATACAGGGCTTCATATGGTGCCATTTGGATGCTCGAGTGGAAACTATTATTATAAGAGAACTCAACTAGAGGAAGATGTTGATCCCATCCTCCTTTAAAGTCCATTGAGCACGCTCTCAACATATCCTCAAGTGTTTGGATAGTCCGCTCGGATTGGCCATCAGTTTGAGGATGATAGGCCGTACTGAAGTTCAGTTCAGTATTCAGAGCATGTTGAAGACTCTTCCAAAACTTAGAGGTAAATCTTGGATCTCGGTCAGACACAATAGATAGTGGTACTCCATGCAACCGTACCACTTCCCTGATATATATCCGTGCCAGTTGATCCAAAGAGAAATCCTCTCGAATAGCAATGAAGTGTGCAGTCTTTGTAAGACGATCCACAATAACCCAGATTTCATTATTGCTTTTGGATGTCCTTGGAAGTCCAGTGACGAAGTCCATGGTGATGTTCTCCCATTTCCATTCTGGTATGGGCAATGGTTGCATCATCCCCTTAGACTTCTGCCTCTCTGCCTTCACTTGCTGACACACCAGGCACTTTGATGTATATTCGGAGATCTCCTTCTTCATATTATCCCACCAAAAGTTTTCTCGGAGATCTCGATACATCTTTGTGCTCCCTGGGTGAATAGAGAAATTTGAACTATGTGCATCATCCAAAAGTTCCTTCTTCAGCTCCGAACTTGATGGGACACATAGTCTTTTCCCAAACCGCACAATTCCTTCTTCATTAACATTAAACTCTGAGGATTTTCCCTTTTTGATAGCTTCCACTTTTTCTTGGATTCTCGCATCATCCTTTTGAGCATCCTTTATCCTTTCCAAAAGAGATGGTTGAGCAATCATTTGTGAAAGGATTGATGATGTTCCCTTCTTTATGATTCCCACGTCCATCTTCATCAAGTCTAAGAAGATTGGATCCTTCTCAATTCTCATCATTGATAGAATTGATGGATCCTTTCTACTTAGGGCATCCGCCACCTTGTTCGCCTTCCCAGGGTGGTAATGTATTGAACAGTCATAATCCTTGATGAGCTCTATCCATCTTCTCTGGCGCATATTAAGCTCTTTCTGTGTGAATATATATTTAAGACTCTTGTGGTCAGTATATATCTCACATTTCTCTCCATAGAGATAATGCCTCCATATTTTCAAGGCAAAGATTACCGCCGCCAACTCCAGATCATGCGTTGGATAGTTTCGCTCATGGATTTTCAACTGTCTTGAGGCATAGGATATCACTTTATCATTCTGCATCAGCACACATCCTAATCCCTTCTTCGAAGCATCACTGATTACCACAAAAAGCTCCCCACTTGTGGGTAAAGTGAGCACAGGTGCAATGATAAGCCTCCTTTTCAACTCCTTGAAGCTTTCTTCACATTCATCACTCCAAGGAAACTTTACTCCCTTTCGAGTTATCTTGGTAAGAGGGTTGGACAATCGTGAGAGGTTTCTCACAAATCGTCGATAATATCCATCTAACCCCAAGAAGCTATGGATATCAGTTACCGATGTTGGCCTCGGCCATCCCTCAATTGCATCTGTTTTGGAGGGGTCCACAGATATCCCATTGCTTGTGATGATATGGCCCAAGAATGAGACCTCCTTCAACCAGAACTCACACTTGCTGTACTTGGCATAGAGCTTCTCCTTGCGCAAAGTCTCCAGTACAGTTCTTAAATTCTCCTCATGGTCCTCCTTGGTTTTGGAGTATATTAGAATATCATCTATAAAGACTACCACAAATTTGTCAAGGTAATCTCTAAAGACTCTATTCATCAAGTCCATGAATATTTCTGGAGCATTGGTGAGTCCAAAAGGCATTACTATGAATTCATAGTGCCCGTACCTTGTACGAAAAGTAGTCTTGGGGATATCTTCCTTCTTCACCCTTACTTGATAATATCCCGACCGCAAGTGCACCTTGGAGAAGTATTGTGCTCCACGCAGCTGATCAAACAAGTCATCGATTCTTGGGAGAGGATACTTGTTCGTTATCGTGATTTTGTTAAGTTCACGATAATCGATGCAAAGTCGCATTGACCCATCCTTCTTCTTGACGAAGAGGACTGGTGCACCCCATGGTGATGCACTTGGGCGTATAAACTCTTTAACCAGATTCTCCTGTAGTTGTTTCTTCAGCTCTTCAAGCTCAACAACAGCCATTATATATGGAGTCTTGGATATTGTTAGCGCCCCAGGTATAAGTTCAATTGAGAACTCAACATCTCTTCTTGGAGGAAGACCAGGAAGTTCCTCGGGAAATACTTCAGCGAATTCCCTCACAATAGGCATTTCTTCAAGGGTGGTTTCTTCCTTGGACTCAATCATCTGAGCCAGATATGCATGCTCATAAGGCATTAATATCCATGCTTGAGATGATGGAGCTAAAGGAGATTCATCTTCCTCCTGACACTTGTAAAGAATCGGGGGTCGATTCTCCATATGGAGTGTGATTTCCCTCTCCCGACAATTTATGTCGGCTCTATATAAGGAAATCCAATCCATGCCAAGAATTGCATCAAATTCCACCAAAGGGAGTATGACGAGGTTCGCCGGGAAATTCAATCCACAGATTATAACAGGGGAGGACTTATACTCATGGGATGCAATGATTGCCCCATTTGCCATACTCACCGACATCTTTACTTCCAGGATTTGTGGTGGTGTAGGGATTGTGCTACTAAACTTTTGAGATATAAAAGAATGCGTAGAACCTGAATCAAAAAGTACGTTCGCTATTCTTGAATGAATAACTAGCGTACCTGTCACCACTTCGTTGTCGGGGTTCACTTCGGCAGAAGTGATGGCAAAAGCTCTTCCTTGCTGTCTTGGAGGTTGTTGATTGTCTCCGATAACCCTTGGATTTGGGCACTGATTCACAAAATGACCCGGTTCTTTTCATTTGAAGCATTGAACAACGCGTTGAGGTTCGAACGGAGCGTTCCTCCCCTCCGTCGCAGCCGCGGGTCCTTCTTGCTGACAGTTAACAGCTAGGTGCCCTTCTCTTCCACACTTAAAGCATTTTCTTGTCCCCCTAAGGCAATTTCCAGGGTGCTTCTTTCCACACTTTTGGCATGTGGGGTGCTGGAATTTCTTAGCGCCGTTGGATTTATCCATCGGACCACCAGCATTGAAGTCCACCTTCCGCTTCTTGTCCCCATGATACCCCTGTGATTCTCTGATCTCCATTTCAAACTTGAGGGCACATCGGACAATTTCCTCATAGCTGTCGAAGTCACGGATCGCTAATGCTTTCTGCAAGCTAGGCTTCAGCCCACCAAAGAAGCGGTCAACCTTGCATTCGGGGGTAACGACAAAGCCGGAAGCGTATCGTGCAAGCCTTGTGAAGTTTGCCTCCTACGCTCCCACAGATTCCTCATCTTTCTGCTTGAGGGAAAGGAAGTCCCTTTCCATCTTAAGACGGAGGGTGCGTGGAAAATATTTGTCGAAAAACATCTTCCGGAATACCTTCCATTCCAAAGCCTCGATCTCCTCCTCAGGCTTCGTATTTTTGATCAACGTCCACCATTGATCAGCTTCACCCTCCATACGATAAGCCGCCAGGAGAACCTTCTCTTTTTCAGAGCATTGGAGGATGGAGAATATCTTTTAAATGGAGTTGATCCATTGTTCAGCAATTGTGGGATGGGATGATCCACTAAAAGTAGGAGGCCTTTGTCTCATGAAGCTTTCAATAGCGACTTGTTCTTTCTTAGGGGGGGTTGAACGTTCCTCTTGACCAGTGTTTCTATTCAAAACTTGAGTTAGCTGAGAGAGAAGCGTGACAAATTTCGCGATTCCCGCTCCCATTGGATTGGGCATCTCATAAGTACAATCATCACACTGATCTTCACAACGATTGTTATCCCGAGTTCTCCTATTACTGGCCATTGGCTGGAATAAAAGGAAAGTTAGGGGTAACACATAAAGGGTAATCCAAAGACAAAAGTTGATGACTTATAAATAATCTTTAATCTCTTTAACTCATGAGTCTATAGGATTCAATCCAGGATTTTCATGATCTCCCTTCTAACATATATTCTTAGGGGCATTTTTCCCTTAATAAGGGTTCATACTAAGATTGTGAATTTATCAAAACATATCCCCCGGGAGTGTCTTAACCAAGAGTGCAGCAAGGCCCGTTGTTGTGCACCAGTTCCCGTTCGAGTCTAGCTCAAAGCGGTGTTTTCGGGTTTTACCCCTAGGATACATCTGTGCCAGAGCCGCCTCTACCTGCTCGTATCCAGACAGGGATGTATTTTTTTGATAAAACACTTACTTAGTATTTACCAAAACTTAGGGATGTTTTTATTATTCTTAGTCTTATAACTAAGGATTTACTAGGGTTTCCTAATCCCAAAAATAACTAAACCTATCCTCTGATACCAACTATGACAACCCTGCTTTTTATTACAACTTAAACATGCTTTATTACATAAAACTTCACTTGATACAACAAAGAATATCGAGAGGTTTAGTGTCTTTGGGGCTAAGGATCATTACATAAAAACTTTAAACTTGAAATACAACATCCTTATTGAAAACTTCCTTTACATGACCACTACATTCCTTCGTACTTAGCATTGCATGGGATAACATGAGGACATGCATAAGAAAAGGGTGAGCTATAAAGCCCAGTAAGGGAGTACATAATGAATAACATGAGGAGTACAATACATGTTAGGCAATAGGCATATCAATAGAGCATAAGAGAGACATGAACATAAAGGCATGATAAAGCATGATAATCATAACATGGAAATGTGGCAACAACACTTAACATTGAATTAGCATGAGCCAAGGCTCATTGCACATGGAGCATGAGTAAAACCTCATTGCACTTGAAGCACGAGTAAACCCTAGTTGCACTTGAATTAGAATGAGTCAACACTCATTGCACATGACGTATCATGATACTATACTTTACCCAATGCATTGGAGCGCTATCAGGGCGCACCCTTCTTAAACATTTCATTTCATGCATAAGTGTGCCACATGGATCATAAAACATGGATTCATAAAACATAATCATTTATTCCACGATAAAGGAATGTGGAATTCATACATGAAACTTTACAATCAATAAGTAAATTTTCATAAAGGTGAATACCCTTGATGGAGAAATGGGCATGGTATTCACTACACAATGATATTGGCTTAGAAAATCGGTGTGATTTCGGCAGCGTAACGACGTGACATAAGAATTCATAAAAAAGGCTGATAAGAGAGAAAGGGGTTACTCATCATATTTACATGTAATGGACAGTAATAAGGTCATATAGATACATGTCCCAACAATTGAAAAGGAATTTATATTCATGATACAAAAGTATTGCTTGAATATAAAAGAGGAAAAAAAAGGTTCCTTTCAGAATTTCGGCATAGTAACGGGTGTACATGGGAGGCATTTAATGAGAGAGAAAGGGGTCTCCCATAATTCAAACAATAAGAGGGAAGTATGGGAGAGGTACGAAACCATACCCCAACATTCATAAATGAAATTAAAAGGGCAATACAACTTAAAGAAAATTGACAAAAATGAGAAAGGAAGAAAAAACCCTTACTTGGAAGTGTGCTTCCAAAGGCTAGAGAGAGGCTTGTGAGAGGCTTCTTGGGAGATTGGGGCATCTTGGGAGGATTCTAGAGAGAGTAAGGCAGAGGTTGGACGAACTTAAAGGGCTTTGAGTGAGGAGGAAGTGGGAGCTTGGGTGGGTTTATATAGGAAAGGTGAGAGAATTCTTTATTATTTAGGTTTGGGACCCCTTATATTAAAATAATCCAAACCACAAACCATCCCATGGTATTTGCCCATGGTTTCTGGAAAAGGAAATAGGAAAACAATATTTTACAAGTCCAAGGTCCGAACTTATTAAAAAATTAGGGTTGCTTATGTGGAGGTGAGTCACACTCCCATGGAAATTAATTTAAAAAGGCAAAGTGTTGAATAAGTCTTGAGGGCTCCATTAATGCTTTGAAAAGTGAGTCAAACAAACCCAAAACCTCATTATTTTAATGATAAAACACATATTGGCCGAACATAAGGATTATGGTATTTTATTACATCACCATTGGGTCATTATGATGTCATAAAACACATTACATATTTAAATGGTATTTAATGTTTACCCAAAAATTTGACTGTCTCAGAAAATTATGAAAAATTCACCGTTGGATAATTTCGACGTCCTGATTCCAAAAATAATATTTATTTTATCTAAATAATTTTCTAAATATGGGAATTTTTACTTTTAATATAAAAACCGACATTTATAAAAAATTCACGGGTTTTGACAGAAATGGCTTTCCAACCTTAATAAAAAATTTAATTGCATTCATAAACTTATAAGATCATTTATATTTAATAAAAATTAATTTAATATTAATAATAATATTTTATTAAAATATTATTTAATTCAAAAATCCTTTAATTTAATAATATATAATTCTTAATTAAATAATAACTGAAAACATCATTTGTACTTTAAAAACTAATTACAATGCATCAAAAATGACTAGAAATTATATTCATTATTATATACAAAAATAATGTACATGAACATGATACTACTTATTTGTTACATAACCCCTTAAAATAGCCGCATAAGACCTAAGGGTAAGGTGTGCGATGGTGACAGACTCTTGGGGTTGCTCGGATAACATCGCTTGAGTGGTAATCTCTATCAACTTCCATTTTTCCCGTAGACGATCACGTTCGAGCTTGACTTGATGAAGCTCAGCTTGGGCTTGGTCAAGGGCAAAGCCCAAAGACGCCACCTCCTTTCCGAGCTCCGACAAATGGGCTTTGTAAGGGGCAATTCTACTGGATGAGGCCATCGCTTCCTTTGTCTGAGTAGAAAATTGGTTCGTTAAAGCCTTATATTTATACTACTCAGATGATCACTGTTCAAAGGCTATAAAAGTAACGGTCACAAATCTTAACGTAAAACTAAAGAAGTTGACATCTTATAAAAACATTTTTCATAAAGAAACATTTAACTGGATCAAGAGGGATTTTCCATTAATGAAACTTTGGGTCGTTACAGAAATGGTGTTTATCACCCATGGTTTAAGGTGATAGAAATGGCATTATCCACCCATTCATACCTACTATATTTATTCTCCAAGTAGTACAATTTTTATGTATAGTTAGATTCTAGAAGGATGCTAAAAACAATTTTTTAATATAATTAGAGTTAGAACCTAGGCCAATGCTCCAGATTTTGGTAACAACATAACATGGCATGAGTACCTAAGACTGATGGACCAAGTTATTAAGTGATAGATAATAGGTAAAGTCATTAGGTTTGGTTGGGGATTCCAGGAATGCGATGCTTGATAATTTACTTGTGATGCATGGTCCCGAGATGTGATTATAGATACTTTATAATTACATAAAGTATATATGGTCTATCTAGGTCTCATAAATAAGGATCATTAGTGTTTTGGTTTACATTTTTTAGTTATGATTCAGCAAGGAAAATCATTTTTAATGTTGATGCACTTATGATATAAACTTATAGGTTCACTATTAAGGGTTCATACAGAGATTTATTTCTCTCCCAATATATATGAAACTCAGTCCACTTGAATAGATTATATCAAATTTAAGGTTTAACATAGATACACGATGGATATGGTCAAGTCCCATGATTTCATGATTGAGTGGGGTACTCGTGTGAAGTCTGATGACCAATTGGGATCATCTCAAAATGGTTTTGGAGGCTAATTAATTGATATTGATTAGCTTCAAAATAAGTGGATGATATTTTTTCACTGTTAAATTTTTATATGTGATCATCGCAATGGGAGACTAATGTTTTATTGGTGGAATGGTTCCTAGATAATTTAGTACATTTTATTTTATTACAACTTGATTTTTGATTCATTTTTTATTCTTCTCATGTGCTATGATGTGTATTACATTTGGTTATTTACATATGGATGTTCACACTAATATGGGGGAATATTATCCTCATAGTTACACCTATAAACCCCGATTAAATCTAGTAGCCTCTAGAATATAATGGGGAACCCTTGAGTTGATGTGGAAAACCATCTCATAGAACCAGTTCAGTGCAATCTGAGCTCGGACATTACACCCAGAGATGAGTTAGTTTGTAAAATATGGATATCATAAGATTCATTAGGATGGTTGGGAATGCATTATATGAGATCTTAATAATCTTTGGGATGGTTTTTTGTAATGATATATCCTCCCTAAATTCATAGATATGGGTTGGGGTGCTAATTTATCCATGGCTTATGAGATAGAAATATTCCTTAAGTGATACCATACTATAATAATTTGGATATATTATCCCTTCGTAATCAAGTTTAATCATGTACTATCAGGTTTCATAGAATCATGGTTAATGGATGATGACCCAATAGTTTTTTTTTAATTTTGTATTTATTTTTTCCTGATTCATCCAATATTATACACCCATTTCATATATGATAATGCCCCCTTGATGGTATTCAACTGAGTATATTCTCCCACAATTCATGGAAGTATCTATGCTTCTGAAGAATTTATGATATAAGATCTAGCTAAGTGAAGTATACCAATGATGCACTACTAATTAAGTTTGAGTAAACTAGTATAGATTTCAAATTAGGACATACTCCATGATCATTTGTAGTTTAACCTCTTTTAACTTTCTTTCTACTTGTGTCCCTTTTTTACATTGATCCACCATGTGTGGTGATTCATTTTAATGATCTCTGACCTTGTATATTGTATGAAATTATGTTATAGAATGTTTTTTGGGTGTTATTCAATAAATTTACTATTCAAATACTAAATATTGTTTTTTCCACCTTGACAATACTTTATTTATACATGTAATCTGATACTCTTCCAACAATAAGGGCATAGTCTCCCCTTGTATCATTTAGGCCTTTATATATAAATGGAAACCTCTTACATATGGTGAGGTGTGCATGGGGCCTTGGGGAGTTCTTCAACCTGAACCAGTTGATTTTTTGTAGAGCATCATGATAATGTATCATATATTTTCCAATTGAATTACTGTTAGGGGCTTTATAAAATAGAGATAAGATGGATGATACTCAAGTAGGGGGGTTGTCTTGTGACCATAGAGAACTTATTTAGTGGAACTATGAGTTATCATTGAGGTGGGAATGGTTTTAATGGTTGTGATGTTATGGTTTCACATTATTATTGGGTGTTCTATTGTGGTTGAGGTTTATGAAATTTTTATCTTAGCCAAATTTGAGAGGGAATAAGAATTCATGCATTATGGATAATAAAATAGGTTCATATATCCCATAATTGAATTATTGCGATCGATAATTATAAATTTATCAAACTCCAGCAATCATATAATCCTTGATTTCCAAGAATATGTCATTAGAGAAATTTAAGTAAAATCTTTGAGCATGTATTTTATTTTTCTATTTTGATATAGGGGTTTCCTAATATGTAGGTACTATTATGTGTGGTTAGGATTTAGAATGGTTCTTAATGGGTTTCCCTATTGTATATTAGTATCTTTCAAGTGTTTTCCAAGGATTTTCATTTGTGTGTGTGTGTGCGTGTTCTTGGGCTTGTAAATTGTGTTATTATTTGAATATTTGAGCTATTAAAGGTAGTTTTCAGTATTAGTCATGGAATTTAAAATAATATAAACTTTTTAGTGTCCCATGGTGCTGTCAAGGGATCAATTTTACAATGTCACCTAAGGAAGAAATTCTCATATAGTACATCAAAATATACATGAGGGTTATCATGAGAATTCCCCCAAACACTACTCCTATGGTTCATCCAGTAGATCTTTTTAGTAAGGTTTATTCAGTATTATACCTATAGGATGAGGCGTTTTAATCAGGGAAGGAAGATATTGTTGAATATTTCTTATTAAATTCAACTATATAATCCTATAACCTTTTAATTAATGGTTCTTCTATAAGTTTTAGAGTAATTGATCATGATCATTAAAGTGATCCTTGACCACATATAAAAACCTACTAATTTCTGAGTGAGGTTGTAAATATTCATGTAATAAGGACCTACCAGGATGTGGTCGATCATAATGTTTCAAGATTGGATACATTCATGTATAATATTATATTCTTTTAAGGAAACCTTGTTTGATAAATTCCATTTCATGGAACCAATGTTGGGTAGGGGTATGGAGTTCATGGAACCCCAATAGGGGAATATGTCTATGCCTAAACATGTGATGTGTTTTAGGGATATATTTCATTTTTTATTGATATTAGTCATTAATGAGGCTATGAAGATGAATATGTTTGAGATTGTTCTTAATCCTAAGGTAAGGAGTCATTTATGGACTTTTTAACTGAACTTGTATTCAGATGTGGTTTTCAAGGATATTACTATTGATAAGGTCTTGGATGAGGATACTATTGTAGGGTTACCACCCATCATTAGTAGCAATTTATCATGTTGAGTTGTAGGGGATTCTTACACTGTTAGGTAAAGGAGGCTTTTGGAGATGAAAAATGTGTAAGGGTTGGTGTCCTGAGAACCAAATCTTTTATACTTTAATCAAATGAATGTAAACTTATTATATATTGTTCATTGTTCTCCATGAATATAATATAATAATATCCTGGAATATTTATTGCATTGGTAAGGTAATGTCAGATCCCCGCTATGATGGGAACCTTGAAATGCTATAACAATATTATTAAATGAAGTTCTATGGTTGGATGACATACTATGATAGGACACATAGTATACATACCGTCATGAGCGAGTACTCGTAAGAAGATGAGACTCTCTCTCATGGAGTTTGAACTTGGTAATCACCAAGATGGGAGATTATAAGAAAAGACCCACCAGTAGTAATTCTGCATGTCTTTGTGTCATCCAAACATTACTATCTATGAATGTGGGTAATGGTCCTTATACTGGAAGATTATCATTAACACATGTCATGACTCGCGCACTTAGATTTTCTGATGAAAACCGTCACGAAGACAGCTAGCGGAAAGTAGGGTACGTTGGGTGCATCACAAATGAAATGTTATTAATGGATAAGTTGAAGAAGGATTTATCCCCTCCATATTTATGGAAGTAGATATCTCAAGCCCTTTTGATTGAAAGGGAACCATCGAACAAATTCCATGGCCATGGTGACACGATGAGTTTATTTCTGGATGTCAAAGAATGACAGATCAATCATATAGGTTTATGACAATGCCATGAAACCTGATTGATGAGATATTGAGACAAAGGGATTAAATTACACAGTAATAATTCATATGAGGTTACACATAAATATGATGTTAACTTATTTTTCTTGGGTTCCTTGACCCGTTGCTAGATAGTAATCTTAGACTTTAGGCAAGCCCGCCTAATGCCAATGAGAAATAGGCCTAAAGAGTCACACACTAAGTGTATTAAAGTATCTCAAGAAGAATAAAGATTATTCCCATACGGGGTTTAATAATTATTCAAGGAATCCTAAATCATTTTAATGTTGGAAGAAGAATAAAATGATAAAAATCTCACGCCGTGCATTAATGATTACACGCCGTGTAGTTTTTATTTTGAAAAAAAGTACATGCTATGTATTATTGAATGTACACGTCATGTAGTTTTCATTTTGGAAAGGAAATGAATAAATAAAAACAATATATAAATGATGTGTACATTGAATGTACACTCCATGTAGTTTTTAAGGAAAAACAAGTACACGCTATGTATTTATGATTACACGCAGGGTAGTTTTTCAAGTCAGGATTTTGAGGAAATAATATAATTTTATTAAATGATATTTATTATAATTAGGGTGGGCGCATGTCAAGGAATTAATGACTCTACATGGGGTTTTCAAAAGAGTTAATGAAATAAATAAAATGTGTAACGTGTTTATTTATTGTCATAACTTTACAACCTCAAACCCAATTATAAATATCGTCACAACCCTAACTCCTTTCCAAAGAGAATCGTTGTGTACAACAATTCTGGAGAATTCTCTCAAGACCAAAATAACTCCATCCTCTAAGAACACTCTCAAGACCAAGAGAGATCCACCTCCATCGGATCAAGGTGATCTAAGGCGGACACCTCAAGAACAGGCTTCTCCATGATAGCACCAGAATATTCCTTTGGCGACATCTAGAGATACGTGGTACACGTGTGGATCACCGCTAGAGGAAGTCTACACTTGGTTTCTATGACACAACGGCAAATCACCGTAGAATGTGATCCAAAATATCATCGAAGAAAAAATGCCATAAAATGTACTTCTTGCCAATTAATTAAAGTAATTATAATAAACCTGTGATGATCCTTCTATTGTGGTTCTGGGACTTTTCTTCTTATTTGTCTATTTCTATGTTTCGATCTGTAGATACTGGCTTTTATCGTCGTATTGATCCCGGAATGATCATTGGAAATGACAAAAAGCCAAGTGGGAACATCCAACCACAAGGTTCCACTGTGCTCAGGACCATCAAATGGTATCAGAGTGAGGTTACAACGTTGATTATAGTTATTTAATTTTCGTTGACAATATATGCATTTATATTTGATTCAATTCATGATAAATCGTTCTATAAAACTGAATGAATGAGATCTGTTCTTCCTCCTTCGTTTATCGATTCAAATCATAGAAATGAACTTTTAATTTTAATTTTGATTAAATTAAAAACGAGGAACTCATCTGGAGGAGCCTCTCTTTCTGTCCGTATGACACAAGAATACATGGCATGTAGTGAAAACTACACACCGTGTACTTAGGTTCAATGAACCGGTTCTGGTCCGCAAAACCATGCCGTGTGAATTGAGTATTCCTAATTATTTATGACACTGTGTTAACCATAAATGAACGATGCATGGAACCAGAATACACGACGTGTATGTTAAATTAACATGTCGTGTATTCTGATTTGGCCCAGGTGAAACTATGTACAAGGAGAAGCCATGTTCCACGTATAGGGGATTTCTAGGCCGGTAACCATGTAATAAGGAAGTACACGTCCTGTTAGATTAATCTACATGCCGTGTACTCCAAAATTTCCAATGTACAAAAAACACGCCAAAGCCCCCGACGTGTACTTTGGATAAAGGGTGAAAAATACACGACATGTAGGCTATATTACACTCCGTGTACTTTCTATAAATGGAATCTCACCAGGTTTCCTATAAAAGTACAAAGACCCGTACAAGGAATATGGATGAGAATAATATCAAGGAAATTCAGAAAGGATTTTAAGATAAAGAATTGATTAATTATAAGATCATAATTAATTGAATTCAAGTGTGACTTATCTTGAGTAACTTGAATGATTAAAAGAATTTGAATTCTAAATATGTGTAAATTTCATTGAATGCTATGGATGATCATGAGATAGACCAAAGACCCTTTTTATGTGTTTATGTTTTCATTTAAATTGTTTTAATTTAAATTCGTTGGCCTGCAAGCCTTCTCCCAATAAAATGTTGGGCCTGCTTGACCATGGATTATTTAATGTAAACCCCATGTAATGGAGGATCTCCCAAGCCAGTGAAGACGGTTCAAAATCCAAAGCTAAGGAAAAAACAACCCAAGAAGATGAAAAGGTGGTTAGGTGGGAGCTGCAAAACTTGAACCATCGGTTCAACGTGTTTTTCCCTAGGTTAGGGTTAGCTTCTCAAACTGCTAGATAAGATAACCAATAAAAGATCATGATAATTCCATATTATTTTATTTCTATCATATTTCATGGTTTATTTATTATGTATGTGTTGTCGCCTTCACATAATTAATGAAATAAACAAGCATGCAAAGATGGATTAAAATAAAAACCGGACTTTGAGTAAACATTATCAAAACATGGTTAATCACTTCAGAAAGCATCACTTAATATTAACAAGCATGTGATAATGAAAAACTATGCATAATGAATAAAATCCCTCACATACCATATTAAGTCAGACTAAGCCTTCCATTAATTGATTAAGGGAAAGACTCAATAAAACTATGTGTTTGACCAACCCTTGTTGGGACACTTACTTTTAAAAAGGAAGCACTTATGAAAGTTTCGGGTTGACTTAAACATTTTACATCAAGAAGAGTAGTCCTTTCTAGACTTGTTGTAAAATGGAGGAAAGTTTTGAGGAAATCCAAGTCTGGATTTCAGGGTTGGGGAGTCCACTCAACAGATCAAGGAACTGTAAGCTCACAGTTGGCAAAGACTTGCCTACCTAAATACCTTCAAATAGATTGACTAACCCTTTTTGGGGTTATGCGAAGGGGAATATGGATCCTTGCCACTAGAATATCAAAGAAAATGGATATTATGAGTTCAATGGTGAGGGCCATTTGGACTTGATAAAATAGTGGGAGACTTAATAAAAATTTATTATTTCCTGTAAAATTTAATCAAGAAAGTACTGATAAATCTTCTCCTTTAATTTGTAGAATCAATTAGCAAAACTCATCAACCAACTTTTCTATATGATCAATTCTGGATAAAGATAGTATCTTTACCGGTAGTAAATTTCAGGAGTGGTTTAGGAACCTTCAGGTTATCCTATGCCATGAACGAAAGTTTTACATGCTAGAGTCCTCACTTCATGATTCTCCAACCCAAGGGGAGAGTGATGAAAATTTCTTGGTCTATGATCAACATTTGAACGATGCGCTCGACATTCAATGTTTGATGCTATCATCAATGTCTAGTGAGCTCATAAAGTCTCATGAATACATGGATTCCTATAACATGCTTGAGTACCTCCATGGTCTATACCAGGAGAGAGAAAGACAAGAAAGGTTTGAGATCTCCAAGGCTACATTCTAGAGAATGCTTGGAGTGGGTGCCCCAGCTGGGCCTCATGTAGTCAATCCCATTGGGTACATTGAACTCTTGGAGGTTCTAGGGTTTAAACTCCCTGAAAAACTGGGTACCAATCTCATTCTTGCACCACTCCCCCATCGCTCCTCTGACTTTGTTGTAAATTTCATCATGAACAACATTGAGAAGTCTCTATCTGATCTTCTTATCCCCATTCTCCAAGTGGACAATGATATGAAGTTTGAAAAGCCTTCTGTCCTTATGGTGAATAAAAAGAAAGAAATGGTGAACATCTTTAAGCCCAAATCTTCTTGAAGGCCTTCCAAGAAAAATAAGATCAAAGGGGAGGAAAGAGAACAAGAGGATGTTTGTTTCGCATTTGGTAAGAAGGGCCACTGGAAGAAAAACTGCACCCAGCCAAGGAATCAAGGGGATGTTTCAGGTGCATTTTTATCGAATTCAATCTATCTATTTCTACTAATTGGGTATTTGATACTGCTTGTGGTGCTCACATCTATATCCAAATACATGAACCAAGTAGATTCAGAAATATTGACTAAGGTGAGGTGGATCTGCGAGCAGCCAATGGAGCCAGACTCACTACTGTAGCTATCAGAGACTACCACCTCACATTTCCTACTAGGATGGTCTTGGTATTTAAAGGATGTTATTATGTACCCTCTGTAACTAAAAACGTTATTTTAGTATCCAGATTAGATACTGATGGATTCATCTTCAAATTTGGAAATTAATGTTGCTACTTTTATAAAGATAACATTTTTTTTGGTAGGGAACATTTATATAATGACCTTTATGCGTTAGACTACAAAAAACAAGTAATGGAAATTGATGAAAAAGTAAATTCACATGACTCATACCACACCCAACTTTTTCATCACTTGCTTGGTCATGTCAATGAGAAAAGTTTGACAGAATTACATCAAGATGGGTATTTAGATTCTTTCGAACTAAAACCACTTGGTGTATGTCATGCGTGTCTACAAGGAAAAATGACCAAATCCCCATTTAGTGGGAAAGGTTAAAAGGATAAAGAGATTCTAGAATTAGTTCACACAGATGTGTGTGGACCATTTATAGTTGAAGCAAGGGGTGGGTTCTTGTACATCATAACTTTTACTGATGATTTTAGTAGATATGAATATATTTACTTAATGAGGTATAAGTCAGATTATTTTGATCAGTTCAAAGAATACAAGAATGAAGTTGAGAACCAGCTTGGTAAGAATATTAAGAAACTCTTCTCAGACAGAGGAGGATAATATCTTAATCCGGACTTCATTGAACTCTTACGGGAGTTTGGGATTTTATCTCAACTCACTCCTCCTTACACGCCTCAGTGGAATGGTGTAAGTGAAAGGAGGAACCACACCCTGTTGGACATGGTGAGATCAATTATGAGTCATGTGAGTCTTCCATTATCCTTTTGGGGATATTCATTATAGACAACAACACACATACTAAACCAAGTACCAACTAAATTGGTAAATGGTATTCCATATGAATTTTGGAGTGGACGCAAATCCATCTTATCAAATTTTCATGTGTGGGGTAGTGAAGCATTTGTTAAGGCCTCTTCAGGTAACAAGCTTTCACCCTAAGGCACAAAGTGTATCTTCATAGGATACCCCAAAGAAATAAGGGGATAAAACCTATAAAACCCCTCATATAAAAAGTCAATAGTGGAAAGACATTCCATATTCCTTGAGAGGGATCAAATCTCGAAAATAGATAGTGGGAGCGAGGTATACTTCGATGAAGTCAAGGCTCAAGATACACAAGATTTGGTACAACAAAAGATTCCACAAAGCCCCATGGAAGAATAATCTGTTCTAGAGACATAAGAACAACGTATGAGCACGTGAGAGGTGAGAGAACCCGAGAGATATGGTTTTCTTGTCACCAAGGATGGTGACTCATTATTGGTTGAAAATGATGATCCTCTTACCTATAGGGGAGCAGTTGAAGGCACATACGCTGCCAAGTGGCAAGAAGGTATGAATTCAGAAATGGATTCCAAGTACCAAAAAAAGGCTGAATTTTGGTAGATCCTCCAGTTGATGTAAATCCTTTTGGTAATAAATGGGTATTCAAGAAGAAACTGGACATGGAGGGGCAATTCAGCACCTATAAGGCACGACTAGTTGCAAAAGGTTTTAGACAACATCAAGGAATTGACTATGATGAAACCTTTTCACTGGTTGCAATGCTGAAATCCATCAGAATTTTGTTGGCTATTTCCGCTTACCATGACTATGAAATTTTGAAAATGGATGTCAAAAAGCATTCCTTAACGGGAACCTCTAGGAAGATGTCTACATGACACACCCTAAAGGGTTTGTGACTCCAAAGGATACCAACAAGGTATGAAAGTTTCAAAAATCCATTTATGGAATAAAGAAAGCATCAAGGTCATGGAACATTCATTTTGATGAAGCCGTAACAGAATTTGGCTTTGTTAAGAACAAATGTGAGCCTTGTGTCTACAAAAGGTTTAGTGGAAGTGCAGTGTTTTCCCTAATAGTATATGTTGATGACATATTACTAATTGGTAATGAAGTACCTATCTTATAGTCAGTTAATGCATGGTTGGATAAATGCTTCTCTAGGAAAGACTTGGGAGAGGCAGCATATATTCATGGGATCAAGATCCATCATGATAGATCCAAGAGAATTCTGAGCCTGAGTCAAAGTACATACATTGAAAAGATACTAAAGAGATTTAGTATGGAACAATCTAAGAGGGAATTGTTTCCAGTGTCACATGACATCTATCTTTCCAAGAAAATGTGTCCTCAGACACATGAGTAAAGAATGAAAATGGAAAGGATCCCTTACGCATCCGTGATTGGGTCAGTTATGTATGCTATTTTATGTACAAGGCTAGATGTTGCTTATGCATTGAGTGCGGTAGGTAGATATCAAGCTGATACAGGAGACCGCCATTGGATGGAATTCAAGACTATCCTTAAGTATCTGAGGCGTACTAAGGATATGTTCCTAGTTTATGGATGAGATGAGGAACTAGTCATCAGAGGACATGTAGATGCTAGTTTCCAGACTAATCAAGATGACATGAAGTCGCAGTCTGGATACATCTTCAGTTTGAATGGAGGTGCAGTGAGCTAGAAGATCTCAAAGCAAGGTGTGGTCGTAGATTCTACAGTAGAGTATGAGTATATCACAGCTTCTGAGGCTGCTAAAGAAGCAGTATTGATGTGAATCTTCATCTATGAGTTGGATGTAGTACCTAGTAGTAAAGATCCTATCACACTCTATTATGATAATTATGCAGTGGTGGCACTTGAAAAAGAGCCAATGTCACATTAGCGGACAAAGCACATACTTTAGAAGTATCATTTCTTGAGGTATTTTTCTCAGAGAGGTAAAGTTGTAGTGAGTAGTACTTACATGGAAAACAATGTGGCGGACCCCTTGACAAAAGCCTTGACTCAGCAGAAACATGATCATCATGTGAGGTTTAGCAGACTAAAAGTCATAGGCAGTTGGCTCTAGTCCAAGTAGAAGTTTTTAAGGGTTGGTGTCCTGAGAACCAACTGTTTTTCACTTTAATCACATGAATGTAAACTTATTATATATTGTTCATTGTCCAGCATGACTATAATATAATGATGTCCTGGAATATTTGTTGCCTTGATAAGGTCATGGCAGATCCCCGCTACGATGAGAACCTTGAAATGCTATAATAATATTATTTAATAATGTTATACGGTTGGATGACATACTCTGATAGGACACATAGTATACAAACCGTCAAGTGCGAGTACTCATAAGAAGATGATACTCTCTCTCATGGAGTTCTCACTTGGTAATCTCCAAGATGAGAGATTATGGGAACATACCCGCCAGTAGTAATTCCACATGTCTTGGTGTCATCATAAATTACTATCTATGAGCGTGTGTAATGGTCCTTAGACTAAAAGATTATCATTAACTCATGTCATGACTTACGCACTTAGATTTGCTGAGGAAAACCGTCATGAAGACAGTTGGTGGGAAGTAGGGTATGTTGGGTGCATCACGAATGACATGTTATTAATGGATAAGTCGAAGAAGGATTTGTCCCTTCCATATTTATGGAAGTAGATATCTCGATCCCTTTTGATTGAAATATAACTGTAAAATTTTATTTATGGCCATGGTGACATGACGAGTTTTTTTTCTGGAAGTCAAAGAATGACGGATCAAGAATATTGGTTTATGACACTGTCATGAAACCTGCTTGATGAGATATTGAGACAAAGGGATTAAATTACTCAGTAAGAATTCGTATGAGGTGACACGTCAATCCAACATCAAATTCTTTCTCTTGGGTGCCTTGACCTGCTACTAGACATTAATCATGGAATTTAGGCAAGCTCGCCTAATGCCATAGAGAAAGTGGCCTAGAGGGTTAAACACTAAGTGTATTCAAGTATCTAAAGTAGAATAAATATTATTCCCATACATGTTTTAATAATTATTCAAGGAAGCCTAAATCTTTTTAATGTTGGAGGAAGAATAAAATGAAAACAAGTTTACACCATGCATTAATGATTACATACCGTGTAGTTTTTATTTTGAAAACAAGTACACGCCATGTATTATTGAATGTACATGCCATGTATTTTTCATTTTGGAAAGGAAATGAATAAATGAAAACAATATATACACTCTATGTACATTGAATGTACACACCATGTAGTTTTCAATAAAAAAAGTACACGTCGTGTATTTATGATTACACGCAGTATTATTTTTCTATTTGGGATTTCGAAGAAATAATATCATTTTATTAAATGATTTTTATTATAATCAGTGTGGGTTCATGTTAAGGAATTAATGACTCGACATGGGATTTTCAAAAGAGTTAATGAAATAAATAAAATGCGTAATGCGTTTATTTATTTTCATAACTTTACAACCTCAAAACCAATTATAAATATCCTCACAACCCCAACTCCTTTATGAAGAGAATCATTGTGAAAAATACTTATGGAGAATTCTCTCCAGATTAAAAGAACTCCATCCTCCAAGAACACTCTCAAGACTGAGAGAGATCCACTTCCATTGGATCAAGGAAATCTAAGGCGGACAATGCAAGAAAAGGATTCTCCATGCTAGCACCCGAATATTCCTTTGGCGACGTCCAGAGATACATTGTACACATGTGGATCACTGCTAGAGGAAGTCTCCACTTGGATTCTAAGACGCAATGGTGAATCACCTTGGAACATGATCAGAAATATCAATGAATAAAGAACAACATAAAAGGTACTTCTTGTCAATTAATTAAATTAATTATATTCAATATGTGATGATCTTTCCATTGTGGTTCAGAGAATTTTCTTCTTCTTTTTCTATTTATGTGATTCGATCTGTGGAGACTGGCATTTATCATCGTATTGATCCCGGATTGATCATTTCAAATGACAAAAAGCCAAGTGGGCACATCCACCCATGAGCTTCTGCTGCGCCCGAAACCTTCACAAGGGTGGTGAAAAGAAGTCTAGGTAGGGTCATGGTTAGTCTCATGTAGTATTAAAAAGGATTCCACCCTTGTGACTCTAATGTGGTAAACATGGGAATTAATATAAACAATGTACTAGATAATTGAAATACTAACATTACTATCATAGGATGAGATATATATGATTCTTTTGTACAATATTATACTATTATGTAATGGGAAGAGGCTCAATAAAGACATATGATTCAAGATATTTTTATAGAGGGCCTTAGTCTTATAATAGGGATACATCTTGGATGTCTGGACTTATAGAAGATAGAGGTTTTTAGGATCTATAGTTATAGGACCAATAGGTTTTAGTAGGTACCACAAGGATTGGTTCATGGATCTAATACTAGAACGGTGAATGCATTATATCAAATTTTAAATAACGACTTGGAGGGATATTTGATGGCTATTGTTTCAATTTTTCTTATGCTAATGCTCTATTATACACTTCTTAACATAGGTGCATCTTAATTTTTTTTCATAAGCTATTAATGGTTTAGAGTTAGCTATGAAGTTTTTTCCAAATTTTTTATCACTTGATATGCCTCTTGGAAAGAGTGTAAACCATTGTCTTATTTTACATATATGTCATATGGGGGTTCCATGCTATATATATCTATAATACCTTTTGATTTTAGAGATGATAAATTTCAATGTAATTTTTGGCATGGATTGGTTGTGGTTTTGATCTCACATTGATTTCAATAAGAGGCATGAGGATTTTACCTTCTATATGGGGAATGAATAAATTCTTTTTAGGGTGTTGAATCTGGAGGGTGGCAAGATCAAACATGACCCTAGACATATTATGGCTATTACAGTACATGTGTTGGATATGATTCTCACAGAAGACTTGTTGACAATCCTAGTACTATTTTCTTATATGATGGACCATTATCATGATTTATTCCTAGAATTTTTCACAAGACTTCTACTGGAGTGGGAGATTAAATTTTCAACCAATATCATGTTCAGTTCATAGTCTATATCAATTAATTATATCATATGGCTCAAGGTGAGTTGAAAGTGATGAAGGAGTATATTGATATACTATAGGTAATGATATATTTCCATATAATAAATTATACATGGGGTTTTATAGTATTGATCACTAAAAATAAAAATAGAATCATTTATTCTATGTGGATTACTTGAATATGATTTAGCTTATAGTGAAGAATTTGTATCCAATAAAAACGATCAATGATTTATCTGAATAGTTGAGGGGAGCCCAATGATATTTCAGATTGATTTTTGATATGGGTACAATAATATACATTCTATGTTCAATGATATAGAAAATATGGAATTTTGGAGGTGGTATGGTTTTTTATGTGTATCTACGAAATCAATTTGATTTAATGAAAGCACCGGTTGTATTCACAGATAAAATGAGTTGAGTTTTCACCCTTAATTATATTATTTAATCATATTCTTTATTAAGGAAATTATTGTATACTCATGAAACTCGTAGTTATATGAAAATAAATTGGAGATTGTTATGATTACTATTAAAGAACATCAAATTTATGCCTTGTTCATGATGTATTACTTATGTATAAAGGATTTATATTTCCTTAGGAACATGGTCCCTAACAAGGTAATTGATATTAATCTAGGGAGGGTGAAGAAATTATGTCATGGGATAAACATAGAAATTTGTTTAAAAGAAAGACTTTCCCCATGATTTTTAACATTACAAGTGATTCATTTTGGAATTTTCCTTTTTTTGAAGCACCTATGATACAACTAACTGGGAAAGTTTTTATGTTTGAGTGAATTAGTAGGTGTGAGTAAGTATTTGAGGATAAAATATAAGGTCTACATATTATATGATTCTAATTCTACTAGACCTGGGTATTTGATATAATGTTTTCTACGATTCTTTATGAGTTTTTCTAAGAGATTTTCTAATGCAGGGATATTTGGTGGTCTCTTATGAGTCTCACCTACTGATTCCCCATAAGCAGAACAACTATACTCATGGAATGGGGTTGGTTTTTATGGTTCTTGGTTTAATTTTTTGCACCATTATCTCTTTGGGGAGATATTTTCAATGTACACTATTGAAAATAGATTAGGATTCATGTTTTATCAGTGAAACTTGATCTTATAATAGAGACATTCGTTAAAGAACTTAAAGAGGATTGATTTTTGAAATAGAATATTCCCCATTTAAGGTTAATATTTTCAAAAATTATATTAATAAGAAATCATATAGAATGGGTTCACAAAGAATAGAAGATGAGTGGGAGTAGATGAGCTTGTTATGATATTTTCACATTGACGAATATTATGGGAATGGTGACGTGAATTGTGATCCTATTGTAATAAATTCCATGTTATTGGTTAGAGTAAAGAAAATACTAGAATACGATTCCCATTTCACAGTGATACAATAGAGATTTTTGGAATATGTCCATATTCTATGAAGGTCTATAAAAGGTAATGTTGAAATACATATTAATGAAATAATTATAGTTCTTAATCCAATAAGAGAGGAGATGGGGAAAGACTCACATGCTGTATAGTTGGTAGTAAATCTTGGATCGGAAAAAATATTGAGGTATAAAATGTAATTTATGGTGGTTGTGTATGAGGAAGGATTTCATAGGTTCCTTGATTGTTTTTTACATGTCATAGAGAAAAGAAGGAATATATATAAACATGTGGGTTTCATGAACCTCTTCTAATTCCAGTATTGATGTGGGATGAGGTGAATATAGACTTATTAACAATACTAACAAGAGATCTATGGTGTCAAGATATTTTTTGGGTGGAGGTTGACTAACTCAAGAGGGTTTCACACTACTTACAGATATGGGATACTCAGTAAATGGATAAATTAGGTAGAATTTATTTTGTAGAAATATTATTGTTTTAAGTAAGACTTTCAAGTATCATTTTAGATAAGAATTATGGGTTTATATTTAATTCTTGGAAGGGATTGTAGATGGTGATAGGATCACAAATAATGTTTAGACCACTATACTAACCATAGATAGATGGAATATCTAAAAGGATGATCCATTCTATAGAGGATATTATTAGGGATTACATGCTTGATTTTGGATGGTAATGAGATTAACATATTAACATTATAGAGTTTACTTACAAGAAAAAATTTCAAGATATGATTTTTATGGATCCTTTTGAGTCTCTTTATATTAAAACATGTCATTAAATATTGTGTTGGCCTGATTCTAGAGATTCAAACATGATCTGGTTGAGTGTAGTATTGGATACTACAATGAAGTTGTACTTAATAATGAAGCATTTTATTATCAATCATAGCAAAAATAATAATTATTCCATCCATATGTGGAAACCATTTGAGATTGTCTATCAGTGATTAGGTCTTCATTCAAGTATCAACTTGGTTAGTGAATCAACATTTGGGGAAGAAAGTGAAATTATCTTAGTCATTTTTGGATTTATTTGAGATTGTGGAATGGACAAGGATAGTGGATTACTATTTAGATCTCCTTCCACAACATCATGGTTTGAAGGATATATTTTTTATGTCATATCTCCATTATTATTAGTCAGACCCTATGAATTTTAATGATTATAATTATGTGGAGTTAGAGGAAGATTCTTTATTTGAGGAACATCTTATATGGTTCATCAAATAAATTGAAAGGTACTATGTAGGAAGTTCATTCATCTTTTTCAGGTTTTGTGGCTATAAAAATAGATCCAGGAAGAGAACTAGTATCATTATTTGGATATCCAACCCCAGTGGTTGAAGATTCTCAATAGAGACCTCAAGATATGATTCTTACGGATGAGAAGCCCATAGTGGAGGATGTCGAAAAACCCCTTAGGTTTCAAGTGGATTACTATTTAATTTTATACTATATTTACATACATTAAATATTTCAAGATGTTTGAGAAGCTAGGATGTCTCAAGAATCGATTCCGAAGGAACATGAATGAACTACAACTAAAATATTATGTTGGTGGGCATTCACATTGAAATGGTATACCTGATCCCATGAATTATCAAGGTAGAACCCCCAGGGGTTCAGTCTTAAAAGGTTCATGGTGCATGCCTTGAGATTACATTATGAAACTTTTGTTCATTTTGTGAAATTTTCATGGAAAAGTTTTTATAGTAAAATTATAATTTTACCACAAATGACTTTTTAAGAGTTCATCTTTCACTTATCTAGATTCTTCATATGATTTTCCCATCCTAAATCTTCTTCTTGGTGAATTGATATCCCTATTTTACCACTCTTCACTTTTTGAGAACTGATAATCCCTACTATATTATTTTGTTAAATCTAACATTGTTCTACCATTATATGCATGTTTACTTTTGTTTCCTTTATTTTACCTTTTCCTACATCATTGGTTCTAATTTTGTGGCTAATTGTATTTATTTTTTATGTTGGAATTGTTTTGGGTGGCAATCCTTAGTGTTTTATCTTTTGTGCACCTAAGCATGGAAGCTCCTTATAATATTACTTTGTTCCCGTAATATTTTATGCAGTGTTTTACATAAGGTTTCTTGTGTTTCCCTTTAATAATTCTTTATGTGATGTTTAAGTGACTGGTTGTGTGTTTATAATTGCAGTATACCCCTTATAGGGTGGGAAATGGGTTATAGATCAATTAAAAGTGTATACCAACTTTTTTTCTAGGAGATGTTGGGGATGTAATATTAGTAACACCACCTTCTAGGTTCTATTTGGGAATAGTTTGGGCTAGTACGGACATCATATATGATTCAATGGTTGCGTGATGTTTCCCCTTATTCTTGATATATTTTACTAATGAATATTGTTTCATTATGCCTACTACAGGATTGATCTCCATATAATCCTTTAGATGGTTCAGTGTCTATAGGATAGACCACCCAAGTATACTTAGTATGAGTCAGAATATATGAAACATCCTCCCTTGTATCCTCATGATGGGTCTGTGTGGTTTGATGACCATCCTAAATTCCATAGGATGGGTTGTGGTGATCATGAGGCTATGAATGATTGGATAGGTTCATTTCAGGTGTGATACATTGTTTTTATAGTTATGACTAACTATCCTTCTAGAATAGACATGATGCAGGTAGTTTCAGGGTTCTTGGAAGTATAACACATGATGACCCATTTTTGGGATTAAATATATATTTATTTTCATCTGATTCATCAAACTCAATACAATTAATGTACATATATTACAGGTACATTAGTAGTGTACTTCCAATTTTATTCTCGTACCATGGATGAGAATCTCGATCCATGTGAATTCATTATGATCAAGAATCTATCCAAGGGAAATGGTACAATGAAAAAATATTGTGTAGGTGGTGGTGGACTGAGATAAAAGTGATATCAGGACATGCTCTATGATTTTTTAGATGTTCCTCTTTTAACTTATTCCACATTTGTTTCCTTCTTCTAAAAAAATCAACAACATATGAATATATATCTTACTACTTTATCATCTTTTATAATATATTCAATTATGTCATATAATGTTATATTAGTGATATTTGATCCATTTACGTTTCTAAAAATTCATAATTTTCATCATCTTTGTTATTTATTTATTTATATTCATACTCAGATACTTACTAGATAATAACTACCTAGTCTCCCTAAGTATTGTTTAGGAATCCACTATTATACAATATCCTCTTGGTACAGGGAAGTGTTTATGAGGCCTTAAAGTGTTTCTCATCTCATACAGGGTTATTTGGGTTGAGGCTTCACATAAATCATTAGAAATAAATGGGTTTTATGAAACTATAAACAGTATATGATCATATTTAATCCAACAAATGATTATTTATGGAATCATTAGAGTATGACTTTAGTGAATCTTATAAAAATTAACATATATTGATATAGATAAAATAAACAATTTTTAAAATCATTATATATTATCATAAGAAATATGAATAAATATACTTATATTTTAATAAAAGTTTCCTTAAAAATTATTAAACTATCAATCAATTTTCCCAAACACATGGTGAAATTAAATAAAACTTACATTGAAGAACAGTGAATACATTGAAATGAATCTTCATAAAGAAATTAAATAAAAATATTGTGAGCAGGTGAACAACTAAAAAATAATAAAAATATATTACATTCAATTTTTTTAAAAAAAGTAAATGTTTATATAAAATTAAACTAAAAAATCTTATTTGAAGGCATAATTGGATACATAAAATCATATAAATAACATAGACATGTTGTTATATGATTCATTGCTGAAAATGAAATATAAGTTCATATCAACCTATTTGAATCTATTTGGGTGAATTGTGTACCAAAGTGAGGTCAAATGGTAAGGAGACATGTAAAATCCTAGAAAAATGGAGGAGACTAAAAAAACATTTTTTAGAGATAAATAATTTTCAATTTATCTCAATGGATTTTTTCCCAAACAATATTAACTTCATTCTGAGATTGAAAAAAATATTAACCATTAATCACAACATCAATAAAGGTATATTAACCTCTATTATAATAAAGTGCAACATAATACTATATTATTTAATAATGTTATTGAAGTATATTTACTTTTATACTCTTCTATTATAATCAATTATTGAACATATATTATTTATTTTTTTATCTTTTTATAGGATGTTTGTAATTTTTATTGTTTCATAATGGTGATATTGATCTTTATTAATTGATAGTAAGGTCATCATTCCAAAATTATTCTAGGCAGTTTAATAATTATCATTTAATTGTTTATATAGTAACTTTTTAATTTTGACTAAAGTAATGGATATGGTTTATGTGAATTTAATTCATGAAGGTTATATTTTTATTGATTTATGAATAACAATGAGTTGTGTTATATTCAAAATAATTTTTTGTGTCTCACCTTTAAAAAAAATTAGAATAAAATTTAGTCATTAATATCATATATTCTAGTATTAATGTCTCGATACTCATCCATGATGATAAAATGGCGTTGGAATAGCATCATTCATGTTAGTTATTGAATAGACCCAAACATTAACATGTTATAATAATTGATGAGAAGAGTTTAGAGTTATATAAGAGTAACATAATTTTTTAGAATCACAATGATGTTAATATAACATCATTAATATGGTGAATGATATTTATAAATAGTTTATATTAGAAGTTAATTTGAAATTTTGATGTTTATTGATGAATTCAACGCTTCTCAGAATAGTTTCTATTGGGATAAATGATTTAGGACTCTTTTAGGGAAATACAAAAAAAAAACATGTACTTAATATTTGGTGGAGTTATGTTAGGTAGGTATTCAAGAGATAACTAATGTATAAGACTGTTTTAGGAGGTGAAATGGATGGGTCTTTTTATATGCATGTTTTGAGTGGGATTTCTGATAACACTAATTTTCTATGCTGTAATGTTATTATTTAACATGGAAATAATATACAAAATAGAAAAATAAATGATATGGTTCATGAAGACAAACATCCTCAAACATCAAAAAATATAATTTTTGAAATATTTTAAGTCTTTACCCCTTAATTTCACTAGTTTACATTATTTGAACTTTACTATTGTAATCAATTTTTAAATTCATAAAATTTCCTTGAAACAAATGTAATTTAACCTATTATATTTTTCTGTGAATATTAAAAAGTTTCAATTATTTGAATATAATTGTATTACTAAATATGAAAAATTTAGTTTTTAAATGAAAATATATAATATATAGAATAATTATTTTTAATTAAAAGATATCATTATGAAACATTAAATATTTTTTGTTATTTATTATATATTACTAATTAAATTAGTGATAAACAATTAATTTAAACATTAAAACATCACATTTTATTTTATTCATTAATTAAAAATTATAAATAAACTTTAATTGGATAAAATAAACAACACATAGAAAATAATTCTTTGAAATATGTCCCTTTTTACTATAAAATGAAATTTAATCACATTTCAATAATTATTTATCTTAAAAAAATAAAATATTATCAATCCTTCGGTATTATAAACAATAAATAAATTTTATAAACCCATAAAATTATTCTGGATTTTAATAATAATAATAATTAGAAAATAAAAATAATATATTTTTGACTATTATTTTCCTTTTATTTTATTCCATAATTGAGAGTTATATTTTATTTACTATAACTAACACTTACACAATATGAATATACCTATTAGATAAATGTACATCCAATAAATATACATCAAATTTTTATATATCACATGAACATATATCTAGTGTCCATATATCTAATCCAGGAAGAGGAACAATTTTTCTGGGTACAATAGAAGTATTGTAGCAGGAACTGTGCAATACTATAACAGGTAACGTAGCGGGAACTATAGGAGGCACTATTTGACACTGTGGAAACCGGGAATTTTCCCCTGTTTGGGCCTTTGAGCCACTGATTTGGTCCCCGAGTCCTTTAAGGCCTTCGGGCCACCCTAGCCTTCAGGCCAGTAAGGCATTCGGGCCACCCCAAGGCCTTAGGGACACCTTCAGTATAGATGAAAACCAGACAACCTACAAGGAACATGCTCTATAGGAGGATGAATATGGATCTTTCACTATAGTAGAAGCTACATGGATTGCAAGAATGAGAGGGTATGACACCTGCCATCGGGAAAAGCCTGTGCATGCATGGGATAACCTAGCTGAATAGCCATGCAAAGGTGGAGAGCTGATTTCATGATGAATATTCGGGGGAGGAGAAGTTCCAAGTAGTTAGTCTGGGTTGTATGTAATGTTTGAAGCCTATGGGAAATGAATTCCTCTAAGGCCTATGGGCCACGTAATGCATACGCCTACAGGCCTTGTAAGGGTTCCACCTCACCCCTTGAAAGGCGGATTATCATAATCAATAAAAAATGAAGGCCTTAGGGCCATTGGATGGATATCTAAATATATAACCTTATATTGATATCTAAAATCATTAATATTATGGTGTAATTTCATTATAATGATGTTTATTATATAATTATATTGCATTTTTTATTTCTATAGTATTCATTGGAGGTATGATCTTAATTTATGATCATAACAATAATATTTTAAACCATTTCTTATTTTTATTTAATTGAGGTTTCATTCCCATAGTAAATTCAGTAATTAAGTTTTATTTATTTTTCTTTTAATGTATATCATATTTTATTGTAATATTATATAATAACAAAACAATGTGTTTTTCATTTTAGTTTGTAGATGTATGGATCACATGCTATTAGACACATGATTTATTTAATTTAAAATAAATACCAAATTCATGGAATATTATATTAGCCACCCTTAAAAATATGATTGTTCTACTACCTCAATACATCTTTCATTTTCCATGTGGATTAATTAATTTTATGATTCCTCTTAAGTTATTTAATCAAGTGATTTTTTTTGTTTCATAGTAATTTATATTTAAGATAATACCTTTTAACCATTTATTCCATGTTTGAGAGATCATGTTTCATTTATACTACCTCAAATATTAGTACATGTGATTGATCAGGTATATACTTCCATAAAAGTGATATGTAGAACACATTATTCCCCAAGGTGTGATTTAGTGGAATTGAAAGGTTATAATATTTCATCCCCATTGGTTTAAGGATTTTTTAGTGGTCAATGTATATAGGGATAAACATTCTGTAATGAACCAAACTTTTTGAATAATATTTGTTTCTTGAAAATATGTGTTATATTATTTTTTACTCAACATAAATATAATTCTTTAATAATGAAGTGAGTATAATTTGAAATGTGATCATAGCGTTTCAACCGTTATGTGAATATTGGTCAATTATGACTCTTGGTCAATATAACCATTGGAAACTATACTCTTAGTAATGATTTAACATTATAATTATTGTTTATAAGTAATAATGAAAAAGGAAAATCAATGTAGAAAGAAGGGTTGATGACCTCATCATGCAGAGTCGTGCTATAAAAATCCCATTTTTCATAAATTGGGAGGGAGGTAGAATAACTAGGCATCACTCTAGATCAAGCCCAAGATAAGCTTCAACATGTTAATCATGAACAAAATCGCCCATAAGAGAAGTTCAAGTTAGTGGAAATTACCACTCGGGCGATGTTATACAAGCCACCCTAAGAATCTATCACCATCACACACCTCACTCTTAGGTCGTATGTGGGTATTAAAATGGGTTATGTGTCTAGGTATTAGTTACTTAATTTTTAAATCCCTTTTTATAAATAAAATTTTTACTCCATAAATTTTGTTTTGAGAATAGTTTTTCTGAAAAATATAATGAACTTGATAAATTGACTTTTCAGATAGAAATTACACTTTTTAGAAAATATAAAATTATTACAATAAACTAATTTATTATTAATAATGATTATTTTAATTAAATTTCATGTTTAAAAAACTATTAATTTAATTTAACTGATAAAATAATAATTTTTTCAAGTGTCGGAAATTTTACCATGCATTTTACTATGCATTTTCTATTTGCTATTATTTTTAACAAATAAGAAATTTTATTTTTAAAAGTTAAATTTATCATACTTATAGAATTATTATGATAAAATAAAAATCATTTTTAAATCAGAATGTTAAAATTTGGTTACGGTGAATTTATGATAATCTTCTAAAATTTTATTTGTTGATGAATAGTAAAAATATTGTTTTGATTTTTTAGTATGTTTAATTACATCATAAAGATGTAATAAGAAATATAAAATGATGGTTGAATATTTTTTTATTAAAATAGCATATTATGTTTCCCAAGTGGTAAATTCCATGAAAAAAGACCACGGTAACGCCCATGGGTTTCTAAATACCACAACCGAGGTGTCCAAGGAAATCAAAACAAATCCCTCACTTTTAATACAAATAAAAATCCATTTCTCCATTATATTTAATTCCCAATTCATCCAAAACTGATATCATATAGTTTTTCCTTCAAAGGAGTCATCCCGAGGTGTCTTTAAGGCCCCAAGTTCCTAATCTTTTAGTTTTAGTAGTTACTCTTCAAAGTAATGGAAATCTCAACATCTCTTTTTCTTTCAACTTTCCATATTATGTGGTATGTGTTTCAAATTTTCATATTATATTATTATTTCCATTTTATTATATCCCTTTATTTAAAAAATAGTCTTTTTTAATTGGATACTATTGTCCCCTATCTTTTTAATGTTTTCTAAAACCATGTTGCATACCCATTATTCTCCCAGATTTTCTTCTCAAATTTTCTCTATTTTCTCAAGAAATTATCTTATTTTACTTTGTGAATACCAAAAAATCTTTCTTTCCTAGGTTTATTCAAATAAGTTTCACAATTATCTATTTTATTTTTTTATTAACCTACATGATACCCACTTTCCTTTTATGTGGGTAAAAAAAAAGACACAGTGAACCCGTCTTTAAGAACTTCTAAAAAATGTCATGATTTTGATACCAAACCCATTTATTTTATTACCCATAGGTTGTTAATGAGATGTTTGATTATGATCTATGTGTCTCACATAAAAATTAAGTAATATTAAGGTTCTTCCTTGATATCAATCCAATTCATTGGGTAAATAATTTAATCTCTAGAGATGACAAGTTTTACAACATATTGGTGAATAAACTTGTTAATTTTTATTGCACCTCGGTGAAAAAACATGGTGATATATTTATGAATGTCTCATTTAAATGTTGTATCCTCATATAAAAGTTATTATTCATGTTCTTACAATTATTATATTCCTATTTCTATTTCCTTTATGATATTAATATTTTTTTTGATAATTCACATGATCACATATAAATTTTTTCCCTTGCTTTCCCATACTAGTGCTTATCCTCATCCTTTACATTGATTTATCTCACCATTTTATGAGATGACAAAAATTTACTTATAATTAAACTTTAATAATCTTTTCAAGTGAAATAGAATAATTTTTGATATTTCATGTATTATGTACCCTTTTTTCCAAGAAACTAAACTTTAAAAGATCATCTATTTTGTAAAATGTAATGAAAGATATATAAGAAAATTACAGATTACATAGTTGGTATCAAAAGAAGTTTAGTTATTTATGTAAATTAGGATTTGAAAACTTTCAAAATAAATCGATAAAAACTTTTAAATATAGGAAAAACATCGTAGTATTTTGGTGAAACATTAAGTAAGTGGTTGTTGAGAAAATAAGTCCCTATATGGATATGAACAAGTGGATGTGGCTCTAACACAGATGTACCTAGGGGTAACAACTCCAAAAAGGTTTATCGGTCCTGACTTAGTGTAAACTGAAACATGACAATGATCCTTTATGAACTCTTAGGGGATATGTTTAGTTAATTACATGATTTTTATGAACCATTATGAAGGATTTATAGAAAATGTAATTGTGTTTAAAGAAGCACATATTTATACAAGATGTTTTAAGACATTAATTTCCTTTTCAGTTATAATAATATTAAATAAAACAAATTTCTCACTAAGGTTCTATTCATTTAGAAAATGGTGATAAATAGAAGAAACTACATAAACCGTGAGTGCAACAGACCAGGCACTGAAAGCCTTTCGATGGAAGCTACAATGGAAATCTTCTTGAGAATAATGAATCGACTAAATTGAGTTATGGGAAATAATTTGAATCTTGGTAAGAGATCATATTCACCTCAATGGGAATAAATTTATATTAATTCCTTTGTGAATTAATGACGACCTTAATTCAATGGATCTACTGACCCATTGATTTCTGAATAATGGATAATATCCATAGAAAAGGTCTTTTCCATACTCTATTGTTCTAAACAAGAGAAAGTCACCCTGGATGTGTACTACATAGAGGGAGAAGCCGATCAATAGTGGAAACTAGTTGAAAACCCGAAGCCAAGATGGGATATTAAAGCTATAGAGTGGGAAGAGTTCAAGGGAACTTTTTTTTAAAAATATCTCCCCATTCAATGTGAAAAAATAGAGAAGAAATTCATAGAGCTGAAGCAGAAGGAAAATGAATCTATGGGAATCTATGAGATGAACTTCACCAGACATTATTATTACACCTATATCTTTATCATTGATCCTAATGAAAAGGTTGATGGATTCTTTGGTGGAATAAGATGCCATATAAAGAAGAATCTATCCAACCAAGAATATGAAACGTATGAAGAGATTACGAGGATTACTATGAAAGTTAAACTAGAATTCAGAGAGATGGAATTTTCTAATAGATTAAATGAAAAGAATAAGTACTTAGAGCTAATCTTGGGGAAGAGATTTGATCAAGGAAGAGGAGGAAAGAAAGAAAAAATTTACACAAGAAAAAAATGTTGGAAGAATCATTAAGTGAATTACTTTATTGGGAGAGGGAAATGTTAAAATTGTGGAAGAGATGGATATATTACTCGGAACAGTCATAGTGAGGTAAAGCCTCAACTTTGCAACACTAAAAACAAAGGGAATATAGTGTATTCCCTACTTGAAGTCCAATGATTTAAGTGTGGATATCTTGGGCACTTTTTTAATCACTATACAAATTCGAAGATAACGGAGGGGAATCACCATCAACATTATCATAGTACAAGGGAGTGAGGTCATGATTTTTATATCACGATAGATAAAATTGAAGCTCCAAATCATGTGGTGGAAGGTACTCTTGTTGTTTCTCATAGCTAGAAAGTACTTATTTTGATTTAGTTTCTACACATTCCTTTATTTTCTCCATGTTTGGAAAGAATATAGAATCAATACCCAAACTTGTAGAAGGAGTGTTATCAATCAAGTATCCTTGAGGTATTATTGAAGAATCAGTCATGTATAGAAACAAAAGTATTCACTTTGGTGAGTAAAATCTTATCAAAAATATAGTAGTAATTCCCATGTTGTAATTAGATATTATACAGGGGATGGATTGGATCTCAAAGTATAATGATAAGATCATCTATAGAAGCATATAAATATCAATAGTATTGAATGGAAAACCTACAGTTATTTTTAGAGGAGAGATATAGAGACCTCATCTTTGTCTATAAGCACCGCCTATAGCCTTCTGTATAGAGATGATCGGTAAAGATAAAGATTGAAATGAATGCTTATAAATATATAATGTCCCCATCATTCATGAATACATTGATACATTTCATGAGGAGTTACCTAGAGATCATACTGAAAGAGAGGTAGAGTTATCCATTAAGAAAATGCTCTGTTCTAAGCCAATATCAATGACCCCATATAGAATGGAGAATGTGGAGATGGAGGAATTAAAGAGACAAATCCAAGATCATTTGGAGAAGGGGTTTATCTGGAAAAGTGTGTATCCTTGGAGAGCACCAGTTCTCTTTGTGAATAATAGAGATGGATCAATGTGGATATACATTGATTATAGAGAACATAATAGGATCATAGTGAAGAATAAGTAACCTCTTAGAATAATTTATGATTTATTTGACCAGATTTATGGAGATCAATTCTTCTCAAAGATTGATCTTCGATTGGTTTATTATTAATTGAGGGTGAAGAAAGAATATATTCCAAAGACCACCTTCAGATCAAGGTCTAGGAATTATGAGTTTGTTCTTAATCCCTTTGGCTTGACTAATTCTCATTTTATTTTTATGGATTTTATGAATAGAGTATTTAAAGACTACCTTGATAAATATTTTGTAGTTTTTATTGATTATATTATGATATATTCCAAAATTTGAGAGGTGCGTGATGATCATCTAAGGGTTATATTTTAAACTCTAAGGAAGGAGAGTTTATTGGGAGAGTTCAGCAAGTGTGAATTTTGGTCACAAAAAGTCACTTTCTTGGGGAAAATTGTAATCAATTAAGGAATCTCAATTGACCCTATAAAGAAAAAGGTTTTATAGGAGTGGAATCTTCCTAAAATAGTAACTGAGATGTGTAGTTTCATTAGTTTACTAGAATATTTTAGGAGGTTTGTGATATTTTTTCACAAATTTCTAATACACTAACCAAGTTAACTCGAAAAGGGGTCAAGTTCATCTAGAAAAAGGAGTGTGAAGAAAGTTTCCCAGAGATGAAGAAAAGATTTTTTACAACACCTGTGTTAACTCTAATCTATAATATATGGATTCATTATTTTTAACGATGCATCTTGAAAAGGTATTAGGTGCATCCTCATGCAAGATGAAAAGGTGATTACTTATGCATCTTGATAGTTGAAGCCACATGAGTAGAATTATCCTACGCATGACCTGGAGCTGGATATGGTTGTTTTTCCTCTAAAGATGTGTAGGAACTATTTATATTGGTAGAAATGTGATATATACATAGAACATCAATGTTTGAAGTATATTTTAACGCAAATGGAATTGAACATGAGATATAGTTTATGGTTGGAACTTCTTAAAGACTATGGTTGTTCAATTACTTATCATCCCAAAATAGAAAAAAAGTAGCTGATGCATTAATTAAGAAAAACCCTATTGTTTTGGCTATAATGAGGATTTAAGGAGATCCTTTGATCAAAGACATAGAAAAAATGGACATGGGAATTATAAGGGAAGGGACATCATCAAACCTATCCCAAATGATTTCTCAACCATAATTACTAGAGAAGATCAAGAAATCTAAAAAAGAAGATCATTTTTTAAAGAAAAATATAGAGGATGTAACGAATGTGATGTTTTCTCAGTTCAATATTGATCAAGAAGGTGTACAGATAATTCACACAAGGCTATGTGTTCCATATATTCTTGAAATAAAGAAGGAGTTGATAGATGTAGCTCATAACTCTACTTTCTCTGTACATCCTAGAAGCACAAAAATGTATAGGGACCATCATGGTCATTATTAGTGGGATAACATGAAAAGGGAGATTGTCGAATACACTACAAGGTGCCTTGTATGTCAACAAGTGAAGGTAGAGTGACAACTTTCTAAAGTGGTATTACAACCACAACCCATACCATCCTGGAAGTGGGACAATATCTCTATATAATTTGTCACTGGTCTTCTGAAAACATTGAAAGGAAACAGTGAAATATAGGTTATATTGGACCATCTCAACAAGAATACCCATTTTATCTCTATTCTAGAAGATTTTTCTCTTGACCAACTTTCCAAGATATAAGTGAAGTGGTAAGGATACATGGGGTAGCACTCTCTATCTTATTTGATCATGATCCAAGGTTCACATCAATATTCTGGAGAAGTCCTCAACTTGCTTTGGGTTCCTAATTGAATTTCAGTATGATATATCACCCCAAAACCGATATCCAATCTAGAAGGACTATTCAAACACTTAAGGAAATGTTTAGAACAAGATCAATTGAATTTAAAGGTGGTTGGGATAAAAATCTCTCATTAGTTGAGTTCTCATACAATAATAACTTCTATTCAAGTATTCAAATGGTAGCCTATGAAGATATATACGGGAAGTGATGTAGAACTACTTGCTGTGAATAAGTTTGTGAGAGAAAGATTCATGGGAATGATCTTGTGAAAAATATGATAGAAAAGGTTCATTCCATCCAACAACACATAAAGGATGGTCAAATTTTATAGAAGAGAAATGCTGACAACTGTTGAAGGGACTTGTTTTTTGATGTTGGTGACAAAGCCTTCCTTTAAATTTTACCTTGGAAGTGAGTCATGTAGTTCTTGAAGAAAGGGAATATTATCCCAAGGTAATTGGATCTGATGAAATCCTTGATTGTATAGGAGCTATTGGACCATCATCTTGAACTTCCTACGAATGCAGATCAAGTTCATGATGTATTCGAGGTATCTCTCTTGAGTAAACATATACTTGAACCTTCACATGTACTAAATTTTGCAGTGTTAGAACTAGAAGATGAACTCTCTTTTGAGGAGAATATGATGGAGATCTTGGACCATAGAGACAAGGTTATACATAAAAATACTACCCACATAATTAAAGTGTTATAGAGGAACCAAAAACATGAATAATCCATGTGGGAACTAGAGGACAGAATGAGGAAAAAGTACCCACACATTTTGTTAATCGAGGGAACAAGTTGAAATTTTAGGGATGGAATTTTAGGTGGAATAATGTAATGACCTGATATTTTTGAATAATATTTGTTTCTTGAAAATGTGTGTTATATTATTTTATACTCACCATAAATACATCTCTTTCAAAAATAAGTGAGTATAATTTGAAATGTGACCATCGGGTTTCAACCGTTATATGACCATTGGTCAATATAATCATTGGAAACTATATTATTATTAATGATTTTAATGTTATAATTATTTTTTATAAGTAGTAATGAAAAAGGAAAATTAATGCAGAAAGAAGAGTCGATGACCTCATCCAGTAGAGTCGTGCCGTACGAAGCTCATTTGTTAGAACTTGGGAGGGAGGTAGTGTCACTATAATTCGATCTTGACCAAAACCAAGATGAGTGATAAAATATAATTTTATTGATAACAAATGAAATAATTTCCTCACATTTCTCAAAATATGTTTATTTAAAGACTATTTGGGTTTATATCATTCATTTGAAAATTTGATGGAAATTTCAGTTTTATCCTTTTAAAATTCACTTTAGTATTTTGGGAATAAATATTTTTATGTAAATTATTTTGAATTAAAAATTTTTATATGTGTTACTGACATAATGAGATACAAATTCTATTCAAGACATGGGAGCTGGATCAAGCATTTGAGTGGTCTAAATGGGCTATAAAGTCAAATGTGGTCTGGATTCAATAGATTGGACATCACTTCAGTGATTAGGTCGTATCTTCTTCATCCGTCCATGTATTGGGGCCCAATTTGGAGGGGGGATCTAATAACCAATTATGGACAAATCATTATTATGGAAGGATGGCTAATTTATGATTTTTAGTTCAACAATGTAGTGAATGTGGGATAAAAATATTCGACCGAATATCACTTTCACACTTAAAAACGTTTTTTTAACCCTAGACCTTCCAAACACTATTTAAATGGGATTTTAACTCTAAGGGAGGGATGGTAGAGGAATTGGAAAGGTGTGACCGAAGGGGCGTCTCCTTGGAACATATCTAACCTCTCGGAATTAGTAAAACCTTATGCAAAGAAATCTTCCAAGAAGGCTCTTCTCTCCCTCCTCAATTTTGTGTTTCTTTGATTTTGTTCTTGTAACTTGAATTTTAATTCAATTAATATTCGATATTATTATATTTTAATATTTTTATTTTTATTCTTGGTTCTGGAATATAAGAGTGAAGACAAGACTGGGTTTTACCCTTTCAATCCATTGCTTATGCAAAACGTCTCCACGAGGACCACTCCGCCCATGGAAGAGTGATTTCATTCTTAGTTGATGTAATACCTAATACATTAATTAAATTATTTTGAATACATACGAATAAAATAATTCATAAATTCAAATAAATTAATTTAATTAGAATTTTTATGTTACTCGATCGACTTGCACTTGACCATGTGGTCGGACTTGGGTAATTCGTTTGAGTGAATCCTCAATTGAAAAATCAATTCAACATGGGATATAATATCAGGATTCAAGTACCATCCCAAAACACAATTAATTATAAAATATAGGAAGGATATGATTCCCTAACTTACCATTGACCATAAGTTGGCTTTTGGATCACAATAAAAGAACAATGCTACGATTGGAAGTCCGAAAGTTGACATAAGGCTCATTTTTCCAATATTTGTGGTTATATTAATTTTCTTCGGGTTAGGGGGTTGAAAAGGTTTGGGATAATAAATGAAATAATTATAATAATATGTGATAATGATAAATTAATGATGAAGGGGTTAGATTAGATCAACTACATCTTCTCATATAAGTGTTTTTTAAGAAATTTTGTCTTTAACTATTCCTTCTCATTTGTTGTTTAGTTTATTGTATGAAAGTCACTAAAACAACCCCCTATATTATATTTAATTTGTTTTAACTTATATTCTTGTTTCATTAGATCCTATTAAGTGTTGTTTAATTCAATTCCTCCTTGAGAGAACGACCTAGGTCGGCCACTGTGCTAGACTTAGTAAAATCATAAATATTATTTTGAGAGCGAACATGAAATCACCTTTCAAATTAGCATCATTTCTGGGGAGGCAAGTAATTATTTCAAATAAATAGAGGTATTCCTTTTATTTTTTATTTTATTCTATTCTTATCTTATTTCTTCCTTCTTTACCCAGTCTGATTTTTTCTTCTTTCATTTTTTCCTCTTCTTTTCTGACCATCAACACAAACTTCTTATTTTTATTTTATCATGGTCCACTTTTCTTCTTTTCTTTTTTATTTTATTTATGACATGAAATAATCCTGAAGATATCTTAGATCTTGATCCTGATATTGAACAGAACCTTAGTAATCGAATCAGACATTCTCTGTCTACGATATGTTTCAACATTCAACAAGTTGGAGAATTTCTCAGTTCTAGGAACACGGAAATTGGAAACACTTCTAAATCAATCTTAAAACAAGAACAAATGGCTGAAAACAATAACAAAAAAATTAATAGAACTATTCAAGAGTTGGATACACCAGATATTAACTATTAACAAAATTGTATTCCAAACCAAAATCTCAAATCAAACTTTGAACTAAAATCTGGGTTAATTCACGTAATTCCGAAATTTCATGGCCTCTCTGGGGAGGATCCCAATAAACACCTTAAATAATTTAATGTGGTTTTCTAAACCCTTAAACCAAGAAATGTCTCTAAAGATTAAATAAAGCTAATAGCAATCCCATTTTCACTTGATGGAGCTGCAAAGGATTGGATGTGTCATTCAAAACATGAATATGTAACATGTTGGAACGATTTGAAATATCATTTCTTGTAGAGATTTTTTGTCAACCTCAAGGACCATAGACATTCGAAAATAGATATCTGGGATCCAAAAATCCCAAGGGGAGTCAATGTATGTGTACAAGGAGCGATCCAAGAAGTTGTGCACAAGCTGTCAGCATCACCTAATCAATGAGAAACTCCTCATCAAATACTTCTATAAATGAATCACACTTATTGAGAGAAGCATGGTGGATGTCATTTATGGAGGGGAGTTGGTTGAAAAAACACTAGGAATTGTATGTGAGTTGATTGACAAGATAGTAAAAAACACCCAACAATTTGGAGATCGAGGTACACGACATGTTATGGGAGTACACCAGGTAAGTCAATATTCTCTTCAAAGTAATTTGATTGATTCCAAGTTGGAAGAATTGATAACTATGATGGGACAGATTTATTGGACACAAAATAAATCCTAATCCCCTCCTTCAATGCCTTGTGGAATTTTCATAGAGAAAATTCACCCAACTAACTTTTTCCCCCAACTAAAAGAAATAGAAGATTGTGGAGTAGTGTTTCCTGGGAGACCATATCAGTAGAAAAAAAAACCATATCTCTAAAATAAGTTTGATTCCTTTGCTCCAACATATAACCATGGGTGGACGGATCAATCATACATGAGGTATGGCTCTAGAAAATAACAAAGGCCCCATTTTTAGTAAAACTTCTAGCAGCCTCCACCTTACCACCAGGGTTTCCAACAACCACAAAAAAGATTTGAATCCCAAGCATCAACAAGCCAACAACAAGGTAATATAGCAACCAAGGTAGATTATAACACTCATGAACTTTTGAATTTTTTTTTCTTAATCAACAGAATGAGGTGAAGGGTCAAGGTTCAGAGTTGATAGAGTCGAAGATTCAAATGAGGAAGATTTCCATTGTCCTATATGAACTAGAAATTATGAATTATAGAAATATACATTCCCAACCTACTCCAAATCCAAAGGGGAATATCAGTTCCATCACATTGATAAGTGGGAAGAAAACAATTGATACATCTGCACCTATCATTCCACCAGGATTCACCCCAAATCTTGAAAAGCCTCATTCAATACCAACTGTTGAGCAACCCAAGGTGAAAGATAAAGGTAAGAAAAAGATTGATGATGTTCCTCCCAAACCCCTTAAATTTTAAAATAGAGTTGTACAAACCTATAATATGGGTGAAGAGGCGATGAAAAAAGAATTTTTGGATACATTTAAGCTTGTTGATATCAAAATCCTTTTACTTGAAGTAATAAAAAAAATCCCAAGGTACACCAATTTTTTAAAAGAACTTTTTACCAATCGAAGAGGGCACACATGATATGGGAGGATTAGTCTTCTAAGTAATATTCTAGCACTAATTACACTAACTCTAGAAATTCCATAAAAGTGAAACTATCCCAAGACATTCACCATACCATTCACCATAAGGTATTTACACTTTTCTAATGCTTTATGTGATTTGGGAGCTTCCATAAATGTGATTCCTTACTTTGTATTCTCTTCTTTACAGGTTGGTGAGTTGAGGTCGATGAGGGTAGTGGTGTAGTTGGTGAATAGAGCTACAAAATATCCAATTGGGTTCCTTGAGGATGTACTTGTTTGGGTAAGAGACATGATATTTCCAACAAATTTTTTATGTGATTAACATGAAGGATGATCAAATAAGTTATCATTCTCCCATTATCTTTGGTAGTCCCTTCCTCAAAACCAAAAAAAGTATCATAAATTTCCATGAAGGTACACTTTCCATGGTGTTTTGGGATGCATTTGTGATATCTAATGTGGTAGACTCCATTAACAACCCCTTAGAGGACCATTATACATTTGTTATCTCCCATTTTGAACCACCAAACAATAACCCCATGAAATTTTATTGTCCCACAATAAGGGAGATTATGAGTATTAGATCTAGTTTGATGTCTATGATCACTTCCAAAACTATTTCTAATGTACAAAAATCTCTTAGATTTGATTTTGAAATGGATTCATATTTTTATTTTGATCATGTGAACTCTGATTATGACATGAATATTGAATATGCTGTTGGTTGTGATATATTATTCGCTGATTTTGATTATGATGATTTTGGTAATAATATTTATTATGCACATATTTTAATTACTTTAATTTATCCATCCATATATCACCCCTCTTCATTGTAACTCAAGACATTTCCCCAAAATCTAAAATAATCACACTTGTTAAGTGGAGAGAAATTACATGTTATCATTGCTAACAATCTCCCTTTTGAGCATAAAGAAAAACTTTTGAATCTTTTGAGGGAGAACATTAGGGAAATTGGGTGGACCTTGGAAGAAATATCTAGTATTTCCCCTATATTTACATGCATAGGATTCTTTTATAGGATGGGGATAAACCAGTTTGGTATCCACATAGGATACTGAAACTAATTATTCTATAAGTTTCTAAAAATGAAGTCGGAAAATTGATCAAGGTAGGTATAATTTATCCCATTTCAGAATCCCAATGGGTAAGCCCTACTCAGGTTGTGCCTAAGAAGAGTGGTGTTACTATTGTTAAAAAAAGATAAATAGGAGTTAGTTTTGATGAGGGTGCAAAATAGTTGGAATGTGTGTATTTATTATAGGAAACAAAATTAGTCCACTTTCAAGGACCATTTCTCCTCCCATTTATTGATTAGATGCTTGGGAGACAAGCTGGGAAAACAAACTATTGCTTCTTGGATGAATTTTATTGATATTTTCAGGTTCCGATTGCTCTAGAGGATTATTAAAAGACAACATTAACTTTTCCATTCAGTATATTTTCCTACCAGAGTATTCCATTTGGACTTTGAAATACCCCAGGTACCTTCCTGAGATACATGGTGAGTATTTTTTCAGATTTCATTAAGACCTGCATGGAGGTATTTATAGATGATTTTATAGTGTATTGATCTTCATTTTATGTTTTTATATCTAGTTTGGGAAAGGTTTTGAATAACTGTATTGAGAAGAATCTGGTCTTGAAATTTTAAAAGTGTCATTTTATGGTAGATCATGGCATTGTCTTAGGGCATGTAGTGTTAAAACATGGGATAGAGGTTAATATATCTAAGGTAGATATTATTTCATCTTTACCATGTCCTTCATTTGTTCATGATGTTAGATCTTTCCTAGGGAATTCAGGATTTTATCGGTGCTTCATCAAATATTTTAGTAAGATTTTTCTTTCTATGTCATAATTACTTCAAAGGATTATAATTTTCTGTTTGATGATTCTTTCATAAATTCCTTTGATGTTCTGAAATAGAGTTTGAACACTCCACCTATCATACAACCTCTACTATGGGATATTTATTTTTAGATTATTCATGACATGTCCAAATTCATGGTTGGAGTTGAGTTTTCAAAGAGGGTGGAGGGATGTTCACATGTGATTTCTTATGAATCAAGGACACTGGATTCAGCCCAATCAAACTAAACAACCATGGAAAATGAGTTTTTTTCCATTATATTTTCTTTAGATAAATTCCGTCCATATTTATTATTCTCTAAAGTAGTTGTTTTTTTAGACCATGCAGCTTTGAGGTACCTCTTGAAAAATCCAGACGCAAAGCCAAAGCTTATCTAATGGATGCTTCTTCTTTAAGAATTTGATATTGAGATAAAAGAAATGAAGGGGGTCAGAAAACCTGGTGGTGGACCACATGATTAGTCTTACTCACACAATAGAGGCTGACACCTTGGACCATGTACCCATTTAGGACAATCTCATCGATGAGCTTCATTATTCTATCTCAGGTACACATTCTTGGTATGCTGATTTTGTGAACCACCTTTTTGCATCTAAAATCCCTTCAAATTTAAAGAAACATCAATTCCAAAAATTAAAATGTGAGTCTTGGTATTTTGTGTGGGATGATCCCTACCTTTTCCACATGTATAGTGATCAATTTTTTAGGAGGTGTGTTCCTGATCATGAGTTTGGGTCAGTTCTCTATTATTCCATATGCTTTCATGTGGAGGAAAATTTGGACCCCAACAGAAAGCTTGGAATGTTTTAGACTCTGGATTATATTTTACTAGCTTATTCAATGATTCTTATCTATTTTTTAAGTCGTTCTCACGTTGAAAACACAAAGGAAATATTTCTAGGATACATTAGATACCTCAACAAACCATATTATTATGTGAGATTTTTGATGTGTGGGGAATCAATTTTATGGTACCTTTTCCAAGTTAATTTTTTGTATATTTTGGTTTCTATTGATTATGTGATTAAATAGGTGGAGGATAAGGCCATCAGGACTGATGATTCTCATGTTTTAGTAGAACCTTTTAAGACACATATTTTTTGTTAGTTTGGAGTACCAAAAGCCATCATCAGTGACCAACGGACACACTTATGCAATCAGAATTTGGCTTTGCTCCTTCATAAGTATGGGGTAACACACAAAACATCAACACCATACCACCCCCAAAAAAATGGCCAGGCTGAGGTTTTAAATCATGAGTTGAAACAAATTTTTGAGAAAACTATGAAGCTTAATAGTAAGGATTAGATAAAGCACATGGATGATGAACTATGGGCTTAGAGGACAATATACAAGACACCATTGGTATGTACCCATTTCAAATTGTTTTTCAGAAAGTCCGTCATCTCCCTATGGAAGTTTAACATCGAGCTCAATGGGTTATAAAGAAATGTGACATGGATTTAGATCATGCTAGATTCCAAAGGAATCTAAAAATTGAAGAGATTGAGGAGATTCGATTGTCTTCATATGAGAACTCAAGGCTCTAAAAGTAAATGTCAAACACATTTCATGATAGAATTATCCCCCAAAGGGAGTTTCATGTTGGAGAGAAAGTCCTTCCCTATAGTTCATGACTGAAGTTAATGTCTGGTAAGTTGCATTTTAGATGGTTAGGTCCTTCTATTGTATCTAATGTTTTTCCTTATAGTGCAGTGGAGATAACATAAGAGGACACTAGAAGGAGCTTCACAGTCAAAAAGAAACTCTTGAAGCAATATATAGAGGGACTTTCTATTGATGCAATGGATTTCATCACACTGCATGACCCCATCATCACTTGAGAACATCAAACTAATCCTAACCCTTTAACTTTTATATTATTTTTCCTATTTCAAATTATGCATTTCTTATGGACATATCATCTCATGGGTTCACATTAAGGACAATGCAATGTTTTAAGTGTGGGGGAGGGAACCTTTTAGTTTAGTAATTTCAACTATTTTTCTATTTTTCAAAAAATAAATTGTGTGTTTTTTAACATTTTTGTGTATTTCTGAATCTTTTGATATGCAATTATTCTCATCACCATTTTGAAATCCACAATTGAAAAAATTTATTCCATTAAACAGAGCTTAAATTAATGCTAAAAATGACTTTGTTTCAAGTTCAAATATTTAGTAATTTCTTGAAAAGTACCCTGAATTTTGAATCCCCTGCCATATATCACTATCTTTATATTTGAAATCACTTTCCTGTGAGGCTTCTAAACCATTATTTTCATATTATTTACTTTTTCATTACATATTGAGAGAACTAAACCATGCTTTATTTAATCGGAATTTTATTTATTCCTATCAAAAAATAAGGATTTAATGTACTTGTGTTTTTAATTATTGAGGCATTTTATTGTACTAAAGCCCTTATTTCATTATAATCCTTTTTTATAATGGAAGTCCATGTACATTTAATCCTTGTGTCCCTTTGAATCTATGAACATACTATTAGGTTAGCCACATTACAAGCTGAGTTTCCTTATCCAACCAACTCTTGATGTGAAATTTCATAATCTAATTGAACTTAAGTGTGGGGGAAACTATCTTATGGCGTGATGCCAAATTTTGTGATACATTGGGTGTAAAATTAAATTCTTAAGAGATATGTTTGATACCGAAAAAATAATTTTGTTGAAATCTATTCTTATATGGAGATTTCATTATAAAAGAAGCTGTACCTCTCTAGAGCTTATAACAAAGAAAGAAAAGTTATACCTATTTGGAGCTTTCACAAAATACAATGTCTGAGGAGATTGATTTTTTTTGTTGAAATTATGAATGGCATAATCTTTCCACGAGTTTTTAGGATGATGGAGCTGAGTTGATACTAAGGGGAGTGAGGAGGAGACCATACTTGAGTGAAAATTAGAATAATGCAATCTTTCTTCAAAAAGAGTCAAGCCCTCCTTATTCAGCCCCATAAATTTTCACATCTAAATCATACCTACCTAAATCCATATAACAACCCTGAAAATTCCTCATCATAAACATATTTTTTTGACTCACATTTGGTGTCTATGGAGGAATTTATCAAGCCTATGGTGACCCATGTATGAGTTTTGATGAGAAAGTCATTGCTGAAAATTTAACATTTGTGTGATAAGAGAAAATGTATGTGAGGTAAGTCTTTTGTGTGTATTTGAGGATAAATGAATTGGAAATATAATGAATGATATGAATTAAGAAATTAAAATAATGGCTTTTTCGAGAATGTATTATATCTTTTGTTTCTTATTGACATTAGTTTTTAGAATACATGATATGAGGTTTTTCCCAGGAGTGCAAAAGGGTAAGCGTGGGGTAGTTGATAAAACAAAATTTTATTGAAATTTTTTTTGATAATGAATGAAATAATTTACTCACATTGTGATAAATATGTTTATTTATAGAATATATGGGATTAGAACATTCATTTGAAAATTTGATGGAAATTCCAGTTTTACCCTTTTAAAATTCCCTATAGTCTTTCAGGCATAAGTATTTTTATGTATATAATTTTGAATTAAAATTTTTTAAATGTGTTCTTGAATTAAGGAGATACAAATTCTATTCAGGAAATGTGAGATGGATCGTGCATTTGCGTGGCCTAAATGGTCCCTGAACTCAAAGCTAGACTAAATTCAATAGATTGGATATCACTTAAGTGATTGGGTTATATCTTCTTCATCCATTCTTGTATTGGTCCCAAATTTGGAGGGGAGTTTTAAGACCCAATTATTCACAAATAATCATTATGTAAGTATGTATAATTCATGAATTTTATAGTGAAAATATGTGGGGAATGTGGTATTAAAATATTTGGCCAAATTTCCATTTGAAACATAAAAAGGTTTTGTAACCCTAGCCCTTCCAAAATCTATTTAAATGGGATTTTAACTCTTGGGTAGAGATGGTAGAAGAATTTGTAGGTTTTGGACTAATGGATGACTCCTAGGAATATCCATAACCTCTAAAAAGTATTAAGGCCTTGTGAAAAGAAATTTTCTAAGAAGGATCTCCTCTCCCTCCTCCATTTTGTGTTTCTTTTCTTTTGTTCTTGTAACTTGAATTTTTCTTCAATTAATCTTTTGTAATCTTATATTTTAATATTTTTATTTTTATTCTTGGTGTTGGAATATAATAATGGAGACAATATTGGGTTTTACCCTTTAAATCCATTGCTTATGCAAAACATCTCCAAGATAACAACTCTGCCCATGGAAGAGTGATTTCATTCGTAGTTGATCTAATCCATACTAACATCATTTATTTATTTTGAATACATAATCATACTTTAATAAATAAATTCTGATAAATTAATTGAGTTTTAATTTCTATGTTACATGATCGACTTTAAGTTGACCGTGTGGCTGGGGTTGTGTAAATTGTCTGAGTGAAACCTCAATTCCAAAATCTAATCAACATGGGATAGAATTGTAGGGATCAAGTATCATCCGAAAACACAATTAATTCTAAAATACAAGGAGGAGATGATGCTGTAACTAACCATTTACCATAAGTTTTCATTTGGATCACAATCAAAGCATGGTTCTACGATTGGAAGTCCTATAGTGGACCTAAGGCTCATTTTTCCAAAAATTATGGTCATGTTAATTTCTATAGGGTTTGGGGGATGATAGGGTTAGGGGATCATAATTGAAAGAATTATAATCATATGGGACAATGATAAATTAATGATTATGGGGGTATATTATATTGACTACATATTCTCATATAAGTGTATTTTAAGAAATTGTGTCTTTAATTGTTCCTTCTTGTTTGTTGTTTAGTTTCTTGTATGAAAGTCACTAAACCAACCCCCATCTTGTGTTTCATTTGTTTTCAATTAGTTTCTTGTTTCAATCAAGACTATTAAGGGTTGTTTAATTCAATTCCTCCTTGAGATAATGACCTAGGCCATCCACTATGCTTCACTTAGTTAAATAAAAAATATTCTTTTGAGAGCATGCACGATAATGCTTTCCACCAAACTTCAACATGTTAAGCTTGAATTAAATAACATATGGGATAAGTTCAAGTTAGTGTAAATTACCACTCTGGTGATGTTATCTAAGTTTCCCTAATAATTTATCACTATTGCACACCTCAACCTTAAGTTGTGTTCAGGTGTTATAAGGGGTTATGTGTCAAGGACTTAGTTATTTAATGTTTAATCTCATTTGTATAAATAAAATTCTTATTCCATCAATTTAGTTTTGAGAATATTTTTTCTAAAAAATATGAAGAATTTGATATATTGATTTTTTGGACAAAAATTGAACTTTTTAGAAAATAAATAATTATTATAATAAACTAAGGTATTATTAATATGTTTTATTTTAATTAAAAAGTATGATTAAAAAACTCTTATTTTAATTTAAATGATAAAATACTTTTATTTTGTTCAAGTGTGAGAAATTTTACTATGCATTTTTTATCAGCCATTATTATTAATAAAAAAGGATTTTTATATTAAAAAGTTAAATTTATCATACATAGATAGTTATTATGATAAAATAAACATCATTTTTGAAATCATCACATAGAAATTAGGTTAGGGTGAATTTATGAGAATTCTCTAAAATATTTTGATTTTTGGTGAATAGTAAAATACAATTTTGAGTTTTCAGTATGTTTAATGACAAAATAATTATGTAATAAGTAATATAAAATTATGGTAGAATCTTTTGTATTGAAATAACATATTAGGTGTCCCAAGTGGAAAATAATATGGGAAAATACCATGGGCAAGCCCATGGGTTTTCAAATACCTCTACCATGGTGTCCAAAGAAAGCAATTAACAAATCCCTTAATTTTACAATAAATATACACCAATTTCTCCATTATTTTTCATTATAAATTCATCCAAAATTAATATTTGATATTTATACCTTCCAATGAGTCCTACCAATGTGTTCTCAATCCCCTAAGGTTGCAATCTTCATATTTTAGGTGTTACTCTTCAAAGTAAGAAAAATCTCAACATTTCTTTTCCTTTCAAGTTTCCTTGTTATGTGGTTTGTCTTTCAAATTTACATGATATGATATACTATTCATATTATTATAACACTTTACTGTATAAATATTATTTTATGAATGGTATACCCATGTCCCCTCTCTTTTTAATGTTTTCTAAAACCATGTTGCATACCCGTTATGCTGTCAAATTTTCTTCTCAAAATTTCTCACTTTTTCTCAAGAAATTATATTATTTTATTTTGTGAATACACAAACCTATTTATTTTATAATTTTATTCACCTATATTTCCAAATTATCTATTTTATTCATGTGTTAACATATGTACACCCTCATTCCATTTCCATGGGTTTAAAAAATACATAATGAACTTGTCTTTAAGAACTTCTTAAAAACGACATGATTTTGATATGAAACCCATTTATTCTATTCCCCATGAGTTATTTATGATATGTTTGATTATGATTTATCTATATCATATTAAAATAATTACATATTAATTTTGGGACCTCATAGTTATCCAATGCATTGGGTAAAGAATTTAGTCTCTAGAGATGATAAGTTTTACGATACCTTGGTGAATACTTTGGTAATTTTTACAATACCTCGATGAAAAATAATGGTGATATGTTTATGAATGTATCATTTAAATTTTGTAGAAACATATAAAAGTTATGATTCATATTATTATTATTATTATTATTATTATTATATTCCTCTTTCTCTTGCCTTTATAATATTTCTAATGTTTTTATTGATAAATCACATGATCACATATAACATCTATCCTTTGCTTTTCCCTTATAGGTCTGTATACTCACCCTTTAATTTGGTGTATTTCCCCATGTTATGAGATGAAATAAATGTACTTATGATGAACTTTTAATATGTATTTCAACTATAATAGAAAAATGTTTTAATATTTCATGTATTATGTACCTTTTTTTCCACGAAACTGAACATTAAAATATCCTCAGTTTTCTACAATGTAATGAAAGTTATGATAGAAAGTGGTGTGATTCCATACATTTAGTTATTCTGAAATCTCAAAAAACTTATCTACAGTGATATTTAAAGAATAATTTTATCTAACATCAAAATCTAAAAAAAATCAAGTATTATCAGTGTAACTATTCAGTAATATTTTTGTATTATTATTGTGTTGATGAATGACTTCAATATTATATATCCTTTCATAAGAAAGGTCTAATACCATAATCTTTTTCACTATAACATCATCCAAACATTTTTTAGTCTTAAACATCCTTATATTCGAAGCCTCATAAAGTAATATGTAAATTAAATGTTGAAAAAAACTATTATATAAGAACTATATGAGGGGAAGGTGTTGTTATCTGCATGCATTAAGATCCATTGATTAGGATCCCATCTTATATTCTAGAATTTGATTGGTAATTTAATAGTAAAAATCATGTTTTTAATGATATGATAGAATAAATATGAGCTTTATATATAATGATTATTAAAGAGATCTATATAACATCGAGGTAAAACACAAATCTAGAGAATTTATAATTAAGATTGGTACTCAATAGAGCCTTCACATATCTATTATAAATATCATTACATATTGCTAAAGTGAAAAAAATTATAATAGGAAGGGAATTAGTTGAATTCATAATTTGATCAACTATATACCAAATGAATGTATGAAATTTTGTGATTTTATGATGATGTACAATAAAACCCAAAGTGATCTCATACCATTTATATACATTTATGGGTAATGGATTCATAATCTGATAATAATTTTATCAAGAATATCCATGATCTTAGAAAATATGGTCCTAAAATTTATTAATAAAATGTAAACAAAAAAAATCAAGCATTACAAGGGGTTTTTCAAAAATTATAGTGAACCACTGCTCTCATATCATCATCCACCAATGAAGAACAATAATAAAGAGATCTAAAAGACCAAATCAAATTCCCTTCAATGATCACTATAATTGAAAAATACTCTACCGCCTATTTGGCCTTCCTATATGCATATAAAACAATCATATCAAGTTGGTTGGACTAATTAATAAAACTAATCCAATAAGGTAGAATTTTCCATGGGATATTACTGATTATCTCCTTCATAGCATTGACAATAGTTTCAGAATCAAATTCAATCTATAGAGAAGTTCATTTATGTTGAACAACATGTTTTATATCATAAATCATCACACATAACTAAAATTCATATGCAATTCCAATTCTGATATATTGATAAAAAACCTTTTAAAAATCCATGATGGGTTTAGAAAATACCTCTACAACTTGAAGGTCCTAGCATGGAATAGGTGTCCCCATCAATATTTACCTTTATCTGGGTATTTATTAGAGGAATCCACCTTAAATATTTGGAAACCAGAGGTTGTTTTGGCCTAACTTCAACTCCCTGCAACCTCATAATTTTTAGATCCCTAGTGATATTATTATATTTATCCCAACTGAACCTTTTTTTGGGCATGAAATTCCATGTTCATGGAACATTTTCCAATGTGAATGGGGAGTTATTAATCCTAAAACAATATTTCATTACTTTATAACATGTTTATAATTAAGATGTATTCAATGAAATGAATCTATTTATGTTGTCCTACCTAAATCATTATTGTGATCTCTATAAAACATTATTCTTCTTGGGTGTATAGAAAATTTTAATCTATGTGAATCATACAATTACTCCTCGTTAAATTCTGGTGTAGATGGGGAACATATTTCTTTATGGATTCATAGAATTCCATTAATATCAATGTTGAAATGTTGAATATATTTTACCCTATTTTATAGAAATATATCATACTTAAAAATTTCACTGATATAAAAATACATGGATGGTAAATATTCATTTAGGGAAAAAATAATTTACCCCTACTCATATTTTTCCAAGGACTTTCATTTAAAAATAAAAGAGTATTAGGTTTAATTCAGTCCTCATCAAGGATAAACCAAAACATAAATAGCCAAAAATTATATGATAATTAAAATAATTCGTAATATGTCTATAATTATGAAAACAATATTTCATTATATAACATTTTATATTTAATATATGACACCCATGGTTCATTTTATATCACTTTTAGTTAATTATTGGTTGGATAATGTTTTATCCCATTATTCCTTGTAATCTAATCTCCAAAATCAACTACAATTATCCCTAATACAAAATGTGGTAACCCAAACCAAAAATATATACATACTAAATAATTTTATATGAATATTCATTATATATCACAATTAATCACACCCTATAATCTTATGGATTAGTATAATTAGATACTACATACATAGCCAAATTATTTTAACAACTTTTATCAACATCTCACACAAATAATATTCACACATGATACCATTCTAGACATATCAAACATAATTATCTTATTTATATCATAGGGTATAGAATCATATAAAATGGAGAGTGGGAATTATTACTAAATGGTTAACATAATATGTATAAATCAAATATAATAAGTGAAGAAAAACTGAACATGTGGTTATGTTAATATAATAAAAGTACAAGGAAATAATATAAGGAAACAATACATAATAAAACAATGATATTAAATCTTGAATCATCATAAAAATATTTATATATGAAATTTGAAATGAGGCATTGGAATATAAAATCATGTGATATTTTTAATAATTTGTGGAAATATAACAATAGAATGTATCTTAAAAAAGGATAGAAAATAATTTTTTTCATGGCTCACTGCTGAAACCATAATAACAGAATGAATAGAGTCCCATAACATATTAGATTAGGTTCCCTCCCCATTCTAGTAATTTTTTTTATTTTGTTCACCACCAAGTCTCTTACATGTCATATCATGAAATATAATACTTCTCTTAAAGAATTGAAAGGAAATAAAATTTATATACTACTAAAATAATAATGAAAAATCATAAATAATTATATATATAGGTGTGTGCCACATATGAATTGAAAAATTTATAATTCCATTAAAACCTAATTAACTCATTAGTGAATTTTTGTTTCATGAAAAGTTAAAAAATATATAAATATAGGTCAATAAAAGAACAAATTTGGATGATATTATTAGAGAATATCCGTGGTGAATAATTAAAAAATCATTAAGGATATTGAATTAAAAGAAATAAAAACATTACAATGTCTATTGAAAATATCTTACCATATAAGAAGAAATATGATTTAAATTCTTAAAAAATAAAAAATTAATTTATAATATATTTATATTCAAAATAATGTATTTGTGAATAAAAATTATATTGGAGAATCATGAATTTTTTTAATGATTATTTTTGAAGAAAACTAAATAAAATTGTAGGAGAGAATTAAAATGTGAAAAAATTGAAAAATATTACATTCACATAATAATAAAAACAATAAAAGATAATTTAAAATGTCCATTATAAATAATATAAGTATAGATAATAAATTCCATAAAATCATGGAAATCCTGAAAAATCATTTTGTATCTAAAAGAAGTTATATGGTTAACACCATATATAAGAATATTTTAAGTTAATTTTTAATAAAATATAGATTAAATGATAATGGGACATGTAAATCCCAAAAAAACTATAGGATAATAATGGAAATGTTTTTTTATTGATAAATGATATATAATTTTTCTGAATGGGAATTTAATAATTAATAATCTCGAATTTAATGTGATATTTCAATAAAAGTCATTAACTTCTCTCCCAACATCCATGTAATAACATTAAATTTATTTATGTTAAATATTATAATATTAATCACTTATTTTAGAACCTTATTCCTAGAAATTACAATTTATTCTCCTCAGTTATAATCATTTATTATGTAAACATTAATTGTTTATTTATTTATTTTAATCATCAAATGTTTTTAATTTTGATTTTTTTCATATAAGTTTATTAATTATGACATTGATACACATTAATTAATAAAAAGTTCATCATTATTGTATTATTAGTGGTAGTCAAATTATTTATTTAAAATTATTCATGTAATCCAATTTTCATTTAATGGAAGGTATTGGTATTATTCATGAGAATTCAAATCATGATGAGAATTACTCAATTTATTTTCCAATTACAGTGAGTTAAAATATAATAATCATTAAATATTTGGTGTCATACATCAATAACCATTTTATAACATAAATTAATTTTTAATATCATATATTACCTATATTATTTTCTTTATACTCATCCATGAGGAAATTTATTTGTTGGAATACCACCATTTATGTCAGTCATTGAACCAACCCAATCATGAAAATTTTATAATAATCAATGGGAATGACTATAGAGTAATATAAAAATAATATCATTTATTTTAAATAATCATTACATTAATATAGTATAATTTATATTTTTAATGAGATTTAAAAATAGTGTAGATAAGAAGATAAATGCAAATGATGATGAATTTTTTTATAATTGATCGGATGAATTATCTCATTCTAAAAATGAGATCCATTAAAATATAGGAATTATAAAACCTAATTTTATACCAAAAAATTATAAAATTTGAAATGAGGAATCTGTAGCGAGAATTATATAGTGAAAAAATAGAAAACCAAAGGAAAATAGTTTTTTGAGAGGGGTAGGGCTGGGGTCCCCCTATATGTAAGTTTTGAGTGGATTTCATGAAATAATCATTCCATATGGTATAAGGTTTTTAGTTTACATGAAAATTGGACACAAAGTGAAAATATCCATATAGGTATTGAGTCCAATTATCTCCAAATTTTAGAGATAAATTTATAGATATTTTGTACCATTACTATAACGTCCCGACTTGGGAGACCTTGAAATGGTTTGCAAAGGTGGTGGGTCACATGGACTAAAGTGAACCTCCCTATATGGAAGAGGATACCAAATAGAAATGAGGGACTAAGGTGTCATGGTGGGGGCGATTATACCCACATAACATAGTAGCATAACATATAAAAATAGAGATAATAAATAGAAGAATAATTTAAGGTAACTAACATCACATTGGAAAAAATATTATAAATAAGCATAGAAGAAATACAAAACATCTATGAAGTAATAATAATTAAAATCCATAAGATGATTCATTTATAAAAATGATATCATGCCATGATGATGTACAAAAATGGGGATACATGCGATATAGAGATCATGCATATACAATATTCTATACAAAAAAGGGAAAAGACCAAAAAACATATCCACTAGAATCATTATAATTCACTCTATCTTTTTCTCCCATGTTCCAATGCCATAAGAAAAAATATCAAGCATCTATGATAGGGTAATTTTTCTTAACCACACCTTCAAATTTGATGACTACTTGGGTACCAAAGGTAACCTGAGTAAGGTGTGACATAAACATAATTGGACACCACCAATGGTATCTAGAATAATCCAATTAGTGTGTATTACATGGTAGTGTGTAGGTATAAAAGATCAATAAATGATGATAAATAATAAATACTGGTCTTCACATGTTTCTATAAGACAGCTAACTGACTTTACCTGTATTGGAATAGGATGGGAAAATTTGTGTCTCAGTTACCATGTAAATAGATTTATAAGTTATTATAAATAATAGTTATACATGTAAATACACAATATATGTATGGAAATATTGAGACATATACCTAGATACTAGGTATTAGCTAGACCTAGGGTATTACCTAGGCATCCATGACTAGTCCAACAAGATAAAACTCCATAAATAGTACTATCCTTGAATATCATCAGAATGAGATACATCATGCTTGTCACATGAGATAGTGGGGTTAGCTATCATGGCCAACACCCAATATAAGGGAACATGGAAATCCATTCCCAGCATCCAAATAAAATTAAATGGTTCGAGCCACCATACCCATCTCCTAACATAAGGGGTCATGAAATTCCATGCTAAAAAAAATCCCTTAATCATTGTCCAATAACCAATATCTATAGACTAACCATAATAATAATGAGACATTTTCCCTTAATCATCCTTATTAATTCAACCCAACCAGACCATGAGTGTCAAAATTAACATATTCATACATATAAATATCAAACCAATGGATTGGAATTTGTAAACACTTTTTTAATTAAAAAAACCATTTAATTTATAAATCGAGGAAAATCTAATATAAGGTTAATCTGATCCACTTAGGAGTTGGTTTTTCAATTAAACATTTATATTTCAGAGGGAGAATTATTCAACATGCTCAAAAAATGGGTGGTTATCAATAATGTAAACATACACTAATTTTTTAAAAAATATATATGGGAGTTTTATAATAATGGTTCAATAAATTATAATTATAGGATGAAATTTAAGGTAATTCATTGATAATTATGGAGTGTGGCACATTGATGAATTCTATAAAAACATAAACATTTAGGGAGCATTTCTAGACCACCTACCTTTGGACTGATGTTATCTCCTCATCTAGTTTCATCCCTTGAAATGAGATAAAATAGGATAATTCATAAGAATGGAGATATTCCCTAAAAATAGCTAATATAATCTTACACCAAAATAGCACAAGAGATTTTGAGAGAATCTAAGGAAGGAAGGAAGAGGATTAGAAATCATACATCCAATGTGATTGATGGGAAAAGAAATGAATCCCAGATGAAGAATAACTTGATGAACCTAGGTTTGGCATTGATGGGTTCTCCCTCTATCTATATATCTCTCATGACACATTCTAGAGATAATAAATATGGGATCTCTCAAATAAGTGGCCATTACTACTTTAAAAAAATGAACTAGTAAATTTACACAGCATGTAAACATTACACACCATGAAAAGCTCAGGTTCTTTCCCTCCGAGGGAAAAATTGTTCATAGCATGTAAGGGGTATGACCATGAAAATACACATCATGCATTTAATAAAAATTGGGTATTTAAATACACACTATGTATTTAAACTGTATCCAGGCTCTATCCCCTCTACAACCTCTTTAAAAAAAAGACCCACTCTAAGGTATGGTCTCTAATATTAGTCCAAAATAATAGATCAATGAGTATTTGAATAAAAATAAAAATAAAAATACCATGATAAAAATATGAATTTTCCCAACCCCCTCTCTTTAAATAAAATCATCCTTGAGTTTCCCTTCTGAGGGTTTATAAAATATTATTAAAGAAAAGTTCTGTCCATTGAGAATGTAAATTGGCTTCACACTCCTAAGTCTCTTTCTATACTCGGCCATGCTGCTATATCAACCATGCCAATGAAAATGACTTTCCTCAGAGATACTTCATGATTCAAGGATCTTATCAAAAGTGGAATTCAAATCCACCTCAACCTACTCAGGATGTAAAACATTATTCACGTTTTCATAATATCGATGGGGAATATACATGCGAAATACATAATTCATAGACCAATATCTCTAAGGAAGTGACTTCTGGAAAGGCAGTAGTTTGATTATATCCAAAATCTCAAAGGTTTCAATTAAACGACGAAACAATTTTCCCTACTTACAAATCCTTTGATGACCCAACCTGGGTGATAATTGCAAGAAAACATGATCTCCAGCATCAAACTAAAGAGTTCATCAATGATGGTTGGCATACGACTACTTTCTGTATTGAGCTGTTAACATTACAATACTAATTAGTGGGACCTTAAATTTCCAGAATGAGACATGTTCCAAGTAGTATAACCCACCCTACCTCTAACCAACACTAAGGTGATCAATATGACATACCATATAAGGCCTTATAAGGATCCATCTGAATAGAATCCTTAAAAATGTAATTATAAGTGAACTCAACAAGGTGTAGGTGTTTCACCAAAGAACACCATGGCCAAGGAAACATGAACATAGTATGTTCTATAACACTTGAATCCTATTATTTGTCTACCCTTTGGTCTGTGGGTGATAGGTCGTGCTCAGAACAACCTGTATACCAATGGCATTCTGCTACCCCTACCAAATTCGGGACATGTAGTGAGTGTCCCTATCAGATATGATCAAATGTGGATCCCCATGAAGAGGTATTACCTCCTTGAAATATACCATACCTGGATCATCTACTAAAAAGGTCTCACAAACATTAATAAGTGCGAAACCTCTTTCAACCAATAAATAAAAACCCAAACTGTATCATTTCTTATAAGAGATCTAGGAAAAACTATCATGAAGTATCTGGGAAATCATCCCAATTCAAATAAATATTGGGCCATATCAATAAAATTAATGTCAGTCACTAGTATTTATCCTTCACATACAGATAGGTCAAACACCAAGTAATAAAGATGGATATCTCCCATTTCAGACAAGGTCACTAATAATAGTGATGTAAGTCTTGATATATTTTTATAATACTGATACTCACTTCATAATATGATCCATAATATCCCACATTATTTCATCATGGATTTATGATGGAACACAGACTCACCCATATATGAGTAAGGTCTCATCCTTATCTACAGTCCAACCTGGTGATGAATCATCATTTGAGATACATTCCCTCAGGACTACTCCCTCAGGATTGGAATGATACATCATCTTTATCCACTCTAGAAGGGTATAAGTCATTTATAAATCCATGAGAACTGTCCTCCCATGGTTCTCCTAAACTTCAATATGTATCTATGAAAGCAATTCCAAAAGCTTTCACTCGCCACTATCCTCCTAAATCACATGTGACTGAGTCCTCTAGCTCAGGGAATTATATAATTTATTTCCTTTTCTAGGCATATAGGTAATCTTGAAATTTAAATAATATAGGTATTCAACCCCTCTGTACTACCTAATATTCATATCATGTTGCATAAAGACATACATGTGGCTTTTTCAATCAGTGAATACCCAAAATGATCCCCCAAAAAATTACACCTTTATATGTATAAATAATGAAAATCTTCCACTATCTATATTTTGTGTGTGGGGTAGTTTTTCTCTTGAGGTCTAAACTAGTGATACTATTACACTGAGAATCACTTTTCCTATACCATAACTACTCCCATCATGATTCCTAATGCATCATAGTAAACTATATAGCTTCTTCTTGACTATAGAAGAAACAAGATCAGTGCTGAAGTCAAACTTCCCTTTAACCCCTTAAAGGATTTGTCACACCCCTCAGACTACAAAAAAATCACCCCTTCTTAGTTAAGCCCACAAGAGGAACTTTTAGGCTTTAAAAGTCCTAGATGAAGCATCTAAAATACCTGAATATACCCAAGAAACTCATTACATTAAAGAAGTTCTTAGGAAGTTTCAAGGAAAATATAACTCCCATTTTCATTATGTCTACCGATATTGATGTATCTAATATTATATTACATATGAAAGTGGAATTTGTTGATCCAAAAGATACATTTTGTGATCATTGTGTAAATTCAATTATATATTAGTTTATTTATCACAAACACAGTAGGATGGGAATGGTCATGTTGAGTATGAAAATACACTTAGATATAGTTCACAAAGACTACCAAAAAAGAATCTAGAGACGAGTGGAAACCCTAATTCATTATAGGTATGAAAATAGTTGGAACATTTGAGAGACCGAATGGAATTACCAAGTACTCATAAATATCAAACCTACATAAAAAATATGAAAAATTATGTATGAAGGCCTAACACACAACTGATGATAGTTTGACATCAAATCAATATTTTATAAAACCCTCACTCCCCAGATCTTATAAAATAGGTCTTCTATTCCAGAAAATGGATACCAATTCTTAACTACGATTTGATTGAACCATCGACAATTCATGAAAATAATGAGGTAACCATCCTAAATATTCGAAGACAGGATTGGTGAACTTTATAGTGAGGTACCAATAAAAATTAAACCTTTAGCCTCTAGATCTTACAATTGCTTCTTGAGATCCAGAATCTCCATATGTTCCATCATATAATGAGGAATGAACATTTGTGATACTCTAAGCATGAGATCATGGGTGAATTCTACCTCTCTCACTAGTGGTAGCCTAACAAATTCATTAGGGAAGTTTTCAATGAAATGATCCACCATAGGAGGAAAAAACATGACGTATCTACTAACCAACCTAGAAAAGATGAGTTATCTGGGATGTCACTCAACCAATCCCCTACTATTATGGTCTATATAAATATGTATTAACTTTTAATTGTCCATTTTAAACATCTATACCACCCTCTTGTGATGTAAAAATCACCCTTTAGTGATAATAATCAAAATGAGATTGATAGGGAATTAACAATTCTATCCCCAGAAATAAATGAAAACCTATAATATTAGGGATGAAAAGGTTCCACATGAATATATAACCAATTATCTCAAGGGTACACTCATTACATAGGTAAAAAATCTTTTATTGGATTCCCAACGGAGTATCGAGTGTCATCACACCACATAAGTACTCTATCTTAAGGCCTAGACTTTCCATAATTTCCATAGATATAAAAGAGTGTGATACACCTATGTCAAAAAATAAAGACAATAAGGTAGAGGGTACTAGAATAGTAACTCGAACAACATATAATCCAATTATCTACTACTCAAAGATAAGTTTAATTTAATGTAATTCACTCAAACCGTAGCCCTGAGTTTCTACATGACAGCCCTAAGTAGTCCCACGCTGCTGATGCTATAAATCATGAGTCTAGTTTCCTCTACCTTGATAACCATCTTAGCCCGAGCAGTTGGTGGTACTCCAACTAAATTCCTGGTGAGGTACTACTAGCTAAACTCTAAAAAATGGTGTTGGTGTAAATCCTATACCTATATGAAATAATGGAAAGGTCCTACAAAAATGATAAATATAACCAATCATTCTTAGCCACTGCATTTAACTAGGTCTCGTGTACACTAAGGGTTCAAGTGTCCTAATTTCCCTTGATGATGTCATATAAATAAAATACAAGTATGAACTATATTCCTAAAATATCATATAGGATAAATATCAAAGCAATGATTTAGTACACTAGAATAACCACTACCAGGGATGGGTGCTGAACCACTATGGATCACACCATTATATTCACTCAAATTACACTCAGTAATGAGGGTATGATTGATGATATCTGAAATAGTAGTCAACTAGAGAACATTCACCTATGATTGGATGGCATATAATATACCATATACAAATCTCATCTCATCAATGATATCATCCTTATCATTATTTAGTGTGAAATGATGTATCTCTATAAAAAATGAAGAATAATCCATAAAATAATAGCTCTATACTATTAGTTTATAAACACTATATCTCATTCCACCATCAATGTTTTTGGAAATATGTAATCATAAAAGACCATATGAATGTAACTCCAGATTATATCATGATGTTGGTCTATCTGGGTAATGACATCCCACCATCATTTGGAATAACCACATAACATAAAAGTTGGTATCTTAACACTCCTATATGGAGGTGTCACTATGTTCTAAAATATAGAAAGCATGGACTTTGGCCATGATTTAGTGTCATGAGATCCACCATATATAAATGTTGTGGGAGTATTATCTTCTAAAACCTCAATGTCAACTCTACCATATTCAGGCACGGTTTGGAAACACCTTCTATAGAATAAATAATATGAAGGAAACCCTCTCTAAATCAGGACTCAATGCCCATATCAGGAATAATAGGTGTTGTCAAAGGTGGAAATGCAAGAGGTAACACCAGTGTCTTAGGGACCAACACCTTCAAATAATGGTTATCACAACCCTTCTGGTGTATTAATTGATACCATCATGGATTCATAGTTCAATAATTCCAAACACATGCCTTAGAAATGAATTTAGCATAAAAAGGTTCACAAATACATAATAGGATATATATATATATATATATCCTTCATATGGAAATGTTATCACCTATATTCCTACTTTAAAATATAGGTCTATGTGATAAAGGAAGAACATAACATGCCATAAGAAACAAAATAGACACCCACAACTACCCACTACTAAGGATGGGTTTGGGTCTAGGTCTCATATCACATGGTATATGTATTTTCAATTGGATGTTATAGAGGAATACACCCATTACTTTTCAATTGGAATCCTCATTTAGTGAAAACCATTTCATTTAAAAGGTTTCATTATATATAAGTTCATACTCTTGTATATATATACATATCATGGCTCAATTAAAAGTATTTCCATTCCAAATTTATAAAATCCACACTCATATAAATTGGAATTGGAACCCCATGTATCTACAACCTAACCTATATATCTGATATCAGGATTTAATAGGTTATAAAAAATGATTTGATTAAATGACTTTCCATTCAAAATATATATAAGCACATTCTTCATAAATTACCATTGGCATTCAAGTAATCCAAATAAATAATTTTTAGCCCATGAAACCATATGTTTATGGCTCAATATTTTCATAAATGGGTTACATATAGTGTGGTTATAAATATTTATGGGGAAATGATATTATGATTTAGGTAAAAACAATAATTAATACAATTATGTTATACCTACAAGAAAATTAATTACAATTTCATATATAAAAATTTAGGCACTAACTACATGTAACATATAATACACATAGAATGTAAATACATAATGAAAAAAAATCCATGGAGTATATGTCCAAAAGTGCCTATGATGATGAATGAGATGATATTTCTTTACCATACTGGGAGAAGGACAAATTTCCATATTAATAAAAGTGATAATATCAGTAATAATAACATCACAAAACTTGTGTAGTACTCAATAGTGAAATTGAATCAACCAAAATAGGCATAATCCAATTACAACAATTACTCATCTCTGGTAATTTGGGCCTTCATTGTACATAGGTATGCTACTCTTGGGAACAAGATTATTAAAAAAATTACAACACATCCTAGTATCCTATATAATATGCATACAATAATACAATGCACAAAAATAATTCACTGATACCACTTTGTATCATCCTAACCCTGGATCCCTTAAAAATGGTGCTCGAGCTGGTTGGACAGATGGCCACAAGCATGCCTCCCTATAAACTAGAGTCCACTAACTAGAATTTAGGGTCTAAGGTGGTAGGGTGGGGAGACTATACCCTCATATAAAATTATCATAATATATATAAATAGAGATAATAAATAGTGAATGTATATATGGTATCTAATAACACAGTGAAAAAGATACCATAAATTAGAACAATAGAAATAAGAAACATCCATGTAGTAATAATAATCTAAATCAGTAAGCCGATTCTTATATAAAAATGATATTAATTCATGTTGATGTACAAAAATGGGGATGCATGGGATAGAGAGAACAAACATATACAACACGGTAAACAATGAAAAAGGGAAACATACCCAAAAAAATCTCCACTAGCATCACCATCATATGATAAGTCATCTACACCCATTATACCATTCCATAATAAAAATGGATCAAACATCCATGATAGGGTGATTTACCTAATCCTCACCTACAATCATGATTTTTACTTGGGTACCAAAGGTTTCCCAAGTAGGGTGTGAGATAAACTTAGTAGGTCAATACAAAAAGTGTAGACTAATCTAGTCAGTGTGTAATGCATGGAAGTGTTAAGGTATAATTGATAAATAAAGACGTTAATGACTAAATACCAGTCTTATCAGGTTCTTATAAGACACTTAGAAGACTCTACCTGCTTCATCATAGGCCAAGATAGGTCAGATCTTAGTTACCACATATATAGATTTATAAGTAATCATGTATAATTTGTATACATGTATATAAACATTATATATAAGGACATATATAAGAATATACCTGAATACTAGATGTTTGTTGGACTCGTGGAGTAACTTATGTATCCATGACTAGTCTATCAAACCAAAATCTCCAATAAGGCTACTAGTCCGGAATCTCATAAAAATGTGAGATGTCATGCTCTTCACTTGAGATAGTGGGGTGAGTCATTGTTCCCAATACCGAATTCAAGGGAGCACGGAATGCCATTTCCATGATCTAAAAAATATAAAACAATGCAAGACGACATGCCCATCACAAAATGTAAGAGTACATGAAGTTCCATGCTAAAAAAATCCTTTAACTATTGTCCAACAACCAATATACATGGAGCAAACATAATAATAATGAGGAATTTTACCTTAAGATTCTTTATTAATTCAACCCAACAAAACAATGGTTTTCAAAATTCACATAATTAATACATATAAATATCACAGTTGTGGTATAGACTTGAAAAAAACATTCATTTAATTAATTAAAAGAATTTAATTTATAAGTAAAGGAAAAATACAACTTAAGGTCAATCTAAACCACTCATGTGGTGGTTGGTCAATTAAACATTTATATTTAAGGTGTGTAATTATTCAACACACTGATAAATGTGTAGAAATCAATGTGGTAAATATCATCTAATGGTTTATCATTGGTTTATGAGAGTATCAAGTTATGGTATAATAAATTATTAATATAGGGTGCAATTTAAGGCAATTTATGCAAAATTATAGTATGCGACACATTTGAGAATGCTAATAAACTACAAAAAATTTAGGTAAAATTCAAGGAACTCAAACCTTAGGCTTGCAGTACTATTCTCATCTAGTTTCTGCCCTTGAATCAAGATAAAACAGTAGAATTAGAATCATATAGAAATCACCTAAAAATAGGACATATAATCTCACACTAAAATAGTGAAAGAAAGAGAGAGAGAAACTAAGGATGGAAGGAAGATTATTAAAAATCATATTTCTATGCTTCTAATGTGACCAACAGTGAAAGAAATTGAATTCAAATAAAGAAAAACTAGATTAACCTAGTTTTGGTATGTGGGGATCTGTCTCTCTCACTTGGAACCTCTTGGTGAAAAGGAAAGAGGGATATCTCAAAAACGATACTTGTCTCCTTAAAAAAACATCTCAAGGGATTTACATGATGTATATACTTTACAAATCATGTAAATATTGGATTTTCTTCTCATGTGAAAATGATTTCACAATGTACAAGGGGTATATCTCAACAAATACATTTATATTATTTAATATTGGTTGGATATTCAAATACACACCCTATATTTAGCCAATAACTAGGATCTAGTCCATCTGCAACCATTCTTCCAAAAATAAAATTGAGCTTCCCTAAGTTGCGGTCTCTGGCATTAAGACAAAAAGAACAACTCAACGAGGAATTTACTGAAAATAAAAAGAAATGAACCACACTAAAAATTCAGTTTGTTACACTTACTTTTTAATTTAACTCTTTTACCTCATTTTACATTTATGATGGTAGTCTATATTTACCGAAGTATGTTATTTAAAAAAATTAAATTAACCCTCTTAAATAATTTTATCACGATGATTCCAAATTTTTAATAGTTTTAATATAATTTATTTTATGAATCTGATATATTTACAATTTATATGAAGACATAAAATATATAAAAAAATTATCTTTATAAGAAAATTAATTTCAAATACAATGATTTTTCTTATTCTTATTATACATCAATTAATAATTAAATGATTTAAAAACTACTTATTTATACCTATTAACATTAAATTTTAGTATAATATCCCTTTAAAACTGATCAATTTAATTTATTTGAATAAAAATACATAACAATAATAGTAAAAAATTCCATGAAATATATCCCTTATTAATATTATTTTTTTACTCACATCCCAATACATATTTATCTTATAACCATTCAATTTCATCAACACATTATTGTTAGATTCGTCCATTGAATGATATTGACTATCAAATTAACTATTTAATAAAAATAAAAACATGTAATAAATAAAAAATAAATTTTAATTAATTATGAAATATTTTATTTCATTATAGAATTGTGAATTATATTTTTTGGTAATTTTTTCTAATAATTAATAAACATAAATTTTATTATTGGATACAATTATATCCAAATATCATATATCCAAACAAAAAATATCCAATGAACATATTTCTTATCACCATTTAACCAATGAATATATATATTACATTCAAATTACATTACTATATATAGCCTTACAGACATATCTAAATCCGTTCATCATATTATCTAATTATTTTATCACAATGTTTAAAATATTTTAATGAGTTTTATTCCTTCTATAGTTATCGTTGTTGTTATGATATTTTTGGAAGATCACAATGATTCAAATTTCATCATTGTTAATTATTTACTCATGGAAATATTCAGTTATTAATTTAAATAAATATGATTTATTTAATTATCTCATAATTTAGTTTGTTTTATATTATAATATTATTAAATAATGGAATACGAAATTGTTCATTTATGTTTGGAACAAAATGTATCACAAACTATCAAGCATGATGGATTTTTATAAATATAAAAACATATAACATCAGGGGAGTTACAAATTACATGCCCTAGTATTTATTTTTTCATTCACATTAGGAAAAGTGTTTTTAAAGAAAGAAATATAATTTTAGTTTAGCCTCTATGACTATAAACTAGGTGGTATCAAACTCATAAATGTATAGAAAACTATTTTTCAACAACCTATTGGTCAAATCCATGAAACCGTAAATTCTATACTCCACATGGTTAAAAAAAGGTTTTAGATTTTATAGAAAGAGATATATATATTTTTTGTAAAAACATGTAATGGGTATTCTGGGAAAAAGTCGATTCATTTCTCATTAAACCTAATATTTTTAGTGTATAATAATATATTGAAAAAAATAAAATTTTATGAAAACATATCAGAACAGAACCTAGAACTAAAAAAAGATAATCCATACTCACAAGTTTATGTATTGAGGAAGGACATAAATCTATTACAATTTAGATATCCATCTTATAGAATATTTCAAACATGTGGTGCATCAATGATTCCTACAATGTCCTTTAATTTTCCATTCACATAGAGTTAACTACACTCCTGAAAAATAAGAATCACAACTTTTATCCATGATTTTTTACTTTAATCATTAATCAATGTTCCTAGTTTAATATTTGCGATTGTAAACATAAAAAATCAATCAATAAAAGTTGTATGACCCTAAAATACAGGCATATTTCATTTAGTAATGAACCCATTTAACTATTATGGGAATTTGAATCATCATCCATGTTAGGTTATTTATGGTTAAATTGGATTTGAATCATAATATTGTTAGATAGGAACAATGATCTGAAACATAGATATATCAAAACATTCAATGATATATAAACTTATACAATATCCATGTCATGACACTAAACTATGTCCTACCCATATGATCAATTTAGTATAACCCTAAACTGCTTGAACATTATGAACTAAATTTTATCACCATTTACTAGATTATATTCATACCATCAAATCTCTATTACATTTAACTTTATCTACATTGTGTATTAATAACTATGAACCTAAATTAAAATCCACAAAATAATAAAGGTTATATATATATATATCAATATTTACACCCACATTATGGTGCCTTCTATATAGTATTAAATTAATATGTTCCAAAATGGTCAAACATATATGTCCTTAAAATCTTGAACAATTTTGGTTAAAAATACGAGGCTATAAATAATAAAACCCAAATAGTTAATGTCATGAAAACAATAACCCAATGCATTACATTATTATAATTTAAAGACCTTATGCACTATGTGAAGAGATATAAAGACTGTCTTTGGAAAAAACTAGAATTGTTTTCCTTTGATTAATTTGATACTTCACATAAGGAGATAGAATATTTATAATTATTAGGAAAATGTTATTTTATCAAAAAGATGAAAAGTCACAATGATCATGGGACTTGCATATGGCTCCATCAAAATTCAAGTATTTATCATTTATGTTATGAAAATAGGTAAAACAGATAAAACTTTGTTGTTATTCAATGGTGTTATCACCATTTACATGAAAAAATATGAAACATAATGTCCTAAATAACAAAAAGTATGTTTCTAGTATAAAACACCACTTGAAATCAATTATTCTAGAAAATAAATTATTCTTAACACCAGTACTATGTGTCTAAAGTTATCACTTTTGCGTAGATTTACCTATTAATATTTCATCACATCAAAATTACAACACATTATAATATCAAATATCAATTTATATAAAATAAATATTCTCTAAAATTTTAAATCAGTATCATATAAATTATTATATGAGTTATAAATCCCAATAACGATTATTATATAACTAAAATACCAAGGTATAGAAAATATATATAAAGTGTGGAAGAAATGAAAGGGTAGAAAGCCTCATATTAAAGTTTGATTCAAAACATTGAATTATTAATGATGTATCCTATCATGATATCAAATCTTCCCATACCTCTTACTATTACCTAAAACATCATGAATATACATAGTACACACATGTAGTGTGTATGTATAAGGAGTGAGAATAAATTTCTAATATAAACCATTGAAACAGTAGAATACCTTATATTATAAGATTATAATTTATTAATATTTTAAATTATTAATATAATTTTATAATATCATTTTCATCATTAAAAAATATTTATAATGATTCCAAGTTAACTAAGTAGTCTCATACATGTTAAGTTCAACGTTGGTCTATCAATTGATTATAATTATAAAACAACATAGAATTTTTTTTCTTGTAATCATCACATGAAAAATAAATGGAACATAATTGATTTTGGGTTCTAATACAAGGCTAATGAAATCCCATGGATCAAATAATAAAATCTCTTGTCTCCTTATGAATCGATTCTCTATGAAACTGACCAACTTCATAGAAATGTTCTAAAAAATGGATGGGGTTATGCTGTACAAAAACATATTTATTTTCGTAACTAAGTGTTATAATTCATCCAATAGTTATCCAAAAAGAAATAGTCACCACTTTTGTAAAGACACATATAAATATCTTTGGTTCCAAACAAATCATTATACTTTAATATATATTTTTTAAAAGGAATAATTTCTATAAAAATAATCATTTTAATCCACATATAAAATTATTAATCAAGATATCATTAATAAATATTTAAACTTTTTTTTATATTTAAATCATACTAAATTATGTTCTAGAAAACCAACATCATATTATTTCTCTTGATTTCTACTAAAAAAGGTATCAACGCTCCTATAAATTTTATCCTTTCCATTAAACATGTTACCTTCATTACACTAGATAGCCTACAATAAAATAAAAAATAAATAAATAACATAATCCAAGATATTCATTTTTAATTAATAAAAATAAATTATGAATTTATATAGATGTTAAATATACTAAAAGCACAGAATATTCATAAAAACATATTGTTCTTCACTCACGTATACATTATTAATCACACCATTGAGATTTTTATGAGTTTAATAATTAAATTTAACATTTTCATCTTTAAAAATAAATTATAACATGTAATTATATAATTAAATTCTTGGAAAAAATTTATAAAATACAAATATCATATTAAAATCCAGGAAAATTTATTCTATATCACCATTTTTTTTCAAGTTAATTAATTCACATTATTTTTCTAAAAATGAATGCAATTCATGATTCATATAAGTAACATATTTAAACAGTAAATAGTGAAATAAATGACCAAACACACACAAAATAAGTAATACACACCAAGAAAAATGGATTGAATCCTTGAAAAATAAATTAAATCCACAAAATAAAAAAACTTTAAGTATAAAGTGAGAATTAGAAAAATATAGTTACCTAACATTTCTATTTTCACATAAAAAGGCAAGGAAATGGAATAAGTTACTAATAATAATAAAACACTTGTTATGGGTCGTGATTCTAAATAGAATTATTTTATTATCCCACTTCATTGAATAGAAAGAAAGGGAAAGTTTAGGGTGGGTAATGTTTATCAAAAGGGCCCCTTTGAATATCGGAAAATAATATTTAATCAGAATCCTAGGAGATAATAATTTTAATATTCCCCTTTATAAAAATGACTTGGAGGCCTATTGTGTACTTGATATACTTCCACAAAGTATAAATGTTGAATATATGAGCACCTACCTCCTACACTCTCTGGGAGTACCTGGTACCCCACCACTGGCTGCCTAGTGGCACTTGGAAAAGAATTCTATAATAATCCTCCAGTATTCCCCCATATCTACTCATTTCTTCATTTAGAAACACCAAAAAACATAACATAAATCATTATAAACGTAATAACATCAGAAATAAAATTTAAATCATACTATAAATCACTTTATTTGATAGATACACCCCACAATGGTGCTTCTTGCCCTTTTTAAGCATAACCCGTCCTCAATAATGTGTATCTCTATCCATTAGAAGATAATATTATCTATTTAATTTCATTATTCCTATTATTCATGTTCATTATAATATATAATGTATAAATTTAATATGTTATTTCCCTTATATAAACTTGTCACTAAAATCGATAGTATACACCAATGTATCTACATGACATGAATCTTGCTCTAATGCTACAAGATCACACTAATGTGTATGTGGTAGATCACGTTCATAATTTCTCATGTAAAATACATTGAAATATATTTATAAATTATAGATAATTAGATATGATTATAATCCCCTTAAATATTCTTTATAAACTTTAATATTAAAACAAACTATAAATATAACTTCCCTTGATTATATATTATTCGATGTACCAATTTAGATGGGGCTGCAATAAATAAATTATCTCCAATATCAAACTAAATTGAATGAAATATATGATCAATATACTATTTAATTTATCTTTAAGATATATATAATCTGTTCTAGATGATTTTTTAATCATTCATAATTCTACTATTGTAATCTAGGACCAATTTAATATGCATTAGTAGATTTAAACCAACATAATAGTGATAAAAAATGCCTCTCATAAAAGCATAAAAATAAATTTTAAAAGATACATGTTTTATATTTTTATAAATAAAACTTAACAATGCTACATTATATTACTACATTCTTCTCAAATCAATAATAATTTCATGAATCAAATCCTAAAGAATTTGTTCTTTGTGCTTAGATTTATTGTCCATGTATGGATGATAAACTATAATCTAATACACAAGAAAAATCAATGAATTATAAAAACCATTAAAAAATAAAGATGTGAATATAATAAGATGGATATATAGAATATTATTTATTATCCTATATTTTCTCATAATTTCTAAGATATAAATATTCCTATGATCATCAATTATCAAATATTCTTTGGTAAGAAGAAAATACAAAAAACATAGTCTACTTATAATCAATGACCAAAACTATTTATTTTTCATTATATGACCACATGAAATCTATCTTCAAATTCATTGTAACATCATTCAATTTCCTGTTTAAATTAGTTAATCACTATATAATTATTTCAATCTATAGATGTTAATATTTGACCCAGTAATAGGTTAAATATCTTGAAACAGAACTAGTCATGGACCACATCATATTGTGATACAAGAATTAATATATAAAACTATGGTACATAACATTCAACCTAAGATTAACTAATCATTGATAAATATGAAAATATCTTATCACTTTTTCTAAGATATCCATTGGAATATATATATATATATATATATATATCCATGGAAATATAACAGAGAACCACTATGAATATCCCACATGGGAATCTTTCCCACCAGTAAATAATCTTCCATAATTAACCCAACACCAAGAATGTCAAATCTTACAATCCTTTTATCATGAAAAATGGAAAATGTGGTGATAAAAAGAACTATATTATATGTACCTACCTCTTTTGATATATAATGACGTATCTTTAAGAAAAGGGACATTATATATTACTCATAATTTGACTGAAGTCTATATCTACTTGAGACAGCCTTCTCAGGGAATGAACAACAACAACTCCCTTTTGAGGAGTGTATATCATCTCAAAATAAATTAAATGTACATATTCATGATATATCACATTCTATAGATTTAAATTCCTCAGATGAAATATGTAACTTAATATTGTTTTCTAGTTAATACCATTAAATCTTCACTAATTAAAAAATACCTCAAATGTCTGAGTGAATTATTAATTAGTGCCAACTCTTGATTAAGAGAGATATAATTATTCTTATTGAAGGAAATTTTTTTAAAACCATATAACACTAAATTATATTCTTACATCAATAAAAATACTAAACCCAAAAAATAAGCATCATAATTGACATCATAAGAGATTCTCGGATCTCAAAAAATTATAAAATTTCATGATATTAGTATCTTTTTCAACACATGAACTGAAGAAATTCATTTATCATCCCATTAGAACATAAATAATTTTATACTCAATACCTACATCATTGTAGATTAGAAAGATAAATCTATATTAAATAAATGATAATAATTATAATTATTGAATAAATTATTGGTAATCTCATAAGTTATCAGTGCTACAATTTTCCTATGATCTGATTGTATCCTATGATTATTTGATTTTTTAGGAATATCCTTTTATCAATTATATAAATGACATTAAACTTCTTAGACTACAATGGATGAGGTATCATTATTTCCATGATTATATCCCAATATTCCTCAGGAACTATATAATATCATGAGCATATCAATATATCACTAATAAATACAATCATGATGATATCTGGACAAGGGCGGAATACATGGTACATGAAGACCATGGCCATGGATGGGTTATTTGTCACCCATAATAGAACCACCTTGTTATTGAGATACTGATACCATATTTTAAAAGTAATGTTACGGACATAATCAACCTTCACCCATAATTTAAGACTCCCCTAATATTGATCGATTATGGAAAACCATTAGATATGATCAAATCATTGAATAAATCCAAAAAAATGGAAAAGTATAATTATTAATATTTATAACCTGATTAAATCTATAATAATCAAAATATAATGTCATCCCCACATTCTCCTTCATGGAAAAAACATATTGATCACCCTAAAGAGTCACATTGTGTTTGATGAATCCTTTGGATTCATGTTCTTCTTACTACATCATTAACTCTTTGAGATGATCTAGAAGGACATAATAAGGTTTATAGAGAAATAAATATTATATCATAAAAATTTTATTATTAACTCCACCTCCCTCTCTTTTGGAAACCCTTTAATATCTCTAAGAACTAGATATCTATATTAGTGAACCATGAGAGGAAAAAATCAGCCAAAACTGATTAATGAATAGTTTATACTACCTAAGATATAATCATCCTTATCTACCAAAAATAATAGTTAGATATATTTAAATGGTAAATTAATTATCCAAAAAAATTATTGATTAATCACTACATATAAATAAATTTTCTATTATTTAGTAATAAAATTATGCACTTGAAAATGTGAAAACTTGCCTATCATAATGACCACATTAAAGGTATTAATATATTGGTTAATTAATTTAGAAAGATGTAAATATCAATAAATATCAATTTCATAAGATATATATCTTCTTGTAAAGTCATATATTTTTTCTAATGTGGTATTCAATAAAAAATCTCTATGAAAACCTCAACCTTCCAAACCTATGTCAAATACAAAAAATAAATACCTAAAAGAATGAGTGTTAGAAAAAATAATTTGATACTGAAATAGGTAAGAGAAACTGAAACTATAATTAATACAATATAGTAAAAGGCTCTATGATCTATCTCTTCTAGATAAAAAACAATCAACTAACAAGACAATATACATTGATGGTGCTCATAGGTCACCTAAATCTCTTATATAACATCCCACACATAAATTGTCTCTAATTAAGGCATTCACCCACTGAAATTTTCAATGTAGTATCATGTTTTCCACTCCTATGAGATAAAATACAATACAAATATTCAATAATTCCAACCTAACTATTATAGTGACTATAACAACCCTTATTTTACATACACAACTTATTACATCATTTTATAGACAAAAAAAATAATTACACAACTAGGATCCAAAAGTTTAGTGTCTTGGTAAAATTAGGACCATAAATAAAATTTAAAAAATAAAACATAAACATTTATCTAATTCCATTTTCTCTAGCTTCTTATTATCCCTTATGTTATCCTTAGTACAAGTAATCACCTAAGGATACACATAAAAGAAAGGGGTGATATAAAATCCCCATAAGAGGATAGATAAGAACATGAATCAATATAATATGGGTGAGCTTAATCATCATCAAAACCATATAGGCATAGGATCATAATCATGAGAGGAAGTATTAATAAAAGGCCTGGAATGTGGTAGTACATAAAAATTAAACATCATGTCTTAGTGGTCAACCACCACTCATAGTTGTGAACAAAGATAGAGTCATGTTCACACATATTTCAATTTTCTCATGAGATACATCACATTACCCAATTAATTTTAGTGCTACATAATTCTGGGAACACCATCACATCATAAAATTTATATTGCACTATATAATTCTGGGCACACCCATCACATCATAACATTTAAATTATCATGCATGTCACACAAAATGTAAATCAATATTGAACATAAAATAAACCATGGAAAGGAATTGGTTTCATTTTATAAAGAATAAATTCATGAATAAACATTAGTATCACAAAAATAAATAGGGAATAACATACTTGGTATAAGAATCACCAATTTTAAGTGAAGAAGAAACAATATCACTAGAAGTAAATGATATGATTTTAGAAAGAAGAGTTATGTTCGAAAAATATTTGAATTTTTTATAAAACCATATAGGTAACATTAATACCCCAAAAAAAATAATATAATGATGAATAAATGATATTTAAGGAACATTAATGTAATATCCATACATAAAATGGTGTGAAAGAGGTAAATCCCAAAGAAAGAGAGTTGGGTTCAAGAATTCCCCTTACTTTATGTATGAATGATTACTTCATTTTAATATCTTGTATAATCACATTATATTAATTAATTAAAAAAATTAAAAACCTTTTATACATTAATTTTACTCATTATTGGGTTTTAACTTCATTTATGGGATTTTCGATGAGTTATAGAGTATAATTTCATCATTTAGGAGTGTTTGTTTTCTTAGTATTCATGATCGGTTCACTTGTATGCATGAATGGATGTTTATTTAAAATGTGGATAAGTATATAAAATTGTAGAGATATATGTTTTAAATAATCTTACTAAAGTTGAAATGTTATTATATATAATTTGGTTATATGTTGTGAGTATGAATCATTAGATAAAAGTTAATTATGATCATTTTAGGTTAATTTTGGTGATTTTTTGGATAACAACAAACTCATTTTGTTTTATCATTTAGTATTATGTATATTTGTATGTTTTAGAACATAAATAGGGTTTTAACACAAATTTTAAAATATGTTTTATCCATTATAATGGTTTTATTAAAATCCTTGAAGGTGTTAAAGGAAATGGAAGGTGCATCACCCATGATGTTAGTAAATTGACACATCACGAGCAACTATTTCATTTTGAGAATAAAAGATAGAGTGGGAGGAGTTTAATAATGGATATTATATTGACATGATATAATTTAATTATATTTGAGGTACTAGAGTTACCATTCTATTTTTATGAGGGTAGGATTGGAGAGAATAAAAATATAAAATAAATTGAAAAGAAACTAAAATAAAAGAAATAGGATATTACCTCTTAAATTTATCATCCTTGATAACCTCTTTAGGGAAATAGTTTTGATGTTTTTATGATACTAATAGCTCCTAGAATTTTTTAAGGGAATATGGAGGAGTATTGGGTATAATCTTGAGAAGCATAAAAGCTTTACAAGTGTGAGGAAAAGAGGTGGTGTGGGGTGGTATTTGTAGTAGAGAAGTGGAGTGTTTTCTCATTATTATATTTATTAGTTCATTATTTTGGATCAATAATATGACTAGTTTGAGAATAATACCTAAATATATTGAAATAATTAAATATAGTTCATGATTTTGAGCTTATATCATCCATACATCATATATGGCTTAATAATTCATTTATTTAACTTTTATCGTAAATTATCTTATTTTACTATTCATAAAATTTATGTATTTTAGAAAACTGCAAAAAATTCTCCCTAAATATTTTTATACTTGTTGAAATAAAAAATGAACTCAATTTTATGAAAATAACTAACTAAATATGAGTAATTTAATATTTTTATTAAAATCATCATTGGCTTGAAAAATACATATTTTAAAATTATAACTGATTTTATAATGCTTTGAACAATTTCCCAAGGTATTCTAAAAATATCTTAAGATAACAAGAAATAAAAATATTAATTTATGAATAAATTTTATAAAAATAAATTTTCTTTTAAATTATTAAAATAATCATAAAATTTTAATTAAATATTTATAACTACAAAAATACCAACACTTAATTATTATTTTTAAATAATTTATTTACTTTGTCTGTGATATAATTATACAATAATTTTATTTATAAGATGGAATTTTTTTATCTATACTTTCATGGGTGGGGTTACTATTTATTTACCCAGTTTACTATTCATAAGGGTCATATTACTTTTCCCAAGGTCAAGTTACAATTTCATCGGTATTGGTTTCTTAAGTTCTGGAAATACTTCTTATTTCATTAATTATTCAGTTACATTGTTTTTATTATTGTATATAAGTGATTTTATGTGATGTATACTACAATAAGTTTCTATAATAAGGGATTTATTACATTGATGAAATTTTGGGTCGTTATATTCTTCCCCCTTTTGAAATTTTACCCTCAAAATTTCATTATACATAAATAGGTGAGGGTACTTTTCCTTCATTGCCTCCTCCAATTCCCAAGTTGATTCTTCATACTTATGGTTCCTCCAAAACAATTTGACAAGGTGGGTTATCTTGTTGCGTAGAACCCTATATCTCTGGTCTAGAATCTATATTGGTTTCTCCTCATAAGACAAATCATCTTCTAGCTGTACTACCTCAAAGTTTAATACATGTGAGGGATCTGGTATGTACTTCCTCACGAGTGATACATGGAAGACATCATGAAATTTATCCATATTTCATGGAAGTGAAAGCTGATAGGCCATGGATCCTATGCAATCATTGATATCTAAGAGGCCATGGTACCTTGGGATTAGCTTCCCTTTATTTCAAAACCTCACAACTCTCTTCCATAATGATATTCAAAGGAAGAATTTATCTCCAACATCAAACTCTATGTCCCTTTGACTGTTGTCAGCATAGATCTCTTCCCAAATATGATAAGCTTTGATATGTTTTTGGATGTATTGAACCTTCTCTGTCATCTCTTGCACAATATCAGTCCCACGTAGTTTTTTTTCGCCAACTTCATCCCAAATGGTTGGAGTTTTACATTTCTTTTTATACCAAGCTTCATATGGAGCCATCTGAATATGCAAGTGGAAGATATTTTTGCATGAGATCTCAATTAATGAGATATTCTGACCCCATCAACCTTTTAATTATAATGATAAGGGTCTTAGAATATATTCAAGCATCTGCATAGTCATTTTAGATATGGCATTAGTTTGGGGGTGATAGGCCATGTTGAAATTTCATTTAGTACTCAATGCATGTTGAATAATCCTCTAGAATTTATATTTGAACCTTGGATCATGATTATATATTATCAATAGTGTAACCCCATGTATTACCACCACTTCCATCATATATATGTTTTCATGTTTCTCAAGTGATATATCTTCCTGAATAGATATAAAGCATGTAGTCTTGGTGAGTCGTTCCACCACAACCCGTATCTCATTATTCCCTTTGGATGTCTTTTGGAGAACTATGAAAAAAGTCCTTAGTGACATTTTACCTTTTCCACATGGGTAAATGTAATGGTTTCATTATACCTTTATACTTCTATCACTCTACTTTAACTTGCTAACATATCACGCACCTTGAGATATACTCCACAATATCCTCTTTGTTGTTATACCTCTAGAAGTGTTCTTAAAGATCACAATACATCTTGGTACAACTAGAATGGATAGATAATGTTGGTCTATGTTCATTATCTAATAACTCATTTATTATCCCATGTGATGAAGGGACAAAAAGACTCATTCAAAATCGAACCACACCATCATCATCGATATGGAACTATTGTAGTTTCCATTCCTTTACTGCATCCACTTTCTTTTGTAACTCTGGATCATCCCTCTATGCCTCCTTAATCTTATCTTGGATAGATGGTTGGGAGAAAATTTAGAAAAGGTAAGATGTATTCCCTTCCATTATAATTTATAAATCTGTCCTTTACATATCCATGAAGATATGGTCTTTCTCAATTCGAAACATTTTTAGAGTAGTAAGATCTTTTCTACTAAGAGCATCAGCTACCATGTTTTCCTTACCATGATGATAGTGAAAAGAGAAATAATCGTCCTTTATTAGTTCTAAACAAATCCTTTTTCACATGTTGATATTATTTTATGTGAATATATACTTTAGGCTCTTTTGATCAGTATATTTGTCACACTTCTCACCATAGAGGTAGTGTCTCCATATTTTCAAGGTAAAAATAACAACTAACAGCTCCAGATCATTATTCTGGTAAATAAACTCATGACTCTTCAAATACTATGAGTTTTAGGCTATCACATTATCATATTTCATGAGTACACAACTCAATAATTTCTTTTAATCATCACTATATATCAGAAAAACTATCTCCACTATTCGGTAATGTGAGTATATGTGTTGTGATCAACTTTCTCTTTATCTCCTTGAAGATTTCCTCACATTATTCCATCCATACATACATTACCCCTTTCTTTGTTAACTTAGTTAGTTGTAGAGACCCGAAGCTTGACGTACATGGACATTACATTACTTTTGCGGAGTACTTAATACATAACAAAAACAGACACACAAGGACCATAATAGTTTAGTACCTTTGGAAACTCAGAATATAAACACCTAATAATGTTGAAAGAACTTCAACATCTCCCATAACGATCTTCCCCTTTTCGTTTCCTTACCTAAAACCTTTCTTTATTTCCTGGGGAAAATAAAACATAAAAAGGGTGAGCTCAATTGCTCAGTAAGGGAAAACATAGAGAACATAAAACAATCCATAAACATTTGAAAGCAAAAACTTGAACATGAAATCTAAACCTTAAAACCTCGAGCAAAGACATAAATCTTGGAAGTAAGTAAGGAATTTATCATAAAGGAACATTAATCATGATAAAATATCATGGGAATAAAACATGTAATTTTGGAAACCATTAAGCACATGATATGATTTCCATAGTAGCCAAGGCATTCCTTCCAAGACCATCTTAGTGGACAAAGTCCCTTTCTGAATCAAGTTCACTCTTCGATCCAGTCCTGTATCACTAAATAGGATTAACATACCATTTCAGCCATGTCTATCTCATGAGATATATAATATTTAACCAAATAATTGGAGTGAGATATAGGTCCCACCCATCTCATAATTAAATCATTCTTACTTGTGCCACAAAATAAACTTAAAACATTCATCATAACCCAAAGAATAAAATGGGTTTTATAAACATCGTCCCATCATTTCATAATCCATATAAAACAAATGGACATTTCATCATAAGAAAAGTGAAACCATGTAAATCATAGATACATTATACTTGAAACATACACATATGAAATAGTGTCATCTTAGATGAAAAAATGGTTTTGATAAAACACTTGAAATGAATTCTTGAGGAAAGTATCCTTTCTTCTTCAAAATCAATTTCTTTTCACAAAAAGTCATGAAATTTTAAAAGAAAGATATTTTGTTGAAAATATTCATGAAATATTTTGGAGGAATATTCATGAAAATAAGGCTTTATAAAAGCGTAAAAATCCTTTCATGCCATATACATTAAAAAAACATTCTTCTCGTACTTTTGTCGGAAAAGTCAAAAAGTACCTTGTAGGGTAAATAAAAGAAAGATTCCTTCCATACCATGGGGTAAAAGTCAAAATGGGTAAAAATGAATTTAAACATACATTAATACACTTTTATAAAACATGGACCTGGATGATAGCAATAACCCCAGTAAATAATTACGAATAAGCAGTCTCAGATAAAAATGAGATTTGCAAAACTATCCCTTACCTTAGGCCTGATATGCTTTGTATGGATCTGAACCTCCTGTATATTGATTTAAATAATGTCATTGACTTATTAAATAATCATATTTATTCTCATGATATCATATTTGTTTCACTTATGACTTTTTATTACCCATTCTTTTGTAAATTCCATGTTAAAGCAGCGTTTTGGGTAAAATCATTTCATTTATCGTAAGTGTTTCGACTTGTCGTTCTTGATATTATTACTTATATCCTGATTTAAATAATTCCAGAATGTAAAATATTATTTATATAATATATATATTTATCATATAAATATATATTATAGATCGATAAAAGGAATGAAATACACCATTCATGCGGACGGTAGTCCGTACGTACGCATGAACGCTGTTTTCGTTTCCTTATTTAATCGAATGGAATTAAGTAGATGAAATATATATATATATATATGTATAAATAAATAAATTAGCTTCATTATGTCATATATTTTATTATTATCTATTATATATACTTTATAATCATTTTTGAATGGTTAATCATGGAAAATGAATCTCATCGCATTCGTGGAGACGGTAGTCCGTACATACGCACGAGCGATGATATCATTCCCATGATCGTGGAATTGTATTTAATTGTATGTATAATATTAAATAATCAATATCACTTTAAAATAACAATATATAGTTATTTATTTACACCATTATACCCATCCATGTAAGGTGGTGGCGGAAAATAGATTACACCACGGCGTGGAGACGGAATTCCGTACGTACGCACGCACGGTGATTTCGTTTTCCGTAGGATGGATAGATGGTGAAATAGGGTTGTTTCAAACTTATAATAACATATCCGTATATTAGTGATACTGATGTTATTACTTCAAAATGAAACAACTAAATAAGAAGAATTGGAAGAAGAAACAAAGTTGAAAGAATTGTTAACGGACATTACCACTTCTTTGAAGCGCCACTTTGAGACCTCCTTTTAGGGTACTAAAATTGGTCTTTGAAGAAGAACAGGACCTCTAGGATGTTTCTAGGGAAGTGTAGAAGAGAATTTTCAGGATTTGGTAGAGCTTTAAGGCTCAATGTGGTGTGAGGAAGAGAGGTAGGTGGTGCCCTTTTATAAGGGAGGAGAGGGGCACCTTTGGAATAACTAAACATATTATTTTATTATAAAGTCATATTCAGTTTTTAATAGCTCCAAATTGAGTTATTGAAAGGCTAAGGTGGGTATGGGTCGAAACCCTCTCATCAAATAGAATTTATACAAGTTTAGGTTTCTATTTTAACCTTATCATTTAGATTTAACTTTATGTTAAATAATTTTTCTTTTACCGTGTCTTCTTGTTTTCTTACACTATAAGGTTAATAAACTCACTATAACAAGCCAAAAGAACCCTAGGTTGTTTATTATTAATATATATAACCTTATATATGTCAATTGGAAGAACCTTAGATTTTTAGGAATAAAATAACAATTAATAATATAATATTTTTTTTCAAAACTATTTTATGTCAATTTTGACACAATTTGGTAATTGATTTTTGTGAAAATTATAACAGAATGATTAGTTCAAAAAAAGTTAACTAAATCAATAATAACATGTCCTATTAACCTATAAATTTTGTGTAAATCATAAAAAGTCTGAAATTACAATTATTTGGGTTTTTATAACATCAATTATGTCAATATTTCATTAATAAGATAATTACTGCATCATCATTGTGTCATAAATAAATTAAATTATTTATTGTCTAAAAATTAAAAATAAAATTCCATTATGTAGGAAATATGTTTAGTTTTCTAATGAATATTTATAGTCAAATTTATCTTATGTATTACCCTATATTAAAAATTATGTAGTTATAAAACTATGATTTTAACTATTTTAACCCTTCTTTAAATACATTAATAATAAATTTCCTAATCTAATCCAAGTGGGCCTAAACAGTCCTATGTTACTCCTAAGGTTGTTTTTGGTCGAATTATACTTATCCAATAGAATTAGGACATGTTTTAGGGTAATATTAATACCATTTTTACCCTTAATTACCCTATTTGCTTTTAACCGTGGTAAATAAAAGTAAAAAGTTACTATTCACCAAAAATTATTTTCATCACATTGAACCACGTTTTAGTCCTTGATATTAACCATGTCTCTTGGATTTTCGAAATTCAATTCAATGAAGTGGTAAAATTTAATTTCAATTAAAAAAGTCTATTTTTTAACTACCACTAAGTGGTTTCACTATTCATCGAAAATTGAAGTTTTTTAGAAAAATACCAAAAATTCAGCCTAAGCATTATTTGATATTATGAATTTAAAATTGATTTATATTTTTCCAAATTCATAAAATATAAGTGCCATTAATTAATTTTAAATTTAATTCCTGTTATCAAAACAAATAGTTTGTTTTTAAGAAACAAAAACAATCAAAAGATTGATACTTGTTTATATCCAATTTCAAAGTGAAATTAATTCCAATGACCAACATTGGATTAAATGGTAAAAATATATTCTAATTACACTTTAAACTGAACTAAAAATACAATCTAACCATATAAATTATTTCAATGAAAACAAGTCGTTTTTAATTAAAATATAGCGTGTTTTTACTATTCATTTAAAATATGAAAGTTATCAGAATAATATGAAAATTTTATCCAAAGTAAATTTTTATATCCAGATTCCAAAGAAGAATTTTATTTTTTTGAATTGAACTTATAGACATTTCAAAAACAATATTTAAAGTGGGTGTGCCATCGAAAGGCGGCAGAACTACATTTTTTGAAAAATACTTATTTTACTAGAAAAATTGATTTTGTTCTAATACCATGTTCTAGAAAATGTGTAAGATGAATAATAATGTTATAAAATTCTAAATTTAGTTGATACTATTCATAACGGCTAGTTTATAATAATATTATAACCATATATCGTTGTTTAGTGAAACCTGGTATTGCGTACAACACACGCTATCGAGGAAGGTCGCGATTTCATGTAATGCAAGCCAAGTCCGGGTTGCGTGTTGTGCAAGACTCCTCCATTGTTTCGTATAACAAAATCCAACCATATTTCATTTATACATTGAATATATATATATTTATATATATACAATCAATGTTTCTTAGAATAACTACTATCAAAATTGTGTGTAACATGATCCAAGAATAGTGTTGTGTATACTGCAACCTCATACAGTGTTGCGTATAGCGCAAGGTAATCTTGTTATAGCTTACAACACAAGACATCAATGAAATTAAAAGAATATTTTTCATAAAATCTCGGGGTGTTACATTCTACCCCCCTTAAAATGAATTTCGCCCTCAAAATTCGTTGGGGTTAGAAATCGTTTACTATTTATAGAAACCCACATCGTAAAAAGGAATACTAAAACTTAATTTTAAAAACTAAAGTATGAAATGTAACGATTACCCAAAGTAACTCATCACTGGGTTTCCATATAGAAGAACATAGGTGAAAATATGGATATGGAAGAAATATATTACCATCATGTTATGATGGAGAGTGGTAGAGAACATGGCTATGAAAAATCCATCAATCACAAAGCCATAGATTTGTGACAATCTAAGGTACCATCTGATTAATCAGATATAAGGGCACTAGGATAAAATTTTTGGTTATCCAGATCATTTCCCTAAATTTGATGAAATTGGAATTAAAAGAAATACTTTCATGATTTTGGTACAGTCTCACCATTGGTCATTCTTTGGACAATTCCCACTTCTTCTCTTAAAGAAATAAAGTTGAATTTTTCATTGGTGAAGTGTTAGCAGATCATGTGATAGAATGAGGGCTCATTCCATTTGTCTCAAACAAAAGGTTAGAAAAGTTATAAAAAATACATAAGTCCATCTATAGTGAGATTAATCATATATGGTTCCTAAAATGGACTTATAATTCATATATCATACTTCTTAATATAATAAAACTAGTTTCTACTAAACATGGACTTCCTGTAGGCCAGTGGTAGGCAATAAAGGCCTGTCGCACTTCTGTTGTGGGTTTGATTCCCACAACTTTGTCTGATACGATGGGCTATCTCCCATCCTGCAGGTTGTCCTTTTCCTAAAACTACATTACTATAACATCCCATAAATAATATCGAAAAAAATTCTATCCTTAAACAATACTAACTTATATCCAACATAATCCATTCCAATATTTAGGATTATCCATAATAGTACAGTCCACTCTCATATTATAGTGAAAACGATTGCCAGAGATATCATATAACAAGAATGTTAATACCTTCGTTGATCCCCATATATCATAAGATATGTCCTTTTGGTCATTTTCCAAACATTATAAGGCCTTAATCATGTATTCTCTTGAAAAATTAATACCCATTGAATCCTAGTGAAAACATGGGTGATGTCAAAAGTTAACTCTTTCCACATACCAAAACCCCAAAATTCTATATACTCAAACCATGATATAACTATTTCCTTATATCAGTCATGAGCTCATGAATACTATCAAACATTCCATTTTCTCCTTATCCCTTCATTATGCGCATATCATATTTTTTCCAAATATATTTCAATCACTTTCCATGGTTATCGGTACCATAAAATTATTGAAAACCACAACAGACCAATACATAAATATTCAAATATTCCATGATACTATATACAACATTATTTTGGAATCCCATTACATAAACACATAATCATTCCACCACATCGTTGTCATATTAAACATCACCAATAGTGATCACATGTGACTTACCTTTGTCCTTTTACTTAAGTGGTTGCTCATGTCGATCATCACTAACCCTTGGATTAGGGCATTTATTAGCATAATGCCCCATTTCCTTTCACTTGAAGCATTGAAGTGTTGGTGGTGCGTTCTCTACAGTCTTTTCTTTATTCACATCATTTGCAACCCTTTTTCCATTACTTGGACACTTAGCTGCTCGATGACCTTCTTTTCCACACTTAAAACATTTTCTAGTCCCTTTAAGACAATCTCTACCATGCTTCTTTCCACACTTTGAGCATAAGGAAACATTCATATTCTTTTCACCATTATTCTGAGATTTCTCCATAAACTCCATCTTTCGTTTCTTGTCAAAACCTTGAGATGGATAAGTAACACCAACTTCCATTTCTACCTTGATAGAACAACTCACAATTTCTTCATAGCTACTGAAGTCTTTTATAGCTAATTCCCTTCGAAGATTTGGTTTTAAGACACTAAAGAATCGATCAACTTTACTTTCAGGTTGGATGATAAAGCCAGATGCATACCTTGCAAGCCTTGTAAAATTCACTTCGTATACACCAACAGATTAATTATCTTTTTTCTTTAGTTCAAGAAACTCCTTATCTATCTTTGTTCAAAGAATATGAGGGAAGTACTTATTGAAAAATAAGTTCTTGAACTCGTCCCATTCCATGGACTCAATTTCATCTCTTGGCCTCGTATTCTTGATAAGATTCCACCATTGATTAGCTTCACCTTCCAAACAATATAATGCTAAGATGAATTTATCATGTTCAGAATATTGAAGAACTGAAAATATCTTTTCAGTGGTACTAATCAATTGTTCAACAACAAGTGGATCAGAAGACCCACTAAAAGAAGGTGGAAGTTGCCTCATGAAGGACTCAATAGAATATTGTTCCCTTCTTTCCTCATTTGGATGTCAAGAATGATTCATAGCTTGTGTAAGTATAGCAATAAGATTTTGCACTCCATCTCCCATAACATTTGTTTGTTCAGGAGGACAATCATTGCATTGTCCATTTCATTGATCAACATGGTTCCTTCGGGTTCCAGCCATCGTCTAAAACCCAAAAATAATAGTGTGAGAGGCAAATCATGATAGGGAAAACAACATAATAAAGGGGGAGTACCTTCAATATATAACATCTTAGGTTTACTTCAAATATCGTTACTATAATTCTAGGACTATAACCTATACTTATACTTAACCTTAGGGACATCCCTAGACATACCTTAGAAATATCTCTAGGGATCTCACTAAAGTTCTCGCATCCTAGTTTCCAAAGGTTGACTAAACCTTTCCTATGATTCCAACTATAGAGACCCGAAGCTTGACGTACATTGACATTACATAACTTTTGCGGATTACATAATACATAAAAAAAACAGACACACAAGCACTGTAATAGTTTAGTGTCTTTGGAAACTCTGAATATAAACATCTAATCATGCTGAAAGATCTTCAACATCTCCCATAACAATCTTCCCCTTTTTTCCCTTACCTAAAACCTTTATTTATTTCCGAGGGAAAGTAAAACATAAAAAGGGTGAGCTCAAATGCTCAGTAAGGGAAAACATAGAGAACATGAAACAATCTATAAACATTTGAAAGCAAAAACTTGAACATGAAATCTAAACCTTAAAACCTTGAGCAAAGACATAAATCTTGGAAGTAAGTAAGGAATTTATCATAAAGGAACATCAATCATGATAAAATAGAATGGGAATAAAACATGTAATTGTGGCAACCATTAATCACATGATATGATTTCCATAGTTTCCAAGGCATTTCTTCCAAGACCATCTTAGTGGACAAAGTCCCTTTCTGAATCGAGTTGACTCCTCGATCTAGTCCTATATCACTGAATCAGATTAACTTACCGTTTCAGCCATGTTTATCCTATGAGATATATAATCTTTACCCAATGAATTGGAGGGAGATATAGGTCCCACCCATCTCATAATGAAATCATTCTTACTTTTGCCACAAAATAAAATTAAAACATTCCTCATAACCCAAAGAATAAATTGGGTTTCATAAACATCATCCCATCATTTCATAATCCATATAAAACAAATTGAAATTTCATAATAAGAAAAGTGAAACCATGTAAATCATAGAGACATTATACTTGAAACATACACATATAAAAGAATGTCATCTTAGATGGAAAAATGGTTTTGATAAAACACTTGAAATAAATTCTTGAGGAAAATGTCCTTTTTTCTTTATAATAAATTTATTTTCATAAAACATCATGCAATTTTAAAAGAAAAAGATTTTGTTGAAAATAGTCATGAAATATTTTGGAGGAAGCTTCATGAAAATAAGGCTTTATAAAACTGTAAAAATCCTTTCATGCCGTATACGTTAAAAAAACATTCTTCTCGTACTTTTGTCAGAAAAGTCAAAAAGTACCTTGTAGGGTAAATAAAAGAAAGATTCCTTCCATACCATGGGGTAAAAGTATAAATGGGTAAAAAGGAATTTAAACATACATGAATACGATTTTATAAAACATGGAAATGGATGATAGCAATAAAACCAGTAAATACTTACGAATAAGTAATCTCGGATAAAAATGAGATTTGAAAAATTATCCCTTACCTCAGGTCTGATATGCTTCGTATGGATCCTAAACTTCTGTATATTTATTTAAATAATGTCATTGACTTATTAAATAATAATATTAATTGTTATGATATCATATATGTTTCACTTATGACTTTATATTACCCATTCTTTTGTAAATTCCATGTTAAAGCAGCATTTTGGGTAAAATCAGTTAATTATCGTATGTGTTTCGACTTGTCGTTCTTGATATTATTACTTATATCCCGATTTACATAATTCCAGAATGTAAAACATGATTTATTTCTAATATATATTTATCATATACATATATATTATAGATCAATAAAAGGAATGAAATACACCGTTCATGGAGACGGTAGTCTGTACGTACGCATGAACACTGTTTTCGTTTCCTTATTGAATTGAATGGAATTAAGTAGATGATATATATATATATATATATATATGTATAAATAAATCCAGTAGCTTCATTATGTCATATATTTCATTATTATTCATTATATATACTTTATAATCATTCTTGAATGGTTAATCATGGAAAATGAATCTCATCGCAATTGTGGAGACGGTAGTCCGTACGTACGCACGAGCGATGATATCATTACCATGACCGTGGAATTGTATTGAAGTGTATGTATAATATTACCGAATCAATATCACTTTACAATAAACATATATAGTTATTTATTTACACCATTATACCCATCCATGTAAGGTGGTGGCGGAAAATAGATTACACCACAGCGTGGAGACGGTATTCCGTACATACGCACGCGTGGTGATTTCATTTTCTGTAGGATGGATAGATGGTGAAATAGGGTTGTTTCATACTTATAAAAACATATCAATATATGAGTGATAATGATGTTATTACTTCATAATGAAACAACTAAATAAGAAGAAGTGGAAGAATAAATAAAGTTGAAAGAATCTTTAACGGAGATTACCTCTTCTTTGAAGCGCCTCTTTGAGACCTCCTTTTAGGGTACTAAAATTGGTATTTGAAGGAGACCAGGACCTCTAGGTTGTTTCTAGAGAAGTGGAGAAGAGAATTTTTTAGGGGTTGGCAGAGCATGAAGGCTCAATGTGGTGTGAGGAAGAGAGGGAGGAGGTTCCCTTTTATAAGGGAGGAGAGGGGCACCATTGGAATAATTAAAAATATTATTTTATTATAAAGTAATATTCGGTTTTTAAAAGATCCAAATTGAGTTATTTAGAAGCTAAGGTGGGGATGGGTCGAAATAATTTCATCAAGTATAATTTAGACAAGTTTATGTTTCTATTTTAACCTTATCATTTAGATTTAACTTTAAGTTAAATAATTTTTCTTTTACCATGTCTTCTTGTTTTCTTACAATATAAGGTTAATAAACTTACTATAACATGCCAAATGAACCCCAAGTTGTTTATTATTAATATATATAACTGTATATAATTAATTTGGCCGAAACATAGATTTTTAGGAATAAAATAACAATTAATAATATAATATTTGTTTTAAAAACTATTTTATGTCAATTTGACATTATTTGGTAATTGATTTTTGTGAAAATCATAACAGAATGACTAGTTCGAAAACAGTTATCTAAATCAATAATAAAATGTAATATTAACCTATAAAATTAGTGTAATTCATAAAAAGTCTCAAATTACATTTATTTGGGTATTTATAACATCAATTATGTCAATATTTTATTAATAAGATAATTACTGCATCATCATTGTGTCATAAATAAATTAAATTATTTAATGTCTAAAAATTACAAATAAAATTCCATTATGTATGAAATATTTTTATATTTCTAATGAATATTTATAGTCGAATTTATCTTATGCATAACCCTATATTAAAAATTATTTATTTGTTAAACATTGATTTTAACTATTTTAACCCTTCTTTAAATAAATTAATAATAAATGTCCTAATCTAATCCAAGTGGGCCTAAGTGGTCATATATTATTACTAAGGTTGTTTTTGGTCGAATTATACTTATGAAATAGAATTAGGACATGTGTTAGGGTAATATTAATATCATTTGTACCCTTAATTACCCTATTTAATTTTAATCGTAGTAAATAAAAGTAAATAGTTACTATTCCCCAAAAATTATTTTCATCTCATTGAACCCCATTTTAGTCCTTGATATTAATCGTGTCTCTTGGATTTTAATTCAATTCACAGAAGTGGTAAAATTTAATTTAAATTAAAAAAATTCAGTTTATAAACTAGCACTAAGTGGTTTCACTAGTCATCGAAAATTGAAGTTTTTTAGAAAAATACCAAAAGTTCAGCGTAAGCATTATTTGATATTCTGAATTCAAAATAGATATCTATTTTTCCAAATTCATAACATATAAGTGGAATTAATTAATTTTAAATTTAATTCCCGTTATCAAAACAAATAGCATTTTTTTAAGAAACAAAAATAATCAAAAGATTGATACTTGTTTATATCCAATTTCAAAGTGAAATTAATTCCAATGACCAACAATGGATTAAATGGTAAAAATATATTCTAATTACACTTCAAACCCAATTAAAAAGATAATATAACCATATAAATTATTGCGATGAAAAAAAGTTATTTTTAATTAAAATATAGCGTGTTTTGACTATTCATTTAAAATATGAAAGTTACCAGAATAATATGAAAAATTTATCCAAAGTAAATTTTTATATCCTGATTCTGAAGAATAATTTTATTTTGTCAAATTGAACTCATATACATTTCAAAAACAAGATTTAAAGTTGGTATGCCATCAAAAGGTGGAAAAACTACATTTTTTGAAAAATAATTATTTTACATGAAAAATTGATTTTGTTCTCATACCATGTTCTAAAAAATGTTTAAGATGAATAAAAATGCTATAAAATTAAAAATGTAGTTGATACTATTCATAACAGATAGTTCATAATAATATTATAACCATATATCGTTGTTTTGTGAAACCTGGTATTGGGTAAAACACACGCTATCATGGAAGGTCAAGATTGCGTGTAATGCAAGCCAAGTCAGGGTTGCGTGTTGTGCAAGGCTCCTCCGTTGTTTCATATAACATAATCCAACCATATTTAATTTATACATTTAATATATATATATTTATTTATTTATACACACTCAATTTTTCGTAGAATAACTACTATAAAAATTGTGTGTAACATGATCCAAGAATAATGTTGTTTATACTGCAACCTCATACAGTGTTGCGTATAATGAATGGTAATATTGTTGTAGCTTTCAACACAAGACATAAATGAAATTAAAAGAATATTTTTCATAAAATATCGGGGTGTTACATTAGTGGTCTTGACAATAATGAAAAAATTATCAAAAAAATCTATATTACCCAGCTAATCTAAGAAAACTGTGGATTTCCCTAACACCAGCGAGTTTGGGCCATTAACAAATTGCCTTTGTTTTTGAAGGGTCCATTGAAATTCCCCCACTTATGATCACATATCCCAATAATTTGACTTGATTAATCCAAAAGTTACACTTTTTAAACTTGGTATACAACTTATCCTTTTTTAATTTCACCGACACAGTACTTAAATGTTCTTCATATTCCTCTTTAATCTTGGAGTATATTAGAATATCATCGAGAAACACTACCATAAATTTTTATAGGTAATGTATAAAGACTCTATTCATCAAATCCATGAATATTGAAGGTGAATTAGTAAGTCCAAAGGGAATCAATAGAAACTCATAGTGCCCATACCTTGTATGGAAGGAAGCCTTCTGAATATCTTCATTCTTCACCATTAGATGATAATATCTAGAACAAAGATCCACCTTTGAGAAGTATTAATATCCTTATAGATAATCAAATAAGTCATCAATCTTTGTAAGAGTATACTTGTTCTTTATGGTGATCTTTCTGAGTTTTTGATAATAGATACACAACCACATTGATCCATAATTCTTCTAAAAAAAGATCACTGGCATACCCTAAGGTGACAGACTAGGGAATATGAACCCTTTGTCAAAATTACCTAATAGATTATTCTTTAACTCCCCTAGTTCAATAGGATCCATCCTATAGGGTAACTTTGAGATAAGAGTAGCTTCAGGTACATGTTCTATTGAGAACTCCACATCATGATCCGGGGTATGTTCTTGTTACTCTTCAAGAAATACACCACTACATTCCCTCACAATGGGAATCTACCCTAGGTTGATACCTTCCATTTAATTAACAATTTTAGCAAGGTATGATTATTTATAGGAAATCAAAACACACACAATTGAAGTATTTTCCAAAGGAGATTCATAATATTCATTGCATTTGTAGAAAATAATGGGATGGTTTGGAATATGAAAAAATATTTCCTTTTTCTCTACAATTTATATGTAATCTATTTAATGAGAGCCAATAAATTCCCATTATTTCTTCAAATTACACCAAGGAAATTATCATAAGATTTTCTGGAAGAATCTTCCCACATATTCCATCAGGTGAATATTCCAACACCTGGGTTGCAATGATTTCACCACATTGTGTTTTTACAGATATCCCTATATCACGGTATTAGGGATTCAATTAAATAGTTCTAGAAAACTTTCAAGATATAAAGGAATGCATAGAACAAGGATAATAAAAATACTTTTTACATTATTGAGTGAATAGTAAGTGCACCTTGTATGACTTCATTTTCATTCTCCAATTTAGCAGTAGTTATGGCATAAGCCTTAACTTGATACTTTTTATTTGGTGGATACTGATGATGATTACCCTCAAGGACTTGAGGATTAGTGAATTGTAATTCATAGTGACATTGCATCCTATAGTTGTAGAATTTGACCATGGGTGGTGCTCTCCTTTAGTCCACCACATTATCCTACTTTAATGTGTATTTCTATATTCATGAGCTTTATAGACATCTCTTCCACACTTGAAGAATTTACCAGTCCCTTTAAAGTAGTTCCCATGATGATTCTTCCCACAATTATGACATCTGGGTGCTTGAGTTTTCATTCCACCTATCTTATTAGATCATCTATCTTGAAAGTACATCTTTTGTTTCTTATCACCATAGCCATGGGATAATTCTCCAAACTCCATATCCAGTTTCAGAGCACATCAAAAAACTTCTTTATAACTCACAATGTCTCTAATTTCTAGATCCTTTTGATGGTGTGGTTTTAAAACATGGGAGAATCTATCAATTTTTCTATCAATTTTGATAAAAAAACCTAAGGATTACATTGAAAGCCTTGTAAAAGTTTCTTCGTAGGTTGTGACAAATTCTCCTTTCTTTTTCTTCAGCTCTATGAATTATATTTATTTAATTGTATGAATATTTTAAGTTTAATAATTATTAAGAAACATTATCTAAATGTTTTCCAACTCAATCTCTTCAATTTCATCCTTCATCTTGGTGTTCTTAATCAACTCCCACCATTGGTTGGCCTCTCCATCTAGATGATAAATAGAAAGAGTCACCTTATCCTTTCTAAAATAGTGAAGTAAAAAAAAAGATATTTTCCATTTAGTTGGCCCACTATTCTATGACAAGTGGATTAGAAGATTCATTAAACGTTAGTGGTCATTTCCATATAGAGAACTAGATATCTAGTTGCTCCATATTAGGTGAAGGCAGACATTCCACATTATTCAGGTCATTGTTCAAAACCCGAGATAGCTGGGTAAGAATAACCATAAAATTTTGAACTCCACCCACAAGGAATTGGGTATGTCTTTTGGGAAATCAATGAATTTTCCCTTGCATGTGTTGTTAGCTTAGTTCCACTATTTTTTTAAAATAGAAAATGTTATAACAAAACATAAGCCAAAAATTAATTAGTAAATAATTTTTTCCTTTCTAAAATAAAGTCTAAATTAATATCTTGTGGGATACTTATGTTTAAAATTTTCCAAAACAAATATTCTTGGGTTATTACTTATACTTAGCCTCATACTAAGGGTTTTTACTAAGGCTCTATAATTATAATTCCAAAATTAACTAAACTGTGCTCTGATACCAACTACAGGGAACATTCTTTTTCTTACATAATTTATTTTATCATTTTATAGACAAAAAACAGAAAATAATTACACTAACAGGATCCAAAGTATTAGTGTATCTGGAAAATTTGTATAATAAATAAGATTTACAAAATAAAACATAAAAATTTATTTAATTCCTTATTCTCTAGATTCTTATTGTCCCTCTTTTTCTCCTTAGTACAAGGAATCACCTGAGGATACACAAGAAAGAAAAGGGGGAGCTAAAATCCTAGTAAGAGGATAGATAAGAAAATGAATTAATATAACATTGGTAAGAATAATCATAACCATTATTACATATTCATATGATAATAATAATGAGGGGATTCATTAAGAAAATGCATAGAATGAGGCAATTCAAAGAAATGGAACATCATTTCTTAGTGGTCGACTACAACACATAGTTGTGAACAAAGCTAGCATCCTGTTTACACATATTTCCTCTTTATCATGAGATAAATCACATTAACCAATTAATTGGACTATTATATAATTTCAGGTGCACCCTTCACATCATAAAATTTATATTTTACTACATAATTATAGGTGCACCCCTCATATCATAACATTTACATTATTATGCATGCCACATAGAACATATATCAATATTGAACATAAAATAATGAAAGGAAAAGAATATATTTAATTTAATAAATCATAAATTACTGAATAAACATTTGAGTTCCTAAAATAAATAGGTAATAACATAATTTTTATATTAGTCATCAATTTCTAGGGAATAAGAAACAATCTCACGAGAAGTAAATGATGCGTTTTTAGAAAGAAGAGTTATTTTGGAAAAATATATTAATTTTTCATAAAAGCATATTGGTAACATTTATATAACAAAAAAGATAATATAATTATGAAAAATTAGGTTTACGGAACATTAAAGTAATATCTATACTAAAAATGGGGTGAAGGAGGGAAAACCCAAAGAAAGAGAGTTTGTTTCGAGAATTCCTCTTACCCAATGTCAGAATTCTTCCTTCGCATTAATATTATATATAATTACATTATATTCATTAATTAAAAAATATAGAACATTTTATACATGAATTTTATTCATTAACGTTTTATTATGTTAATTTATTGGATTTTTGATGTGTTATAGAGTTTAATTTCATCGTTTGGGAGTGTTTGTTTTCATAGTTTTCATGATCAGTTCACTTGTATATATGAATGAATGTTTCTTTAAAATGAGTATAAATATAAAAAATTATTATTATATTTTATTAATGATATTAAAGAATATTATATGATTTTATAAATAATTTTTTTTATATTTTATGAGGATGAATCATTAGGTAAAAGTTAATTATGATCATTTTTTGTTACTTTCGGAGGTTTTTCGATCATAACAAACTCATTTTGTTTTATCATTTAGTATTATACATATATATTTGATATATAGAATAAATAGGGTTGTAACAGAAATTTTTCAATATTCTTCAACCATTATAATGTTTTTGTTAACATCTTTGAAGGTGTTAAAGAAAAATGAAAGTGCATCGCCCACCATGTTAGTAAATCAACACACCACAGACAACTATTTACTTTTTAGAATAAAAGATAGAGAGGGAATATTTTAATGGTGTATAATCCATTAAAATAATATAATTATATTATATTTAAGGCACTGGAGTTATCATTCCATTTGAATCAGGGTAGGTGAGGAGAGAAAAAAATAGAAAAGAAATAGAAAAGAAATTAAAAGAAAAAGGGGAATTTACCTCTTGAATTTATCATCCATGAGAACCTCAATAGGGAAAAGGTTTTTTTTATTTTTATGTTACCAAGAGATCCTAGAAGTAGGGTAGGGGACATGGAAGAGTATTGGGTATAATTTAGAGAAGGGTAAAATCTTGAGAGGTGTGAGGAAAAGAGGTAGTGAGGGGTGGTAATTATGGTGGAAGAGATGTGTGTTTTCTCAATATTATATTCATTAGTTTATTATTTTGGCTCAATAATATGAATAATTTGAGACTTATCTCTAAATAAATAAAAAATATTAAGTATAGTTATATATTTTGGGCTTAAATTATTCATACATCATCTATGACTCCATAATTCATATATTTAGATCTTATTAAAAATTACCATATTTTACTATTCATAAAAAATTCAAGTATTTTAGAAAAATACCAAAAATTCACCCTAACCATTTTTAGAAATGTATAATTAACATATTTACTATATTTTATGAAAATAACTTTCTAAATATGATTAAATTATTTTTTAATTAAAATCATCTTTTACTTGGAAAAATATATATTTTAAAATTATAACTGATTTTATAATGCTTTGAAAAATTACCTAAGGTCTCTTAAAAATATCTTAAAATCATAATACATAAAAATATTAATTTATGAATACATTTTAGGAAAATAAATTTTCTATTAAATTATTATATTAATCATAAAAGTGTAATTAAATATTTTAGTCATACAAAAATACCAACAATTAATTATTAATTTTTAAAACATGTATTTACATAGATTATGATATAATTATACCATAATTTTATTTATAAGATATCTAAAGTCTATCTATAATTTCATGGGAAAGTTACCATTCATTTGGATATTTTACTATTCATATAGTTTATTTTACTATTCTTAACATCAAGTTACTATTTCATTGGTATTGGTTTCTTAACATCTATAAATACTTATTATTTCAATAATTCTACATTTATAATGGTTTTATTATGGTATATAAGTGTTTTATAAGATTTATACTATATTAAATTACCATAGTAAGGGAAAAATTACATTGATAAAAGTTTGGGTCATTACAATGACACTCTATCTGCTCATGATAACATACGAATAATATATAGCCTCTCCACCCACAGATAATACTAAAATGGATCCATGCCTTTTGATGAAGGAGAATATAATATTATTTCCCTCACCACTTGAAAATTTATTATTCATATTATATTCATCTATATTAAACTTTTTAAAACTTACAAATCCACCCTTTCCCACTGATGTCATCTTGTATTCCATAAGATGCTTCAATACAATGAGGGTACTTTTCACTAGTTATTTGAATGTAGCTAAACAAAATATGAGAACATTGGACCAAATCTATATATTTAAACTATTAATGAATATAAAATAATTATATTCCTTTTTTCATACTAAGGATATATAAAAATATAAATCTCCCATAAAAAATAAGGAAAAAAATAATGGACATATTTCCTTGCATCAAAACGAAGAACACTATAACTATATCCATAGTTAGTATATATTGGTAGAACTACTCAATAAATAGATCCTTGAAAACATATAATTACAACACTTAAATACTCTATTAATATACTATAATACAACACTAGTATTGATCTAGACCACCAACCCTTAGGATAGTAAGATTCACTTATATCAATATGAGAGCATCAGAGAGTGTGGATATCCTATCCATCCCCTACAGCAAATCATCAGCCTAATAAGGCCAAAAATCTCATGTAATTATTATAGGATTTAGGCTAAAAACCAAAAAATATTTCCAACATAAATACTAATTATTGAGACACTATAACTTTCTTATTAATAATTACATTAATAACACTCTTAATGATCTTATTCTTTACTAGAGTCATAAGCTCACCAGCCCAAGGAACATACTCAACGTACCCTTTCATATTCCTCTTATCAGAATGCTCCTAATCAACCTTACTATAAGGCTTAATAATTATGAATCTTATGTTCCATGAATCTAAAAAAATTTACTGACCAATTATAAAATAATATCATAATCTTCCAAAATCAAAAAACATTATGAATCAAATCCTATGTAAAATTACAATATAATAAGACAAAACAAAATAGTCACAATTCATCATCAATTCATTTAATAAATTTTATATAAAAAATCCATTAATAATATGATATTCATTAAAAAAGTATTAGTTTATAAATAATTACCTTACTTATTTGAAATTTAAATCTATAATCAATCACAAATAAATATGCAAACACATAGGTAAAGGACACTAGTAACAAAATAACTCATGATTAATAAAATAATCCCCATAAAATGAGTTAGTATCTAATAAAAAAATATCACTTATAAACCAAATAAATACAATCTCACACACCCTAATTACATTCAAATATTAAAATTGTTATACTAGTCAAGAACACAAACACCTATTTTGTAACTACTCAGAACTCCAAATATCCAATTTAAAAATTTATTAAATTTTAAAAAATATAAAAATAAATAACCCTGATATAGTTTTTATTTTCTTACACTTTTTTTGGCCATTCCACATAACGAAATAAAATTATATGAACCAAGTTTATAACCTTATTTCTCACTTGTTATTTTGAATTTATAATGTTTTATTCTCATTAATAAATCGGTTTTTATCCCAAATTTAATTATTTTATTTTATTTATATGTATGAAAAATTATTAATTTATTTATGTAAATAATGAAAATAAAAGAGTCATAAATTAGATAATTTTATAAGATATGTAATTTTGTAAAATAAATTATGTTCTTAGTGAAAACTTTTGGCCTTGAATGTGCCTGTAAAAGAGAGAAAAAACACATGATCTTGAGAATTTTTGTTAAATTGAGAAGAATATACTATTAATATTCATATGATTACTAAAAATAGACATGGGATAAGTTTATTTCCTTAAATAATTGTTTCCCTTCATCCTTATGCGTTCAAATCCCTTTGATACAACAACTATGTCATCATTGTCACTAATGAAATATAGAACCACCTTTGGTGATCAATAGTAATATCAATTCATGTTTGTTTTTCATTCATGGACATGATTCTAGAATTTCAATGCTTCAAAGAATTTTATTTAAAATTATTTTCTGAAAAAAAATTCTAGGTGGTTACTGTTTTGTGTCAACGTTCATACTAACTGAAATTGAGAACATATTCATTGATATATTCTATATTGAGGAAGAAATGTTGCATCACAGAATATATAGATATGGTAGAGACAATATTTTTGAGATATGGATTAGGATGGGATATAAGATATTGGTGGAATCATAGTGGAAATTTATTAATGTAATATACATTAAATGAGGATTGTGAAATAAGGTAGTTTTACATTGTGAAAGTTGTTTATATGGAAAAGAGTTGGAGGTATGTAAAAGTGTCTTACCTATGTCGTATTCAGAGTGTTGTGTTATACCTAGATTAGAGTTGACAAGGCTATATCACACACCAGTGTCTATGTCAAAGTTGGATTTTTAAATTATGATATTTGAAACATATTTTTTTCACTTTTCCATATTTTAGATATATAAATAAAATATAAAATACCATAAAGTTTCCTCTTAGGAAAATGTTTTTGATGAAGTTCAAAGGAGATACAAATAGATATTTCACATTACCCACATATATATGAGTTTTTTAATTTAATTTTTGAGGGGTTTGAGATTATTGAAGGGTAGTATAACATATATATACATATGTAGTATAATCATCCTCTCATGGATAAATAATGCAGTTTTATTTTCAAAAGCTGACAAGTGGAATCATACTCCACTCAAAGGGATGCCTAGGATATTCAATGATGAATGATGATAAGGATTGAAAAATCAAGATAAATAGATATATAGAAATCAAAATAACAATATTATTGATATAAAATAGAGATATATCAAAATATTTTGTTTATAAATTGAGAAGGGGTTCAACATTATGGGGGAATTTTACCATTAAGAGCTAGGTGATTCTACAATAGCAGAGTAATGTTGCTATGCTAGATTGTTCCTATCGACAGAATTATTTTATTTTTGTTACCTATCATTCCTAGCATGAGGGGGTAAAATTTTCAGTTCCTTCTATTTTATAGAAAATGGAATGTTTCAACTGATTTTTATTCTCCTCAATTATATGATGAATTCGTTCTTTTATTATTAATTTTTCTTAATCTTATTCTTATTTTCTTACCATGACCATTAGGGGTTGATTTGGGTATGTATTTAATGAAAAAATAATTTCCTATGTTCATTTGATTTTATTTGGATGGAAAAGGGTGGCTCTATTTATATACTACTATGGGTTTACAATTTTAACAATTAACCAAAGTACACAATAGCCGAAAGTGGAAGTCGATACAATTGGGGGTGTATAATCTAAGAGGAGGATCTATAAGATCTAATTATGATGAAATATAGATTAAGATATTTATTTTTTATCACTTATTCCTGAAATATGAAATAATATGATTGATACACTCTCTTTCATAAATTTTTATCAACCCAATTCATTTTTGGTTTTCACTCACCATTTATTCACTACTAACTAATTCTATATTTTTCTATAATGTTCTCTATGATGTCCAGATATGATTACATTATATATATATAAATATATAAAGATATATATCTTTTTTTCTATAGTTAGTTTGAGGATAATGTTTTTTAAACTTGTTCCCCTAGTGAACTACCAACACGCATTGGGAACATCACCTGCTTTATGGTTACTAGAAGATGGTAACTAGAACTATGAAATCAAATAGATTTTTTAGGAAGCGATTTAACTTCTAATATTCCCTAAATAAAAATATAAAAATAGATATTAAAATTTCAATTGGTATTGAAAATAAATAAAAACTTTCTTAGGTATATCAATTGAATATCTAATATAATCCCACCAGAGTCACACATCAAAAATTGGTCTTAACAAAAAACTGAAGTTCTAATGTTTTTACATGACAAGTAAAATGATGTAAAAAGTAATGTGTGGGAAGAACCTCCACATGAATCCACATACATACACCAAAAACTGAATGATTTTCCCTATATACTCTCCTTGCTACTTAATCCACTTTTCCTTATATTTAACATTAGTCATAGAATTTGGTAAACACTAGAAGAGTGTATGTATTGGGAGGGATAATATATATTTAGTATAAATCATTACAACCCAACACACCCATTATAGTTAGAAATTATTACATACAAACAATATAAATCTTATAAATTATTTAATAATATAATTTAATCAAAAAAATAAGGTTTAATGATACTTCATATCTCTAAAGTAGTCTCAATCCTACTTCACCCAAATCCCACATGTCCTTTAATGAAAACTATATAATAACATAAAAAGAAAAATTTATTATAATAATCACATTCCAAACACATGGAATTTTATTAATTATAGAGCCTAATTTTTTTTTCAAGAAAGTCCCACATAACACATCACAAAATCTTGAATCCAAGCATAACTAAAAGATATATATTAGATAAAAACTCAATGAATATTTTGATTATTAAAGAGTAATATTGAAATAACCCAAATGAATCATTATTTCTTTTTAATTTTTTTAATTAATCCTCTATATATATATTATTAATGATTTATCCCTTTTTAAAAATATATATGAAAATAACTTTTGATCTAAAAAAGTCATTATGATTTAATGTATAATATATAGAAAATGAATTTTAAATCAAAATCCCTAATGTATGACACATAAAAAATCTAGAATAATTATATCATTAAAAAATCATTTATCTTTTTTACATTTACATTAAATCATATTAAATAAAATTTATAAGAACTGAAAACCATATTATATCCAATGATCTCTATTATAAATGTTATCTAAACTCATGTCTAATTTTTATAGTTTATTAGATGTTTTCATCTAATTAAAAGAAACATTTTCCCATAAAAAATTATATTCAGAGTTAAACCAAATTAAATGTACACAAAACATTAATAAATTAAACCATAATAGTTATGCCAAATTCATACACTCAAATTAGGAATTTATATAGTGAAAAAAATATTTTATCACACAAAAATGTCATTAAACCTTCGATTTTATCCCTCAAATACACATAATTAATTCCTACATTAATATTAAAATATATTTAAAATTTAATATATAATTTTTCTCATTATACAATAATTAAACATAGGAAAATATATATTTACATCCATGAAACACATTTACAAAATTAAAATATCACATGAAAATTCATTATAATATATTATAGATCATGTAAACAAATATGTTCATGTTATTCAATTCATACGAGTTATAAATTCACTATGGAAGATTATAATTCACCTAAAATAATATGTTTGAACACTATACAGTGAATTTACTCTCCTTCTTCACACATAATTTAAAACTTAAACTAAGAGAGAAGGATTAATTCCTTTACATACACATAAAATAAAAAAATATTAAAAATAGAAGTGTACATATAAAATAGAATCATAAAATGACTCAAACACTCCTCATATGAATATAAGGATATTTGAAATTATTTTCTTACCATGATAAAGGAATGAAAATTTATTAATTATTATTTTAAATAAAAATGAAGAGGAAATTACCACATTGAGGTAAAAAAATAAATAGCGTGTTTAGGGAAAAAATTCATCATATGAACCCATTAGAATATGAAATTATACAATTTTATCAATGTACCTAGGTAATATAATTACCAAAATAGTATTTTTTAAACAAAAATGATGATGGGACCTATTATTTACTTTGTTCACAACCGCTAAAATCATGTTGTCCAGTTCATGAACCCTACCTTTTCCAAAATCATTGAGTAACCTACACCATACCATAGGGTATCCCATAGTACCTATAGGGAAATTCATGAATATTATTTATATAAACTCATCTCCCAATTCATTCCTTCCATTAGAACACCTAATAAAATTAAAATAAATAAATCAATTCATAACCATAAAATAAAAAAATATGCCACCGTACCCTAGGTCATTGAACACATGGATAAAGTCTAAGGGTATCTAAAACCACATTGAATAAATTTATCCTTATATCAATACAAAATTATGACATTTTATATATTTATTCTTCTCATAATTTAATATTAAATGTGTTAATATTGTCTTATAATGAATGAACATGTCTCCCATATATGACCCACCTATACTAAAACAAGTTCACAATAACTAGAAGAAATTACCCAATTTAATATCCTAACAGACCAACCATGGATTATAGTGATGGAAGTGGGTAAAAATATAAATTCCACCTACACCTATATAAGTGTAAACTTATTGTATGAAATTGAAACACTAACCTATTTTCTATCAAAATAATCATGAATTAAAGGGATAATTAAAATATAATATAAATTCCCACCCTATACCCATTTAAGAGAACACTTTTTTAAGATAACCATCCTCTCAAAACCCATACAATGAACATCAACTAATTTATTATAAATCAATATTTAAACATCAAATTTATCATTATATTATTGTATAATTTATTTACTTATGAGAATAAACAATGATAATATTTTCCAGATACCATGGTAAAAATAATAATTTGAGTAATAATGATCTACCTTACATCAATAAATTGAATGGTTGACATATCATTTTAGAAGTATCCATATAATCTCTCATGATCTTTTATACTATTTAATAACCAAATGTATATGATGACCTAATGAAAATTGGATGTTTATTGAATGAAATAACTTAAATACAGGTTATAAAAAATGGGGGAATCATTCATAACTTAGAGCCTCTCCCAAATCCACTTCAATATAAGGGAAACAAATGACATTGTTTAAAAAAAACTATGATATAGATTACTATAATGTGTGAAATAAACTATTATATACAAGTACTTGAGAGTAATAATTATCAATAATTCAATTATCTAAGAATGATCCATTTTAAAATGTGTTTCATTTGAATAAATTTCCACATAAATTTATCAACCATATAAGTAGCACATGCTATCTACAAAGAGGTATATATATGATCTCTAATGAAAATTTCAAATTTATTCCAAGAAAATGTGAAAATTACTTGATTTAAGAAATAATCGTATGGAGTAAAAAACTACCCCCTTTATATTAATGATCTATAAAGCAAATGATGCTAATGACTTATTTAATTGGGTTACACTATCAACCTTGGAAATGTTCAACCTACTTGAATCCATATATTCATAAACATCAAATATATTCTATGAAGGCACGTGAAAGGTTTGGAAATGGAAATTATATACCCTTGAGATCACTATTTCTCTATAATATAACCCCATAGAGCTGTCCATGCCTCTTAATGGGGTTTTGGAAATCAAATAAAGGATATTGAACCATTTCATCCAACTGATTACCTAAAACATGACCATGGCTTCAGAATCTGACTCAGAATTATCTATACATGTTTATATGAATTCTGGAACAATGTATCCTATAAAATAAATGGGGTTATAAGTGATTTATAAATTTTTTAATTGTAATTATACTTCAAGATCCGAACTAGGGATTACTATATATTGTATCCATTTTAGATTAAAAGGTGAGGGATAAATAGATATATTTTTGAAAGGAGAGTATGTCATGACCGATCCTATGTTTCTGACTATAACATTTGGATTGTGGGGGGTGGGGGTGGGGGTGGGGATTATTTACTCTCACCCTATTGTATAAACAAATTTTTTTTATCATCCCAGGGTGACATATAGTACAATGCCTCTCTTGATCACATCCGTTCACAGGAATTTGTTGGTATAATGTGAATCTGAAACTAACAACCATTAAATAAATTACCATTGGTTTCATGAATCGTTCATTATCATCGAAATTGAAATAAAAATTAATATTATGAAATTTTCCTTAACCTATAATTATGTTCACGTGTCAGTCTAGATATTTGTTCATGTAAAATAATGGAATGAATGTAAATTTTGGATGATATGGATATGAGTTGTAAAGGATTTAAGTAATCAAAAATCGAAGCACAAAATAATGACCCAGTATCTAAACCCAAAGATTGATTATTAATAATGGATTGATCTGTAACTAGATGTTAGGGCAAGATCACACCTAACTATGAACCATGTTAATAGAATCCATGGATCTCCAATAATACATTAGTTGTATTCCTATCACTATATAAAATATTATCTACTAGGGTCCACATACTAGACTAATGACATTACACACGGGCCAAAAATATACTTCCAGTGTGATTTTTCCTCACTCACACACACCCTAAGAAGCATCTAAGTAGTTCAACCATCCTGATTCAATTCCAGTCCATTCACAGTTTACTATTGTGATCTAATTACATATGATATAAAAATTAATGTCTCTCTTTCATGTCAATTATATTATCATTTAGTCATTTCATCCTCATATTTCCAGGGGGTTTACTCTCTCCACATATATAAATTATAAAACCATCATTTTGGAACCCAAAACATAATATCATGAAGTTTCTATACACTTCAAGATGGATTTTTTCCTAGATACTATTTTTCAAAAATAGACCTCCCTTATAAATTAAGCAGCTCATATTACCCCATTTGTCTCCTCTAATACCTTGGTTTTTATCTTATCACACCATATCTTATTACTAACTAGGATTACTTATTAGACCATTGATTATCTCCATAGGCCAACACATGTTCCTGTGGTGTGAATTTTCAACACTGATGTAAAACCTTATAAAAATACCAAGTGGTAATCTTTTATGGCATTTCACCAAGCCAGGTATGATTTACTATAGAGTTTTAATTAGGTATTCTTTAAAAAATGATCATTATATTATCATGGGTAGTCACATTTAATATTTTATGACTCACTTTTCCTGGGGTTTAACACTAGACATGTTGAATCATTAGACAACTCAAATAATAATATTTAATTACAAAAATGATTTTTCAAATACCAGTAATTCTTCATTCCATACTAAATAGGAATGTTTTTACAAAGGTGAGTAACATTTTTGGTTACCTATATATGGTGATGAAGCTCCTATATTGAAATTGTGGAATTTACCCAACACTGTATCCATTGTTTTGTAGATCCTATAGGTTCTTACACTAACTCCATCACATTATTGTGAGTACTCATCACATCAACAACCTTTTGGTTATAAGAATTTATCAAGATAAGATATTATCCAAGTAATTTTATAGAGACGTCAGGGATGATTGGAAAGAAAATTCTTATTAGTAAGGGTGGTTGATGATTTATTTGTAGAAACATAAGTTAAACATTTAATTAAATAAAATACATATATTTTTACTTGCATTATTTTTATAAATTTCCATCCTATTGTGAGAGAATTTTCAAGAAAAAAAAATGATTAGTTCCACTTAATGATAAAAAACTCTCAAATACATGTAGTCATTAAAATTTCTTTACAATACCACCACTTTTATCTCAACAATAATGGTATAAACCATTTTATGAAGATCATGGAAAGGAAAATCAATAGAATCCCTAATGTTTTTAATGCTAAAGAGATAGATACACACTACAAGATATAAAAGATATTTTTAGAATAGAGATCATCCCTCGAAGAGTTCCATATATACCATTCCATCTGATATTTGGTGTTTATATTCATATTGAGGTTTTTTATATAGACCAATGACATATAAAATATGCATGTGGTAAAAATTAAACAATTTAAAACTTATTTCATCTATATATTGATAAATTTCATCAATTCATGATTGATAATGTTCAATTTTTATTCTATTATCATCTGTTATAAGATAGACCATCACTACCATTAGTCAAATCTCTTCCACCGCATTTTAAAGTTCTTAAATTATTGAATAAGACTCTCATAATGAAAATTGATGCACCCAAAATATTGGAATCCATTAAATTTTCATGATTAAAGGAAACCACATATCTCTAGTTCACATGGTAAACTCTACTCTCTTTAAAAATACTAGAAGATTTCCTCTTCTAATGAGGTACTAAATTATACAACATATCATCTGAATCAGAATTATTCCAAAATACTATATCATTTATTATAAATTAAATATTAAATCTTATAAAGGTATAATACTCCTCTACTTTGAATAAATATATATCAGGATCATCAAAATTTAGTGACTTATCATTTTATGATGCTCAAATTTACCCAAAAGGGTAGATGTGTGGTTAATTGAAACATAAAAAGAACATGTTTCCAAATTTTTATGTCACATAAGAATTTTAGATGATTTATCTATCTATCTAGGTTTGAAAAAAGTATATCTAATGAAAATAAAATATTACCTCACTTTAATGGTTCACATTACATCATTTAAAAGGACCCCAGTTGGTACCTAATTAATATTAAAGAAAGATAAGTCAAGAATCACAACCAATCACGCCTATTATATCTTTGAAATTCATTGATAAGGTCTTAAAGATAAATAAACTTTTTTATTAATTTCATTGACCTATATTTAAGGATGATGTAATTATTCTACAACTCATAAATATTGAAATACCTCATGAACTATTCACAATGTTTTTTAGTGACCATGTGATCCTAAAAGGACCCTTCCCCTGGATGATACACTATGATATGTGATAAATCATTAATATAAATAAAAAGTATAGATTAATCGATTTATAATGGGTGAGTAGAGGGGATAATGTCATTATGTTTAAATAAAAATAATGAATTAAATATGAAACCAGTAATAATTATCTTACCAGCCAAAAATAAATAAATACATACCTATTAAACATCATATCAAGTTAAACCTTGAACCAATTTACCTAGGATTTATAATCCACAATAAAAATGGTGAATTAATATAAAATTATTAATATATGTTTAAAATACTTAGCCTTGTAACATCTAGTGACTCACTATGATCCTCTAAGAAAATATCTACTCTTATTTTAAATGGAATATCATCATGTGGATGGGGTTTATTCTATATGGATGTTTTTGTCACCATATGTAGTCCTAATTCTATAAAATGATCCTCTTCTTTATATCCAAACTAGATGTAAGGATGAAATCAATATACATATTTAATAAAATGGGTATCTCTCTAATCATGAAAATTTATAATGGATGATGCTATAATTTTTATGTAATAAGTGAAATGTTTTTATACTCCAATTAATAAATACGTATTGAATGATATTTCATTCCCTATATGTGTTTGATTGGTAACCCATATGGCTTTAAAAATTCCAATATACCTTAACTAAGACTCAAATTTATGTTAACTTTATTGAACATAATATTCCTAGGACTATCCAAATCCACAACATAAGAACAAATCTAAATGTGGTTTAATGTCACATTGATGAGAATTTATCATGTATCAATGAATGGATTCATTGATATGAACCTCTGGTTTCAAGGCCTAATATTAGTAACCATGTTCTTTGTGTAATACAATATAATTTACCGAAGGAAAGATTTAACTTCTTGATAGAACTATACATATAATTAAACATTTTTAAATGGCGATCCAATGATAGTGTTGGCCTAGTTTCATGGGATATAAGTATCATTTCCTATTATAGTAACATATTCAAGTAATTTATACCCATATAATGGAAAAATATAAATAATGGATACAAAATTATGCTATTTATAAATTTATTTTATATGTCTTTAATATTCTATACAACATTCCCATAGTGTGTATGGTCAATAGGTGTAACCATAGATTCCAAATAATTAATCACATCCTTAGAACAGGGTAAAACCATTCTAAAATATTTCTTTATAAAATTAAATAAATAATGATATATAAATAAAAAATATAATTTTTTACAATGAATAGAAACCAATAAACCACTATATGATTTTATTCTTATGTAATCTTTACATTGAGGTGAATAATATTTTGTTTTTTGAAAGCATGTGGAATATCCTAGTAATAGTGTGGAACATTAATATAAAAATATCCACATTATTTAAAAAGGGTTTAATTTCTATTTTAACCTCATAACACCAAATATTCATCCAAGTAAGATGGTACCCTTTATTAGTAGGTGAAAAAATTCATATAATATATCAAAATTTTAAATGTAAAAAATTACAATGTACTTCTTTTTTTTCAAATATTATTATCCCCTTCATCTAAATAGATAAAATTCATAAGGTTGTATTTTTATACAAATTTCATGGATAAGTTAAAAGACATATATATTTGGATAAATATAATTTATTTTCCAAATTATGCAGTTATGAATTGACCTTTATAGTTTAACATATCTATATATATGACATCATGAATTTCAAAATCAATATGAATACCTTATTGGATAGTCAAACATATAATTTCATATAAATAACTATAATCACTACTCATTAGTATATTATGTTTTTTTTAAATTCAAAGAGTCTCAGTTTTTTTATGATTTTATTTTATCTCCAAGCCTTCACACAAATCATATGGATAAATCTACGGGGTAAGAGTTCATGGGATGATTTATATTATTCATATTACCCCATCATGATATATTTTTCTTAATCATTGAATCCAAGAGTAGTCTTAATTTTATGGTGAGCTATTCCATCTTAATTAACCATATTTTAATTTGGTTTATTCACTATGTAACCCACTAATGATGAAGATAGATTTTCATTCCAAAGGAATCCTTTACATGAATTTGGTTTATGTGACCACATACCCTATACAAGGAACAGACAAAGTAACATGTTTACTAGGGGTCTCATCTATGATCATGAAACCTATATTGGGAACCTAATTTGGCACATATCTCTCTTAATATCAAATAATGATGTCGTTACCTATCCATTATATACCACTATTAGTATACCTCATGGAACATCCATTCCACCTTCTTAAACCATATTTTCATGTGTTTCAAAAATCCCATGAAAGGAAAACAAGATTATATACCCCAATAATTATATATATTTTTTATCCAGTAGAATATTCCCCTATGAGATTCAAATTTTTCTCTTTGGATAATAGGGAATTCTAATCTTCTTACACCCTTAATAATAAGGATAATTTTTAATTGAGATCCTATATATGATGTTATCACCCTAGATCTAGCATGGATATTATGTTAGTTTTTATCAAATATTACACCCTAGAATAATAATCACAATTTATATTGGATTCTATGTGGAACCCTATAAATAGATCCCAAAATTTTCCCATTTAATAGTAGATATATGACTATATTATCCTTATTTATTTTTTGGCTATTTATTATCTATTGATTCATTGATTATCACTTGAAATTCATAATCATCAAGGATATTATATTACATTAGCTATGAACCATTAAGGATTTCAATTTCTAATAAAAATATTTTGGATTCCAAATGATAATAATACTCTATCATACATTACTCTACAAAAAATATTTCTAATTCATTATACCATTGGTCCCCTTTATTTGTATAGATCCCAATGTTTTATTCCCATTATTTTTTTTGTTTTTCTTTATCTGTTGTTTCTTTGGTAATCACAATTTTTTTCCTTTGACCTAATTATGTTTATTAAGTATAATTTTTTTAATGACCATATAAAAATATGAAATAATTGGTATGTTATTTTATAATTACCAAAATCATGCAATTTATAACTAACTTTTATATACGGTTCACAGTCGTAGGACCTTAAATATCAAGAAAAATTATTATTAAATACTTAACCAGAAAATGAATACCATTGGTTTCAGTTTCTTGACATTAATATTTATTATATTTTTACTCATGATATATCATCAAATTTTATGAAATTTCATAATATTAAAGTAAGAAAATAGATTTTAATCATTATTTCAAGGAAATATGCTTTAAGACACATTATGGAGGATGAGTTTCAAATCTTTTCATAAGACAACAACTTTAAAAATCATACAATTTGTGTTTTAGTCCCCTTAGAGAGTATGTGAAGGAAGTTCAAAATGAGATAATTCATAAAACTAAAGAACCTTTTAAACTATATTTAATCATAATACATAATTTTAATATTCTATTATTTTAAGAGAAAGACCATTTTCAATAGCGTACAAGATACAAAACACTAATATCAACCAAACCATGAATTATTATTATTATGTGACCATTATAACTATTCCATTAAATTAGTGGGATTGAATAGTATAAAATAAATTATAAAATACATATTAAGCATTATATATATATATATATATATATATATATATATATATTAATTCATAGTAATTAATAACCCAATTTTTTTTAACGTCATTTTGTGCCTCAAAAATATGTTTTCTTGAAAAATGATTTTTTGTGACAAAATATTATATATAATTTAAAAAAATTTATTGAATTTATTTGAGAAAATTATAATTATTTTGTAATTAATCATTTAAAAATTATCTTTTTATTATTTTCTGATAATTTTCTGTAAGTATTTATTTTTTAAAGAATAGTAAAAAATAGTGTTTTTATTAAAAAATTTATTTTCCCTTCGATTATTCAGTAAGTAAAAATATATTTTATATTAATTTTAAATTGTTATTATTTAATTTTTATTTTAAATAATACAATTATGGTTCTTCATATGAATTTTATAATAGGATTTATTATAAAAATATTCTATACTTTAAAGGATAAATTTTTGGAAAAATAGTTTTTCATCGTGTTTTATCTATTTAATTTTAAATCCAATTATGCCCCTTATTTTTTATGAATATTTGAAAATTTATTCTATATTTTGAATTATGTGGTATAAATTTAAATTAGAGTTTTTTTTTGAAATTATTTATAATAACTTTAGTAATTTTTTTAACATGATAAAGGGTAAATCGAGTAAATAATTGCAATGATAAAATGATACGAACTAAAGAATTACCCTAAAATACTCCTTAAATTTATTGGATTATTATATATCAAAATAATCATTCTAGTGTCAAATATATATCAATTTTCCATTTTTCTCTGATTTCAACTATTTCTATTATTTTATATAAATAAAAGTCAAAATTCTTATTTTATATGTTTGATTATCATAAAATTACTAACATAGTGATAAACAAAAAATTGTTAAGTTATAAATATTCAATTAAAAGATAAAATTACTTTTTTCATCATTTTAATTTATATTTAATTTTTATTAATGAAATATATACCTTAAGTGTTTATGCAACACTTAAAAGTGCTTTTTAAATAATTAAAAAATAAATAAAATGATTTTGAAAACTCTAAGAAAATACTATTTGAGTGAGTATTTGGTTTTATAATTGTCATACAGATAATAATGACATATTACAGAGTTTTGCATTTTTTTATTTTATTCCTTTTTTATTTTTATTTTAAATATCTAATTAAAAAAATATTTAAAAAAATTACATTAATGATATTTTATAATAAAAAATATATTATTAAATGATGGAAAATTTCTAAAAGTTTTATATTTAACAAAGTGAATTAGTTATGGTTTATAAAATAATATATTGTAAATTTATTGATATTTTTTCCTTTTATTATAAATATATTAACCTCATGGGAGTATAAAATATTGATATAACCTAAATTTTCTAAAATATTAGCCAAGGGTAAAAAAAAAGAATAAGTGTACAAATGTGACCCAATCATATAAAAATTATATTTCATGAGATTAATATGACTAATAATCATATTTTACATTAATATTATCAATTTTGATCCACTAACACATCAAAATTAATTTATATTAATATAATATTTAAAGACATTCTATGAGTTATGCTCCATCTATTATAAAACGACACCTATTCTCATTTATTCACACTTTATAAGCCTTTTGTATTGGAAAATAATCAATAAAATCACTTCCAAACAATACTATCCATGTTTTATAACCCTTATGTTGTTTCTAATATCTACCTTAGAGGTATTGAGGTTTAAAGAAAAAGAGGTTGATGAAGTGGTATAACTCTTTTTCAAGGTTTTTAATTTTATTTATTTAATAAAATTTTCAAATGTTATTCATCTATTATAAAACTATAAAACCATTTTAATCCATTTATTGAGTTTTTGGTTTTATTTCGTAACCTATATACATCTCCAACATTAATCAAATTGGAAACTGATCCATCATTCATTTTTATGATGGACTACCCCCTCGTAAATTAATGAAATTTATTTTCCATCATTGTCAATCATAGTTGGTTATAACGATTGAATAAATAAATTAATATTATATTCATGACATATTTATCATTCTTAAAATATAATATATAATTTAATTTCTTTCCTTTGGATTCACTGATTGATGATAACATCGTTTGTGTGTACGTGTGGACTACCACCTCCATGAATTGATGTGATTCATTTTTCATCACCACATAACATGGGTGATATATATAAGCATGTAAAAAAGAAATAATATGGAATTTATTATATATATTATCTCTATAATTATAATATCATACTTAGAATCTTTCCATAATTATCATCAAAAAATGGAAACATTACTCATGTATACATATGGCCTACCGTCTCCATATTATACTGTAGTTCAACTTTTATAAAAAAAATTAGGGATGATTTTATGTAATGTCTAAAAATGATAATTATATCATGATTATATTTTTTTTAATATGATAAAATTATGATCACTTTTATGATAGTCATCCTAATGAATTAATTTTGGACACATAGCTCAAATATCATCAAATTATACAACATGAAGATAATTGATTAATTAATTGGTTATAACAAAGAAAATCGAATACTAAAATTTTAAAAATTTTATTCTAAAATTAAATAATTTACATATGATTATAAATCTAGAATATAAATAATTCCCATGATGAGTAAGACTCAAGGTGAGAAGAATTATTCTAAAAATCCTCCTTTAATGTTTCATTTCAAACTCCTTCTCATCCATGTCCACATTTTTAAAATTATTTTATGGATATATTTATATGAAGATAAAATAATTATATTGGTCATTATATATATATATATTTATTTAATTTAAATTGTTTTTAAAAGGAATATTTTTTCATATTTTATGTAGAGATTTTTGAGAAAAGAAAAAAGTGGTGTTTTATTTTAATGTATATGGTGATAATGACTCTACCATCCTCCATAACTGTTATTTAATTATTGAATTAAATTACAAGAATTCAGGTTTTCATTAAAGAAAAACCCTTATTCCCTTATTTTATGTGATTTATGTTTATAATTTTTTTTGAAACAAAGTGGTAGTTTGATATCTGAAATTTTTATTCATGTGGATTTAAAACAGTTTTCAAGGGTTTTATGAAGAAATGGAGATTCCTTAAAAACTATTTATCCTAATATTTTCATTGGACATCTTTATGATAATGGTGAGCATGATTTTTCTTATATGATGGTTTTATCCCTCTTATAGCTCTTGATATGATGGTTTGATCACCGTTATAGGTCATGATATGATGGATGAGCCCCATTATAGCTCTCCAATACACTGGTAAATGATAATTGTATCTAAATAACTTTTTTTGTAAGTCTATCATAAGGTTATTAAAATTATAATGTGTCTATGAAGATGATTTACCTTGTAACTAACATTACTATTCAATCCTTTCTTATGAGTTTTCAGGGAAACCATTGATCTAAAAAGGTAAGATAGACATAATATCTTTTAAAGAAATTATTATTATCATTTTAGGTAAAAAATTTGTGGCTACTGAATTTTTTTTCATGAGTTATCATGTTTTCAAAGAATCAATCACGGTTATGATTATTCAGCCATGTTTAATTATAAATGGTTTTATGAATTTTTTTTTGGATTAAATGTGATTTCATTGAGCTTAGTGTCTATAAGAAATCCATTATTTCTGACATCATGGTTTTAAAATAGTCTAACATATTTCATTATTTTTATTTCTTATTTACCTTATAGTGGTTTTGTGCTCATACTAGGTTTCAAAATATTTCTCATAGGGCTTAATGATTTGTAGGGTTATGTTTGAGGTCAAGATTGAATTTGTGATGATATATCATGAAAAGAAGAAATGTTTCTTTTTAAAATTTTCATATTTTTGGAAAACTGGGTACTATGAGGCTGTATCCACTTTGTAATGTAATATATATATTTTTTAAGGTTTATGAACTAATTTTATAAAACACTAAAAAAATGATCTCTAGGAGTGAAATAAAACACATTCTTAAATAAATATACTAGAATATATAAGGTAAAAGTCTAATTATTTTTAATTAATATCATAATAATGGTGTAAATAACATTTAAGTTATGGTGTTATTTGATAATAAAAGTATATTGTGACCATAATAGATAGAATGAAATGGATAATTATAGATATTTTTGGAAAAATTTAATGAATTGAATAGAAGATTGTGTGATTATATATTTATTATTATTTATCCTCCTAATAAAATTGATTATTATTATTGATATAACCACTGTAACTATTTCAAAATTTAGTAAATGGATGGAACTAGTCAGAACGAATTTAATAATAGATATGAAGAATAATTTTGTGGTTATTGTAATGAGAAACTGAATGGAATTGGACTGTCACAACCCGACCATAGTTTTTTTTCTTGATGTTGGATCTTTTAGTTGAGGTTTGGGTTGTGTGTTTGACAACTGTCTTTAGATTCTAATGGTTTTTGTGTCACTAAAATGCATTTAAATATTTCAAGGATCCTTAAGTAGAATTTCATAGTGTTTGGGGAACCAGTAGAGGGTTTTTGGTTGATTTATCAGTGACACAGTTTTAGTATGGTTTTCCCAAACCATTAAACCTAAAACTAAAAGTTATAGAACTTGTCGAGTAGAATTCAGATGATTTCCACACTGTTTAGAAAACATTTGTAGCAAAACCATGCATCCCATTACAACATAAATAAATTTTATTATAAAAAAACAATTCAAGTGACTCCACCTCCCATTTTAATCCCTACCTATTGGGTATTTACTAGAGGTCACTAACCTTCATTTCCCATTGTTTTGGGCCACTTTTTGGCCGATTTCTCAATAAAGGCTAGTGATTATTCATTATTTCTTCATCAAATCATTCCCTTTTTAATTCTCCCCTCTTCCCTCTCATTATTCACTGTATTCTCTTGGTGGGTTTTCACCTTATAAAAACCCTAGAATATAGGGTTGTTATGTAGTTTGATTTTATTGGATTTAGGGTGGGTGGATCATGTCTTGAGCTTAGATATCCCTTTTACCAGTGTTTCGTAGTGTATGGACTCTATTGGTGTAGCTGTTTCAATTATTATCCCTTTTGACTCATTCCATTGATTCTTATAGATTTTTAAATTTATGAAAATTTGTTTTTCATGCTTGTTGTATGTTTTCCTTGCTTGGTATGATGTCTTTATGTTGTAAAAAATTAGTAGAAGTGGTTTTAAAGGAGTTTTGTAATTTTAATACATGGTATGAACACTAGGCATTTTTTTAAATGTCTATTGTCTGTTTAAAATAATTTTATTAATTTTATTGAATTTAATCCTTGATTTTACTATTATATCATTGTCAGATTTTTCATTTGGCATTATATTTGTGGAATTGGTGATTTTTAGGGAATAACATATATATTTGGTTTGTTGTGTTGGTTTTAGAACATGTGGTGTTTCTTTAAAAATTATTTTTGGGTAACTTCATAGAGGCTTGTGGTGAACCATTGGATGCAGGAACATTCATGGGTTTTTGGAATGCACACCTAGATGGGCACAGAAATGATAATGGTCTTGAAAAAAATTTACTTGATTTGAAGACCAGAATTTAAAAACACATATCCCTCCTCTTCCTTTATTCTCTTCAAACTATCTATGTTTTAAAAATGGACTCATGATTTTATAATGTTATTAAAGTGGTTTTAAATTATGTTTGAAAGTATGTATATTTTGGTAATTTAAAAATTGGCTGGTTTCTAAGTGGTACGGAAGCCTGTTTGGCATCTTTAAGTATATTGTATGTGTTTCAACTTGGTTTTGAAATGACATTGGAAATGGAATTAGATTTGAAATGTTAAGGTGCATTTTGAATTGTGTATATAAAAGTGGTATTTTGGAAATGGTTTGGAATATTTTGTGATATATTATTATAAATAATACTGAAGGCCCACTTTACACCTTATGTTATTTTGGAAATTAAATGTGGTTTTAAAAGTGTAATTCTCTATTGGAATCTTTGAACATTTTTGAGAAATGTTTTACAAGACCATGTGATGTGACAGACTAGTTTTCACTTATGAATGACTATTGTATGATGGGAACCCCTATATAGATATATTTCTATATGGTTTATCATATAGGTGGTGTATGTGTTTGGGGTAGGAGAGTTCAATGATAGTAAGTAAGATGAGTCATGCGTGGTAGGGCCTCCTACATACCCAGTATAGTTTTTCCATGAGTTTCTTGGGTGTCTTTTAGAGGGTTGAGTGATAGTTACTGATCAACCTCGTTAATAAGAGTTTATACACCTTGGATGATTTAGTGGCCATGTAGGCTGTGCCACTGGTGATTCCTGATGATAGCCGCTAGTTGGTTATTAACTATTGAGTTTCACCATACACTGGTAGGAGGTTCCAAACCAAGTATGTCTAGGGATCAATCTAGGTATGTTTAGGAAATTCCCTTGGTTTTCTATTGGTAATTTCTTGTTTATTTTCCTACTGCACTTGGTTTCCTATATACACTGATTGTTTTCCTATATGACTGGGAGTTTCTTTGTTTGGATTTGGGTTTGGGGTTTTGCTTTAAATGGTAGACTATTTTGAAAATGGGAAGTGGTGTGTGTTTTCCTTTATAAAGGGAAAGATATGTTTGTCTAATAAAATTATTAAAACCTATATTAAATATTTATTTTAAACTAGTGTTAATGGATTTTTTTGGGAAAGGAAATGTATGGATTTTGTAGTGGTTTTTTATTGAGCTATTAATATCACACCCTACTTGTACCATTTTTGTCGATAGACCTGAGCTATTTGTTGGTTCAGGTTTCTAGTTCATGTGCTAATCGTTGGAGCAGGTTGTTCTTATTTATGTTGGTGACCTTGAGGTCACGAGGAGATCAAGTTATATTTTTCTGGTTTTAGTTTCTTTTTTATAGCCTTCATTAGTTTAATATTGTTTTTTCCCTGTAGTCATTGTATCAAGACCAGTTTATATATTTATTTATATTCAGTTATTGTTGGTTATTTTCTTATTGAGTGTTTTTATGTGATCTTATTTTATTAGGAAAAAATCATTCCCCTTAGTGATTACTTTGATGTCTGACACTAGTTTCCAGTCTTTGGGGATCGAGAATTCCCTTCAGGTCTTGCCATGAACTGGGTTAGATGTCAGTTCGGATGATATCCCAACTTGGTTCATGAAATATGGTATCAGAAGAGGCCCTTTGTTATTTTGGGTGTTAGGTAGTTGGGTTTTAGGACTGCCGGGACTTGGAAGGTAGGTTCGAGAAGAGAATCGTGAACCCTTACATGTTCCAATCCTTTATTTACCAGGGGTAGTCCAGGATTTGAATATTTTGTCTTTTTTTGTATTGAGGGATGACAATGGAGGTGAGCCGAGGTTATGTCATGATCTCACATGGAGTAGTGACCCATGTGGAGTCCAAATACATTGTTTAATCTCCTCCTAGTTGTTGATGATTAATTAGGGCATGGCCCACTACCATGTCACTAATATAAGAATAAACACTAGTTACTCATTTTAGAGGGTTGATGTGAGTAGGATTTTAAAATGAAAATGGTCTTTGAAATGGAGATAATTTACTTCGTGTGGTTTTAAAAAAATGAGTTTAAAAAAAATGTGTTTTGGATTGAAAATTTAGCATGTTCTAGGGTTTTAATAGTGATATGGTAAGTGTGACCCTAGATATTCTTTATGAACATTCACATATTTGTGGGTATGTATGGAAAGTGCATGTTGTCACATTTTTATATATGATGTGGGTGGAAGTGTATGAACAAATATGTGGTGGTTCATAGGATTCCATGTATGGGGTTTTGAATCTAAAGGCTTCTCTTGGATTTTTACAAATGGTTTGGAAAGGAAAATGATTTTTAAAAATTATCTTTATTTTAAAAGGTGGGTTTTTGTCTTGTGGTAAATGGATTTTGGTGTTTCATTGTTGGACTTGGAAGAAGGAATTTTAGAAACTTTAAATGAAAATACAGTTTTTAAAATGAGTGATTTTGATTGTACTAGAGTATGTTTGGCGTGTGTGCCAGTTTTTTCCTAATATGGTCTTTTGGTTATGATTTTATTGGATGTTGAATTTTGGATCTATGTTTTGATGTTGTTCAGAATATGAAACCTAAAAATTTCCCTAAAGTTTCTGGTGATTCATTCCTAGTTCCTGATTGTTCTCAGTTGTAGCCTAATATTTGTGGTGTTCAAGGCTTGTTCATGGTAGTGAAGTGGCTTGATGAAGTTTATCGTGTCATTAGGTCATTGGGAACTCCCAAATCTGTTAGATTGTGTTCTGTAATGGGTTCGTTTGAGGGTCTAACTTTGGATGAATGTGATTTGTTAAACCAAAAATGATTCCATTTAATATGATATGAGATATTTTTAAGTCTATATTCATATGATGTTTCTTACCTAAGGAGGTGAAAATGAATAAAATGGAAGAGTTTATAAGTATTCAATAAGGTCAGCTGATGGTGAAGGCTTATGTTGAAAAGTTCACGGAGATGGTTTCCTTTTACCTAGAGGTAACTTCATAAAATCCAATGAAGGCTTGTATTTTAATTGGGGGTCTTCATCGGGAGATCAAGGAGTGAGTCATCTCCTCAAGGGATCTTTGTTTCAAGAAGCTGGTGGGTGAATAAGTTTTAGCTGAGTTGGTTTCCTGGAGTGTAGGAAGTTTGAAATCTGGTGTCTCTTGTTTCTCATGATGGTTCCCCATCTAGTGAGAAGGGTGTGCCAGAAGAACAAGATTTTAAAGAGTCTCATACATTGGGTCTTATTTCTAGTTCTTCAGATCGTTCGGTTGTATGGGACATGTGTGGCTGGTTCGTACATTCAAAACCTTCTTTTTGCAATACTCCAATGAAATTCTATCATTGCATCTTTCTGGGTCATCTAGAGATGGTTTGAAAAAAGAATCTCCTGAGGAATAAATTCTTATGAGAGGATATTAATGCTTGTCTATGAATCAGTAGATGCTTTAGTCATTAGGGCTTCAGCCACATGCCTCAGGGTGAAGATCATACACAATCAGGAGATTGCTGAGAGAGTGGAAAACCATGGCCTAGTTTTTTCTCTAGCGTTGAAGTACAGATAGTTTATGATTCATGAAATAATTTCCTTTTTATTGTGAGTTCATTTTATCTATGTAAAAATATGTGTGATCGCATTTTCTTTTAGTCATAGTCTGAAATTTTATGTCATGGGATCCATTGGGTGAGTTTTGGTTGAAAAATGAAAATTTTGGGATTTCACAGAAGGTGGAACATGAATAGAACATGGTTAGGGGAAAAACGTAGATTTTCCTAGGAAATTGTGAATGTTAAGTTTGGTTCATGGGGATTAGTTCAAAACCTACTCCTGGTTAGAGAATCTTTGTGGAAATTGTGTAGTATGATTCTGTAATTGGGCAATGGCATATCACACGGTTGGCACATGGTTTGTCGAATCGTGCGGCCAAACTGCGAGGCTTACCCAAATCATTAAAAATTTGTAATTACATGTTCCCACCTATGATTTTTTAACTTTAATTCAGGTTTCCCCTTATTCAAAGAGTTTTTGGTTTGCGTTGCATGTTTCAGTGTCAGGCTATTCTAATGTAGTTCCATGGTGTTAGTCAGGTTCTTTTGGTGGGAAGAACCCTCTCATTTCCTCCCCTCATTCTTATTCCATGGTTTCCTATATAAATGGATGAGTGTGACTTATTTAGTAAAATACCAGCTTGAGGTTTTTTTTCTTTCATATTTCATCAGGCATGAATTCAAATATTGTTTACATTTCAAATGGGTGAATTTCTTAGTGAATAAAGTGTTTGTGGTGGGGAGAATTGTCAAACCCCAACCCCAAATTTATTTTATTATTTCTTGACATTGGATCTTTTGATTGAGGTTTGGGTTGAGTGTTCGACAATTGTCTTGGTTTTCAATGGTTTTTTGTCACTAAATTGTGTTTAAATATTTCAAGGATCTTTGGATGGAATCTCCAAGTGTTTGAGGTGTCATTTGAGGGGGGTTTTCCCAATATTTCTGGTCACACGATTTGATCACGGTTTGACCAAACTGTGAAACATAAGCCTAAAAGTTGTAGAACTTTTTTAGTAGCATTATCATGGTTTGTGCATGGTTTACAAAACTGTGCAGCAAAACCATGAATCCCAGTGTGACCTAAATAACTTTTATTCTAAAAACCGGATTTAAGTGATTCCAACCCCCATTGAATCCCTACCTATTGGGTATCGACCAGAGGTCACCAATTCATTATCCTTCAATTTGATCCACTTTTTGGGTGATTTATCACAAATCATAGTGATTTTAATGATTGTTGTATCAAATACTTCACTTACATATTCCACTCTCTTACCTCTCTTGATTCATCAGATTATATTTGTGGGGTTTCACCTTGGATGAACCCTAGATGGTAGAGTTGATAAGTAGTTCTATTTTTCTAGATGTTAGAGTGTGTCGATCATGTATTGGTCTTAGATCTCCCTTATCCCAGAGTTTCGTTGTGTCTTCACTCCATTGAGGTATATGTTTCCATTATTTTCTTTTCTAACTCACTCTATTGATGCTTATAGATTTTTAAATAATATGAAAATTTGTTTCACACGAATGTTGTTTGTTTTACTTTCTTATTATGATGTTTTTATATTGGAAAATATTAGTAGAAGTGATTTTTAAAGGGGATCTCTAATTATAATACATTTTATGTACACTAGGAATTTGTTAAAATGTATGTTACCTCTTTAAAAATGAAAATTTTCATTTTGATTTGTGATAAAACTTGATTATGTTATGATAGATTTCTTATATTGTGTATTTGGGATTGAATTTATAAAATTGGTGATTTTTATGGCATGATCCATATGCGTTGTTTGTTGTGTTGGTTTGAGAACATGTGGTGTTTCATTAAAAACAATTTTTGGGTAACTTCACAGAGGGTTTTGGAAAATAATTGGATGTGGAAACATCCATGGGTTCTCAAAATACACACATAGATGAGAAAAAATTATAATAGTCTTGAATAAAATTTACTCCATTTAAATACTCGAATTTCAAAGAATATATCCTCCTCTTCCTCTATTCTCTTGAAACTCTAAATGATTTATAAATAGACTTTAAGTTTTCAAATGATATGAAATTTATTTTAAATTATGTTTCAAAGTACGGATTCTGTGGTACTTTGAAAATTGGTTGGTTTCTAAGTGCTATGAAATCCAATTTGGTATCTTTAAGTATATTTTGTGTGTTTAAACTTGGTTTTGAAATGGTATTAGAAATGGAATTGGATTTAAAATTTTAAGGCCTGTTTGGAATTGTGTATATGAAATTGGTATTTTGGAAATGGTTTAGAATTTTTTTGATATATTGTTATTGATAATATTGAAGGCCCAATTAGAAACTTATGTTATTTTGGAAATGAAATGTGGTTATGATAGTGTAATGCCTGATTGGGATCTTCAAACATTTTTTAGAAATGTTTCATAAGACCATGGGATATGATAGATGAGTTGGAACTTATGAATGACTATTGTATTATGGGAACCCTTATAGATGTATTTTCCTAAATGGATGATTGAATAGGTGGTTTCTGTGTTTGGGTAAGGAAAGAACAATGATAATAGGTAAGGTGCGTTATGCATGTGAGGGACTCCTACTTAAAAAAATATACTTTTACGATGGTTTTGCTAGGATCCTTTTAGAGGGTCAAGTGATGGTTGATGATCAACCATGATTAGATTTTTTAGTACCCCATGGATGATTTAAAGGCTAGGTGGGATGTTCCACTGGTGAGGCTAGATGAGGGAAACCAGTTAGTTATTGACAATAGTGTTTCAACATATGTTGATAGGTGATTCCGAACCACGTATATCCATGGATAAATCTAGGGATGTTTAGGAAATTCCCATTGTTTTCTATCTGTATTTTCTTGTTTGTTTTCCTACTTCACTTTTTTTACTATCTACACTGATTCTTTATTTTCACGAGGACTGGGTATTTCATTGTTTGGATTTATGTTAGTGGTTTGTCTTTAAATGGTAAACTATTTTGAAAATGGAAGGTGGTGTGTTTTTCTTTGAAAAATGGAAAGATATATTGTCTAATAAAATGGGAAAAATCTAATTTTATATATTTATTTCAAACAAGTGTTAAGGGAATATTTTCATAAAAGTAAATGTATGGATTCTTTGGTGGTTTCCTACTTAGTTATTATGATCACACCCTACTTTTACAATTCAGTATTGGTAGACCCATTCTATTTTGTAGGTTTATGTTTCTGGTTCATATGCTCATCATTAGAGAATATTGGTCTTGTGGATAGTGGTGACCTTGAGGTTACAAGGATAACGAGTTGTCTTTGGTTTGGTTTTAGTTTCTACATTATAGAATTTAGTTTTTTAGTATTTTTTATCTCTATAGTTGTTGTATTTGGACTAGTTTATATATTCATTATTATTTAGTTATTGTTGGTTCTTTTTATTTTTCATTTTATTTTTGTGACTGTATTTTATTAGGAAAAAATTCTTCCCCGCAATGATTAATTTGATTCCCAACACCAGTTTCTAGCCCACGGTGATTAGGGAGGCCTTTCAAGCCATGCCACTGACTGGGTCATGTGTTGGGTTGGATAAAATCTCCACCTTGTTCCTGACAGGGACATTCAATGAAATCTATTATGGTTATTCCTAACCATATATCATGATTTATAGTTGAGAACATGAACATTTATGAGTTTAATAATATTCCATAGAATAGAAAAAATTATTTTCATGTATGTTATAGTGATTAGGATCCTACAGTTAAATAGATTGAATTTTTCTATGTCAAGAATGAGGGATGGCACACCATAAGAAATATCTTAATGAAATTGGAAGTTGTTTTGAATATAGTAAAATATGTAATAAAGAAATAATATTCAAATGAAATAGGATGTGTTCACTAAAAATAAAAATAGGAATATTGTTTTTCCAAAATAATCATATTACAATTTAAGATTTTAAGAGTCTAGGAATTATGAAAATTGATTTCCTAAAGGGAAATATCCTGAAAGTTATATGATTTATTAGACATATAAATGTATATCAATTTATGATGAAATTATTATTGATGATTAGAAAATTTAAAATTTCATATGTAAGGTATCAGATTTATATTTTCTTTTGTTTTGATATTGTTTAAATTTATAAAATGGTGTATATTTTTTATTTTATGTAGGAATTATTAATGAATAATATTGAAAAGAAATGTTAATAAATTATGAGGAATGTTGGATGATTATAGTGTCTACACATAGAAATTATATTGATATGATGTAGTGGTGGATTTAAGGATGATCATAAGTTTAAAATCATTAATTGTCTATTGATATTTAATTTTATGAGAGTAATTTGGGAGACAATTATAGTGTATTTATTTATTTTGGAGGTATATATATCTCTTAATATTAACATGTGAAAATATATTTGATGAAGAATTCACTGTTCTTTTTTTTTTGAATAATAGTATAAATGTATTGTTAATATATATTATTTATATGATATTTGATTATGAATGTTATTTTTGAAGATACACTTCATATTTCAAGGAACATTATAAGATTTTAATTAATATAGTTTTAGGAAAAGGGTAAATTTTAGTCTAGGTGACAACCCTTCAAACCCGGCAAGGCCACGGGGCCTGAACCCAAAACCGAAGGGAGACAATGGTGTAGCGGCTACCACTGTTCTACATAAATCACTTTTTAGTACAAAATTGTTTTTCTAAAAAAATTATTTAATATATAATGATAATTATTATTTTCAAAATATATATATTTTCAAGAAGATAACCATCATATTAAAATGTGATTTGATGATTAAGTGATTAATAACATTTTAGGATAAATTCACTATTTTATTACCTTATTTGATTAAGGTAAACATAATATGATTTGAATTTATTTGAGGTATAATGATGGAATATATTAGTTTATTATGTATTTATAGTTATTGAGGACATTTATAGGAATAATTTTCATATCTTGAATATTATATGACTATGTTATATAAATTGTTTTTAGCCTTTAAGAGTGATTGTTGTGGTATGGTGACAATTTTTGGAAATATATGTGATAAAATCATTCTATAATTGGATTTTAATATCATATAGGAATATTTTCATGAATTTTTAGGATAGTTATTTAAAGAATAATTTAGTTTGAACTTGGGGTATTACTGTTGAATATAGGAGATTAATGTATAATTTTCTCATATGAGGGTTTATTTGATTTGGGAATTATCTAACATCAGACTAACCATTTTGATTTTTTTGATGTTTAATGATATTAGGAATGTATTATTTTTCTTTTTTGGAAGTATATTATATTTTAGAAGTTTAATTTTTCATTTCAGGCATAAAAAATTCATCTAAAACACTCCTCATTTAAAGAAAAATATGGGATTAAGGTGGGAATTTATTAATGAATGAAATAATAAATATATCATAAATATATTTCAATAAATTATTAGTATATATTTTAATTAATTCATCAATTATCATTATATTATCATTAAACAGAAATTATATTATATTATATTCATTTTTGATGAATTTATTGTCTCTTCAAATATCACATATTTATGATTTTATGGTCATTAACTTTATCTTGAAAACGTGAGTCCCTGTGAATTATTTTTCTCTTATATTTAAATATTTTCACTTCTCAAAAATGTTATACTATTTTGAAATCTATTTTTTTTGTTTCAGATGGACATTATATTTCTCTTTCCCTCTTAGTAAGAGGAGTTCTTCTAAACCATGTCAACGATATTGGTTTCTACAAAGGAATCCTCAAATATCAATTCCTTGATTAACATGAAAGAGTTAAAATTTATTATACACAACTTATTAATAGAGGATATAATTTAATATCATGATATTTTAAGAGAAATACATTGTTCAATATTGTACAAGATATGCAACACAGAGCTTAAACGAATAAAAAAATATTATTATATGACCGTTATAACCTATCTATTAAATTGATATAAATAAATACGATTAAATAATTTATGAAATACATATAATGTTCCAAATAAAAATAATGTGTTAATGAATTCTTTGTAAATAAACATGTAATTTTTATTAAAGTCATTTTATACCTAAATATATATATATTTTTTCCAAAATAACTTTTAATATTTTTTGCGAACACATATTATAGTTATTTTCTAGAACTTATCAAAAATTTATTTGATAAAATTATAATCATTTTTTAATTCATCATGTAAAAATCATCTTAAAATGAATTTTTTAAAATTTTCTAAAAATATTAATTTTTCAGAAAATAATGAAAAATACTAATATTTATTGATTATTGTATTTTCTTTTTAATTACATACAAATTCAAATTGCAATTTTGATTAATTTTTATATTAAATTAGATAATTTTTATTTCATATAATCTTAATAGGGATTTTAAATAAAATTTATTCTTTATTTATTATAAAAACATTTTATACTTGAAACTTGATTTTTTTGAAAAAATGTTTTCTATATTATTTTAACATGTTAATATAAAATTAAATTTATCAATTTTTTTATTTTAATAAAGAAAAAAATTAATTCCATATTTGGAATCAGTTATTAAAATTATATTAAATACGATACCTTTTAGGATATTATGATAAGTAACTTTAGTAAATTTTATTACCATGATAAAGGATAAATCATGTAACTATGGTTAAAAATAAAATGATAAGGACTACAAACTAACCTTAAAACATTCAGTAATTTTATTAAATTATTTTAAATTCTCAATAATTATATATAAGTCCATTATATATCATGTTTTTCCGTTTATTCTTGATTTTGACCCTTTCTATAATTTTATATAATGAAAGGTAAAATATGTTATTCTCATTGTTATATTATCATATTTTTAAAATACATAAATAAAGGATATGTTTAATTATAAATATTAATTTGGAATCTTAATGATTTATTTTAATCATGGTAATTCATTTATATATTTTTTGAAATAATTTCCTTAAATTTATATGAAACACGTACACAATGCTTGTGCAAGAAGAAAAAAATAAACAAAATGATTTTGAAAGATCTAAAAATAATATTAATTTTATTGAGTATTTTTAAACAATTTTTTAGATACAAAAACATCTTAGAGAGGTTTTTTATTAATTTTATTCTTATTACATTATTTTATCACTGTATTAGAAGTCAAATTAATTGAATCTTTCCAAAATTTTGAATTACTGATATTTTTTAATAAATAATATTATATTAAATGATTTAAAATTTATAAAAATATATTCATAAACTAATAGAATGAGATATGGTAAATGAAATAAAACATGGCCCATTTATGGTCCGTTTATAATTTTATCATAAATATATTAACCACTTTATATTAAAAACATTGATATCATCGTAATTATAAATTATGTTAATGAAAGGTTAAAACAAAAAAATAAGTGTAAAAGTGTCATTCATACATGTCTAAATTATATTTTATAAGATTATTTTTACTAATATTCATCTTATATTTGAAACAAATAAATTTTTAACCATTTGGAAGTCAAAATTAATTTATATTAATTTAATATTTTATAAAATTCCAAGAGTTCCCCTCCTATATATTTTAGAAAGGCACATCTTATTCTCATTAATTTACACTTAAAATCGACTTTTGGTTCCACCAATAATTAATAAAATTAATTCCTTAAATTCCTCTACAAATCCAATAGGAATTTTTTATGGAATAATTCCAACCATAATTGTCTTAAGGGTTAATTAAAAAGAGTTTTTTTGAAGAAGAGGTATAGTTTGTAATCAGTCATTTCCATTTTTTTGGGTTTATATATTCTAAAACTATTCTTTAACCATTATAAAATAATAAAACCCATATCAAACATATAATAAAATGTTATTATGTTAATTTCATAACCTATATCCATATCCAACATCCATTAAATGGGAAAGCAATCCCTCGTTTGTGTGTATCACGGACTACCACCTCACAAACCTGTGTAATTTATTTTCCTTCACCGTATCTCAAGGATGGTTATAATTATTTAATTAATATTTTTAAATTATATTTATGAAATATTTATCATTATGAAATAATTATATATCATTTATATTATTAACTTTCTATTCAATGAACAGTGATAACACTGTTCATGTGTAAGTGTGGACAACCACATCCATAAAGTGATGTGATTAATTTCTCATATCCATATCACATGGAAGATATATATAATTATATTAAAATAATTAATATAGTATAAATGATATATAAATAATTTTGGAAATATTAAATAGTACTTAATTTCATTCAACAATGATTATTAAAAAAATGTAAACAGTACTCTTGTGTATGTACGAACTAGTGTCTCCATTATTGTGTTGTAGTTCATTTCATAACCATATTTCATGATTTGTTTTAAAATTAAAATTAATGTATATAATAATTATTATTTTATGATTATTATTATTTAGTAGAAGTAATATAGGCTTATTTTACCATATTTGACCTACATAAGTTTCTTGGACATATGAGACGTATATCTTCAAAACCCCTAACATAAAATTAATTATTTATTAAATTTGAAAAGTAAAAATAAATAGACTGAGGTTATTAATAAATTAAATTACTAACATAATTTTACTATTAATTATGCAGAACAATTTATGTGTTTAATTGGATTAAAGGTAATAGACTTTTTTTAAATCTTCCATTAAATATTCTCTACCGACCCTTTTTCATCCATGTCCATATTTTTCAAATTATTTTATTAATGTATTAAAATAGAAACAAAGGAATAATAAAGGTTATTTTTTTTATTTCATTTAAATGATTTCAAAAGGAATCTTTTAATAATTTTTATATTGAAATTTCTAGAAAAATATAAATGGAATTTTCAAATTTAATGCTTATAAAAACAAAGAAACTTCTTTCCAAAATAGTTGTTATTCGATATTTGACTTCCATTATAAGATTACATGTTTTCATTAAAAAAGATCATAAATGCATTGATATAGGTTATTCAGTTTTTGGAAATGGGATTTTCATATTAAAATGTATTATGATTTGTAAAAATGCTTATCAAATGTAATTTTAAGAGTTTTCAAGGGTTCTATGATGAAAAGGTGAAAGCCTATTTTTTTATTCATTATAAATTAATTTTAAATTTTTTTATGAAAATGAGTTACCCTATTAAATATTATATGATAGGTATTCCTCATTATAAATCATGATATGATGGGTTTAGCCTCATTATAGCTCATGATATGATTAGTAAACCCCATTATAGCTTTCTGATACATTGGGTAATGATTTCGTTATGCAGAGAATTTTTTTTGGAATTCAATAGTTTTTTATTCCAATTATAAGGGTTATGAAAGGGCTTTATGAAGATTATTTACAATGTAAAATAAATTATATTTATGTTATTTCTTATTATTTTTCATGGAAATCATTTATTTAAAAATGTAAGATAAATTTTCTCATTTTCAAAGTCATGATAATATAATTTTAGGTTAAGAATATATGTTTTATGAAAATAGTTTTCATCGGTTCACATGTTTTTATTGATAACCTCATGGTAATGACATTTAAATCAGTATTTATTAGTTGTTTTAAGAAAAAAAATAATGTATTATATCATATTTCATTGATATCAATAATTAAAGGAAAACAATTTTTATGATCTTATGGTTTTAAATGGTCTAAAGAGTTTCTTTTTCTTTAATTTTTTATGTCCCTTAATATGATATTAATGATCATACCATATTATAATACTTTTTTCATAGGGTTTTAAGTACATGTTAGAAAAATTATGATTTTAAGAATAAATTTTCAAATATATTTCATGAATAGAATACATGATTATTTTTAAAAATTTATATTATGATAAAAATAAATACTAAGTGGAAGTGACACTTTGTGATATAATATTTATTTATGTAAGGGTGAGGAACTAGTTCTATAAAAATATTATCCTAATAGATTTTAAGGAATGAAACAAAATTAATTATTATCTTAAGATACTAGAATATGTAATGTATAAGGTTGTTTCCATATATTCATGGAAATCATTATATTATATATTAATATTTCATCCTTCCTATATAGAATGAAACTATTGAATTACCCTTTAATATTTATTATATGTAAATAAAAACAAAAATTTTATTAATGTTTTAATATGTTTCCTTAAAACCAAATACAACCCTTAATCAATCTTAGGCGTTATAAAATTTTAGTTGAACCATTATATCCACCTGGGAGACCATAAAACCCATCCAATTACTTATGAATTTCGAAGTCATAATGAACTATAGTATAAATCTATTAAGCCATTATGATGGACCTCAAAATCTAATGAAAGAATAAATCCACACCAGATGGATAAAACATGTAGCATCACCCAATTAAGACTTACCATAGGACTATAATTTTCATAAAAAACTATATTAATTTCTAGATAGATTAAAACTATATTATAAATCACATAAGAACTTCAATGGGTTCATTAATACCATACCAACACAAAAGAGTTCCTAGATGGATCATAATTTTATCACATCTCTCTAACGTCTTATTAAGAAAACCTAAAACCCAATATTAATATTTAATCCTTTAATGATGGGATAAAAATACAGCACAACACTTTTATGTTTACCATGGAGACCTTAACTCCCAGTGGTAATATTATACATTAATGGATTTAGTGGGACATTAAAATAAAAATATTAATAATTAATAGGGTTATTAGATCCTTTAAAATTAATTAATTATTTCTTAATAGAATAATGATATATTTTATTTGTATATACTATATATTCATAAAATTATTTGGTTGAATAATTGGGTGTATGACAAGTATATGAATTAAACCTCACACTTTTATATGTGTCATTATATGATGGAATATTCCATTATATTACCTTCATGGTGGAATTAAACACTAGAGTTCCATCTCAAAACACATAAAAATATTGATTTACTATACCCACTTTAACTCCCAAATATTTCTGTAAATATATATTTTTCAAATAAATTTAATTTCTTATACAGATTACATTACATGAAAAACCTAGTTTTAATGAAGCATGAGATGCTATTAAAATTTTATTACCTAATATGATTGTTATCACCTAGGAATTTTAATGGAGGGTATGGATATTATTAAATAATTTTTGAGAAAATATTATTTAAACATGTACTAAAATAATTTTTTTCACCAATAATTTATAAAAGAAAATAAAACCCATTCTAAAATAATGGACAACTATTTTCTGATGAAAACTATTTTGATGCATAAAAACATTTTTTATCAAAATAAAATAAAATAACCAGTTTTAGTGAAATATTTTAATGAAATGTACTTATTATATAATAAATATATTTTTTTAAATTAATATTATATTTTTATTCATGAGAATAATAAACCCAATTTTATGATTAAAACCTATAAAATTCAAAAATGAAGTTTTGTTTCATTTTTTCACACTTATTTTGATGTTAATTTTTATTATTTTTATGAATACATTTTTAAAAAATAAAATTTCTTTTTTAAATAATCAGGTCGAAATTATCTTAGATTGTTTTTTTTTTCAATTTTATGAAAATATTATTATTATTGATGAATTGTGAAAAATATAAGTTTTTATTAAGAATTATCTTTTCCTTTAAAGAATTTTAAAATATCCAAATGAATTTCAGTTTTTTTAAAAGTATGGTTACATAATATGTACATTTATTTATCTTATTTATGTTATTAGAATAATTTAATATTGAATTCTGATATTGAATATTTCTATACTTATTAAAATTTTCTTTATGGAAAACAACGTTTTCAATATATCTTCTAGTAAAATTTTAAAATATTTTTTCCACTTATGTTAATATAATTAAGAGAAATGGATTCCAAATTTACAATAAGTATAATTAATATTATTTAATAAGGTGTATTTAATTTTTAGTTATATTAAATAGTAATAATAGAAGAAATTAATTATCATGGTATTGGTTAAAAGGGGGGTTTTCATGTTAAATGTGCTAGTGATAAAATTACTTTTTCAAAATAATAGGATTTTGATTTAATAAAATATATTTAAAATTTAGAATTAGTTAGTTTAAATTATCCAATAATACTCATATTATTTTTAGAATTATGGGATGAATCAACTAATTAAATAAACAGGAAAACAAGTTATCATGGTGAAACTAAATTGCTATAGTTAAGAAAAATTAATGTCAATGTAATAACATGTTTAAAAATGTGTTTTTTGTGTATTTTGGAAGTGTTACTTGACCATATAATCCCTAGAATCATTTAATTATCAATTTTGGAGGTAATTTGGGTGAGAGTGACTTCTCATTATGGAATAGTTTTGGGTACTTACAAAAATGTCACTCCCCCTCAATTATAAATGGGAACTCACCACCCATATATTCACTAATTTTAATAAATTTAGATCACCCAATCATTTAAAAACCCCATGAGAATAATTATAAATTTATTATAGCTTAGTTTCTTCTTAAAATACCAATCTTAGTGTATTTAATATAATATCAAATGGAGGATATCCTAAGCAATGTAAATTATCATCACTAAATTCATTATTTTTTACATATTATATTCACACCTTCACGAATGTACTAATAATTTTAAAATAAAAACCCAAATATATCAAATATACCTATATGTTTTTATGTTTTTGAAATCACCTATATCCATCTCCACTTTTATAAAATGGGAAAAGAAACTGTCAATCCTGTGTATTTTGAACTACCACTAGGCGAATAGATGTAATTTGTTTTCCATAACCACCTCTTATGGTTGGATATAATGATGTATTTAACTTATGTATAAGATATTTATTAAGGTAATATATTACAGTAATTAAAATATCATATATATCTTCTTAAATTCCATTCTATGGGAATAAAATAATGTCGCTCCTTTGTACAACATACTATCGCCTTACGAAGTGATGTGATTTGGTTTTCACTTAAACATTACATGGAAGGTAATAAATACAAATTTAATAAAAATATGTGCTATATATTAAATCATAAATATTCTAAAATGGTTAATTATTATTTACATTTTGTTCGTTGTGAAAGTCTGTAATATGAAAATAACATTTATTCTTATGTACGACATACTGTCTCCATTAACATTAAAATTCATTTTCTATCACTAAATTAAATGGATTATTATAAATACATATATAATGAATCCATATGATATTTATATCATTTATATAATTATAGGAATTATTTTACCATGATAAAATTAAAAGTTCCGAAAACAAAAAACTTAAATATACATGAAAAAGAAAGTAGTTATTACCCAAAAATGATTTTAATAGGGATATGAAAATAAAAAGGCAATAAAAGGTCATAATTAAAACATATATAGAAATATATATATATATATAATTATTATTCTATAATATATTTATAATAAACCTTTATTTAATGTATTGGACTTTTGAACATGCATGAATGATGTTGAGACTTAAGTTAAGGGGGTTTTGTCTCAATTTTTATTCATTAGGACATATGTTATCTTATACACCAATAAAATTTTAGGATATGTAAAAATAGACCCTTTGACATGTGATATAAATATATTATTTAGTCTCATGATATTTAACATTTAATTTAATTATATTCATTCTTGTGGTCGATTATTCTGAAGTCACTAAGTAGTAAGGGGCCTTCATCTCATTTTTCGTTATGTGAGATAGATATCATATTCACCGCTTGTTTCTCTTATGTGGTATATATACTACCATAAATTTATTTTATGTTTATTATTATAAAATTTATGGTGATTTAAATGTCTAAATGTCTAAATTTCTTTAATTTGCGTTATTAATTCATATGATACCAAATTAGTAAGGGTTTTAGGATATAATCTCACTACTTATTGAGATTGTAAATATTATATTTTTTATTATAATATCATATGATATATCACTCATTGATGTCTTGAAATTTATTATACTCTAGAAATTTCTTGAGAAAATTTTTAAACGTTTATTTTGCTATCTTTCGATGCTCAAGAGATGAAACAAGTTTTTTAAGAAAAAACAAATTTTATTACTAATTCAGTGTACAATTACTTTTCTTCTATATTGATTTTTTCATAAAATGTTTTATAAAATATATCTACTACAATTGAATTATTTTTTAATTAAATGTTTTCCCATTTTTAAATTTCTACAAAATCTTTTACGGTGGGATATTCATTTTTGTTTTCTGAAAAATTTAATTTGACTTTTTTGCAATAATGTGAAAGGAATCATTTTTTTAACATGTATGACATGAATGAAATTTTCAACTATTATGAATAATCATTTAATTGAAGTTAAATTTATAAATTTTCATTATTTTATTGAATTAAAATTATTTTACAATTGTTTCATAATTTTTTGTTTTTAATATTTATTTTTGAAGTGGAAATTCTATTTTAATCAATAATGTTTCCAAGTGACCTTTTAGAATAATTTACCATCTAGTAATAAATCATTTCATGTTTATTATACTTTAATAGGGACATAAAAAAGTATCCAATTATTATTCATTCTTCAAATGGTTTATGATTATGGTGGTGAGATGTTTATAAACCTCATTTGTTTTCCGTAGATTATGATATAATGACATGTTTGTGAAACAAATTTATTTCATGGTTTATAATATGATGAATTTTGTAAGATCATGTGGAAAAAAACAATATTATTTCCATTATATGACGTGTGGAACCTATATCTCCCTCCATTGAACTATGTAATTATGGATAACTATTGACCTAATTATGCAATGTGTGAACCTGAATTCATGTTAAAAATGTTATTCATGGACCTATATTCATGTCTATATGGTTTTTATAGGGCATAATTTCATGTCTATAAGGGCATGTATAGACCTACATTCATGTCCATAATGTCATGTGTGCATCTTTTTTCATGTCCATAACACACTAAGTGAACCTGTATCTATTTAATCAAGTTCAAAATGTGTAATATAATGTACAAGCCATAATTCTATGTCTTATCAAAATGTTATTCTCTCATAGCTTATGTTCATTGATCTATTTATTATTATTGTCTTATGAACTACCGTTATTTAAGTCATGAATATTGTTTATGATCTATTACATGAAGTTCATGGTTTTTATATGTTATTATCATATTCGCATACCCTTATTCTTCTGTTATGTTTATATCCTCTATGTTTACCCATACAGAGCATCAAAGCTCAACCATTCTTATATTTACTTTCTCCAAGTTACAAGAAATGTTTTAAGTTGATTATTATTATCAAGAGTACTAAATGGGGAGATCTTTTGGGTGATGATGCAGTTATTCCTTGAAATAATTAGATTACATATCAAGACTCATAAGATTTAAAAATATATGGTTATCATCCATGTATTTGTTAATTTTATTGGATATGAATGTAAAAAGATATTCTATCTATGTTTATAAATCTTGGGTTACTATAGTTGATATCAAAATAAAATGTTTAGTTAATAATTGGAAACTAGGTTGAGAGATCACTAGGGAGAATCCTAGTGAAAATCCTATGTGTATGATAAGATTATAAAGTTTTTTTAAGGTATTATGTTTTTTTTACTATAAATAAAACAATATTTCGATATTATAATGCAACATGGTTTTGGAATAGATTCATCAAGATTATATTACCTTAAAAAGAGTTGGTCGATTATATCTCGACCATATTTATGGTTAATGGTTAGTGTTCCCTTACTATGCACCTAATTTGATACTCCAGTGGGATATACACTGGATAATATACATTTTAATTACAATCCATTATGAAGTATTTGAATAGATAATAAAAATGGATGGCCTTAGATAAACCTTACGTGTCTTGATTTAGACATATTATAAATTATTTTTCAGGACTATGTGTTTTTCAATTATGATTATAGCCACTAATAATATTCTTTTTTCTTCTATTCAATATTTGTAACTCAAAGGAATCATGTTAATAATGAATAAAATAAAAAATACAATGATTTTACTCCCAAGAAACTAAATTTTATGCGATATGGAATATAAAATATCATTTTTTTGTTTACAAAAATTTCTCAAGCTACAAATCAAGATGAAATTCCAAATTATTAAAGGAGGTAACATCATTCTATTGAGTCCTTCATGAGGAAAATTCCACCTTATTTTAGTTGGTATACTAATACAACAATCATTAAGAAATGAATTAGTACAACTAATAAGATATTTAACATTCTATAGGGTTTGAATCCAGAAAATTTAACTTTTGATGTCCATCATTAGGATGTCGATGTAGATCAATGAACATGCCTTTTTAAGAATATGATTCAGGTGGAAAAAATTGAATCCATTCAAATAGATGAGTCTAATAGGATATTTTCAGTACATAATTCCCTCAAATTATACGAACAAGTATAGATATAAAATTTTTCAAGAACAAATAGATGTATGGTCAATCTATTAAGCTAATTTTATAAGACTTATAAGGTATGATTATGGTTTAATAATCATCCCAGATAGACAAATTGATTGATTCTTTGGTGGCATAAATGTAATTCTTCAAAATATTTTGACTATAAGAGACCATAGTATCTATTTTGAATTCATTAAATTTATATAGAAGGACAAAAATTAAAATTGTAGATTCTGACCATTCCTATGATTTTGATAATAAAAGGAAGATCGAGTCTCATGATAACTTGATTAAATAACATGATCAAATGAAATTTCCATCAACCACATGCCATAAAAAATGGAAGAATTATTTGGGTAAATTCTTATAAGGAAAAATAGGGTGTTACAAGTGATGGAATATTGTACATCGGGGAAAAGTTTGTATAATTGATTATAAGAGACCATCTAATTAAATTAATAGAGAGATGTCATAATATAATTGACCACCCAAATTCAAATGTTTCAAAAGAAAATATTTTTTTCATTTTTTAAATTAATTCCCTAATCAAATATATAATGAGGATGATAACTCAAAACAACCTTTAAATAAAAATGAAAAATAGAAATATTATTCAATCACAACAAATGAAGTGAATTATGATAACTAGGGCTCTTCGTATTGCAGACTGTCATGTTTTATTTTGTTTGAATGAGATCTATGAAAATATTATTATACATAATTTAGTGAAATTTTATGTGATTTTTAAAATTTATTATCTCCCTATATATAGATTTTATAATAAGGATACCAAATTTTTTATTTTGAATAAACTTGTGATTGATTATCGATGCAAAGATGAAACTAGAATTATAGTGAAAATGTATTTTGATAAGATAAGAGCTTATTTAAATAATTGAAGGTGATTTATATTTTTAGATCATATGTGGTTTTATAGTGACTTTTTGGATGTGATTAGGGTTTATTAATTTTGTTATAGGACATTATTATTGTTATGGTTTTCATTGAATAATATGAGATCATTTTATTAAAATATTTGGGATTCAATATTGGTTAGACACATTATGGAGGATCCTTTGGGTTAAATATTTGTGGAATGGTTTAAATAAAACCATGGATGTTATTAGATATATTTCTCCAACCATTCTAGTTTTGGTAAATATCTAAAGGAAAAAGGAATAAGTTTAGGATCTTATTATGATATTAGTTCTTCATAAAAAAATACGGAATATTCATTTTTTAGAGTAAGATATGTAGTGGAAATTAATGGATGCACAAATAAAGGTTGAAATTGTGATTATGATATAAATGAAATTTCATCCCTATATATTTGGGTAGGTTTTTAATTTTTTATCATATCACAATTTTATTTTATCATTTGGCTATTCCACTGAATCCCTCCCAAGTTCATGGTGTGTTCCATTTATCTATACCAAGGAAGTATATATTTAATTATTCACAAAATTTGAGGGTGAAATTATATTTTAGGGGGGGGGGGTATAATGTGACCAAATTTTATTTTATGATTTTTTAAATGAATTTAATTTCCTCATTATCTTAATTTATATGAGAAACTGAGTTTTAATGAAACCCGACATACTGTTAAAATATTATTATTTATTAGGATAGTTATCACCTAGAAGTTAGAATGGGGAGTACTAATAGAATTAACTAAATTATGAAAATTTATTTAAAAAAAATATAATTAGTTCTATGGTTTTAAATTAATTATAAATGAAAATAAGAATCATTCGAATATAAAAGAAATCTTTTTCAAAAAAAATATTTATACATAGAAACACAAGTTATATATATATATTAAATAAATATTTTTTATTGAATTATTCAATGAAATTTATATATTATATAAAAAATAAGATTTTCTAACATTTATCATATATTATTGATAGCCATTAGATAAGAATAAATCAAAATTTTCACTAAAAAACATTATTTTTCAAAAAAAAGTCTATTTTGTAAAATTATGCCACAAATTAAAAATTAATTTTATTCCACACATAGATTTTTTTTAAAAATTGAAGCTATTTTTTGATATTATAATTAAAAAATTATCATACTTTTAATTTGTTTTGAATTTTTTGAAATTATTAATTTTTCAATGAATAGTGAAAAATACTTGTTTTATAAAAAAATGAATTTTTATTTCAAGCATTTAAAAACATTAATTTTTTTGGTTATTTATAAAAGTAAGATTGTAACACCCGAGACTTTTATGTTATATAAATCATCAAAGGAATCTTTTTCTACACAACACTTTCTTGGCTTGCTTTACACGCAATCGCGACCTTCCTCGATAGCTTGCGTCGTACGCAATACCGAGTTTCACTAAACAACAATATGCTATTAAAACTAGCCGTTATGAATAGTAATAACCACTTTTTGAAATTTTATAAATTTTATTTTTCAAAATGGACTTCATTTTTTGGACTCAGAATATCGAAATTAGCCTAGGGTGAAATTTTGGTATTTTTCTGAAAAACTTTCAATTTTTGATGAATAGTGAAACCACTAAGTGGTAGGTTAAAAACTGAATTTTGCATAAAACTTAATTTTACCGCTTCTGTGAATGGAATTTCAAAAATCCGAGAGACACGGTTAATATCAAGGACTAAAATGTGGTTCAATGAGATGAAAATAATTTTTGGTGAATAGTAACTTTTTATTTTTTTTACCGCGGTTAATAGTAAATAGGGTAACTAAGGGTAATTATGATATTAATATTACCCTAACACATGTCCTAATTCTATTGGACAAGTGTAATTCGACCAAAAACAAACTTAGGAATAAAATATGACCATTTAGGCCCACTTGGATTAGATTAGGACATTTATTATTAATTTATTTAAAGAAGGGTTAAAATAGTTAAAATCAAAGTTTAATAAGTAAATCATTTTTAATATTGGGTTATACATAAGATAAATTCGATTGTAAATATTCATTAGAAAGCTAAAAAGATTTCCTACATGATGGTATTTTATTTGTAATTTTTAGACATCAAATAATTTAATTTATTTATGACACAAAGATGATGCAGTAATTATATTATTAATGAAATATTGACAAAATTGATAATATAAATACCAAAATAAATGTAATTTGAGACTTTTTATGAATTCCACTAATTTTCTAGGTTACTATGATATATTAGTATTGATTTAATCAACTTGGTTCGAACATATAATTCTGTTATGACTTTGACAAAAATCATATATCAAATAGTGTCAAAATTGACACAAAATAGTTTTTAAATCAAATATTATATTATTAATTGTTATTTTATTCCTAAAAATCTAAGGTTCGGCCAAATGACTTAGATAAGGATATATATTTTAATAATAAACAATTTGGGGTTCGTTTGGCATGTTATAGTAAGTGTATTAACCATATAGTGAAAGAAAACAAAAAGTCATGGTAAAAGTTAAATTATTTAACTTAGAGTTAAATCTAATTGATAAGGTTAAAATAATACCCTAAACTTGTCTAAATTCTATTGGTTGATAGGATTTCGACCCATCCCCACTTTGGCTTCGAAATAAGACCCTTTGGAACCATTATAAACCGATTTTGACTTTAATATAAAATAATATTTTGAGATATTCCTAAGGTGCCCCTCTCCTCCCTTATAAAAGGGCACCTCCTTCCCCTCCTCCTCACACCAATTTGAGCACTCAAGCTCGGCCAACCCCTGCCATTTTCCATTCTCCACTTCCCTAGAATAATCCTAGAGGTCCTGGTCTTCTCCAAAGACCAATCTTAGTTCCTTAAGTGGAGGATTCAAAAAGGCGTTCCAAAGAAGAGGTAATATCCGTTACCGATCTTTTCAATTTCTTTCTTCTTCAACTTCTTCTTCTTTAGTTGTTTCATGATAAAGTAATAACATCAGTATTACTTACATACTGATATGTTATTATAAATATGAAACAACCCTAATTCACCTTCTATCCATCCTACGGAAAAATGAAATCACCGCGCGTGCGTACGTACGGAATACCGTCTCCACGCCGTGGTGTAATCTATTTTCCACCATCACCTTACAAGGATGGGTATAATGGTGTAATCAGTAACTATATATGATTATTATTAAGTAATATTGATACTGAAATAATATATATATACTCCAATACAATTCCACGATCATAGGAATGATATCATCACTCGTGCGTACGTACGGAATACCGTCTCCACGATGTGATGCGACTCGTTCTACATGATCTTCATTTCATAATGATTATATAAATGAATTGAATGAATGAATATGGTATATAATACACTAATACCATTCTGGAAATGAATTATCTATAACCTAAAGATAAGAATAAGAATTTATTCGACAAAACACGCATAAGAACAAAAAGTTATAAAGACCCGAGTAACAAGTAACAATGAAATATTACTAACAAGAAGCTAATAATATGACCATATATGATCTCATATCAATATGTATGATTCTGGAATAAGTCAATAACATTATTTAAACCATTATACAGGAGCTTCGGACACGAACAAAGCAAATCGGACCTAAGGTAAGGGAAATATCACAATCTCATTTTTATCCGAGATTGTTTATTCGTAAGTATTTACTGGGGTGTATTTTATCATCCACATCCATGTTCCCTCAATATGTAATATTGTTTCCATCCACTTGCAATAGTTTAAATCCAATTTTACCCTTAGGTGAGTTTTTAGTAAAGAATATGAAAGGAATCTTTTGTCGTTTTTTTCCGTACGAGGTACTTTTTTGACTTTTCCGACAAAAGTACGAAGAATGTTTTTTTTTAACTTATACGGCATGAATGGATTTTTAAAACATTACATCAAAGAAGCTTCCTTTACAAGTTTTCAAGTTTATTTTTAATCAACTTCTTTTATTTTAAAGTTGTATGACATGTTATGAAAGGAAAAATATTTTTGAAGAAGAAAGGATATTTTCCTCAAGAATTCAATTCAAGTGTTTTATCAAAATTATTTTCCGTCTAAGATAATAAAGGGTTATGTTTCTATCCATATTTTTACATTGGTTTGACTATGTTGTGATGGAATTATGTTTATGAATTCCTTTATCATATATGAATTGATTTATGATTTCATGATGTTTCAAGAATCCCATTTTTGTTACATGTGTTATGCGATGATGCATGTTTTATGATTATGTGGCACACATAAGAAAGGATTCATTATAAGATGGGTGGGACCTATATCTACCTCCAATGCATTGGGTAATGATTTTATATCTCATGAGATAGACATGGCTGGAACGGAAGGTTATTTCGGTTCAGTGATACAGGACTGAAACGAGGAGTGAACTCGGTTCAGAAAGGGACTTTGTCCACTAAGATAGTCTTGGCAATGAGTCATGACTAACAAGAAATGATTTTCCATGATTATGTGTGCATGCCACAAAGTTTCAAGTTTTATGTTATGGGGATCTCATTTTCACTTCTATGATTTATTCCATGTTAAGATATTATGATCTCTTTTGCAGCTTTTGATTTTCAAAAAGATATGATATGATTTTTATTTCCTTTATTTGCCCTTGCTGAGCATTTGAGCTCACCCTTTTATGTTTTCTTTTCCCCAGGTCAGGAAGATGGATATTAAGTAGAATATGCTAAAAGGGACCCTAGATATGATGAAATAAATGGGAGACACTGTAGAAGATTTATGAACCAGTTGTTTATGTTTCCCAGTTTCTAAAGACACTATACCTATACGGTCCTTTGTGGTTTTGTCATATGTTGTAATAAGTGTGCTTCAATTTTGAACTATTAACAATGTATGTAAAGTGTGGGTCGTTATAGTTGGTATCAGAGGAAAGGTATAGTCAACCTTTGGAAACTAGGATGTGAAAGCCTTAGTAATAACCCTAAGGATAAGTCTAAGCATAGAACACAATTTTAGAAATGGCCTTGAATAACCTAGGATAAGACCTTAAGCATGAAAATTTTATTCTTGAATTATGTGGTTTCCTATTATAATTAGTGTTGCTCACACTATTCTTCTTGGTTTTAGTCAATGGCTGGAACCCGAAGGAACCGTGTTAATGCGGAATGCGATGGGCAATGCAATGATTGTCCCCCTGAGCAACCAAACGATATGGGAGCTGGAATGCAAAATCTTGTAGCCATGCTCACACAACTTTCTCAAGCTATGAATCATGCAGGATTTCCAAACGAACAAAGAAGGGAGCAACATTCTGTTGAATCCTTCATGAGGCAGCGTCCACCATCTTTCAGCGGGTCTACTGATCCATTAGTTGCTGAACAATGGATTAGTACTACTGAAAAGATATTTTCAGTTCTTCAATGTTCTGAGCATGATAAAGTCATCCTAGCAGTGTATCGTTTGGAAGGAGATGCGGATCAATGGTGGAATCTTGTTAAGAATACGAGGCAAAGGGATGAAATTGAGTCTATGGAATGGGACGAGTTCAAGAACTTATTTTTCAATAAGTACTTCCCTCGTATTCTCCGAACAAAGATGGAGAACGAGTTCCTTGAACTGAAGCAAAGGGATGATGAATCTGTTAGTACCTATGAAGCAAATTTTACAAGACTTGCAAGGTACGCTTCTGGTATTATTATCCAACCTGAGAGTAAGATCGATCGATTCTGTAGTGGCTTAAAACCAAGTCTTCGAAGGGCGTTAGCCATAAGGGACTTCAATAGCTACGAAGAAATCGTTCGATGTGCTCTCAAAGTCGAGATGGAGATTGGAGTAACCCATCAGTCACATGGGTTTGATAAGAAGAGGAAGATGGAATTCAAAGAAAAATCTAAAGAGCACACAGAAAAGAAGATGAACTTTCCCTTATGCTCAAAGTGTGGAAAGAAACATGGAGGGAGTTGTCTTAAAGGGACAAGTAAGTGTTTTAAATGTGGAAAGGAAGGCCATCGGGCATTTGAATGCCGTGATAATGGGAAGAATATGTCTAATGATGCAAACAAAGGAAGGGATACACAGAATGAACCTGCTACACTTCAATGTTTCAAGTGCAAGGAGATGGGGCATTATGCCAATCAATGCCCAAATCCAAGGGTTGATGATGATGGTCGACGTCAACAAACTCTTAAGGCTAAAGACAAAGGAAAGTCACATGCAATTTCTATCAGCGATGTGGAGTACGATAACGATGTGGTGAAAGGTACACTTACCATCCACTCTAAAGTAGAAAATGTTTTATTTGATTCTAGATCCACCCACTCTTTTATTTCTGAAAAATTTTCTAAGGGTATCACCGTATTACCTCAACAATTAGATGTTGAGTTAGCTGTGACAACACCTAATGGCACATCAATCGCATCAGAAGTTTATAATTCTTCTCCGATCGAAGTTTGTGGGAAAGTGCTTCCTGCAAATCTTGTGATCCTTCCTTTAGTGGAATTTGATGTGATTCTTGGCATGGATTGGCTTTCTCTACATGGAGCTCATATCAATTGCCAAAGAAGGGAAGTCACATTTCATATTCCAGATCAACCTACGATCGTCTATCAATGCAAGGATGAACATAACCTTCCAGTGGAAATTTCTTCCATCTTATGGGTATTGATTCCACGAAATGAAGGTTATTTATCTCAAATGGTTGGTGAGAAACTCACGATTAAGAATATGCCCATTGTACGGGAGTTTGATGATGTCTTTCCGGAGGAATTGCCGGGTCTTCCACCAAATCGTGAAGTTGAGTTTTCAATAGAACTCGTACCGGGTGCTTTGCCTATTTCAAAGACACCTTATAGAATGGCCCCAATTGAGTTGCAGGAATTGAAGAAGCAACTCCAAGAGAATCTTGATAAGGGATTCATACGCCCTAGTGCGTCACCTTGGGGAGCACCTGTTCTATTTGTTAAGAAGAAAGATGGATCAATGAGACTCTGCATTGATTATCGAGAACTTAACAAGATCACTATCAAGAACAAATATCCTCTCCCACGCATTGATGACTTATTTGACCAACTACGCGGAGCTCAATACTTTTCCAAGATTGATCTTCGTTCAGGGTATTATCAATTAAGGGTCAAAAGGGAAGATATACCAAAGATGGCTTTCCGTACAAGGTATGGACACTATGAATTTATAGTAATGCCATTTGGTCTTACTAATGCCCCTGCTATCTTCATGGATCTAATGAATAGAGTCTTTAGAGACTATCTTGATCAATTTGTGGTAGTCTTTATAGACGATATTCTTGTCTATTCAAAGAGCAAGGAAGAACATGAAGATCACTTGAGAATTATATTGAAGACCCTGAGAAAGGAGAAGCTTTATGCCAAATTTACCAAGTGTGAATTTTGGCTTCAAAAAGTTGCATTTTTGGGTCATATAATCTCAAAAGAGGGGATATCTGTGGATCCAGCAAAAACAGAGGTTATCGAAAGATGGTCAAGACCAACAACAGTAACTGAGATCCGAAGTTTTCTTGGTTTGGCTGGATATTATCGACGTTTTGTAAAAGATTTTTCACGATTATCTAATCCACTCACCAAGTTGACTCGGAAAGGAGTTAAGTTTGTCTGGACAGAGGAATGTGAAGAGAATTTCAAGGAGTTGAAAAGAAGGTTATCCAGTGCACCTGTGCTCACATTGCCTTGTAGTGGAGAAAGGTTTGTGATCTACAGTGATGCATCCAAGAAGGGATTGGGGTGTGTTCTTATGCAAAATGATATGGTGATAGCTTATGCCTCACGACAGTTGAAAATCCATGAGCAAAATTACCCAACACATGATTTGGAGTTGGCTGCGGTAATCTTTGCATTAAATATTTGGAGGCATTACCTTTATGGTGAAAGGTGTGATATTTATACTGATCATAAAAGTTTAAAGTATATTTTCACACAAAAGGAGTTGAATATGCGTCAAAGAAGATGGTTGGAGCTGATTAAGGATTATGACTGCTCAATCCATTACCACCCTGGGAAAGCAAACAAGGTGGCAGATGCATTAAGTCGACAAGACCATGCTAGTTTATCCATGATGAGGATCACAAAAGATCCAATATTTATGGATTTACAAAGGATGGATCTTGGAATTATAATGGAAGGGGAAAAATCTTATCTTTCTCAAATGAATGTTCAACCATCTATACATGTGAAGATTAAAGAGGCACAGAAAGAAGATGTCGAGTTACAAAAGAAGGTGAGAAATGTTCCTGAATTCAACCTTGATTGTGATGGGATAATAAAGTTCAGGAATCGGGTTTGTGTTCCTCCCATCCCCGAATTAAAGAAAGAGCTGCTGGATGAGGCTCATAGTTCTTCATTCTCTATTCATCCTGGAAGCACGAAGATGTATAGGGACCTGAAAGAGTACTTCTGGTGGGATGGCATGAAAAGAGATGTTGCTGAATATGTCTCTCGATGCTTGGTTTGTCAACAAGTTAAAGCTGAGAGACAGAAGTCTAAGGGGATGTTACAACCATTACCCATACCCGAATGGAAATGGGAAAACATCACTATGGACTTTGTCACAGGACTTCCTAAAACATCCAAAGGCAATAATGCTATCTGGGTCATAGTTGATCGTCTTACAAAGTCTGCACACTTCATTGCTATTAGAGAGGATTTCTCTCTAGATCAGCTTGCCAAGATATATGTAAAGGAAGTGGTAAGATTGCATGGAGTACCACTTTCTATTATATCTGATCGAGATCCGAGATTTACCTCGAAGTTCTGGCGAAGTCTTCAGCATACTCTGGATACAGAGTTGAGTTTCAGCACTGCTTATCATCCCCAGACAGACGGTCAGTCTGAGAGAACAATTCAAACCCTAGAAGATATGTTGAGAGCTTGCTCTATGGATTTCAAAGGAGGTTGGGATCAACACCTACCTTTGGTGGAATTTTCTTATAATAATAGCTTTCACTCCAGTATTCAGATGGCTCCTTATGAAGCTCTCTATGGAAAGAAATGCAGGACTCCAACTTGCTGGGATGAAGTTGGGGAAAGAAAGCTATTAGGACCTGATCTCGTTGATGAAATGGCAGAAAAGGTCAGATCTATTCAACAACACATAAGAGCAGCTCAGAGTCGACAGAAAAGTTATGCCGACAACCGAAGAAAAGACCTAGAGTTTGAAGTGGGTGATAAAGTGTTCTTACGAATATCTCCCTGGAAGAGGGTTATGATATTTGGAAAGAAGGGGAAGTTGAGCCCTAGATATATCGGTCCTTTTGAAATACTGGATCGTGTTGGGAAGGTAGCTTACCGATTGGCGCTTCCACCGAATCTCTCTCAAGTTCACGATGTGTTCCATGTATCTCTCCTGAGAAAGTACATACCAGATCCTTCACATGTACTCAGCTCAGAAGTTGTACCACTGGAGCAAGATCTTTCTTATGAAGAACAGCCGATAGAGATTCTAGATCATAGCGAAAAAGTCCTACGAAACAAGACCACTCGCTTGGTGAAAGTTTTATGGAGAAACCACCAACTTGAAGAAGCTACATGGGAGCTTGAGGATATGATGAGGGAGAAGTATCCTCATTTGTTTGTTGCAAAGTGACGAATTTCGAGGGCGAAATTCTTTTTAAGGGGGGTAGAATGTAACACCCGAGACTTTTATGTTATATAAATCATCAAAGGAATCTTTTTCTACACAACACTTTCTTGGCTTGCTTTACACGCAATCGCGACCTTCCTCGATAGCTTGCGTCGTACGCAATACCGAGTTTCACTAAACAACAATATGCTATTAAAACTAGCCGTTATGAATAGTAATAACCACTTTTTGAAATTTTATAAATTTTATTTTTCAAAATGGACTTCATTTTTTGGACTCAGAATATCGAAATTAGCCTAGGGTGAAATTTTGGTATTTTTCTGAAAAACTTTCAATTTTTGATGAATAGTGAAACCACTAAGTGGTAGGTTAAAAACTGAATTTTGCATAAAACTTAATTTTACCGCTTCTGTGAATGGAATTTCAAAAATCCGAGAGACACGGTTAATATCAAGGACTAAAATGTGGTTCAATGAGATGAAAATAATTTTTGGTGAATAGTAACTTTTTATTTTTTTTACCGCGGTTAATAGTAAATAGGGTAACTAAGGGTAATTATGATATTAATATTACCCTAACACATGTCCTAATTCTATTGGACAAGTGTAATTCGACCAAAAACAAACTTAGGAATAAAATATGACCATTTAGGCCCACTTGGATTAGATTAGGACATTTATTATTAATTTATTTAAAGAAGGGTTAAAATAGTTAAAATCAAAGTTTAATAAGTAAATCATTTTTAATATTGGGTTATACATAAGATAAATTCGATTGTAAATATTCATTAGAAAGCTAAAAAGATTTCCTACATGATGGTAGTTTATTTGTAATTTTTAGACATCAAATAATTTAATTTATTTATGACACAAAGATGATGCAGTAATTATCTTATTAATGAAATATTGACAAAATTGATAATATAAATACCAAAATAAATGTAATTTGAGACTTTTTATGAATTCCACTAATTTTCTAGGTTACTATGATATATTAGTATTGATTTAATCAACTTGGTTCGAACATATAATTCTGTTATGACTTTGACAAAAATCATATATCAAATAGTGTCAAAATTGACACAAAATAGTTTTTAAATCAAATATTATATTATTAATTGTTATTTTATTCCTAAAAATCTAAGGTTCGGCCAAATGACTTAGATAAGGATATATATTTTAATAATAAACAATTTGGGGTTCGTTTGGCATGTTATAGTAAGTGTATTAACCATATAGTGAAAGAAAACAAAAAGTCATGGTAAAAGTTAAATTATTTAACTTAGAGTTAAATCTAATTGATAAGGTTAAAATAATACCCTAAACTTGTCTAAATTCTATTGGTTGATAGGATTTCGACCCATCCCCACTTTGGCTTCGAAATAAGACCCTTTGGAACCATTATAAACCGATTTTGACTTTAATATAAAATAATATTTTGAGATATTCCTAAGGTGCCCCTCTCCTCCCTTATAAAAGGGCACCTCCTTCCCCTCCTCCTCACACCAATTTGAGCACTCAAGCTCGGCCAACCCCTGCCATTTTCCATTCTCCACTTCCCTAGAATAATCCTAGAGGTCCTGGTCTTCTCCAAAGACCAATCTTAGTTCCTTAAGTGGAGGATTCAAAAAGGCGTTCCAAAGAAGAGGTAATATCCATTACCGATCTTTTCAATTTCTTTCTTCTTCAACTTCTTCTTCTTTAGTTGTTTCATGATAAAGTAATAACATCAGTATTACTTACATACTGATATGTTATTATAAATATGAAACAACCCTAATTCACCTTCTATCCATCCTACGGAAAAAAGAAATCACCGCGCGTGCGTACGTACGGAATACCGTCTCCACGCCGTGGTGTAATCTATTTTCCACCATCACCTTACAAGGATGGGTATAATGGTGTAATCAGTAACTATATATGATTATTATTAAGTAATATTGATACTGAAATAATATATATATACTCCAATACAATTCCACGATCATAGGAACGATATCATCACTCGTGCGTACGTACGGAATACCGTCTCCACGATGTGATGCGACTCGTTCTACATGATCTTCATTTCATAATGATTATATAAATGAATTGAATGAATGAATATGGTATATAATACACTAATACCATTCTGGAAATGAATTATCTATAACCTAAAGATAAGAATAAGAATTTATTCGACAAAACACGCATAAGAACAAAAAGTTATAAAGACCCGAGTAACAAGTAACAATGAAATATTACTAACAAGAAGCTAATAATATGACCATATATGATCTCATATCAATATGTATGATTCTGGAATAAGTCAATAACATTATTTAAACCATTATACAGGAGCTTCGGACACGAACAAAGCAAATCGGACCTAAGGTAAGGGAAATATCACAATCTCATTTTTATCCGAGATTGTTTATTCGTAAGTATTTACTGGGGTGTATTTTATCATCCACATCCATGTTCCCTCAATATGTAATATTGTTTCCATCCACTTGCAATAGTTTAAATCCAATTTTACCCTTAGGTGAGTTTTTAGTAAAGAATATGAAAGGAATGTTTTGTCGTTTTTTTCCGTACGAGGTACTTTTTTGACTTTTCCGACAAAAGTACGAAGAATGTTTTTTTTAACTTATACGGCATGAATGGATTTTTAAAACATTACATCAAAGAAGCTTCCTTTACAAGTTTTCAAGTTTATTTTTAATCAACTTCTTTTATTTTAAAGTTGTATGACATGTTATGAAAGGAAAAATATTTTTGAAGAAGAAATGATATTTTCCTCAAGAATTCAATTCAAGTGTTTTATCAAAATTATTTTCCATCTAAGATAATAAAGGTTTATGTTTCTATCCATATTTTTACATTGGTTTGACTATGTTGTGATGGAATTATGTTTATGAATTCCTTTATCATATATGAATTGATTTATGATTTCATGATGTTTCAAGAATCCCATTTTTGTTACATGTGTTATGCGATGATGCATGTTTTATGATTATGTGGCACACATAAGAAAGGATTCATTATAAGATGGGTGGGACCTATATATCCCTCCAATGCATTGGGTAATGATTTTATATCTCATGAGATAGACATGGCTGGAACGGAAGGTTATTTCGGTTCAGTGATACAGGACTGAAACGAGGAGTGAACTCGGTTCAGAAAGGGACTTTGTCCACTAAGATAGTCTTGGCAATGAGTCATGACTAACAAGAAATGATTTTCCATGATTATGTGTGCATGCCACAAAGTTTCAAGTTTTATGTTATGGGGATCTCATTTTCACTTCTATGATTTATTCCATGTTAAGATATTATGATCTCTTTTGCAGCTTTTGATTTTCAAAAAGATATGATATGATTTTTATTTCCTTTATTTGCCCTTGCTGAGCATTTGAGCTCACCCTTTTATGTTTTCTTTTCCCCAGGTCAGGAAGATGGATATTAAGTAGAATATGCTAAAAGGGACCCTAGATATGATGAAATAAATGGGAGACACTGTAGAAGATTTATGAACCAGTTGTTTATGTTTCCCAGTTTCTAAAGACACTATACCTATACGGTCCTTTGTGGTTTTGTCATATGTTGTAATAAGTGTGCTTCAATTTTGAAGTATTAACAATGTATGTAAAGTGTGGGTCGTTATAAAGATTAAATATATTATATAGTAATTAATAAAATTTAGGTTATATTAATTAATTTTATATTGAATTTTTATATTAAAATTTTTTATATTATGAATCTTTTCTCTTTAGAAAACCACTTTTTCTTCACGTATGTGGGATTAATTTGAAATTAAAATTTTCGAATACAATGAAGAGAATTATTAAGAAATTATTACATATTTTTTATAATCATTATTAATATTAGTTAATAATTTAAATATAGTTTTTATTCCTAATGAATAGAAAAAACATAAAATATGAATTATCACGGTTAAAATTCAAATAGAGTTTTACACGTTATATGTGATTGTATTTAAATTAATTTTAAAAAACACATCGGATTTTTATTTAATAAATTTTATTTCAAATTTATAATATTTTTTTTCTAAAATTTCTATTTATGATCATTTTTTATTATTTAGGGATAAATCACATAGGTAGACAATCAAAAAACTAGTTTCCGTGGTTAAAACTGAAATGGTAAAATTATGAAAACGCAATAGCTAATAAGTATAATTTTTAAAATATTTATTTTTTGTATTTTAGGTTATTATAAACCTTATCTTACATTAAATAAAACACTTATAAAATTTTTATGTACTAGGGTTGAGAGTGACCTCCAATTGTTGAACAATTTTGGTTTTTAAAAGATTAAAACTCATCCTCAATTATATAAGAGAAATTATTACCCTCATATATACAAAAGACATAATCCATTAGGCTCAAAAAATCCAAAAAAATATCCTCCCCAACATCATTATACATTTCATTGTGCTTTTAGTCACACTAAAATTCTATCCATAGTGTCCTTAAAAACGATCCAAAGGAGGTTGTTCTAATTTAATGTAATTGTCACCAATAAACTATTTCTTTTTTACTTATTATTCTCATCACCATAAGAAATGTACTAACAATTACAATGTAATAACAAAATTATATTCCATATGCCTATATGTTGTTATGTTTATGGAATAATCTATATCCATCTCTTTTTCAATCAAATGGAAAATGAAACTGTCGATCATGTGTAAGGCGGACTACTGCCTCATTAACCGATTAAATTCATATTCCATCACAACCACCCACAGATGGATATAATGATGTATTGTAAATATTTGTTTAAAATTTATGAAATTATTAGAATAATGGAATTATAATATCAGATAAAGATTATTACTTTATATTCACTGGGAATACGATAATGTCACTCGTTTGTACAACGAACTACCACCTAACGAGCCATTGGGATTTAGTTTTCACTTTTTCTTTATATCGAGGGTAATAAGGATTAATTTAATGATTAAATGGTATATATATTATATTATAATTATTATATTACGGTTAATTATTATTTACCTTTCCTTATTTTTGACCATCATAAAAATGAAAACAACATTCATGTGTACGAAAGTCCTACCGTCTCCATAAACATTATAATCCATTTTCGATCTATAACATTAATTGATTACTATAAATACATATATTCTGAATATATATGATATATTTATATCATTTATTAAATTATTTATATTATTGATCTATTATCAAAGTAAAATAACAGGAAATACCAAACCAAAACATAAAAGAAAAATGTATCAGTTACTACCCGAAAGATGATTTTAAGAAGAAATCATCAAGAAATGAATAATATAAGGTCATAAGTAAATAATTTATGGAGTGATATATATTTATATATGTTTTTTTATAATATATTTATAACAAACCAACATTTATTATATAATAGGTTCAAACATGTACAGATGAAGTCAAGACTTAAGGTAATAAATTTTTGTCTCAATTTGTCTTATTTGTGACATATGTTATGTTATGCACCTATCTTAATTTATGAGGTACATAGAAAGTACATTCGACATGTGATACCATAATATTATTTTTTATCATTAAATTTATTATTTAATATAATTTAACTCTTTCATGGGTTTTACAATTTGAATGTTACCAAGCATTATGTGATCTTTGTCACAGTTTTATTTTTGCAAGACACAATCTATATCCACCACTTGTTTCTATTGTGTGGTTTATATAAAGACCATGAATATATTTAATGATCCATATTATAAAATTTAGGGTGATTTTTAATTTAAATATATGTTTCTTTCTTTCATGGGGATTGTGAATTAAAATGCTACTAGAGTGGTGTGGGTTTTATATTACAATACCAATACTTATCAAGATTTTTAATGATTAAATTGATGATGATGATATCCTATGATAAATCACTAATAAATCACATGAAACTTCTTATCCTATTTTTATTTATTTATAATACATAATTTTCTTTCATTTTTATCTCTTTATATACTCAAGAGATCATAAATATGTGAAGGAGAAAATGTCTTTATTTAACTTTTCAAACAGTAATTCATTTCCTTCCATGTCAATGATTTTCTAAAATTTTACAAAGATAGATTAATATATTATTAAATTAATTTTACATACATTTTTACCCATTTTCTACTTTTTAAATATTTCTTAAATGGTAATATTCTTGTTGTTTTATGGACAATACTCATTCAAAATTCACTAAAAATGTGAAAGTAATCATTGTTTTAAAATGTATGATATGAATTGAATTATATACTATAATTACTATTTATTTACTTTAATATTCCATTATATAATTCAAGGAATATTTTCAATAAAATTAATTTTAATATTTTATAATAAATTTTATATTTGAAAAATCAATTTTTATAGTGGAATGGTTGTTTTATTAATGAAATGTTATATGTTATATTTAAAAAATTCCACCTATGATGAACGACATTTTTATTAGATATAATTTATTAGGTATATTATCCAAGGATAACATTATTATTATTTATTCTAATAGTTAATGATTATGATGATGAAATTTTGATGAAAATTGTTCATTTTCCATGAGGTATGATATGATTAAATTTTTAGGAAACCCATTTCTTGCACTGAGTTTTTATATTATGAAGGTTTTATGATCATTTGGAACACATATGTTTTATTTTCATTATGAAAAAAGTGACACCTATATTTAACTCAAATGTTTTGTATAATTATGTATTAATCATTAACGAATTATTTAATGCATGAAACTAATTTCATGGTTCCATCTTTTACATGGACCTGCATTCATGTCCATTATTTTGTGTGTGGGCCAAGTTTTATGTCTATAAGGTTATGCATTGACCATTTTTCATGGCCATATTGTAATTTATAGTGACCCAGGCTTAACATACATGGATATTACATCATTTTGTAAGAATATTTAGTACATTTAAACAATACATACCAAAGGGCCGTAATATTTTATTTCCTTTAAAAACATGGAAACAAAATCTTCTATTATGGTGAAAGATCTTCAACATATATCACAAAGATATACACCATTATAACTTCTACCTAAAACATTTATTCATAGCCTAGATAAAGGAAACATAATAAATGGGTGACCTCAGATTCTTAGTAAGGGTAAACAAGGGAGACATGTAATTATAAACATGAACATAGTAGTATGATAATGCGAATGTAACATTAGGAGATCATACCATACATATCAAAGGTCATAAACATGAGATATGGGATAAATCTTAGAAATTCATAAGGAATGAATCATAAGTAAATAAACATCATGAGCCATGAAATAATAAATAAGGAATAAGACAAAGGATTTGTTACCTACATATAAAAATTGCATCTTTTATGTCAGGGCTACCTAATAAGACCTTTATAACATGTTCATCTTGGGCTATGACTCATGTACCTACTTTGGTCTTGGCCTAGTAACCCGTGTACCAACTTTGTTTTAGGATTGGGCTACAACACATGTACCTTCTTGTTTTTAGGCTTGTGATACTACCCGTATACCCTCTTTCATTTAGGCTTGGGCTACAACCCATACACCCTCTTTCTGTTTTTTCTTGGGCTACAACCCAAACACCCTCTTTATTTTTGATCTTGGTCTACAACCCAAACACCCTATTTATTTTTGGGCTTGGTCTACAACCCATGTACCCTTTTATCTCATTTAAAAAATATCATTAACCAATTAATTTTAGGGAGATATGAGTCCCACCCATATCATGGTAAATTCATCCACACATGTGCCACAAAAAAATAAAACATTCATCATATTATAATCCATAAAAAGATATAGGTATTATAAACATCAAATCCTTTCCCATAAAATGAAATGGGTATCATTAAAATTTCATCACATTATAACCAATGTAAAATATATAGGTTTAATAACCACTTAATTGAAGCATAACCGATTAAATATAAATATATTTCATAAACACATAACCTGTGAAAGAGAAACAAGTTTCATAAAGACCATGACATTAAGTGTGACCCATTCATAGAAATGATATGAATGAAACCTTTGGAAAATTTCAAAAAGGTCATGAGTAATATCAATGTATTTCATCTTATATAGAAATTCATTTTTAAATATCTTCAAAAAACATTTATTGAGTAAAATATCCTTTCTTCTTTGGAAATGGATTACTAATACATATAACCATTTTAAAATAATTTTCTTAGAAAATACCATGAAAAAATATAAAAAGTACTTGAAACCATTTTCAAAATACTTTTAGTTGAAAATTTCTTTTATAAAAATTTATTAAAGATCATCCTTTTAAAAAATAAAAGGATTCTTCACAAGAATGTCGGTGTGTAAATCCGAACATGTCGTATGAAGTAAACAAGAAACATTATTATTTCATAGTAAAAAGGTTGGATGGAATGTCTTGTTCAACAAGTGACAAGAATATTCCCTTTAAGAGATTGGTAAAAGAAAAAAATTGTTAAAATTTCTTTAAAATTTTATAAGATAATGGTATTATATTCTTGGAAACCATTTTTTAGAAAGCATAGCTTTCTAACCGAAGAAAGGGTAATGTCAGGCTTTCCTAAAAATATTCATAACTATATTATTGTCCAAAGTGTAGAATCTGGTAAGAATAAATTATTATATAATAAAATAACATATTATAAGAAAAATAATGAATATTTTTGATAGATGGATCGTAATATTTCATCAAGGGAAGAAATAACACGAACAATCTTGTAAGCCGATGAGATTATCCCAATAAACTCTTATAACTGAGTTACTTCATATCATACTGTCCATGTAAAAAAAGAAAATGACATGAAGATTAATATATAGTTAAAATAATTATATTCATGGTATAACGTTCCAAATGGAAGTATATACACCTCAAAGAAGAGTTCAGCTTTATAAGAAAATAAGAATCTCAAAGAAGGAAAATTGAGACAAAACTCTTTTATCGATTTGGTAACTTTTGAAAGCTAAACCCCATGAAAGAAGGATAATCAAATGGGAATGTGAATAAACAAAATATTAAGTAAAATATACAGATAATACAATCATTTTCAGTACATAAACCACACAAAAGGAAAGGGTGGAAAACATTGCTTGTATCTCACATAAATTTAAAGTGAGATAAAATCCACTTACCTTGTTTCTTGACTCTCTCTGTACTCGTACAAGATTTTTGTATAATAAATATAAGTTTATTATAAATATTTTAAATAATAATATGATTATATATATTACGATATATATTTTTATTATAAAGTAATATTACTCGATTGTTAATGATCCTACGTTGAGGTTTCACTTCCTATAATTTCTCTTTGTTCTTCACATGTGTCTTAATTTGTTAAATTGTTAGTCCTTATACCTGACTAAAAAATGTATAACAGGATTTAAATATCAGGTATATACAGTATAATTATATAATAATAATCTATATCATAATTATGTACGTAATGAAATACACCATTCATGAAGACGGTAAGCCATACATATGCATGAACATCGTTTTCTATTTTTTATTATCATACTGAAAAAGAAAGTAAATGAAATATGTATATATATATATATGTATGTATGTATATATTATAATTAAAGTATAATTAATTTATCATATATATCATATAATTTCATTAATCCCATCCTTAATATATTCTTTGTGGTGTGTGAATGAATCACATCGCTTTGAGGTGCTGGAAGTCCACACTTCCTCAAATGATATTATCGTATTGACACCAAATAGAAGGTAAAAGGATGTATTTTGTAAAATTAATACATAAGGTTAAATTCAAAACAAATAAAATATATAACATATATAAATATAGTTTCTATCATAATGGCCATCATTAATGGTGGTAAAGGAGAAATGAACAATCATCATTTTGTGAGGTTGTAGTTCACCGTACACAGAAATAGTATGTTCAACATCCATTAGATGGAGGTGTGTGTAAGTGTGTGTCAAAACCTTTACATAAAAAATATTCTATTATATTTTGGATACTGTTGTTTTCAAACAATAGGAGAATAATGAGAGTTTAGGGGTTGTATAATAAAAATAATGGAAAAGAGCTTGAGAGAAGACATTGCCTCATAATTGGGTAACTCCTTTTGGTTTGTGCCAAAAGCCTTCCTTGAGAGGGTTTATGCACAAATAGAGGATTACAGTTTGAAGGGATGTTTTTTGGGTGGTAATTTGGGAATTTATTGTATTAATTTAATATTATTGAGTGCTGTTTTGAATGGGTAGAGGTGGTGGCATTTATATGGAAGGAAAATTACTCACATGTAATTCTCAGAAACAAATTTGGTGTGAACATGTTCTTACCTATAGAATGTCTTACCCAACAAACCAAACTCAAAAATTTAAGGTTCAATTAAGACATATGGACATAAAATTGGTGATATAAAAGTTTATATATCATTTGGGCCATTCATTTTAAGGTTTATTCATAAATTAATCTTAATTTGGACCTAACCATTGTGATTAATTTTAATCACTTTTACTAATAATTTTTGTCAAAAAATGACATGGTCTTATTAGAATCTAAATATTATACTGAATAAAATTTTTCATTTCATATTTTTGAAATTCCAATCACATAATCCAAAAAATTAAGATTAGTGCTAATCCCGCAGACGGGATGAAATAACAGGGTTTTAATGTATGAAGAAGTTCAAAAATTTGTTAAGATTTTATATATAGTATTAAGGTGGAATTAATTCTAATGAATTTAATTGTATTATAAAAGTTAATATTTTTTATAATTTTATGTTAATATATATTTATACTATCATTTATCATTAATAAATAATTAGACAAAAACATAGTTTTTAACTAAAAAGCAGTATTTTTCACTATTCATCAAAAAAGATGTTTCTTAGAAAAACCCCAAAAAATCACCCTAGGAAAATTTCTATGTTCTGAATTTAAAAATTAAGTTCATTTTATCAAATTAAATTTATAAATGTGTCAAAAATTACTCTTATTTTTAAAATAGATTCATTCAAGAAAACAATATTTTTAACATAGAAGGACTTTACCAAAAATATTAGCTTTCATTATTTATATGTTTTATTTATATAAAACAAAAATATTTGGGAATTAGATATTAATAATTTTAATTTATTGGTTATAATTAAATTACATAAATAATTAAAATAATAAAAATAATTGTTTTGAAGAAACATAGTGTTGCGTGCATCGTACGCCAAGTCAGTTTTTCTTGTAGCGCAAGCCATGTTGGTATTGTATGTAGCACAAGAAAAGATTGAATTGCATGTTAAATTTATATTTGGATTAGTGTTTTAATATATATATATATTTAAATACTTCTAGTTTCATATGAAAGGAAAAATATTGAAATGTTAAATTAATTCAAAATATAATAATTCTCAAAATCTTGAGGTGTTACATTATACCCCCCTTAAAATGAATTTCACCCTAGAAATTCATCTGGGTTATCAAAGGTTTAATACTAGAATTTTTCATTCATATAAACCAACATCATTAAAATTTATACCAAATCATCCCTTAATAAGGAAAAATTGGAACCATAACAGTTAACCAAAGTAACATATAACTGGGTTTCCACATACGTGAACATAGGTTGGGAGTGAAGATTAGACATGGATAAAAAGGATTAAATATTAATAGAAAGTTATTGAGGTCGACAATCACAACCAAGTTAATGATCAAAGGAAATTTGAGGTACTCAAAGTCATAAATCTATAATGTTTTAAAAGGCTATAAGCTCAATGAAAATTATGGTATCAGGACAAAAATGTTTTTGATCACTTTCAAAATGTTGTGTAATTCTTCATAAATTTCAATAAAAAAATTTCATTCTTGGGTTGTTATTTGAAAAATTTCTAATACATCCATTACTTCATTTAAGGAAAGTATATAAATTAACTTTTATTAATAAATAAATAAAATATTTTTTTAATGAATCTTAAGGCCCAAAAAAGAATAAAAAATCTAACTATTTGTCTCTTAAAAAAATTCAACATAAAATAAAAAGTAACACTACTAGTTCACCATAAATATTTATTCATAAAAAATAAATATACATTAACCAGGACATCATGTAGGTAAGTGGTAGGCATGAAACCCTTATCATCCTCTGACTATGGGTTCAATACCCACAACCTTGGCAGACTTGATTGGTTGTCACCTGATATACATGATGTCCTTTTTGAAAAAATATAAAAGATAAACATACTTGAAATATGGTTAATAAATGATTATTAATTTAACCAAGGGTTTAAACACAAAATCAGTGCACAAATACTTTACCTGAAGCTTAATATAAAGTTTCATGAAAGGATATCCTTATAACCCTTCTCAATAGTGAAAATACAAAACATCAGAAAGGGAGTCATGAAATCATATTAACATTGATTCCCTTGTATATCAAAAAGTAGATCTTGGTTTTCACATTTAAAACATTTGAATAACCTCATTATATTTTATCTAGATACTTTGTAATAACCTAAATTACCATAAATCCATTTCTAAAACATGTACGCTTCTTTATTCCAATGATTACTGGATATATCCCTTAAATCAAATAAGTTGTAAGCTTCATCCTTGATTACATAGAACATTTTTTCAATAATCATCTGTAATGAAATTTGTAACATCTAATATACTTTTTCATATCTTGTATATCTTTATCCAATCATCATTATCTTAGTTTCAGGAATTAACTATGGATTACTTTCCCTTACAATATATCACCTTTCCATTAAATCAATTTTCTTGTCCATCATAACCATTCAACATTTTCTTGTAAATGATTGGAAAAAACTAAACATAAAAATCCATACATAATTCACCATTCTCAATTCTAGAAGCTAAATACATAAATAATTCAATTAATTTATCCTTAATCTATTAATAATAATACCTATTTCCTTTCAAATTTCATATGTAGTCTCTTCATCATCCACAATGTAACCATTACTCGCACCACCTTGCTGATTCTCTTCCAGAACATTACTTTTGGGACATTAGGTTTCATAATGACCATTTTATCTACACTTAAAAAACATAACCTTTGATGATGACTTAAAGAGGTCAAAATTCCCATCCATTTCATTAACCAAACAATTATTTTTTCTATTGTAGTGAGTTTATTTGTGTCCTTTTTTCCATAGTCAAAGAACCTTCTTCTTCTTATAAGGCATCCACATAGTTAATTCTTTCCACATTGTTGAAAGAAATGAAACCAAAACTTCTTTCCACCATGGTCTTCATTACTCGAAATCTCTGTATACTCCTTTTTTCTTTTCCTTGTTGAGACTGATAGTTGGTTAAGGTAAATATTGTTAATCATATTATGTGAAAACTGATTAGGCAGATTATGACATCTTTCACTATAGTGATCATCCCACTTGACTGCTCATAAAAAAATCTCCCATCATATTCAACATTAATCCAATTCATTCGAGTTACCACCATTGAATAAAACCAAAAACATAGTGTGATCATTACTTATCATAACAGAAAATCACATTGTCATGAAAAGAATTACTTATAGTATGTCTAAATCATAAAACCTTCCATAATCTATGACACCTTGGGTTTATCATAGGTTATTTATAGATAACTTATATATAAATCATCTGTGATGGTTTTTGAATTTATTTAAATTCCAAAATCATATCCCCCTGGAGTGTTAAAATAGTTGTGAAGCAAGGCCTATTGTCATGCAGTAGATTATCCCAATTCAAGCTAGGAACATCATGTCAGAGTTGTTTCCTCTAAGTACATCTGTACCAAAACCACATACAATTATAGTATCTAGACAATGATGTATTACTATGAAACCACTCACTTTATCCTTTACCAAAACTCTAATACATTTTCCATAACATTAACTCACCTTATACTTATTCTTAGAGATGTACCTGGACATATCCTTAGAAATAAACCTTGGGATCTCCATAGGATTTTCCCATCATAGTTTCTAAAGGTTGAATAAAAATTATTTTAATAACAACTACAGTGACACATGATTATCATAAATGGATATTACATCATTTTAGATGAATATTTAGTATATTTAAAAAAGACATGCCTAAGGACCATAATAGTTTAGTGTCTTTGAAAAAATGGAAATAAAATCATCTATCCGGGTGAAAGAACTTCAACATCTCCCATAAATATCTACACTATTATCACTTCTACCTAAAACATTTCTTCATAACATGGAGAAAGGAAAAATAAGAAAAAGGTGAGCTCATATGCTCAGTAAGGGTAAACAAGGGAGACATGTAAGCATAAACATGAACATAGTAATATTATGATGTGATCGTAAAATTAAGAGATCATACCCTGCTTATCAAAAGTCATAAACATGAGTTATGGAATAAAGATTGATAGTTCATAAGACATGAATCATAAAGAAATAAATATCATGAACCATGAAATCATAACTAAGGAAGAAGACATAGAATTTCTGGCATATATATAAGAATAAAAACTTTTATGTTAGGGCTACCTACCAAGACCTTTATAACATGTTAGGATTGGGCTGTGACCTGTGTACCTACATTGGTCTTGAGATAGAAGCCCGTTTACCCTCTTTTATTTAGATTTGGGATAAAACCCATATACCAGTTTGGTTTTAGGCTTGGGATACTACCCGTGTACCCTCTTTCATTTAGACTTGGGCTACAACCCATATAACCTCTTTCTTTTTTGTCCTGGTCTACAACCAAACAAACTCTTTCTTTTCGGGCTTGGTCTCTAACCCAAACACCCTCTTTATTTTTGGTCTTAGGCTACAACTCTTGTGCCTGGGGAGCTTATATAAAACATATCATTACCCAATGAATTTGAGAGAGATATATGTCCCACCCATATCATTGTAAAATTATTTACACATGTTCCACAAGATAATAAAACATTCATCATATCATGACCCATAAAATTATATAGGTTTAATAAACATCAAATAATTAACCATAAAATGAAATTGGTATCATTAACATTTCATCACATCATAACATACAAAAAATATATAGGTTTTATTACCATTTAATTAAAACATAACCCATTAAAGAGAAATAGATTTCATAGACATATAACCTAGGAAATAGAAATATGGTTCATAAAGACCGTAACATTTAGAGTGACACATTAATAGAAAGGATATGAATGTGACCTTTAGAGAATTTAAAAAAATGGGGAGATTAATATCAATTCATGTCATATTAGATAGAAAATAGTTTTTAAATATCTTTCAAAAATGTTTCTTATAGAAAATATCATTTTTCATTAAAAAAGGATTGCTAATACATAAAACGATTTAAAAATACTTTTCTCAGAAAATACCATGAAAACATATAACAATGAATTGAAAACATTTTGAAAATAATTTTCCTTTAATATTACTTTTAAAATAATTTCTTAAAGATTAACCTTCTAAAAATGAAAAGGAATCTTCAAAGGAATTATAGTGGGTAAATCCGTACATGTCGTACGAAGCTAAAAGGAACATTCCTTTTGCACAGTAAAAAGGATAGAAGAAATTCATTATTCGGAAAGTGACAAGAATATTCTCTTGAAGTTATTTTTAAAATAAAAAACGTTTAAAAATTTATTTAAAATATTATTGTATAATGCTATAATATTCTTGGAAACCCTTTTAAAAACATAGATTTCCGCCTGAAGAAATGGTAAAGTCGGGGATTACTATAAAGATATTCTTGACTATATTATATACTATTATATACCTAAATAATATAAGAGAAGGAAAATTATGAATATTCTTGATATATAGATCATAATATTTCATTAAGGTAAGCAATAACATAAACAATCTGAGAAAACGTTGAGATTGTCTCAATAGACTCTTATAACTCAAACACATGGGATCATACTATCCATGTAAAAAACGGAAATTAAATGAATCTTAATATATCATGAAAAAATTATAGTCATGGTATAACATAAAAAATAGAAGTATGTAAACCTCAAATAATAGTTTAGTTGAATAAAATACATCAATCTCAAAGAAGGAAAATTGAGAAAAACCTGTTTTACCAATTTGGTAACATTTGAAAGCTAAAACCCATATAAGATGGATATGAAAATGGTATTGTGAATAACCAAAATTTTAGGTAAAATAGATATATAATACAATTATGTTCATAACATACACCACAAAAAAGTAAAGAGTGAAGAACATAACTTGTATCTCACAGAAATTAAATGTGAGATGAAATCCCCTTACCATGTGTCGTGACTCTCTCCGTACTCGTACAACTTTCCTATATAATAAATATAAGTTTTTTTATAAATATTTTACAGAATAATATTATTATATCTATTACCATATATTTATTTTTTATTACTTTATATTAAAAACTTTTTAATGATCGTACATTCAGGTTTCACTTCGTGTAATATTCTCTTTGTTCTTTGCATGTGTCTTAATTTGTTATATCGTTGATCCTTATACTTATATCTTGATTACAAAATGTATAAAGTGATATAAATATTAGTTAAATATATTATAATTATATTATAATAATCTATAACATACTGATTTATGTAATGGAATACACCGTTTATTGAGATGATATGTCGTACGTACGGAAGAATGTTGTTTTCTATTTTTATTGTCATATTGAAAGAAAGTATATAAATGACATATATAAATATGTATATATATATAATTATTACATAATAATTAATATATAATATATATCATATAATTTCATTAAACCCATCCTTAAAAAATTCTATGTGTTGTGTGAATGAATCACATCACTTTGAGGGGTAGTAGTCCACACTTCCACAAATGAGACTATCATATTAACACCAAATGGAAGGTAAAAATTTGAGAATTGTAAAATTAATACAGAAGATTAATGTCATAATAAATATAATAAATTAAATATATAAATATAGTTTCCACCATAATTTCCACCATGATTGGTGGTAAAGGAGAAATGAACAATCATCATTCCATGAGGCATTAGTTCACCGTACAGAAAAATATATATTCAACATCCATTAGATGTAGGTGTGTGTAAGTTTAGGCCAAAAAATTTTCATTAAACAAATACAAGTATATTTAGGATATTATTTTATTCACACAATAAGGGAATAAATATAGTGGAGGGGGTGGATAAAGAAGATAAAGGAAGGGATCATGAGACAAGAAGTTACCTCATAATCGGGTAACTCCTTTTGGTTTCTACCAAAAGGCTTCCTTGAAAGGGTTTATTCATAATGGGAGGCTTCAAGGTATAAGGTAGGATTTTTGGGAGGAATTTTTTTCAGGTCTTGTTTAAAATTAATAGGCTTTATAGGTGTGAGGATTGAGTATAGGCGGTGTCCTTTTATAGGGAAGGAAAAACACTCACATGGTAGTTTTAGAAACAAATTAGGTGTGCACATGTCCTTACCAAAACCAATTATTAAAAAACCAAAACAACTCAATAATTTAAGGTTTATGGACGAAATATAGATATAAAATGGGTGTTTAACAAGTGAATAGGTCATTTGGGCTCTTAATGTTAAGGTTTAGTTCCTAATTACGCTTAATTTGGCCTTAACAGCTATGATTGATTTTAATCACTTTTACTAATCTTTTCAGTCAAAAATAAACATGGTATTATTTGAATCTAAAAATCATACTAAATAAATAGGTGTATTTTATATTTTTTAAACCATAATATTAGAAGCGTCAAAGTTAATATTAGTGTTAATCCCATAGACATGACAAAATAAAGGGGTTTTAAAGTATGAAAAAAGTTCAATAGATTGTTAAGATTTTATATTCATTATTAATGTAGAATTGATTCTAATAAATTTCATTGTATTATTATATGTAATATTTATCTAATGCGACCATAAAAAAATTATAATATCATATATCATTAATAATTATTAATACAAAAAGGCACTTTTTAACTAAAAATAAGTATTTTCACTATTCATCAAAAAATGAATTTTCTGAGAAAACCCCCAAATATTTGCCATAGGATAAATTCAAAATTTTGAATTCATAAATGAAGATTATTTTATCTAATTCAATTTCTAAATTTGTCTAATTTTCTTTATTATTAAAAGTGATTCATTCAAGAAAACAATATATTTAACATAAAAGGACTACACCAAAAATATTATATTTCATTATCAATATGTTTCATTTATATAAAAAATAATATTTTAAAATTAATAATTAATAATTTAAACATATAGGTTATAGTTAACCTTTTAAAATAATAAAAGTAATAAAAATATATGTTTTATTGAAACACAGTGTTGTAGGCATCAAACACCAAGTCAGCGTTGCTTGTAGCGCAAACCTTGTTGGTATTGCATATAGCGCAAGACAAGTTGTTATTCCACATGAAAGGAATGTTGGGATTATTGTTTTAATATATATATATATATAACTATTTACTGTATCATGTGGAATGAAAAATATTGAAAAGTTAAATTAATTTGAAAACAATAATTCTCAAGACCTCAGGGTGTAACATAAATTGTGGAACTTTTGTATATATATAAGTTTATAAGAGGGATTGATTACATGTAATTAACATAATGAGTGAAATTTTCTCTATATAAACATGTTAAAAATGTTATATGCTTATGTGTATTCAATAATTATATATCTTATTACAATGTTATGCTATCACGATTATTTTGATTGATTACATTATGACTAATGTCTCATGAATTGGATTGATTTATTACATGAAACATGTTTATGATTTATGACATGGATGGAATGGTTTTTGAGATGTTATTTTCTTGTTATAACACCCATATGATTATGTTATATTGATATCTTCTATGTTTACACTTATTGAGAATATGAGAACATCCTTTCTTAGGTTTTCTTTTCCCTAGGTTATTAAGAAATGTTTTAAGTAAGGAATTTCTATGATGAGAACTATATATTGAGATATTTGTGGGAGATTTTGAAAATCAATCCAGAAATAAGATAATTTCTTATATAGTCTCAAAAAACACAAATTATATATGGTCCTCAAGCATATATTCATGAGATTTAATGAATATTAATCTAAATTGATGTGATATATTTTTATATAAATCCAAGGAAACTCTAGAAACACCCTAATTTTAAATTATTCAGATGCCTTATATCAATATGGTGTGAATATATTTCACGAAGTTTTATTTTTGAAATACAAAATAGGAACCCAATCAATTTTATAATAAGAGTTAAATGCACTGTGATGGTAAGAGATAAAAAATAAATATGTATTGTTACATGGAATGATTTCATAACTTTTTTTAAAATATATAAACGAGTAAAAAACTATATTATAAGATCTTTTATGTATTGGATTATTATACTTATAATCCTCTAGGATTTAGAATATACACCAAAATAATTCCAAATGAATCACATGGTATAAACAAACAAATAACATATAATTAGAAATTACCTTTTAGAATTTAGACAATAATGTTTTTATCATTTATATCGTAGAAGTTAATTTTATATTTTGACACTTGATCTTATGTTTGTATCCCATTCAGAAGACATTTTATAAATGGGGTTCTGTGACAAAACAAATTATTAGATATGGATGATTATGATTATTTTTGTATTAATTTAATATCAATTTGATACAAAACTATAAAATCTATATTATCTAAACCATTAGTAACACTTTTCTTAGACACATAAATGAAAATCACACTTATTCTCAGTTAATAAGATATATGGATTTATTAGGTATAAAAGCCACATTATAATTATAATTCATGGTATATAAGAATCATTTTAGCTCAAGGAGGTACCATGTTATTAAATCTTGAGTATAATTATGTAAGGGTGACAATTATTATTTATTTATTTAATAGTATCCATTCAAATTATTCACCACTAAATCATATTAATTATTTAAATAAAAAATAAAATTTTTAATTTCAAGGCCTAATTCAGTACCTGTGATGAAGGAATGATATTTATTGACATTATTAGAGTATCCTTATGATACATGGAATGAGAAAATTATCTGTTAATTCACTATATTTTTTAATATCATTCTATGGCCCACCCTAGTACTATTAGGAAAAAACATCCCCATACCAATCATGTTTTGAGAGAAACTAGAAAAGTATATTTCACAGAACAGTTGTGTCATTTTAATTGGGAATACATCCTCATATATAAATTACATATCAAATTGTTTTTTATCTGATAATGGATGAAAATTCCTCTAATAATATAGAACTTATCCATTGATTTTGATATCTATAATTCATCAACTGATCAACATGGGTTAATTTCTGAAATGATTCAAAGGATCAATTTATGGAAAAAACAAAACATCAAAATAACATATTTATTTATACATATTTTTAATAAAAAAGAATAATTAAATCCAATTCTACTTAATATATGTTTATCTAATGTCAAGAAATAAATTTTTATAACTATGTTAATACTATTAATTATATTTCAATTTGATATTATCATAATCCAAAAGAACACTGGGAATTTATTTCATGGACACAATAGAGGATATATGGGTTTTCATCTATCGGATACCGAAAAAATTGATGATTGATGATTTATATTTTTATTCTATGAAGTTAATTTTATAATGAATCAACCAAAAAATATATTATTTTATTTGATCAATTTCATGAAAGGAATACATTGACCAATAAGATTAATTGTAAATCACTCAATTGTTATGAGGAACCATTGAAACCCTATTGGAATAAATATATTTATGTAAGGGTTTATTTAATTTATTTACTATGTTTCCTTTTTAATAAACCATATTCAATGTTATCAAACAAAACATTTATGAAATTTACCTTATGTGAAATCCAATTCACATTTTATGTGGTTTATCTTTAGGTTGTGTTATCGAATATTATAAAATGAATCCATGAGGTTTCTAAAATGTTTGAAATGTTGGTGGTAACAACCCAACAACAGTAACCTGGATTTAGTGGTTATTTTTCTACATTGAATCAAAATACAATGGATAACTTTCTGAATGATTGAATTATTTAGTAGACTTGGGTGATTAGATAAATATATTATTATCACATTAAATTTGTACAGATAACATACAATACACAATTTTAGGATATAACATCATTATTTACTTTAGTAAATCATTGATTTAGTTCCTTAAATATTATTGGGACAATGGGGAAGGGAAAAAAATAAATGGTTAGCATAGATGCTTAGTTTTGGAATGTATAAAAAATAACATTTCATAAACTATATATACAATGAATAATATGGTTGAGATAATTAATAATCAATTATTCCATATAACTTATATCATTAAAGGGGACTAAGTATGTGGATTACATGTAAAAATAAATAATCACATGTATAAAAATAAATAGTTACATAATGATAGAATTAATAATGTCATACATCATAATCATGACATCAAGGCCTTGTTCTATGAAATCATACCTAAATAGGTAAGGTAAACACTAAATACGCAAACTAGTTTGTCTCTTAAGACCTTTAAATGAATTCAGGGGCTATTATGTGACAATCCTATCACATAATAACTCTAACAAATTAATCAAATTATATGGGGGAAAATAAAATTCAATACATAATGAACATATCTATTCATATTGAAAAAAATCAAATGAAATGTTAATATTTTCCCCAATAAAAAATGTGAAAACATGATCATAAGACATACAAAGAAATAAGGTGGATGATAACATTTGAGTATATCCCTAGTAAAGAAAACGATTTATCCAAGTATTTTTATATAGACTAAAAAACATTTCAATTATTACTTGAACACTTCCTGGGGAAATTACATTTTTTATTTTAAAATCATTTTTTTAAAACAAAAATTTTCTACAATATAATGAATTTTTTTGAAGAGAAAAAATGTAAATATTTAACATAACATACAGATAAAATAATAGACCTGATAGTTGGAAATTATATTCATGCGGTGTGAAAAAAAAATATTACATAAACAAAATTGGTTAAACTATGTCATTATGAAAATGAGAAAATATTTATTTTATACCTTTTTTATAAATTAAAAAATTAATAGAAATTAATTTTTAAATCATTAGAGAATAGTAAAAATATTCAGGACTTTTTAATGAATGTACAGAAAAGGAATGAAGACAATCCTAAAATAATCGAGAAAAAAATTCTATTTTCCATAAAACATTCAGTTATCCATTACGAGTTTCAAAACAATACTATCAGAATAGAAAAAAATTAGTTTTCTTTAAAAAACTTAATTTGTTCTTTTTGAGTTCCAAATAATGAAAAAAAATTAAATTATTGAATAAAAACCATAGAAATAATCATATTAGAAGAACACATATTGGGATTATGATAGAAAAGACCATATGATTTCTCAAACTGAACCTCAAACATACACAATCATGAAAAGGGATTAGATCGTGAAATTAACCCTTAGTCTGGTCTATCTTACTCATATTCCATTTTAACCCATATTATAATTAATTAATTTTTTTAATTATATTCCATAACCATATTTTATCTTAGAATATTATATATGATCCATATATAAAATTTTAATATTCATTTATTAATATTTCCATATTAAAAACATTGTTTGTTACTATTAATTTTTTCACTTCTCATGTATGTTTTGGTTCAATAGTTGTATTACATGCATATTTTCATGATAAAATCTTATCTTGACAGTTAATAATGATATAAATATAACCTATATTCATTATATATATATAATCATTATTGATATCTTATTATGAAAAATGATTCGCATCACGTTTTGGAGGTGGTAGTCCACACGCACACAAGAGTGACAATGTAATTTCTTAATGGGAGGAAGGGTGTGAATGAAAATGATAAATTATACATATAAAATCATATAAATATCACTATTATCATATATATTAAATAGTTACATGTTTATAACCATCCATGTAAAGTGGTGATAAATAATTAATTACACCGCTACGTGTATATGATAAATTATACATATACACGAGTGATGTTTTTATTTTCAATAGGATAGAAACGTGTTGAATAAGGGTTGATCCACAATAAGAATAAAATTTCAAAATATTTATGATAATTTTTATAGAATATTTTATGGTTTTTAATAGGAAATAAAATGAAAACACTCGGTTAATAAAATACACCTCTTATTAGGACAAGCTTTCAAGGTTTATTAATAAAGCCTTACCAGGATGATATTATGATAAAAAAGGATATTTTAGATATGGGGAGGTATTTTGGGAATGTATTTTATTTGGTCTTGGTATTTAAAGGTAAATGATAATTTATTTGAAAATAGAAAGTAGAGGGGGTATTTATACTTGAGGAGATAAGGTTTTTTATGGTTTAAACATTGATTATTTTATATTTAAGGCCAAATAAACTTTATGAATGATGAATCCGATACATATATACTAGTTTATTATTAAAAAAAATAATTTTATTTAAATTAAAACCTTTTAGAACTAAATGGAATAATTAAACTCTTATTTTAGAGAAAGAATTAGAAATTGTTTTTTTATTTAAATAAAATACACCATAGGCTTCAAAATTTCAAACATATGATTTTAAGTTCAACATATTAATTTTAAATGAATTATTTTATCCCAAAAATATGTTTTAGGTCAATTTTTTTTTCTAATCTTTAAATAATTAACTATGTTATGATGATTTCTTAAAATTAACTGAATATATATTAATTGAATTTGATTATGATTCATTAAAAAATAAAATTTTGTTGAAATATAACAAAAATACACCATTAAGATATTTTGACAATCTAAATAAATAAATTATGTATTAATTATAACAATAACATTCTACAAGTGAGAAAAATAATCTTTAAAATAAGTTTACAAAACACAACGAAAACTTGTTTTTAATACGTTATTAAGCATAAAATTGAATATATACAAAAAAACATATAACTATAATTCCAATAGAATTAATTATTTTATTTTTAATAAAAAGGATTTTAATATACATTAAAACCAAATACAAAACACAATGAAACTTTTAAATTATTTGATTTGAAGAATAAAAATGTGATTTTTTAAAAAATGTGCATTTCACCTTTTCACTGAAAGATTAATCTTTTTCAAAAAAACCAAAAAAATTATCCTAAGAAAATATTTATATTTTATTTTAAAAAATTAAATCCTTTTTATAAAATCAAATTTATAATTTATTGAATATATTTTTTAATCATATTCTTGAATAATTCTATGTGAATTATACTACTATTTCTTTAAAAATAAAATCTTACTAAATATAATTTAATATCTGGTGTTACATTTTCACCCATTTTTAAATTATTTCCTTTCAATTCCAAGAGTATCATGTCATGTATAGATTTGGGTTACTCTTCATCACAATTATTTTTGGTTCCAACGTTTCATCTTCTATCCTATGATTTCTCTAATTTACCTTTACAAATTGAGTCGTCCAATTCAACAACACTTATTCTCTAGTGTAAGGAATTTGGATAGGCTCTTAATAGTAAATTAAATCAGTTTCCAATTAAATTCCCATTATTTTGAGAACACGCACTAGTTATGACATTTAGTTTTTAATAAATAGTTACGAAACACATCTTGATCTTTCGAGATACTTTGCATATTATCGAACGCTAAGACATAATTTGAATTCATTCTATGACTTCAAAAGTATATATATACCAAGTTATTTTTTCTCTTTATTTCAAAACATTATAACAATATTCCATGTAAGAACCAATAATAAAACATGATCTACCACTTGAAATTATAAATCCTTAATTCAGTTATTAGTATGAATATTTTTCCTAAATTGAGTTTCCTTAATATTATTATGAATAGTATTCACATTAGATATTGTATCCTCCTTGAGATCTAGGACTATATGCTTAATTTCACTAAATTAGTCATAAAACGTTTCATTAAATATTTTTTTCCCATAAAATACCTCATATGATACATTTTAATTCTTGAATGGAAGCTATTTTTATATCAAATTTTCAAGTAATGTAAATAATTATCATATATACCATGGAATTTAATCTAACCCAACATTAAAAACATTATAATATCTCAATATTCTTTTCAATATTTACATTAGTTAGATGATTATAAGAATTACTAAATCATAGAGTTGTTCCAAGATCCCACAAAAGACACATCCTATGTTTTTATGTGCACTAGATATCATAATATAATAAAATCAAAATATTACTACACCATGAAGCCTCATAACTCCATAAATATAGAGACACATTAAGTTCTCAGGAAGTAGATCATAATATATAGGGAGGGAATATACAAAATTGTAAAATAGATCTACCAAAATCCATAAAAAATTATTATTTATGGAGTCTTTAAAAATACAATAACAATTTTCATAGTAATATCACCCTATTTACATATAAGAATATATAGAGGTTTAATTAATCCTTTAGGATATTGTCTCTCAGCAATTATCTATTGGAAAACCTAGCATCTTGATATATAATATACAATTTCCCATTAAATATTTTCAATAAAAAAATGTTCCTTCATATCATTTTAAAATTTAACGTTACCAATGTTTGTAGAGAAATTTGAGAAATGAGCATCAACTAATATATTCTATTTTCAGCTAAATATTGGATGGAACACATAACCACTTTCAAAATTTCCAAATTCCATGTTAATATATGAAGTCAACAAACTTCCCATAATTAATGTTTCTAATTTTCTTCTGAATATTCTTATCATCAAGTTGAGTGATTTTTATTTTCTTTAATAATGATTGTTTTGAAATCAATTATAATAAATGTTAGATTTCCACATTCTTAATGACTCCAATATAAAAATTTCTTAATTTCATGAATAAAATATCTTTTTAATCCCAATTGATTTTTAAACACCATTGTATTTCCTACTAAACTCATTAGAAATATTATTTTCCTTCCCATGGTTGTAGTGTATTAAAAATTCTTATTCCATCCGTAGTTCTGACTAATTCCATCACACCATATAGATATCATTTCATGAGAAGGTGTATTTCAAATATCTATGTTACATATATATATATTACATTGGTAACTATAAATTCAATTCTTATATATCATCAATGAAAATATTATGGAGGGAAATTAGTGATCATGGGACGGAATATTCTTCTTATGAATGTTTAACTTTCATGATACCTAGGAAATAAATCTATCATTATGAATAAGGAAACAACCTAGACCATTCTTTGATGTATCAAAAATATCAAAAATCCATCCTTCATATATTATAATGTAAATACTAATGTATATACCAATATATTCTTTAAATATTAAAATATTTCCATAATTAATTATTTTTATATGAACTACGTACCCCTTTTTAGTCAACATGGTTAATGAGTTAGCTAATTAATATTTTTTTTAAAAAATCATAAATTATATCCTACTAATAGAAGAAAATTTTGTGCATCAATATAGTCTCAATAAAATCCACTAGGAAACATTTATAAATAATTAAATATAATTAATTATCTTAAAACATTAAAAATAATAATATATGATTATAAATTTTGTGTAACACAGAACAAAAATATAAATTTTATGTATATCTAATCTCAGAATCAAAAGATTAATATCATAGTGAATATCATAAAATCATAGAAATATTTTCAAATAAATCCTAGTGGGTTTTAATTATTGTGTAATCCGACAAAATAAAATCCCAATAGATCATCTGGTCAGATTTATTATCTTAGTCATGCTCATAATGAATAGTTGGTGATCAAGATAATACCCAATCTATATATCTCAATGTTTTTAACCCTCTGTTAGTCCCTTATATAGACACATCCAATTTTCTATATCTAAAAATGGATGTATTTTCTAGAAAAAATTTAGCATCCTGAACTATTATTTATAAAATTCTATTTTGAATGAATAAATAACTTATTATGTAATATAGTTATTAAAAATTCATGCACTAATTTGGTAATTTTAGACCACTATGAATAATGTTTTTCAAATTGAAAATAACTTTATGATTCATAACCATTGATAATATTGAAATTTTATAGTGAGGGATAATTTTAATATATATTAAGGGTTATTATAGTTTATAATTAACTTGGATGGATGATACAATGAAATTTAACAACAATGTCATACCATATAAATACCATATTTTAGAGTATACAGGTGAGATAAGATCACTTTGTTTTTCCCATGATAAAGAACATGAAATTTCTCAATAATTAAGTGTTGAGTGAAACCATTTATGATATATTTTGAAGATTACTGAGATCATGGACCAAACCATATTTGTTGAACAACCCCAAAAAACTTCCATTATCACACATTATAACCTTAGGACATATACGAACATAATAATGGGTAATATATCTAAAACCGAGTAATAATAATGTATATATTTTCTTTTTAATCCAATAATTATTATATTTATCCATTTAGTTTGTTTCATTATATATAAAATTATATTTTATTAAATAAAGAATATATTTTGATATTAATAAACTATAATTTTATATTTGGAAGGTTTATAGTTTTCATTGAAAATAATATTTTTGATAATTTCAAGAATTTTGATGTAAATTTTAATTTATGAGAATATTATTATTAAAATATTTATTTATTTATAAATGATAATATAATTTAATAAAGTCCAACATCATATTTATAAGGGCCATAAAAATGATAGCATATTAAAAACATATTTTAATGTAAACAGAAAGTTTATTTTAAATTTTAAAATTTCCTATTTTGTGATTTATTTTAATAAAATAAATATTATTTTGGAAATAAAAAATTTGAGATTATCTATTGGTAAAATTTTTATAATTTTATGATATAAAAAAAATTTATGAAAAATTTAAATATGATAAAAATATACCATATCTATTATGACACCATAATAGCCTAAAATTGATGTAATAAATTATTTAAATGAAATCTACAACAAAAAATAGATTTTTTTTTAAAATAATTTTTATTTGAAAATATTTAATTATATTTATAAACCATTAATGAATCCTAGAAACCAATATTATATTTTATGGTTTTAAAATACATTATTTATTAAATAAACTCATGTCCACATCAACAATGGTAATATTTTAAAATGTTCATTTCATGGAAAAATAGAATATTGTAAAAAAATACTTATTTTTGTTAACTATGGGGATAACCCTGGGAGGATTTTTTGGTTTGAATATTTTATCATATAGTGTCCAAAACCTATGCTTTTAAATTAATAATGAATTCCACCTTTTTCGCTAAAATAGCCTCCCTCCCTCCCTGACATCATAACTCTAAACCCATTGAGAATAAATTTGTAATGGTATATGGATTCCTAGAAAATCACATTGTTTTTTTGTGGTCAGAGAGTTCTAAGATTATTCTTGAAAGGATTGGTGGAGGTTAGAGGTGTAGTAGAACTAGATGAGGCTTTTTATATAATAAAAGAGGGGTTTATAACCAAAGATTCTAGTTTACATATTTAGAATCTAGTGGATTAAAGATTGTGTTTCATAAGGAGTAGAATGTAAATTATGGTGTAATTTTAATTAATCCACCTGAAATATGTTTTTTTGGGATTATGTTGTTGTTTTGAAGTTTTTATGTCCTAAAGGTTATTATTTTGGTGATTTTTTTTCGAAAGTGTGGAACCTATGCTGTAAATGAGATATTTACACCATAACCAAAAGACATAAAACATGTTTATATCTTTTTTTCAAATGATTATTTTATCATTCGTTCATTACACACACATTATCATTTTATAGACAAAACATAAGATTTCTTGGGAGATATTTTAGCCATATTCTCCCTATGTTTAGTTTTTGGGTCCTGATGGTTAGTCATTATCATGGGTGAGTTATCCTCCCATTATCTGAACTTTTTTCTAATTATTCTCATAACTACTCACTATGGTATTGTTGGTTTTGTTTTATATATGTTTCAGTATGTTTTTGGAAACCTTCTAGTGTGGTTCTGGTTGATTTAGATCATTGTTGGGTAGTTGTGGTTTACGAGTTGCTTCTCTTTCACCTTATGGTACACAATGAGATTATAAAGATTCATCAAGGTAGGGGATCCTCATTCTCACTAATTTACATTTGGTGTGTTGGATGCGACTATTTTTTCATTAATTTTTGTGGATATTATGGGTTATCATGATAAATATAATTAATTGGAATAATTAAAATTGAAGAGTATTTCGAGACTTCACATGCTTTATTTCATTGATATATATTTTTGAAAATGTTGTGATTAATAGTTGTTGGAATACTCTTTTTTGTTATAGAAGATATCTTATGAGATCCTTTACCTATTATTTTTGGGTTCCAAATTTAATAAAAGGATATAAAAATATATTTGGATAATAAAACTATTACCTTTGGAATCTTATTTGTATAAAAAACCCATGATAAAATAAGATGTAATGTGATGAAAGAATATAAATAATCCTAGAAGCATGCGTGCCATTTTTTCATAATTGTTCTTATTATGTTTCTCTATGTGTTTTAGATGAGTCATCATTCGATGTTGGAGGTGATTTGATAAGATGTGTGATGAGTGGGGTATGATGTGATGTGTTTGTTGGTTAGAATAAAATTGGTGTGGGTAGTTTTGAATTGTGGTGAACAATAGTTAGATTTTATAGAGGTTGTGGTACACAGTGGGGATAATGTGAGTTGCACAGTGGTTGTGTTCCTTGATGGATCTGGTTGTGCGGTGGTTGTGATATTATATTTTTATGGTTATATGGATTGGTTGATGTGGAATAGTGTTTATAGTGTCCATGAATCGATTAGTCAACTGAAAAGTGCTATCGGGCCGGGTTCCATTGGCCTTAGGTGCACCTCTCCAAATGATAAAGGAATTAGAATAAGGCCATAGGCACCCGGCCCGATAGTACAGTTCGGGTGGCTAATCTGGTCAGGGATGCTGCAAACAGTATTTGAGGTGTTTTCTTCACCTCTTTACATCATATAAATATTTTGATAATAGTATACTGGAGATTAGGATGTGATCAGAACTATATTTTGAACTCTTGTTTGGGTGACTGCATCCTCATGTCTGAGAGAAAGTCTCAGTTCCCAAGGGTTGGAAATACAATTCTATTTTTCTCGGATTATAGTTTTTATGATTTCCACATTTTGTGGTTTACTTGGTATATTAATTGATAAATTGTTTAGATATATAATCATTGACTTGGTGTGGTAAGGGAAACATTGTACCTTTTCCTAGTGAGGTAAGGTGTGATTTATTTATTACTTTTATTTTGATAGTAACATTTAAGGTAATTCAATTTTATAATTACACGTATTCTTTGCAAAGTGTTTATACCATGTGATAAATATGAAATTAATTATTAAATTTTAAATTCCTTTGTATAAAATTGCTTATTCCATGTGAAATATATATATTTCTTATGATGTGTGTAATGAGTTGAATAATATAAGATCATGAAGGTACTATGAAATGAGATGATTTTGATCACCTGGTTGGGATAATCGATCATTAGATTAATATAACGATGGTTGTTAGGATGGGCGAGGCATGGGGATTATATGATACCTGTCTCTATTTAGGAAAGATAATGAGGCCATGAGGCCAAGACTCCATGTGACATGGTTATGGAGGGGAAGAGTGAGGGTAGTGAGGGTGTACCACCTTTTAATGATTTCCCTGTATACATTTATTATGAATATGATATGGTATATCTAACTATTTATGGTATTCAGAGGGTTCCTCTGGGACGACTCGATGGAGTGTAAAGATGATGATGGATCATTGTTATAGGAGCACGAGCTGTTCAGACACTTGAGGGTTAGACCGAGTAGATACGGACTCTGGGACAAGCTCATGCTCAGGTACATGTCTTAGTATAGGTGGGACAACCACCATATTTAACTACTATTGGGATGTGTCTTGACAAGAAGATTCAATAGAGCCTAGTAAGACTTTTCCAGGGCATTAAAAGAGGTTCTCATAGAGTAGATAAATTGATAGAATACTTGATGAAGGAGTTCCAGTTGTAGTACCCATCACTTTTTCAGGTGAGTGTGGTCCTAAGGCTGTTGATAACTGGATCATGATAATGCATATGATCTTAAAGAAGATCAAGACCCCTCTAGGATTGAGGGTCAAGATAGAGACTTACATGCTTGTAGGACCAATTAAACACTGGTGGTATGTGTAGGTTTAGGCTGTTCAATAGGAGGGTTTGGCCTAGAAGGATTTGTAGGCTAGATTCTTTGAGCATTTATTCCTGGAGATACTAAGGGCTGAAGGAGATTGGGAGTTCATAATCCTTCGGTAAGGTGGAAAGTTTGTTTTGGAATATGCACCGATGTTCACCAAACCGACTCGCTTCACACCTGATATGGTGAGTGACAACACTTCCAAGGTGATGCTATTTGAGGACGGTTAATGACATGCCATTCAGGTTAATGTAAACATATTTAGATTGAAATCATTCTTTAAGGCAGTGAACCAGGCACTCATAGCTGAGTGAAAACTCACAGATAGGCCTTACTCAAGATGGTCAGTGGCTTCATATGACTTCAATGGTTAGGACGAAGTTAACAGGATGCGGGGTGGTTAGTTTAGGGACTCAGCTTGATCACCTCAGAGTGAATCTTATTTGGGTTTCATCAAGTGTGGGCAGCTAGGACATATACAAACACAATGTGAGTGACCTACAAAGGAATTATAGTTATGTGGATAGGTTGAGAATCTCAAGTGGTTCTACAGGATCCATTCTCATTTAGATAACAATTAGGTTCAAGGGAAGACTCAGATCTTTGAGGTGGGTTTAGGATCGGTAGTAGGTGAAGGCATCTGAGGTTCAATTGCACGTAGAGGTCACGATAGAGATATAGGGACACAACACTATGATTAGTGGCCAATGGATGGAGAATAAATCTAAGTAGGTTATGGTTCAGGTTGTCATGAATCAAGCCAGGTACATTTTGTAGGGCTGCTAGGGGTTGAGCGGGCTGGAGAACGAATGAAAATCAGAGGTATTCCATGGGTGTGGATGGAATTTGATTATTTTCCTTTGGAATGGCCTATTAAATAATTTTCATTTTAGTTCACTAGTTGGACGAGTTATATATGTATTTAAAAGATGATGGTCAGTTGATTGACATCATATCAAATGTGTGATATGTATATATGAGGTGTTTGGAAATGGTTTTTGAAATTGAGCCTTGTTGGATGCATTATTTTGAGGTTATTTGGCATTGGGGCATCAAAGATGTTGGTTACTTGAGGTTTGAAGCATCTCGGCACCATGAAGGTGTGGTACTTGACTGAGGTGAGATTTCTTGGGATTGATTGGAGCATCTATGGAGATGTGAGACCTTGATGTTTCCATGGGTTCCACATGATACAGGGGGAACCGATGTGGTGTGGGACTTGAATGGGTGATTTATATGAAATGGGTGCACCTGGTGAGGTACATGAGTGATGATGAACCATGAGAGGACAATGGGTACATGAAATTGGTCGATTAACATTTGTATTTTTTTAGATTTTGGTTGAGTTGAGACAAGGTTAGGCAATTCATAAGGTGGGGATCCCCCTTAAGGTAAGTTAGCCTATATCCTTTATACTAGTGTAGTCTGGGTTTTATCTAATGGGATGGGTATGTTCAGTAAATTCTATATGTTTCATTTGATATATCAACGAAAAGATATGTTAAGGTGGGACTATTATAACATCATAGGTTTTTGAGTTGGGTCAAAACCCACTCCTAATTTGAGCATTTCAATTAGTGGTTATTCTGTTTTCTTTATCATTGATCAGAAGTTAGTTATACGAGTACCATCAGATTTATATCATGTTTTCATAATTGGGTTTCATGATTTGGCCAAATCCTTGGGTGTTCATAAGAGGTTTTAAGAGGAATAAAGGCCAAATGGTGTATTTTGGACTTGCAGGTTAGGGAGTACGGTTAAGGGGAAAACCATGTAACCCATTTTAGATAACTGTGTAGCCTTGTTTTTAACTTTTGAATGGTTTGGAAAAACCATGCAAGGGAGGTGCATCGCCATTCAAGTTTCACTATAGTTTTTGAAGAGGGATTCCACACAATTGGAGCATGGTTAGGTCAAGTCGTGTACAAAATACGTAAGGGTTCCCTTTTGAGTAGTAGCCCTACACTGTATCCCACACAATTACCGAATGGTTTGAAAACCCATTGAGTTAAATCGTGAATCATATACATGGTGATTTTTTATATTTTTATCCTATTTTATTTTTCTTTCTTTTTCTTATATTTCCCCATTTATTCTCCCTTTACACATTCACAATAAGAGAAAACCTCATCCTCTTATCCTCTGGTGGATTTTAATCCCATATCTCTATCCGACCTCTTATTTCAGATCCATTGGTGGTGTTGGAACCCCATTAGTCAGGCTAAACTCATGCATGTATCTTCATTGTTTGTCTTTCTCCTCACATAGTGCCAAATCAATTTGAGCTATTTCTCCCAATTTTCAGGGTGTATGAGAGAAACCTAGATCTAATATAATCTTATTTGAATTGGAGATTGATAACTGACATGTCTACATCTATAATTCCAAGGTAGGTGGTTGATATCTTGTTTTGTATTTTTTGGATGTTTCATTGGTGCATCATTTAGAATGCCTAAGAGAAATTGAGATAGACTCTTGCTGTATGGTAATAAATCTACCATATGCCTTATGATATTCCATTTGGCATGCCCTTACCTTATTCTCAAGAGGAAGGCCAGGTTAGAGGTTTTCATCCCTTGGGTGAATTGGTCGAGGGTGTTAAATTCATTTAAATTGAGTAGTTTAAAAGGTGTTGATTTATTTATTTGAATATGTGGAATTAAATTACTCTATATTGAATTGTTTTGTTTTTGGTTATGAAATTTAATATTGTCATATTGAATTTATTTGGTTAATGATTGTTGCTTATTGATTCGTTTCATGTAATTCAATTTAATTGAATTGATTAATATATGAAAGTGAATTATTTATAAATAATTCTTGTGATATACCAAAGAGGACCATGTAGTCATGACAGGATAGACCCAAAGCTGGGATGACATGACCATCATGATTAAGGGATGTTTATCATTGATTGGGATTGGCCCATATCATTTGAGTGGAATTGACCATAGGATTAGGCATCACAAACATCTGTTTGAGGTAGTGAGACTGTTAAGTTAGGCAAAACCCATGGTATTGGGATGGAAAGAACATATATTTTGAGCGACATGGTCATAGAGGAATGAGGTTCCATTTTTTATGTGTCTTAGGTGATATATATTGGTGATTGTTGCTGACCCGTGATGGCCAAAACACCGAATTGAGTTGTTTGGACACAGATTAACTCTGTTGATGAGGTGGTTTTGTGCACTTGTATGGGTAGATCCACCTAGTAGTTGTAGTTTAGATGATTATGGCTTGGGGCGGTGCTTACCGTAAAAATCCTTGGGTAAGGTGAAGAGCCTTCAGTTGACAGTGATGAAGCAATCAGTTGGGGGCTGAGGCTCACCATCATTGAGGTCATGGTCTTGGATTCATTTTTAGGAAAGACATTATTGTTCCACTGATTGTCTGGATTTGAGCTAACACGTTCTTTTGAGTTGGAGTTCAAGGAACGAGATTGTTTTTCTTGGACATGCCATCAAGATGTTGGTATTATATTGAGACATAAGGTGTTAGGAGGAACAAGGTTAAAAGTCACTTGATTGAGGTGGATTATGAGGATTCACTTGGTATTTAAAATTTGGGGTCCCATGAGCCTTGGGTTAAAGAACCTATTTACTTTTGAGATTCCGACATTTTCTGAAGCAGGTGACAACTTATTGGTGGCAATTGAGCACCATAGAAGTTTGATGATTTATTTATTTCATTAAGATGGTATACTCATTACATTACACGTCTTCTTAAACACATTTTCTCAGTATGCATCTCTGGGTGGTATCCTACTGAGACTAGTTCTCACACCATGCATGAGTCCTTCAGGATGCATGTAGACTTTATGAATTTACATTATGTTAAAGGATAAGCCTTAAGAGCTAGATCTTAGTAGCTGCATGCATGGATTTTGGAATGGACCTTGTGAACATTCCTAGTTGGTTTTCCTATTTAGTTTTTTTCTGTATAAGCATTCCATATATGTATGAATTTTATTGGTCGAACATTAGATACCCTATTTTGTATATTGAAAACTATGGGATGTTATTAAATGCATGTTTTACTTTTTTTTAGCATTATCTAAAGTTTGTGGGTTGGGAATGTTGGTCTATTTATTTATTTTCCACTTTAGTTTTTTATTTATTACTTCATATATTTATTGCTATTTAATGTTATTCCTCTATTGGAGGGTCTATTTTGAGTCTTATGGGTCATATTTTTTCCACTTCATATTATATATTGTTACCTGTTTACACCCTCACTGCTAGTCCGAAACCTTTGGCATTCATGGAGGTGCACCTAAGACCATTGGAACCTAGCACAATAGAACTAATATATTGTCTAATAAGATCATAGAAACTACAATTTTGATGGTGGTTGCAGTGATGTGGTGATGGTTGATGTGATATGGGTGTGCTGTTATGAGGATGTTGTGTTAGGTTCCTAGTTATCCATGCAATAAATCAGGATTATAAAATGAAACAAAATTTGATGGTAAATAAATGATATTGGATGGAAATAGATTTTTTGTAAATGAATTAATTTAATGTAATGTTAAATGATAGTGCAGTATAAATGTGAATTAAGTGGATTAATAAATGAATGTTAGTAGAAATTATTTTTTTATAAAAAGTGGTGACCATGTAAATAAAATTGGGAAATGTTCTATGGATTTTGTGGTGGTAGTTTGGTGTGTCACATATAGTGGTGGAAGAAGTTATGAATATAGATGTGTGGTATAGTGGCTATTGTGGCGTGATATAGCTTAGTGATTGTAAACATTTAGGTTTGGTGACACATTATATATATGTTCCATGTATTTTATTTTTTTTCTATACATACCCCAGCCAATTTGGATGACCTTACAAACACTCAGAGGTTCATGGTTTTGAGTAATTTTCCCAATATCCTTGTTGGCGGTGATATGGATGGATAACTACTACTCATCCCTATAATTATTTAAAAATCAATAATGGTCTAGGTGTCTTCAAGTGAGATGTGATGTAACATGTTGGACCAGGAATCATTAGGGAATATGTGTTGTGATGAGGAAAGTATATGATGATATATATGATGGGGGTCATTCATGGTAGTAGGAGGGCAGAAGGTTGATGTCCTTTATATTCATGATTCCCTAATTCTATGGTTATGAGATGAGATGAGATATGGTGGACCAGGTGTCTTCATTTGAGAAGTGGTGTGGTGATATCTAATGCTAGAACATGATTCTAGGTTTTTCAAGGGTGGTGTAAGCAAGGATGTGTTTGTACCCATGTTAGATATGGAACAACCACATTCGAGTGGTAATTAATGTGATTTGGTTGTGATGTGATATGTATATAATGGATGGGAGCACATGAAATTGTACATTGGGGAATAAGAGAGGAAAATAATTACCGAAGTGGAAGTGGGGTTCCCTTCTTTTTTATGATCTAGATGGTATATTGTTATTTTAGATGTGTGATTTAGTGAGAGATCCATGGTGAGGTTGGGTTCTTGTTATTTAACATGTACATGTGTTTTTTGGTTTTTCTATTTTTTTACTAGCTCATTAGTATGCAATTTTAACTTGTGAACATGAGTCCTTGGTTATGTACCTACTGATTAAACATGTTATCCTCACTCTATTTATTTAAAATATTTTTCAGGTATGCATGTGTAGTTTGGGAAAATGTTGTAAATTAAAAACAAGGGTTTTAGAGCTTCTATTGGGTTATTTCCATAAGACATGTCTTATTGGTTTGTTGGGGACTTATTTTTATCCACTTTCCTTAAACATGCATTATGGGATGTATTTTTGTTTCTAATATATTATCTACATAGGATTTTTGGTGGATGTTTATCCAATCTCTTGATCATGTTTTATTATAGTGTGTAATTCCTCTTATATTTGGGATATTTTGATACCTTTGGTTATAGTTGAAAAACCGGAGTCTACATTTTAATTAACTTTGGGGTCCTTATATCTCTTCCTTCATTGAAGTATCTTTATATAGAGTGTTTCATGCCAATTTCTCTCTCCATATCCCTCTTGAAAATCCTCCCAAGGTGTTCCCAATCTCTTATGATTCTCCTCACAAGATTTTAGAAGATTTCTAATGGATTCTATCCTCGAATCTTTTAGTCATGTACTTTATTTCTATGATGCCTTTTTTATTCCAATCCTTTATGTTGGAATATGTTTTTACACACTCCTTAACAATCCTTATGATTCCAAGGTAGTGATATACCATATTTTACTCTCATTAAAGTAATTTATGATCCTTTATGTACAAAAATATTTCAAATGTAATTATCACATGGTTTTCCAAAATACATTTTTTTATTGTGAAAACCCATCCCAATTTCAAATCAAGGGTTTTCACATACATATAATTATGCTTCATTGATTAGGGACATCTATTTATTTAACCCACACTCATTAATCATGGGATTAAAATTGATTGAAGTCATTCTTATGTAGAATGATCATTGTGTAACTGAAATGGATGTATATGATATTAATATAAAGGGAGGTCTTGGAATTATATATCCCTCCAATGAATTATGTTTTTTTTGATTCATGTGATTCCATGTATGGTGAATAGGTGGTTAGCCTAAGAACACTCTGATATGTTTTCATGGTTTTGGCTTTAACAAAGTCTTATAATGTGATATTTTATGTTATTCCCACATTATTATGTTTTCTTGGTGTTATCAACCTATAACATGATTTTATGTTCATAATTATGATTCTCAAATTTCTATTTCAATATGTTATACCTTTTGAATCATATATAATGGTTTAACATAACCTATGAACTTATTATTCCCTTAATGGGCTTTATAACTCACCACATTCTTAAAAACATCCTTAGGTTATCTCTTACAGTATTAGAAGATCCGTGGAATATAAGTTCATGTTGTGGATATTTTAAATAATTTCATTCTAATCATTTTTAAAGTTAATATGAAATGTATACAATTTTATAAAGACACATGGACACTTGATCTTATAGGAATGTATGATGTTATTCTTTATATAATAAGTAATGAGACAAATTATATAAAACATATGGGTTTTCATAGATGGAATTAAATAAATGGCTCATTATTTTTTAGGATTATTATTTGAAAACATTAATAGAATCCATATTGATATGACTAAATATAGGAAAACATCTGTAAATTTTGGTAAAGCATAGAATAATTGGTTTTTGAGAAACAAAATCCATATCTACACACCTCAAGTGGATGTGGCTCTAGGAAAGTTATACCTTGGGGTAATAAACCATAAAAGGTGCATTGGGTATTAACCCGATATGGACTGAGTTCTCAAGAAAAAGGACTTGATGCACACCTAGTTTGACACTCATTGGATATTTTTTGTTAAATTCACAAGATCATTATGAACTATTATAGAGGGAGAAAAAATTCCCATTAAATTTTATGATAGGAAATAGGCCAGGAATAAAATAGATTGAAAAATATAAATTCATAGGTTATTAAATATATATTATTTTTTATTTATCCATTAAATGATAGTATTTTTTCTTTTATATGTTTAATAGTTTGATATTTTTCATCCTTAGGTTTATTTTATATGATGCATATGATTGGAACTAGAAGAAAATAGTGAATTTTATGATTATCATCCCTTCATGAACACCAAATGTCATATCAGACTATAGTTTTTTTCATTCATTTTATAATTCATATTTAGTAACACTATACAAATAAAACCATAAAAAATGGATATCGGGATATCATTGAATATAATGAGTAGAGAAATTATTTCTTCTGAAGTATAAAAGTTCTCCTCTGACCATATATGCATGATGAAATTTCTAGTGCACATTTAGATACTCACATTACTAGAATTTTATGAAATTATACATATGATTTTTCATTCATTGTATAAGTCCATCATAAATTATTGGGATATGGAAGTCATCTTACATAAAAACAATCTCCCAATAATTCAAAACAAGTGCAAGATAGAGGATAGATATCCTTTGTAATCATCATCTCATGCATGGATATTATTAAAATATGAGTATGAGAATCTAGATCATATGATTGATACTATTGAAAAGACTATCCATGATGACATGAAAATTTTATGTAAACATGCCGATGTTTTACCAAAATAATTTCTTGGTCTTCCACTTAACAAAGTGTTCATATTCTCAAGATTACATATACATTTTTCATGTAACATTTTTAGGTAATCTTACATATAACAAAGGGATATTTTTGGTTCAATTGATATTAGGGAAAATTGATTAATGGAAAAAGCCAACATCTATGATGGAAATTCATATTTTACATGAATTATCTATGTACTATCATCTATTTCTGAGAATATTCTCATGACTATCATGGCCAATATACAATATAACTCCAAAGGGAGTGAACTTGGTATGGACTAATGAATCTGAGGATAGATTTAATGAGTAAATGAATAGGCATATCAATACACCAATTCCCACATTATCCACCACTATTAATGGATTTTTGATATATATATATATATATATATTTAAAATTATTTTGTTTTGTACTCATTCCAGATAAGAATGGTATATCTAATGCCTCCAACCAATTAATGATCCACGAGAAGAACTTCATGATATAGGATTGTCTATTGTGATATTCCCATTGAATATTTTAAGTTAATTTGTTTATAGGATGAAGCGTGAAATATATACATGCCATAAATTCCTCAAGTGTATATTCACACAAAAGGAGCACAACATGCACCAATGAATGTGGTCATAGCTGATCAAGGATTATGATTGTCCAATCTGTTACCATCCTCTGAGGGAGAATAATGTAAAAAAATTATACGATTATAATAGATCTAGAAAACCTATAAATGATGAGAGTTGATTGGGATATAATCATCTTGGATGTCTAAAGTATGGGAATGGGAATAATAATAGGATTTGAATCCTCACTTTTTGAAATAAATACTCAACCATCCATTCTTTTTAGGATTATATAGGCCCAAAATGGTGATGTCGAACTAAATAGAAAGGTAGAAAATATTATGGTGTTCATATTTTAAATATATTTAGCTATATGATTTGGAACCCAAAAATTTCTCCCATAAAAAAAGAATCAATTTGAACTTGAGATGATGCTCATATATATTCCTTCTAAATTAATCAATGAAGCAATATTATCTATTGAGATATGTGTCAAAAAACTTTTGTTATAACATGAATAGAGAGATTACATAATTTGTATCTCGATGCTTGGTATGAATACATGTCAACGATGAATGATATGAGCCTATGGGTATGAATCAAACATTTCATATACCAATATAGAAATGAGAAACTATAATCATGTATTTCATCAAAGTACTCCCCATTAAATCCGAGTTCAATAACACCATCTCCATTTTAGTCTACTTCTATACAGTGTCAGTGCATTTCATTACTACCCAGAAATATTAAACTCTTGTCCAAATTTATATGATCTACATATTGGAACTAGTATTTCTTAATATAGTACAACATTACTTTTTATCTTTTTGATATTCTATGATTATCTTCTAGTTCTGGAGGAGCCTTTAGTATGAAATTGATATAGATATAAGTTACAAAAATAATTATCAACCACATATGGAAAGTTAGTCAAAAATAACTATTTAAACACTATATAGTATGATGAGATCATGTTAAATGGGATTCAAAGTATTTTGGGATGAACACCATCCCATAGTGGAGTTCTCATATAGAAATAAATTTAATTATAACATTCAAATGGTGAATTATTTTGATTTTTATGGTAAGAGGTATCAGTCCCCAATGGGATGGGATTATGATAGAGATAAGAACCTTATGGGATATGAACATATCCATGAGTTGATATAGAAGTTATAATCCCTTAAACATGAAATTAAATCAATAGGAAGGCAATATAAAGTAATGAAAACAATCATATATGAGACCTAGTGTGTGACATTGAAGATAAGGTGTTCCTTCATGTATCACCACACAAGAAATTCATAAGGGTCGAGATTAAAGGAATTATTAGTATACTATATGTTAGCCCATTTAAGATTAATTATCATATTAGAGGTTAGTCCTATCAACTAGCACCCTTATCTAATATATCAAAAGTAAATTATGTGTTTTATGTGTCTCTCTTGAGTAAGTACATACAAGACCTCTCATATGTACTGAATCCAGAGGTGGTACCCTTGTAAAATGATATTACATATGAGGAGTATCCAATGAACATAAAATATCATATATGTAATAATATACCAAAAAAACACAACTAACCTAAACAAAGTGTTGGGGAAGAATCACAATATTGAAGGAGAAACATGGGAATTAGAAGAGACAATGAAACAAAAGTACCCTCATCTATATTTGTGTAAAAATAAATTTTTTAGTTTAAAACTTCTAAATAGGTAATATTGTAAGAACATAAAAACATATAAATAAATTTCACTTATGAATGAATAAATTCATTATTTTTAAATGTAGTTATAGAAATAACATATAGTACTTCAGTTATTTTGGAAATTTATAAAACATAGCATGTCAGATTTAAAAGACTATTATGAAATCTAACATTTGATATTATAACCATTATATAATTTCATTTCATATTATTATATATTAAGGGTTATGATAATCTCTAGTTGTTAATGATGGAAGAAGTAATTTCATTTACCATAAGGATCATACTCTATGAATCCCATTTATTTGATCTTCTGAGAAAGATGAAATCAATGTGAATTTACTTTATCTGAGATGATGATGATATTTACCAACTATATATTGAGTGAAAATATTAATGGGAGAAGTTCTAGAATGTACATATCACAGCCCACACCATTCCAACTAAGCCTCCCCATTATTATACCATCATCACATACCTTTCCATGATGGTGTACGCTGGGGTAATAAGGGGTTATATATCTACACACTAGTATTATAAAAGTGATTATCTCCATTGAAATAAAATAATGATTATATTTATCCCCTTTATTCATTACATTATATGGATAATTATATATTATTTGATGAAAATTATATTTTGATACAAAGAAAAGAATTTTATTTTTCAGAAAATATATATTTTCAGTTAAAAAACTATTTTTAACATATACATGAAATTTGTTATAAAATTTATTTTGAAAAAAAATCTTATTATGTAATATTTATTTATATATAAATGATAATATAATTTAATGAATTCAAACATAATGTTTATAATGGTCAAAAAGATGTTTGTTTTGTAAAAATAAGTTTTTAACTATAAGTTAGTTTTTCAATTTAAATATGTAAATTATATCCCTCCAACTACGGAGCCACAACAATGGTGCTCCTGGATAGAGGGTCACTAGGCCTTAGGTGCACCTCCATGTGCACCAAAAGATGTCAACTAGTATAAAGGGTATATTAGGTGATTATGGTAAGACTGTACCCTATGGTGGTGAAAATAATAATGGTCATATAATAGAGGCACTGTAGAAGTAATGATAAAACTCAGAATAAGTAATAATGAAAAATGGAAATAATGAAATAAAAGAAACATGGTCACTAATATCCTATAAATTAAACACATTACATATTAATCATATGAAATATTCAAGATCTCCTGGAGGCTGATTACATAAGTGAACACTCAAAAAGCATAAATGTGAATCCAACTTGATGCATAGGATTGCCCACAGTCAATCTACTATCCATCCCATGAACTTGTGCATCCCCAATCACTATGTTCCAATGCATGACCCTAGTTCCTCACCTGATCTCAAAGCCATAAAGTCTACACACATCCCAATGGGCCCATGTAGGGTGTGATTATGAACTCATTTGGACCACACAAATGTTTTCTTGAAATATATTGATACTTATACTAGTGTATGTCTATGTAATTAAACAATATTAACTCATATATAAAAGTATATATCCTAATCAATATCTCTTGAAATCCAAAAGGAATCATTTAACATCCTCATCCTATACTAGTGTGGAATGATATTTCCACGATCTATCATATAATGCGAACCCTCTATTTAATAACCATTTCCAAATAAAAGTCACCGAACACCTCTTACCAACAAGTACATTACGAATCATATGTCGATTCAACTGATTTCTGATCATCATTCCCAAATAATATGTCACGAGCCCCTTTGACTTCCATTTATCCAATTACCATATTTATATCAGCCTAACATCCATACAAATGGAAATTTCCATCCTTCCATATATATTTAACCACTTTCAACTCAACAACCTGACATCCTAAGGCACAATGAGATCTATCCATAAAAAATTATGGCTGATCATCCCAAACATATACTGCGAGTCTTAGCCTCTAACCGATGGTCTCATATACTATCAATTTTGGATTTCTATATAGAGAACCTCCTCCGCAACTGATGTTCAAAACAATCCCATATGACACTAAATCCATGGAGGCCTCCACTGACATCAAGTGGTCAAAACCACCTCAATGAGTCCTTACGATTGGCATACAAATCCAATGTTACTATCATACAATCACGGTGAGTTTAAATAGATGACCATTACTAAGAGGAAAAATCCATTGGAACTCTATCAAAACATGAAAACAATGTATCTAAATGATATCATGGACATCACCATCTACCTCAACCTAATGATCATATAACCTTAATTCTATTGGTCAACATCAACCCATTTAAATTGGTCCATGCATTTCACATTCCCATGGAACCAATTTAATCACATCAAAATTTATTTAGCTAACTAATATTAACATTGTTCCCTAAAAAAACATAAAACTATTTTCAAATATACTATTCCTTACACGTATCAATACATTTACAGAGACATTCAAATTCCCATTAATATCCTAAAATAAGAAATGATATAAAAGTAATCATTTATTTAGAAGGGGTTCAACTAAATAACCCCACCCATGTGATTATAATTACACTCCACATAAAATACATATAAAAGACGAGAAATCTAGTCACCACCTATTTTATTGTTATAGGTTCTCACTCATCTAATACCAATGCATAATTTAATCCAAAATTAAAGGAAATGATGAATATGAAACCACCATAGAAATAGGTTAAGTGATCTCATATAGAAAGAGTATTCCAAATGTCAAGATAAAAAAGGAAAAATAAGAAATAGGATTAGTATCCTCATTGCTATATATGTAATTCAGATAATAATGAAAAAATAGAATCCTGAATGAAAGAGATAGGCTAAAGCATAGAGGAGGAAAGAGTGGAGCTCCAAGACTAGCAGGAGGTGTAAGAAATGGGGGAATAGTATAGGATAATAAATTTCAAAATAGGAAAAGGAATAAATTTAATTTCACACCCTTTAATAAATGACATAGTTAGGCAACATGGTTTTCCAAAACATGTGCCAACAATTTGGTCCACTGTCAAAAGTTAACGCACCTTGTATGACTATACAAAATTTTTTTAATACTATGAACAACTCATGCAGATAACCTCTTCAACACACAGAAAAATATTCTCATTTCCATGATCCACATATCACATGGTTAGACCAAACCATGATCTAGTAAATTATGGGCCACACAATGTCTCTTAAATGGATTCACAATTTAAGAAAACTAGGTTCCACTATATGCACCTTATGAAAATGAGTGTTCATGGAAGAAATGTAAGATACCAAATTTTTTAAAGGTTTTTTATTGTTTATATTTTAGGTTGAATCCTTTAAGGTTGTCTAATTAAAGGATTATTGATTTTATGAGGAATCTCAGAGGTGATTTGTGGATTCAGAATGTGAACGAAAGGGGAAATCACAACATCCCATGATTTTTCACAATTGGTGCATGATTAGTAGAAACCATGAGCCCATACCATTATATCTTGGAGGAGGGGTGCACGGTTAGGTAAACTATGAATGGAGAAAGACAAACCATGTGGGTTTGGATATAGGGTTTTTTCATGGATGGCAGAAATGTTTTGAAACCATGCGGGCTCTTTAGGTAATCATGTTACTTTGACCCCTCTTGGAGAGAGGCAGACAGAAGGTCGGTGCATGGTTTCTCAAAAAATGTGGACAAATCATAGGACCCATTAATAGTGGGTTTTTACCATTCCCCCTATGGTATTTTAAGTGTTATACTAGATTTATTCACCTATTTATTCTCTAGTAACCCTAGTGATGAACCAAAATGACTATGGCTTCCCAAGGATCAATATCCATTGTTTCCAGGCTGTTTGAACTATCTATGTGTGATAATCAAAGATCCAAGTAAGTATAACACTCCACCTCATTATCATTTTCAGATTAGGGATTCTGGTTTTGTTATTGTTCCTTCAAATACCTTTAACCCTCTTTTTCTAGTGGTTCTGATGTTGAGGCTATGTAGGGTGCTTGAATCTGAGCAAAAGGATAAGGTTAAGTTCATGTTCATCTTTGGATTTGAGTTAGGTGATCTTCAAGTTATATCCCACAGTCTTGAAGTTAATGATTTCATGTATGATTGTGTTAATTGTCCTACCTTGCTATGAATTCGATGCATTTAAATTGAATTTATAAAATGGTTGGATAAATGATGATTTGAAACCCTGATGACCTCCATGGATAAATTGAGTTTGGCTAGGCCAATTTAGGGCCACCCATGTGTTGTGTCAACATTTCGGAACATGGAAAATTGTAACACTAACCTTAGAATTGTATCATGATAAAGTAGAACTCACAATGAACATATTTACATGTTAGTTAAGTTAAAAAGGGAACATTGTTAGTTGTGTCTAAAATTTGATGATATATTAAATGATTTTTTGGTTTAATATGAAATGAGTTGGATGAAATAATGTGATTTTTCTAAATAACTTAGGAATTATACTTAAAATCAATAAGTGGGTAAATGAATGTGAAAATTATAAGCATCTTAAACTAGTAAATTCATGTGAATCATTGAATATTTTAAATGGGTTAACATGTGGAAATTAATTAATATGTTAAATGGTAAAATATATGAGATTTTTAGACTATGCTAATGGGAGAAAAAATGAGAATGAAAAATGGGCTAAATAGGCTATGAATTGTAAATTTGTAAATTTACTAATGGGTAAAGACATGAGAAAGGGAAATAAAAAAATAGGCTATGCAATGTAAATTAGACAATGCTCTAATGTTTAATGGTAATTCACATGATGAATAATTATGAGATGTGAATGTTATGTGTATTGATTTGTGTATGGTTTGTGATATGGTGTATTTTGTAAATTGACAAAGAAGTATGTGAAAATGGCTTGGTACTTGTGGGGTATTGGACTTGAGGATCTATTCTCATGGTTCAGGTCGGATTGAGGCTCTAATACCCACCCAATAATGCATGGGTTAGTGAAAGAGAATGAGGATCTATGCCCCTAATGATTTCATTTGATGAAACTACTTGGAATGAGGATCCAAGGTAAGTGTATTATCTTTTTTAATGTAATGTTTACACTAGTGATATAGGGAACTTGAATTATTCCTTTCTACATAGTAATTTATTTACTTAGGCCATTGTGTAAATGGTGTAAATTCTTATCCCATGGAAAAAGTGTTGAAAAAAATTACATGATTAAAATGGTTAAAGTGAATATTGTTAAATAATGGAACCTATGTTTTCTTTTGTTTAAATTTTGATTTATTTAGTTATTTCATGCACTTTATGTTTAGACTGTATATTTAATAGACACTATTGGTGGTGGTCTACTAAGTTGCACTCAAACCCTTCTCAATCCACCATTGGGTACCAAAGTATATTTCTTGGTTACAGGTCAAGATAAGGGAAAATTACTTATGCTATGGAGTTGATTTGGGATTGGGTTGTGCATGTATGGGGATCCAGAATTGGATCATGGACCAATTCTAGGGATTTAACTATTTTTTTATTATGGGTTTTGTATCACCTGACCCAAATGGAATTACATATCATATTTACTATTTTGTTGTGGGTTATGCCCAATTTTTGGAAGTGGTTAGTGATGCATGTTTCTAGTTTATTGATTATTGATTCCTTTAATTCCCATTGTTATATACCATGGATTAATGTAATAAATAGGGTATAATCTACCCATGTATTATTTTTGACCATCAATTCTATTCAACAACCTCTATCATAAGGGGAGGCATGCCTGAGGTCATGTAGCGACCTGACATTGGGAATAAGTTTAGTGTCTTCTGGGTTAGGTACATTACAATGTGGTATAAAAGAGGTTTTTATATGGTCTTATTATATGGGGATGGTATATGGTAGGTTAGGATGTTTCAGACTGTGGAAATGAGCTCATTCTTGGGATTATCTAACCCATATACAAGGGAAAATCCATGTACCCAAGGTGGGAATTATAGATGTTGTTGTGTATTGTGGGGGTTGAATGATATTTGTCCATTAGGTGATAAACTTGTTATGTGATTTGATAGTTTTATAATATTTTTCTCATGACCTAAATGGAATTAGGATGTGCAATCATGCATCATTATATGCACCTAAGGATATGAGTGGCATGCATCATGGTAGACACACACAAGAAGGGTGTGTGGGACATGAAGGACATAATTAATTTTACATTCCATAAAAATTTAAAGAATGTAATGTCTAATCAAGATGATATGAATCATTAAATGGAGAGAATTTGAAAGAATGGTTATATAACAGTGCTTAATGAAATCTTGTAAATGAGATAAAATATTGGTTGTAACAAGTTATGAAACAGAAAGGGTACCTAAAAGAGAAAAATTCACATTTGAAAAGTGGAAATGGTTTAAAAAGGGTATCTAAGGAACAAATCATGACTATATAGATTGTTTTATGCCATTTTTACCATAAATTGTGATAGATATGTCTGAGGATAGTTTTCTATGTGTGATGAAATCCGTTGGGATAGTGTATGCGAAATGAGTTGTTTTTGGCTAGTGTAGATCTTTATTTTTTATGAACTGTTGATGCTTTATCTCATGTGTTCTTCAAATTTTGTTTGAAATTGTAGAAAAATTCCACCAAGATGACATGTTCTAGTTAAGAGACAAGATGATACCATTGAGAATTCTCCAAAAGTATATTACAAAGAAAGTCAATTGGTCTAAGACAATCAATGGGAGGAGTTGATCTGTTAGAACTTTTCTCATTTTATTTAGCTAATGGAAGGAGACACAAGGTGGATCTTATTGTGAATGCTTGACCTGGAAAGATAGTTTCAATTTTCAAACCCTCTGAAGTTTTCTTGAGAGGGATGACTCGAGTTCCAAGCATGTGGAAGGCTGGATCATGAAGGTACATGAGAAATGAGTATCCCTAGTGCTGTGAATAGACCCTACATATGGGTGGTTAGGTAGTGAGGGTGTCTTAGTTTGGTGACATTGGTGTGTTTGATGTGTTTTATAGAGGTGTGTTCCTTATTGTACCTTCATTAAGGTGGTTTTCTTGAGGTTTATAGGTATCCTTTAATAATATATTTTTTAACCAGTGTGGGTAGTGCTTGTACATTTTTCATTAGGGTTTTAAATGAATGTCTTGGTTCATGGTCTCGTTAGTGGTGGTTGTTTTGTTATGAGCTTAGAACCTAGATTAAACAATTTCTTCAGTGTGTTGGATGTAGTGTTTCAGAATGAGGTTAGAAGAGCCACCAGTTAGGGGTGACTTTTTAGAAGTTTAATGTATATGGCCAAGATAGAGTGCCTAGTGACTAGTTAATCCAAAACCTAGTTTGGAATGTTGGTATCTTTTGACACCCAAGACCAACCAGTGGGAGGGGTAAACCATGTTGTGATTGATATTTGGTGTGTGAGAAACATGTTTATGTTTTTTATTTGTATAGATGTAGGTTTTTACTAGAGGTATAAGTGGGAAGATCAATTATTTTGGAGACACGACACATGTTGCGACAATGGGATGAAAGTATTGGGGAAATCTAGGGTGACCACAAGAGAGGTTAGCCCTATGTTTTAGGTATCTTGCAATATGAATCAAGATAAATGCATCAGAGGTGGATTCAATTCATAGTGACTACAACAAACATTCAGTAAATGGTATGGTTGTTTCTTGGATTCTATAAAGAGGGACTAGAGTGATTATAGATAGATGTAAGATCAGTTTCAAAGGGTTTCTTTGTTTTGGATGTCTAACCCGTCTATTTTGATGATGATTAATGGAGGTATATATGTTTATTTTGGTTGGATGAGACAAGGGTGAAAAAATCAGGGATGAATACTTTTTTATGTAGGTGACACTCGATGATAGGGTGGCAATGTGTTTGGGATTGATTATACGAATGGTTTAGTTCTTGGGTGAGATATTGATAATAAATTGGGACTGATGAGGCTTATAGACCACGAGGAAGAGGAAAGTGGGTATGTGTTAATTTAAGATAGGATTTATTGATTTTTGGATTGTGGGATCTAAAGTCAATTTTAGTGTGTGGTCACAAAAAAGTGTGAGACATCAAGGGATCTAAGGAGGTCTGGATTTGGGCATGTGTTGGGAAGACATAATGTCATTTGGGATGTGTACACAAGTGGCTTGAAAGTAAGAACCTGTCTTTTTCTATGAAACAAGTAGAAGGTTCTGGTTATGGGAGAGTCCATTGGGTCCATGATTTATGTGATGGATGTTTGTGTTTCCATTGAAAATCATTAATTTCATTCTAGAAGAACACAAGTGGTGTGGTGGTGGTAGGGATAAAGGAAGCATTTGTTAACAAACTCTTGGTAGAGAGTAATGAAGTGGTGGTGAGTTTGGTTGGTAAACCCACTTTATTTGTGGTATCTAGGTATTTATAAGACATTATGGGTAGGTAATACAAAGAATTTCAATAGTTCAAGGTATCCCCATAGTGGGAGGTGATAATGATGATCGATAATATTTAGTGGTGTTTGTTGAAAAATTATTAGCGTACTTTTATCTAGAGATGATCCTGCCCAATATCTTGACATCATCCTAGATATGCTGAGAAAGATATGGTTTTATGCCAAGCGACCTAATTGTGTTTTTGTAGGTTATAGGACATATTGGTGGATACTGTCATGGGGACGTATTTGTGGGGATGGATTGTAGAATGTAAACAATCATCCATTTATGGGTGAGGTCTTTGAGATGGATCACATGTTGAAAAATTCCTTGTGTTCTATTCTCGGACGCCAGAAATGGGTTTGGGGTGATTTTTATTTTTCTTTTATGGTAAAATCTATATGGGAATGTCCATGTTTTTGGTTTCATCTTATGATTGAAGCATGAGATATGGTCGTCGGAATTTCTTGTGAAAATCACTGATAATGGAACTCCTATGGTGGTAAGTGATAAGTTAGTTCTAGATGTGGTGATTGAATGATATGAGATGTTGGATTTGGGCTATGGGTGGTTCCAAATGAAATGATATATGCCTGTGTTAAAGTTATTAAAGGGTGACATGACAAGATTTATGGAAAGGGAGGTTGGGTTCTAAAACCTCATTAGACTTTGGGTATGGACTCTGGTAGGTGTGATTGGTTGACCATTGTGTGTCATTAGGTTCTGATACATATTGGTCAAGTAAAGTTTTGGCATGCCAATAGTGAATTTGAGAATTTATAGGATATGTTCGTCACATATAGTTTTACTTAGCTGGGAAAAAAGGAAAAAACAATGAGTTGTAAAGAATGTTCGGTGAATATTTTAGAGTAAAAAAACATTTCAGTGTTTGTAAATGGATTTTGAGTGAGAACCTAGTCGTCTTTAATCAATTTATAGACAATGGAAGTCCTTGTGTTAGGAATTTTGATGGGTGCTATGGAGTACGATGATATCCTTGAGAGGTGTGGATGCCTTGACGGTGGAGTTTACCTAAATTCATGGATTGACTCTAGTAGGTCTATTAGATGATAGTGTTAGGCCTTAATCAAGAAGGTTACTTAGATAGGTTAAGACATAATTTTTCAGTAGTGGAAGATTGGTGTTTTGGGACAAGCCAATCAGGGGTGTTCTGATACGATATAGTAAGGGAAAAAACATGATAAGTTGGGACCCACCTCCGGTTTGATGTTCTTACTAGTAGGTGCTTTTGAAATATGAAGGAGAACTTAAGAGAGGTTAAGTTATTATTATCCCACAAATGGATGGGGTAGTTATGTCCTTTCAGGTGGTTTTGATGATAAGGATAAATTCTAATTTTGGGTGAAGTACTCATTTATGTTTAGGCATGGTGAGTTTGGAAAACATGTCAGGTATGTTGTGAAAGTTTATTTGAGGTTTTGGTGGTCCATTTTAGCAGTGGAGGTCAGAAAAAATGTAAAGTGGTGGTGGTGAGATAAAATGAATGGTGGGGAGCACCATTGAGGTAAAGTGGTCAATTGATAATGTGACTAGTTTTTCAAGATTAGATGGAGTCGAGTAAGAACCATTCTGGTGATTTGTACTTGATAAAGATCATTGGATCAGGTTTTAACAGTTTAGTTCCTTGAGTGTTTTCGTTGTGTCTTGAATGTTAGATTATGGAATGGGACTGTCGGGCCTCAAGTTGTAGACTGATGTAGATCAGAATATGTGGTTAGGGAAAATGTGTGTTTCTTTTGGTGATGCAGAGTTTAAGTCACCATTATAGTTTTGGAAGTATAGTAAGACGGTTCCATTCAATTTGGACCATCAGTTGTAAAGTGGGTCGGGCTTATGTGGTGCCTATTGGCCCTTTCTTTATAGGATGATGATATGTACAACACTTCCTTCATTTCTGATTTATGTAGTGTTTCTATGGATTCTCTATGGAGTTCTTATGGTTGATATTTATTGAGGTTAATGTTTCCTTTGAAGAACATCGATCTCATTTTTTTGGATCATAGTGAGAATGTTTTGAGAGGAAAGATTGTACCTTTGGTCTGAGTTTTATGGATATTTGGTAACAACCATGACGTAACTTGGGAGGTGGAAAAAAATATGCTGGCACATTGGGATGAAAAATTCTCTTTTAGAGATTTGTGATTCTTAGGATTGTGGCTCAAGGATTATCCATTATAAGGTGGGGAGGTTGTAAGATCTATAATTTTTTAGTGGCATATTTTTGTTTAAATTTTTCTTTGTAACACTAAATGTTGGATAATAAAATGTTTACTAATTGTATGAGTATGTTTGGGGGGGTTCTGGGGGATCGAGATGAAAAATAAAGAGAAAATATGTCCATCCTATGCATGTTACATAGTTTGCAAATAGTTACCCAAAAATGTGTTCCCAAACCATACTATCCAAGAAGAGAGGTTCAAGGTTAGTTAAACCATGCAAGGGGGAAATCCAAACCATGAAGGATTGAACAGATGAATTTTGTATGGTTGGTGCACAGTTTGACAAACTATGTGGGATTCACAGGTAACCATGTGACTTGGACCCCTCTTGGACAAAGGAACGCACACAATTTCTGCACAATTTGTCAAACTGTGTGTAATAACTATGATCCCAAATAAAATTGGGTTTTTATCATTTTACCCTTTTGGATTTTATGTGTTCTACCCAATTTCTTCCCCCATTTATTCTCTAATAACCCAAGTGATGAATGAGAATGACCAAGGCTTCCCAATGATCAATATACTACATTTCTTGTCTATTTGGAGTGTCGTTGGGTTAAAATCAAAGCTTTGTATAACCCTAGCACCCACTTTTATTATCCTTTCGGGATTAGGGTTTTTGGTTTCATTATTATTCTTAAGAATATATAAAATCATCTTTTCCTGATGGATCTTAGGGTGAGGCACCAAAGGTTAATTGAATCTAAGTCAATGAATATGGTTAAGTGTGCATTAAACTTTGGATTTTAGGTAGGTAGAGTGCATGTTATATCCCATAGTATTAATGTTTAATTGTGCATGTATGATTTTGTTAATAGTGCTACCTTATTATTTATTTGATTCATTTAAATGGATTTGGTTAAATGGTTGGATAAATGATGATTTTAACCCCACATGATCACTATAGATTCATTGAGGTTGACTAAACAAATTTGGGGCCATGCAAAGGGTGTTTCAAAAATCCAAAACATGGAAAATTTTTATGTTAAGTTTATAATAACCTCGTGAAAAAGTAGATCTCATGATGAACATGTTGATGTGTTAGTTTAGTAAAAAAGGGAACATTTCTAGTTGTGTCTAGACTTTGATGATTTCATAATGGATTGTTTTGTTTAATATGTAATGGGTGGGATGAAATAAAGTGATTGTGATAAATGGACAATGAATTATACATGAAATGAATAATTGGGTTAATGCATGTGAAAATGATGAACATGTTAAAAGAGTAAATTCATGTGAATTGAGGAATGTGATAAATGGGTTAACACATAAGAATTAATTAATATGTTAAATGGGAAAAGGTATGGGAAAATTTATGGGATTTGTTTATTATGAAAATCGGCTAGGACATGAGATTGGGAAATAGGTTAAATGGGCTATGCAATGTAAATTGGTAAATTTTCTAATGCGTGAAGATATGAGAAAAGGAAATAGACAAAATGGGATATGAAATTTAAATTGGTAAATGTGTAAATGGGTAAAATCTTGATGGTAACTCACATGATTATTAATTATGAGATGTGAATGTTATGTGTATTGATTTGTGTATGGATTTTGATATTGTATAAGTGGTAAATGGATAAAGAAGTATAAGAGTAGGGCTTGGTAGTTGTAGGGTATTTGAATTGATAATCTATGAACATGCATTGGGTTAAACTGAGTCTATAAATCCCACCTCATAAGGCATGGGTTAGGGAAGGGGATTGCAGGTCTATGCCCCTAAAAGTTTCATTTGATAAAACTATCTGAATCGAGGATCCATGGTAAGTGTGTTGTGTTTGTTAATTTAATGCTTACCCAAGTGATATAGGGAGACTGAAATGTTCCTTTCTTTATATTAATTGACCAACTTAAGAATTTGTGTAAATGTTCTAAATTCCTAACCCATGGAACAAGTTATGAAATAAATTAGGTGATTAAAATGGTTAAAGTGAATATTATTAAATAACAACACCCAAGTTTTATTTTTTTACCTTTTAAATTATTTATTTCATGCATTAACTATATTTTAAGGATGGATATCTTGTTGACAGCATTAGTGGTGGCCCACTGATTTGTACCCACATCCTTATTGAGCCGTCATTGGGTACCTAAGAAGATTTCTTGGTTGTAGGTTAGGACAATGAAAAGGCCCTATGATTGCAAGTGGAGTTAGTCTTAGCTTGTTCATGGATGAGGATCTAGACTTGGAGTTAGGAACCATGTTGGGGATTCATCTGTTTTTCTCATATTGGGTTTTTTTAACTTGAAACTACATGTCATGACATGTCATATTTACCATTTGGTTTTGGGTTGTACCCATTTTTGGGAAATGGTTTATAATGCATGTTTCTTATTTATTATTTATTATTTTTTAATTATCATCGTTATCAAATATGTATTACACTGATAAAGAGGTGTATTATCCACACATGTTTTTCTGAATCTTTCTACTAGTCAACAACTTATTTTGTATAGGGAGGTTCACCTTAGGTCTTGTAGAGACCCAACCACATAAACCATTTTAGTGGCTTCCGAGTTATGGACATTACAACAACACTCTTGAAACTCATATGGAGAACTGATACACTCACCATTACTTAATAAACATCTATAAATGACTCCTTAGATTAATCAAACTCTCATAATTGGCCTCTAAATCCCAAATTGAATGTTTCTCTCCTCACCAAAATCAAAATTTCAATTTACCCAAAAATTCTAAACTGCTCCAAAACCCAAGATGTTGTATAAATCCTCATAATTAGAGAATTATTTTAATTAAATAAATATTATTTTTTACTAGTTCATAAAAATTATCTATTGGTGAATTTTTCATAATTTTATTTGAAAATAAATTTTATATGATAAAAATTAAATATATTTATAAATGTAATTCATATCTTACAACATCATAACAGAAAAAAATTAATTTAATAAATAAAATAAAGGGAACCTAATTATAAAAATATATTTACCCTATTAAATAATGTTCTTATAAAGGTATTTTGTTAATTTTATAAATAATTAATGAATCCTCCAAAAGATATATTATATTTTAATGTTTTAAATTCAGTTATTTATGAACATGACTCAATTCCAAATTTCTAATGATATTATGATAATATGTTTGGTTATTATACATATAAAATATTTAGAATAACACCTATTTTGAATAATCCATGGGGAAACCATCAGAAGAATTTCATTTTTTTATTATTTTATCATATAAATTCTAGATCCAGTGTTTATATATTAATAAATAATTCCCACCTATTTTTCTATAAATACCCACAAAACTGCCTACTTCTATTTATTAAAAACCCACTGAGCCTGAATTTAATCACCCCATCCTTCAAAAATTCAATACTAAATAGTTCTCAATCTATTAATATTCTCTTCATATGGTTTTAGAGGTACCCTATCAAGGTAAGGTTTTCTCTCATCCTTATAATTAGACAAGTACATTATTTGTATTTTGCCTTTTGTTTTTGAATAATTAATATTAAAATATATTTATTCACATAACATTAATATCCTAATGATTCCAAAGTAATGAGATCACACACATTAATATCATTAAACCCTTCCTTTTTAATTTCGGGTTACCTGTTATATTGTTGAAATTACACCTTGATTTTGAAAGATGAACTTTTTTATCCTGAATACCCATCCCTATTTAACCTTATTTTGATTCACCTATATGTACCTATCATTCATTGAATATGGGAATCCATGAATATACCTCACATTACCCAATAATAGAATTAATAGTGATGAAATTCATACTTTTTGTTTTATGATCTATGTAGCACAAAATATCATTTACATGATATGAAATTGATAGGTTTGATTGGAATTATATTGCCGTCAAATGCATTGGGTAATGTTTTTATCTCATGAGATACCATAAATGGTTCATGTTAAACTATCCTAAGAACACCATGTTCTATTTTTATGATTGTTATCCATGACTTATGCCTATGATGTTATGTTTTATATATTTTCATCATTCTTACATGCCTTCATGTTATCATCTTATACAATTCTTCAATGTTCACAATTACAATTCACAACATTATTTTTCACCATGTTATACCTTTTTACAGAAATTTATTTTTTACATTTTGTTTTTTTAATTATTCTATTACTTGTGTTTATATCTCTTCCCTTTATTATGTACATACCTTGGTTATCCTGTATAGTATGTGAATATTGATTGAATATAAGGCCATATTACAAAAATTTAAAATAAATTAATTATATTAATACTTCATTTTATTAGTTTAGGTATCAAATTACCCAATGAAACTATGAATTTCATCAAAAATGAAATTTTATTATTCTATTAATTACGTTAAAAATTCTGAAATAGTGATTTTAAATGATATGTTTTGTCATAAAAACTACACGATCTCTAGTTTAAATGAACATTAATATATTATTATATACATAGACTCAGAGTCTCTCTTAGGGGTATGTTCTCCAAAATATTTTTTCCTAAATCTATTTCCCATGGTTAATAATAAAAATTATTCTATACTAACTAAAACATCCCAACTCCAGAATCCAAAATCCAGTCGGTAAATTTCTACATAGGCACAAAATATAAGGGGTAAAATCCCAAAGGATATAATAGTTTAGTAGTCATGAGAGACTTGATACATATAAAATTCTCACATTACATATGAAATAATGTAATAAAATATAAAATTTCTTATTATTACATTATTATTTTCTATATTAAATCCTTCATTACTTTTTTTTGATTCCCTTCTTATTATCCTTTGTAATTCAACACATAATAAATTGAAATATTAGATGATAAATAGAGGAAAGAGTAAACGAAATTATATCATAAAATAAATAAAGCATGAATAAAATGGTTGAGATAAATAATAATCAAATATTATATATAAAAAACATTACAAAATTGTGACTAAATAAATGTAGGACATATATAATGAAATAATCAAAGGGGTAATATTAAGTACTTTGATAATAATATATTGCCTAATTTTGGACAACATAATTTTAATTTCAAGCCCATGTTCCAAGAAATAAAATATAAATTGGTAAGAACTACACCCGATAATAAAAATAGTATTTCTCATGAGACATCCCAAAGTATAAATGGGCTATAATGGGACCCAATTTTCACTCACTAATTCTAATTATAAGATTCCTTCCCTACAAATTACATAATATATAAAATTATGTTAGAATTAAGTTTATTACATTCCCAAAGATCTTTTCAGTTAAGAGTTTTAGAAAATTTTGACATAATTAACACATATCAAGCCACATCAATACAAACTGGGTACAACTAAAACAATATCCATTTCTTCCAAAATACAATTTTTTTAATAAAACATGAAATATTTTCATGAAAATTTTCACAACTTTCATCTTGGCTTATCATTTTATTTTACCCATCCTAAAACTCTGTGATTTTGTAAAAACATGGGATGAGAACAAAAATATGAGTAAGGTACATAAAATAAATGAAGGATTTAGTCCATGAATACTTATAAACATATGAAATCATTTTCACAAAGACATACTTCTCACACATAAAGTATCAGATACATACCTTGTGATAAAAGTTATTTCCATAGAACATGTAAATCATAAATAAAACAATTTTTATAACATGTGTCAGTAATTACTAAATATTTTAACCCTCACAACTCCAATATGATTTTTAACCCCCATGACTACCTTACAATGTATCCCTCATGACTACCTTATGGTGTAACCATAACACCTACAATTAGAATAACCATTACAATCATATTCCAACATAAACATAACTAATGAATTGAAAGGAGATATAGGTCCCACCCTTCATCATAAAAAATTAAAAATAACCAGAATATAATCATAAGACATGAATACTTTAATCATAATAACATTCATTTTTAATTTTGTAAAAATAGAAATTGAAAAGAGGGTTTTTAAAGAAAGGTCCCTTACGTTATGTTTTTATTTCCTAAAACGTGTTCAAACCTAAAAGATAATGGTTTAAAGAGTGTTATTAATATATTATAGAACCGTTTTTAAATTTATAATTACTTATAAGATATTATTATAACACTTTTCCACCCAATGATTAATAATATCTTGTTTTTTCATTGTTTTGGGTGTATTTATTTCATGGTTTCCATGGTTGGTTCATTATATATTTTATTTTTAAATTGTTGTAAAACTAAAGAATTAGTATTAAATGGTATTAAGATGATTCTAGAATTTTAAATGATACCATATATCATTTTTCTTGGATATGAGGATGAATCATTAGAAAAAACACTAATGAAAATGATTTATTTTAATTTTTCCGTTTTTATGACCTTCAAAACTTATATCATTTTATTCAATATCATGTTTATATATTGATTAAAAAACATCAAGTAACTTATTTTATGTATATTATGATATTATTTAACCATAATAATGGTTTTATGATCATATTTTAAGGTGTTTTAGGAAAATTATAACACATCATCCACAATTATGGTAAAGCCACACATCACATACAATTTTATCATTTTTAGGAGAAGATGAGAAGTGGATAAGTTTAATGATAGATAATACATTAATATAATAATATTACAGTATATTTAAGATACTGGTGTTTTCATGTAACTTTTATTAGGGGAGGTGAGGTGATAATAATAAATGAAAATAAATTGAAAAGAAAATAAATGAAAACGAAAGAGGATTTTACCTCTTCAATTCTTCTAAATGAGAACCTCCATAAAGAACATGGTTTTGGAATTTTAGTGTGACCAAAAGGTCTTGAAGGCGGGGAAGAGGTGTGAAAACGGAATTGGGATGAGGTTAAATAAGCCAAATTTTTTTGAGGTGTGAGGAGAAGAGGTGGTGAGGGGTGGAATTTTTAGTGGAGGAGAGGGTTGTTCTCTCATTATTTTATTCATTAGTTTTTTTTGGCTCAAGACAAATAATAGTTTGATAATTATAACTAAATATATTAAAATAATAAAATGTATTTCTATAATATTGTGATTATATCAGAAATGAACCAATAAATAATGTATTTAAAACATAAATTATCTTATTTTACTATTCATAGAAAATAAAATTATTTTAGAAAAATCCCAAAAATTCACTATATTAATTTTTCAATGTGCAGAATTCGAAAGTGATTTCTATTTTATGAAAATAATTTTATAAATATGATAAATTTGATTTTTAATTTAAATAATCATTTATTCAAAAAATATCGATTTTAAAATTATAACTGACTTTAGGACACTATAAAATTAATAAAGGTCTCATAAAATTATCTTATAATCATAGGATAATAAAAAATTAATTTATGAATCTATTTTATGAAGATAAATTTTCTTTTAATTATTTATATTAATTATAAAATTGTAAATAAATATATATGTTTCATAAAAATACCAACATTTAATTTATCATTTTCAAAAAAATTATACACTTATTCCATGATATAAATATATCATATTTTCAATTACAAGATACATAAATATTATTTATACTCTCATAGGTGAGGTTACTATTCTATTAGTTAAGATTCTGTAATTTCAATAAATACCACTTATTTCGTTATACATTTAAAATAAATTTAACTTTTTTAATTTCATAATGAAAAAATTTTATTTTATAAGTACGTGAGTTGTTACTTTCTCCGCACCTTTTATAAATTTCATCCTCATAATTTTTCTTTACTTATAATATAATTTAGGATTCCTTTCCCTCATAGCATTTTTAGATTCTTCTGTTCCAACTTCAACTATATAGTTTCTCCAAAAAACCTTAACTTGGTAAATTACCTTATTTTAAAATACCTGATCTCTATGATTAGGGGTCTAAACATGATTTTACTCTAAATAAAGGTTATATTATATAAAAAATACCTAGGTAATCCAGAAATGTGATGAATCAAGTACATACTTTATTAACATCGAATCATGGAAAATACTGTGTACCTGGGAAAAACTCAGTGGAAAAGCCACTCCATAGGCAACTGATCAAACCTTATCCAAGATTTTGTAGGGTCAAAAGAATCATGCAATAACTTTACCCTTATTACCAAAATGTATCACAATTTTCCATAAAGAAACTTTTAAAAAGACAAGATCACATACCTCGATAGAAAATCCTTTCCTCATGTTATTTCCATAACTATTCTATCTGCTTTGATCTATCCTCATGTGTTTTTGGATCACATTTAATTTCTCAGCCACCTCCTATACTAATTATGGTCACATCGACTTCCTTTCTCTGAATTCATCCCAAAATTCTAATGTTTTGCACCACTTTTCATATAATTCGTCAAAAGGTTCCATCCATATATTGGAATAAAAATTTTCATTATAAGAAAAATAAACTAAATAAAATGATGATCTAAACTTATATGATAATACATTAAACAAGATTATGACATGTATTCCAAGGTCCAAATTGTTTTCTCAGTCTTTCCATCAGATTGGGGACGAATGTTTGTGTTGAAACTTAATTCTATGTTCGACAACTTCTGATGCCCTTATTTAAAGTTATAAGTGAACCTGGGATCTTATTCAAATAAAATGGATAGAGGAACTCCATGTAACCTGAAAATATCTTTGAGGTACAATCGAGAAAGATGATCCAAATACATAGTATCTCAAATAGGAGGAAAATGTGTAAATTTAGTCAGTCAATCAACGATATCCCAAAATTCATTTTTACCTCAAGAATTCATTGGTAGTCCCACAATGAATTCCGTGGATATATTTTCCAATTTCAACTCTGGAACTATAAAATGATAAATAATTCCCTTCAGTAGTAATCTCTCTAATTTAACCTATTGACATGTCAAACATTTCAACATAAAATCTGCTATATCTCTTTTTATTCCATCCCACCAATAATACTCCCAAAGGTCTCTATACATATTAGTGTTTCCCAGATTACCTGAATACGAAGAACTATGAGCTTCAATTAACAATTATTTCTTCAACTGGGGATCCCCAGACACACATAATATCTTTAAAAATCGGGAAACACAATCTTTATCAATGTTATATTCTAGAAATATACCATTTTAACTAATTTTACCTTTTTCTATAACTCACAGTCTTCCTTATATGATTTCTTAATTCTGTATGAGAGATATGACTGCACTTAGATGTGAAACAAAATAGATAAATTTCCTACAGTAACAACTTCCAAGCCAAAATTCATCAAATCATTAATCAAAGGGGTTATGTTCCAGAAGTAACATGGTTAATATAGCATGATGTTTTCAACTTATAGAATCCACCACTTTTCTTTCATTTCTAGGATGGTAATTTATCGTGCAATCATACTCTTTTAATAGTTCAATCCATCTTCTCTTCATCATGTTCAATTCCTTATGAGTTAATATATACTTCATGATTTTATGGTAAATATATATTTCACATTTGGCTCAATATAAATGGTGTCTCAAATTTTTTAAAGTGAAATCAATAAAATCTAATGCCAAATCATGTGTGGGATTATTTAACTCATAAGGTTTTAGTTTTATTGAAGCATAAGAAATTACCTGATCATTCTGCATTAGAACAGAAACAAGTCTCTTCCTAGAAGCATCAGTGTATATAAAAAAATATCTATCTTTATAATGCAGAGAAAAGAATGAAGCATTCATCAATCTCTTATTCAGTTCCTAAAAACAATCATCCCATTCTTTTATCTAATAAATTTTATCATGTTTTAATGTTAACTTTATTAGCATGATAGATAACCCGGATAAGTTATTAACAAACCATTGGTAATATCCTTTTAATCCAATGAAAATACTAATATATAAAACTTTTTACGTCTTTTCAATTCATCAAATTTTTTTTTGGTAGGATCAACTATTACTCCATCGTTATTTACAATGTTCCCAATAAAAGGAATTAGTTGAAATCAAAAATCACATTTCCAAAATTCTCTATATAACTAATTTTCATCAAGATTCTATAGGACAATCCTTAAATGTTATTCATGATCCTCATAAATTTTTGAAAAGACCAATATATCATCAATAAAAATAAGAAAAAATTTATCCAAATACTCATAAAAGATTTTATTCATAAGATCCATGAATACAACATGGGAATTTGTCCAACCAAAGGAAAAAAACAAACTCATAATGCCAATAACTAGTAGGAAAATAAATTTTTAGGTTTTCATCCCCCTTAACCTTCAACTAGTGGTACCCAAATCACAATACAACATTTGAAAACTAATAATCTCCTTGGATATGATAAAAAAAACAATCTATATTAGGAAATTTATACTTATTCTTAAAATTAATGTTATTCAATGCGTTATAATCAATGAAAATCCAAATGGAGGCATATTTATTTTTAAAAAAGAAAACAAGATCACTCTAAGTGAAGTTCAATGAAAAATGAAGCCTTTATCAAGAAACGCTTGAAACAAATTTTACAATTATAAAATTTTTAATCGATCAATTAGAGAAGGGGGTATTGAAATTAAATTAGCAAAGTGAACTATGTCAATAGTAAATTCAACTTCCCAATCAGGTATAACACCGAGAAACTCATTAGGAAAAACATCCTGGTATTAATTTACCTCTAGAAAATTATTAATCTAAAAAATTCCTTTGTTTTCAACAATATGTGAATGATAAATTTAATTTAAATATTTTAATGGTTTCTCAACTCTCTGATATGTTATAAATTCTATGGGTTCATTCTTGTATACAAACTATAAAAATTTTTGAAAAAAAACTTTTTTAGATTCACAATAAATCTTAGCATGATAAACAGAAATCCAATCCATCCCCAGAATAACATAAAACTATACTAGGGAAAATAACAATGTTTTCAGGTAATATATTTCCATAGACAAGAACAAGTATATTATTACAATTCCCTTTTTCTTCTATATTTCCCCTAGTGTTTTAACCATATGTTATGGTGTCATTAATTGAGGTGAAATTTACAATTCTCCAAAACATTATTTAGATATAATGGAATGTGTAGACCCAATATAAAATAAAACATTAGAAACATACGATTAAAAAAATAAGTACCTGATTCCACTTCATTTGTTGACCTCGCATATGCTAATATAGTCATAAAGGATTTTTCTGCACCTTTATTCTCATAATATTACTTCATTCCATTATTAATATCTTTATTTGGGTAGGTATTTTCATAATTCCCCATATCACAACATTTAAAAGAAATTATATTTTTCATATCAAAATTAATCTCAAGATAATTTTCATTAAAATATATGATTATATGTTCAAACTTACCACATCAAAAATACAACCCAGTTTTGTTAAGGCATTCCCCAATGTACTATTACTAAAATTTTCATAAACTGGAAACTATATTTCCATACCTTCATATTTATTTGATTGATTCTAACCCATTTTCTTCCACCAAGACCTTTTCTTATGATTTTTTTCAATGTAGAAATTATCATAAGAACAATTAAATTATAACCTACCAGCACATCTTGAAGGTTTCTGATTTAATAAGAGGAAAATGCACTTGAATATCTTGGCTTCAATCTATAGTAAAAATGATTTATTTTACTATCAAGATATTATATAAGATTTGGAGTGTACCTTTCCAATCGAGTGAAGTTTTCTTCATAAAATAACATTTAATCTTTCTCCTTTTTTCCAATTGTAAGAATTTAGTTTCCATCCTATGTTGAACCACCATAGGAAAATATTTTTCAAAGAATATATTCTTAAATTCATCACATTCCAAGGAATCTACTTCTTCACTATCCCTCATAATCTTGACAATTAACCACCACTGGTCGGCTTCACCTTCAAAATGAGAAATAAAAATACTATACTTTTTATTATCTGAACACCCTATGACATTAAATATCTTTTTAAGGGATTTAATACACTATTCATCCACATCTGGGTCAGAAGATACAATATAATCATGATGATGTTGTCTCATAAAATTTTCCACTATCATCATGTTTCCTTGTGGTAGTTATCATTATTATCTTTCATGGATGTCAAAACCCTTTTTTAACATCAACTGATAAATTACTATACGAAAATTCTCAGTTCCAATTCACACAATTCTTGGTTGTAAATTCAGAAAGATATCATCTTCTCAATGCCTTCATACATCAGCTTCCTAATTCCTTTTGTGGAAAACCATTCCGAAAAAACATATCGTAGATGAATAAACTTGATAATATATAAATTATATATCATTTGAACATAACAATAAGTTAAAAATAATTTATATGTATTATATTAACATCAACTTAACCCCTAAAGTTATATAAACCCTACTATGAAACCAACTATAAGATCCTTTCCTTAATCATTACATAATCTAGAAAATTCTTTTGTAATTCCTTTTCTTACATTCCCAAAGATGTTATAGGTTTAATGTTTTAGGAAATTAAGAAATAATTCATATATATCAATACACAAGAATATAAAGTGGGAACCACTAAAACAATATCCATTTTTTCCAAAATATAAATGTTTTTAAGAAAATAGAAAATCATTTTTTGAAAAATATTCCCAACATTCATCTTGGATTATAATTATCTCTTACCCATCCGTAAACCCTATTATTTTTTTAAAACATGGGATGAGAACAAAAATCCTAGTAAGGGGAATAAAATAAAGGAATATTTTAGTACATGAATACTTGTAAACATATGAAACCATTTTCACAAATACGTACTTCTCACACATAAATTATCACATAGTTACCTTGTTAAAATAAGTGATTTTTATAAAATATAGAAAACATAAATAAAACAATATTAGTAAATTGGGGAATTACATGATTAAGATTTCTACCCTCACAACTACCATATGATTTTTAACACCCATGGATGCCTTACAATGTTACCCTCATGGCTACATTATGGTGTAACCATCACAATCACACTTAGAATAACAATTAAAGTCAACTTTCAACATTAACATACCTAATGAATTAGAGGGAGATATAGGTCCCACATTTCCTAATTACAAATATAAGTCCCTGGCCTTAAAAATTACTTAATATTGAGTTACTTCAAGAATACACATTGAGGATCTTTTCAGGTTTAGAGTTTTAGAGAAATAGATCATAAATCACGCATTACATCCCAAATTTAAACAAAGTGGTTACAATAAAAGATAGTATTCATTTTTCCCATCAACGAAAACACATTTAAAATAAAACAAGGATTCTTTATTAACACTTCCTTGAAACTATCATCATTTCATGTGCCTTTCCCTTGACCTATGGAAAACATTTCAAAAACTTGGGATTAGCATAAAAAGCTAAGGGATATAAAAATATTAAAAGGAAACATGAGTACATGTATACATAAGAATCAATGAAATTATACTTTACTCATAAAACATAATCACTTTAACATAACTCATCAAATCATTAATAAATCATAGAAATCATAAGACATAAAGGTAACATGAGGCATTCATAACACTCTTACATAGGGAGTAACCCTCTTGATTATGTTTGGAATACCCATCACAATATATTCCCTAAATCTATTCAGAGAAACCTTAACGTTTAACCCCTTCACGTTACCCAATTCATTGGAGAGCTATATCGGGTTCACCCACCCTTAGTTTATCATGGAACCACCAGTCTTCATAAAAATGCCCAAGAACCATAACATAATCTTATCACATAAAACATGCATAAAGGAAACATAACATTTCCATATTTCAATCACAAGATATCAATACAACAGATTGATATAATAAAAACATTATGAAAACCATTTTCAATACCAAAATAAAATAAAATTAAAACATGGTATTTATTTGTCATTTAAAAAAAGGTAAGGCTTGTAGAGGAAGCTGAAACTCAAATAATGGTCACGGCGGTGGAGAAGTCGTTGTCACCGCATACGTACGACAAAAACATTCCCTTTTGTCATTTAGTAAAACTCTTCATATAATAAATATTCCTATTGGATAAATGTAAAAGTAAAAGGGGTTTATAAACTATATAAAATAAGGTTGTGTATAAAACAGAAATATGCCTCAATGAAAGGAGATTGAGACGAAGTCCCATACCTCGGGTCCGACTTGACTCGATCATTCTTTAACGTCCTGAATCATAAAATTGAGTTAATTTATACTTACTTAAGAACCTTTTTCAGGTTCATTATTACTTTTATATTACTTATTACCATGTTATGAACACTATGTTATTATTTATGTTAATAATGGTCGTTTTGTCGATCATTGGTACTTGAGTACAAAAATAAACTCTTTAAAATTACAAGTTGTTCATGTGGTAAAATATCCATTATATCAAGAATTATATTCATGATGAAGATATAATAAATATCATATATATCCAGTATATACATTCATTTATAATATTACATAATCATTTAGAGGTAAGAAATGAAATACACCGTTCATGGAGACGGTAAGCTGTACGTACGCATGAACGCTACTTTCATTTCTATGTCATATTAATGGAACTAGAACTAAATGAGAGATATGTATATTTTAATTCCAGAATTATATTCATAATTTAGATGTATAATACATCATATATATACATTATATATATGTACTTATAATAGTACATTACATTTGGGGATAAGAAATGAAATGCACCGTTCATGGAGACGGTAAGTCGTACGTACACATGAACGCTAATTTAATTTCTATCTCATACTTTAATGAAAATAAATAATAATGATATAAAGGTATATTATAATTCCAGTATAAATTCATAAATAATAACTTTAACTCCATCCTTTATACGTCCCACATATGGCATTAACAAATCAAATCACTTTGAGGGGGCGATAGTCCGCACTTCCTAAAATAAAGATATCGTGTTTGCCCACAATGGAAACCCTAAAGGTATTCTGAAAATGAAAAATACAGAATCTTAAGTTAAAAATAAAGATATTATATATCATATAAAAATATAGAGACACTATAATGGCCACCTTTGAAGGTGTTAGAAAAATATTGAACAATCATCGTTTCGTGAGGCAGAAATTTGCCATCCACGGAAACAGTATGCTATTTGAATATTAGATGAAGGTGTGTGTAGGTTTAGCTCGAATAATTATTATAAACACATCATATTATATTGAGGATACTGGTGTTGTTACAAAAGAAACAAATAAAAAGAGTTTATGGGGTTGGAGAAGCAAAATAAAACATAAGAACACAAGAAAAAACACTACCTTTAAAACGGGTATCTCTTTCTGATTTGAGCTCAAAGGAATCTGTGGGAAGACTTCTGCCCAAAGTGAGGCTTCTATGAGTAATATAGGTATGTGTAGAGACAAAATGGGCAGGGGTTGGCTGAGACAATTTCTTGAAGAGTGTGGGTAAGGTGGTAGAAGTGGGGGCCTTTTATAAGAGGATAGGAGGGGCACTCTTGGAAAGTTATAAAAGGTTACTTTATTTTCAAATGAGTTTCAGATTTTAAAGGTCCCACATTGATGTATTTCGAGGATAAGGTGATAAGGGTTTGAAATAAACTCATACAATAGGACTTTTACAAGTGTAAGTCTTATATTTTACATTATCTTTTCATTTTATTTAAATCGTTCATTAATGAGGTAATCACTGCATCATCATGATGTACTAAATAATTTAATTTATTTAATGTCTAAAAATTATAAAAAAATACTATGATGTAGGAAATATTTTTATATTTCCAATTAATATTTATAGTCTAATAGATAATTTATGTAGACAAAATTAAAAATGGTTTACTCAGGTGATACATTCTTTGTTATATTTATCATTCTTTAAAAATAAAAAGATAAAAAGTCACTTTCACACAAAAGTGATATCATGGGGTCCCCAATTTTGGCACAAGGCATCCCATGGTCGGCCATGAGACAAAAAGTAGTATTAGGACACATTTTGGTGTCATTTTTTATTATTATGATATTATTTTATTATCCTTAACTACCCGATTACTCATTAATCAAGATAATTAAAGATAATTACCGTCGTTACTATTCATAATGTCAAAAACAAAAGATTCTTAATTACATAATTTGGAACTTCTGATTCCAAATATGGAATTCATTTTACCAAATTCAAAACATCTAAATTTCAATAATTAATTTAAAAATAATTCCCGTTGTCAAAACAAATAGCGGGTTTTTTTGAAACAATATCTATTAAATGATTGGCACTTGTTTAAGCCCAATTCCAAAGTAAAATTAATCCCAATGACAACCATTGGATTACATGGTAAAAATATATTTTATTTACACTTTAAAACCAATTAAAAATTTAATATAACCATATAATTAATTTAGATGAAAAAGCAGTTTTGATGTAAAATGCAGTATTTTTCACTATTCATTAAAAAAATGAACATTGTCAGAAAAATACCAAAAAATTATCCAATGTAAATTTAAATGTCCCAATCATAAATAATAAGTTTATTTTGACAAACAGAGCTTATAAAATTTTCAAAATCTTGATTCAAAAATGGTTTGCCATCAAAAGGTAGTAAAATAATCTTTTAAGAATATTAGTGTATTCCATGCTTAAGATTGGATTTATTCTCATTGTATGCCTCTAAAATACTATCTAATTCATAAATAGACATAGATAAGAATATCTATTATTCATTTCTTACTTGGGATGTAACATCCTTCACCCCTTTAGAAAATTTCTTCCCCGCAATTTATTTACTTATCGAATAAGTGGGGGTATTTAGCTCTCATTGCATTTTCAGATTCCCATGTTGCCTCTTAAATCTTCTGTTTTTCCACAAAAACTTTACCTGATGAATCACCTTATTCTGTAACAGTTTGTACCTATGGTCAAGAATCTGGACCGGTTATTCCTCATAAGATAGGTTCTCTTCCAGCTGAACTACCTCTGGACTCAAAACATGAGATGGATCTGGCATGTACTTCCTTAACATTGAAACATGAAAAAAATTGCGTACCTGAGATAAACTTGGAGGTAAAGCCACTCGGTATGCAACTGATCCAACTCTCTCCAGAATTTCATATGGTCCAATGAACCTTGGACTCAACTTCCCTTTCTTACCAAATCGTATCACAGTCTTCCATGGTGAAACTTTGAGAAAAACATGATCACCTACCTCAAAAGAGAGATCCTTCCTCCTATTGTCCGCATAACTCTTCTGCCTGCTTTGAGCTGTTCTCAAGTGTTTCTGTATCAGCTGAACTTTTTCTGCCAACTCATCTACCAATTCCGATCTCATCAACTTCCTTTCACCCACTTCATCCCAGAAATATGGAGTTCGACACCGCTTCCCATATAATGCCTCAAATGGTGCCATCTATATACTGGAATGAAAACTGTTATTATAAGAAAACTCAACCAAAGAAAGATGTTGGTCCCAACTTCCCTGATAATCCATCGAACAAGCACGTAGAATATATTCCAAAGTCTGAATTGTTCTTTTGGACTACCCATCTGATTGAGGATGAAATGTTGTACTAAAATTTAATTCAGTACCCAATGACTTCTGAAGGCCTTTCCAAAAGTTATAAGTGAACCTGGGATCATGGTCAGATACTATAGATATAGGAACTCCATGTAACCTGACTATCTCTTTAAGATACAAACGAGAAAGTTGATCTTGGGAAAAAGTATCTCGTATAGAAAGGAAATGAGCAGATTTAGTCAAATGATCAACAATAAACCATATTTCATCATTACCTCGAGGTGTCTTCGGCAATCCCACAACAAAGTCCATGGATATATTCTCCCATTTCTACTCTGGTACTGGTAAAGGTTGAAGCATCCATTTCGGTAACTACTGCTCTAATTTTACCTGTTGACAAGTCAAACACTTCACAGTAAAATCAGAAATATCTCTTTTCATTCCATCCCACCAGTAATACTTCTGAAGATCTCTATACATCTTAGTACTGCCTCGATGAACTGAAAATGAAGAACTATTTGCTTCACATAACAACTCTCTCTTCAACTGTGAATCACAAGGCACACACAATATATTCCCAAATCTCAAGACACAATCATTATCAATGTTGAATTCAGGCAACTTACCTTTCTAAACCAGCTCTACCTTTTTCTACAACTCACTTTCTTGCTTCGGTGCTTGCTTAATTCTATTTGATAGAGAATATTTCACTAATACCTGAAACAAAACAGAAGAACATCTTGCACCAACAGCTTCTATGCAAAATTTCATCAAATCCATAACCAAAGAATCACGTTCCAAATGCAACCTTGTTAATGAAGCATTACTTTTTCAACTCAAAGCATCTTCCACTTTATTTGATTTTCCCAGGTGGTAATGAATTGTACAATCATAATCCTTGATTAATTCTAGCCATCTCCTCTCTCTCATGTTCAATTCTATATGAGTGAATATATACTTTAAAATTTTGTGATCGGTATATATTTCACACTTTACTCCATACAAATGATGCCTTCAAATTTTCAAAGCGAAAACAATAATAGCTAATTCAAAATCATGTGTAGAGTGATTTACCTCATGAGTTTTCAACTGATATGAAGCATAAGCAATTACCTAATCATTCTGCATTAGGACGCAACCAAGTCCTTTCAATGAAGCAACACAGTAGACAACAAACTCCCCATTCCTGGATGATAGTGCCAAAACTGGAGCATTCACCAATCTTCTATTCAGTTCCTGAAAACAATCATCACATTATTTTGTCCCAATAAACTTAACACCCTTCAGAGTTAGCTTTGTCATTGGACTAGATAACCATGAAAAATTTATAACAAACCTTTGGTAATAGCCTGCTAAACCAAGAAAACTACGAATCACAGTTACATTTGTGGGTCTTGTACATTCTTCCACAACCTTTGTTTTTGCAGGATCAACAGTTATCCCATCTTTAGAAACAATGTGACCAAGGAAAGAAATTTGTTTCAACCAAAACTCACCCTTTCTGAATTTTCCATACAATTTATTTTCTTTTAAGGTTTGAAAAATAACCCTTAAATGTCTTTCATGCTCCTATTTACTTTTAGAAGACAACAAAATATCAACAATGAAAACCACCACAAACTTATCCAAGAACTCATGGAAAATTATATTCATTAAGTCCATAAATAAAGTAGGTGCATTGGTTAGCCCAAAAGGCATTACTAAAAATTCATAATGGTCATATCTTGTAAGAAACATGGTCTTCAGAATATCTGCTTCCTTTACCTTCAACTGATGGTACCCCGATCTCAGGTCAATCTTTGAAAAAAACTGAGCTCCCTGGAGCTGATCAAACCGATCATCGATATGAGGCAATGGATATTTGTTCTTAATAGTGATGTTATTCAAGGCTCTATAATCAATGTAAAGTCTCATTGAACCATATTTCTTTTTTACAAATATAAAAAGAGCACCCCATGGTGATGTGCTAGGTCGAATGAAACCATTCTCTAATAAATATTGCAATTACTCCTTCAACTGTAAAAGTTCAATTTGAGCCATTTGATAACGGGGTTTTGAAATTGGATTAGCATCAGGAACTAAGTCAATAGTAAACTCAACTTCCCGATCTGGTATTTTTCTGGGCAACTCATCAGGAAAAACATTAGGATACTCATTTACCACTGGCACATCATTAATCTGAATAGTTCCCTTGTTTTCAACAATATGTGTAAGGTAACATTCATTTCCATCTTTTAAAAGTTTTTTGGCCTCTTGATATGTTATCAACAGTAAGGGTTCATTCTTGTACACAAACTGAACGTTTTTCTGAAAAGAAACTTCTTTATCTCTATAGTCTATCTTAGCATGGTAAATAGAGATCCAATCCATACCCAGGATAACATCAAACTCTACTAGAGGTAAAACAATAAGGTTTTAAAGTAGGTTCTTTCCATGGATAACGATAGGGAGATTCATATAAATTCTTTTTGTCTCAACATTTCTCCCAGGTGTTTTTACAACATGTTCAGGAGTCATTTCTTGAGATGGTATTCCCATTTTACTAGAAAAGTTTTCAGAGATGAAAGAATGTGTAGACCCTGAATCAAACAACACACTGGCATAATATGAAAAAACATACAAAGTATCTGATACCACTTCATTTGATGGCCCAACATCTTTTGAAGTAGTTGCAAAGACCACCCCTTTTTGCTTGTAGTCTAACTGCTTCCCATCACTCGACCTCTTTGTTGGACACTCGTTTGTATAGTGACCCATCTCATTGCACTTAAAACAATTCACTAACTGTAAATCAAATTTTGACTTACCATCACCTTGATCTTTTTCAGTGCAATCATGAGCCTTATGTACCATCTTACCACATTGGTAGCACTTTCCAGAATTCAAAAGACATTCCCAAGCATGCCTTTTACCACATTTATCTCAAACTGGAAACTTAGTTTTCTTACCGTCAGACCTTTTTGAAGAATTATTTCCTTTCTCCTACCACCTCTGTCTCTTCTTCTGCTGGTTGTTATAGAACACTTGATCATCAGAAAACTCCATTTCCACCTTCTCAGAACATTAAATAAGATTTTTCATAACTTTTAAATTCACGAGAAGCCAATGACCTTGGATATTTTGTCTTTAACCCTGAGTAAAAACGATTGATTTTACTATCAAGGTCTCAGATAAAATTTGGAGCATACCTTGCCAATCGAGTGAACCTTTCTTCATAAGCAGCCACTGAGTATTCCTATTGCCTCAATTACAAGAATTTTTTTCCATACTAAGTCGAAGAGCCTTAGGAAAATACTTCTCAAGAAACATATATTTGAATTCATCCCAGTCGAGAGCATCAATCTCATCAGTGTCCCTAATATTTTTAATCATTAACCACCACTTATCTGCTTCACACTCCAAATGGTAAATAGCACGACTATCCTTTTGATTGACTGAACACCCCATGACATCGAAAATCTTTTCTAGTGCTTTAATCCACCCTTCAGCTAGAAGAGGGTCATATGATCCTATGAATGATGGGGGATGTTGCCTCATGAAATGTTCCACCACTGACATGTTCCTCTACGGTTGATCCGGTTGATCTCATTCATAGATACCACCACCATTTATCGCTTGAGTCAACTGCGCCATTAATGCGACGAACTATTCAGTTCCAATTCTAACCATCTCAGGATATTGATTCGGAAGGTTATTTCTTTCTGTATGCCTTCCTAGCACTGCTTCTCTATTTCCTCTGCGGAAAACCATTATGAACAAAGATGTCTTAGATGAAGCAACATGGTAATCTTCAAATGATATATCATTTAAATTTGACCATAAAAAAATATTTTTGATAATCATTTAATAGAATTCTAACTCCTAAAGTTATCTAAAACGACCTCTGATACCAACTATAAGGCCCCAGCCTTAAACATTAATTAATCTTGAGTTCAAGAATACACGTTGAGGATCTTTTCAGGTTTATATTTTTAGAGAATTAGATCACAAATCCTGCATTACATCCCAAATTTAAACAAAGTGGTTACAATAAAAGATAGTATTCATTTTTCCCATCAATGAAAACATATTTAAAATAAAACATGGATTCTTTCTTGACACTTCCTTGACACTATCATCATATCATGTACCTTTCCGGGACCTGTGAAAAACATTTCAAAAACTTGGGATGAGCATAAAAAGCTCAGTAAGGGATATAAAAATATTGAAAGGAAACATGAGTACATGTATACATAAGAATTGATGAAATCATACTTTAGTCATAAAACATAAGCACATTAACATACCTCATAAAATCATGAATAAATCATAGAAATAATAAGACATAAAGGAAACTTGAGGCATTCATAACATTCTTATGTAGGGATTAACCCTCTTGGTTACGTTTGGTATACCTATTACAATATATTCCGTAAATATCTTCGGAGAAACCTTAATGTTTAACCCCTTTGTGTTACCCAATTCATTAGGGAGATATATCAAGCTCACCCACCATTATTTTATCATGGAACCACCCGTCTTCATAACAATTCCCAAGAACCATAACATAATCGAATCACATAAAACATGCATAAAGGAAACATAACATTTCCATATTTCAATCACAATATATCAATACAACACATTGATATAATAAAAACATTATGAAAACCATTTTCAATACCAAAATAAATGAAAAGTAAAACATGATATTTATTTTTCATTAAAAAAAGGTATGTCTTGTAGAGTAAGCCGAAACTCAAATAATGGTCACGACGGTGGAGAAGTCATTGTCACCGCATACGTATGACAAAAAACATTCCCTTTTGTCGTTTAGTAAAACGATTCATATAAAAAAGATTCCTTATGGATAAACGTAAATGTCAAAGGGGTTTATACACCATATAAAATAAGGTTGTGTATAAAACAAAAGTATGCCTCAATGAAAGGAGATTGAGACGAAGTCCCATACCCGGGTCTGACTTGACTCGATCGTTCTTTAACGTCCTGAATCATAAACTTGAGTTAATTTCTACTTGATTAAAAACCTTTTTCAAGTTCATTATTACTTTTATATCATTTATTACCATGTTATGAACACTATGTAATTAATTATGTTAATAATGGTCATTTTGTCGATCATTCGTACTTGAGTCATAAAATGAACTCTTTATAATTATAAGTTGTTCATGTGGTAAAATATCCCGTATATCAAGAATTATATTAATGATGTAGATATCATATATATCATATATATCGAGTATATATATACATTTATAATATTACATAATCATTTAGAGGTAATAAATGAAATGCACCGTTCATGGAGATGGTAAGCCGTAGGTACGCATGAACGTTACTTTAATTTCTATGTCATATTAATGGAACTAGAACTAAATGAGAGATATGTATATTTTAAATATATAATTATAATAATCATTTATATGTAACATACATCATATATATCCATTATATATATGTACTTATAATATAACATTACATTTGGGGATAAGAAATGAAATGCACCGTTCATGGAGATGGTAAGCCGTTCGTACGCATGAACGCTACTTTCATTTCTGTCTCATACTTTAAAGAAAAGAAATAATAATGATATAAATGTATTTTATAATTCCAATATAACATCATATATAATAACTTTAACTCCATCCTTTATACATCCCACATATGGCATTAACGAATCAAATCACTTTGAGGGGGCGGTAGTCCGCACTTCCTAAAATGAAGATATCACGTTTGACCATAATGGAAACCATAAAGGTATGACATAAATGAAAAATACAGAAGCTTAGCTAAAACATAAACATATTATATATCATATATAAATATAGTTACATCTTAATGGCCACCTTTGAAGGTGTTAGAAGAATATTGAACAATTATCATTTCGTGAGGCAGAAATTCGCCTTCCACGGAAACAATATGCTCTTTAACCATAAGATGAAGGTGTGTGTAAGTGTAGCTCGAATAATTATTATAACAAAATTCTATTATATTTAGTATACTGGTGTTGTTACAAAAGAAAAGAATAAAAATAGTTTAGGGGGTTGGAGAAGCAAAATAAAACATAAGAACACAAGAGAAAACACTACCTTTAAAACGGGTAACTCTTTTTGATTTGAGCTCAAAGGCTTCCTTGGGAAGACTTCTGCCCAAAGTGAGGCTTATAGGAGTAATATAGGTATGTGGAAAGACAAAATGGGCAGGGGTTGGCTGAGCCAAAGGCTTGAGGTGTGTGGGTAAGGTTGTAGAAGTGGGGGCCTTTTATAAGAGGAGAGGAGGGGCACTCATGGAAAGTTATAAAAGGTTACTTTATTTTCAAATGCGTTTCAGATTTTAAAGGTACCACATTGATGTATTTCAAGTATAAGGTTACACGGGATCGAAATAAACTCATCCAATAGGTCTTTGAAAAGTGTAAGTCTTAGATTTTACATTATCTCTTCATTTTATTTAAATCGTTCATTAATGAGGTAATCGCTGCATCATCATGATGTCATAAATAATTTAATTTATTTAATGTCTAAAAATTAAAAAAATACTATGATACAGGAAATAGTTTTAGCTTTAAAATTACTACTTATAGTCCAATATATCATTTACGTAGACAAAATTAATAATATTTTACTCAGGTGATATATTCTTTGTTATATTTATCTTTCTTTAAAAATAAAAATATAAAAAGTCACTTTCACACAAAAGTGATTCCATAGGGTCCCCAAGTTTGGCACAAGGCATCCCATGGTCGTCCATGAGACAACCAGTAGCATTAGGAATCATGTTGGTGTCATTTTGAATTATTATGATATTATTTTATTATCCTTAACTACCTGATTACTCATTAATCAAGATAATTAAAGATAATTACCGTCGTTACTATTCATAATGTCCAAAACCAAAAGTCTTAATTACATAATTTGGACCTTATGATTCAAAATATGGAATCCATTTTACCAAATTCAAAACATATAAATTGAAATAATTAATTTAAAAATAATTTCCGTTGTCAAACCAAATAGCGGGTTTTTTTGAAACAATATCTATGAAAAGTTTGGCACTTGTTTATGCCCAATTACAAAGTGAAATTAATACCAATGACCACTATTGGATTAAATGGTAAAAATATATTCTATTTACCCTTTAAAAACAATTAAAAATATAATCTAACCATGTAATTAAATTAGATGAAAAAGCAGTTTTGATGTAAAATGCAGTATTTTTCACTATTCATTAAAAAATGAACATTGTCAGAAAAATACAAAAAAAATATCCAATGTAAATTTCAATGTCCCATTCACAAAAAATAATTTTATTTGGACAAATAGAGCTTATAAAATTTTCAAAAGTTTGATTTAAAAATGGTTTTCCATCATAAGGCAGTAAAACAATCTTTTAAGAATATTAGTGTATTACATGCTTAAGATTGGATTTATTCTCATTTTACGCCTCTAAAACACTATCAAATTAATAAATAGATATAGATAAGAATATATATTATTCATTACTTACTTGGGATTTTACAAAAAATTACCCATATAAAGAAAATAATCTTAAAACATGAATACTTTCATAAAAAATACAATCCTTTTGATGGTTTAGAAATTAAAATTTAAAAGTGGTTTTTTAAAGAAAAGTATCTAACCTCAGGTTCAATATTCATAAAATATATTCAAAACTACCATATATTGGTTTAAAAAGTGTTATTAATATATTAAAGAACCATAATAATATTTATAATTACTTATATGATCTTATTATAACATATTTCCACCCATTTATTAATAATATTTTGTTATTTTTGTTTTTTAGGTGCATTTATTTCATGGTTTCCATGGTTGGTTCATTATAAATTTTCCTATCGAATGGAAGAAAACAAATAAAAAAGTTGAATGAATTGGTATTATTATGTTCATAGAAATTTAAATGATTCTACATATAATTTTTTTTATAATATGAGAATGAATCATTAGATATAACATTAATAAAAATGTTTTAATTTATTTTAGTAGTTTTTACAACCATAATGGAATTATATCATTTTATTCAATATCATGTTTATATATTGGTTACAGAACATTAAATAACTTATAATGTGAATAATATGATCTTATGTAACCATAATAATGGTTTTATGAACCATACTTTCTCGTAGTAAAGGAAAATAAAAACAGATTGTCCACGATGATGGTAAATGTACACATCGTAGACAATAGTTTCATTTTTTGGAATTAGAGGTGAAGAGGATAGGTTTGATGATGGATATTCCATTAACAAAATAAAATTCCAATAAATTTAAGATAATGGAATTATAATGTCACTTGGATGAGGGTAGGTGATGATATAATAATGAAATAAAATAAATTTAAAAGAAAATAAATTAAAAAGAAAGGGGATTTTACCTCTTGAATTATCCTCCTTGAGAACCTATTTAAGGCACTTGGTTTTGGACTTTTGGTGATACCAGTAGTGTCATGACCCGTCCTTAGGGCCCGTGCCATGACTAACCCAAGCATGCCTTCCATAGGCCAGGGGCTGGCGACTAGCACCAAAGGCGTAAATCCCGATAACTAGGAAGGCATTTCCTTTATAAAAGTAAACAAAACACCACAGAGTACAGGAGGAAGTAAAACACTAAGTACAAAGAGATGTGATGAAAGGTAAATGAGCAATGATTCAAACCCAAAAGAAAGAAAAACTACAACTGAACAAAGTACAACAGAAAAAGACAACAGGTAGAAGGATGGAAGCGGCTCCTGGGTCGTCCTCCTCGGATCCTACCTGAAGGGTAGGTACAGATGGCGGAGCTCCTGGAATGTCCACCATGGATCCTACCTGAAGGGTAGGTATAGATAGAATCCACAACGCTCTCGCCCGTCAACCTCCTTCGAGTGTCGTCTCGCCGTTAAGTCCACCTCCGGATACTGACTCATCATGTAGTCCACCTCCGGGTTCTGACTCATCGTGTAGTCCACCTCCGGGTTCTGACTCATCGTGTAGTCCACCTCCGGGTACCGTCCAGTCCTCAAACACTCGGCCTCTGTCAGCACTGTCCGTCATCTGTAACCAACACAACGAGGTGCGGGTATAGCCCGTGCATGGGTGAGTATAACGATACTTAGTAGGGACCCCGAGACCCTCAAGGTCTCACTAAAACCAACAAGTATAAACACAAAGAATATCTCAAAAAATAACCTCTACTTAGGTATATGCCCATACATATACCTAAGTTATCAAGTAACCCATCTCAATCATGAGGAAACACAAGGATTATGAACTCAATGGATAACCACTACCCAGGTATATGCCCATACATATACCTAAGTTATCAAGTAACCCATCTCAATCATGAGGAAACACAAAGGTCATAGACTAAGCTCAAACCAGGATTTTTATTATCGAAACCGTAACTACGGAAGAGATCCGTCTCTGGAGTGTACAGTGGTCCTGTCACGACTCCGAGGTACTGCTCACTAACCTAAGACTGCTGAGGTACTTCTGCTATCTAGTACCGCGGGCCAGCCACCCAAACACAGTAGTGCTTCCCACCGGGGTATGCCACCCAAACACAGTAGTGAACCCCCTAGTAGCCTGCAGAGGTACTCTCCGGATGAGTACCGTGGGTCTGCACTGTCACAGAGGTAGTGCTCTGTCCGCCATGGGTCTGTACCTCACAAAGTAGTGCTCTGTCCACTGTGTTAGTCGACTCACTCGAAGTCGAGTCGGTCAAGCAGGCGTCAGGTCTCAGTCGGCTACACGGTCTCCGTACTCCACACGCTCATCTCTGGGAGGGTCCGCTCCACGATCTACTGGTCGATACTCCAAGTATCTCAAAGTCCCACGAAGAAGTATCTCAAAGGACCAGCTCGTCATAGGGGTCTCAATGCAACAGACGGTGCGTCAATCTGACGCCCGGTCTGTGAGTTATTAGCCTTTTCGTCCTAGAGGCCCGGTTGGTTTCATGAGCGAACCAACCCGGCCGTATCTCAAATGTAACCCAAACTCTCATAGGGTATACTCATATGGACCGTTTCTCAACGTGATCACCAACGCCGCTGATGGTTCGTCAAACGGACATCCGGTCTGAAAGATATCAGCTTTTCCGTTCCAGGGGCCCGGTTGGATTTCGGGTACAGTCCAACCCGACCACTATCCAAAAGAAACCAAAACTTGGGTGAAGTATGAAAAAAGTTCCGTCTCATCAAGAGGAATTCAATGAGACAGACGGCGCGTCAATCAGACGCACAGTCTGTGAGTTATTGGCTTTTTCGTTCGAGGGGCCCGGTTGGTTTCGTGAGCGAACCAACCCGACCGCACTCCGACGACATCCAAACCTTGAGCGGAGTAATACAAAAAGATCCATCTCACTTAGAGGAATCCATAAAATGTGACGGCACGTCAATCGGACGTCCGGGACTCAAGATATGAGCGTTTCCGCTCAGAGGACCCGGTTGGTTTCATGAGCGAACCAACCCGGCTGAACCCAAAGTATTCTTAAACCTTTAGTGTGATATACCGAAATGACCATCTCGATCCAAGCATCACATTGCCGCTGACGGAACATCGTTCGGAGTCCCGTAGCTCAAGTTACGAGCAAAAGGCAAAAAAGGTCCGAAAACGGGAGGTCTGGGCCTAGACCGACCCGGCCCAACCCCCCTGGGTCGGCCCGAATCGGGTCGACCCGACCCAGGTTTGGGTCCAACCCGGAAGGCGCGGCCCGGCCCGACCGGGGTGGCGCTGCCCAGCCTGGGCGCGACTCGACCCTGCCGGCGCGGGCACGGCCCAACCGCCATGGTCGGCTCGTCCGGATACAACCGAGCGGCGCAGGGGGGCGTGCTGCCCCCGCGTGAGAACACCGCGGCCCCACGTGGGGCCACCCTTGGTCAGTGGACGCAGCAGGGCAGCGTCCCGTGTCTCTCCAGACCCGCGCGGTCGTGGGTCTGTCGACCGCCACCGCCGCGGCTGAATCCGCGGTGGCTCCGTCCGGCGGCGCACCAGAGCGCCGCCGCCTCCGTCCGCCGGCACCGGCGAAGTCTTCCGCGGACCACCGGAGTTGCTCCGATGGTCCGATTCCAATTCCTTCTGCACCGGTGGTCCTCCCGGGAGCCAAAGATCACTGAAAAGGATTCAAAACGCCATTGTGGCCCGCCTCATCATCGTCTGTCGATCCACACGTCTACAACAAATAGCAGGGTCTTCAAATCGCCTCCTTGGCCCCGACACTGCCCGCGGTTTCGTTTAGCCTCAACGGAGCGGCACGACGGCACCGCGCTTCTTCGCCGCGTTCTTTCTCATGTCCGCACGGTGCCGTTGCAATATTCCGCCTTTGTTTATGCCTCAACAAATCAAAACAACAAAAGGGGGAGGAGAGTCGGCCGTGTTTCTGCGGTTCAACCTCCTCTCATTAAGTCAGTAACAAGCAGCCCAAAAAACGAAGAACAACAAGTAAAACATCACGAACAAAAGAGAAACAACCCAAACAGTTTTTTACCGCAACAGATTATTCCCAACCCGCAAGGAAAATGTTCGCGGATCAACTACGTAATAAGTTGATCTGTGTTCTTTGTTTTCATTAGGAAGAAAGAAATCAAGGGAATAAAATCATTCTTAAAACATAATTCCCTACCTCAAGAGTTCTCATCGAACAAGAGTTCGTCATAGAAATAACCGTCGCGGAAGAAAAGGATCGTCGTTGACATCGCGGTACATGGCATCACGTCCTCGATCTCCGAGGGTTTGGCATTTTTCGTCGGAGGTCGGAGCATTCTTCACCGAAGAAGAACTCTTTCCTCTAAATTCTCTCCACGCCACAGGATCCAACAGAAATAAAATAAGAGTTATCTTATTTTATTAACGCACATTACACGTTTTAATTTTAAAAGAAAAGAAACAAAAAATTAATCCAACTAATTAATTGTAACGATTTAACCGCCCAATTTAATGAGGCGTTTCTTAACTAGAAAAACACACGATTGACTTTCATTAAAGAGGGTTCTCGCGGGTGCGTTACATAGAAGGAAAGAAATAGTGGGGCTCGTGTGGGCCCCACCTCACAAATATCCTACCAAGTGGGTAGGATATTTTGGGTTCCACCCTATCCGCTTAACTTAGCTTAAGTGTCTTTTAAGTGGCTTTAAGTGAAATAAAATAAAGTTGTCGCACCACTTTATTGTATTTCATAACTTAACCCCAAAAATTAAAAACTACACTCGAGCAAACGCAACTCCGGAAAAGGTGTTTCTAAGAAAATACCGGTGCTATGATTCCATCGGTGCCCTCAGAATTCAATTCTGAGCACCGGTTCAAAAGTTAGAAAAACCCGCTGGTTCGTTCACTAAACATACCCGAGCTAAACATCGGAAATTAATTCTGGGATCACCGGGCATCAGAATCAGGCGCCGTCAGAAACTGCGTTCTTGTAAAATTAAAAAGAAAATTAAGAAAAAAATTTCCTTGAAATTAAAAATTCTTAACATTACTTCCACATCAGGGCTTTATGTCCCCATAAAGCTTCAACACAAACTAGGGTCACAAAAGCTGTACAGAGCATGCATCTGAGTCTTCCGCTCCCATGTGCTCACCTGGAGGTTCCCGTACTGCCAAAGAAAGTGCACCAGAGGAATTGATCGTCCTCATAGGATCCGCTCCTGTCGATCATCGATCCCCACTAGAACCTCCGTGAAAGACACCCCATCACCATCGTCCAGCTCCCCATGGTCGATGATATGAGAAGGGTTGAGCACGAATGTCCTCAGTTGAGATACATGGAAGTTGTCGTGCACCTGGTGAAACTGAGGTGGATGGGTCAAGCGGTAAACCACCCCGCCTACCCGGCTGAGGACCTAAGAAGGTCCACTGATCCTCGGAGATAACTTGCCGCCTTGGTCACACCTCCGTAAACCACTTCAAGGTGAGACCCATATAAGGATGTGATCGTCATCCTCGAACTCCAGAGGTCTCCAACTCCTTTTTAGAACTGGAACTCAAAACGACTGCTGCCACGAGGGTAACGTTGACCGACTCAAGAGTGATCGGTCGCACCCTCCGGTGCATGAGTTACCCTGTGTTGCCTGGGGTTTTCTTTTTTTTTCTCTGACCATGGAAAACCCATTCCGATGTCATAGTTAAACCAAAACCTTTTTGCCTAATACCGTCAATTTGTGTATGAACTGTGAATGCCCAGTCCATACTAAAACCAACGTCGTAAGGCCTCAACACTGCCACCAAGAGATTTCAACCGAAACTCTCGCCTCGATGGTCTGACCACACTATCGGCGTAAGTGTGATTATCGAGTCTTCTCCCAAGGTATCTCCAGATGTGAGGGTCAAGTCTACGGCTTACCGGAAACTCTAGGTCTGGGACAAGATTTGTGGAAGGAAGGAATGATTTTTATCAACTCCCGTTACTACGGCAGCTAGAAGTAGACATAGACGGTCCCTTGAATCATTTTTAGATACATTGGGTCACACTCCTTGACCGCATGCAGCCGCACTCTTCCTCCGCCCTCCAGCTCCCTAAGCCTGGCAGGGATAACTAAGGCGGTTGGTTGTAGCATGTTAAGATGTACACCACCTCATGCTGCTCTCCTAGCTCTACCTCCACATCTACTGCTTCATAGACTCATCTCTCCATAAAGCTTCCTCTTATGGAAACATATAACATGCCCGAGTTTCCAAGACTGGTGCCAGTTTCCTGTTTCTTACTACACCGTGTAGTCTTTATCCGCTCCTGGATGACCTGCACCTTCTTTGCCTATGATCTGAAAGAGCTGCTAAAAATTTATCCTTTTCCGAAAAGATAAACTCAGTCTCATCCCCTGGATGAACCACACCCATTGCCTAATACAGTCAATCCCGACTTGAATGATACATTCATGCCATGGATGACGTCGTAAGGCCTCGACGTAACTACCAAGAGATCCAACTGTCACTCTCGCCTCCAAGGGTCGAGTCACACTGTCGACATCAGTGTGAGGTCACTGGGTCTCCTCCAGTAGAAATCTCGAAAGATAGGGTCAAGTCAACAGTCTTAACCGGGACCACTCAGTATCAACCAAACAAAAAGGACAGGAAAGCAAACATCACAAAGATAAGTGTATTTTTATTATTGCAGCTCATAGTACAAAGACACGAATACAACAACAACATGGAACTAGAAGTACAAGGGACATATTCACTAGTTCCTCTCCTGTCCACCTGCTCCCGTAGCTCTACTACCTTGTCCACTGCTCGGCTGTTGCTCAAGCACCCGCCGCTGCTTCTGCCTCGATGGCTCCTCCAAAGCCTACGGATAAACTGTACGGGGGGTTGTACAGTCACGTGCCAGGTGACCCTTCCTACCGTAGGTGAAACACTGTCCATTTATGGCATGCCTGGCTCAGACCCCACCCTGGGTGCCTCGCACCACCGATCCTAAAACCCAATATCACCCAACTGCTGGTCTGGTCCTCCTGGACCTCTGCATCATCTGTCTACTTCCCTCAGATGACTCGGCTACTGATCGAAAACCTTTCGGAAAAGGCAGAAGCTGTTGTACACGCTCGGGGTGTAGAGCTACTGGCACAAACTCCACCCTGAAGAAGGTCTTGAATTATTCCCATGTGAAGGCCATCCCATCGCAAAACTGGAACAAGTGGCTCCACCTCCTACCTGCTGATGCCCGAAGAAGGCTGGCAGCAAAGATCACCATGAAGTCTACCGATGTCCCCACTAGCCTGAAGACTCTCACCACAGCCTCCAGCCAATCCTCAGCCGCCTGCGGGTCCCTCACTCCCTGGAACCTGGGTGGTCTCTAGAACTGGAACTCATGCAGCGCGCTCAAGTGGCATGCATCGCCAAATGCTGGGGCTGATGGCATCGGTGGCCCAACGTATGGTAGTACCGCTGGTGCCTCAACTGCAAGAGGGCCCTGTACCGAAGCCTCATCGCTCGACAGACTATCAGTGCGCACATCCCTCTGGGCTCTAGCTGGTCGTCCGAGAAAAGGAATCCTGAAAGAAACAACGTGACATTGTCAAATGATTATACCTGGTGAGCTGACCTGGTTTGAGTTGACATTTAAAAACTTCTGGAAACACACACACAATCAGTGTTTTCGTGCACAAAGTCGGAAATCAGTTTTCAGGGTCCTGGTGTATGGATACGTCGGCCGCCCGCACCAACACTGGACTCCCTAAACTAAAATCCACACTCGGTACTCTTAACACTATTGCTTCACAGGAATAAAATATCAGAGTTATAAGTTCTACGGTAGAACCGATTCCTCTGATACCAATTTGTCATGACCCATCATCGGGGCCCGTGCCGTGACTACCCCATGCCCGGCTTCCATATGCCAGGGGCTGGCGACTAGCACCAAAGGCATAAATCCTGATAACTGGGAAGGAATTGCCTTTATAAAAGTAAACAAAACACCACCGAGTACAAGAGGAAGTAAAACACTAAGTACAAAGAGAAGTGATGAAAGGTAAATGGGCCAGAATACAAACTCAAAAGAAATTACAACTACAACTGAACAAAGTACAACAGAAAAAGACAACAGTTGGAGGGACGGAAGCAGCTCCTGGGTCATCCTCCTTAGATCCTACCTGAAGGGTAGGTATAGATGGCGCAACTCCTGGATCGTCCACCACGGATCCTACTTGAAGGGTAGGCACAGATAGCATCCACAACGCTCTCACCCGTCAACCTCCTCTGAGTGTCGTCTCACCATGAAGTCCACCTCCAGATACTAACTCGTCGTGTAGTCCACCTTCGGGTTCTGACTCGTCGTGTAGTCCACCTCCGGGTTCTGACTCGTCGTGTAGTCCACCTCCGGGTACCGTCCAGTCCTCGAACACTCGGCCTCCGTCATCACTATCCGTCATCTGCAACCAACACAACGACGTGCGGGCATATCCCATGCAGGGGTGAGTATAACGATACTCAGTAGGGACCGCGAGACCCTCAAGGTCTCACTAAAACAAACAAGTATAACCACAATGAAGATCTCAATAGATAACCTCTACTTAGGTATATGCCCATACATATACCTAATTTATCAAGTAACCCATCTCAATCATGAGGAAATACAAGGATTATGAAATAAATAGATAACCACTACCCAGGTATATGCCCATACATATACCTAAGTTATCATGTAACCCATCTCAATCATGAGGAAACACAAAGGTCATAGACTCAACTCAAACCAGGATTTTTATTATCAAAACTGTAACTACTGAAGAGCTCCGTATCTGGAGTGTAAAGTGGTCCTGTCACGACTCTGAGGAACTGCTCACTAACCTAAGACTGCTGAGGTACTCCTTCTGTCCAGTACCGCGGGCTAGCCACCCAAACATAGTAGTGCTTCCCGCCGGGGTATGCCACAGAAACACAGTAGTGAACACCCCCTAGTATCCTGCAGAGGTACTCTCCAGATGAGTACCGGAGGTCTGCACTACCACACAGGTAGTGCTCTATCCGCCATGTGTCTGAACCTCACAAAGTAGTCCTCCGTCCACTGGGATAATCGACTCACTCCATGTCGAGTCGGTCAAGCAGTCGTCAGGTCTCAGTCGGCTACATGGTCTCCGTACTTCGCACGCTCGACTCTGGGAGGGTCCGCTCCATGAGCTACAGGTTGATACTCCCAGTATCTCAAAGTCCCACGAAGAAGTATCTCAAAGGGCCACCTCGTCATAGGGGTCTCAACGCAACAGACGGCGCGTCAATCGGATGCCCGGTCTGTGAGTTATTAGCCTTTTCGTCCCAGGGGCCCGGTTGGTTTCGTGAGCGAACCAACCCGGCCGTATCTCAACTGTACCCCAAACCCTCATAGGGTATACTCATATGGACCGTTTCTCAACGTGATCACCAACGCTACTGACGGTTCGTCAAACAGATGTCCGGTCTGAAAGATATCAGCTTTTCCGTTCCAGTGGCCCGATTGGATTTCGGGTACAATCCAACCTGGACACTATCCAACAACAACCAAAACTTGGGAGAAGTATGCCGAAAGTTCCGTCTCATCAAGAGGAATTCAATGAGACAGACGGCGCATCAATCGGACGCCCGGTCTGTGAGTTATTGGCCTTTTCATTCCAGGGGCCAGGTTGGTTTCATGAGCGAACCAACCCTACCGCACTCCGACAACATCCAAACCTTGAGCAGAGTAAGCCAAAAAGATCCGTATCACTTAGAGGAATCCATCAAAGTCGACGGCACATCAATCGGACGTCCGAGACTCAAGATATGTGCGTTTCTGCTCCGAGGTCCCGGTTGGTTTCGTGAGCGAACCAACCCGGCTGAACCCAAAGTTTTCAGAAACCATGAGTGTAATATTCCAAAATGACTGTCTCGATCCAAGGATCACATCGCCGCTGACGGCACGTCCTTCGGAGGCCCGTAGCTCAAGTTATGAGCAAAAGACCAAAAAGGTCTGAAAACGGGGGGTCTGGGCCTGGACCGACCAGGCAGGCGTGGCCCGGCCTGGGCACGACCTGGCCCGGTCGGCGCGGGTGCTGCCCGGCGGCCGGGGTTGGCTCGGCCGGTTACGGACGAGCGGCGCGGGGGGCGTGCGGCCCCCGCATGAGAACACCGCGGCCCCGCGTGGGGCCGCCCTTGGTCAGCGGACGCGGCAGGGCCGCGTCCCGTGTCTCGCCGGACCCGCATGGTCGCGGGTCTGTCGACCGCCGCCTCTAGCCGCCGGCGTCGCCGTGCCAGCGTGGCTCGCCGACGGAGTCTTCCGCGGACCACAGGAGTTGCTCCGGTGGTCCGATTCCAATTTTGTCTGCACCGGTGGTCCTCCCGGGAGCCGAAGATCACTGCAAAGGATTCAAAATGCCATTGCGGCCCGCCTCATCATCGTCTGTCGATCCGCACGTCTACATCAAACAACGGGGTCTTCAAATAACCTCCTTGGCCCTGACTCCACCCGCGGTTTCATTCGGCCTCAATGGCGCGGTGCGACGGCGCCGCGCTTCTTCGTCGCGTTCTTTCTCGTGTCCACACGGTGCCGTTGCACTGTGCCGCCTTTGTTTGTGCCGCAACGAATCAAAACAACAAAAGGGGGAGGAGAGTCGGACGTGTTTGTGCGGTCCGACCTCCTCCCGTTAAGTCGGTAACAAGTGGCCCAAAAGACGAAGAACAACAAGGAAAACTTCACGAACAAAAGAGAACCAACCCAAATAGTTTTCCCCGCAACAGATTATTCCCAACCCACAAGGAAAACATTCGCAGATCAACTAGGTAATAAGTTGATCCGTGTTCTTTATTTTCTTTAGGAAGAATGAAATCAAGGGAATTAAATCATTCTTAAAACATAATTCCCTACCTCAAGCGTTGTCGTCAAACGCGAGTTCGTCGCGGAAATAATTGTCGCGGAAGAAAAGGATTGTCATTGACATCACGGTACACGGCGTCGCGTCATCGATCTCCGAGGGTTTGTCATTTTTCGTCGAAGGTCAGATCATTCTTCGCATTCTTCGCCGAAGAAGAACGCTTTCCTCCAAATTCTCTCCACGCCACAAGATCCAACAGAAATAAAATAAGAGTTATCTTATTTTATTAACGCACATGACACGCTTGAATTTTAAAAGAAAAGAAACGAACAATTAATTCAATGAATTAATTGTAATGATTTAACTGCCCAATTTAATGAGGCGTTTCTTAACTAGAAAAACGCACGGTTGACTTTCATTAAAGAGGGTTTTCGTGGGTGCGTTACTTAGAAGAAAGAAACGGCGGTGCTCGTGTGGGCTCCACCTCACAAATATCCTACCAAGTGGGTAGGATATTTTGGGTTCCACCATATCCGCTTAACATATCTTAAGTTTCTTTAAAGTGGCTTTAAGTGAAATCAAATATAGTTTTCGCACCACTTTATTTTATTTCTTAACTTAACCCCAAAAATTAAAAACTTCACCCGAGCAAACGAAACTCTAGAAAAGGCGTTTATAAGCAAATACCGGCGCTGTGATTCCATCGGTGCCCTCAGAATTCAATTCCGAGCAGCGGTTCAAAAGATAGAAAAACCCGCTCGTTTGTTCACTGAACGTACCCGAGCTAAACTTCAAAAATTAATTCTGGGCACACCGGGCCTCGGAATCAGGTGATGTCAGAAACTGTGTTCTTGTAAAATTCCATAAAAAATTAAGAAAAAAATTCCCTTAAAATTTCCAAGTCTTAACAAGTATATCTATGACATGGGGAAGATGATTGTTAAGTTAATTGGGTAGAAATTTAATAAGATAAAAGGCTTTGATGTGTGATGAGAATTGGTGGTAAGTGTGATATATATAGTGGAGGAGAGATTCATTTTGTCAATATTATATACATTAGTTTATTATTTTGGCTCAAGATTATTAATAATATAGGAATTATCACTAAATATATTAAAATAATTAATATTATTTCGAGATTATGGTTATTAACTCACTAATTATTCAAGGAAAAGCATATTTAAATTATAATACATATAGACTACAAATTATCGTATTTTACTATTCACCAAAAATTCAGGTATTTTAGAAAATTCCCAAAAAATAAACTTAACCATTTATTGATGTTTATAATTAAAAAATGTAATCAATTTTGTGAAAATAATTTTATATATACTCTAAATTTAATTTTTAATTAAAATAATCATTTATTTGGAAAACACCAATTTTAAAATTGTAACTGATTTTATGACATTTTGAAAAATCAATGAAGGTCTCATAAAATTATATTATAATCATTGGAAAAATTTAATCTATTTTTTGGAAATAAATTTTCTTTGAATTCATTATATTAATTATGAATTTATAAATAAATAATTCTGTTTCACAAAAATACAAACACTTAATTTTTTTTCAAAATATGTATATATTTATTCCATGATATAAATATATCATATTTTCACTTATAGGATTCATTAATTTTATTTATACTCTCCTAGGTGAGGTTACTTATAAGGCCCCAGCCTTAAACATTACTTAATCTTGAGATATTTCAAGAAAAAACCTTGAGGATCTTTTCAGGTTTAGAGTTTTAGAGAATTAGATCATAAAACATGCATTACATCCCACATTTAAATAAAGTGGTTACAATAAAACATAGTATTCATTTTTTTACCATCAATGGAAACATATTTAAAATTAAACATGGATTCTTTGTTAACATTTCATTGACACTATCTTTAACATCATATACCTTTCTCTTGACCTGTGAAAAACATTTCAAAAACATGGGATGAGCATAAAAAGCTCAGTAAGTGATATAAAAATATGGAAAGGAAACATGAGTACATGTATACATAAGAATAAATGAAATAATACTCTACTCATAAAATATAAGCACATTAACATACCTCATCAAATCTTGAATAAATCGTATAAATTATAAGACATAAAGGTAACTTGAGGCATTCATAACATTCTTACGTAGGGAGTAACCATCTTGGTTATGTTTGGAATACCCATCACAGTATATTCCCTAAATCTCTTCGGAGAAACCTCAACGTTTGACCCCTTCACATTACCCAATGAATTGGAGAGCTATATTGGGCTCACCCGCCCTTAGTTTATCACGTAACCACCAGTCTTCATAACAATTCCCAAGAATAATAACATAATCGTATCATATAAAACATGCATAAAGGAAACATAGAATTTCCACATTTTAATCACAGGATATCAATACAACACATTGATATAATAAAAACTTTATGGAAATCATTTTCAATACCAAAATAAATGAAAAGTAATGAATGGTATTTATTTTTCATTTTTTTAAAAAAGTTATGGCTTGTAGAGGAAGACGAAACTCAAATAATGGTAACGGCGGCGGAGAAGTCGTTGTCCCCGCATACGTACGACAAAAAAAATTCCATTTTTTCGTTTAGTAAACACTTCATATAAAAAATATTTCTTTTGAATAAACGTAAAAGTAAAAGGGTTTTATACACCTTATAATAGAAGGTTGTGTATAAAACAAAATAAGCCTCAATGAAAGGAGATTGAGATGAAGTCCCATACCTCGGGTCCGACTTGACTCAATCGATATTTAACCTCCTAAATAATAAACTTGAGTTAATTTCTACTTTCTTAAAAACCTTTTTCAAGTTCATTATTCCTTTTATATCACTTATTACTATGTCATGAACACTATGTAATTATTTAAGTTAATAACAGTCGTTTTAACGATCATTGGTACTTGAGTCAAAAATAAACTCTATATAATTACAAGTTGTTCATGTATCCATTATATCCAGAGTTATACTCATGATTTAGATATCATATAGACCATATATAACCAGTATATACATGAATTTATAATATTACATAACGTTTAGAGGTAAGAAATGAAATGCACCGTTCATGGAGACGGTAAGCCGTACGTACTCATGAACGGTAATTTCATTTCTATTTCATATTTTATGGAATGGAATCATAATGATATAAAGGTATATTATAATTCCAGTAAAATATCATATATAATATCATTAATTACATCCTTTATACGTCCCACATATGGTATTAACGAATCAAATAACTTTGAGGGGGCGGTAGTCCGCACTTCCTAAAATGAAGATACCGCGTTTACCCATAATGGAAACCATAAGGGTATGCCATAAATGAAAAATACAGAAGCTTAAGTAAAACATAAACATATTATATACCATATATAAATATATTGACATCTTAATGGACACCTATTAAGGTGTTAAAAGAATATTGAACAATCATCGTTTCGTGAGGCAGAAATTCACCATCCACGGAAACAGTATGTTCTTTAACCATTAGATGTATGTGTGTGTATGTGTAGTTCGAATCCTTCTTATAAAAACATCCTAGTATATTTAAGATACTGGTGTTGTTACAAAAAAAGGAATAAAAATATTTTAGAGGGTTGGAGAAGCAAAATAAAACATAAGAACACAAGACAAAACACTACCTTTAAAACGGGAAAGTCTTTCTGATTTGAGCTCAAAGGATTCCTTGGGAAGACTTCTGCCCAAAGTGAGGATTCTAAGAGTTAGAGAGGGATGTGGAGAGACGAAATGGGTAGGGTTTGGCTGATCCAAAGGCTTTGGAAGTGTGGGTAAGGTGATAGAGGTGGGGGCCTTTTATAAGAGGAGAGGAGGGGCACTCTTGGAAAGTTATAAAAGGAAACATTATTATAAAATTATTTTCGGATAAAAAAGGTCCCAAAAATATATATTTCGAAGATAACGTGATAATAGTTCTAAATACACTCATAAAATAGGTTTTTGAGATGTGTAGGTCTTATATTTTACATTATCTTTTCATTTTATTTAAATCGTTAAATAATGAGGTCATCGCTGCATCATCATGGTGTCATAAATAATGTAATTTATTAAATGTCTAAAAATTATAAAATAAATACTATGATGTAGGAAATCATTTTATATTTCTAATGAATATTTATAGTCAAAACTATGACTTCTATCACCCCATTTAAAAATTGGTTTAGTATAATAACTCATGTTTGTGTCATTTTTACTTTTACTTTAAATAAAAGGAATTAATGTCTTTATCTTACCCAAGTGGCTCAATGGGATCCCAAAAATCGACCCATAGGTTGTATTGGTCGGAAATGACACATACAATAAGTGTAGGACATGTGTATAGTTCATTTCATATTATTAAAACATTATTTCTACCTTAAATTACACTAATTACCTCTAATCATGATTAAAAACTTAAAAGTTACTATTCACCAAAAAACTATTTTAATCCCATTGAACCACATTTTAATTCATAAATAAAACCATGTCAGTTGGATTTTTTAAATTCAAAACACACAGGTGGTAAAATTTCATTTAAACAAAAAATCAGTTTTTTAAGTACCACTTAGTGGTTTCACTATTCATCAAAAATTGATGTTTTTCAGAAAAATACCAAAACGTAACCCTAAGCTATATTTGATATTCCGAATTCAAAAATGATGTCTATTTTAAAAAATTCAAAACATATAAGTTACATTAATTAATTTAATAATTAATTCCCTTTGTCAGAGCAAATAGCGTGTCCTTATGAAATAATAAGTAACAAAAGATTGACACTAGTTTAAGTCCAATTTCAAAGTGAAATTAATTCCAAAGACCACCATTAGATTAAATGGTAAAAATATACTCTAATTTAACTTTAAAACCAATTAAAAATATAATATAATCATATAAAAAATTAGATTAAAAAGTGGTTTTGAATTAAAATACAACATTTTCACTATTCATTAAAAAAAGAACATTATCGAAAAAATACCAAAAATTTACCCAAAGTAAATTTCAATGTCCCAATCATAATGAATAAGTTTATTTAGAAAAATAGAGCTTATAAAATTGTCAAAATTTTGATTTAAAAATGGTTTTCCATCAAAAGGCAGTAAAACAATCTTTTAAAAATATTAGTGTATTCCATGCTTAAGATTGGATTTATTCTCATTTTAAGCCAATAAAACACTATCTAATTCATTAATAGACATAGATTAAACATATCTATTATTAATTACTTACTTGGGATGTCACATCCTTCCCCCCTTTAGAAAATTGTTTCCCCGCAATTTATTTACTTATCAAATAAGTGGGGGTATTTAGCCCTCATTGCATTTTCACATTCCCATGTTGCCTCTTCAATCATGTTGTTTTTCCACAAAACCTTTACCTGATGAATCACATTATTCCACAACACTTTCTCCCTGTGGTCAAGAATCCGGACTGGTGGTTCCTCATAAGATATGTTCTCTTCCAGCTGAACTACCTATGGACTCCAAACATGAGATGGATCTAGCATGTACTTCCTTAACATTGAAACATGAAAAACATTGTGTACCTGAGATAAACTTGGAGGTAAAGACACTCAGCAATCAACTGATCCAAATCACTGTATAATTTCATATGGTCCAATGAACCTTGGACTTAGCTTTCCTTTCTTACCAAATTGCATCACACTTTTCCATGGGGAGATTTTGAGAAAAAGATGATCACCTACCTCGAAAGAGAGATCCTTACTCCGGTTATCTGCATAACTTTTTTGTCTACTCTGAGCTGTTCTCATGTGTTTTTGAATGAACTGAACTTTTTCTACCATCTCGTCTACTAATTCCGGTCCCATCAGCTTCCTTTCACCCACTTCATCCCATAAAGTTAGAGCTCGAAACCGCTTCCCATATAACACCTCAAATGGTTCCATCTGTATACTGGAATGAAAATTGTTATTATATGAAAATTCAACCAAAGAAAGAAATTTGTCCCAAATTCCCTGATAATCCATCGAACAAGCACGTAGCATATCTTCCAAAGTCTTAATTTTTCATTCTGACTGCCCATCTGATTGAGGATGAAAAAATGTACTAAAATTTAATTCAGTACCCAACGACTTCTGACGGCCTTTCTAAAAGTTAGAAGTGAACCTGGGATCACGGTCAGATACAATGGAGATAGGAACTCCATGTAACCTGACTATCTCTTTAAGATACAAATGGGAAAGTTGATCTAGGGAAAAAGTATCTCGTATATCATGGAAATGAGAAGATTTAGTCAACCGATCAACAATAACCCAGATTGCATTATTACCTCGAGATATCTTCGGTAATACTGCAAAAAAGTCCATGGATATATTCTCCCATTTCCACTCTAGAACTAGTAAAGGATGAAGCGTCCCTTTCAGTAACTGCCGCTCTGCTTTAACCTGTTGACATGTCAAATACTTCACAGTAAAATCAGCGATATCCCTTTTCATTCCATCCCACCAGTAATACTCTCGAAGACCTCTATACATCTTAGTACTGCCTGGATGAACTGAAAACAGAGAACTATTTGCTTCACATAACAACTCTCTCTTCAACTGTGAATCACAAGGCACACACAATCTCTTCCCAAATCTGAAAACAAAATCATTATCAATGTTGAAATCAGGCAACTTACCCTTCTGAACCAGCTCTACCTTTTTCTAAAACTCGCTGTCTTGCTTCTGTGCTTGCACGATTCTGTCTGATAGAGAAGATTTCACTAATACCTGAAACAAAACAGAAGGACATCCTACACCAACAACTTCTATGACAAATTTCATCAAATCCTTAACCAAAGGATCACGATCCAAATGCAACATTGTTAATGAAGCATTACTTTTTCGACTTAAAGAATCAGCCAGTTTATTTGCTTTTCCCGGATGGTAATGAATTGTACAATCATAATCCTTGATTAATTCTATCCATATCCTTTATCTCATGTTTAATTCTTTTTGAGTGAATATATACTTTAAACTTTTATTATTGGTATATATTTCACACTGTACTCCATACAATTGAGGCCTCCAAATTTTTAAAGCGAAAAAAACAGTAGGTAATTCCAAATCATGTGTAGGGTAATTTACCTCATGAGTTTTCAACTGTCGTGAAACATAAGCAATTACCTGATTATTCTGCATTAGGACACAACCAAGTCCATTCAATGAAGCATCACTATAGATAACAAACTCTCCATTCCTGGAAGGTAGTGCCAAAACTGGAGCATTCACCAATCTTCTTTTCAATTTTTGAAAACAATCATCACATTCTTTTGTCCAGATAAACTTAACACCCTTCCGAGTTAGCTTAGTCATGGGACTAGATAAACGTGAAAACTTTCTAACAAACCTTCAGTAATAACCTTCCAAACCAAGAAAACTATAGGTCTCAGTTACATTTGTGGGTCTTGGACATTCTTTAACAACTCTGGTTTTTGCAGGATCCACATTTATTCCATCTTTAGAAACAATGTGACCAAGTAAAGAAATTTTTTACAACCAAAACTCACACATGCTGAATTTTCCATACAGTTTATTTTCTTTTTATGGTTTGCAAGATAACCCTTAAATAAATTTCATGTTCCTCTTTACTTTTAGAAAACACCAAAATATCATCAATAAAAACAACAAAAAATTTTCACCTGAGTCAACTGATCCATCACTACAACAAACTGTTTAGTTCTAATTCTGACCATCTCAGGATACTGATTTGAAAGGTCATTTCCCTCTGTATACCTTCCAAGAAAAGATGTTCAGTTTCCTCTACGGAAAACCATTCTGCACAAACATGTCTTAGATGAAGCAACATGGTAATCTTCAAATTCTATATCATTTAAAGTTGACCAAAAAAAATATATTTTTGGATAATCATTTAATAGAATTCTAACTCATAAAGTTATCTAAACCGACCTCTGATACCAACTATAAGTCCCCAGCCTTAAACATTACTTAATCTTGAGATATTTCAAGAAAAAACCTTGAGGATCTTTTTAGGTTTAGCATCTTAGAGAATTAGATCATAAAACATTCATTACATCCCACATTTAAAGAAAGTGGTTACAATAAAAGATAGAATTCATTTTTTTCCCATCAACGGAAACATATTTAAAATAAAACATGGATTCTTTCTTGACACTTCATTGACAATATCATCAACATCATTTACCTTTCTCTTGACCTATGAAAAACAATTCAAAAACATGGGATGAGCATAAAAAGCTCAGTAAGGGATATAAAAATATGGAAAGGAAACATGAGTACATGTATACATAAGAATCAATGAAATCATACTCTACTCATAAAACATAAGCACTTTAACATACCTCATCAAATCATGAATAAATCATAGAATTAATATGACATAAAGGTAACTTGAGGCATTCTTAACATTCTTACGTTGGGAGTAACCCTCTTGGTTACATTTGGAATACCCGTCACAGTATATTCTCTAAATCTCTTTGAAGAAACATCAACGTTTAACCCCTTCGCATTACCCAATGAATTAGAGAGCTATATCGGGATCACCCGCCCTTAGTTTATCACGGAACCACCCGTCTTCGTAACAATACCCAAGAACCATAACATAATAATATCACATAAAACATGCATAAAGGAAACATAGAATTTCCACATTTCAATCACAAGATATCAATACAAAACATTGATATAATAAAAACTTTATGGAAACCATTTTCAATACCAAAATAAAAGAAAATTAATACATGGTATTTATTTTTCATTTAAAAAAAAGTTATGTCTTGTAGAGGAAGCCGAAACTCAAATAATGGTCACGGCGGCGGAGAAGTCATTGTCGCCGCATACGTACGACAAAAAAAACATTACCTTTTGTTGTTTAGTAAATGCTTCGTATAAAAATAATCCTTTTGAATAAACGTAAAATTCAAAGGGGTTTATACACCGTATTAAAGAAGGTTGTGTATAAAACAAAATAAGCCTCAATGAAAGGTGATTGAGACGAAGTCCCATACCTCGGGTCCGACTTGACTCGACCATTCTTTAACCTCCTGAATAATAAACATGAGTTAATTTATAATTTCCTAAGAACCTTTTTCAAGTTCATTATTCCTTTTATATCACTTATTACTATGTCATGAACACTATGTAATTATTTAAGTTAAAAAGGGTCGTTTTAACGATCATTAGTACTTGAGTAAAAAATAAACTCTTTATAATTACAAGTTTTTCATGTATAAATTATATACAGAGTTATAATAATGATGTAGATATCATATATATCATATATATCCAGTATATTCATGCATTTATATTATTACATAACGTTTAGAGGTAAGAAATGAAATGCACCGTTCATGGAGACGGTAAGCCGTAAGTACCCATGATCGCTACTTTCATTTCTATTTCGTATTTTATGGAATGGAATCACAATGATATAAAGGTATATTTTAATTCCAGTATAATATAACATATAATATCATTAATTGAATCCTTTATACGTCCCACATATGGTATTAACGAATCAAATCACTTTGAGGGGGCGGGAGTCTGCACTTCCTAAAATGAAGATATCGCGTTTACACATAATGGAAACCATAAAAGTATTCCATAAATGAAAAATACAGAAGATTAAGTAAAAAATAAACATATTATATACCATATATAAATATAGGTATATTTTAATGGCCACCTTTGAAGGTGTTAAAAGAATATTGAACAATCATCGTTTCATGAGGCAGAAATTCACCATCCACAGAAACAGTATGTTCTTTAACAATTAGATGTATTGTGTGAAAGTGTAGCTCGAATACTTCTTATAACAACAACCTATTATATTGAAGATACTGTTTTTGTTACAAAAAAAATGAATAAAAAGATTTTAGAGGATTGGAGAAGCAAAATAAAACATAAGAACACAAGAGAAAACACTACCTTTAAAACGAGTAACTATTTTTGATTTGAGCTCAAAGGCTTCCTTGGGAAGACATCTTCCCAAAGTGAGGCTTCTAAGAGTTATAGAGGGATGTGGAGAGACAAAATGGGCAGGATTTGGCCGAGCCAAAGGCTTTGGATGTTTGGGTAAGGTGGTAGAGGTGGGGGCCTTTTATAAGAGGAGAGGATGGGCACTCTTGGAAAGGTATAAAAGGATACTTTATTATAGAATGATTTTCGGATAAAAAAGGTCCCACAATTATATATTTAGAGGATAAAGTGATAATAGTTCTAAATCCACCCATACAATAGGTTTTTCACATGTTTTGGTCTTATATTTTACATTATCTTTTCATTTTATTTAAATCGTTAAATAATGAGGTCATCGCTGCATCATCATGGTGTCATAAATAATTTAATTTTTTTAATGTCTAAAAATTATAAAAAAATACTATGACGTAAAAAATATTTTTAGATTTCTAATGAATATTTATAGTAAAAAATATGTCTTTTATAACCCCATTTAAAAATTGGTTTAGTAAAAAAACTCATGTTTGTGTTATTTTTACTTTTACTTTAAATAAAAGGCATTAATGTCTTTATCTTACCCAAGTGGCTCCATGGGGTCCCAAATATCGACCCATTGGTTTTATTGGTCGGCCATGAAACATAAAATAAGAGTAGGACATGTGTCTAGGTCATTTTATATTATTAAAACATTAGTTTTACCTTAAATTACACTAATTACCTCTAATCGCGATTAAAAACTTAAAAGTTACTATTCACCAAAAAATTATTTTAATCCCATTGAACCACATTATACTTCTTAATGAAAACCATGTATGTCGTATTTTTGAAATTCAAAACACAGTGGTGGTAAAATTTCATTTAATTGAAAATTTAGTTTTTTAATTACCACTTTGTGGTTTCACTATTCATCAAAAATTGAAGTTTTTCAGAAAAATACCAAAACTTCACCATAAGCTATATTTGACATTCCGAATTCAAAAATGATGTCTAATTTAAAAAATTAAAAACATATAAGTTATATTAATTAATTTAATAATTAATTCCCGTTGTCCGAGCAAATATCGTGTTTTTATGAAACAATAAGTATCAAAAGATTGACACTAGTTTAAGTCCAATTTCAAAGTGAAATTAATTCTAATGACCATCATTGGATTGAATGGTAAAAATATATTCCAATTTAACTCTAAAACCAATTAAAAAGATAATATAATCATATAAAAAAAGTAGATTAAAAAGAGGTATTAAATTAAAATACAACATTTTCACTATTCATTAAAAAAATAACTTTATCGGAAAAATACCAAAAATATACCCAAAGTAAATTTCAATGTCCCAATCATAAATAATGAGTTTATTTCGACAAATAGTGCTTATAAAATTGTCAAAATTATGATTTAAAAATGGTTTTCCATCAAAAGGTAGTAAAATAATCTTTTAAAAATATTAGTGTATTCCATGATTAAGATTGGATTTATTCTAATTTTAAGCCTCTAAAACACTATATAATTCATTAATAGACATAGATATAAATATCTATTATTCATTACTTACTTGGGATGTTACATTACTGGTATTGATTTCTTAATCTCAATAAATACCACTTATTTCATTATAAATTTATAATGAATTTAACTATTTAATTCCTGAAGTAAAAAATATTATTTTATAAGTACATGGGTTTATATAAAAATGAATTCATTATATGAGTGAGGTGAATAATCATTAAATACATAATAAAAAAATTCATATTGAAAATAAAACACATAAATTGCCATTTTTCCCCAATGAATTAATATGACTTGTTAATCGTATGATATTCATAAAGAAAATGTGGAGAGTAACTTTATATGTTATCCACAGTCTACCATAACATTCATCAAATAATATTGATATAGATAAAAATACATAAATATGATCACTATAAAATTTCCATATGAACATAAATTTATATATTGAAATCAATTTTTTTATAATAAATTTTTACATAATATTATAAACAAAATTATATATGAAAATATCCATAGATACTGGTAAGGGAAGCTTCATGGAAAGGTATTGTTTTTAATGTGGTAAAGGTTCATGTGCTAATTATTAAAATAAATATTTTGTTCATGGTTTCAGTAAAAAGTACGTCATTCAGAAATCGATAAGAAAATTCTTTTTTAAATTTTTTATATAAAGTAAAACATGTGTATGAATGAATTTAATAAATCATCAAATAATATTAAAAACATTCCTAAAAAAATTTTTTGTATATTATTGACATAGAAGAATAAGATACTCGATCGAATAGAGAAACAAATTTAGTTTTCCATAGAAACATTCATTTGAACTTTTTGAGTGATAATGAATGAAAAATGGAAATAATACAAGAACACCCTAAAAATAACCATTTTATATGAATATATATAGATATTAAGGTAGAAAATATCATATAATTTCTTCAATATAAACAAAGATAATAATAGTCCTTAATAATAATAAGATTTTGAGATACACCCATACCTCATGTACAACATTATCACAATCTGATTTTAACATCATCTATAATAAATTAAAATGTATTTTTATTATATAGTAAAATATATAAATACTTATTATATCATATATTATCAACTTACAATATTTTAATATCCAATTATTAATAATTACTTATTTCAAACATTGTTTCCGAGTGTTAATTGTTACATTTTTCATGTATGTTTGGGTTTAGTAGTTTTGGTAAATGATTCATTATCCCAGTCACATCATCTAGAAGATGTTACTCATGATATAAATATCATATATATTAATTATATACATATTTATATTTATTATTTAAAGGATAAAATAAAAAATATAGACATCACTTCGTGGAGGTGGTAGTCCAAACATACACATGAGCAACATTATCATTTTTTATAGGGTGGAAGGGCTTTATGGAAAGCGATATATTGTATTTTTAGAGTCATAATTATATAATAACTTTAAAAAAAATTCTTTATTATCATCTTTATAACCATCCGTGTAATTCAGCGATGAAAACCAAATTACACAACTATGTGGAGATTGTAGGTCATACGTATGCAAGAGATGTTTCTGTTTTCTATACGATAGAATGAAGTTGAAAAAGGATTTTTAAACCACTATAATAGTATTTAAATATATTAAATTTTCTATTTATATTATGTTATCATGGTTATACAATATTTTATGGTGATATAATAATAAATAAAATGAAAACACTATGATAAAAACTATATATCATTTTCTGAATACCTCCTTACAATTATATTTAAAACTTTCTTATGATAGTATTTATATTAAAAAATAACTTAATATATGTGTGGATGGATGTTAAGAATTTCTTTTTGTAGGTATTTGGATTTAATTATTGAATGTGAATTTTTTTCCAAGGGAATGGAGATGGGGTATTTAAACTTGAGGAGAGGTCTGTGTAGGGTAAGAATATTGATTATTTTATCATTTAAGAGGAAGAATTTTCTTTAATGAAGATTACTTTGATTTTTAAGATAATATTTATAAATATTAGTGTTATATAACATTAGAAACATTCTAAAACTAAAATACACAATTGATTCACTTAATTAATGATAATGATTCAAAAATAATTTTTCGTTGAATAAAATTATACTTAGGCTTTATAATTTGATAAATCATTATATAAAATAAATTTAATATTTTTTTTGAATTCTTCATAATATAAATAATTTTTAGGTCTATTTTTTATATTATGAACCTTTTATTATTAATTGTATTATGATGATGTCATAAATAAATAATATACATAAAAATGATTTTTATCAACTAAAAGTATCAAATTATATAGAAAAGTATAAAAAATCACAATAAATTAATTCCTTCATTTTTAATCAATTTTTTTCTTTATTATAAAATTTAATTCCTATTTTATGATAATAATTTATTTTAAAATAAGTGTAAATAATTCAACTAAATTGTTTTTCTTGGAAATGTGCATTTTTAAGTATAAAAATGAACTTACATCAAAATCATTTTTAATATTGATATATATGGAATTAATTTTATTATCATTAATAAATGTGAATTTAAGTTACTTTAAAATCAAATCTGAACCATAATGTGAATTTTATGTAACTTGATTTAATGAAAATAAATTACATTTTTCCCAAAACCATCATTTTCACCTTTAATTGATTTGTTTTGGAAAATTACACAAATTCCATCATAAGATAAATGTTTTATTATAGTTTCAATAATTATAATCATTTTATAAAATTCAATTAATAAAATTTTGGAATTTATTCTGGAATCACATTCTTCATTAAATCATTCTTCATTATATATATTTTTTATTTAAAAAGAAAATCATAACTTTTATAGTTGAATCACAAGTGATACATTATTTTGATTTGACAACATAGTTATCCTCACAACACTGAAAGGATTTAATAATGGTGGGTATTTAAAAAATGGTAGATGGATAATAGAGACTTATAATAGAAATTTTATACCAATGGGAATCACTTTTTAATAATACACTCCTTCAGTTAATTGAAATATTTTGAATTCTTCAACATTAATGTCTATCCAAATTTTATTCTGTCATGATTAAAAATCTCTAAAAGATAACATTTATGATCCTTAAATTTCATTGGTAATTTTTTTTAATGAAATGGGAAAATAGTACTTTTGGAAATGATTACCCGATTCTGAATATTGATAGTGAATGTGATTTATCATTTTTTCTTATTAACTCGGATAATATTTTCTAGCCACATAAGATACTAAACTTCTCTGGTGAATATATTTTCAATAAATTTATATAAATGTTCCTTTAATATAGTATAAGTATTTATATGAATTCTTTATGTTTCTTACTTATAAATATAATGATTATCTTAGATCCAAAATAATTATTATCCACATGTGGGTCTAATAAATTACTATTTATATAATTATATGGAATTAAATAAAACTATACCATATTTAATTTAAGATATCATTCATTATTATATGAAGATATGGATACACTAATAAATTTTGGAAATATATCTTTATTATTTTCTAAATTCACCTACATTAAATTATCTACAAAAATTTACATTCCTTCATTGAAATGAGGAGGATCATATATTATATCTACATCATCTATATCATAGAAAATATCAGATTACTCTACCTCTATATCTATATGAAATGGTTAAATCAAGTGATTATCTTATACATTGAATGAAATCTTAACTTAATGGATATGATAAACTATTAAATTTAATAACACCATATTAATGGATTTAAGAGTTCCCATGCCTTATAATATTTTATGAATTATTCTATCTAAATTTAAAATTACTGTAGTATTTTAATTAAAAATTTATTGAACCCTTAGAATGATTTAAAATTTTAATCTGTGAATTAAAACATATATATTGGAATCCCACTATCATCAATAATATAATAATGTAAAAAGGTACTCATTGGATCCTATGATATTTCTATTATACATAGATAATTCTCTAAGCCATGAGTAATTAATTCAATTCAATGTATTATAGATAAGAAAATACCATTAGTAGTAACTTCAAAATTAATTTTTTTGGTCTCCAAACTCTATGATGATTCCATTTCATCAGTATCCCCAACATTGGATACTTTCCCTATCTATTATAACACCCATCATTAATTTATAGAGGTTTAAAATCATCAAAATGTATGGAATCACAATAAGTTTTCATTACCATTACATTGATTACATAAATTAACGTTAGATTTTATAATTGAGGTATGGATAAATTTATATTCATAAAATATCTCCCAAGTAAAGTGTTGAATATAATGTCATGAATTCCCACCATGAAATTGATAATGGACATAAGATCCCCAAAATTGGTTTTAAATCATTTTCACATAGTGTCTTTGATCAATTTTGATGTCATTTTGTATCATCAAATAGGATTGGGATAGATTAGTTTTGTTATATCTAAGATAGTGGATTATTAAGTTATGAAAAATATTGATTTTAGTGACAATATGTACTTCGTCCTAGTGAATCTTCAAGGCATTGAGATTATAAATGGTATATAGAGGCTAAAATTTTCCTTATCTAGCTAGTCCATCATAATATTTTTAAAAGGAAATAACTATATAAAATTCCTAAATTTAACTTTAATCAATGTGATAATCTATAGTGGTTTCCACCTAAGTCTCCCCTAAGGGTTTTTCAAAGCCTTAAAGAGGGAATATGTATGTTATATGGAAAAGAAAATAGTATATCAGATTTATTTCATGTTTGGATTGTAGTGAGATGAATTTACAAGATATAAATCTATACCTATTACATTATATTCTAAGCATGAGTCCTACCACTGAGTATATTTCCTGTACTCATGGGTTATGGTAATAAAACCTTATAGATTTTTAGGGTGCTTTAGATGATGTTATACCAACCAATTGATTAAATCATCATACATTGGATGTATAATTATCATTACTAATTATTTTTAAACCCAAAATATCACTATGTAGTTTATTTTATATCTGTTTTTATGATTGAGGGGAATTTTATGATCTTGAGATATTTTATCTTAAAACCTGGGAAATATTTATGTTTTTCCTCTATGCGTGAATAACATGATGGTTTATAGTAAACTATGAGTTTGACCTAATATAGTTGGAATTTTAGTTCTAATTGATCAATAAAGGATTAACACTCGTGGGAATAAAACACTTTAGTAAAGACATTCATGTTACAAAGAGAAACCTTATATAATATTTTGTATATTAATGTGAGGTTATATGGCTTGCGAACAATTTGGTAAACCATGTCACTTGTGTGTGAGTTGGATCTGTAATTTGATAGTGTAATTTAGTACGGTTGGAGCATAATATTCCCATCTTTATAAAGTCCTCAAGTAAATCCTTGTAAATTAGTATAGCCTAAATAGTTCCTACCTCATTATTATCTCATTATTTGGAAAGCCGTGTGACAAGACCATATGTCCTATACAGATGAATTTAAACATGAAATTTTGGAATTACCTCTAATCAAAAGTACTAGACACTCCTCCATTTAAATGGTTTCTCTCCATGGTTTCAAGTTTATTCTCTATGGGTATATACCTCCAAACCCCTTCATCTAATACACTTCTAAAATACTATTTATTTCGTATTCCTCCCATGATCCATAATATTAATGTTGGAAATTTTAGGGTAGGGGTTGGTCAAAAAAAATGTTTGTCTCTTATGTCGGGTTTATAGTGGGAATTACTTTTCTTGGTGCATCATTATATATCATAGAAATTTACTTCTAATATATATATCATTTAACCATGGTTAATGTTTTTTTCTATTTATATTATATTCTATGTGACTCTTATTTGATTGAATGTATTTATTTATTAATTTTATGCCTATGTATGTGTCCCATGAGTGAAATATTAGTATTTATAAAATGTTTTAACCCTTTGAATGAGAAGTATTTGATGAAATGTCTTTGTAAAAATTCTTAATTGTTTTTAAAGGATGACTTTTTTAAAATAACTAGGGAGTGCCATCTTGAGGTATTATAATGGATTTTTTTGCACCAATTGATTTATGAATGATATTTTTGGGGTGTTAATAGTGTTTGATCTTTTTTAAAAGGGTTGTTTGATTTTAATGGGGTTTATTCCCCCATGTGAGTGGTATTTGAAATCCATTAGTGGAATTTAAATATTTAGAAGATTATTTTATGAGAAATATATACTCCCAATTAGGTTTAATGACATGTTATACTAATATTAGTCTCAAGTGTTGGATGAGATGAGATTTTAAATAATCTGATATGGAATGTAATTCTAATCATGTTTCAAAAATCCCATTTTCACTTTTTGATAAACAACTACTAATGATATATGTGTTTCACTCTTGTTCCCCATATGTTTTATTTCCATTTAATGGTGTTGGATTCAGTGTATGGGGTTCATGTGTTGATGAAAGGGGTAATATCAAGAAAACGAGTTTTAAGGGAGTTGATCCTTTGGAAATAAATATTTTAAATATTATTGATTATTATTTCAGGCGTTAACATTATTGATCACCCATTTGTTTGAATTATAATAGGGATGTGTGGTTTATGAAATTGGAACTTGTTGTAGCTTTATGATTATGGTATTGAGTAGCACACGTGAAAAATTTTATATATGTGGTTGTCTTAGCTAGAAGAAGCATTATACTTGGTTATAAATTAGAAAAGTAATAGCATCCATATGGACCTAGAGATCTATAGTTGGAATGCTATTTTTGGGATTGAGATAACCCATGTAAGGAGAGTTATCCATTTTAATGATAGATCCCATAGAATAAATTTTATCAATGTGGGACAAGGGAGCTGTTGTTATGAATGTAAATCATGGGACTGAGAGAAATCTCGAACAGAATATAGGGATCATGATGTACTAAGAGTTCTTTAAAATTTGTTATTCTCACTTATAAAATCATGAAATTTAGGTTATTCATAGTTATCCTATAAACTAATGGTCAGAGCCCAAGATGCACATTGCTTTTCCCCAGCTGGATAATATTATTATTTTAATTAAATTAGTTCCTTATTGAATTCTGATATATTATGATTTGAGAATGATTATAGGTTCTTATTAAGGAATGTTTTAACAGATTCCATGTAATGATTTTACTAATCCCTATATTTTTATTTGATTTCATATCACCTACTATTTTCTTTCTTACCTTTCCTTATCATTTACACCGTGGTAAATTATTTAAATGTTTCCCATTTTTTTTTTAAATTTTGATTTTGTTTATTTAATAAAATGATATAAAAAGGGTTTTTAACGGTATATTTCTATAAATATAATTATTTTTTAAAAAACAATTATATGTGTTTTTTATAAAAGAAAATGGTAGGAAATAGTTTTTTTCGAGGACACAAGTGTGTGTGAGTTTCAAAATAATTATTTTAGGTTTACATATAATTTTGTTTTACAATATATTTTATTAAATCATTTGAAATTTATAATACATATTTGGGTTTAAATTATAAAATTAAAATGGGTGTTTATGAAATGGGGTTAGAAGAGGATATTTAAAATGTTGGTTCCGAAAAGAGCCTACAACAAAGGGAAATCATTTTCAATGTAATTGTTTTCATTTAATAGAATGAAGAAAATAGAGTTTAATCATAATATTATGTGTTATTGTATATTAATCTTATGGATCAATGGAATTTTCTATTTTTATTATTTATTTTAAATTATCTTGTATGGATTGTAATATAATTTTGACTTTTTAGATTTGGGGGGTGGTGATCTACAAGGTTTTATAGATAATGCCTATATTTTGTAGGTTCTAGGTTATAACTAGACTAATGACTCATGATTTTGATTTTTTTTCATTCAAGGGTGATGTGTCATTAGGATTGTTATCATGGGTAACACTGAGGATTATATGAGTAGTTGGCCTTTTATTTTCTATCTATTTTTGTATCATCCACTTTGTCCAATTGTTTTATTTACCATTGATTTATTTGGTCTTACTTTCATCATTTCAATTTATGGATTCATATATATTTCTATTTTGGATTCTCGTGATTACTCAATACATGTTTAGTGGTTAATTTATTCCCATTAAATGGATAATTTGTATTATTTTTTTGATGGAAAAATAATTCCCAAGGAATGTTCTATGATACCCAATAACTAGTTTCCATCCTGTGGTGATTAAAAATTCCCTATTAGCTAGTGGTTGATCGGTTGAATGATGATTGAGATGATAGACCATGAATATTTATATTAAATGGTATTAAATACATAGATATTAGTGGGTTGTAGGTTTTGGAAAAATAATATTTTTATTTTAGATATTGGTTATTTAGTGATATGGATGTCCGAACTCAAGAGATAAGTGTTGGGAGAGTTTCACAAGATCTTTCTTGGATTGATCCTCAAATTTGACTATGTATTCCAGAATTTTTATTTGAATCTATAATTACCTCTATAGACATTATTTAATTATGATTTTATGCCTATTTTTTTGTTGTTGTTATCCTCATTTTAATAGATTGTGTTTCTTTAGGAGTCATGTTTGATGGTTTGGGATATACATATAGAAAGAAATTAAGGTGTGAGTTTAGATTTCAAGTCATTAAAACCACACCTTGTAACATCCCGAATTGGTAGCCACTAAACCAGTTCTTCGAGCCAGTTATCCAAAAGACCTCAAGCATGACATCTCGTACTCTAGAGGCTGCTGACTAGCAGCGAGGGTCTAATGTGAAACTTTGTGGAGACTATACCCCCATATCAGAGTGAACAACCATAAGTAAATAACCGAACACATACACACCCGATAAATAAAATGAGTAAATGAAATGAAACTAAACATTCTGTAATAAAATGATATTGTAGTAAATTACCAAACAACCATACATAAAACCATGATCACCCACTAGGATGATCATATATACTGAAATAAACAACTGAAAAGTAAATAAAATAGGTCCTACTACTAACAATAGGCCATAACACCTACCCAGTCTCCAGTACCCAATCATGCTTATCAAGCCCAACCAATAGACTCTACATGAGCATCCTGCTCAATCATGAAACTCAGGTCCTCAGCCCAATCTAATCTTCATCCATGATCAATTTGAAAGCAGACAGAATAATTTTATGCACACTGTGGTTAATGTATATAGGTGAGAAATAAATCCCAGTAGGCTACCTCTAATGGTGAACCTATAAGGTACTCTTGTATGTTCATGTCCATAAAATATGATCCGCCTAGATGATATATAATCAGAAAAAAAATAATCAATCATAGTTCTATAAGTTCAATACATCGATGAACCATACCTGATTTATACAATGCCATGATATCTCTGATCTTATCTCAATATTGTGCATCCCAAACAACCTAAAGTCTTTATAACCATGACAACCAAAACCAACCAGTCAAAACTGAAAACCTATCCTTCGGTAGTCCTATAAACTTGAATACTAATATAATCCAACCAATACCAATTACTCATAACCATACATTGTATCATACATGTATCCTTGATACATCTATTATAATTTCCACCTAATATTACTACTAAACCCAAACATTCAGTCTGACATCTATATCATGTATTATAATCGTAGTTAACCAAGCCTTAGTCTAATACCTAAACCACATATATAATTAACCATGCCTAGAGAATTAGTTTGGAATCAAAAAAATAATTGACAAATTCCCCTGGTTTACACACAAGGAGCCTCAATCCAAGTGCCCAACCAAAATTCGGTACACCATGTCCGGCCATCACAAACACTTGGTCACAAGTAGGAAAACATGGGGAATTAGTCCACGAATCTAAATGGGACTCAAAATGACATGTTATACCATCCCATCCTTGATATGGAACACCATGTCCAATCCCTTGGGTTCAGTATAATTAGTCATTCCCACAAAAACCACAGTCGAAAATTCAAAAACCATTAATCACAGGTCGAAAAACATAGAGAATCAGTGCATGAATCCAGCCAGGACTCTGAAATCCATGTACGATCATCCCAAATCATTCAATAAATATCATAAGTGGTTCCTAGATAATCATTCTAGAACCTAAACCAAGATATAATCTACACCCATCTAGAGGCTCATTACAGCACCAAAACACATACATATGTCATCTCACCCACTATAGTCGACCATATAAATCAATGTGCCCAGAACCTCGGTCCAAAACTCAACCATAACTATCTATTGGTATCGATATAGATCATTAGTCCCAAAAACTCAATTACATTTATTTACAACCATACCCATGGATCATCTTTCCAACTCTCTCATCCATCACTTCCCCTACTAGTAAACTGGGTTCCAAAACATGGCCACCCAACTATATAAAACCTCCCTATGGGATCAATTCATGTCTCAACCTCAATAAATAAGTTAAAAGGGATGGATACACATCCATGTCACTAATAAAAATCTACAACCCCATTAGCTCATACATCAACTGAGGTCCCAAAGAACTCCCAAAATAAAACTACAAGGCACACACAACCGCTTAGGGTCTTCATATCAATTGGGCCAACACATGATGCTCTAGATCCACACACATGTCGAGGCATCCCTTCTTATATTGTCAAACTAAAAATCAAGAAAACGCAGCATCCTTAAACATTGGAAACTAAAAAACACATAATCCAAGCCCTAGAATAAGATACATCCTCATGCGGCCCTTAATAGTGACTAACTAATCCTTGATCAATAAAATTCCACCTAGGAATATAAATTCAACCCCATGCCACACATGCATTCCCAACTGTCAACCACAACATAAAATTATCACTTAACCACAAACCTTACCTCCAAGGGAATCATCAAGAGTACCTCCAACTCAACTCAACACCACAACAACACTCTACCATAATGAAAATCCTATTGTGTCAACCTATCTCTTAAGGAACTACCCACCCAGATCCAAAAACTATAGGATATAAAAATCAATTGTTCTAACCATGGGTCACTATTATTGATTCACAAGGACAAAAAAGATCATGCCATAGTTACTAATAAAATAATTTTTTAGGATTCATCTAAGAAAACCCCTGAAAAACACAATGGTATACTCATGTCATACCAAAGACCGAGCTCACAACCCTCACCCGGGTCTCCCCACTCAAAACCCAACCCACAAAAGGATTAAAAATCCAAACGTCATGGAAATACACCTTATAAAACAAATTTTTCTAAAAAAAAATTTATATGAACTCTATATGTAAAAATGACCACACCATTGTAATCTACAAGAAAAATGCTCAGAATAGACTACTCGCATGCCCAATTCTGACTTCCATGGAACAAAATTCCAAAAACCTCTAAGCTAGAAAAAGTACATGGCCTGTACTTTAGAGTACACGACATGTACTATCATCCCACTTTCTATCCATATAATTTTAAATGGATAGACCAACATAGGATCTACACATGTAATACTACATGGTGTGTAATTAAAGTACACAATGTGTAATTTCCAAAAATCCTTTTTCAGTGTTCTTTTTCACATGGCTGGACACATGGCCATATACTACCATATGGATTAAACTATGATTACATGATGCATACTCTGAGTACACAACATTTAAATGTGAAAAGTCATTCTTACCTAAACAGGAATAACACACAACATGTTTTTATAGTACCACACACCGTGTTGTCAGGACTTCTAAATAGGAAATCCCTAAAACTCCCCTGAAACCCCAGTTTTCCCCAAATGAGAACAGATCAACATCAATAGTGTATGTAGTAGCCACTATAAGGCAATAAATATTAACAAAAACTAATCTATATGGATTGGGTAGTAAAACACATAAACCAGCCAATCTCGTGGCATAAACGGTGAAGGTTTGGGTTTAATACGCTCCTAGAAACTGCTGCACCTCGATCCAGTCCAGATCTACACCATGGATGAAGTCTGATAGCATCCCCCATCCTATAAATCTTAGTTAGAGTGTTTAATGTGAGGGATAACCCTCTACCCCTCCCTTGTTGTGTGTAGGAACCCAACAATTAAAGGAGGGGAGACTCTTTTAATTTATTTTAATTAATTGATTGATTAATTAATCCCCCATTTAACACTCATCCCGAGTCCCAGAATCTAGTGAGAGTTTATACCTCAACAAGGAAATACTCACCATTCAGAACTCAATTGTGAAGACATAATGTCAATCCGACACTCCGTTAAAAAGATACAACTACTCGAAACCACCAGACTAATTTTATATTTAGTTAACTAAATATTAAATATTTGTCCAAAACTCTAACTTCATAGAGTTCTACCAAACTCTTATCCATGGGTAGAAAACCTATTATGAGACCAATATAGTGGTAATAAAAATTATCTAAGGAAATATTATCTGGTAAAATGGCCATTTTATCCCTTATGAGCATGTGAGAAAAAATTCAAATTTCTTATTGAATTTTAAAATCTAAAAAAATCAGGTCTCTACAACCTCTTCACCATAAAACTTATCATATCAGAGAAGAAATGGTGGTATTAAAACCATATACTAACCCCAAGAAGACATCATTCTTGACAGTTGAGAATGAAAATCTGTCATGGGGTTGATTTCAGATGCCTTAGTGGCATTTCATTGACCAAGGATCGGTTAAATGCCATTAAGGGCCACTTGATGATGTTTCCTATTCTAAGGATTGGTCCAAGAGTTTGGTGCTTACTAGGTTTCAAGGATGATTAATTTTCTTTAGTAATTGTTTTGAGGATCCAAGAAAGGATGATTCAGCTTGTCTGTGGACCCAGAGGGTCATGTGTTGGCCCAATTAATTAGAAGACCATGAGCAGGTGTTTGTACATTATAGTTTGATTATGGGAGTTCCTTGGGAACCCTCTTGATGTGTGAACCAATAAATAACCATCATACTATTGGTATGGGTATTTTTTGTGAGGTAAAACCCTATATTTCTCTCCTTATATGTGTAAGAACCCAAAAATGGTGGGGGGAAACCTTTAATTTAATTAATTAATTGCCCATTTAACACCCGTCCTGAGTCCCAAAATCTGGAGGGAGTTTATACCATCCATAGAAAATAAACCTATTCTATAATCAACTATGGAGTTAGAATATCCGTACAACATGCCTAAAAAAATGATAAAGCCACCTGAAACCATATGACTAATTTAATATTTAACTAATTAAATATTAAATATTCAGAGAAAACTCCAACTGCTCAGAATTTCAACAAACCTTTACCCTAAGGTAAAAACCTTATTTATTGACCAAAAAAGTGGTCAGTAAAATTATTTGAAACCATCTGATATGTTATAATGACAATTTTACCCCTCATGAGCACCTAATAACCAAAATTTAAATCTCTTTTTAAATTTCAAAAACAAAAAACATGGGACTCTACCCGCCTCAGCTGATTTTCTGATACCAAATACACTCTTAGGACCATTGTATTATTATAATCTAGTGGGTATATGTGTTTCCTAGTCCCGAATGGGTTTTCATCCCACTAGATTTTTTTATTTAGACCCTTTGAATGTTTGATTACCCTGTGTGTCTTGCGTAATAATAGAAGAGTCTCGGTAGTCCTTATGTTATGATGGTATATTCATTTTCAATTACAAGTAGCGTATTGTGATATTCTATAATATATGTGATTTCATATGTGATGTTCACGTTGGGTTTCTTATTTTAACTGATTTAATTTCATTTCAAAACATGGTTTTATATCATGTTTGGGTCTATACTATTTAACACATTCAACATTTTTATTGATTTGAATTTATTTTTAATTATAAATGGTTGGTTTTATCCTAATACATGGAAGTGTGTATTGGTTTAAAAACTATAAGGTTCTTTTTTTAAAAATTGAAATGTTTTTAATTGACCATGTTGAGATGAGGATTGGAGTTGATGTTTTAAAATGAGTTTATTATGGATTTTAAATAAAATTATGCCAATTTTTAGTGACTCATTTCTAAAATATCTTCTAGTGGATACTTTCACAAGGAAGTTAATTGATTTAAAGAAGGGATTCCCATTTGATGATTCATTTTTAGTTCTTTTCCCTTGTTGGGATTATTTTGGGATCCTAGAAAAATGCTCTATTGGTTAGAAAAGGAAAATGTGGTGAACACATTTTTCTTGTTTTAATGCGTTTTGTGATTGGATCACCCCTTTAGTGATTTGGGAACATCATTACATGATTTATGATGAATTAATTCATCGTATAAATTATTATATTGATTTTTCATAATCCTCCTAGAAAATAACTAGTTTAAAGGAAAAGAATTTTACTTTAAGGGTTCTACCAATTTTTATTTTCAGCACTAGCCAAGATCTAAATGGAGTGATAAGTGTTTTTTTATCTATATAGTTTCCTTTAATTATATTAAACAAGTGATTTATTATTTTAGAGAATTTTATTTGTAAATAATATTTTTATGTGGTTTTAACCCACGGACCTAAGTTGAATAGTTTGATTGGTAAGATCATGTTTTATTAGAGATACATGATATTGGATATAGTGGCCATAATTTTAAATATCCTACATCTTCTTGGTTGTTTCTATGTAATATGATGAATCTTTTAGGGATTCAATGACATATATTTAATGTTTTTTAGTTATGAGAAATATCTTCCATTTTTTTTTCTTACGGTGTGTTTTAGTATATTTTTATTATTATTGGTTATTTTTGGAATGATTATTTCTCATTTATAGGTGATTTATTGTTTCATTATCATCATGTAGACCATGGTTAGAGTGTTTTAATATTGTATTTCATATTGGAGAACCTATCTCATAGGAATTGGTAAATGGTGGTGCAATTATTTTAGTTGGACTATGGGTTACATATATAGGTATTTTATTTTAGAGTCTCCTATAGATGATATTCTAGAGGTTTGTCACTAAACACCCACATATGTAGTTTGTAACCCTAGTGATAAAACATTTTTATTTCATTTCATGTAAAGTTATTAATTGTTTTTTACGTGGTCCTGTGATTTTGTGTATTTGGAGACCTTATTTTTGGGTGTATTGGGATGATTTTTAGTTTGGTTCCTCACTTTTTTTGAGACATTATTTTATGATTGGGTTTGACTGGTGGATTTTTTCAGTTACCCCTAATATTTTTGGAATTTAGTTGTTTAATTTCATCTTTTTTCATTAAAGATAAGTGGGTCCTAATGGTTATACCATTTAATATCAATTATAAGTGGTTGGGAGACCCATATTATGTCTCTACATAAGAATATCTTTATTTGGTAGTTCATTCATTATATATGAGGGTGTTTGATGTTGTTTTAGTATTTCACTAGTTACTCAAAGAAATATATTTTTCTATTGATTATTTTTTGTATAATTTATATCACTTTACCTCAAATAAGAATTTAGAATTTCATGGGATAGAAAGTGTCATGTTGGAAAGAGTTTTGATATCGTCCTTGTATTATCATGCATAATTTTATATTATATTATTTTATTGAGTGGTGTTTTATGTTACTAATTTTTTGGACTAAAATTTGTTAAATTTGGATATTTTTATTCTATGAATTATTTTCCTGAATAGTTTATAAAAAATTATGTTGTTACACTTAAGTAATAGTATTTTCAATTCACATTTTTCCAAAATTACATAGTCTATATGGGTTGTTCATTATTAATTACAAACCATAGAGTGCCAACATGAAACCATGTATACCCATAGGTATGTATGGTTCATTAAACAAGTCTCAAAGTTTTTTTAGTAAATTGGGTGATAATCATGTGAGTTGGATCTACAATTTCAATGTACTATTTGGATTGGTTGGAACATAGTTTTCCCAACCATGTGAATTCCCTAGGTGAAGAATTGAGAGTTGGGTTATCTATGGTTGTGTGTCCCAAACTATTTTCACATGGTTAGTAAATTTTTTTTCTCGACACAGTTTATTAAATATTGATTTTTTTAAATTAACTCCATTAAAATTTAATCATTTTTTCTTCTTTTTTCCTCTCACTCACATGAATGGATCATTCAAACCGCAGGGAGTTTCCTGCCCACACCCTCTCCAATTTAGAATATTGTTATCATTGTTTTCACATACATTATCTATTGTTAAGTACTTCTAAAAACCATCTACTCTTCTAATTCACTCATTCTACTAATTTTTTCTATTTCCCATAAACCCTAATATTGATGTTTGCTTATTTTAAGGAAGGATTTGGTCTAAATCCTGCAGATTCTGTTATACAGGGGTTATAAAGGGAATTGTTTGTATTTTTAGTGATTTTTACATCATATATGATGGATCCCATATTATTATTCATTGAAATGATGTATTTGTTTCTTAGGTGGTTATGTTGATTACTTTCAGTTTGAAAATTTTTGGTTTTAGAATTTTTCTTTATTAGTGTTCTGAACATGTATGTGTCCCTTGAGTGAAAAATATGGAATTCATAATGGTTTTAGTCGTTTTCATGGAATGGTTTCAGTGAAAAGTGTTTGTATAAACACATAAATGGTTCTTAAAGGATGAAAATGGATTTAAAATTTATAGGGGACACCATATTGGTTTTTGGGAATAATTGATTTTTTAAAAAGTTTTTGAGGTTTTAATGCATTTTAAGTGTTTTAAATGAGTTTTTTTTCTAAAGGGGGTGTATTAAATCATGTGAGGGTAATTTGAATCCTTTTAAAGATTTTAATGATTTTAATTATTCTTTTAAGATTATTTTGAGTTCCCAAATGGATTTCATGAGTTTTTTAATAAAATTAGACTAAATAATTTTTTGGGATTATTTTTTAAATAGTGTGATAGAATTTGAATTTACAATCATGTTTTGAAAAAGGCACATTTAGAAACTTATATGAAATGGTTATTAATTAATGTATTGTGACCATATTTTAACTCTTGTATTTTATTCACATTGATAGGAGGTGTTTTTTGTATGCGGGGTTTGGATATTAATGAATTGAAATTTATACATGTGGAAATTATTGGTGAGGAGATTATATATTTGTAAACGGATTGAATGTAATTTATGGTTACTGTATGAATCAATTTATTTTCTCACCTTATTTATTTTATAAAAATTGGAAAGTGAGATTTATGAAATATGTACTTATTATGGATTTATTTTTTTGGAATTGAGTAGCACAAGGTATTCTTTATATGTGTATATTTGGATTAGGTGAATAAACCCTTATCCCAGGTTGTATACTACCTATGTAATGATACCCATGTGGAATAAGAAAGACATGAAGGTAAAATTCTATATGGGATTAATAGACCCCATATAATGAGTGTCATCCATAGGATTTAGAGAACCCATCGATGAAGTTTTATCCATAAGGACATACGGAGGATATGGGAGGAATTATAACCATGGAACTGAGAGACACCTTCAGAAGAATATAGGGCCAATGGTATACTAGGAGTTCCCCTAATTTTTTTTCTTAAAAAGATTCTGTTGAACCTATGTTCAATATATTTCATCATTAACCCTAATAGTTATATCTAATGATTCTCATTTCTTATTTTTGCTTAATTCATATAGATTTATGAAATAAATTAGGGCCTTGTTTAATTGATATATATTACACTTATTTCCATGATGATAGGATACAGAATAGGATCATTTTATGGAATTCCATCCTTATTTTGGTAATATTTTTTATGTTTTATTTAATATTAAATCTTATTGGGTTGTTTAATTTTTCTTTCACCTATATCCTATGGTTCATGTTTTAATTATTTCCCAATTCATTTGTTTTTATTACAATTATTTCTATGAATTTTTTTACATGTAGGTTTTAAACATGAAATTACATAAAAATAAAATGGTGTTTTCTAAAAATGTGATTAAAATGTCTGATTAAGTTTAAAGGGAAGAAATAGTTTTGTTTTGAAATATATAGGGTGGATTGGTTTCTAAAATATGTTTTCAGGCAGTCAAACCAAGTTCACATATAATGTTATTTTTAAATACTTTTATTTTAATGAATATGAAATTTTGAACATCTTTGTGGACTAAAAGTTTTATTTTAAATGGGTAGTTTATGAAATGGTGTTAATGGTTGAGTATAGAGACCTTAATTTTTATTACAAAACTCTTACATAAGTTTTATGATAAGAAACATAATAGAGAAAAAAATACAGGATCAATATGTTTATATTTTTTGGAAAATTATTCTAATACATAACATGTATGTAATAAAACATAAACATTTATTTGAATACTTCTTATTTATCCTTAAAAATATTTGTGTTCTCCTTCGTACATGTAATCAACTGAGGATATACATCAAATAAAGGGGTAAGAAAAAATCCAGTTAAGATGTTTTATAAGGGAACTCAACCAATATAACATGGGTGAGAATAATAATAATAATAATAATATTGTAAGCATAAGATCATCATCAACAACATGAGGAAAACATGTAATAAAGGAAACGAATTTTGAAATTTTTAAAAATGAAACAACATTCCATTTTGGTAAAACAGCACATATATTTGTGGATAAATCTTGCATCATGTTCACATATAACATATGCGCATGCTCATAAAATCATATTTGACAATAAAGATGTCATTATTTTCTTGAATAATACACATTATTTAATGATATGAATCACATTAATCAATGCATTGGAGAACTATATAATTCTTGGGCCACCAATCACATCATAATATTTAAATAATCATACATTCCATAGAGAACGTATAACAATAATATTCAAGAAATAACACAAGGAAAAGAAAGAGTTTCATAAGGATTTTAGAAAGAATAAATTAATTAATAAACTTTTGGGGTTCCCAAATTTAAAGGGGATACCATAAATTATAATACAATATCATTTTCCTTTGGATAAGAAAAAACACCCTGAGGAGTTGAAGATTTATTTCGGAAAGAAAATCCTTTTTTGGAAAATCATTGTATTTTGATTAAAATATTAGGAAAAAAGAATATCCTTGAATGAAAATGGAAGAATAAGGAAATTAAATTTAAGGAACATTAAAGGAATATCCATGCTTAAATTGATGTGAAATAGGGAAACAAGAAGAAATGGGCTTGGTTTCAAGAAACCCCTTACCTTAATTTCAGTCTTATTTCTTTTCTTTTACCTCTCATGAATAATAAACATAAATTTATTAAAAAATTATTCCAAATGTAAATTATTTGAATTTTTAGCACTATTTATCCATTATATAAATTTTATTATATTTCTTAATATCCATGGTTTTATGGTCGTCATTTAGATATAGCGTTTTACACAAAAATTTACTATTTTTTCTTGATTTTTCTATTTTGTTAAATGTAAGTCATAGATTAGAATAATTAATTAAGGAAGATTATAATAAATATAAATACATGTTTATATATTATATATATTTCATAATATACATCCATGATTATTATTATAAGCGTGGACACGACAATATCCCTGTAGGAGGTTAACCGAACTTTGATGAGACATTGTTAGGAGAGTGAGAAATGGAGGTTTGGAATTTATATAATGGAAATATGATACTCCAAACAGGTAAAAATCAATAATATAATCTTAAATTAATTCTTAATTAATTTTTATAAGCTTTTTTAGTGAAAGGGGCTGAGAAAAAATAAATACAATAAGAAGAATAAAAAAGTGTTGATCGAGACTTAATTAATCGTCAGAGTATCTTCTATTGTACCACACTAATACTCCCTTGATGCTTGGATTTGGATTAATCCAAAATGTACCTAAGGTTTAAAAGGTTCTTCAGAGGAAAGATTTTTTTAGAGGATAGGATTTGGAAAGTGAGGGTGTGTGGTTTTCCAATGGGAGGTAGAGGGGTTATTAATACTTGATGGGAGGTATTTTTTGAATAAAATTTAGAATAAAATATTATATCAATGGTAGAACATATAATAGATTTCTTATGAAAATATAAATCAAATATAAATATTATATAAGGATTTTAAGACTTTAAATACCCTTTATATTTAGAAATAATTTTTTATTATAAAGGAGAGTGGAACGAAAGAAAAATTTATATTTTAAGAGATCACTTTTGACATTAGGTTTTGGAAAGCATTTCTTATTTTTAGAATTTAAGTTTATTTTATATTAATGAATAACTTATGAAATTAAATATATCATGGATGAAACAAAATTTCGATAAAGTATTTGGTAATTATTAATTCATGAAACATTTAATTTTAAATACCTCGGTTATATGAAAGCATTATTTTTTTTATTAACCTGAAAAATATAGTATTTAAGAAAATTACCAAAAATTGACCCAAGGAAAATTTATAAATTTTCATTTCAAAAATTTTATTAATTTTACCAAAATAAATTTCTTGCATAGTTAATTTTAATTTTAAATATAAATTTTTTTCTTTGAATGAAATACTTTAAAATACATTTTATTTAAAATGTGATTTTATTTTATTAATATTATTTTAATCATGGTATTTTATTTTCTGTATTAAAATATATATATTTACAAAACTAAATCATGATAAATATTATTTATATCACAATTTATTATTTTTAGGCAAAATTATTATTCCAATAGTCTTTTATTTATTTCCAACAATCATGTTATTATTACCAACTATTAGGTTTTACTTGAATGCTGACATTACTATTAGAACATTCATATTAACTCCTATAAATACCACTTTATTCCTTTACTCAATTTTCAAATCAAATTCTATTTAATGTTTTATTTTTCTGTTTTCTATATTTTTGATTTTTTTACCAATATTTTTATTATTTTATATAGTGCTGGAAGTGGGGTCGATGATTCTAGTGGATTTGGGAGATCTATATTCTCACATTTCAATTTTTCAATTTTATATCTTTTGTCTAAATTTAATGTTTTGAATTTCAATTATTTACATTGTGGATTTATATAATAATATTAAATAATGAAAGAAATTATTTAAATTTTTCTTAATATATTTAATACTATAAAATATATTATTACACTAATTTATTTCATGTTATAATTACCATTTATAAACTCTGGGTTGCTATTTTCTTCCAACCTTACAAAATATAATCTTTTAAATTTCAACTCATATTCTTAATTTAGAATAGATGAGGGAACCTCTATTTCATTGTTTCTTCTAGTTCCCATATTACCTCTTCATACTTATGGTTACTCCACAACACTTAGACAATATGGGTTGTCTTGTTTCATAGAACATTGCCTCTATAGTCCAATATCATAACCATATACTATTCATATGAGAGGTCATTATCTAGTTGTACCACATTTAGACTCAATATATGTGAGGGATATGTTATGCAATTCCTCAAGAATATTTCATGGAACATGTTATAGACTTTATCTAAAATTTGGGGAAGTGAAAATAAAGAGAAAACTACTCTTATGTGATCCAAGATCTCAAAGGGGCTAATGTACCTTTGGTAGATCTTTCCCTTTTTCCAAACTTCCCGATTCTCTTCCATTGTGTTATTCAATGAAAATATTTTTCACTGACATCGAACTCTAAGTCCCATTGAATGTTGTTATCGTATATCCTTTTTAGAATCTAAGTATATTTTATATGCTATTGGATGGATCTAACCTTCTCTTTCACATCTTACAAAAGTTTAGGGCCATATATCTTTTTTCTCTGTCCTCATCCCATTAAATTGGAGTACTAATTTTCTTCCCATATAGAGCATCATATTGATCCATTTGAATACATGAGTGTAATGTTTTGTATAAAAAGAACTCAAATAATGGGATATGTTGATCCCATATACTATTTATATAAACTAATAATTCCCTAAGAATATCCTTGAGTGTCTTAATTATCCATTCACATTATCCATCAGTTGAGGGATAGGTTGTGCTGAAATTCAATTCCGTACTAAATTAATTTCCATTAATTCTCAAGAAATTATATGTGAACCTTGGAACAAGATAAAAGAAGATCTAAAGTGGAACCCCATTCCACCTCACCACTTAAATTATATATTGTAAAGTGGTTCAAGTGATAAAAATTTCCCAAATAGAAATTATGTGGGAATTATTCACGAGTCGGTCCACTACAACCCATATAATATTATTTTCTTGTGATGTATTTGGGAGACTAGTGACAATGTCTATAGTGACATAATACCATTTCTATATGGTTATAGACAACGTTTTCATCATCCCTTTAGCCCTATTTCACCCTACTTTAACGTTTTTGACATACCAAACACTGTGATATATACTCTACAATTTTCTTCTTCATTTATCCCACCAGAGTGCTCTCGAAGATCACGATACATCTTGGTACTTATTGGATAGATATAGAAAGGTGATCTATGTGAATTATCCAAAAAATCATTCTTTAACTCATGTGAGTTTGTAAAATAAAGTCTAGTTCCAAATTGAATGAAACCATACTCATCAATTTAGAACATAAGACGTTTCCCAACCTTTACTACTTTCACCTTATTTTTTAGCTCTAAATAACCCCATTATGCCTCCTTGATCTTCTCTTGTATAGATGGTTGAGAAATAATTTGGGAAAGGTAGGATGTATTTCCTTCCACTACGATTTCAATATCTATCCCTTGGATATCCATTATGTAGGGTTTTATCAATCAACATCATGGATAGAGTATGATTTTCATTTTTGATAAGTGTATATGCTACCATGTTTTCCTTTCCATAATGGTAGTGAATAGAGTAATCGTAGTCCTTGAATAGCTATAACCATATTCTTTTATTAATGCTAAGATCCTTATGTGTGAATATATAATTTATACTCTTATGATTGGTATATATATAATAGTTCTAACCATAGTCATAACTTCGCCAAATCTTCAAGGCTAAGATCACATATTCTAACTCCAAATCATGTTTCAGGTAGTTTTTTTCATGGACCTTTACCTATCTTGAGGCATAAAATATCACTTTTTCAATATTAATTAGTACACAACCCAATAATTTCTATTAATAATCACTATATATCACAATAAATTCTCTAATTTTTGGTAGTGTGAGTAAAGAAACTATGATTTTCTTCTTTTTTAAATCCTTAAAGCATTCCTCACATTCTTCTATATATAAATACATTACCCTTTTCCACATTAACATTGTTAGTGTGATAAACAATTATGATAAATTTTTCACAAAACCTAGGAATTACCTTACTAATCCAATAAACTACAGATTTATGTGGCATTAGTGGGTTTGTTCCATTAAATAATTTCCTTTTTCTTATAATTATCTACAAATATTACATCGCTTGTGAAAGTGTTCCCCAATAATGACACTTTATTTATCCAAAAGTAATACTTATTTAACTTTTCATTCATTTTCTCATTAATTAATGTCATTAATACAATCCTGATATGCTCTTGATGTTCCTAATTGATATGGGAGTAAATGAGAATATCATCAATAAAAATTACACAATTTTTTTGAGGTTGGATCTAAATACTATATTCATAAAATTCATAAATATTGTAAAGTAAATAGTATGTTTGAATGGAATCACTAGAAATTTGTAGTACCCATACCTTATACAAAAGGTTATCTTATGTATATCTTCCGTCTTCAACTTCAATTGATGATATCCATAATAAAGATCTTTCATTTGAGAATTAATAATCTCATAGTAGTTGATTGACCAAGTCATAAATCCTGGTATGTGAATAATTGTTATTTATGGTTCTATTTTTGAGCTTCATATAATCGATGCACAACTACATTGATCTTCCTTTCTGAAAAATAGCACCAACACACCCCAAGGTGATTCATTATGGCCTATAGACCCTTTTCTAAATGCTATTACAATTGATTCTATAATTACTTTAGTATGATAAGAGCCTTCCTTTGAGGAATTTAGAAATTGTAGTGGCACCGACTATGAGTTCTATTGATAATTATACGTCATAATCTAGGGGAAGTTTAGGTAACATTTTGGGAAATATATTAGTCTATTCCCTAAAATAGGAATTTCCTCCAGGTTGATACCTTCCTTTGAATAAACCATTTGGAAAAACGTTTTTTCTTTCATAGGGTATCAACACCCACACCATTGAGGAATTTTCCAAAGGAGGATTATGATCTTCCTAGAATATTTAAAAGACCATTGGATGGTTTAAAATATGACAAGATATTTCCTTTTCCCAATAGTTGATGTGTGATCAATATAATGAGATCTAATACATTCCTATTATAGCATCAATTTACCTCAATGTTAGGATTATGATACTAATGGTATAATCTTATCATATAATCTAATGGTATAATATTCCAACACCTGGGTTGAATGATTACACCACTAGGTGTTTTTATAGTTATATCTACATCAAGGTATTGTGGATTCGATTCAAATTTTCTTGAAAACATTTAGGATATAAAAGAATGTGTAGAACAAGGTTCAAATTAGAATTTTTCCATTCATGATTAAATAAGAATTGTACCATGTACAAGATCATTTTTATGATCCACTTCAGCTCTAGTGATGGTATTAAATTTCCATTGATCTTTTTTCCCTTTGTAGTTGCTGATACTGATTACCCTCAAGTACCCATGGTTTAGTTCATTGGATTTAAAATTTCCCTTTCTATCTATAGTTGATGCATTTATCCATGGGTGGTGAATTAGGTGGTTCCTTCCTTTTATCCATCATGTTGGTCGAATTTTCATTTCTCTTATACATTCATAATCTTCATGCCCTTCAATTTTTCAATTGAAGAATTTTGCTATTCCTTTTTGGAAATTAGCATGATGTTTTTACCACATTTTTGACATGTGGTTAGTTGGATCCTCTTTCCTCGTTTTTTATTTGACCCACTAGATTGAATCTCTATTCTTAGGTTCTTATATGCATAACTGTGGAACCATTCTATAAAATCTATCTATACTTTGTGAGAAAATCAAACAAATTCTTCATAACCATAAAATTATCATATAGAAAGTGCATTTAGATGGTGTGATTTTATACCACTAATGAATCATTATATTTTCCATCATTATTGATAAAAACATGTGGTGTATCTTGAAATCCTTATAAAAGTATCCTTGTAATATGAGATAGATTCACCATCATTTGTTTTCATGTGTAATAATTATCTCTCTCTATTTTTCTAAAGAGTTCTAGGGTGATATTTGTTAAGAAATATTTTCCTAATGTTTTCCCACTCCATCTCATACTATTCATACTTTATCTTAGTATTATTTATTATCTCGCAAAATTGAGCAGCCTCTCCATATAAATGAAAGTTTCTCAGAGTAACCTTCTCATTATTAGAACAATAGAGAACTGAAAAGATAGTGTCTATTGAGTTAATAGACTCTTGCACATTATGTGGATCATAAGATCCAATAAATGTTGGTGGTCATTTCCACATAAAAGACTCAATGGATAGTTGGTACTTATTGGGTTACGTTGGTCATTCCATATGGTCTAGGTTGTTATTCATTTCCTAATACAACATCGTAAGAATTTACACAATGTTTTGAACTCCCACTCCCTTGGAATTGGGGATTTAATTTAGGCAATCATTTTTTTATCGCTCACATGTGGTTTTGGCCTGTATTCTATTTGTTCCCACTATTTTATATAATAGAATGGTTTTGAACAAAATATATTTCTACTAAAAATCTATAAATTTTTTATTATTTTGTGAAAATAACTCTAAATCCATATATTATGGGTTCCCTATGTTTATCCTTTTTAAAAAAAGATTCTTATAAGTATAAATATTCTTCATATTATCAAAAGGGTTTCCACTAGAATTATATAATTCTAATTCCCTAATTAATTAAACGGTTCTCAGATACGAACTATAGAGACACCACTTTTTCTTAAATAACTATTAAATCATTTTTTAAACAAACAAAACTATAGATATGAAAATCTATGATTAAAAGCATTATTATCATGGGAAAATTAGGCTCATACATAACATGTAAATAATAAAAGGTAAACATTTATTTAAATCCTTCTTCTTTATCCTCAAATAATATCATGTTCTCCTTAGTACATGTAATCATTCAAGGATATACATAAAATTGATGAGCTAAAATCCCTATAAGAGGATGAATAAGTGAAATGCATCAACATGACATGGGGAAGAATAATAATAATCATTATATCATATGAACACGATAATTATAATGATCATAATGGATATATATTATAAAGGAATTGAAAGTGGAAAAACATAAAAATTTGACATCAAGTCATAGTGGTCAAATACCACTCATAGGTTTGAACAAAGATAACATATTTTTTAGGCATAATATATGTTCATAATCATAACATCATCTTTTTAAAAAATATAGCATCAATTTCATGAATAATGTACATTATCTAATGAGATAAATCACATTACCCAATGAATTTGCGGGATATATTTTTCCAGGAACAACTATCACATCATAATATTTAAATAATCATGCATTCCACAGAGATCATATAACAACCATAGTCATAAAATAACTCCTAGAAAGGGATGAGTTTCATAAGGATTTCATAAATAATAAATTCATGAATAAACTTTGGGGTTCCTAAATGAAAAAAAGAGACCTTAAATTTTTATAATAGACTATTTTTATTTGGATGAGAAACAATAAATGGGGATTAAAATATTATTTCGGAAAAAAAATTATTTTAGGAAAATCAATGTATTTTGATTAAAAATAAAGGTGGAAACATGTATATCCTATAAATAAAAGGGAAGAATAATGAAATTCTATTTAAGGAAAATTAAATATATATATATATATTAAAATTTATGTGAAAGTTGGAATACACAAAGAAAGGGAGTTGGGTTCAAGATTCCATTTAGCTTAATCCCTTTTTTATTCTGTTTCTTTTTCACCTATTGAATAAAAATCATAAATTTAATAAAACATTGATCCCAATTTGAATTATTTAATTTTTTACCACTATTTTTCAATTATATTCATTTAATTATATTTCTTAATTTCCTGGGTTACAGGGTAGTCATTTTAAATAGTATGATCATACCCCTTCACCAGGTACCATGGTCTAGATTACATGACACCCAAGTTAGGGGAAAGATGTGACTTATATTACAATAGAGAACACTCTTAGGGAAGTCAACATATCCCATAAAATATTTACCACTATAAAAAGAGTTAAATTTTACAAATAAGGATTGATACCCCAACTAAGCACTAGGTGTAATGGATATACTCGCAAGCATAACGCCCCAACTAGATTAGCAACCCAAACAGTGCTTTGGGGATGACTTCCATTGGCCTTTGGTGTGCCTCCCCATACAACAAAGGTTGCTGACAAGAAGTAAAGGTGTAAATGAGTGATAGTGGGGATACTATACCCTATGGTGATGATATAATTGTTTTCTTATATATAAATAATAGTTAGTGGAAAATAAATACCAACTTGAGACCAGTAATATCGTGTAATAGTGGAGGCATAATCGAAAACAATAGTGGAAATGAATAAGTAAGTAAATGTTCCATTATAAATACTAAAACAGAACATGCATACAATATAGTTCATACAATACAATAATGGAAAAGGGTCACCCATATATTACCATCAGTAAAACATATATGTAGCATTCTGATGCAGAAAAGAAAACATAAGGAAACTTCAGCTGATGGAGGAACCTCAAGGTCCCTTCTATCAATCCCAATCCTACTCAACCACTAGGATCTATCTCTAGAGCAATAAACCTTACCTCAACACAAAATCATGAATTCTAAACACATCACTAATGGACCATGTAGGGTATGATAATGAGTCTTTGATGACAACCACCAACCAGTGATTTCCATACATTTTTGATCTAGTAGATGTGTACTATATGAAAATTAATGAAGAACCAGATACATATAATAATCCCAGGCTTCCCTAGTTCTCAACAAACACTAGAAAGATTTTAGATTCATTTTCCAACACCAGAATAATTATATAGGATAGTATCCTTAGATAATCGCTCACAATATCCCCTATGTAATATAGTCTCTAGTGATCCCGAAGGATCCACCTTAAAATGTCACATGGAACCTCATGCTATCAAACAAGTAACTGACACCTCATGTTCACATCATGTAATCTACATCGTAATGGAACGCCCAAATATAGAATCCAGTAACTTGTACCTCTGGTCAAAAGCACCCATCGGCTCGATGTATGACATTTAGAGGTACATTGATATATGTCCTCCAATAATTATCAATATTCACTCAACAACTATTGACATGAGGAATGATAGTGTCTATCCTCACAAAATTATCTTCGAATAATGGCCTCAATAATGATGAGACTCATCACCCAATAGAAAGCCTCATCACTATCATATGATATCTCCTCACCAACCATGTGTATTTCTACAATAATAACCTACAACAGTAGTTCCTTAGCTGTAATTACCAGAGATCATTACCCACACGAGTGGTCAACACCACCTAATCAATTGATTCATCCAAAGTTCACATGACTCCAAATAGTGCATTGGAAAACAAGGGTGAGAGATAATCACCAATTAAAACCTAAGACACATCAATCTAGCACCTTGTTCCCCTATGACCATGTCCCTCAATCCGATGATTGAGTTTCCCAACCTATGATAAATTTTACTGAGTATATATATATATATATATATATATATATATATATATATATTTCAGACCACACCCAACCTGAGGATCACATAACCAAGAAATAGATATTTAAAGTTATCCTAATCCTCAGGATGAGCCTGTCAAATTCCATTGTAACGTATTAGTGAAATAAATGATATATATATATATAATTAAATTTAAATTAACGAAAACAAGTGAATTTAAAATAAAAAAACACCTAATATAACTACCAAAGTGGTCAATGGTATCTAACCTGACATCAAACAAATACAAAGGGTTAGTGAATGCCCAATGAAATCCCATATAATCAATTAAATTAATTAAATGATAAATTATAATTTAATTATGTCTCACATGATCAACATAATGGACCACTAAAATACATGACCCAAAACACTCATGAAAACAGAAATAAAATTATGCACAAGGTAACTCATTTTCATTGATATAAGAATGCATCATCATAGACACTAATTAGTTCTGATTTGGAAGAAATTTGAATTTTAGAAGAGTACATTGAAAATAAGAATAAATGACTCACATGGATTTAGAAGTCCATGATGTGATGATAATGGGAAATATAAGTAAGAGGATGGAGATCCTTAACACTATAGATAAAATTCTATAGAAAAAATATGAAATAGAGCATTGATGGAGGAGAGGGAACAGTCCCTAGCTAGAAGAAGAAAACAAGTGAACCCATGTGGCTGTGTATGACCAAGAGATGAGAAAAGAATAAGAAAATAATAAATAGATGGGGAGGGAAAATATCTATTTCAACTCTCTAATGGGCCACATGGTTATCTCACATGGTTTTCAAAACCATGAGGTAATTTTGTGGATCCTACTACTTAATAGACATGCCCATAATGGTTAATCCAAACCATGTGCAAACCGTTCATACGACATTGCATAGGTACTACCCACTTGGCACTAAGCATGTGGAATGCCCAAGATTTTACTTAAATGTGTGGAAACAATGTGAATAATATCTACTAAAAAATTTAATGGTCTTAATTTTCCACCATCCCCCAGCTTCGCAATTTCCCAAGTAATGATCATTACAAAAAGGGTCGCATGATTTTCACTAAGAGATTTCATGGTTAAATCTAACAGTGTGCCTCATCCCATACTTAGACAAAATAGAGCCTTTGAGCCTCCACTGCACCTAAAACCCTTTATAAAAGATTAATTATTTTAAAAACCTCTAAACCTATCTATAAACTATTTTGTGTTAAAGTGAAATTCAAAATAAAGTTCAAGTAAATTAGGAAAGAGTTGGTATACCCACTAAAATACAAAAATCCAAAACATGCGAGTAATTTGATCCAATCTAAAAACCCAAGGAGTTACAATGCCCCCATCTTAACATAAATCATCCATGATATATAAAACAATACCTAGAGATGGTACTGAACATTCCATTTTCCTTAAAATCAAACCACACTACCCCAGTCAAAAGGGAACAGGTTAACCACCTCAAGGGCAGTTCCCAACCATAGGAGTCACCTACCCTGATTACATCCCAACCAAAAGGTCAACTGAAACCGATGTCCCATCATCCATCCCTAGACCTAATATCCTCTTATGACACATCATTACTTCAATACCTCATTATCTTCTCACATCAAACCCGTGTGATACCCGACACTCATCATGTCCCACACCACATCGATGTCTACCTCATGATCATGCCACACATGGAATCTGTGAAGTCCTAGATCTAAAAAAATTCCCAAAACTATAGGTTCCTCATACCTCAATCAAATAACAAATCACACTGATTCCAGGATTCTTACACACCTCAAGTAATCCTACATCTCATCAATGTACAAATTCCAAATCACCTCGTACAAGTCCAGTATCCGTTGATGGTCATATATTAGCCCAACAATCAAACACCTCATACATAAATACATACATATATATATATAATGTATCTAAGATGATTCCAACATATTAAAAAACATCTGGTTAGTCCATACATACATCCCATACACTTAGTTCACCCAAAAGAAACATGCCTCTAAAAAGGCCATGACCAAACAAAACAAAAGGGGTACCCTGGTCACTCCCATAATGTACCTATGACCATTGTTGGCTCACCAGCCTATGATAACCCTCAAAGATCCATAAAATACACTTAGACTAAATCCCCACAACTTAAATATTGACCTCTATATGGTATTCCACCATCCACCAACCAATGACCCCACTACTAGGTACCATTTTCTCTTCCTCATCCTCTGTATGCATCTGAAAATAAGTTATCATAACCTAGTACCACTGTCAGTATGATATCATAACCCTTAGTTTTCCGTAGTCCCAGACTAACTTCTATATGAGGATGCTTCCTACAAAAAAAATCAAGATTTCCAACTTTTCCACATGACCAACACTTCTTTAGAGGCCACTCCCTTTGAGTATGGACATGTCTTGGATGCTAACATTAGAAGAACACTATCAAAGACCGACACTAAGGTTGTTTTACTAAGTCCCTAGCTTGAATACACTATTGTAAATCCTCTCATCCTAGATTCCTTCCATCAAAATCATCACCACTAACATTTCTGAAATCCATCACCGACTCAAATAATTTTTGTCCATCAAGATTACCTTATCTATGAGTACCTGATTCACTACCTTTGAGAATGAGGTTAACCTAAATATGTTTAGCTGATACCAAATGTCATTATATAAGGCATCCTAAAAATTAATCCCCCTCATTCTTTCACCCGTCACCATACTAGTGTGAAATGTGAGAAAATTCAGAGAACATCAATGTATATTCCTTGAAATTCATGTCTCTCAGTTGAAGGATCAAGAACTTATGAGATCTCTCTGCCCTCAAATTCTCTGGGAAGAAGTGATCAAAGAACCTGGACAAAAATTTCTTCTAGGCCATTCCCTCCTATATTTCCACCTCAATCTACATGTCCTACTAGCTCTTTTCTGGTCCTCTTAGCATTTACTTCGTGAGCTTCACCCTCCACCATGTAGGTGTCTCCAGCTGCTTGAAAATATTTTGCATTGACTCGATCAAGTTCCCAGCTACCTATATACCACCCTCACTTGAAAATAGTGGTTCTTCATAGGAGTGGAACTCCTGATTCAGAAATAATATAGAAGGTTCTACTTCCAAATCTCTCTTAAATGACACACTATAGAATTTATCTATGCTTTTAATCTAAACATGACAAAAAAATTTCAGATCTGGCAACTTCCCCACCTACATTAGAATTTAAACCAGAGCTTGTACGTGAGCCTGTACATGATCTTGTACCAAAAACACATGATTTACTAGAACCTTAAGGGTATCAAACTATTAATTCTCCTACAAAAATATAATACCACCTAGCCGACGCTTCATCTAAATCCATCCAAGTGGTGAATGATTGAATACCAATACAAGGACAAACAACCCATATATTATATAGATATATAATATAGACAAGGAAGTAGCAATAGAAAGTTTCAACTCACTAACCTTACCCTCCCCCATCACAACCGTTTATTAAGACATCCCAACCATATTTAATTCTTACCTTCCCATAATAGAGCAAGCTATCACATACTCCTTAGTCCATACCCATCCTAATGAACCATGTCTCCTCAAATTGATGACCTCATCGCCCAACCTAGTGATCAAAATCACCCCAAATAATCATACCTTTATACTACTATAAGATCCAGAACCACTTATACATATAGGTATCACATATAATATAAAATATCACAGGGCATTTTTATTGCATACACATGCATATATAATCATCATATGTGCCTATAAAAAGAATAAGTACAAAAACACCATTTTCCATTCCGGACAAGGGTATAAATACCCTTCTATGCCTACTAGGACTAGGATGAGATTTCATAATAGGTAAAAATTCATATACAAGTGCACCAATTGATGTGGAAATCAAATAAACTATCAAATGAGTAGAACAGAATAATAATTTCCATCCTTGGTAACATGTTTCGTCCCTCATGTATGGGGATACATGCAACCAAAGGTGAGTTCTAAACCCAGTTTCTACAAATTACTAATCCACATCATACTATAATATAAATATTAAGACCATGGAATAGGTAAAAGAAACACCTCTAAAACCATTTCAATCACCCTTCACCAATTCGCCACCCGAACAGTGATTTCGGGCCAAGTTCCATTGGACTTAGGTGTGCCTCCCCATACGCTAAAGGTCATTGACTGGTAATGAGGGTGTAAAAGTGTGACAGTGGTATGACTATAAACTATGGTGATGATTTAATATTAATATGATATTTAAATAAAAGGAAGAGAAAAGGAAATACCAACTTTATTACAGTAATATCATGCAATAGTAGAAGCATAATAAAAAACATTAATGGTAATAAATATAAAATTCAACATGACTTTAAAAATACTAAAACATAACATTCATATAATACATGTCATACAATAAAATAATTGAAAAACATTTCTCATGTTCAACCATCAGAATAATCATTTAAGTTTCATGTTGACAGAAAAAGGAAAAACAAAAGGAAACTTCAGCTCATGCAGGAACCCCAAGGTCTGTTGCCATCCATCCCAAGCCAAATTAGCCACTTGGATCCATATCTAGATCCCAACCACATACTTGAATAAAAAATAATGAAGTATTCATGAACATTGAAGGGTCTATATAGGGTGTTAGAACTATTCTCATTAGGCCACCACAAATGAGTGTGTACCATACAATTATGATCTAGCATGTGTGCACTAAAAGTAAATTAAATTATAAACACGCATATATAATAATTACAATCTTCACTAATTATTAATGAAAATTATGAAGGTATCACATACCTTATCCAACATTAAAAAAACTATATAGGGTAGGACCCTTATCACATGGTCCAAGGAATCCCTTGATGTTATATAGTCCCAGGTGAACCCTTAGGTTCCACCTTCAAATGTCGCCAAACAAATCATTCCATAAACCACATAACTAAAACCTCATGTCCAACTCTAGTACTCTATGTCCCTAGGGAACCCAAAATTATATAATTCAGTTTCCTTAACCCCTTGTCAAAAAACCCATCATTTTGATTACCGACGTCCATAGGTACAGTGATATCTATCCTTAAATAATAACCACCAGCATCTCAACAGTTGATGATCTATGTAATGATGGATATTTCCTTCCCAAAGTATCCTAGATCAATTTCTTCAAGAAAAAACAACCTCATCTCGCAAAAAAAACTTCATCACTATCATCAGATGGCTCCTCAATATCCATGTGGATTTATATGAAATGAAATGCCAACCACAATTCCTAATCCAAAACTACCAAAGGCCTCAACCAATATGAGTGATCAATTTCACCTCATCAACCATGTCATCTTATGTGCACAGAGCTCTAAATGGAAAATTTACAAACATGGGTGAGAGAAAATTGTCAATTAGAACTTAAGATACATTAATCAAGCACTTAATGCCCTTATAACCATCCCCCTCAAAACCAATGTCCTTGCCAACCCATATTACATGAGCCTCATGCATATCCTAATAGCATAGCCACCTCAATCTAATGACTGCATCACCCATCCTATGATAAATATCATTTAGAATATATAAATATATATATATATATATATATATATATATATCAGTCCATGCCCAGCCTGATGACCACATTACCTAAAAATAGATATCCAAAACCATATCACTCCTCAGGATGATCCCATCATGTTCCATTGAAACCCAGTAGTGCAACATAAGGAATTCATATATATATATATATATATATATATATATATATTTAAATTAATTTTAAAAAAATTAAATTTAAAATAAAAAATCCACTCATCATAACTAACAAAGTGTTAAAAGGCCTTTAAATCAACCTTTCAAAAATAAACAAGGTCAGGGAATTTTCAACGATATCCTTTATGATCAATTTAATTAATTAAAAGACAATTTCTCCACAGGTGGTTAACCGACCTCTGACAGGATGTTTTCAGGAGAGAGAGAAAGGGAAGTTTGAAATTTATATATATTAATATGATATATAAATTTTTTAAACATCATTAATATAAATTTAAATTACTAAATAATTAATTATTTTAAGGTTTTTAGTGAATGGGGTAGTGAAAAAATAAATAGAAGAGGAAGATGAAATTAAAAAAGTGAAGAGTTGATCATAACTTACTTAATATTCAGTATAGCCTTCTCTTGTATGACACTAAAAATACCTTGATACTCAGAGTTGTATTACTTTAGAATGGACTTATGGGTTATAAGGGGAATTAGAAGACGGATTTTAGAAGATGTTAGGATTTTTCAATGGTGGTATTAGTTCTCAAATTTTCGATTAATTTAACAATATTTATTAATCAAATAAATTATTATCATTTTATTTATTTTTATAATACTATATAATGTATTTTAACACTCATATATTTAATGAGAAAACTATAATTTATAAACTCTAGGTTGTTATATAGAGAATTAAAATCATTGTTTGAAAAAGAGTATTTGGTTGGGGGATTTTTTTCCCACCTGATTGTTTTCCTTTAATATAAAGAAAAAATGGAATTTTACACAATTTATCTATTATTGTTTCTTCAAATTATGTATCTTGAGAAATATATAACATTATTTTTTATTTCAAACTAGCATGTATGTTTTTTAATATTAATGTTACTATATATATTCTATAGGTGGAAACTTAATAGGCTATATAGATCCAAAATATATTTTAAAGGTTCCAATTTGTAGTTGGATTAGGGTCTCTTTATTCGATTTCATTTGGTCTTTTGAAGGAGTTTTTTTATTTTGATACTTATCGTCATTCATGTAGAGGCTTAGGAGAGAGGTTGGGAACTTCATTTGTCTTTGAGTTTCATATAATCCACATTTTTTTGTTGTGTTATTTTCCTTTGATTTGATTCCACCTAAATATGTTATTTCATTATTTATTGTTCAACTTTATTTATATTTTGGATACTCATTATTTCCTATCTATTATTTAAAATGATTTTTTATTTTCCATTATTATTCTTAATTAAATTTTATATGACAATGAAATCATTCCAAATATATGTTCTATAATTACTTGTATATATTTACCAACTCATGGGGATTAGAAATTCCTTTTGAGTTAGTGGTGGGCTGGGTTGGGTGCTGGTTGATATGGAAACCGGGTCGATTCAATAAAATTATATAGGGAATTTTTTTACAATGATCTATTAATAATTTTAGGAAATTATTTTATTATTATTGTTAATATTCCTTTTAATATATTCATGTCCCATCATACCTATATCCGAATATCATTTATATGCATGGAATAGGCTAGTGTGAAGAGACAAACATTTATTAATCCACTCAATATTATTATTTTATTACATATATATATATATATATAAACACACATATATATGTAACACCCCAAGCATCCACGGTATGTTTCCCTTTGAATAATGCAGTAGCTTGCGTTGTACGCAATATGGTGTTTTAACACACACAACCAATCTAACTAGCCATAATGAATAGTAATACACAATTTTTTAAATTTTATAAATTTTAATTTTCAAAATGGACTTCATTGTTGAATTTGGAATATCGAAATTAGCTTAGGGTGAATCTTTGTTACTTTTCTGATAACTTTCAATTTTTGATGAATAGTGAAAAACACTGCGTTATTGTGTAAAGTCAATTTTCTATTTAAGTAATTCATTATTTTATTTGAATTTATATTAGGTCAAACTAGATACATAATTGCTATATATTTTCAATTTAATTCATTGGAGTCATTTTATAATAACTTTAGATATATAAAATTTTATTTAACTTTTTATTGTCCTTTACCCACCTTCTAGGTGCATTTGCAAATTTGCATAAAAATTTATTTTACCCCTACTGTGAGTTGATTTTAAAAATTCTGAGAAAAAAGTTTACATTATTAAGTAAAATGTGGTTCAATAAGATTAAAATATTTTTTTTGGTGAATAGTAACTTTTGAATTTTTATTTACCACGGTTAAAAGTAAATAGGGAAATTAAGGGTAAAAATGATTTTATAATTACCCTAAAAATGTCCTAATTCTATTAGGTAAGTTTAATTCGACCAAAAAAAACTTATGAATAAAATATAAACCTATTTGGTCCACTTGGATTAGATTAAGACATTTATTATTATTTTATTTAAAGATGAGTTAAAAGAGTTAACTTCAACATTTAATAACTAAACCATTTTTAATATATGGTTACACACAATATAAATTCCACTATAAATATAAATTAAAAAGATAAAAAAAATTCCAACATAATGGTATATTATTTATAATTATTATATTTTAAATAATTTAATTTATTTATGACACAATGATGATGCAGTAATTACCCTAACAATGAAATACTAAAATAATTCATATTATAAATATCCAAATAAATGTAAATTGAGACTTATGATTAATTAAAATAATTTTCTTGGTTAATATGATATGTTAGGGTTGATTTAATAAAAAATTAGATGTTATTAGGTTGTTATGACTTTTACAAAAACAAAATACCAAATAGTGTCCAAATTGACATAAATTAGTTTCCAAAACAAATACTATATAATGGGTTGATATAATATTCCTAAGAATCTAAGGTTCCTCCAAAGTGTTTAAATAATATTATATATGTCATTAATGAACCACTTTATGTTCTCTTGTAAGTTTATAGTATTTTTATTAACCATATACTGTAAGAATAAAAGAAGACACGGTAAAAGATAAACTATTTAACTAAGAGTTAAATTTAAAAGATAAAGTCAAAATGGTAACCTAAACATATTTAAAACCTATTGGTTGAGAGGATTCAGACCCATACCCACGTTATCCTTGGAATAAATCATTTTGGAGCCTTTGTAAAAAAAATTACTCTATTATAAAATAATACTTTAAGCATTTCCTAAAGTGACCATCACCTCTCTTATAAAAGGGTACTTCCCAGTCTCTTAATTTCACACCTCCAACGCCATTTGGCTTGGACAACCCCTACCAAATATCCTCTAAACTATCCTCCCTTAATCCTATACTCCATTCTTTGATCATAAATCCACCCTAAGGGGACCTTTTGATCAACTCAAAAATAAACACCCAAATAAGAGGAAATAATTTCACCACCCTATTTCAAGTTTTTTTCATCTTACACTTCCCCATTCTTTGTTATTTCCATACAAAAATAATAAATCCAGTACCTTATACATACTGTGATGTTATTATAAATATGGTACAACCATATTTGTTGTTTTATCCACCCTATAAATGACAAAGTCACCATACGTGCGTACGTATGACTTACCATCTCCACGTCGCGGTGTAGTTTGTTATTCAAACACTTAATTATTTGTATTGGTATAATAATGATTATAACTGATGTAAATAATATTTATAAAATGTTAAAGATTTTTTATATATGATTTAAAATCCAATTACATACAATTTCACCAACAATATAAGAATATTGTCGCTCATGCATACGTACGGATTACTGTCTCCACGAACGCGATGAGATTCAATCCATCTAGTAATAATTCAAGAATAATTTTCATTTTATGATTAAAAATAATTTTTATGAACATAATATCATTCGGTATATGATTCAAATAGATTATATCCATAACATACATGTCTTATGTAACCAATCATATAAAGTAAAATGAATCAGTTAACACCTGAAACGATGATACTACTGAAATATTATTAACAAAGAAACAGTATATGAACATATATGCTATCATATTTATGTATATAGTTATTGTGTAATTTAATAACAATTTTTTAACTATTATACCTGAGGTTAACATACCATCAACTATAAAAAAGTTCAAGGCATATGTATGTATCTACTGTGACATATTTTTTATTCATTTCCATGTTTCATAAAAGTGTTTTCAAAGGGATTATTTAAAGGAATTTTTTACTAAAAATCATTTTAAATGTTTTAAAGATTTATTCTTCTAAACCATTGTCACTAATTTCCATGTTTTCAAAATGGGTTTAAGGATTTATCTATATGGACATGAATGATTTAAAATGTTAATTCCTTTAAAAAGTTTCAAATTGGTATGGGAAACCTTGATTCAAAACTATATTTTAAACAACCCCTTTATAAATTATGTGGTTTTTAAATGTTTTCATGGAAAGAGGATATTTCTCTCAAATATTTTTACTGATCATTTTCAACTATGTCAACATACTTTAAGGGATATTATTTGTGATCAAGGTTGATTTATTATGATACAAATCTTCCATATTGTATTGAAGGTTTTGTGATATGTTTGACTTTGGATGTGTTATTTTTACACCTTCATGGTTTATGGATAATGTATTGACATTTCATATTCTAGTTTTGATAAAAAAAATTATGTTATGTTTAAACCTTTTCATATGAGGAATGCATTGGATTTAGTAAGTGACGGGTGGATCCTTCTATAGCTCCTCGATGAATCGGTAGGTCTCTTGATAAAAAATAGTTTCTTGGTACAAGGCCTTGACAAAATCTTATTTTTAGTCTTGGAACAAGGCCTTGACCATGTGTTTATGAAGTCTGGAATTATACATTCCAACATTTTGAAATTGGCTATTGATATCACATGTTATTATTTGATTAGTAGAATATCCATGTGAATAAGTTATTTTAATTATTTGATTTATATTTTCCATATTATGATGAAGTTTAAGTTTAAAAGGCTTGTGTTTTAGTCTTATATATTTCCTTAAATTTTTATGCTTATTCTTGAAAGTTTCTGCTATATTGTTATCCTTACTGAGCAAATGATCTCACCCCTTTCTATGTTTTATTTTTCCCAGGATGTGAAGAAGTATATTATGAATGATCTGTAGGGATAGTCTAAGGGATGAATGTGTTCAATAGAGACAATTTTGTTGTTGTTTTTCATTTTATAATGTAATGTAAAACTTGTGAATGTATCTATTACTTCCAAGGATACTAAACTGATTAGTCTTTAAGGATTTTTATCCCTTGTGATCATGAAAATGTTATGTAATAATGTAACAGCCCGAGATTTTATGAAAAATATTCTTTTTATTTCACTAATGTCTTGTGGAGCTTTCACAACACGCATCCTTGACTTGACTTGCATTACACGCAATCGCGACCTTCCTCGATAGCGTGTGTAGTACGCAATACCGAGTTTCACTAAACAACGATATGCTATAAAAATATTATTAAAACTAGCCATTATGAATAGTAATAACCACTTTTTGAAATCCAGTAAATCTTATTTTTCAAAATGAACTTTATTTTTGGATTCGGAGTATCGAATTTAGCCTAAGGTGAAATTTTGGTACTTTTCGGATAACTTTCATATTCTGATGAATAGTGAAAATTACTAAATTATAATTAAAAACAACTTTTTTTAATCGAAATAATTAATAGTGATAAATCATTAATTTGAGTGGTTTTAATGTATATTTAGAATATATTTTTACAATTTAATACAATGTTGGTCATTGGATGTAGTTTCATATTTAAACTAGACATAAACAAGTGTCAATCTTTTGATAGATATTGTTTCTTAAAAACACGCTATTTGTTTTAACAACGGGATTTAATTATAAAATTAATTAATGCAACTTTTATGTTATGAATTTGGTAAAATAGACTTCATTTTTGAATTCGGAATATGAAATATAGCTTGGGATGAAATTTTGGCATTGTTCTGAAAAACATCAATTTTTGATGAATAGTGAAACTACTAAGTGGTAGGTTAAAAACTGAATTTTGCATAAAACTTAATTTTACCGCTTCTGTGAATGGAATTTCGGAAATCCGAGAGACACGGTTAATATCAAGGACTAAAATGTGGTTCAATGAGATGAAAATAATTTTTTGGTGAATAGTAACTTTTTACCTTTTTTACCACGGTTAATAGTAAATAGGGTAACTAAGGGTAAATATGATATTAATATTACCCTAACACATGTCCTAATTCTATTGGACAAGTGTAATTCGACCAAAAACAAACTTAGGAATAAAATATGACCATTTAGGCCCACTTGGATTAGATTAGGACATTTATTATTAATTTATTTAAAGAAGGGTTAAAATAGTTAAAATCAAAGTTTAATAAGTAAATCATTTTTAATATGGGGTTATACATAAGATAAATTCGATTGTAAATATTAATTAGAAAGCTAAAAAGATTTCCTACATGATGGTATTTTATTTGTAATTTGTAGACATCAAATAATTTAATTTATTTATGACACAACGATGATGCAGTAATTATCTTTTTAATGAAATATTGACATAATTGATGTTATAAGCACCAAAATAAATGTAATTTGAGATTTTTTATGAATTCCACTAATTTTCTAGGTTACTATGATATATTAATGTTGATTTAATCAACTTGCTTCGAACATTTAATTCTGTTATGACTTTCACAAAAATCATATATCAAATAGTGTCAAAATTGACACAAAATAGTTTTTAAATCAAATATTATATTACTAATTGTTATTTTATTCCTAAAAATCTAAGGTTCGGCCAAATGACTTAGATAAGGATATATATATTAATAATAAACAATTTGTGGTTCGTTTGGCATGTTATAGTAAGTGTATTAACCATATAGTGAAAGAAAACAAAAAGACACGGTAAAAGTTAAATTATTTAACTTAGAGTTAAATCTAATTGATAAGGTTTAAAATAATATCCAAACATGTCTAAATTTGATTGGTTGATGAGATTACAACCCTATCTCATCTAATCTTCGAATATGAGTCATTTTTGGAGGTTTTTAAGTGGGGTTAGATTTATTATAAATTAATATTTTTAAGAATTCCTAAGGTGCCCCTCTCCTCCCCTATAAAAGGACACCTCCTCCCCTTCCTCCTCACACCAATTTGAGCACTCAAGCTCGGCCAACCCCTGCCAAAATATCTTCTACACTTCCCTAGCAACATCCTAGAGGTTCTGGTCTTCCTCAAAGACCAATTCTAGTACCCTAAGAGGAGGTCTCAAAGAGGCACCTCAAAGAAGAGGTAATTACCGTTACCAATTCTTTCATCTTTATTTCTTCTTCCACTTCTTCTTCTTAGGTTGTTTCATTATGAAGTAATAACATCAGTATCACTCATATACTGATATGTTATTATAAGTATGAAACAACCCTATTTCACCATCTATCCATCCTACGGAAAAAGAGATCACCGCGCGTGCGTACGTACGGAATACCGTCTCCACGCCGTGGTGTAATCTATTTTCCACCACCACCTTACATGGATGGGTATAATGGTGTAAAGAATAACTATACATAGTTATTACAACATCATATTGATTCTGATATATTTTATAATCCACTTCAACTCAGTTCAATATTTATGGAAATGATATCATCGCTCGTGCGTACGTACGGACTACCGTCTCCACGACGCGATGAGATTCATTCTCCATGTTAACCATTTAAGAATGATTATAATGTATATATAAGAAATAATAATGAAATATATGACATTATAAAGCTACTGGATTTATGTATATATACATATGTATGTCATCTACTTACTTCCATTTCAAGACAATAAGGAAAGTAAAACAGCGTTCATGCGTACGTACGGACTACCGTCTCCATGAACGGTGTTTTTCATTTTACTTATCTATCTATTATATATATATATATACTGAATATATATGATATATAAATCATATTTTATATTCTGGAAGTAAGTAAATCATGATATAAGTAATAATGATGTCAAGAACAACAAGTCAAAACACCTAAGATAAATGAAACGATTTTACCCAAAACGCTTCTTTAACATGGAATTTACAAAAGAACGGGTAATATAATGTTATAAGTGAACCATATATGATATCATAACAATGAATATGATTCTGGAATAAGTCAATAACATGATTTAAATCATTATACAGGAGGTTCGTACACTTACAAAGCAAGTCGGACCTAAGGTAAGGGAAATATCACAATCTCATTTTTATCCGAGATTGTTTATTCGTAAGTATTTACTGGGGTGTATTTTATCATCCACATCCATGTTTACTCAATATGTAATATTATTTCCATCCACCTAAAATTGTTTAAATCCATTTTTACCCTTCGTTGAGTTTTTAGTAATACGTATGAAAGGAATCTTTTTTCGTACGAGGTAATTTTTGACTTTTCCGACAAAAGTACGAAGAATGTTTTTTTAACTTATATTTCCAAGAAGCTTCCTTTACAAGTTTTCAAGTTTGTTTTTAATCAACTTCTTTTATTTTAAAGTTGTATGACATGTTATGAAAGGAAAAATGTTTTTGAAGAAGAAATGATTTTTTCCTCAAGAATGGATTTCAAGTATTTTATCAAAATTATTTTCCATCTAAGATAATAAAAGGGTTCTGTTTTTATCCCTATTATTACATGGATTTGATTATGTTGTGATGGAAATATTTTTATGAATTCCTTTATCTTATATGAATTGATTTATGATGTCATGATGTTTCAAGAATCCCATTTTTGTTACATGTGTTATGGGATGATGTATGTTTTATGATTATGTGGCACACATAAGAAAGGATTCATTATAAGATGGGTGGGACCTATATCTCCCTCCAATGCATTGGGTAAAGATTTTATATCTCATGAGATAGACATGGCTGGAATGGTAGGTTATACCGGTTCAGTGAAACAGGACTGAAACGAGGATTACTCGATTCAGAAAGGGACTTTGTCCACTAAGATAGTCTTGGCAATGAGTCTTGACTAACAAGAAATGATTCTCTATGATTATGTGTGTATGCCACAATGAGTAATGTTTTAAGTTATGATTTCATTTTAACTTCTATGATTTATCCCATGTTATGATATTATGAGCTCTTTTGCAGGTTATGATTTCCAAAAGCTAGGTTCTTATGTATATGATGTGATTGATATTTCTTTTGTTTACCCTTACTGAGCATTTGAGCTCACCCTTTTATGTTTTCTTTTCCCCAGGATATAAAGAAAGGTTTTTAGGTAAAAAAAAAGGAAGATCTTTATGGGAGATATTGAAGATCTTTCACCACGATTAGAAGAATACGTTCCGAGTTTCCAAAGACACTAAACTATTACGATCCTTGTGTGTGTGTTTTTGTTATGTACTAAGTATTCCGCAAATGTAATGTAATGTCCATGTACGTCAGGCTTCGGGTCTCTACAGTTGGTATCAGAGGCAAAAGAGGTATGAATGTATCCGATCCTTGGGAAATCTCACATGTGAGCGTTGGACGAAGCATGGCTCTCCGCCCAAGGGCTTCATGAGGAAATGGCTGCCACTGGGGATGGTGGTGTGTCCCGCCCAGGGGGTGTAGCCGCCCATGGAGTGCCCTGATAGGTATCAATTGTAGTCCACTGGAAGTAATTCTAGACCGCTATAGTTGGTATCAGAGGAAAGGTTTAGTCAACCTTTGGAAACTAGGATGTGAGAACGTTAGTGAGATCCCTAGAGATATTTCTAAGGTATGTCTAGGGATGTCTCTAAGGTTAAGTATACGTATAGGTTATAGTAATAGAATTACGCTAACGATCATAGAATTAAACCTAAGATGTTAGATATTGAGGGTAATAACCCTTTATTATGTTGTTTTCCCTAGCATGATTTTTGCCTCTCACGCTATTCTTTTTGGGTTTTAGAAAATGGCTGGAAACAAGGTGATTCACGATAATGGAGGAAATGATGGACAATGGAATGATATTCTTTATGAGCAACCAAATGAAATGGGATTTGGAAGTCCAAACATCATTATTATGCCGAATCATAAATCTCATAATATGATCAATAAAGTAAAATTTGGTAAGTTTCCTGACTCGGCTAATAAGAGAAAGATGGAGTTTCATGATGATCATAGAGGAAAGAAAGTTCAATTTCCCCTATGTAAATAATGTGGGAAGAGGCATCAAGGAGAATGTTTCAAAGGAACTGGAAGATGCTTTGGGTGTGGAAAAGAAGGACACAAATCCGGTAAGTGCAAAGGAAAAGGTTCAGTTAATACCAGGGATGAGGATAATGGTATTGCTACGACATCAAAAATGGTTAAGTGTTTTAAATGTGGAATGTATGGGCATTATGCAAACAAATGCCCTAAGGGAAAGACCCATGAAGAGAATCAGTATGGTCGTATGGGAAGTATTTATGTTGATGATGATGAAGAAACTACAAATTATATTTGAGATGAAAGAAATGTTGAAGCTTGGTCAATGGTCTAAGAATGTAGTGGAATGATTACATGTTTATCATGTGTAATGTTGTATAAGTAATGTCATGGAATAAAGAGACATCTATGGATTGTTACACTGTTATCTTTCCTTAAGTTTTGAAAGTATATGATGAATGGTACCAGTAACCATGAAAGGTTATTCAAATACTTTTTTAAAGTAAATGATATGCACAAAATGAAAGGATTAGAAGATAATGAGATGTTTGATTGTATTCATGAGCTCATGATTGATATAAGGACTAAGTGATATCATGGTTTGAGTATATAGAATTTTGAGGATTTTGGTATGTGGAAAGTGTTAACTTTTAACTGCATTCAAGTTTTCACTAAGGTTCGATGGGTATTCAAGAGAATACATGATTAAGGACTTTGAATGTTTCGAATGTGACAAAAAAAACATATCTTATGATATATGGGGTTCAACGATGGTGTTAAATCTCTGGTAATTGTTTTCACTATATTATGAGAGTGGACTGTAGTATTATGGATAAGCCTAAATATTAGAATGGATTATGTTGGACATAAGTTAGTATTGTTTAAGGATAGAAGTTTTTTCGATATTATTTATGGGATGTTATAGTAATATAGTTTTAGAAAAAGGACAACCTGCAGGACGGACGACAGCCCATCGCTTCGGACAAGGCTGTGGGAATCGAACCCACAACCGAAGTGCGACTGGCCTTTATCGCCTACCACTGGCCTACAGGAAGTCCCTGTTTAGTAGAAACTAGTTTTATTTTATTAAGCGGTATGATATATGAAGTATAAGTTCATTTTTGGAACCATATACGATTAATCTAACCATAAGATGAACTTAAAACTATTCAAACCTTTTGTTTGAGACAGATGGAATGACCCGTCATTCTATCACATGATCTGCTAACACTTCACGAATAACAAATTCAACTTCATTTATTTAAGAGATGAAGTGGAAATTGTTCAAGGCACGAACAATAGTGCGACTGTACCAAAATAAAGTAAGTATTTATTCTAATTCAAATTTTCAACTTTAGGGAAATGATCTTGAAAACTAAAAATGTTGTCCTAGTGATCTTATACCTGATGAATCAGATGGTACCATAGATCGTCACAAATTTATGGATTTGTGATTACTGGATTTTTCATAGCCATGTTCTCTACCACTCTCCATCAGAACATGATGGTTAGATTTTTCTTCCATATCCATATTTTCACCTATGTGGAAACCCAGTGATTAGTTTATTTGGGTAACCGTTAGGTTTCATACTTTTGTTTTTAAAGATTGGTTTTGGTATTCCTTTTTACGATGTGGGATTCTATTAAAGAAACTTTCGAATAGTAAACCATTTATATCCCCGACGAATTTCGAGGGCGAAATTCATTTTAAGGGGGGTAGAATGTAACAGCCCGAGATTTTATGAAAAATATTCTTTTTATTTCACTAATGTCTTGTGGAGCTTTCACAACACGCATCCTTGACTTGACTTGCATTACACGCAATCGCGACCTTCCTCGATAGCGTGTGTAGTACGCAATACCGAGTTTCACTAAACAACGATATGCTATAAAAATATTATTAAAACTAGCCATTATGAATAGTAATAACCACTTTTTGAAATCCAGTAAATCTTATTTTTCAAAATGAACTTTATTTTTGGATTCGGAGTATCGAATTTAGCCTAAGGTGAAATTTTGGTACTTTTCGGATAACTTTCATATTCTGATGAATAGTGAAAATTACTAAATTATAATTAAAAACAACTTTTTTTAATCGAAATAATTAATAGTGATAAATCATTAATTTGAGTGGTTTTAATGTATATTTAGAATATATTTTTACAATTTAATACAATGTTGGTCGTTGGATGTAGTTTCATATTTAAACTAGACATAAACAAGTGTCAATCTTTTGATAGATATTGTTTCTTAAAAACACGCTATTTGTTTTAACAGCGGGATTTAATTATAAAATTAATTAATGCAACTTTTATGTTATGAATTTGGTAAAATAGACTTCATTTTTGAATTCGGAATATGAAATATAGCTTGGGATGAAATTTTGGCATTGTTCTGAAAAACATCAATTTTTGATGAATAGTGAAACTACTAAGTGGTAGGTTAAAAACTGAATTTTGCATAAAACTTAATTTTACCGCTTCTGTGAATGGAATTTCGAAAATCCGAGAGACACGGTTAATATCAAGGACTAAAATGTGGTTCAATGAGATGAAAATAATTTTTTGGTGAATAGTAACTTTTTACCTTTTTTACCACGGTTAATAGTAAATAGGGTAACTAAGGGTAAATATGATATTAATATTACCCTAACACATGTCCTAATTCTATTGGACAAGTGTAATTCGACCAAAAACAAACTTAGGAATAAAATATGACCATTTAGGCCCACTTGGATTAGATTAGGACATTTATTATTAATTTATTTAAAGAAGGGTTAAAATAGTTAAAATCAAAGTTTAATAAGTAAATCATTTTTAATATGGGGTTATACATAAGATAAATTCGATTGTAAATATTAATTAGAAAGCTAAAAAGATTTCCTACATGATGGTATTTTATTTGTAATTTGTAGACATCAAATAATTTAATTTATTTATGACACAACGATGATGCAGTAATTATCTTTTTAATGAAATATTGACATAATTGATGTTATAAGCACCAAAATAAATGTAATTTGAGATTTTTTATGAATTCCACTAATTTTCTAGGTTACTATGATATATTAATGTTGATTTAATCAACTTGGTTCGAACATTTAATTCTGTTATGACTTTCACAAAAATCATATATCAAATAGTGTCAAAATTGACACAAAATAGTTTTTAAATCAAATATTATATTACTAATTGTTATTTTATTCCTAAAAATCTAAGGTTCGGCCAAATGACTTAGATAAGGATATATATATTAATAATAAACAATTTGTGGTTCGTTTGGCATGTTATAGTAAGTGTATTAACCATATAGTGAAAGAAAACAAAAAGACACGGTAAAAGTTAAATTATTTAACTTAGAGTTAAATCTAATTGATAAGGTTTAAAATAATATCCAAACATGTCTAAATTTGATTGGTTGATGAGATTACAACCCTATCTCATCTAATCTTCGAATATGAGTCATTTTTGGAGGTTTTTAAGTGGGGTTAGATTTATTATAAATTAATATTTTTAAGAATTCCTAAGGTGCCCCTCTCCTCCCCTATAAAAGGACACCTCCTCCCCTTCCTCCTCACACCAATTTGAGCACTCAAGCTCGGCCAACCCCTGCCAAAATCTCTTCTACACTTCCCTAGCAACATCCTAGAGGTTCTGGTCTTCCTCAAAGACCAATTCTAGTACCCTAAGAGGAGGTCTCAAAGAGGCACCTCAAAGAAGAGGTAATTACCGTTACCAATTCTTTCATCTTTATTTCTTCTTCCACTTCTTCTTCTTAGGTTGTTTCATTATGAAGTAATAACATCAGTATCACTCATATACTGATATGTTATTATAAGTATGAAACAACCCTATTTCACCATCTATCCATCCTACGGAAAAAGAGATCACCGCGCGTGCGTACGTACGGAATACCGTCTCCACGCCGTGGTGTAATCTATTTTCCACCACCACCTTACATGGATGGGTATAATGGTTTAAAGAATAACTATACATAGTTATTACAACATCATATTGATTCTGATATATTTTATAATCCACTTCAACTCAGTTCAATATTTATGGAAATGATATCATCGCTCGTGCGTACGTACGGACTACCGTCTCCACGACGCGATGAGATTCATTCTCCATGTTAACCATTTAAGAATGATTATAATGTATATATAAGAAATAATAATGAAATATATGACATTATAAAGCTACTGGATTTATGTATATATACATATGTATGTCATCTACTTACTTCCATTTCAAGACAATAAGGAAAGTAAAACAGCGTTCATGCGTACGTACGGACTACCGTCTCCATGAACGGTGTTTTTCATTTTACTTATCTATCTATTATATATATATATACTGAATATATATGATATATAAATCATATTTTATATTCTGGAAGTAAGTAAATCATGATATAAGTAATAATGATGTCAAGAACAACAAGTCAAAACACCTAAGATAAATGAAACGATTTTACCCAAAACGCTTCTTTAACATGGAATTTACAAAAGAACGGGTAATATAATGTTATAAGTGAACCATATATGATATCATAACAATGAATATGATTCTGGAATAAGTCAATAACATGATTTAAATCATTATACAGGAGGTTCGTACACTTACAAAGCAAGTCGGACCTAAGGTAAGGGAAATATCACAATCTCATTTTTATCCGAGATTGTTTATTCGTAAGTATTTACTGGGGTGTATTTTATCATCCACATCCATGTTTACTCAATATGTAATATTATTTCCATCCACCTAAAATTGTTTAAATCCATTTTTACCCTTCGGTGAGTTTTTAGTAATACGTATGAAAGGAATCTTTTTTCGTACGAGGTAATTTTTGACTTTTCCGACAAAAGTACGAAGAATGTTTTTTTTAACTTATATTTCCAAGAAGCTTCCTTTACAAGTTTTCAAGTTTGTTTTTAATCAACTTCTTTTATTTTAAAGTTGTATGACATGTTATGAAAGGAAAAATGTTTTTGAAGAAGAAATGATTTTTTCCTCAAGAATGGATTTCAAGTATTTTATCAAAATTATTTTCCATCTAAGATAATAAAAGGGTTCTGTTTTTATCCCTATTATTACATGGATTTGATTATGTTGTGATGGAAATATTTTTATGAATTCCTTTATCTTATATGAATTGATTTATGATGTCATGATGTTTCAAGAATCCCATTTTTGTTACATGTGTTATGGGATGATGTATGTTTTATAATTATGTGGCACACATAAGAAAGGATTCATTATAAGATGGGTGGGACCTATATCTCCCTCCAATGCATTGGGTAAAGATTTTATATCTCATGAGATAGACATGGCTGGAATGGTAGGTTATACCGGTTCAGTGAAACAGGACTGAAACGAGGATTACTCGATTCAGAAAGGGACTTTGTCCACTAAGATAGTCTTGGCAATGAGTCTTGACTAACAAGAAATGATTCTCTATGATTATGTGTGTATTCCACAATGAGTAATGTTTTAAGTTATGATTTCATTTTCACTTCTATGATTTATCCCATGTTATGATATTATGAGCTCTTTTGCAGGTTATGATTTCCAAAAGCTAGGTTCTTATGTATATGATGTGATTGATATTTCTTTTGTTTACCCTTACTGAGCATTTGAGCTCACCCTTTTATGTTTTCTTTTCCCCAGGATATAAAGAAAGGTTTTTAGGTAAAAAAAAAGGAAGATCTTTATGGGAGATATTGAAGATCTTTCACCACGATTAGAAGAATACGTTCCGAGTTTCCAAAGACACTAAACTATTACGATCCTTGTGTGTGTGTTTTTGTTATGTACTAAGTATTCCGCAAATGTAATGTAATGTCCATGTACTTCAGGCTTCGGGTCTCTACAAATAATACACTGACTTTGGGTAACTGGGTTCGGGGAATTACAATTGGTATTAGAGGGAGTTTAGTACAAACCTTGGAAACTAGATTTAGATAAAATCTCATTAGAGCACATTACCCTAACCTAGATGTTGAGGATTGGTAAAAAGAACTTCCTAGAATTATGGTAATGTAGAGATTTTGTGTATTTTACAATAAATACATCCCTTTATGGATATGAGCTGGTACAGGTGGCTCTAGCACATATATACCTAGGAGTGAAAACTCTGACAAGGAGTTTTGGGCTTGACCTAAGGTTTCTTGGTACATGACAACAGGCCTTTCTGCACTCTTGGTTATGACACTCCAGGGGGATATGGTTAGGATAATTCAAATTTTCTTTACAATAAATTATGAAAGATTTACGAGTATATACCTCCGCAATGAAAACATTTTTTATGATTATGGATTATATCCATAAAATGTTCAATTTATGTTCTATTTTTTACATGTTTAGAATTATGTATTGCGATTCATAAACTAATCTAGTGTGTTACATTGTTTGAAATGGCACTTAGTGGATAGAATGGAAACCATATCAATTCACGTAATCCATGTAGGGATTTCCCCTTACTCAAGATAATTATAGTAGAGCTGGTGGTGCAACTGGTGTTGATCATATTGTCACCACACTAGGAAAACTCACTCAGGTTTTGAATAATAAACATAACCATATGAAGCACCTTGATCCAAAACATAGAGGATCAACGTTAGACTGATTAATGAGGAAGAAAACACCAATATTAAATGGGGGTACAAATCCATTAGTAGCTAAGCAATGGATAAGTTCCTTTAGAGAAAATTTTTCATTCATTAGGGAGTAGCGAAAGGAAAAACGTTTTCATGGAAGTTTATCGCTTCACGGGAGATGCAGATCAATAGTGAACATTAATCCAAAACAAAAAGAATGATGAAGAAGTATCAAATATGGAATGGAGAGAGTTTAAAGATATTTTATCCGAAAAATACTTTCCTCGTGACCATCAAGCAGATATAGAAAGACAATTTCTGAGTCTGAGGAAAAAGGAGGATGAGAATGTCACAAAGTATGAGGATAACTTTGCAAGGTTAGCAAGGCATGCAATAGATTATATACATAACCCAAGAAGTAATATAGATCAATTATTTGATGGGTTAAACCATTTCTTCATCGATAATTAGTCTCACAAACTATCTCATCATACAAAGATATTTTTCCATGCACTATCAAGACAAAAAAGTAATTCTATATGTCTTATGACTTTAAAGAAAAGCAAGAGAATAAGAGATCTTCTGATCACTCTAGAAATAATAATAAGGGGAATAAGGGAAATTTTTAATATCCATCCTGTAGTAAATGTGGGAAGAAACACCCCGGTACTTTCCTAAAGGTAATGTGTGTCTGTTACAATTGTTGTGAAAAGGCCACCAAGATTGTGATTGCAAGGGATAGAAAGAGGCAGTCAATGTTGAATGCTACAATTGCAGATAAAACGGACATTATTCAAATGAATGTCCTTAGCACTAGGGGAAATTACCTTAGAAAAGGCCAAGGGAGAAAGACTAAGCTTATGTGATCACTACTGCTGAGGTTGAAGCTCTGAAAGATGTGGTGGTAGGTAATTTAATGGTTTACTAAAGTTTATCCAATACTTTATTTGATTCTGTATCATTGCATTGTTTCATATCTTCCCAGTTTTCTAAGAAAATTAGATATTTTCAATTTGACATAACAAGGGATTTGTTAGTCAAAACTCTTAAGGGAAGTATCATCGCAACAAAGTTTTGTGAATCAGTTCCCATTAGGGAATATAAATTTTCTTTATCTGCTGATCTCATCATCATACACATGATTGAATTAGATATAATATTCATAATGAGTTGGATTTTATACCATGATGCAAAAATTTATTGTAAGGAGAATGATGTCACAAATTTCTATGAGGATAAAGAGTACCTTATCTTTAGAGCCGAAACATCACCACCTGATTCTTATCTGTATACACCCCCATTAGCTCTACTAAATTCAATTATTTGGGAGAAAGATAATGAAATAATTATGGGTGAGGAAAATAATTTTTGAATATAGTGCGTACCTATTGTACAAGAATATGTTGATGTGTTTCTAGAGGATTTACCTGGACATCCTCTAGAACGAGAAATTGAGTTTTCCAGTGATTTAATTCCTGGTTCAAGGCCCATATTGAAGACCCCTTATAGAATGGATACTGTGGAATTAGTGGAACTAAATATACAACTAGAGGAATTGAGTAATAAGTGATTTATTCTCCCTAGTTTTTCTCCATGGTGATCCCTTATCCTTTTTGTTAAGAAGAAAAATGAATCTATGAGGTTGTGCATTGACTACATAGAGATAAATGTTACAATAATAAAGAACAAGTATCCCCTACCTCACATGGATGATTTATTCGAAAAACTTCATGGAGCTCAATATTTTTCAATGATTTACCTTTGATATGGATATCATCAGTTGTGTGTGAAGAAGGAAGACATTCCGAAAACAATATTTTGAACCAGGTATGGGCATTATGAGTTTACAGTAATGCCTTTTGGATTGACTAATGCATCCTTTGTCTTAATGGATGTAATAAATAGAGTTTTTAAAGAATATATTGATGAATTTTTAGTGGTATTTATTGATGATATCTTGGTATACTCAAAAATCTATAAAGATCATAAAAATCGCTTGCACACTATTCTTAAAACCCTCAGAAGAAATGAATTATATGGAAAGTTTAGAAAGTGTGAATTCTGGCTTCAAGATATTTCTTTTCGTGGCCATATTTTCTCTAAATATGGAACCAATGTTGATCCATCAATGACCAAGGAAAACCAAGAATGTCCAGCACCGACGAGTACAACTGAGGTATGAAGTTTTATTGGTTTAGTAGGTTATTATCAACATTTCATCCAGAATTTTTCCTGGTTGGATAACTTATTAACCATTCTCACATGTAAGGGGGATAAATTTGTTTGTACAAAAGAGTGTGAATAATGTTTTGAATAACTAAATATAAGATTAGTCAACACTCTTATCTTGACTCTACCATCAGGGAATGATGGTTTTTTATTTATAGTGATGCTTCAACTAAAGGACTTGGTTGTGTCCTTACGCAGAATGATAGAGTTATTGCCTATGCATCACAATAGTTAAAAATTAATGGGAAAAAATATCTGACTCATGATCTTGAGTTAGTACCTGTAATCATTTCTCTGATGATATGGAGACTCTATCTCTACGGTGAAAAAATGTGATTTATACCGATCACAAGAGTTTGAAGTATATTTTCTCACAAAAATAACTCAACATGAGGCAAAGGAGATGGATTTAAATACTCAAGTATTATGATTACACACTACACTACCACCCATGGAAGGAAAATAAGGTGGCAGATGCTTTGAGCAGAAAGGATCATAGAGTTATGAACAATATGAGTGTCGAAAGGGATCCTATTTTCATAGATCTAGTAAAGATGGATATGAGAATAACCATGGAAGGTGAAAAATCAATAACTTTTCAAATGGTTCCCAAACCATATTTACTAGAAAGGATAAAGAGTTCTTAGACTAATTATGAAGAGTTGAATAAGAATATTAATGCTATAAATGAAGGGAGATTGAGTGACTTCATATATGAAGATGGAATTTTGAAATTTGGGAAGAGAATTTGTGTTCCCAATATACGAGATCTAAAAAGGGATTTGTTGGATGATTATCATAGCTCTAATTTCTCTATACACCCATGGAGAACCAAGATTTATAGATATTTGAATGAACATTTTTGGTGACACAACATAAAGAGATAGATTTCAGATTTTGTGTCCTGATGTATGGTTTTTCATCAAATGAAAGCTGGAAGGCAATAGCCTAGAGGATTCATGAAACCATTTCCCATAACTGAGTAGAATCGAGATAATGTTATGATGGACATTGTTATTGTGATACCAAAGGCTCCTAGAAGGAATGATGTAATATCAGTCATTGTTGATCGTCTTACCAAGTCATCACATTTTTATTCTATAAGAGATGTTTTACCTCATGAATGTCTATCAAGACTATATATTAATGATGTTGTAAGACTCTATGGTGTACCCCTATTGATTGTTTCTGATCATGATCCCCATTTTACATCAAGATTTAGGAAAAGTCATTAGAAGGCCATGGATACAGAACTTCCTTTGAGAACTGCCTACCACTCTCAAACCGATGGACAATCAGAAAATACAATTCAAACCTTATAATACATATTGAGATCTTGTTCACTTTACTTTCAAGGTATGTGGGGTCAATATTTACCTATGGTAGAATTTTTTTTATAACAATAGCTTCCATTCAAGTATTCAGATGGCGCCATATGAAGTGTTATAGGGAAAGAGATTCCACACAACAACTTGTTGGGATGATGTTAGTGAAAGAATAATCGTAGGCCTAGAACCTCTTATGGAAACAATGAAAACGGTGAATATTATCCAGACCCACATCAAAGCATCTCAAAGTAGGAAAAAGATCTATGCTGATAATCAGAGGAAGGATTTGGAATTTCAAGCAAGAGATCATGTTTTTTGAAGGTATCTCCATAGAAGGGTGTTTTACGACATGGTAAGAAGGGTAAATTGAGTCCCAGGTACATCGTACATTTCAAAATTCTAGAATGAATTGGTGTTTTGTCTTATCGTTGGACAATGCCTCCAAGTATCTTCAAAGTTCATGATGTGTTCCACATATCATTGTTTGGAAAATATATGCCTGACCAAGCGCATGTACTCACCTATGAAGAAATTGAATTGGAACCTGATCTGTATTATTGTGAAGAGACTATCTAGATTTTTGATACTAGAGAACAAGAGCTTATAAACTGGACAACTCGTCTGATAAAAGATCTATGGAGAAACCATAAGATGGAAGAGGCAACATGAGAACCCAAGGAATATATGATGAAGAATCACCTGAATCTTTTTATAATGTAATATTTTAGAAATTACAAGGAAAAAAATACTTTAAGGAGGGGAGAATGTAACACCCCAAGCATCCACGATACGTTTCCCTTTGAATAATGTAGTAGCTTGTGTTGTACGTAACACGAAGTTTTAACACACCACAACCAATCAAACTAGTAGTTATGAATTGTAATACCCACCTTTTAAATTTGATAAATTTTAATTTTCAAAATGGACTTTATTTTTGAATTTTGAATTTCAAAATTATCTTAGGATTCATATTTGGTACTTTTCTTAAAACTCTCATTTTTTGATGAATATTGAAAAACACTGCGTCATTATTTAAAACTGACTTTCTATATAAGTAATTAGTTATTTTTATTTTATTTTATTTTAGGTCAAAATAGATACATAATACCTATATTTGTTCAATTCAATTAATTGGAGTCATTTTATAATAAATATAGATATAAAAAATATTATTTAACTTTTTGCCTTCTCTTACCCACCTTCAAGGAGCATTTGCAAATTTGCATAAAACATAATTTTACTGCATCCATCAGTTCAATTTCCAAAATCCAAGAGACACAATTGACATCAGTATGTAAAATGTGGTTCAATAAGATGAAAATATTTTTTTAGTGAATAGTAACTTTTGACTTATTTACCATGGTTAAAAGTAAATAGAGTAATCAAAGGTAAAAATGATATTACAATTTCCCTAACACAGGACCTAATTCTATTTCATAAGTGTAATTCGACCAAAAAAACCTTATGAATAAAATATGATCCTCTTTGGTTCACTTGGATTAGATTAAGAGATTTATTATTATTTTAATTAAAGAAGAGTTAGAAGAGTTAAATTCAATGTTTAATAACTAAACCATTTTTAATATTGGGTTACACACAATATAAATTCCACTATAAATATTCATTATAAATCTAAAATGATTTAATACATAATTTAATTTAATTTATAATTTTTAGACGATAAATAATTTAATTTATTTAGGACACAATGATGATGTAATAATTACCTTAATAATGAAATATTAAAAAAAAATTGTATAATAAATATCCAAATAAATTTAAATTGAGACTTATGAATAATTACACTATTTATTTAGGTTAATATGACATGTTTGGGTTGATTTAATAAATTTTTTCTAATTTATAGGGTTTTTATGACTATCACAAAAATAAAATACCAAATAGTGTCAAATTTGACTTTAATTAGTTTTAAAAACAAATACTATATTATTGGTTGATATAATATTCCTAAAAATATAATGTTTAGAAAAAGGGCTTCAATAATATTATATATTTCATTAATGAACCACTTGAGGTTCTCTTGGAAGTTTATTAACCGTATAATGTAAAAATACAAGAAGACACGGTAAAAGTTAAACTATTTAACTAAGAGTTAAATCTACAAGATAAGGATACAATGGTGACCAAAAATTGTCTAAAACCTATGTATTTAAAGGATCTATACCCATCTCCACCTTAGCCTGTAAATAACTCATTTTGAGCCTTTTGTAACCGAATATGATTTTATTATACAATAATACTTCAAGATTTTCCTAAAGTGACACTCACCTCTCTTATAAAAGGGTACCTCGCCTTCTCTTAATTTCACACCTCCGAAGCCAATTAACTTGACAAACCCTACCCAAATATCTTATAAACTACCCTACCTTAAACCAAGAGGACTTAATTTGATCATGAATCCAACCTAAGGAGCTCTTTTTATCAACTCAAAAGGAAACACCCGAAGAAGAGGTAATAATTTCACCACCCTCTTTCGAGTTTTTTTCTTCTTCCACTTCCACTTTATTTGTTGGTTCCATAATAAAATAATAAATCCAGTACATTCTAAAAATAGTGATGATATTATACATATGGTATAACCATATTCGTTATTCTATCCATCCTATAAATGACAAAGTAACCATACCTGCGTACGTACGGCTTACCGTCTCCATGTCGTGGTGTAGTTTGTTATTCAAACACTTCATTATTTGGATGGGTATAATAATGAGTACAACTGATGTAAATAATAATTATAACATGTCAATGATTATTTATATATGATATACTATCTGATTACATATGATTTCTTCATCAATATAATGATATTGTTTCTCGTGCGTAGGAACTGATTACTGGCTCCACGAACGCGATGGGATTCATTCCCCATCGTAATCAATCAAGAATAATTTTCATTTTATGATTAAAAATAATGTTTATGAACATAATATAATTCTGTATATGAATCAAATACATCATATACATACGGAACATGGATTATGTGAACAAGAATATAAAGGAAAATGAATTAGTTAACACCTGCAACGATGATACTATTGAAAATTTATTAACAAAGAAATATTTTAGGAACATATATAATATCATATTTGTGTATATAGTTCTTGTATAATTTAATAAAAATGTTTTAAATATTATACAAATGGTTAACATACCATCTACTATGTAAAAGTACAAGGTATGAGTTAATTTCACAATCTTATTATTATCTGAGGTTGTTTCTACGTAACTATCTACTGGGACATATTTATTATCCATGTCCAAGTTTCATAAAATAGTTTTCAAAAAGAATTTTTTAAGGAACATTTTTACTAAAACCTAATTTTAATTTTTTTAAAGATTTATTCTTCTAAACCATTCTCATTAATGTCCATGTTTTCAAAATGGTTTTAAAGATTTATTTATATGGACAAGAAAGTTTTGAAATGTTAATTCCTTTCAAAAGTTTCAAAGTATTATGGGGTATGTTGATTCAAAACTATATTTAAAATGTCTTACTTTATAAATTATGTGGCTTTTAAATGATTTCATGAAAAGGGGTATTTATCTCAAATATTTTTACTGATCATTTTCAACTATGTCCACATCCTTTAATGGATATTATTCTTGATCGAGGTTGATTTATTATTATACAAATCTTTCATATTATATTGAAGGTTTTGCAATATTTTTGACTATGGATGTGTTATTTTTATAGCTATTATGGTTTTTGGATAATTTATTGAAATTTAATATGCTCTTTTCAACACAAATATTTATGTAATGTTTAAACCATTCCATATGAGGAATTCATTGGACTTAGTAAGTGATGGGTGGGGCCTGCTATAGCTCCTCGATGCATCAGTAGGTCTCATGAGACAAACTAGTGTCTTCGCACTAGGCTTTGACAAAATATTATTTTTAGTCTTGGCACATGGCCTTGAATTTGTGGTTATGAAGTCTGGAATTATGCATTCTAACATTATTAAATTGGATATTGATATTACATGTGATTATTTCACTATTAGAATATCCATGTGAATTAGTAAATGGAATTATTTGATTTATATTTTCAATATAATGATGAAGTTTAAGTTTAAAAGGATTTTGTTTTAGTCTTATACATTACCTTAAATGTTTATAATTATTCCTGAAAGTTTCTACTATATTTTTATCCTTACTGAGCATATGAGATCAGCCCTTTCTATGTTTTATTTATCCCAGGATGTGAAGAAGTAAATTATGACTGATCTGCAAGGATAGTCTAAGGGATTAATGTGTTCAATGGAGACAATGTTTTTGTTGTTTCTCCTTTTATAATGTAATGTAAAACTTATGAAGGTATCTAGTACTTCCAATTTTACTAAACTGATTGGTCTTTTAGGATTTTGATCCCTTGTGATCATGCCAATGTTATGTAATAACGCTCCAACTATAGGTAACTGGGGCCAGGGTGTTACATATATATATAGTAAAAATTAAATATAATCTACCATGATATAATTAAATAACCAATAATGTGATACATATATAATCAAATACATATCAAATAATTTAGATAAAAATCCATACACATATAACACATACAAATCAGATATAATGATGTTTAAATACTAAAATGAGAAAAACTATTGTATTCATCCAAATTAAAAAAAACAAATAATATTATATATCCCATCAATATTTATTATCCAATACCATAAAAAATATACAGAAATCAAATTTATTGAACAAAATTCGGGAAATACCCAAGTACACATGTGAGGGTGAAAATAATTCTTAGCATATCCGTATCGTGCAGTGAGAATAATTCCATAATCAACCAGTGTATTTCTTACCCATTAACATAATAATATATAAAAGTTATATACTATAACACATAACATAAAATATTATCTTAATATCCTTGATTTCCTTTGCAATAATAAGCCATTAGCTTTCCTATATCATTCTTAACAAATAGCAATATATTTAATAATATATTAACATTCTCACATTTACAAACATTATTAAATAATTCTCATCCATAATCATTATCCTTATATCATCTATCAAGAAAAATATCTATAATTATGTGCCTCATTTTTCAATGGAAATGGATTGGGGAAATAATTGTTAGATTGCAGGCATATGAGATATCATCATATATGCTATCTCAATTGATATTTTAACTCATGAACCACATGTATGGATCGTAATAATATAATTCAATAACATGAAAAGATAATGATGATATATCTATTTTATAATCCTTACTTTATAATTAATTTAACCACCTTGGATACACATTTATATCAAGAATAAGTGAATCCTATAAGACTCAAATCATATTAGACAAACAACTCTAGGACTTGTTTGCCTCTAACCCAAAGTAATAGGAGGAAAATGAGTAACTAATATATGATTAATCATTAACATAAATTCCATATCCAAAAGGGAATGTGTATAAATTATAGATAAATTAACATCTACTTCAAAAAATTAATAGTTGGTGATAATATGAACAAATTATTGGGTTTATTTTCAATTACATCCAACCCTCATCTTTGGGTCAAAATGAAAATAAGTTTAATTATATATAATTGTTATTTCCTTAAAATAAGAAACAAATGACTTTAAGATTAGTCACACTAGTGTATCATCACTAGTTAAATGTTACAATCACTGGAATCTATCATAATTACAAGTTTATAAGGTTTGTAGAGAAATTTCACCACCCATCCCAAGAAACATTATAAATCATATAGGATTTCTATATAAAAATCCATAAACAACCATTACAAACTAGAGGATTTCTCAAAAAATAGCATATCACAATATAATAATTGTTCAATTTTATTTACAATGTTATTTAAATAAACTATAAAAACATAACAATGACTATAATATTTGTACCATAATATCACTCCTCCAATATGACTTTTTTGTTGTTTTTGAATAACTTTTAAAAAGGAGAATTGGTAACCTACATAACTAAACCATCCCATTACAAACCCACACCCAAATTGGAAAAGAAAAATTCAAATTACAAAAAGGAGAATTCAAATTTCAAATATTGAAACATAATGACCAGAATGCACATTGATCGAGCCTTGAGCCCATCACACTGACCCTACAACAACACATTTCGACCTCAAATGGATCACCTACAATTAATGCCATGAATCATTTCCTTCTTATCCTCATTAATTCATAACATAATGAGCCCCTTCCAAAAATCCAGATATAAATTTTCCAATAATTAATGATGCACAATCAAACCACCTTAGTCCACTAAATTTCTCAAACCTCAAGCCCTAAGCCAAATAGATTATCCCTCACATCCCACCAGAACACAATGACCCGCACGAACACTGACCGACATTGGTTCCTCTAGAACAAAATCATTAGTATATCAATGATATATATAAGTTATATTTAGAAGAATAACACACATACAATGAAAAACAAGTCTCACCATTGTCTTCATCAAAAATAAAATACAACAAAAATGAAAAACCATCACCAAGAGAACTTGAAAGAATTGGTGAAAGACACTGCAAGTGACACCTCCTTGAACAACCTACCACCCTGTATCATGTATTCCTAATTACTTGTTTTATAATGAAATTTCATAGGTTAATTTCATCATTAATACATAATACCATAATCATCATATAAATAAATTTGTTACATTAATTCACAATCTTCATTCCATCATTTTAGGTTTAATTTACATGTAATTTACATCATCCATAAAATTTAAAAAATTTGACATTATCATAAGACAATTTTACTAAATTTTTCAAGGATTCAAATTATTCAAAAATAGTATATATAATATTTCTATATATAATATCATCATAAATCATCACTATATTTATATCCTTTTTATTTAAATCATGTTATTTATTAATTATATGAAATTTATGTGAAATCCACATAACATATCTCATTTTCAACTTTAATCATCTATTTTATCCAACAAATTTTGAATAATTACCTATATTATCAATAGGATTAAATAATTTTATATTAGAATAATACATATAATCATAGAAATAAAATTCCATAAGAAATGATTCAAAATTATATCTATTTATTTCAATTCACCCAGACTTAGATAGGTTATGTTCTTACTTATATAATGAATAAATATTTTTTACAGTAAAATACAGTATTGTGATAATAATTACACTATTTTATCAAATAAAACCTCAATTTTAATTACAAATAAACCCCATACCCCACTATAGGATGTTTCCCAAATTTCACCATGATAATAATACAACAAAATATTATAATTCATTTATGATAATGATTTGTGAAATTTTTCTACCTTGTAACACTAATAGTATCTATATAGTGTTTTAGTTCTTCTATAGAGTTATGAGGAATCAAATAAATTTGTATTTCCCAATTATGAGATTTGACATAACCCCATGTTTTTTAAAGACTCCATATATATTAGTATGTTATGTATCACTCCTCAAATTATGTCATAATTATCTTAATCCATGCCATCCAAAAATTATTGATTTTCCAATATCTCACCAAATAACCATTAAATGACTATACTAGGACCCACTACATTCATTATTCCTCTTTATTAATAGTGATTTCATAAAATAGTTATATATTTACAATTAATATTGATATTAACCCATGTATGGTTCTCTGTGTGGATATGTGGCATCATAGAAATTATCTTATCTAGAAATCATCCAATCGTGTAGGATACACATCATTCTATATAATTTGTTAATGTTAAGGTCTATATTTACCTTCACTATTATACAATAAGGTATTGAGTAAACGTAGTTACTCTATATTGTGTCATTATGGAACCATGACATTCTATCATATACCGAATCCTATTGAGGTACCATATATGGAAAAGTTCACTATCTTTTTGAAACATTAAAAAAATTTGTATGCCTCAAAAAATTTCTTGTACAAAAATAATTTTATTATAATAATTTGTTAATAATATCATAAAATAATTAATAGAAGTTATAATTCAAGGAATCCTATATTTTTGTTGTATTTAAATTCATAAGTTTGACTATTTTTTCTTATAAATGTAATATTAATTTATTATTGATCTAATTTTTTTATTAGCAATATAAATCATCATGATTTAGAATTATTTTATCTTTTTTAAAAATATGGCATCAAAATATCTATATAAAATATAAAAAAACAGATTTTACAATTGAACTAATGTTTTTCAATAGAACTATATAAAAATGGAATACAAGTATTTTTACTATTATTCATGAATTTTTATTTTAGCGATTCACATGTTTTAGTGAATCATAACAATATCAAAATTCTATCTAGGAATAACCATAATTTATAGCTTGGATAGATGTTATTCCAATATCTTAAAATTCAATATTAAATAATATTAATCTTAATAGAATTTATATTTAAACATATAAATAATGAAAATTGTATATGAATCAATTAATTATCTCATTTAGAACATCAAATCAATGAACCATATTGTTCATCTATAAATACATGATCTCTGATAATAAATATTGTTTCATATGGCTACCTCCATTATAAAAAAATATAGGGCAATGTTTTACCATGTCTATTATCCCCAAAGACTTAATTTTGAGAGTAAATTTTGATAGAATTTAATATTTTAAATAATTAATATATATATATATATATATTTATAAATATTCCACTAATGCTAATAAATATTATTACACCAACACAAAAATTGTCACTAAAAGGAATCCCTAACATTTCTGACTCAATGAAGAAGATTGTTTCACAATCTTGTGTTTTATTAAGTAAAAATGTTTCAATTTTACATTTATGATTTAAAACTATTATAATGATTAAAAACATATCATTCTACTTTTTTATCATTAAATGGTATCTTTTATGAGGTTGGTTATTTTAATGATTATATAAAAAAATCATTTTGAATGAATTTTTTTTATTAAATTCAAGAGGGATTTGTATTTATTTATAAAAAACAATGAAGAAATAAAAATAGGGTTAGATTAAATACATTAAATTTTTTCAAAATATTTATATTTATAGTTTAAGAGGTTGTAAATTAAAAAACAAGGATAAGATTAATTATTATAAAACTTGAATTCTTAGTAGATAAAAATTTATAAAATATTTTACAATAAATATTCTCCATGTAATTTTTTTTTTCTTGTAGTCAGTAAATTTTTTTGTATGAGTGGAACATAATAACTTTTTACCTTAAGTGAAAGAAACATTTTATACACATATTTAATATAAAATATACTAGTACAAGTAATGATAATTTTTACAATGTGTTACTAAAAAATAGTACTACCTTTTATGGAATCAAAGAGAGATATTTGGAGGAAAAATAGTAGAATAAATTATATTATTTTGAATTTAATATAAATAAGTAAGAATTATGCATGGACTTTGAAAGTAAAATAAAATTGACATTTTTAATATGGAGATTTTATTATTTAAAGACTATGATATCTTGAAAAATAAATAGTGCTTTATAAATAATTTAAACTATATAAAATAATTATGAGGTTTATACATATCTTGTTCAAAAAGATTTTTATTTCAAAATTAAATACTCAATAAATTATATACCCTTCTAAATATTAACATAATAGGAAACATTTTTCTCAGAATAAATTTGGAAATTACATTTTTTTGAGTTACATGGACGTCTCAATAATTAATTAAGGATTTAATTTTGAATAATATAATATATTTTTTATTTTAACTATTAAAATTTCCTACTATAACTTAGATTCTGATGAATAATTTATTATAAAGTTTTGATTCATTTTTTTTGGATATAAAATAATCCTTGACATATTCCAAGAATATTATATTATTTTTGGAATTGGATAACTACTCTTTTTAAAACCTATACCATATTCTAGGGTTAAGAATTATTTTATATATACAATGTTATTTCAATTATATGGGGAATATGTTGATTCTGTTAGTATATGTATATAAGTAATGATCCACCGAATTTTGGATAATGAGATTTCCTATAGGATGTTCTGGTAAATTAAATTTTACTTAAATTTCAAAAATTTGTTTGAAATAGACTTATTAAAGATTAAATATCATTCTTTTAATAATTATCAAAATTGATGAAATAATTTGGTGTATTTAATCAATTCCCTGAAAATCTATCCTTTTGGATGATCATAAAAACCTGAAATGTTAGGATCATAATTATTTAATAAGCATGGAATTTATTTTTTTATCTTGAAATTATATCTTTAATTTTTTTTCAAATTTTTAACCAATTATGATAGATAACATACTATATTTTTCAATTTTCCCCCATTTTCAATATTTTGTATTAAAAATGCTATAAAAGTAAATGAAATTTTAAATTGAATAAATTATAATGAATTTATCAAAAAGATAAAATAAATACTAAGTGTAAAATATGAATTTTAAAATATATGAATCATATTACTTCCATTACTAATGACTATAATGCTCACTTTAATGTTCTTGGAACACTTTTTGGATCCCATAATAGATTTTCCAGATATTTGTAAGAGGTAACATTTCATTTAAGATCTTTTTTATATCCTTAAATATCTATATGAGGGGATATATTTTTTTTTCTTGTAGATTAGAGATATCAAGAAAAATTGATATAATCATTTTGGGATTTAGGGGAGAGACTTGGGTATGGTCAGATCGATTTGATCAAAGTCCAATGGTCTTTTCTAAATGATATTTATCATATTTATCAGTTTATTTCATGAATTTTTATATTTTTTTAAAATTTTATTTAAATAGTGTAGTGGTTATACTAACTAAATGGGTGGAGGGATCTATTATGTGAAAATAATTTCAGGGGGTATTGAGGTGATGGGTTGAGTGTGAATATGATGAATAGGTGTGGAAGAATAGAGATTTGAGTTATGAATTGGGTTCATAGGGCCCATCCAAAGTCTATAGTTATTCTTTAGAGATAGTGGATTAATTTAGTGATGATTTCATTTAGGAATATTGGGAAACATTCACATATTGGGTGGTAATGGGTCAATAAATAGATGGTTCGGTATAGGTGGAATGGAATTAGAAATAAGAGTCTCAAATATTGAAGGACTATGTAATATTTTTAGTGAAACAGGATGTATATATGACAGTCTATAAAGGGGAGTTGATGGATATTGATTATAATGCCGGGTAAACAGATAATGAACAATATCCATTACTAAAATGGAAGGAACATAGTAATATGGTATATTTTTTCGGGGATAAGAAAGCAATGTTTTTAAAAGAGAGTGAGTAATTAATTTTGTATGGTGAGGGATTTTGTTTTTGATATTGGGTTGAATTGTGGGTTGAGATAAGGTAAATGTATATGGAAATTTTTTTTTCAGTGGTGATGGGAAAGAATTGAAATATTCATATGGTTGTAAATGTATTTTAGGTATGAATAAAAATAGGTTATTCATGGATTGGATTTTATATAAAGATAATATTAACTAATTTCCATATAACCCATATTGTACTTGGTCTGCTGTTTAAGTTTCTCTTTGTTTATTATAAAAGTCTCAATGTCCATTTTATTTCTATCTTTCCATAAATGTGAACTGGGGGTTCTACACTTCTTCAAATATGAGAGAGAATAAATAATGGTTTCCACCAAAATGAACATCAATTTAAATTTTATAGGATTATTAGTAGAATATGGAGTCTCTTAAGGTGATCTAGAATCATGGATTGTTTATTTGAAATCCACCATAACATGACCACCCTCAATTTATTTTCACAAAGGTTATCACAGCTTTTATCCAAAAAACTAATCATGAAATTGGTGATATATATAACAATGAATAATTATCATATTTTTTATTTTTAACCATTTTAATGAATGTGGGATGTAGTTTTTATGCTTTAAGGGACTTACATGGATTATTTACTTTAATGTTTAAAAAATTGTTAGTGATATATATGCCCCAAAAATAACATACATATATAATTCATCATTATACATGATTATCAATTATATATCATACAATTATATACTACAATAACCTCGAGGTTTTATATATTTTGATACTAGTTATATAAATTTCTTTTTTTAAACACTTTGTACATTTCAACTACAATCACATGAAGCATGATCTTCTTCCACACATATCAATTTTTATATTCTCATCCCAAACCTATGGAATAGAGTGAAAAGAATAGGGTGTTATTTTTATATTCATTAATCTGTAAAACATATAATATATCAAATAAAATAACACATGAAACCAAAATAAAGATTAAAATTTTCCATTATATGAAAATGATTGTATGAGAGCATAATCATGGTATGTTAACATAATAATAAGATAACATACCTAGTGAAATTCTAATAATTAACCTAAATTAGAACATATGAATATTTTCAAGAGATATGAAATGAGTCATAAGAATATTGTAGGAAAAAAATAATTAAAATGTACCATCATAGAGCACAATATTTTATATTGAGGTTTAAAACTAGGCAAAAAATAATATACTAGAAAAATATGTACTATAACATAATAGACTAGGATAACCACCCATGTAAAATTATAAATCATATTATTAGATATAAAGAATTAACCAATTCATCGTTGTGGTATAATATTATTGAAAAAAACATAATTAAGACCCACATAAATATGTGTGAAATGAATATAATATAATTCATTAAAAAATAATAGCTAAATTATTCCATGAAAATTAAATCGTTATTATTAAAATTGTAAAAAAATAAAAAAAATAAAAAATATTGGAAAGGATGTGGATAATTCCATTAAAACACATCTCTATAGAGACATAAAAAAATTAAAGTACAGTAATAAATCTTATATTCTCTTCATGTTATTTCATTTATCATGTAATATATAATAATATCATCTATAAATTCTATAAAACATTGATTGATCTAATTTCTAAAGGCTCTATTAATCAAATCCTATAATATCGTGATCGAATTTATAGCTCTAAATGGTATAAATATATATTAATTGTGTCCATATATTATATATAATTATTTATTGGATATATACTCAATTATCATCTATAACTGATCATATTTAAATCAATGTTCTACCATTTAGAATTATTGATCCTTAAAAAGTTCATTGAAAAAAGCATTAAGACATGGTGGATGATACTTTTTCTTGACCAAGATATTGTTATGGTCATGAAAATAATACAATGATAAATTAATACATTATTATTATTAATTAAGACAACCACTACACCCCATGGTTAATATCTTGGTTATTAAAACTCATTTTCCATATTCTCTTATACACAATTATTCAATTTCTTCAGATAAAAAATTTCCGTATTATATGAACCCTTAAAAAAATTCATAGCACTAGGTATGATTTGAGTAGAAAAACAAAACTGAAATTCATTGGGAGGACTAAAAATCTATTCATAAAATACACCGGAATATTTATTCACTATTAATATATACCCAATGTTGTGTGCCTCCTAAATAATTAAGGCTAATGATTTCCCATTACTATGTATCAAGAACCATATAATGTAAGTAATTTACATAGGGAGTTCTTAGTAACCCAAACATTGATAGATGGCCATGGTTTAAATTGGGATATGAAATGTGATTCCCCTATATCCTATTTAATTTGGGATCTATATAGAGAGTAACAATATATGACCAAAATAAAATAAAATTTAACTGGATAGAGAATAATGAGATATGATATAAGAACATACCCTTAAATATCAGTTAGAGTGGAGTTATATACATGGAATTAAATAATTATCCCACTAGTTTTGTAATTATAATTTATGGTATGATCACTAGGATAGTGAAATATTGCTTTTATAAAAATTTCTAAATCTTATGGAATGGTTTTTACTATATCCATATAATATATATAATGGTTGTGATTCTTTAATAAGAAAACATGACTCCATTTTATTACCATTATAATAATTTTGTAAAAGAAAAATGAATAATGTTAGAATTATGTAATAATACCTTTATTAATTACTCATATGATAATAAATCCTAAAACAAACAATTGTGGAAGATTGATATATTTAAATTTATTTATCATTAATAATTTTAATGTTCTTGATATCATGTGATGTACATAACGAAAAATTTATATGAATAATTCATTATTAAATCTATTTTCTCTATCATTTCCATCTAGTGGAAAATGAGAGTATCGCTCATGCGTACGCATAGACTACCATATCCATTAAGCAATGTATATATTTTTTCATTAATTCATGAAATAAATAGTTATTATTATGGATTTAATAAATTGATATTATATTTATAATCTAATTATTATTATGGAAACATAAAATAGTATATAAAATCATTATTTTTTATTAACTAAAAAAAGGAATGCATTGACTATGACCATATGAGGACTACCTCCTCCATGAATGGATGTAATTCATTTTTCATCTCTACATGACATGAATTATTGAAATTTTTTATATATTGAATGAATTTTATATTTATTATAATATTTATATTTTAGATATTGTGAAAATAGGAATATGGTGCATAGAACAAAATAGTTAAACCAAAACATGCTTAGAAAATGAAATATTTAACACATAAAATATATATTTTAGTAAGAATTTATTAAATAATGGTTGATTAGAGATTATTAATGAATAATGTATTGTAATATAGGTATGATTTTTTTTATTATATAGATTTATTAAAAACTGAAATTTATTTGATAGGATTTTAAAGAATGTAAGAAAAATGTCAAGACATTAGGTAATGGTTTATATTACATTATCATTTTTAATCATGATTGATAATGTTTAGATATCAAATGTAGAAATTATATTAAATATCCCTCAGAAAATAATTTATTTTCTTATACTCTATTAGTTTATTTGTTTTTAGGAACTCTTTTCACTTCCCCAATATTGGCACTCAATAATTTTATGTGAATGTTTATAAAAAATAGATCCAATATTACTTTTTTGGTCAGAAATTATAATATTTCATTTCCATATTCATTAAAATGCATAAATAATGACATTTAAAATTATAAATTTATTTTTCAATGTTATTTTAAACCTTATTTGACTTTATTATTAATGTTTTGAACACTAATAAATAAAATTATTTCCAAACGATTCAAAATTTATTTTTAACAAAAGGTTTAAAAATGATTTTTTTAATATTTTAATTAATTAATGACTTACTACCATAATTTCTATTTTTTTCAATATTAATTTGATATATTCTATGATTTTACGAAGAAAATCTTATTACCATTATTTTGGTATGTTTTTTTAGTGTTACAAAAATAATTGTATGTTTCTATTTTTGATGCATATTTCAAATGATTTTATAATATTATTTTTCATATATGTAAACATATTTTATAAAATATTACACTTTAGTAAAGATATGATGTTATGATACCATATAGATTATTTTTATGTATATCTTATAGTCATTATATTTTAGGTTTGTTTTAATAAAAAACATTGATTTCTAATGGTATAATTAAGCTACGATGAAAAGATGCTTGTGTTTTTTGATCTTATGATACATATGTCATGTTTCCATTTTGTGATGGATTGATCCATACTTATATACCCCTAAAATGAATTGGGAATGGTTTTATCTATCTTGATATATTGAAAAACGTTATGGAGAGTGAACCCAATATAATATATAATGTTTTCCACTATTAATGAAAATGGAATGTGAAGTTTAACCAATCCACTATAGAACTTTGTCCACTATCTTATAACAGTCTTGGAAGTGATAATTTACCAATGAGATTATATTTTATGCGCTTAATTGGGATAAAATCTAATGATATATTCTTATTACTATTATATTTTCACAAGGAACATGATAAATTTGGAATTATTTTTATTATTATAGGATTATATGTTGTTATAAATATTTTTTTAAGGTCATTAAAATCATTTTATTTTAGTAAGGAATTGAAAAAATAATGACAAATATTGAGTGGTGTAAAGTATACTATATATTGGAAATATATTATTTTCACCCATATTTATCTATTTCATTAATTATAAAAAGGATAATAAGAATATTAATTAATATCCTTGATGATTATGTATTTTATTATAGGTTAAATCTATTATGATAAAAATGATCTCATCTAAAGTATATAACTACATGTTGATATATGTTTGTGGTAATGTTATTTCTAAAAAATTGTTATTATGCCTCTATATGAGTTTGATGTGATTTTTACAATGGTTTGGATCTAAAAATATATAACTCATATCAATTACAATAGAAGAAAAATAATATTTTTTATTCCCAATCAACCTATGAAAATATATCAGTGATATGATGAACCTGAATATATAATGGAAAATAATTCAATTATTTGGGTCTTACTTATTATTTATTAGGGGTATTTCTATCAAGTGGTTGGGGAGAAACTAAACAATTAATATATTTCTATTGTAAGGTAATATTCAGATGTATTTCATTGAGAGTTTCCATGTATTCAATTGAATAGTAAATATTTTTATTCAATTGATCTCATACATGGTGTGTTGACTATTTAAATTTATCCATAATGAATTACCATTATTGAGTTATATTAATTGAATTAGAAATTTTATATGAATAATTTATAGTGATTCATATTCCACAGTGAATCCACATGCGCTAAAACTATTATTTTTATTAATAAGAAAGACAGGTTAAGGCATATATGCATTGATTTTCATGAACTAAATATGATATTGATCAAGAAAACAATCCTATAGTTAATAATTTAGACTTATTTTATAAAAATTATAGATTTATGTACTTCTGAATTATCGAAACATCAATATAGATATTATCAGTTATGGTTTTAAAAAGACAATATTCCCAAGACCGTCATTTGTATGTGGCATGAACAATAAGATTTTTTTTGTGATGCCATTTAGACTAAACAATTCACAAAAATATTGAAGTATGTACTAAATGGATACATTATATATTTCCAAAATAATTTTTTTTTTACATTTATGGATGATATTATTATTTATTACAATTGAAAGGATTACTCGGAAGATCTCTAAAGGATTATGTTGAATACCATGAGAAATAAAATTCAGTATTCCAAATTTAGAAATTTTGAATTCTAAAAATGCAATGTACCATTATTTTTTAATTTAATGAAAAGAAAATATATATTGGTCGATTATTAAAAGATTTTTGTTATTAAGAATTTCACTAGAATAAACAATTTGACTCAGATTTGTATATTTTTTTCTTTTCTTGATACTATCGAATCATTGTTAGAAATTTATCACTCTATCAAATCTACTAACAATATTGACATATATGAGACTCTTGTTCATTTAGACCAAAGAATAAGAAGATAATTTCAAGGGAAAAAAGATATTGTTAATAAATGTATCGATTCTCACACAACCACATAATGGAGAAGTGTTTAGGATCTATAGTGATGTTTCAAAGAAGGAAATGAAATATTTACCATGAAAAATGGATTGGTGGTAGCATATTACTTCAAAAAATTGAAGGTTCATGATAAAAATTATACAACACATGATTTTGAATATTCAGTGGTAATTTTTCCTTAAAAATACATATTCGTTATCTTTAGGGTGAATGGTGTGATATGAATACCTATCATAAACTCTTGATGTATATATTTACATGGATAAAGTTTAATATTATCCAATAGTGATTGTTGGAAATGGTTAATGATTTTGACTAATCAATACATTACCACACTGGATCATTTAACACGGTGTTTGATTATTTTTGTTAAAAGGACCAATGAAACTTATAATTGAGTAGGATTAAATGAGATCTAATATTTATTGATTTATAGATGATTGATATTAAATTATTATGAGAGTGAATAATTCCAATATAAATTATATAAATGTTCAAACATCCATATATTTTATGATTGAAGAGGAACAATAGTATTTGAATATGAAAAATATTCTATGGAACATTCTAGAGTTTAATGATGATAGTGATGTAATGATATGTTTTATGAACTAAGTATGTTTCCCATAAATACCAGAATTGAAGAAGGTGTTATCAAATACGACACATAGATTATCATTTCTTACTCAACAAGGGAGTGTAAAAATATATAAAGATATAAAGGAAAATTTCATATGAGATAATATTATTAGGGTTATTTGGGAGTATGTATGTTAATTCCTGGTATGATAGTAAGATAAGGATGGATTTCAAAAAGTCTGTAAGGATGGTTAATCCATTTCCAATACATATATGGAAATTTGAACATATCAATATTTATTCCATAAAAGTAATCTCCAATATATCTATAGGATATAACTATATTTTTTTTTTCAATTACCCATTTAAGTTATAGCGTTTTATTTTTATCAGGGTAGTTTTCACCATTAAAAAACATTCCATTGAATACATTACTTTTGTTTTAAGATTGTATGTTGTATAACTCCAAATTATACATAATCAAGATATGAGTTTTTCCCCAATATATTAAAGATTTAGTTAGAAGCAAATGAAAAAATATTTGAACATTATCAACTCATATCATTCTCAGACGGATGGTATGTTTTAGAAAACAATTCAAACCTGAGTTGATATATTTGTGGAATTCTCCATGGATTTCAAAGGATGTTAAGATTAACACCATCATGTTGTTGAATTATCATATAACATTATATTTTAATGTAACATTAATATATCTCCATATGAATCCCTCTTTTTAATGATGTAAAAATAATTGGAATTCTAGTATAAAGTCAAATAATGAATTTTATTAGGGCATGAATTAAGTGAGGAAATTAAATATAAATTTATAGACATTTAACATCACATCAGTTCAATTGAAAGTCGAAAAAAAGTTATATCTATAACCATCAATGGGATATAGTGTTTTATGTTTGAGATAAGGTGTTATTATGGAAATATATATAGAATTAGTTTAAAGTATTTTAAATTAATGGGAATCTTATATCTGAATATATTAGTTTCAATTAAATTCTTGATCATATTTGGATGGTATTTTATAGCTTGTTGCTTCCATTGAAACACTACCAAATTCACAATGTTTTCTATGTATCAATTTTGAGAGATAAAATACATAATTCATAATATTTAATTTACTTTCATGTCATACCACTATTGAATGATGTATCTTATGATGAAGAACTATATAAATAATGGGTTAAAGAGATAAATTATTATGGAAAAAGACCACTACCATGGCCAAAATAATTTTAAAAAACCATAAATTTGAGGAAGCTATATTAGAAACCAAAAATGTGATGAGATTGGAGTAACATCCTTTATTTTCATTATATTAACATAATATGTACTATTATATTATTATAAATGTGTATAATATAACACACTAATATTTTAGACTATAATTCTCTTTAATAAATTCAATGTGTTTGATAACATGTGATGTATGTATCACCAAACATTAGATAATAATGAATCTTACACATATATAATTAAATCCATAAATATATAGTTAAAGTAAATAATTAAATTTAATGGAATATAATCATGTAATTATATTTATGATATTTTTGAGAAATGATATGGAATTTTTGTCATGTAATTAACATCTAAATAGAAATGTTTTTTTACAATAATTTTCTACCATATATGTTTCATTTAATTATTAATATATTTTATTTTGAGTATAAATATTATTGAAATGTATTGATTCAAAGTTTAGAAAATAATTTGATGCTTTTTAAATTTCATTTCAATTGGTTTTAAATGAAGATAAAATAATATTATGGTAAAAACAAAATATTATTCAAGGAATATTTTTATATACAAAAAATGTGATTTTATATTGAAAAATTAAATTATCCAAATTTAAGATTCATTTTATTTAATTTGGTATATATATATATATTTATATAATAAATTGAAATTTATCTAATTGATTTTATTAGGAAATGAATGTGAATAAAATCCTTTTTATGTTTAAAAATACTTTTTTTTTCAAAAATGATTTTTACATGTCTTATTCGATGATAATAAAATTACTTTCTACTAACTCTAGGAATTTAATTTTGAAATATTACATTAATTTTTGGAACCATCATAAATATAATAGGAAATTTATTAAACTTAATTTTTATCAATAATGAATTTTTACCAAAGTAAAAAATCTTATCACCATGATAATGATTAAAATGGTTAATGTAGGGGTTAAAATAAGAATAGGTTTCCAATATATTTGAGAAAATTATTAATTTAATCAATTTTATCTATATAGACCACATGTTTTTCTATATAATATATTGGATTAAATATGTTCTTTTTCTTGGAGTATGAAATCTCTTTTATTTTTGGTTCGTAATATTTACAAGGGTGCCACTCCCCTCAATTAGAAAAATGAACCACCTATATTAAACTTAGTACACAATTTAAGAACTCCATAAAATGAAATATAAAATAAAATATATTTAAAAATTTCCACCCTAAGTCATAATAGTCATGGTCTGACAAAAATACCATTCAAATAAGGATTATGATGTATAAAGAAGGATGATACTCGAAGAAGAGGGAATTATATTAACCACATTTTTTCAAGTTTAGTTCTTATCCCACCCCTAGAAAATATATTTTATTCATAATAATATAATTAAATAATCTTAATTAATATTAAAAAAATATTTTTTACTTCAATGGTTCAACAATTTTCTATATATTTTCCATCCAGTAGAAAATTAGAGAAACCCTCTTCTATAAGTGCATACTACATGCTCCATAAGGAGGTATATTTAATTATAATTTCCACATTGTAAGGATGATTAGGATGATATATTTAATGAATAAATATGATATTTATGGAATATTTAATATTATGTAATCAATAAATATAATAAATATTCCTCTCATTCCATTCATCAGAAAATGAAAGCATCACATGTTCGTGTATCTGTACTTACAGTTCAACAAAATTATCTAATAAATTTTTAATCATCACCTTAAATGGATTCTTATAAAATATTAAATAATGGATAAATAATGTATTTAATAAATGATTATAATTATGGATATGATGAAATAATGACAAATGTGCATGGATTGGAATAGTAAAACGAGAACAATATTGGAAAAAAGAAATTTTAACAACCTATATAATGATTTTAGTGGAGAAATATTAATAAAAAGCAAAAAAAGTATAAATTTATAACATATGGTAATATATGTTTTATTATGGATATTATATAGAATTAATTTTTTTTTTCATTCAATAGGTTAGACCATATACATGGAATGATGGGACTTTAGGTAAGAGTTAATGTTTCAATGTTATTTTAATTAGGATTTTTCATGTTTAAATATACATTGAAGAATATTATATATATATATATATATCCTATACACTTTATATTTTATTTTCATTTATTTATTAATTTTAGTTATAGTTATTCTTTCCTTTTTTTCACATTTCCTACTCAAAAATAAAAAAAATATATTTTTTAAACCCTACCATATTTATACATTTTAGACAAGAATATTTTTATTCCATGTACATATACATTAATATGTTTCAATAATGTTCTTTTATATTCTTCTATGAGTTGTATGTAAATTTTTATCCTTATATTAATTTAATTTGAATGTTTCAATGTATAATCATTATAATGTTTTTTGAAAGGGTTATATTTGTCAATTCATAGAAGTGTGAAAATAACAATTTTAAAATTTTTACCAAATGAACATATTTTTAACTCATCATAACCATTATTCATTATCAACCACCCTTTATAATTTTGAATCATTTTAAAACTAAAATCATTTCCCTATTTGTTTTGGATTTTTTATGTTACCAAATAAAGAAGGGTTTTCCTCTTATTGTTCAAATTATATTTAAATTTATATTATAAAAAAATTCTTATTTACGTCCAAATAATTGATAAAATGTTATTAATAACTGGGAATATGGTAAAATTATATGATACACATTATTTATCATGATGTAATATGATAATTTATTTTTATAGGGGGTTTCAAGAAATACATTTCTTTCCCATTAGTTAATTAATTTAAGATGAAACGCTGAATGCCTTGTGATATTATGGCACACATATATATAGTTTTTAATATTTTTTGGGTGGTAATGGAATTAAATGTATCTAAAATTTTTTGGGTAATGATAGATAACTCAGGAGATAATATAAATGTGAATATAAAGTGAACCTAATCCAATACAAGTATCTATCCACAAAGAATGAAAAAAGAATAGAGAGTGATCACAATAAACAATGGGACTATGTAAACTATATTATGATGGTATTTTCAATGATAATTTAACAATTAAATTTTTTTATAGTATAATGATTTACCACAATCCATTGACTTGTTCATTTTCTTATTATGTTCATTTATGTCTCATGATTGATTTTTTATGATTCTTCACTCTTAAGAATCATGGTTTTTTTATAAAAATTCCTTATAAAATTATGCATCATTTATAGACTATTAATTATTGGGATTTGTTTCATATTTTATGATCATACAATAATACCCTTGTACTTATATAATTATCACTTATGATATTTGATGGATGTCTCCCATTTTTACACTTATTTAAAATCTATGATCCTCCTTTCATATGATTCCATTTATCTTTGAATACTATAGAAGGTATTAAAAAATATATGTATAATGAGTTTACCATATTAGAGTATTTATTAGAAATAAATTGGATATATTTTATAAATTTATTTTATTATGTATCTTTCCTCCATATACAACACACTATTATAGTTTTGAAGTAATAATTTTTGAGTAATATAATTTTTTATAAAATGATGAATTATGTATGTAGGTGAATATAAGGTCCCCTCACCAAACCTATGACATCTTAATTACAACCTAATAAACATTAGGATAAATTTAGTTTACATTAGGTTTAATCCTTTTATTCTCAATCACATAATACCTAAAATTTACAAAACCCATCTCTGATATAAACTGATATGATTAAAGCATAACATACATACACAATGAATTATTTTAAATGATTATCCACTATATATCATAATAAAACACACCCATAGATCCAGTTTTTTAGTGTATTTGGGTATTATCTAACTAAATGAATTATTTTACAACCAAATGTACATTTCTCTGATAATTAAATCACACATAACCCCCTTCTAGGTATATCACTTTTATAATAGTATTCAAATATAGGTGAATGTAAATATAAATGAAAATTTATACTAGATGGGTACTAATGGTTAAAATATAAGAAATGTTAAATAAAAATCACAATAAAAAATTATAAATATAATAATTGTGAATAACTACAACATGTGGGTAGGATAACATAGTCAATGTATATAACCATAGCCTGAATATTTTTAACAGAAACTATGATTCCCTTCCCCCATGGTCTATTAAATTTATTTATACATGGAATCTAAATCAAAAAATTTTATAGGAATTCACTTGTGGAATTAAGGAATATGTATTGGTTTAGAGGATTGGAGTATGTGATATTTTCTCCATTTATCTATTAATTATTTAATATTTTAGTAATCTCTTATAAATGTTTGTAATTTTCATGAATCCTTCCCAAATCCTTGTGTGGGGATGATTTAAAAAAATCTAGTTATCTATCTAATACATTTATTGATGTGAACCACTATGTTTATTTTAGGATCCCTATATTTCTATAATAGTTTAGTGAAAATATTTTTAAAATCTACATATCTAGGAACTATGTAATTTATCATAAACTAGGGAGATTTTACGTTTGTATAGTATTAGGATTTTACCCTTGGGAAGTTCTTCCTTCATATACATATGAGGGGAATCATAACCCATGTTGATCAACATTGAATAATAATACCTTTCATTACTTTTATGTTCATCGAATAAGGACCATAGTCATATTTGTTTTGGTCATACATCCATGGGAATTTCTAGGTAGTATAATGTAATGTGGTGCAGAATTTTTGGATAGAGATTCATCATATTGTCTGGTTTGGGATTTTCATATGATCTTCTATTAATGGTCCATGTCCAAAGACATATTCCTATTTTAATAAATTTATCAGGTGTAAAATATGACCCTTTGAATAAGGGGTATTTGAATCAATATGGATATAGCCTAATAAATGGGAGAAATACATATCATCAGGAATATATTCCCATTAGAATATGGGTTGTACAGGGATTGTGGCTTAATGAGGGTGTAATTTTTGATGTCTCATATGAATCTTTAAGTGAATTACTATATAACTTGGTTAATGGGAACTAACATAAAAATATTTTGGGTTTCATCTTTTAATGTCATGTAACATGAGATACCATGTACATAAATGTAACGTGGTATTAATTTCATCATGATGCTTGAAATTTATAACAAATATATTTGTGTCATGAAGTGGAATATAAAAGAGGATTTAGTGGTGATTACACTTTGGCAAACTTGGAATACATTTACGGATGAATATGTCCCTTTTAATTGGATTACTCGTATAGATAATGTCCCATTGAGTATGGTATCTTGGAGTATAGAAAAACATGAGGATGAGTTTTTGATTACACATGGAACATCCTTAAAAGAAAGGCTTAGGTTCTACATGTCACGAACCAGCCCGGGTCGACCCTGAACCGGTCACCCGAGCCGGCTCGCAGCAAGTCCCGAGGGGCGTTCCTGATCCCCCCGGGATGACAACTAGTGTCGGGCATCAAAGTTATAACATTGGGAACGATTTGGCCCAAAAAGGTAAACAATTAAATAATAATAAATAGAACAAAAGTACAAAACTCTAGCAGTGGAAAGAAAAGAAACCGAACAACAGACGTACCTCCATGTGACCCATTGGTCACCTCCCAACTAAGGCCAACCTTGCTCCCATGACGAGCAACTCGGCCATGAAAACCTGAGCAAGGGAAACCTGCAACTGAAAAGATAATATAGGCGTGAGCATTAAAAATGCTCAGTAGGGACACCAAAGTAACCACAGGATCCAACCAAGGCCACTTTCCAGAAACAATCCCAAAACACTAGTTTGCACATACAAAGATAGAAAATAGGTTTTTCACATTTTAAAGGAAAAATGATCCCAATTTACCATTTCAAAACAAACACACGCCACAACAAGTTTTTCACAAAATAATGAATTTCTAAACAACTGGATTTCAAATCTATGTTTATCACATTATGCAATGGACAAACAGGTGATAAGTAAAAGCTGGAAACCAAGTGAAAGTAAAAGTAAACAAGCAGAAGTAATCTTTCTTTTTCATTTCCAAAACACACTCACTAACAACTACAACCAAACATGTCACAAAGCAATTTCTCTACTTTACCAAGAACCTATGCATTTCATATAACCAAAAATCAAAAGCCACTTTCAGAAATTTAAAACAGCAACATAACTAAGCCAGATGCTTTTCATAAATACGGTAGATATGCAAATGATATAAAAAGATTAATTGAAAATATTCAAGTGCTCAAGGTTTGAATCTAAAAGGGAAATGATTGGAAACACCTACCTCAATGAATTTGGCCGAGCCGATGCTTTCGAAAATGCACTGCCAACTACTCACGTACATGCACCCCAAAAAAAAGCACACGCACCAGAAAAATCATCGCCACACCTTAACAACACAGATGACATCCAAAGTTAGAGCGGCGCAGACCAACACACAACCAGCAGAGAACCAGGGACTCAAAAACAACTTAATCAAGCAGTGCAAAACGAATCTACTAGTATAAACTCATACCCGAAACAACATCGGCAAAGCGAGACATTGCTAAAATAAATAAATAAATAAAAAATTAAAAATTCAGGTAAAGATGACTCTGGACCAGATAAAGACCTCAAGGGTCCGCGACTCAATCTAAAATCAAAATCCCATTAAAAGATTTAATGAACCACATAAAAATTTTATGAAACAACTCCAAACAGTGCCACGAGATATTAAACACAAAGCCCACCCAAAAACCTCTTCCAAAGCCAAACGCACATCACTCCATAGTCAAAATAGAATATGCAGCCCATGCACAACATAATAAACCAACTGCACAGTTTTCAAACACGTCCAACCAGTTTGAAATAGGTTTTAACAATAAAAAAAAACACTAACATCACTTGCAAATACTACTAACAAATTAAAGGCATTCTAAAACTCAATCAAGAACAAATACGCAGCATGCAAACTCATTAAATAACACGCTATAATGATTAAACACCCAAATTAAATTGATGACAACTCAAAAATAGTAAAGCCTCTAAAATAACATTAACCCGCAATGAAGGAATTGAAGAACTCATACATTGAAGGATCGGACCAAAATCCGGAGGAGAACCAAGCCGGAGAGGGAGCAAAGGGGTTGCGCCGGACCGGAAGGGCAGCTTCGCTGGATCGGGATGTCGGGCTGCTGATTAGAGCGCGAGGAGGTCGGTCGGGGCGGCTAGACGGAGCGAGAGAGGAGGGGTCGACCGGAGTAGGCGGGTCGGCCGGAAGGGGGGGCTGTGCACGGCGGCTATCCGGAGGGAAAAGGGAAGGAGGAAGTGCCGGCGATTGGGTGCTGGCCGGGAGGAGGGTGAGTCGGGTGGGTGGCCAGCGGTGACGAGGTCGGACATGGGGAGAAGGCCGGACGGCGAGGCGGCTGGAGGCAGATGGCCGGGGGGTGGATGGCGGTGGACGGGAGGCGGAGGCGGAGGCGAACTAGAAAGGGAGGGTCGGGGGAAAACGGGGAGAGAAGGGAGGGGGAAACGGGGGAGAGGGCGATGCGGCTGGGGTAGCTTAGGGTTTTTTTTATAATTATAACAATAATAATAATAATAATAATAGTAAGAGTAAACATATACACATAAATAAATATATATATATATAACCACATATATATACCAACTTATATAAACGTAATTACATCCATACATATATATTTATAAACATATATATAACATATATAAACATATAAACATATATAAACCTATACATAACATATATAAACATATATATATATATAAACATATATATAAACATATACACACATAAGCATATAACTTTAAAACATATTTATTTATAAACATGGGTGTATATATATACACCTATAAACATACATACACATACCTTATATATATACACACACAATGTTAATCCATAAACATATTCAAACGCAGATACACATATATATGTACATATATAAACAAACAGACAAACATATACACATAAATACACACACAACATTAAAACGGAATGACCGTGCAGTATTCGCACGCCGTACGGTATCCAAGCGGACTGCAAGCGGGCTGCACGTACCCAAGCGGAAAGCACATGCTCAAGCGAACTGCGTGCCTTAAGCGTACGATGTTCGCGCACCAACTCAAACCATAAACTCATCCCAACATTAAAAATTTAAACCGGGACTCACCCGCACTTAAGCAAAAACGCCCGACGCCAAGTGGAAAAGAAAAAAAAATTACAATGACTTAAAAAAACGGATGTGACACTACATGTTTCATCCAACTAATGATCGGTTGTAACAAGTATGTAAAATTCCAAATCCCATTGAATAATCCATGTGATGAAATCATTAGTAAGAAAATGGTTGGGTTATAAACATTAGGATAATTATCATAGGATCATAAATAATATTGATAACAATAATTACATAGACTGCTTGGCCTATATAATTGTTAGATATGGGTTATCCAAGCTAAGCTAAATGATGTAGGAGAAATTTTATCGATATCCCTATCATTGTATCACTCACTATCAATGGAGTGACTGATCATTTAAAATATAATGGTATTATTTGTTAGGGAGGAATCCACAACAGATTCCTTTTATAAAAAGAAATGCATGAACAAGGATGGGTGTTTTGGTTCATAGGTCATCATGTTCAATTGAATAAAGGTTTTTAAAGCGGCCTTGATAATTGCATACCTATGTTGTACAATTGGGACAAGTGATTCCCAAACCTTAAAATTAGTGAATATATGGTACCAATTATGTGTGAAGAAGATAATAGTTTTCCTTAGTTGAGGAAATTGGTGATGATATTCACCCATGTGTAGGGGATATGAAAGTCTTCTCCCTTGTTGATGGATGAGTAAAAATATAGAGATTTAACCTAGTGTAAGGATAAGATATGGTTTTAAATGTACTCATTAGAGGGAAAAATAATGGTTCATCTTTTATTTAGTAAATGGATAATGGGAAGATTCACATCTCTCTACTGGATGTGCAAGAAAAATAATTATTCTTCTCTCTAGTGGAAGCATTAGTGAATGGTTTTTCTTCACTATTGGGCAGAGTTAAGAAATTGGGAAAATATTTGAACTAGTAGTGGGATAATTTATTTAATAACTCTGATTAAGGTATTGATAAAATTTATTCACTTTATTAGTTAGTGAAAAGAGTATTCCCTATTTTGGACCTCTATATATGGATTTTCGTGAGGACCTTCATGGAACAGTGTACCGAGAAGTTCTTGGTGCATCATGATATTTGGTTTTTTATTTTGACAGTTTTTCTCATTAGTATAGGAGAACTGGAGGGAAAAGAGTATTTAATAGTGGTTTTCATTTAAAAGACTTAACAACACATTAAGTTTTCTACTTACATTTTGTTTTATTCATTATAATATACGTAAATGATATTATACAATATAGGGTGACGGGGTATTCTTGTGTCTCATCAAGATACAAAAAAAATTCCTCATGTGGATGTCCAAGGGATCTATATTTGGGGAAAAAATATGTCCTGAGTGTTTGGGAGTGGGGTTCATGAGATAGTATAAGAAAGAAAATAATTTAATGGGAGGTTGGATTTATAGAAGCTTAGTGTAGGTGGAAATATAAGAGAAATATCATGGGAACACTCATTGGGTCCAAATAATTGGTTGAGGAGACAGAGGAGTGATGATTATGGTGAAAAGACCTTGGTGAGACTGCATGAGCGAATTGACCTGCACCAGTTGGAAAAATCATGAAGACCAAGGAATGATCACATGAGTTCCTTGGATAGAGACTAGGGTGAAGAGAGATTCTTGGGGACAAGGACTATAGGAAAGTGACCGAGGAACATGAATATTTAGGCACATTCAGATTGTTATGTGTCCATGAACACTACCAAAGTATCATAAATTCCAAAATTATAATATTCGTAAAATTTGATATGGGTGATCATTTGGGATATATTACTTTTAAAATAAAATTACAAAGTAATTTACAACCTAACTATGGGTTTCCCCAATATTTGGAATTTTTTAATGAATGAAAGCTCCCATAATACACTCAAAAATGGTTGTATCAGTTTTGACACCAATTGTTTTTAGAAATTGATAAAATACATGGAATAATCCCATTAGGAGGTTCATAGAACTAAATAAAATATATGGGAATAATTTGTTTTGATTTTATATCATATGGTTTCTAAGGAAGAATCCATCACATGGAGATACCATTTAATTCTTCTTTGGTCATAAAGATTCTATTCTCTTTACACTGGACATGTATCATCTATATGAGAACAATATAACATGTTACAAAAAAATAAGGGTGAAAAAAAATTTACAACACCCCAAGATTTAAAATGTGAAACATAATATTGGATATCATATATGACATACAGTTCCAAGATTATAAAATAATTTAACACTCCACTAATTTATTATATATTCAAACTCTTATAAAACTTATTATGTATTCAACAGAAATTTTAAATAAAATACGATTCTCCATTAGGGCTTAGAAGTTAATTTTGTTTCTATGAATAGTACAAACCAAATTATAATATTTATGCATTATACATATATAAAATAAATTCAATTCTTATCTATTGATTACAAATAAAATAAAAACTATTTGAAAGAGAATGATTTTTTTCCTGAAAAAAATATATTTTTATAAATGATAGTTTAGACTTATATTTTCACACATAATTTAACATAGATTTCCACTACATTTAAAAAATTATTTAAAGAAAATATTAATTTTTTAACAAACTTCTCAATATTATCTTTTTTTGGGTTTTGATAATTTTCTGAAAAGATTTTTTTTTTTTTAAAATTGACAAATATTGATTTTCATTGAAAACATTATTTTAGATTTAATTATTTACTAAGATAAATTATATTTTGAAATGAATTTAAAAAAATCAGATCAAAATGAATATAATTTATCTATTTTTGTACATTTTAATCAATTTCATATTGTATTATTAAATAAATAATTTTTAACCTTTGAATAGTTTTTCCATGTAAATTTTTTTTAAAATGTTTATGGGTTTAATTTAAAAATAAATTCTGCCACTTATGTTAGATAAATTTGAAAAACTTAATTCAATACCATGAATAATAAAAATTTAAATTTTCAAATATGTTAACCATAAAATTTTACCATAATAAATAGTGAAAATAGTAATAATTATTTATTGTAGTTAATGTAAAAACAAGTTTACCTAGTGGTTAAATGAAAATGAAAAGGGTAAAAATAATAGAAATCATGCCTAATTGTTAGTTTATGGTCGTATTTTGATCTTTTTTATCATATGGTTCTAAAATTGTCTGTTTTGGATCCCTTTAGATTGAGGATAATGATTTTGGAATGATTTATTTTCAAAAAATTCCAAGTGTTTCCTCACCCCACCTTTTAAAAAGAAACCCCCTGATATTGTAAAGACCCGACCCCAGTTTTCTGGAGCTGATACCTTATTACATTACATTGGAATGATTAAAAGAATGTTGTATCCTGAAGTAATGAATAGTTTTGTATATTTGGGAAGACATATACGTATATATGTTCAAAATTACAACTTCAAATTAAAAACAACAAATAAGTTCCATTGGGAACATCCACCACTCTAAGTCTATCCATACAAGTCAATCATAATATACCTCTTCATGCATTAGAAAAAATTAAGCATAAGAAGGGGTGATCTTAGATGCTTAGTAAGGGTAAGCATTACAATGAAATATAACATAAACATTAGGCATGGTGAATAATTGAAAACACATGCCTTTAAAAATAAACATGAACTTAATATGGAAGGAATATGAGTTAAGTAAATATTTATATAATAAATCATAATTATGGGAATTATATTAGTCTAAAAACCTTAGGATCTTATAATTTCTAGATTAATAATGAGGGAAATGAATATGATAGACATTGTGAAACATACTTTCAAGGCCGGGGCCAATACATCTAAAAAGGATTAAGGCTTTGACCAAAACCATATCTAAAAATGAACAAGGCCTCAGCCAAGTCTATATATATTTGACTCATGAGACCTACCAATTAATCAAAGAGATATAGAAGGCCCCACTTATCACATAATAATTACAATTCATTCCTCATACTATTGGGGATAAACATAAACAACATATACATTCATATTGAATCTAACATATTAAATGTAAATAACTTTCCCCAAATATTATGCATACACACTAACATTTTAGAGTAAATTGGATAATTTTTTTAAGACAACACATCCATAGTAAAAATAATCACAAAAAATTCAATTAAATATGGTATATGATATCCTAAAATATTAATCCTAATAATACATAATAATCAACAAGAGTGTTGAAATATATGATGATACTCTCATAAAATCATCGGGTAATTCTTCATATAAATACTCTTTTATTTTGAAAAGAAGAGTTATATTGGAAAAGTATTTGTGTAAAACAAGAACAAAAGAAAGATAGTATTTTCATAATAAAATGAATGATTTTAGAAATGTAATTTTAGCTAAATATAAATTATGGAGTTCCTTTGAAAATATGTATGAATTTGAGAAATTCCCATGAATCTGGCTTGTATTTTGGAAATAATTTTGAATGTTCCTTTTTAAAACGTGTTACCCTCCAAAACAATAAGGAAGGATTCTAGTTAGTAAACATATACATATAACTCAAACAGAATTTCCTAGGAGTAAATAATAATACATCATTATTTCATTCATGTAATTAGACAATAAAAGTAACCCGAATAAAAATGGAGGTTCGGGTGGAAAACCCTTACCTTAAGTCCAAAGGTGTTCCTCAATTGATCATAACGACCTGAATAATCAAACTTTTGTTCATATATTAATTATTCCAGAACCTCCTATACATTTAATTTATTTATTATAACCTTATTATGTTCATTCATGGCCTTTTGAATGGTTTATATATTCAATTTCATTGTTTTAGAGCATTTTCTTCCATAGATTTCATGACCAGTTTACTTATATTCATTTAAGGATAAAGATCTAGAATGAGAATGGTTTTCTAGAATATAATATGTATGTTATTTGTTAAAAACTGTAAGATTACTTTGTTATAAAAAAACTGGTTATTGGGAGTGAAAATGAAACATTATATTAAAAATTAATTATAATTGTTTGTGTTAATTGGCGGTTCTCGATCACAATGTACTAATTTTGATTTATAAATTTATATCATGTGTAAAAGAGGATTAAATAACATTAAAATATTTATAATACATATATTATAGTCTGGTTAAACCATCAAAATAATTTCATTACCAGAATTGAAGATGTTAATAGAAATTGAAAACTCATCGGCCTTGAATGTGATAAATTAACAAATGTCAGATGATGTTTTCATTTCTAATAAAAAAGTAGGGGAAATGAGAGATGATGAATAATTTTTAATTTATGATAAAAAGATTCCAACACATGTTAGGTACTGGATTCATCACAACGTTTGGATTAAAGGAGGTGAGGATGGAAAAAATGAATTGAACTTGAAATAAAATAAATGAAAATAGGGATTTACCGCTTGAAGTGATATTCCGTGAGAGCCTATTTAGGGGAGAAGTTTTGGACTTTTTATGAGACCAAGGGACACTATACATGGGGGAGGATCTTGGGAGGATATTTGGGTAGAATTTTGACAATGTACGAGGGTTCGAAGGAGTGAAGATAAGAGGGAGTGAGGGGGTTGTATAGTGGAGGAGAGGGGTGATTTATGAATATTTTATTCATTATTATATTATTTTCCCAAAGATAAAAAATAGTTTTGATTAATTTGACCCATAATAGTATTAATATCTTTTGAGTTCAAACCCTGTGGTCTTACATCAGCCTTACATCACCTATGACTCAATAAATCATGTATTTAGTATTTATAGTAAATTATATTATTTTATTATTCACCCAAAATTCTTGTTTTTTAGAAAAATCCCAATGATTGACTCCGAAAATTTTTCAACTTGTAGAATTAATAAATGGAATAATTTTTTTGAAAATAATTTTCTGAATAATTTTAACTTAATTTTAAATAAAATAATAATTTAATCAAAAAACAACATTAAAACTATAAAACGTTTGATAACTCCTTGAAAAATTAATCAAGTCCCCGTAAAATTATCTTATAACCATAATAAAAAAAATAAAAAATTATGATTACATTTTATGAAATATTTTTTTTAAATATTAAATTAATAATAAAATTGTAATAAAAATATTTGTCATTCAAAAATACCAATACTTATTCTATGATTGTTTCATCACTTATAAGATGTCTAAATTGTATTTATACATTCATTGGTGAAGTTTCTATTTTTTTCTGATTTACTATTCAGTACTATTCATAAGGGTATACTACTATTCATAAAAACTATGTTTGGCTTATGAGACTCTAAATATCCTACTAAACGCAACTGTGTATGTCCGTTTTTCAAAATCCAAATTACAGAGGTGGTAAAATTATATTTACTTTCTAGTTCATAACAAAGTGGTGTTTTGTAGAGACTCATTGTTTAATGCATTTAATATTAAATTTATTTTTAAAATCTTGTGGTTTTACATTATCCACTTCATATAAAAATTTTAACCTCAATATTATCAAAATTATGCCTCAGAAAATTATTTGGGAAGTTCTTCATAATAATCTAATCAGGTTCCCATGTTGGCTCTTTGATTTTTTGATTTTTCCGAAGTATCTTTACATGTCGAGTCATCAGATTACTCAACACTTATTCATTAGTTTTCAAAATCTGAATAGGATCTTCACTGTAAGATATGACTTGTTTCAATTGTTTACCTTCAAAAGTGAGGATATGTGTTGGGTCTGATATGTAGTTTCTCAGCAATGAGACATGGAAAATATTTTTTACTTTAGATAGGGTAGGTGGAAAATACAAACGATATGAAATAGCTCCAATTATTTCAAGAATTTAAAAAGGGCCTATGTACCTAGGGCTTAGAATCCCTTTCTTCCCAAATCTTATAACACCCTTCGATGGATATACTTTTAAGAAAACATGATCTCCCACTTGAAATTCAAAAATCCTTCCTTTGATTATCAACAAATCATTTTTGTCTTCTTTGATATTCTTTCATATTTCCTTTAATATTCATTAACTTCTCTATTGATTCATCCACAAGCTCTGGCCCCATAAGGCTCCTTTCTCCAACTTCATCCCAAAATTTTGGTGTATGACATCTCTTTTCATACAATGATTCATATAGTGCCATTTGAATAATTGAATGAAAACTATTATTATAGTAAAACTCCACTAAAGGAAAATCTCGATTCCACGTACCTTGAAAGTCAAGCGTTCATGATCTCAACATTTCTTCTAAAGTTTGAATCATCCTTTTCAATTTTATGTTAATTTGTGGGTGATAAGAAGTACTCAATCAAAGATCAATATCCAAATATTTATGAATAATTTTTCAATATTTTTATGTAAATTGTGGATCAAGATCATAAAACACTGATATTGGTGCTCCATAAAGTCTCACAAATTCATTGATATAGAGTCATGCTAGGCTCTCAAGTGGAAAATCCTCTCTTATAGAGAGAAAATGTGAAAATTTTGTAAGATGTTCACAACTTATCCATATCGCATCATTCCTCCTTGGATTTATGGGTAATCTAGTGACAAAATACATGGTGATGGCATCCCATTTCCATGTAGGAATAGGTAGAGGTTTCATGACTCCTCTAGGATGTTGTCGTTTAGACATTACTTGTTGACATACATCGTATGTTGATACATAATCAGTAATTTTCCACTTCATGTTCTCCCACCAGAAATGTTCCTTCAAATATATATACATTTTAGTGCTCCATGATGTATAGAGAAATTTGATCTATGAGAATCATCTAATAACTCCGATTTTTTTCTTAGGAATATAAGGAACATAGAGCCTCTTCCCAACTTTCAGAATTCCATCTTCACATAAGAAGTGAGTAAACTTCTCATATTTAACAGCATTAATTTTATTTTGAATATTATCATCACTAGACTATGAATCTTTAATTATTTTCAGTAAATATGGTTGGGAAACCATGTGAAAAAGTAGTGATGTTTCTCCTTCTATGATAATTCCCATATCCATCTACACTAGATCCATGTACAAAGGATCCTTGTCAATCCTCATTTTGTTGAGAACTCCATGTTCCTTACCACTCAATGCATCTGCTACCATATTTTCCTTTTATGGGTGGTAGTGTATTGAAAAATCGTTGTCTTTGAGTAGTTCAAGCCATCAGATTTTCCTCTCATTGAGTCCTTTCTGTGATAACATATATTACATACTTTTTTGATCCGTATATATCTCACATTTTTCACCATAGAGATAATGTCTCCATATCTTCATAGAAACAATTACAGATGCTAAATTAAGATCATGGGTAGTATAGTTTTGTTCCGAAATTTTTAACTACCTTGATTTATAGGAAACAACTCTATCATTCTTCATAAGGACACAAACAAGTCCTTTCTCTAACGCATCACTATAGATAGAAAACCCATCATTCCCCGATGGTAGGGTTAGGATCCAAGAATTCACTAATCTCATTTTCAAATTCTTTGACACTGTCTTCAAATTGTTTTTTCCATATGAACTTAATCCCTTCATGTGTTGGGTTGGTCATTGGGATGGCTAAACAGGGAATGTTCTGAATAAAACACTGATAATAACCTCCTAAACCAATAAAACTATGTACCTCAGTTATGTTCATCAGAGTAGTCCATTATTACACACCCTTTTACTTCGCTGGATAAACATATATTCTATCACTAGAGATAATTTCTCCATGAACAGAAATTGATTGAATAAAAAATTCACACTTTCTAAACTTCTATATAATTCATTTCTTCGAAGTGTCTTTAAAATAATGTGTAAATGATTTTCATGATCTTAATAGATTTTGGAGTATACCAAAATATCATCAATAAATACCACCACAAATTCTTTAAGATGTTCTTTGAAAACTATATTCATTAAATCCATAAAAACATAGGGTGCATTAGTCATTCCAAAATGTATTATTTTATCCTCCTAATGCACATACTTTGTTTGAAATACTACCCTTGGAATATCTTTATTTATCAAATGCAACTGATGATATCCAGATCTAAGATCAATCTTCGAAAAATATTGGGCTCCATGAAGTTTATCAAAAAAATCACCAATTCAAGGTAGGGTATACTTGTTCTTTTTTTAGCATTGATCTCCACGTAGTCAATGTCGAACCTCGTAAATCCATCTATCTTATTAACAAAAAGAACATGGGCTCCCCAAGGAGAAAAAATATGGATAGAAAATACTTTATCACTCAATTCCTCTTATTTTTTCTTCATTTCTACTAATTCCACAATGGCCATTCTATAAGGGATATTTGACATGGGATTTGAATCAAGAATTAAGTTAATGGAAAATTCAATTTCTGACTATGGAGGATGTCTAGGAAAATCCTCTAGAAACTCATTAACATATTATTTCACAATAGGTACATCATCTAATTGAAGATTCATTTCCTCTCCCATTGTTATTGCATTTCCTTCCTTCTAAATAATTGAATTCAGTATAACTACTGGGGTGGATTTAGATGACAATCATACGATGATGTTTCTTCTCTAAAGATAAGTAATTCCACTTCATCCTCAAAAATTGTAACCTCATTCTCCTTGAAATAAATTTTCCAATCATGGTTCGAAATCCAATCCATACCTAGGATTATATAAATTTCAATAATGGGTATGATAATAATTTTAGCTGATAAAGCATGTTTATATGGCATAATGGGGATTACCAGACACAAATTTGTTGCTACGATACTTACCTTAGGATTTTTGACTGAAACTTCCCATATTAAATCAAATTCAAAATATCTAATTTCTTGGAAAACTGGGAAGATATGAAATAATGTGATGATCCAGAATCAAATAAATCATTTTCTATGTTTTAGGAAACAATTAAATTACCTTCCACCACATCATATGGAACTTCAATACAAGTTTCTGGGTTTGCATAAGCTTGTGCATGCTCCTTTTTCCTTTTCTGAGGCATGTTTCTTTGAGGCTTTGGATAATAATTAGAATAGTGTCCTATATCCTTACAATTATATCATTTAACATTAATAGATTCTTTAATCCCACTGCAAACATTATCATGATGGCCTTTTTTTCCACACTTGCAGCACCACCGTTTTCCATTTATGTAGGCACTATGGTGTTTCCTTCCACAATTATCACAGGGTGGAAAGTAAAATATTCCCTTCATCCCCATTTCCTTATTTTTGTTTCTAGAGTTTTCAACAACCCTATTCTTCTCTTTATTTACTTTAAATTCCTATGATATAGAGAACTCCTTTTTTATCTTGATATCACACAAGACTATATTTTCGTATGATGAGAAATTTTGGCAGATCACTACCCACTAGAGTAATGGATTTAGGCCATCAAATAATCGATCGATCTTGATACTTGGATTATATATATATTCCAAATCATTCCTTGATAACCTTATAATGTTAGCTTCACACATTGCAATATTGTCATCTTCCTTTGGCCTAAAATTCAGAATCTAGTTTTCATATCTGCTCACTATTCACAAGGAATGTATTTCTCGAAGAAATATTTTTTAAAATCACTCCATTACATGTTTTCTACCTCTTCCACGTCCTTTTTAGATTGAATTATTGATCACCATTGATCAGAATACCTCAACAGATGATAAAATTCCATGATAACTGTAACATCCCAGGTAAATAAAGAATAAGAAATATTTCATATTTATTAATATTTGTGAATTAAATATTAATTTTACTTTAAAGGGGTTTCTTTTTTGATAGCATACCAGAAACACAACAATGGGTTTCTTTTAAATCTTACATTACACAGTATTAATATAATATTATTATTTTAAATGGTAGTTAACTCCTAGACGTTGTATTGGAGGGAATGAACAAAACAAACTACAATATGATTATACATGTTGTTAAATGTATTTACATTTATCCAATAAAAAGTTAGAGGATTAAAATGAATCTAATTTTAAGCATAATTTACAAAAAAAGGTTGATTTACTGCCTTTTAATGGCAAACCCTAATTAAATATAGTTTTGGTCACATTAATACATTATATTTGACTAAATAATGTCTTTATTTAGAGTAGGGACTTCAAAATTTACCTTCTGTAAATTTTTTGGTATTTTTTTCGAAGAAGTTCATTTTTAATGAATAGTGATAAATATTGTAATTTAATTCAAAACTGCATTTTAATCTAATTTATTTATATGGTTGGATTATCTTTTTAATTGGTTTTAAAGTTTAATTAGAATATATTTTTACTATTTAATCCAATTTTGGTCAATGGAATTAATTTCACTTTGAAATTTGACATAAACAAGTGTTGATATTTTGATAGTTATTATTTCTTAAAAACACGCTAATTGTTTTAACAATGGGAATTAATATTATAATTAATTTATGACACTTTTTTTTTAGAATTTGAAAAAATAAACATCATTTTTGAATTCAGAATATCAAATATATCTTATGCTTAATTTTTGGTATTTTTCTAAAAAACATCAATTTTTGATGAATAGTGAAACCACTTAGTAGTAGTTAAAAAAACTGATTTTTTCATTTAAATGAAATTTTACCACTTCTGTGAATTGAAATTTGAAAATCCGACATACATGGTTGTTATCAAGAAGTAAAATGTGGTTCAATAAGATGAAAATATTTTTTTGTGAATAGTAACTTTTGACTTTTATTTACCAATGTTAAAGGTAAATAGGGTAATTCAAGTTAAAAAATATTATAATAATTCAAAATTCACATTAACACTTGTAAGAACCTTATTGGTTGAGTCATTAACGACCATGGGCATATTTGGGTCGATTTTGGGACCCCATTGAGCCACTTGGAAGTGATAATGACAATTTAGATTAATTAATTTAAAGTAAATGCAAAATAGACATAAACAAAAAAAATTTAGTAATTAATTGTTATATGGTGTTATATGAGTTATGATTTAGAATATAAATATTCATTGGAAATATAAAATGATTTCCTACATCATGGTACTTTTTTTATAATTTTTAAACATCAAATAAATTAAATTTTTTATTACACAATAATGGTGCAGTATTTACCTCATTAATAAATGATTTAAATAAATAAAATTATAATGATTACAATATTATCCAGAACATGTCTAATTCTGATTGGATGATTATATTTCGAATATGAGTCACCTTATCTTCGACCATAAGGATTTTTGGACCTTTTGAAACTGAATATCATTATATAATAAAATAATATTTTATCACTTTCCTAAAGAGCCACTCCTCTCCTGTATAAAATTAGATCACTTCTAACCAATTCCACACACCTCTCAAGCCTTCTGGCTCATCCAAAATCTTCCCAATTATTCTCCCTAAATCCCTATACTCCTTTTAGAAGCCTTACCTTAGGTATAAGGCACTTTAAGAAGTCCTTTTGGTTCAAACTAAAGGAAGTTACCCAAATTAAAGGTAGCAGTTTCTCTTAAATTATTTTATTTTATTTAATTTCTCCGACCCATAACTTCTTTTTATTCCTTTATTTTGTAACAAAAATAGTATCCTAAATATACTATGATGTTTTTATGAGAAGGATTCAAACTGCACTTACACACACCTCCATCTAATGGGTGATGACCATAATGTTTCTCTAGACGGCAAACTAACGACTCACGAAATGATGATTGTTCAATTATCTCTTACCACCTCTCATGGTGTCCATTATGATGGAAATTTATTTATATATGATATATATATTTTTTTTATTTTTTATTTATGATTCTGTATTTTCCATTTACAGCATGCCTTTATGGTTTCCATTGAGGGTAAATATGATAATCTCATTTGATGAAGTGCGGACTACCTCCCCGTCAAAGTGATGTGACTCGTTAATTACTTATGTGGGATGTATAAAGGATAGATTTAATGATATTATATATGATATGATAATGTAATTATAATATACCTATGTATCATTATGTTTAAATTCCTTTAAAATAAGAAATCGAAATGAAAGTAACGTTCATGCGTACGTACTGCTTACCATCTCCATGAACAATGCATTTCATTTCTTACCTCCAAATGTTATGTACTATTATAGATACAATTATATACTGGATATATATGATATATATGATATCTAAATCCAGAATATCATTCTGGATATAATGGACTATTGACAACATCGACAACTTGTAAATAAAAGGTGTTCATTTTTGACTCAAGTACCAAATATCGACAAAATGGAAGTTATTAACTTAAATGATTAAATAATGTTTATAACATGGTAATAAGTTATATAAAAGGAATTAAAAACTTGAAAAAGATTCTTATGCAAGTTGAAATTAACTTTAGTTTATTATTCAAGAGATTAAAGAACTATCGAGTCAAGTCGGACATTAGGTAAGGGACTTCGTCTCAGTCTCCTTTCATTAAGGCATATTTTGTTTTAATACATGACTTTCTTTTGTAAGCTGTATAAACACCCTTGACTTTTCAAAGGGAATATTTTTCAACAAATCATTTTACTAAACAAAAAAAATGAAATTTTTCTTCTAACATAAGTGGTGACAACTACCTTTTCTGCCGCAGTGGGTATTATTTGATCTTTGGCATCCTCAACAAACCGTAATGTTCTGAAAAGAAAATAAATTCCATATAATATTTTAGGTATTTTTGTATTGAAAATGGTTTTGATAATGGATTTGTTATGTCAATATTTTTAAGTGATATATTGTGATTGAAATGTGGAAATGTTTTCTTTCCTTTATATTTGTTTTATATCTTATGATTTTTAATGGTAGTTGGACATTAGACTGGTGGTTACATGATAAAACAAATTATGGTTGGTGTCGTGAATACTAGGATGGCTGGTTATGTTATAACCTCCAATGCATTGGGAATGGCAGTCGGACATATGGCTCTTCCATTTAGTGATATGTGTGGAAGTCGGCCATATGGTTATTCCATTTAAGTAAGTTTATGTCCCAAGTTACCTTTATATGTTATTTGTTCATTTTATGGGTTTTATGTTAATATTTTTGTTACAAAAGGCTAAGTAATGATCTTTTATTCAGTGAAGATTATTTACTAATTCATAAAGGTTAGAAGTATTACTTATAACAAAGTATTCATGGTTTACCAGTTTATTTTAAAAACTAACAGTTTTACTTCTTTGGGTATCCCTTACTGATATTTTTATGCTCATCCCAAGTTTTTGAAATGTTTTTCATAAGAAATAATGTGGAATAGGCTCAAGGATGGGATCAAGGAAAATTCATGCCGTCTTAAACATGGAACTAGACATGACTATTTTTTTCAAGAGTTTATATTTTATGAAAAAATGGAAATTGTGTAGAAGTGTCTACTTTGTATTTGAAATAAAATGTAACAGTTATATACTAATTATCTAAAAATCTAAACCTGAAAAGATCCTCAATGTGAATTATTGGTTTAATTCAAGATTATGTATAGTTTTAAGGCCAGGTCCTTATAGTTGGCATCAGAGGTCGGTTTAGATAACATTATGAGTTAGAATATTGTTAAATTAATGTTCATAAATTAATGTTAAGATTGAAATGATATAGAATTTAGAGATTACCATGTTTCTTCACCTAAGATATTTCTATGTTCAGAATGGTTTCCCGTAGAGGAAACATGGCAGCTATGTTGGGATGAAATCAGGAGGAAGACAACCTTCCAAATCAGCAACCTGAGATGGTCGGAATCAGAACTGAACAGTTTGTTGCAGTGATGGAACAGTTGACTCAGGCTATAAATGGTGGTTGTATCCATGTACAAGAACAGCCAAATAAACCATAGAGGAACATGTCAGTAGTAGAGCATTTCATGAGGCAACATCCCCCATCATTCAGAGGATCATCTGACCCTGTGCTAGCTAATGGGTGGATTAAAGCGCTGGATATTATTTTTGAAGTCATGGGTTGTTCAGAACATCAAAAGATTAGTCTTAATGTTTACCATTTTGAAGGTGAAGCTGATCAGTGGTGGTCAATGGTAAAAAATATCATGGATAGTAAGGATATCGATACTCCCGATTGGGATGAATTAAAAGGTTTGTTTCTTGAGAAATATTTTCCTAAGGTGGTTTATCTTAGGATAAAAGACAATTCATGGAATTGAGGAAGTAGGATGATTCAGTGGCTGATTATGAAGAAAAATTCACTTGACTGGCAAGGTATGCTCCAAATTTCATACGAGATCTTGATAGTAAAATCAACCTTTTTTACTCAGGATTATCGACAAAGTATCTAAGGGATTTATATTCTCGTGAGGTCAAAAGTTATGAAAAACATGTTTGTTGTGTAGAGAAGGTGGAAATGGAGTTTTCCGTTGATTAGATATTCTTTGACAAACAACATAATAAGAGTTCGAGGTGGCAGGAGAAAGGGAAGAACTCTTCAGAAGAGTCTGATGGTAAGAAACTTATGTTTTCAGTTTATGAAAATTGTTGTAAAAACCATGCTGGGGAATGACTTTTGAATTATGTTAAGTGCTACTGTTGTGTTAAAATGGGATATAAGGCTCATAATTGCACTAAAAAGATCAGTGTAATGGTAAGAAAAAATATGATTTATAGTCTGTAAAATGTTTTAAGTGCAATGAAATGGGTCATTATGAAAATGAGTGTCCAATAAAGAACTCAACCAAAGGAAAGCAGCCAGAATACAAGCAGAATGGGGTGGTGAAATTCTTTTCAACTACTTCAGTAGATGTTGGGCCATTAAATGAAGTTGTATCAGGAATACCATTTGTTTGTTCAGATTATGCCAATGTGTTGTTTGATTTGGGGTCTATACACTATTTCATTTCTGAGAAGCTGTCTAGTAAATTGGGAATTCCAACTCAAGATATGAATACAAAACTTTCGGTAAAAACTCCTGGAGGAAATATTGAGACAAAAATAAAACATAAGAACATTTCTGTCCTTTTGTGGGGAAAGAATCTACCTGCAAACCTTATTGGTTTGCCTCTAGTAGAGATTGATGTTATTTTGGGCATGCGTTGGATTTCTATTTATCATGCTAAGATTGACTGTAGATCTAAAGTTGTTTCTTTTCAAAATGATTTTCATTTTGCGTACAAGAATGAACCCTTTCTTTTGATAACATATCAGGAAGTTGAGAAACTAGTAAAAGATGTAAATGAATGTTACCTTGCACATATTGCTGAAAATAAAGGAACTTTTCAGATTAATGATGTTCCAGTGGTAAATGAGTACCATGATGTTTTTCCTAATGATTTTCTTGGTATTATACCTGACCGGGAAGTTGAATTTTCTGTTGACTTAGTTCTTGATGCTAATCCAATTTCAAAACCCCCTTATCAAATGGCTCAAACTGAACTTTTAGAGTTAAAGAAGCAATTGCAGGATTTATTAGATAAAGGTTTCATTCGACCTAGAACATCACCATGGGGTGATCCTGTATTGTTTTTTAAAAAGAAAGATGGTTCAATGAGACTTTTCATTTATTATAGAGCATTTAATTACATCACTATTAAGAATAAGTATCCTTTTCCTCATATCGATGATTTTTTTGATCACCTCCAGGGAGCTCAGTTTTTTCGAAGATTGATTTGCGGTCAGCGTACCATCATTTGAAAGTAAAGGAAGAAGACATTCCGAAGACTACGTTTTGTACTATATATGGTCATTATGAATTTGTAGTTATTCCTTTTGGGTTAACTAATGCACCTGCTATATTCATGGATCTTATGAATATAATTTTCCATGAGTTTTTGGATAATTTTTTGGTTGTGGTCATTGATGATATTTTGGTTTATTTAAAAAGAAAGGAGGAACATGAAATTCATTTAAGGGTCATCTTGCAATCCTTAAAAGAAAATAAACTTTATGGGAAATTCATCAAGTGTGAGTTTTGGTTACAACAAATTTCTTTCCTTGGTCACATTGTTTCATAAAATGGCATAACTGTTAATCCAGCTAAAACAAAAGTTGCTAAAGAATGTCCAAGACCAACAAATATGACCGATATTCATAGTTTTCTTGGTTTGGAAGGTTATTACCAAAGGTTTGTTGAAAATTTTGCTAGGTTATCTAGTCGAATGACCATGTTAACTCGAAAAGGTGTTATGTTCATCTAGAAAGAAGAATGTGATGATTGTTTTCAGGAATTGAAAGAAGATTGGTGAATGCTAATGTTTTGGCACTACCATCCAGAAATGGTGTGTTTTTTATCTATAGTAATGCTTCGTTGAAAGGACATGGATTTGTCCTTATGTAGAATGATAAGTTAATTTATTATGCTTCACGTCAGTTGAAACCACATGAGTTAAATTACCCTACACATTATTTGGAATTAGCTGCTATTTTTTGATTTAAAAATTTGGGGGCATCATTTGTATGGAGTAAAATGTGAAATATATACTGACCAAAAATGTTTATATATATATTCACTCAAAAATAATTGAACATGAGACAGAGGAGATGGCTGGAATTAATCAAGTATTATGATTGCACGATCCATTACCATGTTGGAAAAGAAAATAAAGTGGTTGATGATTTGAGTCGAAAAAGTAATTCATCATTAGCCATGCTACGTTTGGAATGAGATCCTCTGGTTTTTGATTTGATGAACTTTGGTGTAGATGTTTTTGGTGCAGGAAATTATTCTATTTTGTATCAGGTGTTAGTGAAATCATCTCTATCAGATAGAATTAAGCAAGCACAGAAGGAAGAAAATGAGTTACAGAAAAAGGTAGAGTTGGTTCAGAAGAGTATGTTTCCTGAATTTAACATTGATAATGATTGTGTTTTGAGATTTGGAAAGAAATTTTGTATACCTTTAGATTCACAGTTAAAGAATGAGTTGTTATGTGAAGCTCATAGTTCTCCATTTTCAGTTCATACTGGTAGTATGAAGATGTACAGATTTCTTTGGGAGTATTACTGGTGGGATGGAATAAAAAGAGATATTTCTTATTTTACTGCGAAGTGTTTGACTTTTCAACAGGTTACAACAGAGTGGAAGTTACCAAAAGGAATGATTCAGCCTTTACCGGTGCCAGAGTGGAAATGGGAAAATATATCCATGGACTTCGTTGTGGGATTACCAAAGACATCTCGATGTAATAATACAATCTGGGTTATTGTTGATCGATTGAATAAATCTGCTCATTTCCTTCCTATTCGAGATATGTTTTATCTAGATCAACTTTCATGACTGTATGTTAAAGAGATAGTCAGGTTGCATAGTGTTCCCCTCTCCATTGTATCTGATCCTGATCCCAGGTTTACTTCTAACTTTTGGAATGGCCTTCAAAAGTTGCTGGGTACTGAATTAAATTTTTGTACAACTTTTCATCCTCAATCAGATGGGAAGTCAGAATGAACAATTCATACCTTGGAAGATATGCTACATGCTTTTTCAATAGATTATCATGGATGTTGGGACCAACATCTTTCATTGGTCGAATTTTAATATAATAACAGTTTTCATTCAAGTAAACAGATGGCTCCATTTGAGGCATTATATGGAAAGCGTTGTCGAACTCTAGCTTTTTGGGATGAAATAGGTGAAAGGAAGCTAATGGGACCAAAATTGGTACAAGAGATGGCAGAGAAAGTTCAGTTGATTCAGATGAATATTAGAATAGCTCAGAGCATACAGAAAAGTTATGTGGATAACTGGATGAAGGACATTTATTTTGAGGTAGGTGATCATGTCTTTCCCAATGTTTCTTCATGGAAAGGTGTGATGTGTTTTGGTAAGAATGGAAAGTTGAGTCTGAGGTTCATTGGACCTTATAAAATTTTGGAAAAAGTTGGATCAGTTGCATACAGAGTGTCTTTACCTCCATGTTTATCCCATGTAGATAACCAAATCTTGAAGTATATGGACTTTACATTACTTTTGTAGAATACTTAATACATAACAAAAACCAACACTCAAGGACCGTAATAGTTTAGTGTCTTTGAAAAATCGTAACATAATCTTCTAATCATGGTGAAAGATCATCAACATCTCCAATAAAGGTCTTCCCCTTTTGTTTTCTTACCTAAAACCTTTCATTAAATCATGGGGAAAAGAAAACATAAAAAGGGTGATCTCAAATGCTCTGTAAGGGTAAAAATAGATAACATAAAACAATCCATAAACATTTGAATGCAAAATATTGAACAGAAAATCTAAACATCAAAATCTTGAGCAAATACATAAATCTTGGAAGTACGTAAAGCATATATCATAAAGGAACATCAATCATGATAAAATATCATGGGAATAAAACATGTGATTGTGGAAACCATTAAGAACATGATATGATTTCCATAGTAGCCAAGGCATTGCTGCCAATACCATCTTAGTGGAGAAAGTCCCTTTCTAAATCGAGTTCACACCTCATTCCAGTGCTGTATTACTGAACTGGATTAACATACCATTCCGGCCATTTTTATCTAATGAAATATAAATATTTACCGAATTCATTTGAGGGAAATATAGGTCCCACCCATCTCATAGTGAAATCATTCTTTCGTGTGCCAAAAAATCATAAATCATACATCACAGTGTAACCCATGTAATAAAATGGGGTTATTAACCATCATGCAATCATAACATAATCCCTATAAAAATGGATATCATTTCATCATAAGAAGAATCAAACCATGTAAATAATGGAGACATTACACTTGAAACATAAACATATTAAATAATTTCATTTAAGATGGAAAATATTTTTGATAAAACACTTGATATGAAAACTTGATGAAAATATCATTCTTCTTAAAAATCATTTTCTTTTCACAAAATTCCACTTAATTTTAAACGAAAAGGGTTTTGTTGAAAATAATCATGAAATATTGTATAGGAAGCTTCATGAAAATGAGAAGTTATGAAACCATAAAAATCCGTTCACGCTGTACAAGTTAAAAATAACCTTCTCCTCGTACTTTTGTTGGAAAAGTCAAAAAGTACCTCGTATGGTTAAAAAAAGAAAGATTCCTTACATACCATGTATTAAAAGTCAAAAATGGATAAAAAGGAATTTAAATAGACATGAAACCATTTTTAGGAAATGTGGACATGGATGATAACAATAACCCTAGAAAGTACTTATGAATAAACAATCTCGGATAAGAACGAGATTGGAATAGTTATCCCGTACCTTAGGTCCGATATGCTTCATACGTATCCGAACCTCCTGTATAATGATTTAAATAATATCATTGACTTATTAAAGAATCATATTAATTGTTATGATATCATATATGGTTCACTTATGACTTTATATTACCCGTTCTTTTGTAAGTTCCAGGTTAAAGCTGCGTTTTTGGTAAAATCGTTTTATTTATCGTACATGTTTGGACTTGTTGTTCTTGATATTATTACTTATATCCTGATTTACATAATTCCAGAATGTAAAACATGATTTATATGTAATATATATTCATCATATACATATATATATGAAAGATCTATAAATGTAATGAAATACACCGTTAATGGAGACGGTAGGATGTACGTACGCATATACGTTGTTTTGATTTCCTTATTGAATTGAATGGAATTAAGTAGATGAAATACATATGTATAGATATAAATAAATTCAATATCATTATTATGTAATATATTTCATTATTACGTATTATATATTCTTTATAATCATTCATGAGTGGTTAACATGGAGAATGAATCTCATCGCGTCGTGGAGACGGTAGTCCGTACGTACGCATGAGCGATGATATCATCCCCATGATCGTGTAATTGTATTGAAGTGTATGTATAATATTTCAGAATCAATATAAATTTAAAATAATCATATATAGATATTTATTTACACCATTATACCCATCCAAGTAAGGTGGTGGTCAAAATAATATTACACCACGGCGTGGAGACGGTATTACGTACGTACGCACGCGCGGTGATTTTGTTTCTGTAGGATGGATAGAAGGTGAAATAGAGTTTTTTAATATTTCTAAAAACATATCAGTATATAATTAATACTTATGTTATTACTTTATAATGAGACAACTAATGAAGAAGAAGTAGAAGAAGAAAGAAACTTGAGAGAATCGGAATAAGTGATTACCTCTTCTTCAACGCACCTCTTTTAAGCCTTCTATTAAGGAAGTAGAGTTGGTATTTTTAGAAGACCAGAACCTCCAAAATGTTTCTAGGGAATTTTATAAGAGAAATGGTCCGGGGTTGGCCAAGCTTCAAGGCTCAATAGGGTGTGAAGAGAAGAGAGAATGGGTGCCCTTTCTATAAGGGATGAGAGGGGCACCTTTGGAAAAACTTAAAATATATTTTTTATAATAAAATCAAATTCGGTTTTTAACAGCTCCAAATTGATTTATTTCGAATATAAGGTGGGTATGGGTAGCAATCCATTCAACAAATATATTTTAGGCAGGTTTTGGTCATTATATTAACCTTATATTTTAGTTTTAGCTCTTAGTTAATTAGATTGACATTTACCATGTCACTTTGTATTTTTATATTATATAGTTAAAAAACATACAATATACATCCAAGAGACCCCCAAGTGGTTCTTAAATGATACAACTATCATGATATAAGTATCTTCCCCAAACTGTAGATTTTTCGGAATATAATAACAATTAATAATATAATATTTTTTAAAAAACTATTTTATGTCAATTTTGACACTAGTTGGTAATGGATTTTTGCGAAAATCATAACAGCATGATTAGTTAGAAAAAATATGATTACATAACTACTAACATGTCATATTAACGTATCAAATTAGTGGAATTTATAAAAATTCTCAAATTTCATTTATTTAGGTATTTATAACATATATTATGTTTATATTTCATTGATAAGATAATTATTAAATCACCATTGTGTCATAAATATAATAATATATTTAATGTATAAAAATTATAAATAAACTACCATTATGTAGGAAATCATTTTATTTTTCTAATGAATATTTATAGTCGAATTTATCATATGTAGAACCCTATATTAAAAATGTTTTAGTTATTAAACTTTGGTTTTAATCATTTTAACCCTTCTTTAAATAAATTAATAATAAATGTCCTAATCTAATCCAAGTGGGCCTAAATGGTCATATTTTATTCCTAAGGTTGTTTTGGTCGAATTAAACTTATCCAATATAATTATTATATGTGTTATTGTAATAATAATATCATTTTTACCCTTAATTACCCTATTTACATTTAAGCGTGGTAAATAAAAGTAAAAAGTTACTATCCACAAAATATTATTATCATCTAATTGAACCACGTTTTATTCCTTGAAATTAACCGTGTGTCTTGGATTTTTGAAATTCAATTCACAGAAGTGGTAAAATTTCATTTAAATGGAAATTTCAGTTTTTTAACTACCACTAAGTGGTTTCACTATTCATCGAAAAATGAAGTTTTTAAGAAAAAAACCAAAAATTCAGCCTAAGCATTATTTGATATTCCTAATTAAAAATTGATGTATATTTTTACAAATTCAAAACATAGAAGTGACATTAATTAATTTTAAAATTATTTTCTTTTATCAAAATAAATAGTGTGTTTTTATGAAACAATAACTATCAAACGATTGATACTTGTTTATATCCAATTTGAAAGTGAAATTAATTAAAATGAACAAAATTGGATTAAATGGTAAAAATATATTATAATTACACATTGAAACCAATTAAAAATAAAATCTAACCATATAAATTATTGCGGTGAAAAAATCTGTTTTTAATCAAAATATAGCGTGTTTTTACTATTCATTAAAATATGAAAGTTATCAGAATAATATGAAAAATTTATCCAAAGTAAATTTTTATATCCTGATTCCAAATAAGAATTTTATTTTGTCAAATTTAACTTATAGACATTTCAAAAACAGTATTTAATGTGGGTGCGCCATCAAAAGGTGGGAAAACTGTAATTATTGAAAAATTCATATTTTACACGAAACATTTATTTTGTTCTCATACCATATTCTAGAAAATGTGTAATATGAATAATAATTTTATAAAATTAAAAATGTAGTTAATACTATTCATAATGGCCAGTCCATAATAATATTATAACAATATATCGTTTTTTAGTGAAACCCGATATTGCGTACTGCACACGCTATCGAGGAAGGTCGCGATTGTGTGTAATGCAAGCCAAGTCATGGTTGCGTATAGTTCAAGACTCATTTATTGTTTCATATAACGAAATACAACCATATTTCATTTATACATTGAATATATATATATATATATATATAAACTCAATGTTGCGTAGAATAACTACTATCAAACAAACTTGAAATTGAGTGTAACGTGATCCAAGAATAGTGTTGTGTATACTGCAATCTAATATGGAGTTGCGTATAGCACAAGATAATATTTGTGTAGCGTATAACACAAAACATCAATGAAATTAAAAAGAATATTTTTTATAAAATATCGGGGTGTTATATTCTACCCCCCTTAAAATGAATTTCGCCCTTGAAATTCATCGGGGATATAAATAGTTTTCTATTTGAAATTTTCTTTCATAGAAACTGACGTCGTAAAAAGGAATAACAAAACATAACTTTAAAAACTAAATTACTAAACATAAACGTTACCCAAATTAACTAATCATTGGGTTTCCACATAGAAGAACATAGGTGAAAATATGGATATGGAAGAGAAATCTAACCATGAAATTCTGATGGAGAGTGGTAGAGAATATGACAATGAAAAATCCATCAATCACAAAGCCATAAATTTGTGATGATTTAAGGTACCATCTTATTCATTAGATATGAGGACATTAGGACAAAAATTTTGGTTTTCAAGATCATTCCCCTAATGTTGAAAAATAATTAAAAGAAATACTTCTTGATTTTGGTACAATATCACTATTGTTTGTGCCTTGAACAATTTCCACATCATCTCTTAAAGAAATGAAGTTGAATTTGTCTTCTTTGAAGTGTTAGCATATCATGTGATAGAATGATGGTTCATTCCATCTGTCTCAAACAAAAGGTTAACAAAAGTTATCAAATATACATAAGTCCATATATGGTGAGTTTAATCGTATATGATTCCAAAAATGGACTTATACTTCATCTATCATACCGCTTAATAAAATAAAACTAGTTTTTAATAACTAGGGACTTCATGTTGGCCAGTGGTAGGAAATAATGGCCTGTCATACTTTGGTTATGGGTTCGATTCCCATAGCCTTGTCTGACGTGATGCGTTGTCGCCCGTCCTGTAGGTTTTCCTTTAAAAAAAATACATTATTATAACATCCCATTAATAATATCAAAAAATGTTCTATCCTTAAACAATACTAACTTATGTCCAACATAATCCATTCTAATCTTTAGGTTTATCTAAAATACTTTTGTCCATGATCATAGTATAAAGAAAACAATTACTAGAAATGTTATCTACCAAGCATGTAAATAACATCATTTATCCCCCATATATCATACGATATATCTTTTTGGTCACGTTACAAACACGTGAATACCTTAATCATGTATTCAATTCAACATGAATTACCATAGAACCTTAGTTAAAAACATGAATGATGTCAAAAGTTGTCTCTTTCCACATTCCAAAATCCCAAAATTTATATATACTCAAGCCATGATATCACTTTGTCCTTATATTAGTCATGAGCTCATGAATACAATCAAACATATTATTTTCTCTTTATCCCTTAATTATGCACTTATCATCTGCTTTCCAAAAATATTTCAATCACTTTTTAGGGTTACCGATGCCATATTCTTATGGAAAACCACAATGGACCAATATAGGTATTCCAATATACCATAAAAGTACCTCAACAACATTATTCATTAATACCAATACATAAACACTTCAAACCATATTCTTTAATGATTGTCATGGAATAAGTCCATCCTTGATTTAGAAACAACCTCTTAGGTCAGGGTATTGAGTTGGGTAATGCCCATGTTCTCCATAGAGAAGACATTGATCTCCATAAAATTATGTCACTCTATGACCCTTCTCTCCACATATATAACATCATCCCCTCCATTTGATGTATTCATCACGGTTCTTCTCACCTTCGTTAGAAATCTCAATATTTCTTTCTCTACACCCCTCAACATGCGAACATGCATAAAATTCCATCTTCCTCTTATTTGTTGAATTGGGAATACCACTAAAGTTCACCTTGTTAATCATATATCACGATGTTTGATTCGGCATAATCATAATACCTTTCTCTCTCAGAATTAAGCAATTTCACTGCTCATAGTCACCAATTTTTCCATCAGATTCAATGTCAACACAATTCCTTCTGATTCCATCCATAAACTAAAACCAGAAACCATTGTGTATGAAACCATTAAAATAATGAGGAACCACATAATCATAAAAAGTCACTTATAGAATGTATAACTTATGACACCTTCTTTAACATATGAAAGCTTAGGTTCACCCTAGGTTATTCATGATCATCAACATAATTCTAGGACTATAAAATATAGTTATATTAAACCTTAGGGACATTAATAATCCTTAGGGACATCCCTAGACATACATTAGAAATATCTCTAGGGATCTCACTAAAGTTTTCACGTCCTAGTTTCCAAAGGTTAAATAAACCTTTCCTCTAATACCAACTGTAGAGACCCAAATCTTGAAGTACATGGACATTACATTACTTTTGAAGAATACTTAATACATTACAAAACCCAACACTCAAGGACCCTAATAGTTTAGTGTCTTTGGAAACTCGGAACATATTCTTCTAATCGTGGTCAAAGATCTTCAACAGCTCCCGTAAATATCTTCCCCTTCTATTTTCTTACCTAAAACCTTTCTTTAATTCCTAGGGACAAGAAAACATAAAAAGGGCAAGCTCAAATGCTTAGTAAGGGTAAACATAGAGAACATAAAACAATCCATAAATATTTGAATGTAAAATCTTGAACATAAAATCTAAGCATCAAAATCATGGGCAAAGACATAAATCTTGGAAGTACGTAAGGCATATATCATAAATGAACATCAATCATGATAAAATAGAATGGTAATAAAACATATGATTGTGGAAACCATTAAGCACATGATATGATTTCTATAGTAGCGAAGGCATTGCTGCCAAGACCATCTTAGTGGACAAAGTCCCTTTCTGAATCGAGTTCACTCCTCGTTCCAGTCCTGTATTACTAAACCGGATTAACTAACTGTTCCACCCATGTCTATCTCATGAGATATAAATCTTTACCCAATTCATTATATTGAGATATAGGTCCCACCCATCTCATAATAAAATAATTCTTTTGTGTGCCACTTAATCATAAATCATACATCATAACATAACCCATGTAATAGAATGTGATTCTTAAACATCATGCCATCATAACATAATCCTTATAAAAAAATGGATATCATTTCATCATAAGAATAATCAAACCATGTAAATAATGGAGACATTATAATTGAAACATAAACATATTAAATAATTTCTTTTTAGTTGGAAAAATATTTTTGATAAAACATTTGAAATGAAATCTTGAGAAAAATTTACTTTCTTCTTCAAAAATAATTTCTTTTCACAAAATTCCATTCAATTTTAAAAGAAAAGGGTTTTATTGAAAATAATCATGCAATATTGTATTGGAAGCATCATGAAAATGAGACGTTATGAAACCGTAAAAATCCATCCATGTCGTATAAGTTAAAATTAACATTCTTCTCATACTTTTTTTGGAAAAGTCAAAAAGTACCTCATAGGGATAAAAAAAGAAATATTTATTACATACCATGTATTAAAAGTTAAAAATTGTTAAAAAAGAATTAAAATATACATGAAACCATTTTTAGGAAACATGGACATGGATGATAGCAATAACCCCAGTAAATACTTATGAATAAACAATCTCGGATAAGAACGAGATTGGAAGAGTTATCCCTTACCTTAGGTCTGATATGCTTCGTACGTATTCGAACCTCCTGTATAATGATATAAATAATGTCACTGACTTATTACAGAATCATATTCATTGTTATGATAACATATATGGTTCACTTATAACTTTATATTACCCATTCTTTTGTAAGTTTCATGTGAAATCTGTGTTTTGGGTAAAATCGTTTTATTTATCGTACATGTTTGTACTTGTTGTTCTTGATATTATTACTTATATCCTGATTTACATAATTACAGAATGTAAAAAATAATTTATATGTAATATATATTCTACATATACATATATATATGATAGATTGATAAATGGAATGAAATACACCGTTAATGGAGAAGGTAGGCCGTACGTACGCATGAACGTTGTCTTCGTTTCCTTATTGAATTGAATGGAATCAAGTAGATGAAATAAATAAATATATATAATATACATAAATCCAGTATCATTATTATGTCATATATTTCGTGATTACTTATTATATATACTTTATAATCATTCATGAATGGTTAACATGGAGAATGAATCTCATCGCGTTGTGGAGACGATAGTCCGTCCGTACGCACGAGCGATGATATCATTCCCATGATCGTGGAATTGTATTTAAGTGTATGTATAATATTTCAGAATCAATATCACTTTACAATAATCATATATAGTTATTTATTTACACCATTGTACCCATTCAAGTAAGGTGGTGGTCGAAAACAGATTACACCACGGCATGGAGACGGTATTCCGTACGTACGCACGTGCGATGATTTCATTTTCCGTAGGATGGATAGAAGTTGAAATAGAGTTGTTTCATATTTATAATAACATATAAGTATATAAGTAATACTGATGTTATTACTTTATAATGCGACAACTAAATAAGAAGATGTAGAAGAAGAAAGAAACTTGAGAGAATCGAACGAAGTGATTACCTCTTCTTCGACGCACCTCCTTTAAGCGTTCTTTTAAGGAAGCAGAGTTGGTATTTTGAGAAAACCATAACCTCCAGTATGTTTCTAGGGAAGTATAGAAGAGAAATAGGCAGGGTTTGGCCGAGCTTCAAGGCTCAAAATGGTGTGAAGAGAAGAGAGAAGGGGTGCCCTATTTATAAGGGAGGTGAGGGGCACCTTGGGAAAAACATAAAATATTATTTTATAATAAAGTCATATTCGGTTTTCAATAGCTCCAAATTGAATTATTTATTAGCTAAGTTGGGGATGGGTCTAAATCCTCTCAACCAATAGATTTTAGATAGGTTTGGGTCATTATATTAACCTTATCTATTTGTTTTAACTCTTAGTTAATTAGATTGACATTTACCATGCCACTTTGTATTTTTATATTATATAGTTAATAAAAATACCATATACATCCAAGCGACCCCCAAGTGGTCCATTAATGATACACATATCATGATATAAGTATCTTGGCCGAACCATAGATTTTTTGGAATATAATAACATTTAATAATATTAAATTATTTTTAAAAACTATTCTATGTAAATTTTGACAATATTTGGTAATAGATTTTTGTGAAAATTAGAACAGCATGATTAGTTCATAAAAAGATAATTAAATAAATACTAACATGTCATATTACCTTATAAAATTAGTTTAATTTATAAAAATTCTAAAATTACATTTATTTGGGTATTTATAACATATATTATGTTAATATTTCATTAATATGATAATTACTGCATCATCATTGTGTCATTAATAAATTAAATTATTTAACGTCTAAAATTTATATATAAAATACCATTATGTAGGAAATATTTTTAAATTTCTAATGAAAATTTATAGTCGAATTTATCTTATGTATAACCCTATATAAAAAATGTTTTAGTTATTAAACCTTGATTTTAATTATTTTAACCTTTCTTTAAATAAATTAATAATAAATGTCCTAATCTAATCCAAGTGGGCCGAAATGGTGATATTGTATTCCTTAGGTTGTTTTTGGTCGAATTACACTTATCCCATAGAATTATTAAATGTTTTAGGGTGATAATAATATCATTTTTACCCTTAATTACCCTATTTACTTTTAACTATGGTAAATAAAAGAAAAAGTTACTATTCACAAAGTATTATTTTCATCTCATTGAACCACATTTTATTCCTTGATATTAACCGTGTCCCTCAGATTTTTTAATTTCAATTCACAGAAGTGGTAAAATTTTATTTAAATGAAAAAGTCAGTTTTTTAACTACCACTAAGTGGATTCACAATTCATCAAAAATTGAAGTTTTTCAGAAAAATAACAAAAATTCAGCCTAAGAATTATTTGATATTCCGAATTCAAAATTGATGTCTATTTTTCCAAATTCAAAACATAGAAGTGGAATTAATTAATTTTAAAATTAATTCCTGGTATCAAAACAAATAGCGTGTTTTTAAGAAACATTAACTATCAAAAGATTGATTCTTGTTTATATCCAATTTCAAAGTGAAATTAATTCCAATGAAAAAAAATTGGATTAAATGGTAAAAATATATTCTAATTACACTTTAAAACCAATTAAAAAGACAATGTAACCATATATATTATTGCAATGAAAAAAGTTGTTTTTAATTAAAATATAGTGTGTTTTTACTATTCATTAAAATATGAAAGTTATTAGAATAATTTCAAAAATCTCTCCAAAGTAAATTTTTATATCCTGATTCCAAATAAAAATTTTATTTTGTCAAATTTAACTTATTGACATGTCAAAAACAATATTTAAAGTGGGTGCGAAATCAAAACACTGGAAAACTGCAATTTTTGAAAAATACATATTTTACACGAAAAATTTATTTTGTTCTCATACCATATTCTAGAAAATCTGTAAGATGAATAATAATTTAATAAAATTAAAAATGTAGTTAATACTATTCATAATGGCTAGTCCATAATAATATTATAACAATTTATTGTTGTTTAGTGAAACCCGGTATTGCGTACTACACACGCTATCGAGGAAGGTCGTGATTGCATGTAATGCAAGCCAAGTCAGGATTGTGTGTAGTGCAAGACTCCTTTATTGTTGCGTATAAAAAAATCCAACCATATTTCATTTTTTCATTGAATATATATATATATATACACTCATTGTTGCATAGAATAACTACTATCAAACAAACATGAAATTGTGTGTAACACGATCCAAGAATAGTGTTGCGTTTACTGCATGCTAATACAGTGTTGCGTATAGCGCAAGATAATCATTGTGTAGCGTATAACACAAGACATCAATGAAATTAAAAAGAATATTTTTCATAAAATCTTGGGGTGTTACATCCCAAGTACACAATGTTTTTCATGTTTCGATGTTGAGAAAGTATATGTCAGAAATATCTCATGTTTTGAGCCCAGAGGTAGTTCAGTTGGAAGGGAATCTCTCTTATGAAGAACAACCAGTCCAGATTATTGACCATAGAGAGCCAGTGTTGCAGAATAAGGTAAGTCACCAGGTAAAGGTTGTTTGGAAAAACCATATGGATGAAGAGGCAACCCGGGAATCTGAAAATACTATGAGGGATAAATACCCCGACTTATTTTGATAAGTAAAATTGTGAGGATGAAATTCCCAAAAGGGGGGAAGGATATAACATCCCAGGTAAATAAAGAATAAGATATATTTCATATTTATTAATATTTGTTAATTAAATATTAATTTTACTTTAAAGGGGTTTCTATATTTGATTCTGTACCCAAAATGCAACAACGAGTTTCTTTGAAATCTTACATTGCACACTAATAATATAATATTATTATTTTAAATGGTAGTTAACTCCAAGAAATTTTATTTGAGGGAATGAACAAAACAAACTACAATATGATTATACATGATTTTTAAATGTATTTTCATTTATCCAATAAAAATTTAGAGGCTTAAAATGTGAATGAATCTAATTGTAAGCACAATTTACATTAAAAGGTCGATTTACCGCCTTTTAATGGTGAACCCTCTTTAAATATAGTTCTGGTCACAATAATGAATTCTATTTTAACAAATAAGTTCCTTCTTTAGAATAGGGACTTCAAATTTTACTTTGTGTAATTTTTTTTTATTTTTCTGATATAGTTCATTTTTAATTAATAGTGATAAATATTGTAATTTAATTCAAAACATTGTTTCAATGTAATTTATTTATATGGTTGGATTATATTTTTAATTGGTTTTAAAGTGTAATTAGAATATATTTTTACAATTTAATCTAATTTTGGTCATTGGAATTAATTTCACTTTGAAATTGGTCATAAACACGTGTCGATCTTTTGATAGTTATTATTTCATAAAAACACGCTATTTGTTTTAACAACGGGAATTAATTTGAAAATTAATTAATGAAACTTTTATGTTTTCAATTTTGAAAAATAAAAATCATTTTTGAATTCAGAATATCAAATAAATCTTCGGATGAATTTTTGGTATTTTTCTGAAAAACTTAAATTTTTGATGAATTGTGAAACCACTTAGTAGTAGTTAAAAAATGACTTTTTTCATTTAAATGAAATTTTACCACTTCTGTGAATTGAATTCCAAAAATCTGACATACATGGTTGTTATAAAGAATTAAAATCTGGTTCAATAAGATGAAAATAATTTTTGGTGAATAGTAACTTTTGACTTTTATTTACCACAGTTAAAGGTAAATGGGGTAATTCAACGTAAACAAATATTATAGTAATTGAAAATTTACCTTAAAACTTGTTCAAACCTTATTTCTTGATTCATTAACTTCTATGGTCATCTTTGGGTCGATTTTGAGACTCCATTGAGCCACATGGGAGTGATAATGACAATTTAGATTAATTAATTTAAAGTAAAGGCAAAAGAGACATAAACAAAACACATTTAGTAATTAATTTCTACATGGTGTTATATAAGTTATATTTTAGAATATAAATATTCATTGGAAATCTAAAAATAATCCCTACATCATGGTATTTTGTTTATAATTTTTAGACATCAAATAAATTAAATTATATATGACACCGTAATGATGCAGTATTTTCCTCAATAATAAATGATTTAAATAAATAAGATTATAATGATTAAAATATTACCCAAAACATGTATAATTATGAATTAATGATTTTATTTCGAATATGAGTCTATCCTCGAACTTAATGATTTTCAGACCTTTTGAAACTGAATATCATTATATAATAAAATTATATTTTCACACATCCCTAAAGAGCCCCTCCTCTCCCTTATAAAAAGAGACCACTTCAATCCAATTCCTCACACATATCAAGCCTTTTGGATCATCCAAACTCTGCCCAATTAATCTCCATATATCCCTATCCTCCTCTGAGAAGCCTTACCATGTGCAGAAGGAACTTTAAGAAGACTTTTTTGTTCAAACCCAAGGAAGTTACTCAAATTAAAGGTAACAATTTCTCTTAAATTGTTTTCTTTTATTTTACTTCTCAAACCCCTAAACTATTTTTATTCCTTTATTTTGTAACAAAAACAGTATCCTCGATATACTAGGATGTATTTATGAGAAGTATTCGAACAAAACATACACACACCTCCATCTAATGGGTGATGAACATAATGTTTATATGGACGGCAAACTGACACCTCACGAAACGATGAGTGTTCAATTACCTCTTACCGCCTCTCATGGTGACCATTATGATGAAAATTTATTTATTTATGATATATATATTATTATTATGTTTTATTTATGATTATTTATTTTATATTTTTAGAACTCATTTATGGTTTCCATAGAGGGTAAATACGATAATCTCATTTGAGGAAGTGCAGACTACTGCCCCCTCAAAGTGAAGTGACTCGTTAATGCCTTTTGTGGGATGTATAAAGGATAGAGTTAATGATATTATATATTATATTATAATGTAATTATAATATACCTATGTATTATTATGTTTAAATTACATTAAAATAAAAAATAGAAATGAAATTAGCGTTCATGCATACGTACGGCCTACCGTCTCCATGAACGGTGCATTTCATTTCTTACCTCCAAATGTTATGTACTACTATAAATACATGTATATAACAAATATATATGATATATATGATATATAAATCATGAATATCATTCATGGATATAATGGAATATTGAACACATGGACAACTTGTAAATATAAGGTGTTCATTTTTGACACAAGTACCAAATGTCGACAAAATGAACGTTATTAACATAAATGATTACATAATGTTTATAACACGGTAATAAGTGATATAGAAGGAATTATAAACTTTAAAAAGGTTCTTAAGCAAGTAGAAATTAACTTTAGTTTATTATTCAGGAGATTAAATAATGATCGAGTCAAGTCGGACACGAGGTAAGGGACTTCATCTCAGTCTCCTTTCATTGAGGCATATTTTGTTTTAATACACGACTTTCTTTTATACGCTGTATAAACACCCTAGAATTTTCCAAGGGAATATTTTTCTACGAAGCATTTTACTACATGACAAAAATGAATGTTTCTTTTAACATATGTAGCGAAAACGACCTTTTTCACCGCCACGAGTATTATTTGATCATTGGCTTCCTCAACAAGCCATAATGTTTTTAAAAGAAAATAAATACCATACACTATTTTATGTATTTTTGTATTGAAAATGGTTTTTATAATGGATTTGTTATGTCAATATATTTAAGTGATATATTGTGATTGAAATGTCGAAATTTTTTCTTTCATTAATATTTGTTTTATGTATTATGCTTTTATAATGGTACTTGGACATTTGACAGGTGGTTATGTGATAAAACAAATGATGGGTGGTGCCGTGAATACCAGGATGGGTGGTTACGTTAAAACCTCCAATGCATTGGGTATTGAATTCGGCCATATGGCTATTCCATTTAGTGATATGTATGGAAGTCGACCATATGGTTATTCCATTTAAGTATGTTCAAGTCCTCAGTTACATTTATATGTTATGTGTTATATATATGGGTTTTACGGTAATATTTTGGTTACAAAAGGGTAAATAATGATATTTTATTCAGTGAAGAGTATTTACTACTTCACAAAGGTGAAAATTATTACTTATGATAAAGTTTTCATGGTTTACCTATTATTTTGAAAAACTAATAGTTTTCCTTCTTTGTGTATCCCTTAATGAGCTTTTTATGCTTATCCCATGTTTTTGAAATGTTTTCCATAGGATATAATATGGAATAGGGTCAAGTATGGGATCAAGGAAAAGTCATGCTGTCTTAAACATAGAACTATACATGACCCTTTTTTTCAAGAGTTTATATTTTTTGAGAAAATGTAAATTGTGTAGAAGTGTCTACTTTTTTTTGAAATAAAATGTAATAGTTATTTCCTAATTCTAAAAATATATAAACCTAAAAATATCCTCAATGTAAATTATTTTTTTAATTCAAGATTATGTAATGTTTTAAGGTCTGGTCCTTATAATAACCTTCTCTCTTTCGTTAGGTCATAAGGGGAGAAATATATTCTCTAAAGAACTTATCCACAGCTCTGCTACAAATGGGGTTGTTGACCCATTAATTGATAGATGATGTTGCCACATAAATCAATCTAATATAGCTCATCCATGTTTTGGATCAGGAAGCTTCATATGGGTAAGGATATTATTCATAGCCTGAGTAATTTTTTTGAGTATATTTATAAGTTTCTCTACACTAGTCGTCGCTCTAAAGGCAACATCAATATCTTGAAAAGGTGCTAAATCCTTACATGGGATATGTAAATTCATTTGGTTTCCATTACTTCGACTAGGCACTGTTTATAAATAATAGAATACATTAGATTCAGTTATGAATCATAATGTATAATCTCAACTTAGAAAAATACTTATCATAAATTGAAATCCTTTGCATGGCTAATCACATAATCATAAACATGGTTTCATTGAGAAAATTTTTTTATTTAAATTCTCTATAGTGGACTGTAAAAAAAATGTGAATTATTCTAAGAATAACCCCAAGGAGTGACAATAAAAGTGAATATTAAGGCCCACTGTTGTGTACCATGATACCTCAGGTCAAGTCTGAATCTCCCTGTCAGAGTTTTAACTCTTAGGTACATCTATCCCAGAACCACGCCCAATTGTAGTATCCAGACATGGATGTAATTTTTTAAAAAATATACATTATATATTACTTACAAAAATACTTGGATGTTTTTGTATGTTTATCCTCAAACACAATCTTCGTGATTTGTTCCCTAATCAATGTTTTCTAAATCTAGTTTCCATGTTTTCTCTTAAACTTCCTTTGATACCAACTTTAAAGACCTAACCCGAGTTTCCCAGAGCCAGTGCCCTATTTCATTACATTGGAGTGATTACAAGAATTTCATATCCCAAAGTAACAAGTAGTTTAGTAGTTTTGGAAATCCAGATACATACATAAGTTCAACACTACAACATGAAATAAAAAACAACAAATGAGTTCCATTGGGAATATTCACCACTCTATGTTTATCCCTGGAAGTCAATCATAATATACCTCTTCATGGCCTGGAAAAATTTAAACATAAGAATGTCTGAGCTCAGTTTCTTAGTAATGGTAAATATTACATTGGGAGAGAATATAAACATTAGGCTTGGTGAATCATTGAAACCACATGCCTTTAAAAATAAACATTAACAAAATGTGGCAGAAATATGAGATGAGTAAATATTTCCATAAAAACATAATAATTGGTATTCTAATAATCAAATAACCTCACGAAATATGAATTTATAGATTTATAATTAGGGAAATGAATAAGCTGTAAATTCTCAAACATACTATCAAGGCCTCATCCAAGACATCTAAAAATGACTAAGGCCTCGACCAAAACCATATCTAAAAATGGGAAAGTCCTTGGCCAAGTCCATATATATTTGTTTCATAAGACCAACTGATGCATCAAGTGTCTATAGAGGGTCCCAACCATCTCATAATAAGTACAATACACTACTCATATGAATGGGCATGAACATAAACAATATAAACATTCATATTGAAACTAACATATGAAATGTAAATAACTCTCCTCGTAAATTAAGCATATACACTTACCAATCAATGTAAATTGGTGAATGATTTCAAGATAGCACATACACAGACAAAATAATCATAAATAATTCTATTAAATATCATATATGATATCCTAAAACATTTATCCCAATAATAAATAATAATAAAAAATAGTGTTGAAATAGATGAAGATACTCTTATAAAATAATCAAGTAATTCTTGAGATAAATACTCTTTTATTTTAAGAAGAATAGTTTTTTTTGGAAAAGTATTTTTATACCACCCGAAATGAAGTAAGGTCATATTTTCATATTAAAATGGGTTATTTTATAAATATAATGGGTTCTAAAAATAGACAATAGAGTTTCCTAGAAAATTGGTAAGAATTTAAGAAATTCCCCTGAATCGGGAATTTATTTCAGAAATAATTTTAATATTCATTTTAAAAAGTATAACTCCCCATAAAATAAAGACAGATTATGGTTGGTAAACATATATATAACACTCAAAAAGAATTTATTATGAGTAAATAATAATACATAATAATTTAATTTAGGTAATTATACAATAAATGTAACCCGAATGAAAATGGAGGTTCGGGTGGAAAACCCTAACCTTAAGTATGAAGGTGTTCCTCAATTGATATTAATGGCCTGAATAATCAAATTTAGGTTCATAAATTAATTATTACAGAACATCATCAAAATTTAATTTAATTATTATAACCTTGTTAGGTCCATTCATGGCTTTTAGATAGGTTAAGAGATTCAATAAAATTGTTTGGGAGCGTCTTTATCCTTGGTTTTCATGATCAGTTTACTTATATTCATGTAAGGATAAACATGTAGAATGAGAATATTTTTCTATAATAAATGTTGTATGTTATCAGTGAACAACCAGATTATTACATGTAAATAAATTTTTTGGGCTACTAGGAATGAAGATGAATCATTATATAAAACTTTAATGACAATTGTTTGGGTTAATTGGCAGTTTTTGATCATAAATTACTCATTTTAATTTTTAAATTTATATAATGTGTAAAAAAGGATTATAGAACATTACATAAGTTATAAAGATATATTATAGTCTAGTTCAACCATAAAAATGATTTCATGACCAGAATTTAATATGTTAATAGAAATTTGAAGCTCGTCATCCGTGAATGTGATAAATTAACAAATCTCGAACCATGTTTTCTTTTATAATATAAAAACGGGGAAAGGAGAGATGATAAAGACTTATTACTTTATCATAAAAAATTATATTAAATGTAATTTAATGTATTCATCACAAAAATTAGATTAAATGAGGAGAGGAAATGAAAAGATAAGAATTCACATTGAAATAAAAGAAATTAGAAGAGGGATTTACCTCTTAAAGTAATCTTCATTGAGGGACTCTTCAGGGGAGAGATTTTGGTCCCTTTATAAGTCCAAGGTCTATTAGACAAGGGGGAGATTCTTGGTAGGATATTTGGTTAGTATTTTTATAATACACAAGGCTTGGGATAAGTGATGAGAAGAGGGAGTGAGGGGGTTTTATAGTGGAGGAGAGGGGTGAATCATGAATATTTTATTTATTATATTATTATTTCCCTCAAGATAACAAATAGTGTTGATTCATGTGAAAACTAATACTAATAAGTACATGTGAGTTATAACCTAGTGGGATTACATTATACTTACATCACCTATGACTCAATAAATCATGTATTTATCATTTACAGTAAATTATTGTATTTTACTATTCACCTGAAATTCATGTATTTTAGAAAAATCCCAAAAATATACCCCAAATATTTCTCAACCTATAGAATCAAAAAATTAAATAAATTTTTGAAAATAATTTTCTAAATATTTTTAATTTAATTTTTAAATAAAACAATAATTTATTTGAAAAAATGAATAAATCTATTACTCCTTTTATAACACCTTGAAGAATTAATCAGGGCCCCATAAAATTATCTTATAACCTTAATAAAATAAAATACCAATTTATATTTACATTTTATGAAAATAAATTTCCATTTTAAATTGTTAAATTAATCCTAAAATTAAAATTAAAATATTTATGACATAAAAAATAGCAAAACTTTTACTATGATCGTTTCTTTACTTATAAAATGTGTAAATTGTATTTATACATTCATATGTTAGGTTTCTATTTTTCTGTCTGATTTACTATTCATTACTTTTCATTACTATTCATTAGTGTATGTAACTATTCTTAAAGGTATGTTACTATTTATCGAATCAAATATGTTTTTCTTATCAGAATATAAATAAATTACTAAACGCAACAGTGTATGTTAGATTTTTGAAATTCCAAACACAATGGTGTTAAAAATATGATTACTGGCTAGGTTATTAAAAAGTGATTTTTTATAGACTAAGTGTTTCTGAAATTCAACATTACATTTTTTTTCAAAATATTGGGGTGTTATATTATACCCTCCTTACGAAAATTTTATCCTAGAAATTATCATAATATTACCTCAAAAAAAGATTTAGGTAGTTCTTCATTATAAGCTTCCCAAGATCCCATTTTGGCTCTTCTATTTTATGAATTTATTGATGTATCTTTACCAAACGTGTCTTCTGATTCCCCAAAACTCGTTCTTTAGTTTCCAGAATCCAGATAGGCTCTTCACTATAGGATAGGTCATGTTCGAATTCAATACCTTCAGAAGTGAGGATATGCATTGAGTCTGGAATGTACTTTCTCAGTAATTAGACGTGAAACACATTGTGTATTTTAGACAAGCTTAGAGGAATATGTATCTTTAGAGACATCCAAAAAATTGGAATGATACAGAGAAGATTAGAATGGCCCCTATATAAGGATGACACAAAAATCGAAAAATGGTCCAAATTTTGATAAATTTGAGGATTTTTTCTCTTATTGGAATAACCAAATGATATGAAAAAACTCTAATTCTCTCTAGAATTTAATAGGGACCTATGTACCTAGGTCCCAATTAACCTTTCTTACCAAATTTTATAACACCCTTTCATGGAAATAATATTAAGGAAACATGATCTCCCACTTGAAATTTCAAATCATTCCTTTGATTATCAGCATATCTTTTCTATCTGAATTGAGATATTTTGATGTGTCCTTTAATAGTATGTACCTTCTTTGTTGTTTCCTCCACAAGCTCTAGGCCCACAAGCCTCCTTTTTCCAACTTCATCTAAAGAAGTTGGTGTACAAAATCTTTTTCCATACAATGCTTCATATGGTGAAATTTTAATACTTTAATGGAAACTATTATTGTAAGAAAACTCCACTAAAGGAAAATTTTGATACCACTTACCTCGAACTTCGGGAGAATATGATCTCAACATGTGTTAAAAATTTTGGATTTCCCTTTCTGATTTCCCGTTTCTTTTTGGGTGATAAGAAGTACTCAATCGATGCTCAGTATCCAACGATTGTTGAAGACTTTCCCATAATTTTGTTGTAAATCATGGATCCTCATCATAAAAAATTGAGAGAGGTTCTCCATAAAGTCTCACAACTTCATTGATATAGAGTCGTTCATGAAACTCTAGTTGTAAATCCTCTCTTATAGTGAGAAAATTGTCAAATTTTGAAAGTTTATGAACAATTACCAATATCACATAATTCTTCCTTGGAGTTTTGGGTAATCTAGTGACAAAATCTAGGGTGATTTCATCCCATTTCAATGTATAAATAGGTATAGGTTGCATGAATTCTTTTAGGATGTTATCATTCAAAATTTACATATTAATAGACTAGAAATATTGATACATAATCAATAATATCCCACTTCATGTTTTACCGCCAGAAATGTCCCTTCAAATCTATATAAATTTCCGTGGTCCCATGATGTATAGAGAAATTCGAGCTATGAGCATCATCTAATAACTCCCTTTCCAACTCAGGTGTAGAGGGAACACATATCCTTTTCCCAAATTTTAGAATTCAATCTTCACACACAAATTCAGTCAACTTCGTATATTTCATTGCATTAATTTTATTTTGAATATTCCCATCTTCAGACTATGAAGCTTTAATTTTTTCAAATAAATATGGTTGGGAAACCATTTGAAAAAGTAGTAATTTTTCATCTTCTTTGATAATTCCCAAATCCATCCTCCCTAGATCCATGTAAAAAAGATCTTTTTCAATACTCATTTTATTTAGAACTCCACGATCCTTCTTTCTAAATGCATCAACTACCTTTTTATAAAAGGTTGGGGCCAATGCCTCATTTATTATAATGCATCAACTGCCTTATTTCCCTTTCCTAGGTGGTAGTGGATGGAAAAATCATAGTCTTTGAGTAGTTCAAGCCATCACCTTTTCCTCATGTTTATTTATTTCTTTGAGAGGATATACTTAATACTTTTTTGATATGTATATATCTCACATTTTTCATCATTGATATAATATCTTTATATCATCAGGGAAAAAAATTATGGATGCTAAATAAAGATCATGAGTAAGGTAGTTTCTTAGGATTTTTTAACTAACTTGATGCATAGGCAATAACTATATCATTCTGTATAAGGACACAACCAAGTCCTTTCTTCGATGCATCACTATATATCATAAACCCATCATTCCTCAATGGTAGGGTTAGGATCGGGAAATTCATTAATCTCCTCTTAAATTCTTATAAATTTCCCTCACATTCTTTTGTCCATATGAACTTAACCCCTTTGAATGTAATCTTGGTCATTAGGTTGGCTAAACAGGTGATGTTCTGAATGAAAACTGATAATAACATGATGAAACAATAAAACAATGTACCTTAGTTATGTTCATTGGAGTAGTCCATTCTTATATATCCTTTTTCATCATTGGATCAACAAATATTAAATCCTTAGAGATAATTTTTTCAAGAGAGAAAAAATATTAAATCCAAATTTCACACTTAATGATATTCCCATCAAATTCATTTATTCTAAGAGACTTCAGAATAGTGTGCATGTGATTTTCATGATCTTCATTGATTTTTTAGTATACCAAGATATAATCAACAAATACCACCCCAAATCAACAATATATTATTTCAAAACACTATTCATTAGATCAATGAAAACATAGGGTTCATTATTTTGTCCAAAAAGAATTATTGTAAACTCATAATTCCCACACATGGTTTGAAATGCTGTCTTTGGAATATCTTTCATCCTCACATGCAACTAATGATATCCAAATCGAAGATCAATCTTTGAAAAATATTGGGCTCCATGAAGATGATCGAATAAATAATCAATTCAAAGTAGGAGATACTTGTTCTTTATTATTATAGAATTGATCCCCCTGTAGTCAATACACATCCTCCTAGATACATATTTCTTCTTAAAGAAAAGAATAGGGGCTCCCCATTGAGAAACACTAAGACAAATAAATAATTTATCACTCAATGCCTCTAGTTTTTTTCAGTTCTATAAATTCCACCATGTCCATTTTATAAGGGGTCTTTGATATGGGCCTTGAACCATGAATTTAGTTAATTGAAAACACAATTTCCTACTCTGGAGGATATCTAGGTAAATTATCTGAAAACACATCAACATATTCATACGCAATAAGTACGTCCCCTATTTGGAAATTCCATTCCTCTCCTAGAGTTATTGCATTCCCTTCCTCCCAAATAATTGAATTTAGTAGAGCTACTAGGGGTTGATCTATATGAAAATCATATGGTGATGTTTCTACTCTAAAGATAAGGGATTCAACATCATCCAAAAAAAATGAAACCTCATTCTTCTTGAAATAAGGTTTTGCATCATGGTTCAAAGTACAATCCATACAGAGGATTATATCAAATTCGAGCATGGTTATGATAACAAAATTTTCATATAAATCATGTTTATATGACATAATAAAGAATTCCTCACACAACTTTGTTGCAATGATACTTCCCTTAAGAGTATTGACTAACAACTCCATTATTAAATCAAATTGGAAATATCTATTTTTCTTGGAAAAATAGTAAGATATAAACAATTGTGATGATCCAAAATGAAATAATTCATTTGAAAAGTTTCAGTAAACAATTAAATTAAATGCCACCCTGTCATTAGGAACTTCGATATTAGTTGTTATTTCATAAGCTTGTCTATGCTTCCTTGGAATTTTTAGAGGCATGTTTCCTTGATACTTCAGAAAATCATTAGCATAGTCTCCCATATTCCTATAGTTATAGTATTGAAGATTAATAGATTCATTCATCCCATTAAAAACACAAGCATGGTGGCCTTTCTGTCCACACTTTTAGCATACCCCTTTTTCCTTTTAAGCAGGTAAAAGGTGTTTCCTTCCACAATTAGCATAGGGTGTAAAGTAAACTCTTCCCTTCTTACACATTTGTTTATTTCATTTAAATTTTTTTTCAGCAACACTATTCTTCTCTGTCTTTCCTTTAAATTCATAGGACTTACAAAAATCCTTTTCCATCTTGATAGAACATGATACTATATCTTCTTATTATGAGAAATATTTGCAAACCAGCACCTACTAGGGGAATGTATTTAGGCCATAAAATAATTTATCAGTCTTGATCTTTGGATTACTTATATAGTCCACAACATGCCTTGCTAACCCTGTGAACTTATCTAAATACTTTGCAACATTCTCATCTTTCTTTTGCCTCAAATTCTAAAACTTCCTTTCTATATCAGATTTTTGTTCACGAGGAGTGTATTTCTCTCAGAAAACAACATTAAATTCACTCCATTCCATGTTTTCTATCTTCTCCTCTGCCTTTTTTTTGGATTTAGTGACTACTACTGATCAAAATATCCCAACTGATGATAAACTTCCATGAGAACCTTCTCCCTTTCATTACTTCCCAAGGCAATAAATATATTCTCAAAGGAACTTATCCACTACTATGCTGAAAATAGGTTTGTAGAACCATTAAATGTTGTAGGTTGTTTTTTCATAAAGCAGTCTAACATATCTCCTCCATCTTGTGGATATAGATGCTCAATATAGGTAAAGTTATTGTTCATAACCTGAGTAAGTTTTCAGCATATAGTTATAAGTTGCTCCGCACCCATCACAGCTCTAGAGACCACATAATTATCTTACACAGAAGAGAAATACCTACATAGGATATCTGTGTTCATGTGGTGTCCATTCCTTCCACTAGACTCCATTTCTGAGTAATATAATACACTAGATTTGGTTATGAATCATAATTTATAATATCAACTTACCAAAATACATATCATAAATTCAATTTCTATGTTTGGCTAATAGCATAATCATAAACAAAGATTCTATGAGGAAAACATTAAATCTAAATACTTTAGAGTGTTTTGTAAAGAAAATTTGAATTATCCAAAGAGAATTCCATGGGAATGTCTAACTAGGTATGTATAAAGTCTTGTTATCGTGTACCCAGATATCTGGGGTTAATCCCGAAACTCCCTGTCGGAGTTTTCACTGTTTGCCACATCTATTCTAGAACCACATCCACATGTAGTATCTAGACATGTATTTTTATAGAAATATCTATATAATATATTCCTTACCAAAATACCAAGATGTTATTGTATGTTTATCCTTAAATACTACCTTAAGGATTTTCCCTAATTTGCATTTTCAAAATCGTTTTTCCATGTTTTCTACTAAACTCCCTCGGATTCCAATTGTAAAGACCCAACCCCTATTTCTCAAAGCTGGTGACTTATTACATTACATTGGAATGATTAAAAAAATTTAATATCCCGATTGAATGAATATTTTAATAGATTTGGAAATCCATATATATACCTAATTTCAAAATTAAAAATAGAAATGAAAAACAACTAATATGTTCCATTAGGAACATCCACTACTCTAAGTTTATCCCTACAAGTCTGTCATAATATAAACCTTCATGTCCTAGGAAAAATAAAACATAGGAAGGGGTGAGCTCAGATTCTTAGTATGGGTAAAGATTATAGTGGATTATAACATAAACATTAGGCATGGTGAATAATTTAAAAGACATTCATTTAAAAATAAACTTGAACATAATAAGAAAAGAATATGAGACGAGTAAATATTTCCATAATAAAATATAATCATTGGTATTCTAGTAGTTGAATAACCTTATGAACTAGGTATTTATAGCTTCATAATGAGGGAAATGAATATTTCAGACTTTCTAAAACATATTTTCAAGGTCTCAGCCTAGAAATATTAAAATTATTAATGCCTTGTCCAAAACCATATCGAAAAATGTGCAAGGCCTTTGCCAAGTCCTTATCTATTTGTCTCATGAGACCTACCGATGCATTGAGGGCCATTAGATGGCCCCAAACATCACGTAATAATTCAAATTAATTCTTTATATTACTGAGGGTAAATATATACGACATATACATTAATATTGAAACTAGCGTATGAAATGAAAATAATTTTCCCTGAACATTAAGCATAAACTGTAACCATTCAGAGTAAATCGGTGAATGGTTTTAATATAGCACATATATTGTAAAAATAATCATAAAAAAATAAATTAAATATATTAGTTGATATCATAAAATATTAATCTCAATAATACATAAGAATAAATAATATTTTCGAAATAGAGGAAGATACCCTTCCATAATCACCAAGTAATTATTGAGATAAATACTCTTTAATTTTGAAAAGAAGAGTTATTTGGGAAAAGTATTTATATAAAACTAGAACTAACGTTAGATAGTATTGTCAGAATAAAATGACTAATTTGAGAAATATAATGGTTTCAAAAAATAGGTTATATATTTCCCTTGATAATATGTAAGAATTTGAGAAATTCCCTTGAATCAAGCATATATTTCAGAAATAATTTTGAAAGTTCCTTTTAAAATGTATAACTACACATAAAATAAGGAAGGATTATAGTTAGTAAAAATATATAGAACACTAACACATAATTTATGAGGACTAGACAATAATACATTAGAATTTCATTGTGCTAATTAGAAAATAAAAGTAACCCGAATAAAAATGTAGGTTCGGGTGGAAAACCCTTAAATTATGCCCGAAGGTGTTCCTCACTTGATCTTAATTACCTGAATAAAAAAATTTAGGTTCATAAATTAATGATTACAGAACCTAATATACATTTAATTTAATTATTATATCCTTATTAGGTTCATTCATGTTCGTTTGATGGGTTAAGAGATTCAATTCCATTGTTTGGGAGCATTTCCTTCCTTGGTTTTCTTGATCCGTTTAATTATATTTATGTAAGGATAAAAATATTGTCTGAGAATGGTTTTAAAGAATATAAGATTTATTTTATTAGTTATAAACTATAATATTAATTGGTTATAAATTTTTTTAGTTATTGGGAGTTAATATAAATCATTATATAAAACATTAATGACAATTGTTTGTGTTAATTGGCAGTTTTTGATCAAAATGTACTCATTTTGATTTATAAATTTATATCATGTATACAAAAGGATTATAGAACCTTAAATATGTTATAAATCTATTTTATAGTATGTTTCAACCATTCAAATGGTTTTATGAACAGAATTTAAGATGATAAAAGAAATTGAAAACCCGTTGTCATTGAATGTGATAAATTAACACATCTGAGTTGATGTTTTCATTTCAAATATAAAAGGAGGGGAAAATAGAGATATGAAGAATCATTCCATTATAATAAAAAAATTACATTACATGTGAGGTACTATAGTCATTAAAACCTTTGTATGAAGGGAGTTGGGGAAAGAAAAATAAAATAATTGAACTTGAAATAAAATAAATGAAAAGAGGTATTTATCTCTTGAAGTAATCGTCCTTGAGAGCCTCTTTAAGGGAGAGGTTTTGGTATTTTTATGAGAAAAAGGCCTTAGAGAAATAGAAGATGCGATTTTTTGTTTATTTGGGTATAATTTAGACTAGAAACAAGTCTCTGGAAGAGTGAAGAGAAGATGGAGTGGGGGGGGGGTAATAGTGGATGAGAGGGGTGATTTGTGAATATTTTATTCATTATTTTATTATTTACCTCAAGAAAACCAACAGTTTCTAATTCATGTTACCAATAATTTTAATATATTCATGTCAATTTGAACCTAGTTGTATTACATCAGCCTTACATCACCTATGACTCAATAAATCATGTTTTTGCATTTATAGTAACTTATCGTATTTTACAATTCACCCAAAATTCATGTATTTTAGAAAAATCCCAAAAATTGATCCAAACCAATTTTCAGTGAATAAAATTACAAACCGAAATATTTCTTTTGAAAATAATGATCTTAATATATTTAATTTTATTTTTAAATAAAATCAAAATTTTTTAGAAAAAAACAACATCTAACTATAACAGTTTTTATAACACATTGAAATATTAATCCAGGACTAATAAATTATTTTATAACCATAAGACAATAAAATAAAAAGATTTGATTAAATTTTATGAATATAAATTTCCATATTAAAATATTAAATTAATCATGAAATTGTAATTAAAATATTTATTCCATACAAAAATACTAATACTTATACAATGATTGTTTCTTCACTTATAAGAGGTCTAAATTGTATTTATACATTCATAGGTGACGTTTATATTTTTTGCCCAATTTACTATTCATTACTGTTCATTTCCATTCATAAGGGTACATTACTATTCATCAAAATTTTTTTTTGTCTTATCAGACTCCAAATATCCTACTAAACACAATCGTGTGTGTCAGTTTTTCAAAATTCAAATCATAGAGGTGGTACAATTATATTTACTAGCTAGGTAATAACGAAGTTGTATTTTGTAGAGACTCAGTGTTTCATGAATTCAATATTAAATTTCTTTTCAAAATCATGGAGTGTTACATTATCCACTCCATACAAAAACTTCATCCTTTAAATTATCATAATGCTACCTCAAAAAAATATTTGGGTAGTTCTTCATCATAAGATCCTCAGGCTCCTATGTCGGCTCTTCGATTTTATGATTTTTCCAATGTATCTTTACAAGTCATGTTTTCTGATTCCTCAACACTTGATCTTTAGTGTCTAGAATCCAAATAGGCTCTTCACAGTAAGATAAGTAAGGTCCCAATTCTATACCTTTATAAATGAGGATATACATTGGGTCTAACATGTACTTTCTCAGCAATGAGACACGAAACACATTGTGTAATTTATACAGGCTAGGTGGCATAACCAAACAATATAAAACAACTCTATTTATCTCTAAAATTTCAAAAGGACCTATGTACATAGGGATTAGTTCCCCTTTCTTCCCAAATCTTATAACACCCTTCCATGGAGAGTATTTTAAGAAAACATGATCTCCTACTTGAAATTCAAAATCATTCCTTCGAATATTAATATAGGTTTTTTGTTTACTTTGAGCTGCTTTGATATAACCTTGAATAGTATTTAACTTTTCTATTGTTTCCTCCAAAATATCTGAGCCCACAAGCCACTTTTCCCCAAATTCATCCCAACTAGTTGGTGTATGAAATCTCTTTCTGTAAAATGCTCCATATGGTGTCATTAGAATACATTAATTGAAATTATTACTCTAGGAAAACTCGACTAAGGGAAAATATTTATCCCAAATAACTTGAAATTTGAGCGAGCATGATCTCAATGTGTCTTCTAAAGTTTTGGATAATATTTTTTATTTCCCATTAGTTTGTGCGTGATAAGTAACTCAATAGAAGCTCATTATCCAAATAATTCTGAAGAATTTTCTAGAATATCAATATAAATCATGGATCATGATTAGAAAAAATTAGGAGAGGTGCTACTTGATGTCTCAATACATCATTGATATTGAGTCGTTCTAGGAGATCTAATGGTAAATCCCCCTTTATAACAAGGTAATGTGAAGATTTTGTAAGACAATAAAAATTACCCATATCGCATCATTCTTCATTGGAGTTTAGGTTTATCTCATGAAAAAATACATAGTGATTTCATTCCATTTCCATGTAGGAATGGGTAGACGTTTCATAAATCCTCAATAATGTTGTCATTCGACCTTTACTTGTTAACAAACTAGACATCTTGATACATAATCAAAAATTTCCCACTTCATGTTGTCCCACCAGAAATGTTCCTTCAAATCACTATACATTTTAGTGCTCCCAGGATGTATATAAAAATTCGAGCTATGAGAATCATCTAATAACTCCATTTTCAGCTTAGGTATAGAGAGAACACATGACCTCTTCCCAAATTTTAGAATTCCATCTTAACACACAAAGTCAATAAATATCCAATATTTCATTGCATTAATTTTCTTTTGAAGATTATAATCATCAGACTGTGAAGCTTTAATTTATTTTGATAATGATGGTTGGGAAACCATTTTAAAAAGTAGTGATGTTACACCTTCTTAGATAATTCCTATATTTATCCTCACTAGATCCATGTAAAAAGGATCCTTATCAATCCCCATTTTGTTGAGAACTCCATGATCCTTCCTACTCAATACATCAACTAACTTATTTTCCTTTCATGGGTGGTAGTCTATGGAACAATTATAGTCTTTGAGTAGATACATCCATCACCTTTTCTCCTTGTTGAGTTATTTCTATGAAAAGATATACTTTATACTTTTGTGATCTATATATATCTCACAGTTTCACAAGAGATATAATTTCACCACATCTTCAGAGAAAATATTACAGATTTTAACTCAAGATCATGAGTATGATAGTTTTTTTCATTAATTTTTAACTGCCGTGATGCATAGAAAATAAATATACCATTCTTCTTAAAGACACAACATGTACTTTCCTTGATGCATCAGTATTTATCACCAAACCATCATTCCTCGATAGTAGGCTTAGGATCATACCATTCCTTAATCTCCTCTTCAGTTGTTCAAAATAGTCCTCACATTATTTTTCCCAGAATAACTTAACCCCTTTATGTGTAAGCTTGGTCATTGGGTTGGCTAAACATGCCAAGTTCTGAACAAAACTCAAATAATAACATGCTCAACCAATAAAACTATTCACATCAGTTATTTTCATTGGAGTAGGACATTATTGAACAACCTTTTACTTCACATAATCAATAAGTATTCTATCCTTAGAGACAATGTGGTGAAAAAAGGAAACTGATTGTAGCAAAAATTCACACTTTATAAATATCCCATATAATTCATTTATTATATGATTCATCAGAATAGTGTGCAAGTAATATTCATGATCTTCATATATTTTAGAGTGTAACGAGATATCATCAACAAATACCACAACAATGTCATCATCATATTCATTGAAAACTCTATTCATTAGATATATGTAAATAGAGAGAGTAGTAATCAGTCCAAAAGGAATTACTTTAAACTCATAATTCCCAAACCTGTCTCAAAATGCTGTCTCTGGAATATATTCCTTCCTCACATGAAACCGAGATATCCAAGTCAAATATCAATCTTCAACAACTAATGGGCTCTTTAGAGTTAATCTATAAAATCATCAATGCAAGGTAGGGGATACTTGTTATTTACCATTATATCATTGATCTCCCTGTAGTTAATGCCCAACCTCATAGATTCATCTTTCTTCTTAATGAAAAGAATAGGGGATCCCCATGTAGAAATACCAAGTCTAATAAATCCTTTATCACTCAATTCCTCTAGTTGTTTCTTCATTTCCACTAATTCCACAGTTTCCAATCTATAATGGGTCATTGATATGGGCATTGAATTAGGAATTAAGTCAATGGAAAACTCAATTTCCTACTCTGGAATATGTCATGGTAAATCATATGAAAACTAGTCAACATATTCGTTCACAATAGGTATGTCCTCTATTTGGACATTCCTTTCCTCACCCGTAGTTATTACATTCTCTTGCCCCCCAATAATTGAATTTATTAGAGCAACTAGGGGTAAATCTAGTTGAAAATTAGATGGTGATGTTTCTTCATTAAAGATAAGGGATTCCACACCATCTTCAAAAATTGCAACCTACTTCTTCTTGAAATAAATTTTTGCATCATGGTCCTAAATCCAATAAATACTAAGGATTATATCGAAGTCAATCATGGGTATGGTAATAAATGAGCAGATAAAGCATGTTTTGTCACAAACTTCCTTCTCCAAGATGAGGTAAGGGAAAAAAACTTCCAAAACATTTCTTATTCTAGTTGAAGTAGAGATAATGACCCCACAAGTCCTGCCTTCACTAGGCCTTGGGGTGGCAACTAGCACAAATTGTATAGAATCTCACGTAATATAGAATGAATTACCCATTTTATGGAACACGATTGGCTGATAACATGGTAAATTACAAAAAACTCCAAATATTGAAATAAAGTAAATACAAAAATCTATTCCCATATTCATGTCCCAAATAAACTGATATAAAGTACAAGAAAAACACTGAAGGGGTGTACCGAAAGAAAAGGAAAGATACAACAAAAACTGTTACGACAACCGAGTTAGTGAGGTCTGGAACTATCCTCATAGACCTCCAAGAAACCTGAAAAGATGTTTTATATACGTATGGTTAGTATACATGTATACTCAGTAGGGAAACCAAAACCTCTTGTACAAAAGTGTGGAGATAACATGTTTCCCTATGAGAAAAAGATGAAACCAAAACACCTATAAAGGAAAACTATCCTCATAGCCACACCAAGGCACACTCCCCAAATAACAGAACCCAAGTAAAATAATAGTAATATCTCATCGATATTTAGGTACCCCACACTACTTTCCCAATGGTTATTTAGTTCATCCTATGCATCATACCTCCCCCACATATCCCACTGCAGTCCCACTGTTTCCCCAACAACAATCCGATGGGCTATCAAAACCACCCATAACCACGCCAACCAAAACCTAGCCCACAACAACTGCACATAACCATGCCCATAGACACATGGGCCACAACAACCACTGCCACTCTCGAAGACACATTGGCCAAATCAACCACTCCCATGCCCAAAGACACCTTGGCCTCATCCCGAAGACACTTGAAAAAAAAAACATGTACACACACACCTGGTCCAACCACCATAAGACACCCTGCCTGAAGAGTATTGGGTCATAATGAATCTCAGGGTATCATATCCTACCTGAAGAGTCTTGGGATACCTAGTAGAGGGAGAAAAAATGATCTAATAACCATCCAATCATAGGAATGTTGGGAAAAAAACCCTCCCTGATGTAATGGGGGTGTTCATCATGAAGTGATCAATGTGAGTGGGGTGAATATAGAAAACATAATAAAAAGCATTATACATATAGGTAATCATGTAGTCATCCAAATTTAAGTGTCCTAAAACCAAAAACCATCCCACAAACAGCTACTCTTGCTGTTATCCTTACATGTAAAAGTACACAAAAACCACAAACAGAGCACAACCCACTTCTAAAAAATAGTTCCACATTGTATTTTTTCTTGTTATCATGTTAAATTGATTACACTAAAATATTCCTCCACTATCAAGAAACTAATATGAACAACCACATGCTAAAATAAAAATAGAAAGCAAACAGCCAAGTAGGCATTTAAGAATTCACTCTCTGCTCCCTTGCAAGTAATAAGATAAAAAATGATCTATGTGATCCATCAAAGTAAGGGAACCAAACCATGCCCCAATATACTTAGTCCAGAACATTTAACAATGGCTCCACACAATCACATATTAACAAACCAAAAACCTCACAACCAGAGATTCCACCCCCTCGGTGTCACCCCACAAACATTAAACAGAACTATCATTCATATCACTAGAATAGAGAAAGGTAGTTTTCAAATTTATCCAACACCATTAATTAAGTTCCCTTTTTTCCATTGGGTTAACTGAGGTGATCACACAATTGATATTATTCATTGGACATCAATTTAATCAACCATGTTTACATGATTAATCAGTATTCATGTTATAATAATTAAATCACAAGATTATCTAGAAAACAGAGCTTCATTAGTGAGCAATAAAGGACCACCAAAAACCACAATTTTTAGTGGACATGAGCCCACACAATAGAACACATGAAAACCATGGAAAAATTCAATAAAATCATCATATTCCCCATCCCTTCATTCCTTAAAAGTCCATTTATTATCTTCGTTAAAGCTGTTTTCATCTACGTCCTAAGAGAACATAATCAATCCCACCCCACATGATGTATAATAAATACAGACAAAGGAAAAAAATCATACTTGGATGATTAAGGATTGAATTTTTCTCTTTGAACCAAGAAATGGGGATGGTGTGACTTGGAGAAAAAGAAAACTCCAAGGATTAGTGGGAAGGGCTCAAACATGGTTGGAAGATTCACCTTGGGCGGAAGTCCTGAGGTTCACTTTGAGAAATGATATAGAAGAAGGAAAAGATGATCTCAGCTCAAGTAGAGGCCAGATCCAAAAATAAGGGAGACAATTTCGAAGTGCTTAAATGTCAGATCAGGGATTGAACACACAAATAAGTGGTTTCACAAGTTGAAATTAATTGAGATTTAACAATTCCCAATAGAAAAGGTGGAGATATACCAAAGGACTACTGTTCATTGACTGATTATCTTTAAATTGAAAAAAACATGTAACATGGGAAAAACTAGGAAGACATAGGAAACTGGAAAATGGGGAAAATGGTGTGACACTGAGAAAAAGGCCAAATGTTTTTGTATTTCAAGGGTTGACTGAATCTTGGTGGGGGGTGGGGGTTAAAACATCTTTCACGGGCCTTAAATCACATTGAAAGGGGTATTAAAACACTTTACATTAAAAGATAGGTTACTGGTGGAAAACTGGAAATCTCGAGAGAGGCTGGGAATGACTCACCGACAACCTAGCACCATCACCTTGGCACTTATGCTGATCAGTGCCACCAATCTCCGATCATTACCGTTGATGTCGATTGGTGCCACTGATGCCCATTAGTGCCACTGATGCCCATCGGTTCCACCACTTGTTCAACCTAAATCTTGGAAAACACCTTAATGAGTCACTGATTGTCCCCAAGATACCCTAAACACTAGAATTTGACAAAGTAATGGACTAGGAAGGTTTGGGCCATTACATCAGATACCTCTCAATATAATTTTTCCCTCAATAATTCTAGAGTAAACCCAAAATAAATAGGGGCATCCGAACAACCACCTCTTAAGATAGCTCTAAGGGTCAAATCACTATACAATTGTTTGAAAACTGTAATAAAACCTCAACATTTAGGGACATATCTCTCACATTTATCCCCGGTACAATTGAAAAAACACTACCTCTTCCCTCCCTCAAGTAACCACACAAACAAAAAAAGGTCATACCATCCAGACACATGGGTTATGGAGCTTCTTCCTTTTTTTCAAAATATTATCCGTGTTGGGTGACACTGACTCATCCGCATGGGTTTAATCACATCTAGAATGATGCATCTTGATTATAGATCATGTTCTCACCCCCCATAGTCATGAATTTTCACACAAAATAGGGAACATGGAAACAAAATTTCATACACTAATAAGGGTGAAACATTACATCATAATAAAGGACCAAAGAAATCAAAACCCAAAAAAACTCTTTGTACTAAGCACTCATATGTGTCTATCATTCCCAAGTACTCTCCTTGAGGACAATATGCCTCCAAAACACACGAACCATGGGAATAGTCCATCAAAAAACAACATTATCCTTATGATCCTAGATTCTCATAGGTCATTCCACAAATGTTGCATCATCCTTGATATCCAACTCTCCCCTGTCGAGGACGTGGGAGTCATCATGTAGATACCGACAATGCTGGGATACATGAAAGACGTTTTGGGTCTTCTCCAACTGCGGTGGTAAAGACAGCTGATAGTCCACCTCACCAACTCATCCCAACACCGCATAGGGTTCAATGAACCTGGGAGAAAGCTTACCCCCTTACAAAAATTTGATATCCAAATTGAGGGGAATCCTTCAAAAACCCATGTTCTCTAACCTTGCAATCCAGGGGCCTCCCCCTATGAACGACATACGACTTCAGCGGGTCCTAATCCACCTTCATCCTCTTACACAAAAGATGAACCTTCTTTTTTGTCCTCTGCACTATCTTAGGGCCAAGAACACCTAACTCCAAAACCTTAATACAATACACAGGAGAAGAAAACAGTCTTCCATACAAGGCATTGATTAGTGCCATGAAAATGGTAGAGTGATATATACTACTGTAAGAAAAATATACTAGAAGAAAGTGTCATATTCATGATCCTCTGAAGTCCAGAACACATTCTCATAGAATATTCTCCAACGTCTGGATGGTCCCCTATGTCTACCTATTTGTTTGAGGGTGGAAAGTCATGATAAGAAACAGATGGGTACCAAAAGCATGCTATAGTCCCTTCATGACTTGTGATGTAAATTGTGTATCCTAATCTAAAATGATGGTTCTGGGAACTCCATTCAACTGCACAACTTCACCTATTTACTTCTTTTCTATGACATCCACCATGATCAACTCTAAAACAACTCTGAAGTGAGACGATTTCATCAATCAGTCCACCAACACCTAGATGGCATCATAACCTCCCTCATCCCTGGGTAGTCCTGTGAAGAAATCCGTCAATACATCATCCCACTTCCACTCGGGAATGTCTAAGGGCTACTAAAAACTACTAAGAACACAATGTTCAACCTTCACCTTCTAACACACGAGGAACTTTTCCAAAAACACCTCCACCACCCACTTCACTCAGGGCCACCAAAACTAACCTCCCAAGCCTTGGTACAACATGAAGTCTCCTGGATGCACCTCCAGGGGTGAGTTATAGAATGCAATGTGTACTCCCTCATGAATTTCTACCTGAACAAATAGCTTCCCATAGAACATTTTCTAATTCTGAATATCATTCGACCATCCATCCAGTTCATAACCCAATCTAACACGATCACACATCACATAATTCTCTGAGTCTCCCCACTGAGACTCCTCCACCTACCTCACCAAGGATGACTGCACCGTCATCTAAAATATAAAACCTCTGCTATCCTCTACTCCTACACCCATATGTAAAGTATCCAACTCATCCATTACCTCTCAAGAATCTTCGGACTCTGGAACCACATCCTTTTGTGACATCCTGCTCAAATAATTATCCACCACAATCCCCTTCCCAGAGGAGCAGGAGATCTCAAAGTCGTAGTCTTAAAGAAACTCTATCCACCTCCACTACCACACGTTGAATTCTCACTGGGAGAAGATATACCTCAAGATCATGTTATCTATGAAGACCATGAAGTGTTACCTGATGAGGTAATGCCATGACAACATCAGCGCGAGCACAACCAATGTAAGTTCCAATTCATGGGTGGTATAGTTACATTCATGAGGACATAACTACATAGACCCATATGAGATCACTCCCCACAGCGACATCAGAACACACCCTAAGACTGAATTGCAAGCATCATAGAACACTTCAAACATTAACCATTCCTCTAGAAACTTCAGCATTGGGGCAATGACTAGTTTCCATTTCAGATAACTAAAAGCCTCCGGACACTACTCTTTCCATATAAAATCATGTTCTTTTCTAGTGAAGGCCATAAAAGGTGATACAACTTGATGTAAGTAAGGTAAGAAATATCAATAGAAACTTGAATGTCCAAGAAAACTATGAAACTCTACCACATTATTAGGTGTTACCCAAGAAAAAACTTTTTCGACCTTGGATAGGTCCACTTCTATTCACTGTTGGGACACCTCATGTCCAAATAAGTGCACCTCTCATGTCTAGAACATACACATGGAAAACTTCCCGTAGTGATGGTGGTGTCAACATACGTCCAAAACTATCATTAGATGTTTGGTGTGATAATCCTATGACATTGAGTATATCAAGATTTCGTCGATGAACATGACTATTAACCTGTCCAGATACTCACAGAAAATAGAGTTCATGAGACCCATGAGAACTGTTGGTGTGATTGTAACACTGAACAACATGACCATGATCTCAAAGTGCACGTACCTACATCTAAAAGAATTCTTCGGGATGTCACCCTCCTTCACCCTTAATTGGTGATATCCGGAAGACCGGTCAATATTAGAGAACAAACCAACTCCCTTAAACTAGTCAAAAAGGACGTTGATCCTCGGGAGGGGCTAAGGGTTCTTGACCATCACCTAATTCAGTCTTTGATAGTTTATACATAGCCTGATACAAATATCTTTTTGATTTGTGAATAAGACTAAAGAACCCCATGGGAACACACTTGGACAGATAAAATACTTTTTCATTAAGCCAAAAACCTGAATCCACAACTCTTACAACACAAAAGGTGTCATCTGATTGGGAACCATTGAAATTGGATGAACACTGTGTTGTAATTCTATCCCAAAATCAACATCACATCGAGGGGTTAGAGTCACAACCTCTTCAGGGAAGATGAATAGGAACTCACTGACAATCCCTAGAGCTTCCACCATTTATGATTCTACCTATTCCACTAACATCTCACCTAACTAGGAATTAAGGGACTCCATACGCCATATGTCCTCCTAGAAACCCTGTACACCAACAAAAGCTACACCTTGACCATACATATATGAGAACACGACCCTTCTCTGGAAGTAGTCGATAACAAAGTGCACGGAAAATATCCATTAGATGCCTAGGATGACATCGTATGGCTATATGTTTAGTAGAAATATATCCCCATTGGACCGATGCGGCCCCAATATTAGTCTTCATCCTTGACAAACATCATACACACAGGTCTAACCTCAAACTGGCATGATCAACACCAGGGGCCTAGAAATTCAATCTACATCTAGACCCAAGACATGGTCTATAAAGGGTGAAACAAAGGAGTGCAATGCTCTTGAATCAAACAACGCACATTCATGAGTACCAAACAGACTGATTGTACCTCGAATGACATCCAGGCCTGAAGAAACTACTGCCTCTATAACGTGAAACAACCAAATCCCAAATTCTATGCCTCTTGGATGTCAGAAACTTCCCCGACCATGATTTTCTTGATGTCTCTAAGGAACATCATGAGTTCGGCCTCCTTCGACACCATCCACCCTCAGTAGAGCTGGAGCTCGCTACACCTAATGCTGCTTCTGAAAAGGTCTGACTGGAAACTGCTGCTGTGGAGGTGGGTGCTCAACCTGCTCACCTTCACCATACTTCACTCAGATAGGGAACTAATTCTGATGATTTTCCAGATGAAAAAGTTAAGGAACATTGGTCCTATGTTTGTAGAGAAATGTCAAGGACTGAGAGATCAAAACCATAACTTATGAGGCCAGCTCCCCACCAGCCAAAACCTAGAAGGCTCTAATGTTGGAAGCATGCTGCTGATGGCCTCCCCTTGGAAAAACTCAACTGGCTCTCTTCTCATGGAACACCTCCCAATGTGTGAATCCTCTCCACTACTTGAGCCTTCTTCTAGAGCTCTATGTACATCAGTATAGTGAATGGAGTAACAACATACTGAAGAAAAGGATAGAGTGCCTCCTCTAAGCGTCAACCTGGTGAAAACTCATCTAAAAAGAAGTATAGAGTTAAATGAATGAGATCCTTGAACTTTATCACTATTTCCATCACCTTCATAACCCCTTGATAGAGGGAGAGAAACTTCTACCTATTTTCGGCCTTCATCGTGGAAAAAAGGAATTCCACCAAGAACCCCTTCTCGAAGTCAGTCAATGCAACCTCAATTTCCTTCCTCTCTCCAAGATAAATCATCCACAATTGACACAACACTCTCCATATCTAGATCATATCTAGAGTAACCCAATACTCTATCATAGCCCATATGAAGCTAAAAGTTATCACTAGTTCCTCGAGCCAGCTCTTCATCTCCATATCTGAGACGATGCCCTCATACTTTCCTAGAGTCTGCCGTTAGAAGGTACAAAACGTCTTCTACCACTGGTAGTCATCCTCCTCTCGACCAACCCACTGCTGATCAACCAAATCAACATGCTAGGCCTCAATTTCCTACACTACTCGTAGATGTTGTCCGAGTGCCATAGCTAAAATTAGAAACAATGAATTCCTAAGCTCGAGTACTGTAGACAATTCATATAAATTTTCTTTAAACGTTTTATTTATTTTAAAATTCCCAAACACCCATGACACAAAATAACACAATTCATTATGATTATGGTATCTCTTTTAAGGTCTCTACCCTAAAATCAATGTATCCCCACTTGGTCGTTTATTAAGTTCAGATTCCTCACATCAGATCACAGGGGCCCTAAAATCTTGTGTCCTAACTGGCCTTCCTTAGCATATTTCTTGCACCAAGATTTCCTAACACTTTTTCCCTACAATCCCATGTAATACATAATGTTCCTAACCCCAAAATCCATCATATCTCACAAACATCACTTTTGATACCATTCTATGATGACCCTCCTTCTCCAAGATGAGGGAAGGGACATCAAACTGCAAGACCCTTCCTTCTTCATGTTTAAGGAGAGATAACGTCCCCTGAGTCTCGCCTTCAATAGTCCACTGAGTGGAGAAAACCAACAAGGGTATAGAATCCCATGTAATATGGATGGCATTATGTTTTTTAAATAATATGATTTGAATATAAGACGGTAAATCCCAAACAACATCAATGACTGAAATAAAAGAAAATCCCAAAATTCATTCCCATATGCATGTCCGAAATAAATTGATACAATGTACACAAAAAAATATAAAAGAATGTACCAAAATAAAAGAAAAAAATCAATTAAAAATGTCCTGATGCTTGATCTAGTACGGTCTGACACGATCCTCAAATTGCTCATGGAAACATGAGAGTAGTTTTATATACTTAGTGTGGGTATAAATATATACTCGTTAGGGAAAACAAAATCTCTCCTGAACAAGTGGGGAGGCATTCTAGTGCCCCATGAGAAAAAGAGAAAACCAAAAAACCTTGAATGGAAAACTATCCACCCAACCTCACCAAGGTACACTCCCCAAATAATGCATGCCATGTAAAATAATAGTAACTACACATAGATATTTGGGTACCCCGCACTGCTTTACGACTGGTTATTTATAACATCCTATGCATCAGACCTCCCCCCCACAAATCCCATTCCAGTCCCACTACTACCCTAACAACAACCCCATGGGCCATCAAAAGCACACATAACCATGCCCGCAAACACTTGGGCCATAATAACCACACATAACCATGGCCATAGACACCTGGGCCATAAGAACCACTACCATGCCCAAAGACACCTTGGCCATAACAACCACTACCATGCCCAAATACACTTGAGCCTCATCTCAAAGACACTTGGGAAAAAAAACTTCCAACACACACCTGGTCCAACCACTAGAACACACCCTACATGAAGAGTATTGGTCCATAATGAACATTCAACAATCACAACCTGCATGAAGAGTCTTGGGCTACCGTAGAGAGGGAGAAGAAATGAGCTAATAACCAGACACTCATAGGAATGTTTGGAATAACACCATAATCCATGAAAAGTAGATGTTTGGCACTATGTACTCAACATAGGTGGGGTGTATATAATATAAATAAGAAATAAACATTATTGATATAGGTAATCAAGAACTCATCCCAACCTAAGGGTCCCAAAACCAAAGACCAGCCTTCACACAACCACTGTTGTTATCCCTACATGCGCAAGTACACAACAACCACATCTAGAGCACAATCCACTTCTAGAAAATAGTTCCACATTGTATCTTTTCTCAATATCATGTTAAAATGATTCCATTTAAATATTCCTCCACTACCTGGATACTAACATGAACAACCACAATCCAATACAACAACTAAAAGAAAACATCCATGTAGGCGTTTAAGCATTCACTCCCAATTCCCTTGTAGGTGACAATATAAAAAGGGATCTGTGAGATCCCTCTAAGTATTGGAACCAACCCAAGCCCCAACATACCAGGTATAGAACATTTACCACCACCTCTACACATTCTCCGATTCACAAAACAAAAGCCTTACAACTAGAGAGTCCACCGCCTTTGTGCCACCCCTCAAACATTAAACAGAACAGTCAGGAATATCACCAAAACAGAGTAAGAGAGTTTTCAGATTTAGCCAACACCATTCATTAAGTTCTATATTTTTGTTGGGTTTACCAGGATGATCAGACAAGAGATCTTATTCATCAAGCATCCCTTTAATCAACCAAGTTTACATGATTAATCAGTTTCCATGTTACAGTCATTCAATCACAAGATTATAAAAAAACATAGCTTTAATAGTTTGCAAGAAAGGACCAGCAATAGTCACGATTTTCAGTGGACATGATCCCATAAAAATCACAATATGAAAACTAAGGTAAAATGAAAAAACGTCATCGTTTTTTCCACCCCTTCATTCTTTAAAAGTCTATTTATTTTCTTCATTAAAGTTTGTTTCATCTACTTCTTAATGGAACATCATCATACCCTCCCTACATGATCCACATTAAAGAGTGACGAAGGAAGAACCCCTACTTGGATGATCAAGGATCAATGTTTTCTCTTTGCTCTAGGAAATGGGGATGGAGCGACTTGCATGAAAAGAAAAATTCAATGATGAGTAGGAAAGGCTCCATTATGGGTGCACTATTCATCTTAAGAGGAAGTGTAGAGACCCGAAGCCTGACGTACATTGACATTACATTACATTTGAGGAATACTTAGTACATAACAAAAACACACACACAAGGACCGTAATAGTTTAGTGTCTTTGGAAACTCGGAATATAATATTCTAATCGTGGTGAAAGATCTTCAACATCTCCCATAAAGATATTTTTTTAATACCTAAAACCTTTCTTTATATCCTGGAGAAAAGAAAACATAAAATGGTGAGCTCAAATGCTCAGTAAGGGTAAACAAAAGAAATATCTATCACATCATATACATAAGAACATAGCTTTTGGAAATCTTAACCGGCAAAAAAGAGAGCTCATAATATCTTAACATGGGATAAATCATAGAAGTGAAATGTAATCCCAATAATCATAACATAAAACATGAAACATTGTGGAATACACACATAATCATAGAGAATCATTTCTTGTTAGTCAAGACTCATTGACAAGACTATCTTAGTGGACAAAGTCCCTTTCTGAATCGAGTCACCCTCATTTCAGTCCTGTTTCACTGAACCGGTATAACCTACCATTCCAGCCATGTCTATCTCATGAGATATAAAATCTTTACCCAATGCATTGGAGGGATATATAGGTCCCACCCATCTTATAATGAATCCTTTCTTATGTGTGCCACATAATCATAAACCATACATCATAGCGTAACCCATGTAATAAAAATGGAATTCCTAAACAACATGACATCATAAAACAATTCATATAAGATAAAGGAAGTCATAAAAATATAATTTCATCACAAAATAATCAAATCAATATAATAATAGGGATAAAAACAGAACCCTTTATTACCTTAGATGGGAAATAATTTTGATAAAACACTTGAACTCCATTCTTGAGGAAAATATCCTTTCTACTTCAAAAAACATTTTTCCTTTCATAACATGTCATACGACTTTAAAATAAAAGAAGTTGATTAAAAATAAACTTGAAAACTTGTAAAGGAATCCTCTTCTAAATAATGTTTTAAAAATCCATTCATGCTGTATAAGTTAAAAAAACATTCTTCGTACTTTTGTCAGAAAAGTCAAAAAGTACCTCGTACGAAAAACGACAAAAGATTCCTTTCATATTCTTTACTAAAAACTCACCGAAGGGTAAAATTGGATTTAAACAATTGTAGGTGAATGGAAATAATATTAAATATTGAGGAAACATGGATGTGGATGACAAAACACACCCCAGTAAATGCCAATTTATAAACAATATCGGATAAAAATGAGATTGTGATATTTCCCTTACCTTAGGTCCGACTTGCTTTGTAAGTGTCCGAAACTCCTGTATAATGATTTAAATCATGTTATTGACTTATTCCAGAATCATATTCATTGATACTGTATCATATATGGTCCACTTATGACTTTATATTACCCGTTCTTTTGTAAATTCATGTTAAAGTAGCGTTTTGGGTAAAATCGTCTCATTTGTCGTTCATGTTTTTAACTTGTAATTATTCATATGATTACTTAGATCATGATTACTTAATTACAAAATATAAAAATGATTTATATATATATATTCAGAATATACATATATAATAAATCAGTAAATGGAAATAAATACACCATTCATGGAGACGGTAGTCCGTCCGTACGGATGAACGCTGTTTTCGTTTCCTTATTGAATTGAATGGAATTAAGTAGATGACATACATATAAATATAAATAATTCCAGTATCATTATTATGTCATATATTTCATTAGAACTTATTATATATATTTTATAATCATTCATGAATGGTTAATCATTGAGAATGAATCTCATCGCGTCGTGGAGACGGTAGTCCGTACGTATGCACGAGCGATGATATCATTCCCATGGTCGTGGAATTGTGTTGAAGTGTATGTATACTATTTCAGTATCAATATCACTTTATAATAATCATATATAGTTATAATTAAACCATTATACCCATCCGATTAAGGTGGTGGTGGAAAATAGATTACACCACGGCATGGAGACGGTATTCCGTACGTACGCATGCGTGGTGATTTCCTTTTTCCGTAGGATGGATAGAAGGTTAATTAGAGTTGTTTCATATTTATAATAACATATCAGTATGTAAGTAATACTGATGTTATTACTTTATCATGAAACAACTAATGAAGAAGAAGTTTAAGAAGAAAGAAATTGAAAAGATCGGTAATGGATATTACCTCTTCTTTGAAACGCCTCTTTGAATCCTTCACTTAGGGAACTAAGATTGGTCTTTGAAGAAGACCAGGACCTCTAGGATCATTCTAGGAAAGTGGAGAAGGGATTTTGGCAGGGGTTGGCCGAGCTTGAGTGCTCAAATTGGTGTGAGGAGGAGGGGGAGGAGGTGCCCTTTTATAAGGGAGGAGAGGGGAACCTTAGGAATATCTCAAAATATTATTTTATATTAAAGAAAAAATCGGTTTATAATGGTTCCAAAGGGTCTTATTTCGAAGCTAAAGTGGGGATGGGTCGAAATCCTATCAACCAATAGGATTTAGACAAGTTTAGGGTATTATTTTAACCTTATCAATTAGATGTAACTCTAAGTTAAATAATTTAACTTTTATCGTGTCTTTTTGTTTTCTTTCACTATATGGTTAATACACTTACTATAACATTCCAAACGAACCCCAAATTTTTTATTATTAATATATATATCCTTATCTAAGTCATTGGGCCAAGCCTTAGATTTTTAGGAATAAAATAACAATTAATAATATAATATTTTATTTAAAAACTATTTAGTGTCAATTTTGACACTATTTGATATATGATTTTTGTGAAAGTCATAACAGAATTATATGTTCGAACCAAGTTGATTACATCAACACTAATATATCATAGTAACCTTTAAAATTAGTGTAATTCATAAAAAGTCTCAAATTAAATATATTTTGGTATTTATAACATCAATTATGTCAATATTTCATTAATAACATAATTTCAGCATCATCTTTGTGTCATAAATAAATTAAATTATTTGATCTCTAAAAATTACAAATAAAATACCATTATGTATGAAATCATTTCATATTTCTAATGAATATTTATAGTCTAATTTATCTTATGTATAACCTCATATTAAAAATGTTTTAGTAAATAAACTTTGATTTTAACTCGTTTAACTCTTCTTTGAATTAAATAATAATAAATGTCCTAATCTAATCCATGAGGGCCTAAATGATAATATTTTACACTTAAGGTTGTTTTTGGTCGAGATACACTTGTCCAATAGAATTACTACATGTGTTAGGGTAATATTAATATCATTTTTACCCTTAATTACCATATTTACTTTTAACCGTGGTAAATAAAAATAAGAAGTTACTATTCACCAAAAATTATATTCATCTCATTGAACCACATATTACTTACTAACATCAACCGTGTCTCTCGGATTTTGGAAATTCCATTCACAGAAGCGGTAAAATTAAGATTTATGAAGAAATTAATTTTTTTAACTACCACTTAGTAGTTTCACTATTCATCAAAAATTGATGTTTTTTAGAACAATGCCAAAATTTCATCCTAAGCTATATTTCATATTCCGAATTCAAAAATGAAGTCTATTTTACCAAATTAATATCATAGAAGTTGCATTAATTAATTTTATAATTAAATCCCGCTGTTAAAACAAATAGCGTGTTTTTAAGAAACAATATCTATAAAAAGACTGACACTTGTTTATGTCTGGTTTAAATGTGAAATTTCATCCAATGACCAACATTGTATTAAATTGTAAAAATAAATTCTAAATATACTTTAAAACCACTCAAATTAATAATTTATCACTATTAATTATTTCGATTGAAAAAGTTGTTTTTATCTAAAATTTAGTAATTTTCACTATTCATCCAAATATGAAATTTATCCGAAAATTACCAAAATTTCAACCTAAGATAATTTCGATATTCCGAATCCAAAAATGAAATCCATTTTGAAAAATAAAATTTACAAAATTTCAAAAAGTGGTTATTACTATTCAGAATGGCTAGTTTTAATAACATTTTAATAGCATATCGCTGTTTAGTGAAACTCATTATTGCGTACTACACACGCTATCGAGGAAGGTCGCGATTGCGTGTAATGCAAGGCAAGTCAAGGATGCGTGTTGTGCAAGCTTCTTTTTGGTGTAGCGTACAACACAAGACATTAGTGAAATAAAAAAGAATATTTTTCATAAAATCTAGGGCTGTTATATTCTACCCCCCTTAAAATGAATTTCGCCCACGAAATTCGTCGGGGTTAGAAATGGTTTACTATTCGAAAGTTTCTTTAATAGAAACCCACATCGTAAAAAGGAATACCAAAACATGGCTTTAAAAACTAAAGTATGAAATGTAACGATTACCCAAATAAACTAATCACTGGGTTTCCACATAGGTAAAAATATGGATATGGAAGAGAAATCTAACCATCATGTTCTGATGGAGAGTGGTTGAGAATATGGCTATGGAAAATCCAGTAATCACAAATCCATAAATTTTTGACGATCTAAGGTACCATTTGATTCATCAGGTATAAGATCACTAGGAAAACATTTTTGGTTTTCAAGATCATTTCCCTAAAGTTGAAAATTTGAATTAGAATAATTACTTACTTTATTTTGGTACAATCTCACTATTGTTCATGCCTTGAACAATTTCCACTTCATCTCTTAAATAAATGAATTTGAATTTTTTATTCGTGAAGTGTTAACATATCATGTGATAGAATGACGGGTCATTCCATCTGTCTCAAACAAAAGGTTAGCAAACATTATATACATAAGTCGATCTATAGTGAGATTAATCATATATAGTTCCTAAAATGGACTTATACTTCATATATCATACTACTTAATATAATAAAACTAGTTTCTACTAAACAGGGACTTCCTGTAGGCCAGTGGTAGGCGATAAAGGCCAGTCGCACTTTAGTTGTGGGTTCGATTCCCACAGCCTTGTCCGACGCGATGGGCTGTCACTCGTCCTGCAGGTTGTCCTTTTTTTCTAAAGCTATATTACTATAATATCCCATCAATAATATCAAAAAACGTTTTATCCTAACTTATGTCCAACATAATCCATTCTAATCTTTAGGCTTATTTAAATACTTCGGTCCAAGCTCATAGTATAAAGAAAATGATTACTTGAAATGTCATAGAACAATCACGTGAATGCCATCATTTATCCCCCCATATATCATAAGATATATCTTGTTGGTCAAATTATAAACATGTGAATACCTTAATCATATATTCTCTTGAAGAATGAATACCCATTGAACCTTAGTGAAAACATGAATTCAGTTAAAAGTTAACACTTTCCACATACAAAAATCCAAAAATTCTATATACTCAATCCATGATATAACCTTCTCCTTATATCAGTCATGAGATCATGAATACTATCAAAAATTTAATTTTCTCCTTATCCCTTCATTATGCGCATATCATCTACATTCCAAAAATATCTCAATAACCTTTCATGGATAATGGTAACATTAATCATACACTTTCAAAACTCAAGGAAAGGAAACAATGTAACAATCCTTAGATGTCTCTTTATTCCATAGTACCATGAAATTAATTATACAACATTACACATGATAAACATGTAATCATTCCACTACATTATTAAACCCTTGACCGAGCTTCAACAATTCTTTCATCTCAAATATCATTTTTAGTCTCTTCATCATCATACACATAAATACTACCCATACGACCATACTGATTCTCTTCATGAGACTTTCCCTTAGGGCATTGGTTTGCATAATGCACGTACATTCCACATTTAAAACATTTAACCATTGTTGATGTCGTAGCAATACCATTATCCTCATCCCTGGTGTTAACAGATCCTTTTCCTTTGCACTTACTAGCTTTGTGTCATTCTTTTCCACACCCAAAGAATCTTCCAGTTCCTTTAAAACATTCTCCTTAATGCCTCTTCCCACATGATTTACATCGGGAAAATTGAACTTTCTTTCCTCTATGATCATCATGAAACTCCATCTTTCTCTTATTAGCCGAGTCAGGAAACTTACCAAATTTTACTTTATTGATCTTATTATGAGATTGCTGATTCGGCATAATAATGATGTTTGGACTTCCAAATCCCATTTCATTTGGTTTCTCATGAAGAATATCATTCCATTGTCCGTCATATCCTCCATTATCGTGAATCATCTTGTTTCTAGCCATTTTCTAAAACCCAAAAAAGAATAGTGTGAGAGGAAAAAATCATAATAAAGGGGGAGTAACTTCAATATCTAAAATCTTTGGATTAATCTAATATCGTTACCATAGTTCTAGGACTATATCCTATACGTATACTTATCCTTAGGGACATCCCTAGACATACCTTAGAAATATTTCTAGGGATCTCACTAACGTTCCCACATCCTAGATTCCAAAGGTTGACTAAACCTTTCCTCTGATACCAACTATAGAGACCCGAATCCTGATGTACATTGACATTTCATTACATTTTCGGAATACTTAGTACATAATAAAAACACACACACAAGGACCGTAATAGTTTAGTGTCTTTGGAAACTCGGAATATAATCTTCTAATCGTGGTGAAAGATCTTCAACATCTCCCATAAAGATCTTCTTTTTTTATACCTAAAACCTTTCTTTATATCCTGGGGAAAAGAAAACATAAAATGGTGAGCTCAAATGCTCAGTAAGGGTAAACAAAAGAAATATCAATCACATCATATACATAAGAACATAGCTTTTGGAAATCTTAACTGGTAAAAAAGAGAGCTCATAATATCATAACATGGGATAAATAATAGAAGTGAAATGTAATCCCAATAATCATAACATAAAACATGAAACTTTGTGGAATACCCACATAATCCTAGAGAATCATTTCTTGTTAGTCAAGACTCATTACCAAGACTATCTTATTGGACAAAGTCCCTTTCTGAATCGAGTCACCCTCGTTTCAGTCCTGTTTCACTGAACCGGTATAACCTACCATTCTAGCCATGTCTATCTCATGAGATATAAAATCTTTACCCAATGCATTGGAGGGAGATATAGGTCCCACCCATCTTATAATGAATCCTTTCTTATGTGTGCCACATAATCATAAACCATACATCATAGCGTAACACATGTAATAAAAATGGAATTCCTAAACAACCTGACATCAAAAAAAAATTCATATAAGATAAAGGAATTCATAAAAATATAATTCCATCACAAAATAATCAAGTCAATATAATAATAGGGATAAAAACAGAACCCTTTATTACCTTAGATGGAAAATAATTTTGATAAAACACTTGAACTCCATTCTTGAGGAAAATATCCTTTCTACTTCAAAAAACATTTTTCCTTTCATAAAATGTCATACGAATTTAAAATAAAATAAGTTGATTAAAAATAAACTTGAAAACTTTTAAAGGAAGCCTCTTGGAAATAATGTTTTAAAAATCCATTCATGCTTTATAAGTTAAAAAAACATTCTTCGTACTTTTGTCGGAAAAGTTAAAAAGTACCTCGTACGAAAAACGACAAAAGATTCCTTTCATATTCTTTACTAAAAACTCACCGAAGGGTAAAATTGGATTTAAAAAATTGTAGGTGAATGGAAATAATATTAAATATTGAGGAAACATGGAAGTGGATGATAAAATACACCCCAGTAAATGCCAATGTATAAACAATCTCGGATAAAAATGAGATTGTGATATTTCCCTTACCTTAGGTCCGACTTGATTTGTAAGTGTCCGAACCTCCTGTATAATGATTTAAATCTTGTTATTGATTTATTACAGAATCATATTCATTGATATTATATCATATATGGTCCACTTATGACTTTATATTACATGTTCTTTTGTAAATTCATGTTAAAGTAGCATTTTGGGTAAAATAGTCTCATTTGTCATTCGTGTTTTTAACTTGTAATTATTCATATGATTACATAGATCATGATTACTTAATTCCAGAATATAAAACATGATATATATATATATATATATTCAGAATATACATATATAATAAATCAGTAAATGGAAAGAAATACACCATTCATGGAGACGGTAGTCTGTACGTACGCATGAACGCTGTTTTCGTTTCCTTATTGAATTGAATGGAATTAAGTAGATGACATACATATAAATATAAATAATTCCAGTATCATTATTATGTCATATATTTCATTAGAACTTATTATATATACTTTATAATCATTCATGAATGGTTAATCATTGAGAATGAATCTCATCGCGTCGTGGAGACGGTAGTCCGTACGTACACACGAGCGATGATATCGTTCCCATGGTTGTGGAATTGTGTTGAAGTGTATGTATACTATTTCAGTATCAATATCACTTTATAATATTCATATATAGTTACTCATTAAACCATTATACCAATCCAATTAAGGTGGTGGTGGAAAATAGATTACACCACGGCGTGGAGACGATATTCCGTACGTACGCACGTGCGGTGATTTCCTTTTTCCATAGGATGGATAGAAGGTTAATTAGAGTTGTTTAATATTTATAATAACATATCAGTATTTAAGTAATACTGATGTTATTACTTTATCATGAAACAACTAAATAAGAAGAAGTTGAAGAAGAAAGAAATTGAAAAGACCGGTAATGGATATTACCTCTTCTTTGAAACGCCTCTTTGAATCCTTCACTTAGGGAACTAAGATTGGTCTTTGAAGAAGACGAGGACCTCTAGGATTATTCTAGGAAAGTGGAGAAGGGATTTTGGCAGGGGTTGGCCGAGCTTGAGTGCTCAAATTGGTGTGAGGAGGAGGGGGAGGAGGTGCCCTTTTATAAGGGAGGAGAGGGGCACCTTAGGAATATCTCAAAATATTATTTTATATTAAAGTCAAAATCGGTTTATAATGGTTCCAAAGGGTCTTATTTCGAAGCTAAAGTGGGGATGGGTCTAAATACTATCAACCAATAGGATTTAGACAAGTTTAGGGTATTATTTTAACCTTATCAATTAGATTTAACTCTAAGTTAAATAATTTAACTTTTACCGTGTCTTTTTGTTTTCTTTCACTATATGGTTAATAAAACTACTATAACAAGACAAACGAACCCCAAATTGTTTATTATTAATATATATATCCTTATATAAGTAATTTGGCCGAACCTTATATTTTTAGGAATAAAATAACAATTAATAATATAATATTTGATTTAAAAACTATTTAGTGTCAATTTTGACACTATTTGATATATGATTTTTGCGAAAGTCATAAAAGAATTATATGTTCGAACAAAGATGATTAAATCAACACTAATATATCATAGTAACCTTGAAAATTAGTGGAATTCATAAAAAGTCTCAAATTAAATTTATTTTGGTATTTATAACATCAATTATGTCAATATTTCATTAATAAGATAATTACAGCATCATCTTTGTGTCATAAATAAATTAAATTATTTGATCTCTAAAAATTACAAATAAAATACCATTATGTATGAAATCATTTTAGATTTCTAATGAATCTTTATAGTCGAATATATCTTATGTATAACCCCATAGTAAAAATGATTTAGTAAATAAACATTGATTTTAACTCTTTTAACTCTTCTTTGAATTAAATAATAATAAATGTCCTAATCTAATTCAAGTGGGCCTAAATGATAATATTTTACACTTAAGGTAGTTTTTGGTCGAGATAAACTTGTCCAATAGAATTAGGACATGTGTTAGTGTAATATTAATATCATATTTACCCTTAATTACCCTATTTACTTTTAACCGTGGTAAATAAAAGTTAAAAGTTACTATTCATCAAAAATTATTTTCATCTCATTGAACCACATTTTACTTACTAACATCAACCGTATCTCTCGTATTTTTGAAATTCCACTCACAGAAGCGGTGAAATTATGATTTATGAAGAAATTAATATTTTTAACTACCACTTAGTAGTTTCACTATTCATCAAAAATTGATGTTTTTCAGAACAATGCCAAAATTTCATCCTAAGCTATATTTCTTATTCCAAATTCAAAAATGAAGTCTATTTTACCAAATTCATATCATAGAAGTTTCATTAATTAATTTTGTAATTAAATCCCGCTGTTAAAACAAATAGCATGTTTTTAAGAAACAATATCTATCAAAAGACTGACACTTGTTTATGTCTGGTTTAAATGTGAAATTTCATCCAATGACCAATATTGTATTAAATTATATAAATATATTCTAAATATATTTTAAAACCACTCAAATTAATAATTTATCACTATTAATTATTTCGATTGAAAAAGTTGTTTTTATCTAAAATTTAGTAATTTTCACTATTCATCAAAATATGAAAGTAATCCGAAAATTACCAAAATTTCACCCTAAGCTAATTTCGATATTCCAAATATAAAAATGAAATCCATTTTGAAAAATAAAATTTACAAAATTTCAAAAAGTGGTTATTACTATTCATAACGGCTGGTTTTAATAACATTTTAATAGCATATCGCTGTTTAGTGAAACTCGTTATTGCGTACTACAAACGCTATCGAGGAAGGTCGTGATTGCGTGTAATGCAAGGCAAGTCAAGGATGCGTGTTGTGCAAGCTCCTTTTGGTGTAGCGTACAACACAAGACATTAGTGAAATAAAAAAGAATATTTTTCATAAAATCTCGGGCTGTTACAGGAAGTCTTGAGGCATACTTAGAGAAATGAAAAGGAATAAGGAAGCAAGGATCTCGGCTTAAGAATATGCCAGATCCAAAAACCAGGGAGTCCATTTCGATGTAATTAAAATTTGGATCATGTCTTGACCACACAGTTCAGCGGTTTCACAAGTTGGAATTAATTATGATTTAATAATTCCCCTTAGAAATGGTGGAGATAGAATAGTGGATGGTTATGAGTTGATAGATTAGCATTAAACGGAGAAAAACACATAACAGGGGAGAAATTGGGAATACACGAGAAACTAAAAAATGTGGAAAAGGGAGTGACACTGATAAAAGGGCCACATGTTTTAATAATTCATGGTTTGCCCAAATATTGGGGGGTTGGAGGGTTAAACATCATTCATGGTCCTTAAATCACTTTTAAAGGTTGTATTAAAACGCATTTATGTTAAAATATATGTTACTTGAGTGAAACTGGAAAGTATTGGAGAGGATGGGAATTACTCACCGATGGGTGAGTCATTGACACCCCAGAACCGTTTCCTTGGCACTGATGCCCGTCAGTACCACCAATCGTTCAACTTGAAACATGGAAAACTCCTTAATGAGTCACTGATGGTCCACAAGATACCCCAAACACAAGAATTTGACAAAGTAATGGACCTGGAAGGTCCGGAACATTATATATTTATATTCCATAATTGGGACTGCCTGACACAACATTGTTTTAATGATACTTACCATATGAGTTTTGAAAAAACACCCCTTATTATATCAAATTGTAAATACTAAATTATCTGGGAAAACTATGTAGATATGAAATAATGTGATGATCCAGAATCAAATAAATCATTGTCTAAGTTTGAGGAAACAATTAAACTACCTTTCACCACATCTTTAGGAATGTCAATACCAGTTCTTGTGATTGCATAAGCTTTTCCCTGCTCTATTGGCCTTTTAGGAAGCATATTTCCACGATTCTTTGGAAAATCATTAGCACAATGTCCCGAATGCATAAAATTATAGCATTGAACATTAATAGCTTATTTCTTCCACATAAAAACACTTGCATGATGGAATTTCTCACCACACTTGTCGAACACCCCTTTTACTTTCAAATAGGTACCAGGGTGTTTCCTTCCCCAATTATCCAAGGGTGTAAAGTCAACTAGTTCTATCTTCCCCATTCCCTTAATTCCTTTTCCAGAGTTTTCAGAAACTATATTCTTCTCTTTTTCCCAATTAAATTCATAATAACTAAAGAAATAATTTTTCTTCTATATAACACATGAGACTATATCTTCATGTGAAAAGAAATTTTGGTAGACCAATGCTCGGTAGAGGAATTGATTTAGTCCATCAAATAATCGATCAATCTTACTTATTTTATTATGTATATATTTCAAACGATTCCTTGATAAGATTGTGAAGTTGTCTTCATACTTTTCAAAATTCCCATCTTCCTTTTGCCTCAAATTCAGAAACCACCTTTACATATCTCATCACTATTCATGATGAAAATATTTCTCTAAGAAAACTTCAATAATTTCAATCTATTCCATGTTTCATATCTCTTCCTCATACATTGTGTTTTGAATTAGTGAAAACCATTGATCAACTTCACCCGAAAGATGATAAAATGCCATGAGAAACTTCTCTCTTTCGTTACTTCCCATGGAGAGAAATATCATCTCAAAGGAACTTATTAACGGATCCACTACAAATGGGTTTGTAGTCTAATTAAATTATTGAAGTTGTTATCGCGTAAAGAGATATAACATAGCTCCTCCATGTTGTGGATTTAGATGTTCCATATAGGGTTGGTTTTTGTTCATAACCTGAGTAAGTTGTCTGAGTATTGTTATAAGTTTCTCCTCACCAGTCATATCTCCAGAGCCAATATCATTATCTTACATAGGTGAGAAATACCTAAATGTGATATATGCATTCATACAGTTTCCATTACTTTCACTAGGACCCATTTCTCAATAATGGCATACACTAGATTCGGTTATGAATCATAATTTATAATATCAACTAAGAAAAATACTTAACATAAATTGAAATCCTAGGCATGGATAATACCATAATCATAAGCATGGATTCTTTTAAAAAAATTTATATTTAAATACTTCATAGAGGCTTATAATGAAAATGTGAATTATCCTAAGAATATCCCATAAGAGTTTCAAATTAGGTGAGGAGAAAGGCACATTGTCATGTACCAGGATACCCCAGATCAAGTCTGAAACTCATTGTCAGAGCATTCACTCCTAGGTATATCTATGGTAGAACCAAATCCACTTGTAGTATCTAGATATGTATGTATTTTCTAGATATATAGAAATAATAAATTCCTTACCAAAATTCCAGAATGTTCTTGTATATTTATCCTCAAGTACTATCAAATGGATTTTTTCCCATATCTACATTTTCTAAATATATTTTCGATGTTTTCTACTAAACATCCTCAGATACCAACTGTAAAGACCTGACCCCAGTTTGCTGGATTTGGTTCCTTATTACATTACATTGGCATGATTACAAGAAAGTAATATCCTAATGTAATTAATAGTTTAGTTGATTTTTAAATTTAGATACATACATAAGTCCAACATTACAACTTGGAATGGAAAACAACAAATATGATACATTGGGAACATCCACCACTCTAAGTTTATCCCTGCAATTAAATCATAATATACTTCTTTATGTCTTTGAAAAAATGAAACATAAGAAGGGGTGAGGTAAAATTTTCTATAAAGGTAATCATTATAGTAGAATATAACATAAAAATTAGGCATGGTGAATAATTGAAACACATGCCATTAAAAATAATCTCGAACATAATATAGAAGGAATATGAGTTGAGTAAATATTTCAAAACTGAAACATAGTCATGGGTATTCTAGTATTTGACTAACTTTAAGAACTATGAATTTATAGCTTCACAATGAGGGAAATTAATATTTCATACATTCTGAAACATATCGTAAATGCATTGGCGAATATATCTCAAAATTATTAAGGCCTTGACCAAAACCATATCTAAAAAAGGGAAAGGCCTCAGCCAAGTCCATATCTATTTGTCTCATGAGACTTACTGATGCCTTGAGGTGATATAGTAGGCCTCAACCATCACATAATAAGTCCAATTAATTTCTAATATGAATGAGTATAAACATAAACCACATATATATTTCACATTGAAACTAATATATGAAATATAATTAACTTTCCTTGAACATTAAGCATAAACACAAACCATTCATAGTAAATTGGTAAATGAATTTAAGATAGAAAATACACAATTAGAATAACAATAAACAATTAAATTAAATATGGTATATGATATCATAAAATATTTATCCCAATATTACATAATAATCAATAACAGTGTTGAAATAGATGATTATACTCCTATAAAATCATCGAGTAATTCTTTAGATAAATACTCTTTTATTTGGAGAAGAAGGGTTCTTTTGGAAAAGTTTTTTTATAAAACCATAAATGATGTAATATAGTATTTTTATAATAAAATTAGTGATTTGATAAAGATAATGGTTTCTAAAAACAGATTATAGAGTTACCTTGAAAATAGGAAATAATTTGAGAAATTCCCTAGAATCAGACTTGTATTTCGAAAATAATTTTGAAAGTTCCTTTTAAAAATATTAATCCACATAAAATAAGGAAATATTCTGGTTGGTAAACATATATAGAAAACTCACATAGAATTTACTATGCGTACATAATAATACATAAGAATTTCATTGAGGTAATTAGACAATAATAGTAACCCAAATGAAAATGGAGTTTTGGGTAAAAAATGCTTACATTAAGTCTGAAGGTGTTCCTCACTTGATCTTAATGACCTAAATAATCAAATTTAGGTTCATAAATTAATTATTACAGAACCTACTATACATTTAATTGATTTATTATAACCTTATTTCTGTCATTCATGTCTTTTTGATGGGTAAATAGATTCAATTCCATTGTTTGGGAGTGTTTTCTTCCTTGGATTTCATTATCAGTTTACTTATATTCATATAAGGATAAACATGTAGAATGAGAATGGTTGTCTAGAAAATAAGTTGTGTGTTATTAGTTAAACACCATAATATTACATGGTTATGAAATTTCATTTGATAATTGGAGTGAAGATGAATAATTATATAAATATTTAATGCCAATTGTTTAAGGTAATTGGCGGGTTTTTATCACAATGAACTCATTTTGAATTATAAATTTATATCATATATACAAAAGGATTCAAAAACCTTCCATAATTTATTATACAAATATTATAGTCTTTTTGAACCATAAAAATGATTTGATGACTAGAATTGATTATGGTAATAGACATTGAAAACCCATTGTCCTTGAATTTGATAAATTAACACATCTCATATGGTGCTTCCATTTCAAATATAAAAGATGGGGAAATGATAGATGATAAAGAATTATTATTTAATCATAACAAAATTGAAGTACATTTATCTTACTGGATTTATCACAATAATTTAATGAAATTATGTGATGAAAGAAAAAGAAAAGAACTGATCATGAAATAAAAGAAATGAAAAGAAGGATTTACCTCTTGAAGTAGTCTTCCTTGAGAGCCTCTTTAGGGGAGATGTTTTGGTATTTTTATGAGACCAAGGGCTGAAGGACGTAGGGTATGATCCGAGTTGGTTATTTTGGAAGTGTTTAGAAAAAGAAAAAGGTCTTGGAGGAGTGAAGAGAAGAGGGAGTTGGGGGAGGGGGATTTTTATAGTGGAGGAGAGGGGTGATTTGTGAATATTTTAATCATTATTTTATTATTTCCCCAGTGAAAACCAATAGTGTTTATTTATATGACCCATAATAAAAATAAGTGCATTTGAGTTCAAACGTGGTGGGATTACATCAGCTTTACATCACTTATGACTCAATAAATCATGTATTTAGCATTTATAGTAAATTATTGTAATTTACTATTCCCCCAAAATTCATGTACTTATGAAAAATCCCAAAATTTGACCCCATATATTTTTTGACGTGTAGAATTCAAAAATGAAATCCATTTTTTGGAAATAATATTACAATTATTTTTAATTTTATTTTTAAATAAAATCATATTTTATTAAAAAACAACATTAAAACTAGAAATTGTTTTATAACACCTTGACAATTTTATCAAGGCCGCATTAAATTATATTATAGCCATAAGATAATAAAATTAAAATTTTAGATTACATTTTAAGAAAATAAATTTCTATTTTAAATTTGTAAATTAATCATAAAATTGAAATTAAAACATTTGTGACATAAAAAATACCAATACATATACTATTACCGGTTCTTCACTTGTAAGATATATAATTTGTATATATACATTCCTGAGTAAAGTGTATTTTTTTTCCAATTTAATAATCATTACTATTCATTACTACTCATAAGGGCATGTTACTATTCATAAGGGTATGTTACTATTCATCATAAACTATGTTTGTCTTATCAGACTCTAAATATCATACTGAACGCAACATTGTATGTTAGTTTTTCAAATTCAAATCATAGAAGATGTAAAAAATTTTTACAGGCTATGTTATAACAAATTGGTGTTTTTTAGATACTCAGTGTTTCATGCATTCAATATTAAATTTATTTCCAAAATTTTAGGGTGTTACAATCATCTCCTTTAAAAACATCTGTAAACCATTGGTTCGGATAACAACGACAAAAAATAATTACTTACTTCAATTACCTAATCCTATAATCCCTATTATGTCTAGTAATCCATCCTATTAAGGCTTTTGGTACAAACCAAAATAAGTTTTCTAAAGAAGAGGTAACATCCTTAACAAAGCGTTTTATTTTACTTATTCCTACAACTACTTAAAATATCATTCAATCCTTAACATATAATTACCAAAGTATCATAAATATAATTATATTTTGTTCTTTTAACTTAATGACCTAAAACATTCTCTTCTTCCCCTCAATGAGAAATGATACTGATGATCGTGTGTATGAAAGACTATCTCCTTGTGAACTAACATAATTTTTTTCCATAACCAGTTCCCATAGAATAATATAAGGAACTATATAATTATTATATATAATATTTATGATATAATTATAATTTTAAAATTATAATATAATATATTAATTTTACTTTCCATTACTTATTGAATATAATAACATTGCTCGTGTGTATGGCAGACTTCCACCTCATGAAGTGATCTACCATTTTTCAAATATTCTTTAAATGGAAGGTAATAAGGATTAATTATATATTTATATAATATATTTATGAAATATTAATCATTCAAAAAACAAAATATACAGAAAACCTTCTTATTATATCATTCATTGAATAAATTATAGGTTTTTCAATTGTACAATAGAATACAGCCTCGTGAAGCGATGTGATACATTTTTAAAAAATGAATTAAAAAATGGTAAAAAAGGATATATTTAATGAATATACATAATATAAATGATATGATATTGATTCTTTAAAGTTAATATACAATATAGTTCCTTATTCTTTTTCCCACTTTGGAAATGATAACGTCACTTGTGAGTATATAAGGCCTACAATTTACATGAAGTGATGTGATTCATTCTTCATGTTAAAAATAAAATAACGATTCTAAATATGTATCTAATAAAATATAATATTTATAAAATTAATATGATATGAAATATTATGTAATTATAACCAATGTTCATGATCAATAACATTCTTTATGAAACATGTAAGAGAAAACAAAGAATTTGACCAATAAAACAATATGGGTAATGATATATTATTAAAAAATAGGTTATAAGATTTTATAAAATGATCATATTTGACATCATAAATAATAATATGATTTTATTATAAGTTAGTAATATTTTTAAAACCACTATACATGAGGTTAAATAGTGTTCACCTAAATGGAAGTTGAATGTAAGATTTTTCTTAACTTAACTTCAATTCATCAAGTTAAATGTACCGTCATTGATTTTATTAGGAAAAAAATAGGATTGAAATAAAATTTCATTTATTAATAACTGAATTTAACCTTGTATTTTTGTGTATTTACATTTTTTTAAACATAATTTCTTTATTTATTAACACTCACTTCAAGGATAAAAACATTATAAGGGTTTCATCTCAAAAGATCCTTCTTTGAGATAGATGTTATTCTATACACCTAGTCACATTAAAATGTTGTATATACTTCCCCTTTAAATAATATGTTATAAATAATTCCAACTTAATGATGTTCAGAGATAAATTTTTTACACTCCATTCATTGGAAGATATCATTCACAAGTTACAAAAGTAGAAATGGTTTATGTTTCAATATCTTTTAATCATGATTTTTTATGTGTTAATTTCCATTGTTGGATATTATTTTTAATTGGCCAGTAAAATTTTCCCATTTTATTATCCTCTACATTTTATTGAAATTTTCATATAATAGAATGAATACAATATATTTATTACTTATAATTATTAAGTTAATTTTTATAAGAAAATTGACTTCATTACACTCTCCTATTTAGAACCATTTTCTCCCTTTATTTCAAAAAATAAAATATATTTACTGGTATCATATGATTTTTGTAGCCATATTTTCCATGTTTTATGTTTTATAAAACAATTTAAAGGAAATATTCCTTTCATTTACATAATGTTCTACTTTTTAGTTTTCATGAAAAATTTGAAAGTAGTCTTTGTTTTAATGTATTTAAAATGAAAAGTATTTTTATACACCAAGACCATTATTTCCATTGATGATTCAAGTATACTTTTATGAGGATATTTTTTAAGAAAAAGGCTTTTCACAATAATTTATGAATTTTAGTTTTTCAAATGGTATTTTCAAATTGGAATGTTTATTTTCATCAATAATGCTTTTAATCAATTTAAATGTATTTATAATATTCAACAACAACCTTTAATGTTATGGAATGATTTTAATTTATATATATATGTACATTAAATATTTATCTATCTTATTAACCCTTAATTTTATATTGTAATAAATTACTTATGAAAACACCTAAAATTACTTCATTGATGAATCTATTTTGGATTTTTAATGAGATAATATTATGAAACCCATTTTATTCTATGTATAATTCATATTTTTATGCCCTATGATTGATATAAAAATGTTGAACTTAGATGTATATGTATAAAATTAATGGGATGGGTGGGCCTATAATTATATATGTAACACCCCGAGATTTTATGAAAAATATTCTTTTTAATTTCACTAATGTCTTGTGTTGTACGCTACACCAAAAGGAGCTTTCACAACACGCATCCTTGATTTGCCTTGAATTACACGCAATCGCGACCTTCCTCGATAGCGTGTGTAGTACGAAATAACGAGTTTCACTAAACATCGATATGCTATTAAAATATTATTAAAACTAGCCATTATGAATAGTAATAACCACTTTTTGAAATTTTGTAATTTTATTTGTCAAAATGGAATTCATTTTTGGATTCGTAATATCGAAATTATCTTAGGGTGAAATTTTGGTGATTTTCAGATAACTTTCATATTTTGATGAATAGTGAAAATTACTAAATTTTAATTAAAAACAACTTTTTTAATCGAAATAATTAATAGTGATAAATTATTAATTTGAGTGGTTTTAAAGTATATTTAGAATATATTTTTACAATTTAATACAATGATGGTCATTTGATATAATTTCACATTTAAACCAGTCATAATCAAGTGTCAATCTTTTGATAGTTATTATCTCTTAAGAACACGCTATTTGTTTTGACGACGGGAATTAATTTTTAAACTAACTAATGCAACTGATATGTTTTGAATTTGATAAAATAGACATCATTTTTGAATTCATAATATCAAATAAAGCTTAGATCTAATTTTTGGTATTTTTCTGGAAACTTTCATTTTTTAATGAATAGTGAAACCACTAAGTGGTAGTTAAAAAACTAAATTTTTCATAAAACTTAATTTTACCGCTTCTGTGAGTGGAATTTCAAAAATCCGAGTGACACGGTTAATATCAATGACTTAAATGTGGTTCAATGAGATGAAAATAATTTTTGGTGAATAGTAACTTTTGACTTTTTTTACCACGATTAAAAGTAAATAGGGTAATTAAGGGTAAAGATAATATTATTATTACCCTAAAACATGTCCTAATTCTATTGGATAAGTGTAATTCGACCAAAAACAAACCTAGGAATAAAATATGACCATTTAGGCCCACTTGGATTAGATTAGGACGTTTATTATTAATTTATTTAAAGAAGGGTTAAAAGAGTTAAAATCAAATTTTATTTACTAAAACATTTTTAATATGGGGTTATACAGAAGATACATTCGACTATAAATATTCATTAGAAAGATAAAAATATTTCCTACATAATTTTATTTTATTTGTAATTTTTAGACATTAAATAATTTAATTTATTTATGACACAACGATGATGTAGTAATTATCTTATTAATGAAATATTGACATAATTGATGTTATAAATACCAAAATAAATATAATTTGAGCCTTTTTCTGAATTCCACTAATTTTATAGGTTAATATGACATTTTATTATTGATTTAATTAACTTTTGTCTAACTTATCATTAAGTTATGAGTTTCACAAAAATAAATTACTAAATAGTGTCAAAATTGAAATAAAATAGTTTTTAAAACAAATATTACATTATTAATTGTTATTTTATTCCTAAAAATCTAATGTTTGGACAAATGACTTAGATAAGGTTATATATATTAATAATAAACAATTTGGGGTTCGTTTGGCTTCTTATAGTAAGTTTATTAACCTTATAGTGTAAAAACACTAGAAGACACGGTAAAAGTAAAATTATTTAACTTAATGTTAAATCTAAATGACAAGGTTAAAATAGGAACCTAAACTTGTCTAAATTCTATTGGATGAGATTATTTCGACCAATCCCCACCTTATCCTCTAAATAAATCAATTAGGTGCCATTTAAAACCGAACTTGACTTTATAATAAAATAATATTTTTAGTTATTCCAATGGTGCCCCTCTCCTCCCTTATAAAAGGACACCTCCTCCCTCTCTTCCTCACACAACATTGAGCCTTAAAGATCGGCCAACCCCTGACAAAATCTATTCTCCACTTCCCTAGCAACATCCTAGAGGTTCTGGTCTTCCTTAAAGACCAATTTTAGTGCCCTAATAGGAGGTCTCAAAGAGGCGCTTCAAAGAAGAGGTAATTTCCGTTACCGATTCTTTCACCTTTATTTCTTCTTCCACTCCTTCTTATTAGGTTGTTTCATCATGAAGTAATAACATTAGTATCACTCATATACTTATATGTTATTATAATTATTAAACAACCCTATTTCAACATCTATCCATCCTACGGAAAACGAAATCACCGCGCGTGCGTACGTACGGAATACCCTCTCCACGCCGTGGTGAAATCTATTTTCCACCACCACCTTACTTGGATGGGTATAATGGTGTAAATAATAACTATATATGATTATTATAAAGTGATATTGATACTGAAATAGTATACATACACTTCAACACAAGTTCACGATCATGAGAATGATATCATCGCACGTGCGTACGTACGGACTACCGTCTCCACGACGCGATGAGATTCATTCTCCATGTTAACCATTTAAGAATGATTATAAATTATATATAAGAAATAATAATGAAATATAGGACATTATAAATCTACTGGATTTATGTATGTCATCTAATTACTTCCATTCATGACAATAAGGAAAGGAAAACAGTGTTCATGCGTACGTACGGACTACCGTCTCCATGAACGGTGTGTTTCATTTCATTTATCTATATATTATATATATATATATATATATATACTAAATATATATGATATATAAATCATGTTTTATATTCTGTAATTAAGTAAATCCTGATATAATTAATAATAATGTCAAGAACAATAACTCCAAACACCTACGATAAACGAAATGATTTTACCCAAAACGCTTCTTTAACATGGAATTTACAAAAGAACGGGTAATATAAAGTCATAAGTGAACCATATATGATATCATAACAATGAATATGATTATGTAATAAGTTAATGACATTATTTAAATCATTATACAGGAGTTTCGGATACTTACGAAGCAAATCGGACTTAAGGTAAGGGAAATATCACAATCTTATTTTTATCCGAGATTGTTTATATTTTGGCATTTACTGGGCTGTATTTTATCATCCACATCCATGTTTCCTCAATATGTAATTTTATTTCCATCCACCTAAAATTGTTTAAATCCAATTTTACCCTTCGGTGAGTTTTTAGTAATAGATATGAAAGGAATCTTTTATCGTTTTTCGTACGAGGTACTTTTTGACTTTTCCGACAAATGTACAAGAAGAATGTTTTTTAACTTATAAGGCATGAATGGATTTTTAAAACATTATTTCCAAGAATATTCCTTTACAAGTTTTCATGTTTATTTTTAATCAACTTGTTTTAGTTTAGAATTGTACAACATGTTAAGAAAGGAAAAGTGTTTTTGAAGCAAAAAGGATATTTTCCTCAAGAATGGAGTTCAAATGTTTTATCAAAATTATTTTCCATCTAAGATAATAAAGGGTTATGTTTCTATCCCTATTATTACATTTATTTTATTATGTTGTCATGGAATTATTTTTATGAATTCCTTTATCTTATATGAATTGTTTTATGATGTCACGATGTTTAAGATTCCCATTTTTATTACATGGGTTATGCTATGATTTATGGTTTATGATTTTTTGGCACACATAAGAATGGTATCATTATGAGATGGGTGGGACCTATATCTCCCTCAAATGAATTGGGTAAAGATTTTATATCTCATGAGATAGACATGGCTGGAATGGTAGGTTATACCGGTTCAGTGAAACAGGACTGAAACGAGGGTGACTCGGTTCAGAAAGGGACTTTGTCCACTAAGATAGTCTTGGCAATGAGTCTTGACTAACAAGAAATGATTCTCTATGATTATGTGTGTATGCCACAATGTTTCATGTTTTAAGTTATGATTATTGTGATTACATTTCACTTCCATGATTTATCCCATGTTATGAAATTATGCTCTCTTTTGAAGGTTAAGATTTCCAAAATGTTATGTTCTTATGAATATGATGTGATTGATATTTCTTTTGTTTACCCTTACTGAGCATTTGAACTCACCCTTTTATGTTTTCTTTTCCCCAGGATATAAAGAAAGGTTTTAGGTAAAAAAATGGAAGATCTTTATGGGAGATGTTGAAGATCTTTCACCACGATTAGAAGATTATATTCCGAGTTTCCAAAGACACTAAACTATTACGATCCTTGTGTGTGTGTTTTTGTTATGTACTAAGTATTCCGCAAAAGTAATGTAATGTCCATGTACGTCAAGCTTTGGGTCTCTACAGTTGGTATCAGAGGAAAGGTTTAGTCATCCTTTAGAAACTAGGATGCGAGAACTTTAGTGAGATCCCTAGAGATATTTCTAAGGTATGTCTAGGGATGTCTCTAAGGTTAAGTATACGTATAGGTTATAGTCCTAGAATTGCACTAACGATCTTAGAATTTAACCTAAGATGTTAGATATTGAGGTTACTCCCCCTTTATTATGTTGTTTTCCCTATCATGATTTTTGCCTCTCACACTATTCTTTTTGGGTTTTAGACGATGGCTGGAACCCGAAGGAACCGTGTTGATCAATGCAATGGACAATGCACTGATTGTCCTCCTGAAAAAACAAATGTTATGGGAGATAGAGTGAAAAATATTATTGTTATACTTACACAAGCTATGAATCATTCTGGACTTCCAAATGAGCAGAGAAGGGAACAATATTCTATTAAGTCCTTCATGAGGCAACGTCCACCTTCTTTCAGCGGGTCTACTGATCCATTAGTTGCTGAACAATGGATTAGTACTACTGAAAAGATATTTTCAGTTCTTCAATGTTCTGAGCATGATAAAGTCATCTTAGCAGTGTATCTTTTGGAAGGTGATGCTGATCAATGGTGGAACCTTATTAAGAATATGAGGCAAAGGGATGAAATTGATTCCATGGAATGGGACGAGTTCAAGAACTTGTTTTTCAGTAAGTACATCCCTCATATTCTTCGAACAAAGATGGAAAAAATGTTTCTTGAGCTGAAGCAGAAGGATGATGAATCTTTTGGTATATACAAAGCGAAATTTACACGACTTGCAAGGTATGCATCTGGCATTATCATCCAACCTGAAAGTAAAGTTGATCGATTTTTCAGTGGCTTAAAACCAAGTCTTCGAAGGGCATTAGCTATAAGAGACTTCAGTAGCTATGACGAAATTGTGCATTGTGGTATCAAGGTAGAAATGGAAGTTGTTGTTACTTATCCATCTCATAGTTTTGACAAGAAACGAAAGATGGAGTTCAAGGAGAAATCTCAAAATAATGGTGAAAAGAAGATGAATGTTTCCTTATGCTCAACGTGTCGAAAGAATCATGGTGGAGATTGTCTTAAAGGGACTAGAAAATGTTTTAAGTGTGGAAAAGAAGGTCATCGAGCAACTGAGTGTCGAAGTAATGGAAAAAGGGTTTCTAATGATGTGAATAAAGCAAACACTGTAGAGAATGCACCACCAACACTTCAATGCTTCAAGTGCAAGAAAATGGGGCATTATGCTAATAAATGCCCTAATCCAAGGGTTAGTGATGATCAACATGAGCAACCACTTAAGGAAAAGGAAAAAGGGAAGTCACATGCGATCACTATTGGCGATGTTGAATCTGACAAAAATGTGGTGGAATGATTAAGTGTTTATGTAATGAGATTCCAAAATAATGTTGTATCATAAAGTATTGGAATATTTATGTGTTGGTCTAATGTGGTATTCAAAGTGATTGAGATATTTTTGGAAATAAGATGATATGTGCATAATGAAGGGAAGACGAGAAAACGAAATGTTTAAGAGTATTCATGAGCTCATGATTGATATAAGGAGTAAGTGATATCATGGTTTGGGTATATAGAATTTTGAGGATTTTGGTATGTGAAAAGTGTTAGCTTTAAACTGCATTCATGTTTTCACTATGGTTCAATGGGTATTCAAGAGATTACATGATTAAGGACTTTGAATGTTTGGAATGTGACCAAAAAGACATATCTTATGATATATGGGGATCAACAATGGTATTAAATCTCTGGTAATCGTTTTCACTATATTATGAGAGTGGACTGAAGTATTATGGATAAGCCTAAAGATTGTAATGGATTATGTTGGACATAAGTTAGTATTGTTTAAGTATAAAAGTTTTTTTTTTCGATATTATTGATGGGATGTTATAGTAATATAGTTTTAGAAAAAGGACAACCTGCAGGACGGGCGGCAACCCATCGCATCGGACAAGGCTGTGGAAATCGAACCCACAACCGAAGTGTGACTGGCCTTTATCACCTACCACTGACCTACAGGAAGTCCCTGTTTAGTAGAAACTAGTTTTATTATATTAAGAAGTATGATATATGAAGTATAAGTCCATTTTAGGAACCATATATGATTAATCTCACTATAGAATGACATGTGTATATTTAATAACTTTTGCTAACCTTTTGTTTGAGACAGATGGAATGACCCGTCATTCTATCACATGATCTGCTAAAACTTCACGAATAACAAATTCAACTTCATTTATTTAAGAGATGAAGTGGAAATTGTTCAAGGCACGATCAACAGTGAGATTGTACCAAAATAAAGTAAGTATTTATTCTAATTCAAATTCTTCAACTTTAGGGAAATGATCTTGAAAACCAAAAATGTTGTCCTAGTGCTCTTATATCTGATTAATCAGATGGTACCTTAGATCATCACAAATTTATGGATTTGTGATTGTTGGCTTTTCCATAGCCATTTTCTCTACCACTCTCCATCAGAACATGATGGTTAGATTTTTCTTCCATATCCATATTTTCACCTATGTGGAAACCCAGTGATTAGTTTATTTGGGTAATCGTTACATTTCATACTTTAGTTTTTAAAGCCATGTTTTGGTATTCCTTTTTACGATGTGGGTTTCTATAAAAGAAACTTTCAAATAGTAAACCATTTATAACCCAGACGAATTTCGAGGGCGAAATTCATTTTAAGGGGGGTAGAATGTAACACCCCGTGATTTTATGAAAAATATTCTTTTTAATTTCACTAATGTCTTGTGTTGTACGCTACAGCAAAAGGAGCTTTCACAACACGCATCCTTGATTTTCCTTGCATTACACGCAATCACAACCTTCCTCGATAGCGTGTGTAGTGCGAAATAACGAGTTTCACTAAACATTGATATGCTATTAAAATATTATAAAAACTAGCCATTATGAATAGTAATAACCACTTTTTGAAATTTTGAAATTTTATTTTTCAAAATGGAATTCATTTTTGGATTTGTAGTATCGAAATTATCTTAGGATGAAATTTTGGTGATTTTCGGATAACTTTTATATTTTGATGAATAGTGAAAATTACTAAATTTTAATTAAAAACAACTTTTTTAATCGAAATAATTAATAGTGATAAATTAATAATTTGAGTGGTTTTAAAGTATATTTAGAATATATTTTTACAATTTAATACAATGTTGGTCATTGGATGTAATTTGACATTTAAACCAGTCATAATCAAGTGTCAATCTTTTGATAGTTATTATCTCTTAAGAACACGCTATTTGTTTTGACGACGGGAATTAATTTTTAAATTAATTAATTCAACTGATATGTTTTAAATTTGATAAAATAGACAACATTTTTGAATTAATAATATCAAATATATCTTAGATCTAATTTTTTGTATTTTTCTGGAAACTTTCATTTTTAATGAAGAGTGAAACCACTAAGTGGTAGTTAAAAAACTGAATTTTTCATAAAACTTAATTTTACCGCTTCTGTGAGTGGAATTTAAAAAATCCGAGAGACACGGTTAATATCAAAGACTAAAATGTGGTTCAATGAGATGAAAATAATTTTTGGTGAATAGTAACTTTTGACTTTTTTTTACCACGGTTAAAAGTAAATAGGGTAATTAAGGGTAAAGATGATATTATTATTACCCTAACACATGTCCTAATTCTATTTTATAAGTGTAATTCGACCAAAAACAAACTTAAGAATAAAATATGACCATTTAGGCCCACTTGGATTATATTAGGATATTTACTATTAATTTATTTAAAGAAGGGTTAAAAGAGTTAAAATCAAAGTTTATTACTAAAACATTTTTAATATGGGGTTATAAATAATATAAATTCGACTATAAATATTCATTAGAAATATAAAAAGATTTAATATATAATGTTATTTTATTTTTAATTTTTAGACATTAAATAATCTAATTTATTTATGACACAACGATGATACAGTAATTATCTTATTAATGAAATATTGACATAATTGATGTTATAAATACCCAAATAAATATAATTTGAAACTTTTTATGAATTCCACTAATTTTATAGGTTAATATGACATGTTATTATTGATTTAGTTAACGTTTTTAGAACTTATCATTCTGTTATGAGTTTCACAAAAATCAATTACTAAATAGTTTCAAAATTGACATAAAATAGTTTTTAAAAAAAATATTATATTATTAATTGTTCTTTTATTCCTAAAAATCTAAGATTTGGAAAAATGACTTAGATAAGGATATGTATTTTAATAATAAACAATTTGGGGTTCTTTTGGCTTCTTATAGTATGTTTATTAACCTTATAGTGTAAGAACACAAGAAGACACGGTAAAAGTAAAATTATTTAACTTAATGTTAAATCTAAATGATAAGGTTAGAATAGGAACCTAAACTTGTGTAAATTCTATTGTATGAGAGGATTTCGATCCATCCACACCTTATCCTCGAAATAAATCAATTTGGAGCTATTTAAAACCGAACTTGACTTTATAATAAAATAATATTTTTTGTTATTTCAAAGGTGCCCCTCTCCTCCCTTATAAAAGGACACCTCCTCCCTCTCTTCCTCACACAACTTTGACCCTTCAAGCTCGGCCAACCCCTGACAAAATCTCTTCTCCACTTCCCTATCAACATCCTAGAGGTTCTAGTATTCCTTAAAGACCAATTTTAGTGCCCTAAGAGGAGGTCTAAAAGAGGCACTTCAAAGAAGAGGTAATTTCCGTTACCGATTCTTTCACCTGTATTTCTTCTTCCACTCCTTCTTATTAGGTTGTTTCATTATGAAGTAATAACATCAGTATCACTCATATACTTATATGTTATTATAATTATTAAAAAACCCTATTTCACCATCTATCCATCCTACGGAAAACGAAATCACCGCGCGTGCGTATGTACGGAATACCGTCTCCACGCCGTGGTGAAATCTATTTTCCACCACCACCTTACTTGGATGGGTATAATGGTGTACATAATAACTATATATGATTATTATAAAGTTATATTGATACTGAAATAGTATACATACACTTCAACACAGGTTCACGATCATGATAATGATATCATCGCACGTGCGTACGTACGGACTACCGTCTCCACGACACGATGAGATTCATTCTCCATGTTAACCATTTAAGAATGATTATAAAGTATATATAAGCAATAATAATGTAATATTTGACATTATAAATCTACGGGATTTATGTATGTCATCTACTTACTTCCATTCAAGACAATAAGAAAAGGAAAACAACATTCATGCGTACGTACGGACTACCGTCTCCATGAACGGTGTGTTTCATTTCATTTATCTATCTATTATATATATATATATATACTGAATATATATGATATGTAAATCATGGTTTATATTCTAGAAGTAAGTAAATCATGATATAAGTAATAATAATGTCAAGAACAACAAGTCCAAACACCTACGATAAATGAAATGATTTTACCCAAAACGCTTCTTTAACATGTAATTTACAAAAGAACGGGTAATATAAAGTCATAAGTGAACCATATATGATATAATAACAATGAATATGATTCTGTAATATGTTAATGAAATTATTTATATCATTATATAGGAGGTTTGGACACTTACGAAGCAAATCAGACTTAAGGTAAGGGAAATATCACAATCTCATTTTTATCTGAGATTGTTTATACATTGGCATTTACTGGGCTGTATTTTATCATCCACATCCATGTTTCCTCAATATGTAATGTTATTTACATCCACCTAAAATTGTTTAAATCCAATTTTACCCTTCGGTGAGTTTTTAGTAAAAGATACGAAAGGAATATTTTGTGGTTTTTCATACGAGGTACTTTTTGACTTTTCCGACAAAAGTACAAGAAGATTGTTTTTTAACATATAAGGCTTGAATGGATTTTTAAAACATTATTTCCAAGAAGCTTCCTTTACATGTTTTCATGTTTATTTTTAATCAACTTCTTTTAGTTTAGAATTGTACAACATGTTAAGAAAGGAAAAGTGTTTTTGAAGCAAAAAGGATATTTTCCTCAAGAATGGAGTTCAAATGTTTTATCAAAATTATTTTCCATATAAGATAATAAAGGGTTATGTTTCTATCCCTATTATTACATTTATTTGATTATTTTGTGATGGAATTATTTTTATGAATTCCTTTATCTTATATGAATTGTTTTATGATGTCACGATGTTTAAGATTCCCATTTTTATTACATGGGTTATGCTATGATGTATGGTTTATGATTTTGTGGCACACATAAGAATGGTATCATTATGAGATGGGTGGGACCTATATCTCCCTCCAATGCATTGTGTAAATATTTTATATCTCATGAGATAGACATGGCTGGAATGGTAGGTTATACCGGTTCAGTGAAACAGGACTGAAATGAGGGTGACTCACATCAAAAAGGGACTTTGTCCACTAAGATAGTCTTGGCAATGAGTATTGACTAACAAAAAATGATTTCCTATTATTATGTGTGTATGCCACAAAGTTTCATGTTATAAGTTATAATTATTGTGATTACATTTCACTACCATGATTTATCCCATGTTTTGAAATTATGATCTCTTTTGCAGGTTAAGATTTCCAAAATGTTATGTTCTTATGAATATGATGTGATTGATATTTCTTTTGTTTACCCTTACTGAGCATTTGAGCTCACCCTTTTATGTTTTCTTTTCCCTAGGATATAAAGAATGGTTTTAGGTAAAAAAGGGAAGATCTTTATGGGAGATGTTGAAGATCTTTCACCACGATTAGAAGATTATATTCCGAGTTTCCAAAGACACTAAACTATTACGATCCTTGTGTGTGTGTTTTTGTTATGTACTGAGTATTCCGCAAAAGTAATGTAATGTCCATGTACGTCAAGCTTCGGGTCTCTACAATATATACCGCTAATTTATTCCATAATGTTTTATTGTAATTAGATGTCATGTATAGGAATGGGGTGTAAACCGAATCCTTTATGGGACACTTTCAAACTGGTGATGTTGTCTCACTTGTTATCCTTGACTTGTGTTTACGTCATGTTTTATGTTACTTACACTTTTTATATGATTCCATAATCTTATGATAACATGTTCATTATGTAAGTACTCCTCGTGATTACTCACATGCATTATCTCTTATGTTAACATGTTATATCTATGACCCACACATTATGTTTCTTTATCATGTTTATTCCATTATAATGAATTTTTATCAGACCCCTTAAGGTATTTCCGAGATTATCTCATGTTGATTTAGGATCAGGTGTAGATTTTAGGAGCTCACATTGAAAAATAAAATTTAGATGCCGTGTTTTATGTATTACGAACATATACTTCTAAAGATACAAGGCCTCTATGATATTTGTATTGTAATTATTATACAATTATGTTCAAGAAATCATGTAATAATATCTGAAAAGGCTTGAATTTCAATACATTTTTTATACCAACAATGAAGAAAATACACCTAGTGGAATATAATTCAAATACATCAATCATAATATATGAATTTATATACAATATAATAAATTAGAATTATTAATTATACATGAAAATTAAATGAATCGTATAAATTATAATTTAAATTCATATAATCTAGGGAGGATTAATTCCAATACCATCATCTCATAGTTGAAAAACATGTCTCCTAAAACATTAGACAAGGATAAACCTCCATATCCAATAAAATAACAAAGAATTATATTTAAATATTTACCCATATCACTGGTGGGATTTATATTTTTGAGACCACCTATCATATAAGGATAAATCTTGTTTATGTGTTCCATATAAATATAAATGAATTAATAAATAAATAATTTCATAATAATCCCATAATAATGAAATTATTTTAAAAACAATCATCATGAAAAAGAAAGTCAATCATGTAAAGAAATAAGTTGGATAATTATATGAAAAAGTATCCCCATTGAAACATAAAAATAAATAAAGGATAATTAAATATTTGGAAAACATATTAAAATAAAATTCTAAAATTGTTTAGAAAATAATAAAAATTATTCTTTAACATTTTATAAATAAATTAAATGGAAATAAATTATAAATCAATGGTTAATAAAAATTTCATTAATGAATCATGTATACCTGTACTTAAATATCAATAATGAAAATGAAAGAAAACATAGTGAGAAAATGATTAAGATAAAAATATAATGGAGGGTAGATATGATGTGCCTTGTGGATTGTGTAGGTGCACTGAGGGGGGGGGTGAATCTGTGGACAAAAAAATTTACCAATTTTCTTTTATTTTCTCTAACTATTTTAAAATATATCCTCTACACTTATTAGATTTAATGAATATTTCTTGTTAAAATTATACAACATGCAAGAAAAAATGTAAATGAATCACAACACACAATATTTTTACAAGTTTCATCACTGATGTGGGTGACTAAATCCTTGTTTTAATCGGGTCGATTTGAACCACATATTATCCATGAAAAATAAATAATAAATTATAAGTGGGGTGGTCATGTATCACCTTGAAACTAATATGGGTAGGTATAGACCAATTCCAAATACAATATCTACTAAAAAAATATTATACTGAATCACACCAATTTACAAATAAAACACAACTACTTTGAGAAATATTCTAATATTCTATGGAATACAAATATAATCTTCCTCTTTAAGACAATAAGTATAAACTAATTCTGCACTTTCCTACTTTAATTGAAATATTTAAACAGCCGCTGAATCTAATCAACAAAACTGTTTAAAAGTCGGTTCATTATACTCTTGAGTTGTAGAAGATAATACATCCAGTTCAACTCACTGATATATTAGAATGTTCAACTATAGATATCTAAATGCTCTTCAAGTTGACGTATTATATAATGATCTGGCTTAACTCTCAACATTTCACTAATGTAGTAATTTATCAAATATTTCTGATCACTAAATATAATCATTTTCCACGGTACAATACTTCTTGGGAAAATATTATTTCTTCTACTGAAGACCCAGTCTCACTAACCACTGAAAACTCGGATGAAAAAAATATTCTGAAACAATGATAGAAATAATGTTCTGGCTTTAGTCTCAAAATACTGCAATTGAATTATGCATTATAAATTTCACGTGTACTTTTTCAGACTTCATTCAAAAACCCAAATGCATGGATGTCTTCCTTTATGCATGCAGTATTTCATGTTCATGCAATCTGCCTTATGAGAAATAAATTTCATGTGAATGTAAATATTTTTTTTATTTCATGAGGACTTTGATATACAATGTTCACTCTCAATGTGTGTACTTTTCTCTAAGACCCTTCACACTTCTACTATTAGAACTTATTTTTGAGGCATTCACTACCTATATCTTGCAAATTATTCTAGAGAAAAATACACTAAACCCTTTCTAATTCTTTGCACAAACCATGTGCATGTAAAACATCCATGTCATCACTTTATCTGTTTAATTTTTTTTAATCTTTTAAATCTATAAAGACTAGAATAATAAATGAAAATATTATCAGACTACTTCATATGACTTAAAAAAATAGGTTGTTCATGAAGATATTGAGTTTGTAGTTTGTATATAAAGAAGAGTGTGAAATTATTCTTCTTCGTGCAAGCAGTTGCTGCCCAGAACACCTTTTCACAAACTAGAGCATTCACAGAGATGTTATCTCTTATAAAAAATGAAGTTCTCTCAAAACTCACAAGAAAAATAATAACCCACCCTTGGGGTATTTATAGACAAAGAATATTGACTCAGAATCTTCTAGAATCACTATTAACCTACCTTCATGTTCTGTTTGAAAAAACATCACTATCACTTTATAAAATCACATTTTTAACTCCTTGAAAAGCTTCGTTTAGATCTTCATTGCATGATGTAATTGATTTAGCATAGGATTTTGATCTTCATGGAATTATCAGGACAATGAAACTATGAATAAATATCATGGATTGAACATTAGACAAATCCCTGTGTATAAAACCTTCTAGAATCAGATTGGTAAAAAAGATAATGGATACGGAAAAATGGACTAACCAGGTGGTATGTTCGATGACTCAAATGGATGAAGATCATGCTACAAGAAATGGATGACTAGATATAATAACTGAGTTATCAGAAAAATTTTATGGCATTTTTTTGAGTGCTATAGTGACCCACTATTCTACTGTGTTGCCACCTCAGGTTCCAATCTCGCAGCTGGCTTCTTTTTTTGTTAATAGTAAATTTTGAAAAAAAAACTTTGTCAAATACCCTAAAATGCAATATCATCTCAAAATAACCAATTTACAAATTCATTTCTTAAATTGGAATTCAATAAAAATTTCCATCTCAATCATACTTAAAATAATATTTTCATTGCTTTTTATCTTTTAAAAATCAATGTTATAAACAATGTGTCAATTACAGAAACACATGGCTTTTGAACTTAAGGACCACCTCTACAATCATCACATTTAAAATGTTTCTTCATCTGAAGAAACTATTAAAATCAAACAAAAAATAACCTTTATAACTTAATAATTCTCAATACCAATTCAATGATAGAGAAACAATCTCAAATTACTGTCACAATGACTTTTTATACATTACGTGTATTGAAAAAAATTACAACATCAAAATTACTTTAAAAAATGTGATTTCTTCAATCTCCCTCTTTGGATTTTTTTTCAATACCCATTTCAATTTCGAAGTCAATATCTTCTTCTCCCCCTTATTTTGCAATAAAAATAAAGTTATAAGTATGATAAATGACTAAACATGTATCATTATATGGAAACTAAACATATATTATTATCTCATATAATCTTCTTATTTTATAAGAGATTTTAGTTATCCTAAATTCAAATTGATCAAGTTCAGATAAAAAATGAATCACATTTATTAAAGCAATAAGTCTTTAATTAATCAGTTCCATGTCTACAGGGGATAACTGGGTGTAGAAAACAAGAGTTATCAATTTAGACAACAAAGATATCAATAAATGTCTTAAAATATAATGACATCACTAAAATATTCTTTTAGAATTTGTTCAAAGGATAAAGAATTCACTTCCCCTTTATCAATCCAATTTACTTTTGCCATCAAATTATCGAATTCCCCTTTTTTGATTCAAAATTTTTATTTATATAGAGATAAAAGAACATTCCTCTTTAATAACAAGATTCGATTTCCAGAATTTAAAATCCTCAGATAAATTTCTTACCAGAACATCAAAATTCATTTAGTACTAGTTGAGAAATCCAACTCTGATAATTTTTCATCTTCTTTTCCCCTAGAGGGATGAGATTAGTCCATCTTCATCATGTTGGACTTTCTAAAAAAAATGATCATCAAAATTTTTTAACAGCAATTGATATAAATAACTTCATGATGGATAGACGTCTGAATACTTCATAATATCACAACACTCATATATTCAAGGGTCCCCCAGAATATATGCATCACCTTTAATTCCCTGCATAAGAGAAAAAAACACAAAATATCCATGCAAATAAGATGGTTATTAATTGTTTTTCTAAAAGAGTGGCAAGGATGAGATTTATCTCTCAACCTAGAAACTCCATTCAATTATTTTCAAGAATTATGAAAACTCATCATGATTTCTCCTTCATTGAATTTCCAAAGTATAATTTTTAGGGGCAGTATGGTCTTCTTAATTTCTTCAACTTTAATCTTAGATGGAATGGGATTCTTCACATTAACAAGTAGTGAAATTTCATTATTATGTTCCTTATCCAACATGTTATCCAATTCCAGCTGGTCTAGACATATGAATAAGAATTCATTGGGTATATACTCAAACTTCTTCTTGTGTGTAGACTCCTTCTTCATAGTAGAGTTTTTAACATATGAATCAACTAGTACTTTTCATTTATTCTTAACTAGTTATATTTGTTCAGGAACCCATGTCCTGCATTTATTAGAAATGTTCCCTGACATTTTTCTCCTTCCACAAAAACACCAATAATCATTATACTTTTTATAAACACTCCCATGACATCCTAGTTTTTTCATCTTTATCTTCATGCACAAAATCATCCATTTCATTTGATTTTGAGATTAATTTCTTTCTCTGCGTCAACTTTCTTCTACCAGCATTGGTGTTTATGAGATGTTTGTAAAAGAAAATCATATGACCTTTTATTACATAGTATAAGCATATCTTCTTTGGTGTGATATTCAAATCATCATTCTTCTTGGATGTAGCTTGATTTATAGTTTTCTTAAAATTATTCTTCTGATTACATCCAAAGGAAGGTTTATCTCCATTTGTTCTTTACCTATGCATTTGATGGGGTCTCTTCTCCGAATCATTATATGAAAAGTACATGTTTGTTACATACCAAAACTCATTAAAATTATGAGAACTTCTATTGAAATAATCATATAAGACTTTAAGAAAATAAAATATATTATTGAAAAATATATTCTTCTTTATCCATGAATTATGCTTCATGTTTATAGGATTTATATTCACATTAGTTCTTATCCCACTCAACCCTATCCTTCTATAATTATCATGTATAGACATATTATTCAAACAATCAATAACATGATGCCAAAATTCCCAACAACACCAAAAATATCCAACAAATCCTATTTTCCTCTTCTATTCTATAACTCTGCTAGTTTTGACTTCTTTTTTATTTTGAATAATATGATTATTCATCTAAAATATTTATGGGGGAACACGAATTCATATTCTACTTCATACCCAACTTTATTGATTTGATGGATTTATCATTATTATTCTTCAACCATGATGGTCCAAAATTCATTTTGGAACCTACACTAGTAAATGAACTAGTATTTGTACAAACATAATCTTCTGGATTAAGGGTTGCCCGATTCAACGATCTTGCATTAGATTTATCTCTTGAAAATTTCAATATCTTCTTTCAACATGAATGAGTCCTGTTATATGTAAGACTCTTTTCAGAATTATTCTTGAAATAATTTTTGATAATGGCATTTTATGAAGATTCATCTTGTATATTCTCAATATTTCTGAAAATGACCTCCATCTCAAAATATTTCATATTTAGATAATTCTTATGATCTTCAAGTAATTTCACCATATCATCAAATTATTTCGTGGAATTCATTAATTATGTTTCCTTCATATTTTTAAAATTTACTTCCATTTCAATACACTTTATGTGGGGGAGTATTTTTCTCATCTTTAATAGATTTCAGTTTTCCAACCTAATGACTCTATTTTATGATCCTGATCATCATTAATTTTATTTTTCTCCAGTAGTAAATTATTCAACTATTTAATTCTCTTTGTCATAACCTCTAGGTGTCCTTGTTTAACATTAATAGAGGTTTTCTGTTGTTCATTCAATGAAAAAATCACTTTTTCATAAATATTCTTGGTCACGTCCTTCCCACAAATAATCTTTTGTAATTTATCTTCAATCAACGTTAAATCTTCATTTTAATTCAATATAGACTGTTATTTTTATTCTTAAACAAGGATGAATGTATCATTATTGCCTTTGATTTCCAATTGATAATCCCCAATGTTCATGGTGGATTTATGAGATTCATTAAGTGTAAGAATGTTCTCTATAAGACCATTATTAGTAACTTCTTTCTCACACACATTTGTTTGAAATTGTTCTTCAACATAAGATAAATGTTCATAGATAAGTGATGTACTTTCTTATTAGGAATCAATAATTTGTGAGAGAAGTTTACATCTTTGAAACCTCTTTACCAAGGATCTCTCTATATCCTATAATTATTTTTCAATCTATGAATTTTCATCATATAGTCCCTTGAGAAATGAAAATATGTAAGTTAAAACTTCAATAGGAACATTTATTAAATATTTTTTTCATTATGAATAAAAATCACTAAGTGATTCAATAAAATCTTCATCATCACCACTTGAATAGTACTCATCAAATTATCTTTATCAAATGATTTAATAGATATTGTTGATAGAATACCATTCAAACTAAATCTGGTTTATGATGTAACCTATTTCTTCTTTGAATTAATTTTCAGCTTTCTTGCCACTTTCTTCGATCTGTTCTTCATGGTTTTTGCAGATGCCTGTTTATTTACACTAACAAAGATATGAACTGAATTATTCATCTGAGGAAACTCTATTACTTCTTTAAATTATAATATTTACATTATATAAATCTAATATAAATAACTGGGAAAACTACATAGATCCAATAAGAGGTGTAACTAGCCCTCTGATACCAATTGAATTTCCTAGGGGAGCATGTAGGTACACTGAGAGGGGGGAGGGATATTTGTACCCATATTTTTACCAATTTTCATTTATATTCCCTAAATTTTTTTAAATCAAACCTCTACACCTCTTATAGTGAACTGATCAATACTGTTAACAAGTAAAATTATACCATATGCAAGATAGAAAGTAAATGAAAAAAATAGTATTATTACAATGTTCACCCTCGATGTGGGTGACTACATCCTTCTTGTTGTTGGGTTGATTTGATCCAAAAAATCTTCACTAAAATTCAATCATAAATTACATGTGGGATGTTCAGGTATTACACATAAACTAGTATGGGTATGTATAAAACAATTCTAGATATGATGTCTCCTGAATAATTATTATTCTAATTCACTCCTGTTTACAAACAAAACATAACTACTTTGAGAATGTTTTCTACATACTCCTGCAATACAAAAATAATCTTTTTCTTCGAGCCACTGAGTATAAATAGATTATGCACTTGCTCACTTCAACTGAAACAATTAAATTAACACAAAATTTATCAACAACAATATATGCATGTTAGTTCAGTATACTCCTGAGTTATAGAAGATAATAATTTTTATTCAACTCATTGTTATATCAGAATAATCAACTATATATATCTCAATGCTCTGTATATTCACTTCTAGTATAATAATCTAGCTTAACTCTCAAATATTCACTGATGCTTGACTTTGTCAAATATTTTTTATCACTAAATACAATCAGCTATCTCAGTACAACACTTCTCAGTAAATCATTCTTTCTTATACAAAAGTCATGGCTTCACTAACCACTGAAAACTCGAATATAGAAATATTCTGAACTACATATAGAAATAATTTCTCATATTTGGTCTTAAATTAATCCATCTGGATTATGAAATATAAATTTCACATGCACTTTTTCAAAATTAATTCTCAAACACAAATGAATGGATGTCATCCTTTTTGCATGCATTATTTCATGTGCAAGAAATCTACCTTATGCCAAAATAATTTCACCTTCATGTATATATTTGTTTATTTCATGAATAGTTTGACATAAAATATTCAATCTAAATGTATGTAATTGTCTCTAAGCTTCTTCACACTTATACTATTAGTACTTATTTTTAGTGTATTCACCACCTGTATTTTGAAATGACTTATTCAAGAACATACATTAACACTTGGTCATTATATTCACAAATGATGTTCATGTAAAACATGCATTTCATCACTTTATTTGTGTAATATATATGAATTTTTTTTATCTTCACAAATATTTCACAATAAAAGAATGAAAATATCACTATACCTCTTCACTACTTCTTGGAATATAATACATTAACACATTGTATCTTTTTTCAGTTCCTAGAAGTCCTTCACTAAATTGTATGTGATGTCGTCTATAAATTTGTGAAACCGAAGCAATAAGGACCCAAAAAAAATTAAATAATCTTGAATTAAGTTAATAATTCACATTGAGGATCATTTCAGGTTTATATATATAGATAATTAAGTCATAACATATACATTAAAACATGAATATTACATGTAGACACTTCTATACAGTATCCATTTTTTATAATAAAAACCCTTAAAAAAGAGTCATGTCTAGTTCCATGTTTTAGACAGTATGACTTTTCCTTGATCACATCCTTAACCCAATTCATCTTTAAGTCCTGTGAAAATAATTAATGAAAATATTTTTATGTGCATAAAAATCTCAGTAAGGATTATAAAATAAATAAAGAAAACATTATTCCATCAGTACATACCGAGAATAATCTCTTTAACATACCGTATGAAATCATAATATTTATGAATAAATGATTAGACAATAAATGAGGATAATATTAATTGTTAATATACATAATATTCATGTTCTTTTTTATTCATAAACACAATTTTAGTGCATTTTACACTTTGAACATCATTTCGCATTATGATTATAATACCTTCTTCAAATGATCTATGATGTGGTACATTTTTCAACATCATTTGAAGTACCCAATGATTCATCTTATTTTATGGAATCTAATTATACATATTTTAATTTTATATTCTCTTTAACTTGATATTCACTTAAATATGAACATTTTTAATTAATGGATCATTGAAATATTCATAAAGGATGAGGGAGATATTTGGCAATGAAAGGAAGCAATTCTGGAGAAGTCATATTGGACACCAGGCCACTGATGAGATTGTGGGGCCCAACATAAAGGCCCAATGAATCCCACATTTCGTGGGATACTAGAAGAAATTTATAGTAACAAATCCCTATTTAGGTTACCAGGCCAATGCAGCTTCCATGGTGTCCATTTAGGCGTCCCAAGTTAGAGATAAAATTATGTGCCAGATTCCGTGGCTCAAACAAACAGTCCACTAATCTAATCATATCTTCGAATCAAAAAATCCAAATGGGACCAAATGTTACAGGAGGGTAGGATACATACAGGGATCCATTTTATTCTCATATTTAGCACTCTGATTTGGCCATCTAGAAGGACTTACAAGTGCATATTTTCGGTGGAAGCAAGCTGGCTGCCACCTCGGGTCAAGGGTGGAAAAATCTTCTCTCCCTTACTTTCCACCACCCTAGGCCTACCATACTCAAGTGGGGTCTTTCGTACAATTTGAGGATTGAACCAAGGCTCCCAAAATACCTATTTAAGGTAGTGGTGGTGAAGGGGTGTTTCATTTTGGTGCTTTGTTTCATTGTAGTGTTATGCTGCTGCTTTGTGTTTGTAATCACATTTCTTTCTCATGTATGTTGTTTAATTCACCTTAGTTTCTTAATAAAATTTCTTACTTTAAGCTTATTATGTTATCCTACTTATCACGTTGATACCGTTGGTTCAAAGTGTGAATTTATTCACACCATACGTTGTGATATTTATCACTCAACGGAGGAGTGATCGATTTCTCTTGTTGTTTTTAGTTCTTCAATTCCACCATTGTAAGTCTACTTTCGGCTTCCTTTGAAGACATGTCATCAATGGAGGGCATAATATTTTATGGGTTGATCCAAGGGAGTACCAAGGGGCAGGATTGGATGTTAGTTTTTACTCCATTAATGGATAATAACTTCTTTTAAATGATAATTTTATTTGATGATTTTAAAACCTCTTCATCCTTATTGAATTTATGGTCACACATTTCAAGTGATAATACGATCCTCTACCTTTTAGTGACCAAAAATTTGATCCTTCAAGTGTATAGGTGATTAGTATTAGGGTTTTTATTCATTAAACTAGTAATTGGTGATTTCTTCTGATCTTCTTAAATTAATCCATCTCAATTACAAGAAATTAAAATCATTAAAAATGGAATTCATCCAATCCACCCCGAGCGATAACCTAGGATCAACGTAATACCTTTATTTTAATTAACTAAAACATGTTAGTGATCCTTTAAAACCATCTTAAATAAACCTATGTTTGCCACTTCATAGCATAAAACAATCCATAGAGTGCACGTGTCTGTAGGTACTTGTTAGGTCTCTGAGGATTCGACAACCCAAACTAGACTACAAGGACAATCCTACCTTCTTGTTTTGGGTAAATTTGAGTGAGAATAAAATTTTGGTGCTGTTTCTGGGGACACAAGTAAGTCATATAAACACCTATTTGATTCTCCTACATTTCTTCTTTTCTCATCCAAATTCTCTTATCTTGTCCCTTTCTCGTTTTTTTTCTTTTGGCACATGTCCGCCTACACCCGCGATCAATCAAACCGTCTAGTTGGGGTGGATAGTCCTAGGGTTGGGGAGTCAAGTACACCAAGGGAAGAATTTCCCTTAGATCCTAATCATCCTAATACTATAGAGTCTAAAATTGAGCCAATTTCAATGGAAGGTCTTTAAATAAACCAACTCATAAACCCAGGTGGGAACCAAAATAGAAACCCAAATGAGGTAGCCCCAAACATGGGGAATGCAATTGATCAAACCATGAATGACTACCTCACACCTTCCTGGACCAATGACCCTTCATGCATTAGACAAAATTCCATAGGATATTCCAACTACATATTTAAACCCCATGTACTTAACCATCTTCCCACATTCCATTAAATGGAGCCTCAGATGCCCAACCTTCACATTAAGGAGTTCAATGACATCGTAGAAACCATGTGTCCCCCACATCAACTAGAATCAGCTAAGATGAGGAAATTTACTTTTTCATTAAAGGATTGAGATAAAAATTGGATAAACAATTTGATACCATCATCCATTAACACTTGGGATGAACTACAAAGAGAATTTTACAAAAAATACTCTCCCCACCATAAAACAATTGCACTTAAAAAGAGTATCCAAGACCTTTTGGAAAAAGGGGGAGAGTCATTCTATGAGACATGGGAGAGGTTAAAAGACACTCTAAACATGGTTCCACAACATGGTTTTTCTATTCCTGAACAAGTGAGAATTTTCTATGAAGGGTTGGGTCTGGGAAACAAACAATTCATTGAACTGATGTGTAATGGAACCTTTAAAAACAAAGCTTTAAATGATGCTTATGAGTATCAAGAAAGCCATTCTCAACAAAACCAAACATGGGGAACTTCACCTTATCCTGAAAATCCACAATGAAATACTAGAATTTATACACTTAGAGAAGAGTAAATCCTTATGGCTAAACTCGCATCACACTCTAGGAAGGTTGAAGAGATAGACCTTAGGAAAGTCCATGAAATCCAAACTGTTGACCCTGTTTGCATAATTTGTGACATACATGACCATAAGACAGACAAGTGCCCAAACATTCCATCCATTAAGGATGTTATTTTAGGAGGACCCCTAGTGGAAGTAAATGCCTTGAACTTTCAAAATCCTCAATACCAAAACAACTTCAACCCACGGTATAATGACCACCCAGGCTTCCACTAGAAAGATAACCAACAACCTATCCAACCATAGGGACAAAATATTTACCCCCATCAGAACTACCAAACCCATAACCAATTCCAAACCCAACCTATCCAATACCAATATCCACCGATCCATTTTCAACAGAAAATACCCCCCCCCCCCAAAATATCCCCCGGGGATAAACCAATCTTCTCAAGCACCAACCCAAACTGTTCCACAAATCCTACTAGAACAACTGTGAAAACAAATGGAGAGGATGAACTTGGAAGTCTCTTCCCTAAAACAAGAACTTCAAATGATCAAAACTGTAAAGGCACCCATGCCTAATGAGGCGGTTCCATCCTCAACTTCAAGGGGAGAGTCAAGTTTTACTGAAACAACTCATGAACAACTAAAGGCTGTGACTGTTTTAAGAAGTGGGAAATCAATTGAGAAACCGGAAAAAATAATTCAAAACCCACATGAAGATTTATACTTGGATGAAAATTTAAATGAACCAAATGATCAAATTGAAAAACACGATAACATTTTCAAAGAAACAACTCTTCAACAAAAAACCCCACAACCTGCACCATTTCCTCAATGCATGAGGGGTAAACCCAAGCCTGAACTGAGTGAAACATTGAGGGAATCACAAGTCAAGTTGAACATTCCTCTTTTCCATGCAATCCAAACCATACCTAGATACTCAAAGTACCTTAAGGAAGTGTGCACTTTTAAAAGAAAATTTTCACATAAAAACCAAGTCCTTTTGGCTGCTAATGTGAGTACCACCATTCAAGGGACCCTTCATCCTATGTTGAAAGACCCGAGTTTCCCTTACATCAATGTTGAACTAAGAGAGAGAAAAATTGTCAAGGCCTTGTGTGACCTAGGTGCTAGTGTCAATCTCATCCCATATGCTGTGTACTGCCAGTTAGGGCTAAAAGAGATCCAAGCCACATCTATCACACTTCAACTTGTTGATCGTAGCATTAGAGTTCCAAATGGAATTTTAAAGGAAATTCTCGTAAAGGTTGTAAAGTTCATCTACCCTACTGATTTCATTATCGTTGACAACCATCAAAAAATAAGAAATAAGGAACAAACCCCAATCATCCTTGGTCATCCTTTCCTTGCAACAATCAACTTTGTAATCTGAGTCCGAAATTAGAACATGACCATCACCTTTGGAAACATGAGTCTAGACATGAACATCTATAATGAAAGCTCACAAATAGGGTATGATGAGGAAATTCATGAACTAAACATGATAGGAAGCATTGAAAATGAATCCATAAAACATCAAGGAATATTTGATGAATGTTTAAGTTTGGATGAGATTGATTTTCTTTGTTCATATGGAGGAAGATTATCTCCTTGTCTTGAATCATTTTCAAATTTCCCTTATGATGAAGTCTTAGGTCCAACAATCAGTGAAACATTTCAGGAGACCACTTTCATGGAGACCACCCCATCTTCCTTCCCTAAATCTGATCAGGCCAATCTAGTGGCTGAAACTTCTAAGTGTAGGGAATCAATCCTATCTAAAACATTAAGAAATTAAATTGATCTTGATCCAATGTCCCAATATTCTGATGAAATTATGAACCAACATGATCTTGAATTGAAGGAACTTCATGCTGAACTAAATTATGCCTTCCTAGAGGACAATCAAACACATCCTATTGTCATTTATTCTTCTCTTGAAGCCAATCATGAGAGGATTCTTCTAGATTTCCTTAGGAAACATAAGAAAGCCATTGGTTGGACCCTGTCTGATATTCCCAGGATTAGCCCACTTGTTGGGACTCAAAGGATTGTTCTGTAATCTGATTCAAGTCCATGTCGTGAACCTCAATGACGAATCAATCCTAATATCATGGAGGTAGTAAGAAAAGAACTTCTGAAATTGTTAAAAGATGGTATCATATATCCCGTAGCTGAGAGTGAATGGGTGAGCCCAATCTAAGTGGTTCAAAAGAAGGATGGAATCAAAGTGATAACCAATGAGTATAGAGATATTCTTCTAATAAGGGTGAGTAGTGGCTGGAGAGTCTGCATCAATTATAGGAAGCTAAACTCATTCACCAAGAAGGACCATTTCCCCTTACCATTCATTGACCAAGTCCTTGAGAGAGTGGCAGGTCATGCCTTCTACTATTTCTTAAATGGTTACTCAAGTTATAATCATGTTGAGGTCTCCCTAGAGAATCAAGGGAAGACTACATTCACATGTCCATTTGGAACCTTTTCTTTCAAACGCATGCCCTTCGAGTTATGCAATGCTCCTGGAACCTTCCAGTAGTGTATGATGGGAATCCTCTCATACATGGTAGGATATTTTCTAGAGGTTTGCATGGATGAATTCTCTGTGTTTGGGGATACATTTGATGGATGTCTGCAGAATGTGGAGAGAGTCTTGTCAAGATGTGAAGAAACAAATCTGGTCATAAACTGGAAAAAATGCCATTTCATGGTCAAAGAGGGACTAGTTCTAGGCCATATGGTCTTAGGTATGGGGATCGAAGTTGATAAAGCCAAGGTTGACATCATTCGTCACCTTCCATCACCCAAAACTGTCAAGGAAGTGAGGTCTTTCTTAGGACATGCTGGTTTCTATAGAATATTCATGAAGGACTCTAGTTCAATCTACCATCCCCTTTGTGCTCTCCTAGTAAATGATGCTCCATTTTTTTGGACAGAAAGATGTGAGGGATCATTCTCAACCCTCAAATCCTCTCTCACCTCTCCTCCCATTATGAAATCTCTAAATTGGAACCTTCTTTTCGAACTTATGTGTAATTCTAGTGACTTTGCTGTAGGAGCTATGTTAGGACAACGTTGTGATAAAACTCCTTATGTCATTTCTTATGCAAGAAAATCCTTAAATGATTCCCAAATCAACTACACCACCAATGAAAAGGAGTTACTTGCTATTGTGTTTGCGTTAGAGAAGTTTAGGTCCTACCTCTTAGGATCCCCCATCACTGTGTTCACTGACCATTCTGCACTAAAATACCTCTTCCAAAAACAAGATGCTAAGGCGATACTGATTAGGTGGGTCCTTCTCTTACAAGAATTTGACCTCACAATCAAGGATAAAAATAGTGTTGAAAATGTTTTATCTGATAACCTCTCTAGGATGGAATTCAAAGACAACTCTAATCACCTTTCTGGGTCTGATTCATTTCCTGACGAACACCTATACTCTATGAGTGACTTTCCTTGGTATGCTGACATATCCAATTTTTTAGTTACATGAGTAATTCCAAAATTCATAGGAACTCAAGCTCTACAGAAAATAATTTCTGATGTTAGGAACTATGTGTTTGATGATCCATACCTCTATAAGTTCTTCCCTGACTAAGTCATTAGAAGGTGTCCTAGAATCTGAACAAGAGTCCATCCATAAATTCTGTCATAGTGAGGCATGTGGAGGTCACTTTTCCTCTAAGAAAAAATCTGCTAAGATTCTTCAATGTGGTCTCCTCTGGCCCACCCTCTCAAGGGACTCCTACAAATTTTTTCAAAGCTGTCCTAGGTGTCAACAAGTAGGGTCCATAACAAAAAGGAAGCAAATGACACTCAATCCCATCGTAGTGGTTGAAATCTTTGACTGTTGGGGAATTGATTTCATGGGTCCCTTCCCAAACTCTAGGGGATATCTTCACATTCTCTTAGCTATCGATTATGTATCCAAATGGGTTGAGGCCATTCCTACAAAATCCAAGGATCATCAAACTGTGATTATATTTCTCAAGGAAAATATCTTCTCTAGATTTGGAATTCCTAGGGCTATCATTAGTGATCATGGAACTCATTTTTGAAATCGTCCATTCTCACCACTCATGGAAAAATATGGAATTTCTCACAAAGTGTCCACTGCTTACCACCCACAGAACAATGGTCAAGCTGAGTTAGCCAATCATGAAATCAAACAAATTCATGAGAAAACTATCAATCCTTCTAGGAAAGAGTGGTCCGAGAAACTATTGTATGCTCTTTGGGCATATCGTATAACATTCAAAACCATCCTAGGAATGTCACCATATAGGTTGGTTTATGGAAAAGCATGCCATTTACCTGTTGAAATTGAGCATAAGGCCTTTTGGTCAATTAAGAAAATGTATTATGACCTCTCATTGGTCGGAACAAAAAGGAAAGTAGATCTCAATGAACTGGAGGAATTAAGGATGGAGGCTTATGAAAATTCAAGGATCAAAAAAGCTAGAGTTCAAGCCTACCAATCTAGGAATATCAAGGTCAAAAATTTTGAACCGAGAAAACTTGTGCTCTTGTATAGTTCAAAACATCATTTACACCTGGGAAGGATAAGGTCTAGATGGTCAGGACCTTTTATAGTGCATCATATGTACCCCCATGGGGCAGTAGAGATTTGAGATCCTATAAGTGGTTACATTTTCAAGGTCAATGGTGAAAGGTTAAAACCATTCATTGAAAAATTCAATAAATAGGAAATAGAGGTTGATTTAATTGATCCAATCTACGAACTGGAAAAAAATTGATAGATTTAGGATCCATGTCGGGCTAAAGACATTAAACAAAGCGTTGCATGGGTGGAAACCCATGGTTTTCAAGTTTCCTATCATTTTTTTGTTTTAATAATCTTTATATGTCAAATAAGATTAATTAATTTTTTTTATATTAAAAAAATACACTGTTGAGCGGTTCTTATATTATGAGTATGGTTGGGTATGAAAGGGGAGCATCATATTCATCCGTGTCATGTGGTGTGATCCTTGAGTAATGCCTTACCCAGAAATTTAAAAGAAGACAATGTATCATCAGTTTTTTTAATGTGTTTGTAGGTTAAAATAAAAATACAAAAAAAATTAAATGAAAATATATTAATAATAATAAACAGGGACACGTCGTGGGTCATGGGGAAAACCTCATCACAACTGGGGAAGCCACAGGGATTCGAACCTGGGACCGAAGGGAGACAAGGGAGCGTTCTTAATCTGAACCTACGACTTTTTGTGATTCATTATTTTATAATTTATATATATATACTTATATTTTACTTTCTTTGTTATATAAATATATAAATAAATATATATATATATTGTTTTTTTTGTTTTGTTTGTTTTGTTTTGTTTTTTCTACTAGGGAACACTGCAAATGACATGGATATCAAAGGATTAAAAGGGAGCAGCAAGAATTTCAACTTCAACCACCAGGTGACTTCATTCCATGATCCTCATTTTCAATTTCCTTTTTGAAAATTCATTCTCTACCTCTACCCCCTTATAAATTTTCATTTCTTTAAACATTGGGGACAATTTTGTTTTAAGTTGGGGGGGATAAAATAAAAAAAATGATTTTGTGTAAAAAAAATGAATGATTTGAAAAAAAAATTATAAATGGAAGGAAAAATTCCTTTAACTTTGAACATGGTATTACACATTTCTCAATTTTAAACTGAATATCAAATAATTTAGCATTCCTTGATTCTTATTTTAATCCCTGTATAATTTCATGTATATAGATTTTGGAAAGTGTGGCTATCCAATGTGATATTACATCGTTTATATTTTCATCCAAAAAAAGATCACAATGCACGTCCTTTGGATAGTAGGGTATTAGTTTGAGTTCATGGGGTCCCCTAAATAAATATCATAGGTTTGGTGATCATTTTAGTTTAATATGAGTATTCAAAAAAAAATTGCGCGTAGAGCAATGAAATACCCTAATGCGTGGTTTTCGGCACTTGGGGATCGTGACTCCATAGTTGTCTGGCCCATAGTTAGTAATTTTATCTCTATTTTTGGTAATTTGAATTTGTTTTTGACTGATTTAACTCAAGATGATGCCCGAGTATGTGGGCTTCAATTGGTTCCCTAGGGTCCTTGATCCTGCGAGTCATCGGAAAAGTCTCGCTACAGTGGTTGACTCTTTTTGGTGCAATTTCAATTACCATGGAAAAATTGCAAAAAAAATAAAAAAAAATAATACTATTAAAAAAAATTGAATACTCATCTTAATATTGAAATATGATTCCACCTAGATCTTCCTTCATTTCCCCCTTGAATAAATATGAACCCCCATGTCTATTGTGATGCACAACACATCCTCATACTTAATTGATATTGGATAAAATATGGAAATGAATTTTAACAAAGGAATGGTCTTTGTATTGGGATATTCTTATGAAACTATATTGTGTTAAAACATTTTTATGGGTTTCAGGATTGTTTGGTACTATGGTTTTGGGTAAAGGGAATTTGAATTTCATATTGTTGAGATATATTTTGCTGAGAACTAGCAAAACTCAAGTTGGGGGATATGATTAGCCACTAAATGAGGCTAATATTTATTGTTAATATACATAATATTCATGTAATTTTTTATTCATAAACACCATTTTAGTTCATTTTTCACTTTGAACATCATTTCACATTATAATTGTAATACATTCTTAAAATAAACTATTATGTGGTACATTTTTTTAACATCATTTAAAGTAACCAATGATTCATCTAATTTTCAGGAATATAATTATAAATATTTTAATTTTATATTCTTTTGAACTTGATATTAACTTCAGTATGAACATTTTTCATTAAAGGATCAACGAAATACTCATAAAGGATGATGGAGATATTTGGCAATGAAAGGAAGTAATTCTGGAGAAGTCATATTGCACACCAGACCACTGATGAGACTGTGGGGCCCCACATACAGGCCCAATGAATCCCATGTTTAGTGGGATTATAGAATAAATGTAGAGGAACAAATCACTCGTCATGATCCAATTTTAATTCTTCCTCCATGGTGTCCATTTAGGCAACCCAAGTTAGAGATAAAATTCTGGGCCAGATTCTGCAGCCCAGAAAAACAGTCCAGTAATCTAATCATATCTCCTAATACACAAATCCAAATGGGACAAAAGTTTATAGGAAGGTAGGAGACATCTGGTGATCCATTTTATTTCCATATGGCCCACTCTGATTTGGCCATATAGAATGACTTACAAGAGCATCTGTTCGGTGAAAGAAAGCTGGCTTCCACCTCGAGTCAAGGGTGGAAAAGTATCCTCTCCCTTACTTTCCACCACCATAGGCCTACCATACTCAAGTGGGGTCTTTTGTACTGTTTGAGGCTCGACCCAAGGCTCCCAAGATGCCTATTTAAGGCAGTGGTGGTGAATGAGTTTTTCATCTTTGGTGCTTGGTTTCATTGTAGTGTTATGCTTCCGCTTTGTGTTTGTAATCGCATTTCTTTCTCATGTAAGTTGTTTAATTCACCTTAGTTTCGTAATAAAAGTTCTTCCTTTACTCTTATTATGTTCTCCTACTTATCACGTTGATACCATTGGTTCAATGTGTGAATTTATTCACACCATACCTAGTGATATTTATCACCCAAAGAAGGAGTGATTGATTTTTGTTTTTGTTTTTACTTCTTCAATTCCACCCTCATAAGTCTACATCCCGCTTCCTTTGAAGATATGTCATTAATGGAGGGATAACTATTTTATGGGTTGATACAAGGGAGTAGAAAGGGGCTGTATTGGATGTTATTTATTACTCCATTTATGTCTAATAACTTCTTTTAAATGATATTTTTATTTGATGATTTTAAAACCTCTTCATCCTTATTGAATTTAAGGTCACACATTTCAATTGTTAAAACGAACCTCTACCTTGGAGTGCTCAAAAATATGGTACTTCAAGTGTATAAGTGATTAGTATTAGGGTGTGTAGGAATTAAACCAGCAAGTGATGATTTCGTTTAATCTTCTTAAATGAATCCCTCTCAATTACAAGAAATTGAAATCATTAAAAAAGGAATTCATCCAATCCACCCCAAGTGATAACCTAGGATCAACTCATTACCTTAATTTGAATTAACTTAAATTTATTAGTGATCCATTAAAACAATATTAAATCAATCTACATTGGCCACTTCATATCCAAAAAAAATCCATAAAATGCATTTGTATGTAGGTACTTCTTAGGTCTCTGAGGATTTGACAACCCAAACTAGACTTCAAGGACCGCCCTGCCTTCTTCTTTTGGGAAAATTTAAGCAAGAATCAATAACACATAGAAATCATAAATCATAAATGTAACTTGTGGAATCCATAACATACTTTTGTTTTAGCATTCATAGCTACGTAGAGAGTTACGTTTGGAATACCCATAACATTATATTCCCTAAATCTATTAGGTGAAACATTAACATTTACCTCTGTCACATTACACAATGCATTGAAGAGCTATCTCAGGCTCACTCACTCGAGGTTTATCATGGAACCACCCGTAGACGTAAACAATTCTCAAGAACCATAACATAGTCATAACACATAAAACAAACATAAAGGAAAGATAACATTTCCACATTTCAATCACAATATATCATTTAAATATACTGACATAAAAAAATCCATTATGAAAACCATTTTCAATAACAAAATATGTAAAAGAGTATATGATATTTATTTTCCTTTTAAAAACACTACGTCTTCTTAAGGAAGCAAAATATCAAATAACACTTGTGGTGGTGGAAGGGTCATTGTCACCGCTTTTGTAAAAATGAATCATTCCTTTTTTTTCAATTAGTAAAACGCCTCATAGAAAAATATTATCTTTTAAAGAAATTAAAAGTCAAAGGTGTTTACACACTGTGTAAAAGAACGTCATATAAAAAACAAAATATGCTGTAATGAAAGGAGATTGAGACGTAGTCCATTACCTCATGTCCGACTTGACCTATTAATTTTTTAATCACCTAAACAATAAAATAAATTTAATTTATACTTGTTTCCAAACCCTTTTCATGTTTATTATTCCTTTTATATCACTTATTACCACGTTATATACATTACATAATCATTTAAGTTAATAATAGTCATTTTGTCAAAATTTGACACTTGAGTCAAAAATGAACTTCCGATAATTAAATGTTGTCCATGTTTTCAAAATTACATTATCTCCATAATGATATTCATGATTAATATATCATATATATCATATATATCTAGTGTATATATGTATTTATAATAATAATTAACATTTGAAGATAATACATGAAATGCACCATTCTTGGAGATGGTAAGTCGTACGTATGCATGAACGCTACATTCATTTCTATTTCATATTTAATGGAATGAAAACTTAATGATACATAATTATATTTTAATTAAATTATAATATCATATATAATTTCATTAACTTCATCCTTTATACATTCTACATATTGCATGAACGAGTCATATAACTTTGAGGGGGCGGTAGTCCGCACTTCCTCAAATGAAATGACCATGCTTACCGATTATGGAAACACAAAAGGTATAAAAAAATACAGAAGTATAGAGAGTATATAAATATAATATATATAACATATAACTATATTTCCATCTTAATTACTACCATAAGAGGTGGTAGGAGATAATTCAACAATCATCTTTTTGTGAGACGTTAGTTCACCTTCCATAGAAACAGTATGTTATTTACCCATTAGACTGAGGTGTGTGTAAGAGTAGTTCGAATACATATCATAAAAAAACTATTATATTGAGTATATTTTTGTTTTTTTGTAAACCAATAATAAAAATTGAATAGGGAGTGAAGAAGTAAAATAAAATAAGAGAAGTCGAGGGAAGAGGTTATCTTTAAATTGGGTAACTCCCTTTGGTTTCAACCAGAAGGATTTCTTGAAGTGACTTCTTACTAAGGTAAGGATTCCATGTGGAAGAGAGGGATGTTGGGAGATTATTTGGGCCATGGTTGGATGATCCATGGTGCTTGAGTGGTGTGATTAGGGGTTTAGAAGTGGTGTCATTTTATAAGAGGGAGGAGGGGCTCTTTAGGGATGTTTGAAAGTATTATTTTATTATAAAATGAATTTTGGTTTCAAAAGTTAAAAAACATATTTAATTAAAAGATACAATGCATATAAGTCGAAATAATATCATCCAATAATAATTGGATAGTTTTTGGATATTTTTTAATCCTTATCTTTTTTATTTTACCCTTTGTTAACTTATTTTACCTTTACCATGTCCTCTTATATATTCATACTATATGGTTAATATATTTACTATAAAATCCCAAGAGACCCAAAATGGATAAAGAATAGAATTATTTATATTATGTAATTTGGGTGAATCATATATTTTTAGGAATATTTTAACATTTAATAAAATATTAATTGTTTTTAAGACTCATTTTTATTAATTTATAAACTATTAATATGAAGACATTTAAAAAATATATAACAACTTTATTATTTCGAAAAACCTTAATTAATTAAATGATAACAAGTCAATATTATACCTAAAATTCCTGTATTTCATAAAAAGTTTAAAAAATAAATTTATTTTAATATTTATAATATCATTTATTTGAATCCTTTATTAATGAAGCAATTACTACATCACCGTTGTTTTATAATTAAATTTATTTATTTAATGTCTAAAATTTATAAATAAAATACCATTATATAGGAATTTGTTTTATATTTCAAATGAATATTTATTGTCAAAGAGATCTCCTATATAACCCCATATAAATTTTTTTGACTAAAAGATATATGTTTATGTCACTTTTGCCTTTACATAAAATTAATTAATATAATGTGTCATTATCACTCTTATGTGGCTCCATGGAGTCCCAAAATCGACCCAAGTATAACCATGGTCAGAAATGTTTTGAAAAATAGTATTAGGACACGTTTTAGGTTAATTTAATAATATTATAATATTATATTTTACCCTTATTTACTAGATTTACCTTTTAACCACGATAAATAAAATATTTACTAAAGTAAATATTCATAATGTCTAAAAAAAAAAGTCACCTATTTACATAGTTTGGAGCTCCTAATTGAAAATATGTCGTAAATTCTTCGAAATTCGAATACAGAAATGGCATAAATTATTTTAAAATTAATTCCCATTGTCAAACCTAAAGCTTGTTTTTAAGAAATAACAACTATCTAAAGATTTACCTTTGTTTATGTCTAATTAAAGAGTGAAATTATTTCCAATGAACAAAATTTGAATAAATTATAAAATATAATCCAATTTAATTTTACAACCAATTAAAATTCTAATATAACTATATTAATAAATTAGATTAAAAGTCAATTTTGAATTAAAATGCATTATTTTTCACTATTCATTAAAAAATTAACATTATCAAAAAAAATACAAAAATTTCATCCAAAGTAAATTTTGATGTCCCATTTATAAAGAATAATATTATTTTTTCAAATAGAAGATATAAAAGTGACAAAAACTAGATTCAAAAAGGGTTCTCAATCAAAAGGAGGTACATCAACCTTTTAAAGAATATTAGAGTGTTTATGCTTAAAATTAGATTAATTCAAATTTTAATCTTACAAATTTTATTGGATAAATGTAATTTTTTTAACAAACACATATAATAATATTGTAGTTAGTTCTATTCATTCCCGCTAATACAATGGAAATGTGTTAACTACCATTTAAAATAATACTAATAATATATTGTTCTTCGGTATAATTCAACGTTGTGTGCAACATAAGATTTTAAAGAAACCCATTGTTGTGTATTTAGTACACCATAGAAAAAATAATACACTTTACAGTAAAATAAATACTTAATCCACAAATATTAATAAAAATGAAAATATCATATTCTTTATTTACATGGGATGTTACATCCTACCCCCTTTTGTAAATTGCGACCTCAAAATTTTATTTAGTTATCCAATAAATGGGGGTATTTATCCATTATAGCATTTTCAGACTCCCACATTGCCTCTTCAACCATACAGCTTTTCCAAAAAACTTTTACCTGATGTAATACCTTATTCCGCAATACTTGATCTCTTCCATCAAGAATCTAGGCTGGTTGTTCTTAAAAAAAGTTTTTCTTCCAATTGAACTACTTATAGACTCAAAACATGTGATGGACTTGACATATAATTTCTCAACCTTGAAACATGAAAAACCATGTGCATATGGGATAAAAATATAGGTAAATATGCTCTATAAGAAAATGATCCAACTTTCATTAGGATTCCATAGGGTCCAATGAACCTCAAACTCAACGTTCCCTTCTTACCAAACCACATCACACTTTTACATGAAGAAACATTGAGAAAGACAAGATCACCTACCTTGAAAGAAAGATCCTTCCTTTGGTTTTCTGTATAAATTTTCTACCTGCTCTGAGCTGTTCTCATGTGCTTCTGAATCAACTTATCTTATTCTACCATCTGTTCTACCAATTCTAGTCCCATCAGTTTTCTTTCACCTACATCATCCCAAAAATCTGGAGTTCAACACCACTTTCCATATAATGCATCAAATAGTTCTATTTGTATACTTGAATGAAAACTATTATTATATGAAAACTCAACCAAAGAAAGATGTTGGCCCTAACTTCGATAGTAATCCATTGAAGAAGCACATATCATATCCTCCAATGTCTGAATTGTTCATTTTGAATACCAATCTGATTGAGGATGAAAAACTGTACAAAAATTTAATCCAGTACCCAATGATTTCTGAATGCCTTTCCAAAAGTTAGAAGTAATACTGGGATCATTATAATACACAATAAATAGGATAAATCCTTGCAACTCGAGTATCTCTTTAACATACAATAGATAAAGTTGATCTAGAGACAATGTATCTCGAATAGAAAGAAAATGAGCATATTTAGTCAATCGATCAACAATAACCCAGATTGCATTATTATCTTGAGAAGTCTTTGGTAATCCCGTGATGAAATCCAAGGACACAATTTCCCATTTCTACTCTGGCATTGATAAAGGTTGAAGCATCCCTTTCAGTAACTGCCACTCTTCTTTAACCTATTTTCAAGTCAATCACTTCATAGTAAAGTCAGTAATATCTATTTTCATTCCATCCCACTAGTAATACTCCTAAAGATCTCTTTACATATTATTACTGCCATGAAGAACTGAAAACGAAGAACTATGAGCATTACATAACAAATCATTTTTCAACTGTGAATCAAAGGACACACATAATATCTTCCCAAATCTCAAAATACAATCATTTTCAATGTTAAAATCAAGAAACTTACACTTCTAAACCAACTCTATCTTTTTCTAGAACTCACTGTCTTCCTTCAACACAAGATTAATTCTATACGATAGAGATGATTTCACTAACACCTAAAACAAAATAGAGAAATTTCCAGTACCAACAACCTCAATGCAAATGTTCATAAAATCATTAATCAAATGAACTTATTCCAAACGTATCATGGTTAATATTGCATTAATCTTTCAACTCAAAGCATAATCCACTTTATTTTTTTCCTAGATGGTAATGAATCATGCAATCAGAATCCTTGATTAATTCCAGTCATATTCTCTATCTCATGTTCAATTTTTTTTGAGTAAATATACACTTAAAACCTTTTTGCTCAGTATAATTTTCACATTTTACTCCATACAGATGATGCCTCCAAAATTTTAAAGCAAAAAACAATAGCAGATAATTCCAAATCATGTGTAGGGTAATTCAACTCATGAGGTTTCCACTAACTTGAATCCTAAATAATTACATGATCAATCTATATTAGGACACAAACAAGTACATTCAAGGAAGCATCACTATAAATAAAAAATTCACAATATTTAGAAGGTAGTACCTAAGCTAGAGCTTTCACTAATCATCCTTTCAATTCATGAAAACAATTATCACATTATTTTTTCCAGATGAACTTAACACCTTTTCAATTTAATTTAGTCTTTAGACTAGATAACCGTGAAAAATGTTCAACAAACAACCAATAATAACTCGCTAAACAAAGAAAACTACGGATCTCTGTTATATTTGTGGATATTGGCCATTCTTAAACAACTTTTGTTTTAGAAGGATCAATAGTTATGCAATTTTTTGATGTAATGTGACCATGGAATGAAATTTGTGGTAACTAAAACTCACACTTTCTGAATTTCCCATATATTTTATTTTCTTTTATGGTTTTCAATAAAACCATTAAATGACTTTCAAGTTTCTCTTTGCTTTTGGAATAAATAAAAATATCACCAATAAACACAACCACAAACTTATACATGAATTCATAGAAAATTCTATTCATAATATCCATGAATATAGTAGGTGAATTGGTTAATCCCAAAGGCATAACAACTAATTCATAATATCCATATCTAGTATGAAATGTGGTGTTTGTAATGTCTGCTTCCTTTACATTCAACTGATGGTACCCTGACATCAAGTCAATATTCGAAAAATACTAAGCTCCTTGGAGATTATCAAAAAAATCATTGATATGAAGAAATTGAAACTTGTTCATAACAGTGATGTTATTTAATGCTCTATAATCAATGCAAAGTCTCACTGAACCATCTATCTTTTAACAATCAAGACAGGATCTCCCCATGGTGATATGCTTGGTCGAATGAAACCTTTATCTAAGAAATCCTAATTTTTTTTCTTTAACTCTAAAAGTTCAATCTAAGCTATTCGATAAGGGGGTTTTGAAATTTTCTTAGCATGAGAAACTATTTAAACAATAAATTCAACTACTTGATCAGGTATTATACCAGGAAACTCATTAGAAAAAACATTAAGATACTCATTTACTACTAGCACATCATTATTCTGAATAGATCCTTTGTTTTCAAAAAAATCTGAAAGATAACATTCATTTCCATATTTTACTAGTTTCTTAGCATCCTGATATGTTATCAAATGTAATGATTCATTCTTGTACACAAACTGAAATTATTTCTAAAAAGAAACATCTTTAGCCCTATATTTAATCTTAAAATGATAAACGTAAAGCCAATCCATACCCAAAACAACATCAAACTCTACTAGAGTCCCAACTATAATGTTTTTATGTAGATTCTTTCTACACACAAGAACATTAAGGTTCATATAATTTATTTTTAACTCAAGATTTCTTCCAGATGTTTTTAACATAAGTTCAAGATTCATATCCTGAGATGGAATTCCCAATTTACTAGAAAAATTATCAGAAATGAAACAATGTGTAGACCGTAAATCAAAAAACACATTGGAATAAACTGAATAAACATACAGTGCACCTCATAATACATTATTTGATGGCCCAACATCTGCTGAAGTAGATGCAATGGATTTCACTGCCCCTTTCTACTTGTAGTCTGACTGCTTTCCTTCAGTTGAGTTCTTCGTTGGACACTCATTTGTATAATGACCCATTTCATTACACTTATATCATTTTACTGACTGTAAATATAATTTTGTCTTACCATTAACCTAATCCTTTTTAGTGCAATTAGGATCCTTTTTCCCCATTTTACCACATTGGTAGCACTTACCAGAATTCAAAAGACATTTCCTTGAGTTCTTTTTACCACAATTTTCACAAACTGTAAACTAATGTTTATTACCATCAAACTTTTTTGAAGATTTATTACCATTCATCTGCCACCTCGACCTCTTATTATATTGTTTGAAAAAGAGCACATAATCATCAACAAACTCCATTTCCACCTTCTTCAAACATCAGATTTTTTTTTCAAAACTTTGAAACTCACGATAACCTAAATCCATTCAATACTTTGGATTTAATCCTGAGTAAAAATGATTGATTCTACTATCAATATCACATATTAAATTTAGATAATAACTTTCCAATCGAGTGAATTTTTCATCATAAGAATTAACTAAGTCATCCTCCTACATTAATTTCATTAATTGTTTTTCCATCCTATTATGAACCAATTTAGGAAAATATTTCTCAATAAAAATAACATTGAATTCATCGCAATCATGTGCGTCAATCTCCTCACCATATATGATATTTTTCACCATCAAACACCACTGTTCAGAATCAACTTCAAAACAGTAAATATAAATACTAACCATTTGATATTCTGGACCTCCTATGACATCAAAAATTTTCTCCAATTATTTGATCCACCCTTAAGCTAGAGTAGAGTCAGATGATACTCTAAATTATGGGGGATGATGCCTCATAAATTACTCTACTACTTACATGTTTCTCCTTGATTGATCTAGCTAATCTATTGTACGGATAACACCACCATTTATAGCTTGAGTCAACTATACCATCAGTAAAAAACAATTTAGTTCTCATTCTAATGATCTTAGGTTTCTTATTTGGAAGGATTTCTTCTTCTTGATGTCATCCCATAATAGCTGCCTTGTTTTCTATTCGAGAAACCATTATAAACATAGAAAAATCTTTTTCGAAGATACATGATAATCTTTATATTCTATATCATTTAAATATTAATATAAATTAATTTATGTATATTAATTTAACAATACCCCCACTCTTAGAGTTATCTAAACTGGCCTCTCATACCAACTATATGGACCTAGCCTTAAACATCACATAATCTTCAATTACGTTAATATCTCACATTGAGGATCTTTTCAGGTTTATATATTTAGAGAATTAGGTCATAACATATACATAAAAACTTAAATATTACATGTAGAAACTTCAAAACTGTATCTATTTAACTCATAAAATAAAAACCCTAGAAAAAAGAGTCATGTCTAGTTCTATGTTTTTGACAGTATGGCTTTTCCTTGATCCCATCCTTGACCCTATTCATCTTTATGTCCTGTGAAAAACATTTCAAAAAAACATGGGATGAGCATAAAAAGGACAGTAAGAATTGTAAAATAAAGAAAGAAAAAATTATTTCATCAATACATTCCAAGCCTAATCTCTTTAACATACCTCATTAAATCATAAGATTTATGAATAACACATAGAAATCATAAATCATAAATGTAACTTCTGGAATCCATAACATACTTACATTTTAGCTTTCATAGCTATGTAGGGAGTTACGTTTGGAATACCCATCAAATTATATTCCCCAAATCTCTTATGAGAAACATTAATGTTTACCTCCTTCACTTTATCCAATGCATTGGAGAGTTATCTTGGGCTCACTGGCCCTAGGTTTATCACAGAAGCACCCGTATACATAAACAATGCCCAAAATCATATCATATTCATAACACATAAAACAAACGTAAAACACATTTCAATCATAATATATCATTTAAATATATTGACATAAAAAATCCATTATCAAAACCATTTTCAATACCAAAATACATAAATTTTTTTTGACGATGTAAAGGAAACCATAGATAAAATTATACTCGTGGTGGAGGAAAGGTTGTTGTCACCAATTATATTAAGGATAACCATTAATTTTTTTCATTTAGTAAAAATACTCGTAGAAAAATATTTCCTTTAAATGAAATGAAAAGTCAGAGGTGTTTATATACCATATAAAATAATGTCATGTATAAAAGAAAATATGCCTCAATGAAAGGATATTGAGATGAAGTCCCATACCTCATGTCTGACTTGACTTGTTCATTCTTTAATCTCCTAAATAATTAACTAAAGTTAATTTCTACATTATTGAGATCCTTTTTCAAGTTTATTATTTCATTTATATCACTTATTACCATGTTATAAGCAATACATAATCATTTAACTTAATAATGGTAATTTTGTCGATATTTGGCACCTAATTCAAAAATAAACTTCTAATCATTTAATAATCGAAATTAAATAAAAAGGAATAAATTAAAAAAAATGGGTTTGACAAGAAACACAAAATCAAGACAGTGCAAAACATATCGGTGACACGTATTGGTGAGAATCCTAATGGTGAGGTCTTTCTAATGGTGAGGTCTCTCTAACGGTGAGGTCTCTCTAATAGTGAGGTCTCTCTAACGGTGAGGTCTCTTTAATGGTGAGGTGTCTCTAATTGTAAGGTCTCTCTAATGGGGAGGAATCTCTAATGGTGAGCTCTCTCTAACAGTGAGGTCTCTCTAAGGGTGATGTCTCTCTAAGGGTGAGGTCTCTCTAACGGTGAGGTCTCTCTAACGGTGAGGTATCTCTAATGGTGAGGTCTGTCTGATGGTGAGGTCTCTCTAATGGTGAGGTTTCACCAACTGTGTCGTCTCTCTAATGGTGAGGTCTCTCTAACGGTGAGGTCTCTCTAACGGTGATGTCTTTCTAATGGCGAGGTTGCTCTAACGATGAGGTCTCTCTGATGGTGAGGTCTCACTAACGGTGAGGTTCATGGAAATTTTATCATTCATAAATCATGTCTAATGTAACTTTACCTTTATATACTTAATGTCTTGGTGAATATGTCAGATAATTGATGTTCAGTGCCTAAAAATTAAAGAGTAATATCACCCTTTTGATAATAATCCCTCAAAAAGTGATGCCTTACATCAATTTTTTTAGTCATAGATTGAGATATAGGATTATTAGAGATATTTATCGCACTAGTGTTATCACATTTTATAGATACATGCCTAAATTGATATCCATAGTCCAAAAAGTATGTTTTATCCACATAATTTGTGCACAAAACTACTAGCAACAATATATTCTCCTTCATCAGTAGACAATGGAACATAATTCTTCTTTTTAACACACCAAGATACTAAGGACTGAACTAGAACTTGACATGTTCTAGAAGTTCTCCTCCTATATAACTTGCAACCAAAAAAGTCATCACCTAAATAACTTATTAAATCGAATGATTTCCTTTTTGGAAAATATAATCCTAAATTAGTGTATGTTTATGATATTTGAAAATCCTTTTAACAGCAAGAAAGTGTGACTCTTTTGGATTAGCTTAAAATCTTTCCCACAAACACACACTAAACATAATATCTGGTCGACTAGTAGTAAGATGAAGCAATCTCCCAATCATACCCCTATAATTGTTTTGATCCACTGGTTTCCTAGTTTTATCTGCATCCAATTTACATGTGGTACTCATTGGTGTATCACTTTGCTTATTAATATACAAACCAAAATGTTTTAAAAGATCCTTTGTATATTTACTTTGATTTAAAATAATTCCATTTTCATTCTGAAAGACATGAAATCCAAGAAAATATTTGAGTTCTCCCATTAAAATCTTTTCAAATTCACTTTGAATACTCTTTGAAAAATCAATACACAAGGAATTTTTAGATGATTTGGAAATAATATCATCAACATAGATTTGTACTATCAATAGATCATTGGAAATCCTTTTGATAAAAAGAGTTGGATCAACATTCCCTTTAATAAAACCATTTGAAAAGATAAAATTACTAAGTCTATCATAACAAGCTTATGGAGATTTGTTTAAACCATACAACGCTTTAGAAAGATTAAAAACTTGTTTTGGAAAATGAGGATTAGTAAATCCTAGTGGTTGTTCAACAGAAACATATTCAATTATAAAACCATTTAGAAAATCAATTTTAACATCCATTTGATATAACTTGAAATTCAGATGAGAATCATAAGAAATTAGAATCCTAATATCTTCTAACCTAGCTACAAGTGCAAAGGTTTCCTCATAGTCTATTCCTTCTTCTTGACTATATCCTTGTACAAGTAGTCTTTCTTAATTTATAATGATATATCCATATTCATAAACTTTATTTCTAAAAACCCATTTAGTGCCAATGGTCAAAGTGTCCATAGGTCTTTCAACTAATTCCCAGACTTTGTTTCTTTCAAATTGATTTAATTCCTCCTGTATAGCCATTACCCAAAACTCATCATTGATCGCATCGTTGATATTTTTAGGTTCTAACTATGAAATAAAGGCTTGATGTTCAACCAGATTTCATAGAGAAGATCTAGTTTGTGTTCTTTTATCTAAATCTACTACAACAACATCTAAAGGATGGTTCTTTAGAATCCTAGTTGGTCTAGCCAAGGAAGGACTAGATAATTCAAGTTCTTCTGTAGGTTCGGTTCCAACAGAATTGGGTTCTGGAAAACTTACAGAATTACATGTTTTTACAGTAGGATCACTGCTTTTATCATTAAGGTCCAGAATATATAGGTCTTCATCAATATTTTCAAGACAAGACTTAGGTTCATGCGGATCAGTTTCATCAAATTTGAAATGTACTGATTCTTCCACACATTGGGTTCTTTTGTTAAATACTCTATAAGATTTACTGGTTATAGAGTAACCTAGAAATATTCTCTCATCACTTTTAGAAGAAAATTTTTTCAGATTATCTTTAGTATTGAGAATAAAAACATTTCAACCAAAAACTCTCAAGTAACTATCTTTAGGCTCCCTATTATTCCATAGCTCATAAGGAGTCTTATTAAGAATAGGTCTAATCAAGACATAATTTTCAATATAAAAAGATGTATTTATTGCTTCTGCCCAATAGTAAACAGGTAAGTCATACTCATTAAGCATATTTATTGCAATTTCTTGAAGGTTTATATTCCTTCATTCTACAACACTATTCTATTGAAGTGTCCTAGGTGCAGAGAAGTTGTGACTGTAGCCATTATGTGAGCAATGGGTTTCAAAATCCTGATATTCAAACTCATGACCATGATCACTTCTCAGGGTATTCATCTTATGTCCACTAAGGTTCTCTATAGACATGGAGTATTTAATGAAATAGGAACAAGCTTCACTTTTGTGAGCAAGAAAGTGTACAACATTTTATCTAGAAAAGTCATCTACTAGAACAAAAACATAGTGCTTCCAATTTAATACATAAATTCTAGATGGTCCAAAAAAATCTCTGTGGACCAACATGAGAGGTTGAGAAGATGAAACTTCTTTCTTTAATTTGAACGAAACTTTATGTTTCTTTCCCTTTGATATGGATTACAAACTTTGTCAGTTGGGAATTTTAGTTTGGGTAGGTCTATAACTAAATTTTTCTCAGTCAGTTTCCTAAGTGAATGAACACTGAAGTGTCCTAATCTTTTATGACATAGCAAAGATTCTTTATGAAAATAATTTAAATAAGTAACCTTTTATATAGATAAAGAGTTTAAATCTACAACATATACATTTTCATTTCTCAAATCAGTAAGTACAAAAATATTTTTTGAATCAAATACATTGTAGGCATCATTTTCAAATTTAACATTGAAACCATTATCAAACAACTGAAAACTGCTTAACAGGTTGTATTTTAGTTCATCAACAAATAATAATTTTGAAATTAAAATCGAATTATTGTTACCAATCTGGCCTAAGTTGATGATTTTTCCCATTTAATTATCACCAATGGTGACATTCCCTACATAAACCTTGATTAAAATCATAAAAAATGAGTAGTCTCCAGTCTTATTTCGTGAACATCCATTGTCCATGTACCATATCTTATTATATGAACTCTTCAAGAAGGTATCCTACAAGATAGGTTTAGACAAAAAATGATTTTGGTACCCTGATTTTCTTGGGTCCAAATAGGTTAGCAAGTAAAACATTAGGCACCCATATTTGTCTAACATGTTTCCTATAGTTAACAGGTTCAAAATATTTTGAATAATGTATTATGTTTGGTCTAGTAGAATATAAATATATAGATGAAGTTACAGAACTTCCAAAACTAGAACTAGCAGCAAACTGTCCAGTTTTTTGAATAAATTTATTTTTAACAAACTGTCTCTCTCCAGATTGGTATCCTAAAACAGTAGTATACTTTGATGCAACTAGTTTTCCATGTTTTTGAGTTAGAGTATTTGTTCCATTTGTGAAATTCTGTAAGTCTTTTCTAAGTTTCTTAGTAGAAAATTTTTGTCTAGTATTCTCCTTTAACAGTTGATCATTCTTTTCCTTTTCTATACTAAGATTAGATTTAACAGTGCTAATAAAGGAATACTGTTTTTAATGATTTTTACTTATCTTTCAACTCATTACAAGTATCAACTAACATAATATAGTATTCAAATAATTCATCTTTAGACATATTATCATTGTTATTTGAATCACTTTAATTCCCAGAATAGTAATCATTCAGCAATGGGGAGATAGTTAGCTCAGATGTTTCAGCCATGAAACACATGTTGGTTTGATTTTTTTTTCAGAATCAGAAGCCTCAGACTCACTTGTGCTGTCTTCTGAAGCACTCCCTGTTGCCTTCATAGTTTTCTTATATTTTTTGTCATTATAATAATATTTCATCTTAAACTTCAATTTTGTATAGTCAGCCTTAACATGTCCTTTCCATTTACATTCACAATACACTATCTCATAATCTTTATCATCTTTCTTCCAATCTCTCTTCCAATCACCTTGTTGGTCATACTTACCCTTATAATTTGATTATTTGAAAAATTTCTTCTTCCTATATAATTTCATAAATCTCCTTGCTATTTGATCCATATCTTCATCACTATCAGAATATGAACCTTCACTTGTTAAGCTTTCAATAGGTATGTAAACTTTTTCCATGTCCTTGCTCTTTTAGGAAATAGTCTTAAATTCCACTGAATTATTCTTATGATCATCATCATCCTAATTGTTTAACTTTATTCATTCTTCATACATCATCAACATACCAATTATCTCTTTAATAGCTAGTGAACTTATATCAAATGATTCTCTAATTGAAACTGATGTGCCACTTAATCTTTCTAGTAGACATCAGAGTATTCTCATGATTTTCTCCATTGCTGGATCAAATATTTCCATCTAGCTCATAGTGTTAACAATTTCATTGAACTGAGATACATGTCCAAAATAGGTTCATCAAGCCTCATTTTAAAATTACAATATTTAATAGTATAAGTGTTTAATCTCATTTCATTCATATTTTTTGTTACTTCATGAGAATAGCCAAAGTATCCCATATTTTGTGTACTGTTTTACAACATAAAATTCTGTTAAACTATTCATATCCTAGAGAGTAGTTAAGATAATTCATTTCTTTACAACTATTATTGAAATCATATTTTGTAGGATCATCCCGTGTAGTTCTAGCAATCTTTGGTATCTCATACTCAGACTCTATATCAGTACAAATTTCAAATCCCATATTTTCTAAATGAATTTTCATTTTTATTTTCCATTGGGCATAAATTAACAACATTAAAGAAATTTAACATGTTGGTTGCTGAACCTTCTAATATATTAATCATGATTAGATTTTAGCAAATATATTTAAAGAGATAAAAATTTAGAAATAATTGAAATTTAATATCTTTAAGATACAACTATAATCTCAGTTGAAAACAGAGTGTTTTGAAAAAATTTATCAATAAACCTCTGATACCAAATGCTGGTCCGATTGGATACTCAAGGGGGGGGGGGGGGTGAATTGAGCTCCTATAAAAAATTTCTGATTAAAATATTTCTATTAAAAACCCCCAATTTAACAAACAAGTCTAACTGTAGTGAATTTATATAGATTATAAGTGCTCAATTATTTTTACAATGATTTGTTAATTCTCAGTTAACTAAATCTAGAAATTAAGTATGTTTTTGAAACTAACTTACTAGCTAGAAATAATTATAAATACTTTCTAGTTAAACTATCAGAGTTAATCTAAAACAGATTTGAATTTTAAGGTAATTAGAAGCGGAAAAGTGAAAATAGTTTAAACTGAAATAAGATGCACAACATTTATAACCAATAGGTTCAGTCTCAAGCTAAGACATAGTCCTCTCAAATAGTTTATATAAAACTTTGATCCATACCCTGGATCAAGGTAAAAAACAGTACTGAGACTGTTCAAGTACTAAGACCTCTACCACAGTTCTACATGGGAGAAACTTTAACAATAGGACACAGGCTATCCAGGTCACACTTGACCTCTACCACAATTCATAGTGGGATGCAGGAAGGTGTAGAATGTTTGAGTGAGGATTTTAGATATCCTACAGTTATTCTTAGGATACAGTGTGTGTTTATGATAAAAAGAAGCACACACACAACTCGAAATGTAAATAAAAAATCACAGTAGATCGAATAAGATTGAGATGAGTTTTCAAATCTCTATGTGATGTAAATGTAGCTCTGGACTCCTTTTGGATTGAGTAGATGTTATTTTGTGTCCTCTGGAATTTGTCTGAAAAACAGAGTATCATGGTTCTGCTTCTTGTCTTCCAGGTATGTGTGTTTTTCTTGAGATTTCAGTAGTCTTTATAGCACATCAATGTCCTTAAACTCCCAGTACAGTTCTTCCCCTTTATTTATCTCTCATGTATAATTTTTTATACCACATACGTATCTTCATGCATCACACCTTTTATGTACAGCTTTGATCTTCCTTTTATAGCTCATGCGGTTCGACATAATGCATGATTACTTCAAGAGGTACGGGGTACAATTCCCTGACATCCAAAAAACATCATTAATTAATAACAGTTGCATTAAAATCACCAAATATTACAATTGCTAATAAGAAAATAGAAATATAGTTTAGATAAATAGTGACTGGTTTCCATCGGTAGATCTTTGTATCAGTGAACATGTAGCAGTAAACTTGTAATGGTAGGTGTTTCATCGGTAGCTATAACTCTATGTATCGGAAACTTTATGTATCAGTGACTCTATGTAGTGGTATCTTTCTTGTATCGGTAGCTCCTTCTATAGGTAGGGGATTTTGTAAAGGTAGCTCCTTATATTGGTAGATACTTGTGTAGCGGAAGCATTGCATCGGTAGCTATCTGTCTGTATCAGTAGACTATGTATCCGTGACTTTTTTATAACAGAAGACCCGATCTATTTGTGACCATTGTTTATCAGTAACTCTGCCTGTGTTAGTGACCCTTAAACTCAACTTTTTATAATGTATGTATTCTATACATATCATTTACAGATTGAGTTAGTATCAAGATTAATCATTGTTAAACATTTATAATCTAAAATAAACATGGAATAACATATTCCAATGATATGATTTAATGATTTTGATATTCATATCAACTCATTAGCGTGATATTATAATCTGAAAGTATAATTATTATATAGATAGAAATTCTTTGGGATTATCAAAGCATATCTGAACATAATTGAGATTATCAATACAGGTGAGTCCAACAGAACCGACAGTTGCACGTCTATATAGTGACGCTGAAAAACAACAGTATCCTAGTTGTATGGATTTTACGGGTTTTTTTGACGGTGTTAAGATTTATTAACCTGAATGTGAATGATGGATGGAGTGACAAATGTTTTACAGAGCTTCTAAAATTAATGAAATACATTCTTCCAAAAGCTAATGATATTCAAGATTCACATTATAAGTCCAAGAGAATATTCTTCTTGATGGGATTGGGATACAAGAAAATACATTATTGTCTGAATGAATGTATGGTATTTAGGAAGGAATATGAATTTCTATCAGAGTTTCCAAAATGTGGGACATCAAGGTATAAGTTGAAAGAAAATTCACAAGCTGATGTAGACACATTTGGAAGAAAAGGTCAATATATTTTGATCTACCATATTGGATATACCATGAAGTTAAACATAATATTGATATCATGCATGTGGAGAAGAATATCTATGATAGTTTGATTGGAAAAATTCTAGATATTAAATGAATGAAAAAATTTGGGTTGAATGCAAGATTAGACTTACTATCGATGGGAATACTTTTAAATTTAGCTCCCACTCCTAATGGAAGATGGACATTACTTCCCCTTTCTTGTCATAAATTATCCAAGAGGGAGAAAATTAGCTTTTTTCAGTGCCTACGTGATATCAAAGTGCCTCAAGGTTATTCTTCAAATGTAAATTTTTTTTGTCCCATTGAAGGATTTGAAGTTTATAGGTATGAAAGATCATGATTTTCACATCATGATGAAACCACTACTACCAGTTTCATTGCATGGAATATTTCCCATCCATGTTAGAAAGACTATAATGAAGTTGTGTTATTTTTTCAATTCAATTTTTAATAAGGTTATTGATGTGAAATATTTTAATATTTTAGGAAAAGATTCAATTTCTATACTTTGTCAATTGGAAATGTGTTTTCCTGCATCTTTTTTTTGATATAATGGTGAATTTAATGATTCATCTGGTTCGAGAAATAAAGCTTTGTGGAACTGTATATCTTCATTGGATGTATCCTTTTGAAATGTATATAAAAATATTGAAGGGGTATGTTAATAATCCATATCAACATGAAGGATTCATTATTGAAAATTATATTTCTGAGGAGGTTGCAAAGTTTTGTATAAGCTACTTGGATACAGTGGAGCACATAGTTTTTCCTCCATATAACCATAAACAAGTTAATAATGAGGGAAAGAAGATTCGTGGCTTGAAAGTCAAATGATCGTCAGCTAAATAGATGAAGAAGTTATCATTATACATCTTGAATAACATAGATGATGCTCAACCGTATATCACATTTTATATTAATGAGTTGAAACAATGTCATCCAATGAAGAATGAATTGAGGATTTTGAATGAGAACAAGATAACAATATTTTCATGGACTAAAAAGGCCTTTCTTGAAAGATCAGATGTATTAGAGACATTAGGATGGATAATGGATAGTCCATGTTTAAATGAGATAACATGGTCTAGTTATGATATTAATGAATATACATTTTATATGAACGCCTAGGACAACAGAAGTGCAGTTTAGAATAATGGAGTATTGGTGTTTGTAGAAGCAATTAATTTTCTGAGTTATAATGACAAAAACCAAATTTCTACACCAAGTGCATATTATGGAGTTATTGAAGAAATAGTGGATATTGATTACTTTAAAATTAATGTTCATGTTTTTATCTATAATTGTTTTATCCGTAAAAACTGTGTCAGGCATGATGAATTTGGAATGACAGCTATTAATCTGAATAGATTGGAAGACACAACTGATTCTTTTATAATGGAAACACATGCAAAACAGATTTTCAATGTATTTGATCAGTTAGATATATAGTGGTATGTTGTTTTACACAGAAAAAAATATATCAGAGAGGATCAACTTGATGAAGATGTTGATTTATTTGAGATCCCTACTTTCATGGAATGATTAGTAGAACATAATGATGAGCATATTGAAGACATGGTTTGTGCCATAAGGAACGATCGTGATAAAGGAATCTGGGAAAACAATACATTTGTACATTCCGAATATTATAGGTAACATATGTTTATTTCTTGTTCACATTTATTATTTTCATAAAATGATAGATATTGTAATTTTTTTCATCATTAAAATGCATATGAAAACAAATAAGTAGAAGTTTTTGTTTATTTTAATTTTTTAGTGTAGTTTTCCATGTTTAACATAGTTTACCGTTGTTTACCATAGTTTACCTTTACGTAATTTTTATATTTATCTATTTTTCTGAACAGAAATTACACTACCATGTTTACCACATTTACCATCTTTACCATTATTTAACATGCTTTCCATATTAACTGTGCTTACTATTTCGTAACTTATTTTAATTTTCCATTTTCTATTTACATTAGTATTGTAATATTTGATTTTGTATATTTGTGAAATAATTATTGTTTTTTTTATTTGAAGGTTAATGATAGATCAATCAGTTGATCAACCACATGATTTTAGAAATTAGAATAATGATCATACCTCTGGGGAGGAACATTCACATGTTCTTCTTGATGTTCCCCATTCTTCCTCAGGTGCCCCTATAACAACAAAGCATTCAAGAGTTGGTAAACGTGGGTTACCATGTTTACCAAAATTATCACTTTCTCGTATGTAGGACTAGAGGATACTCATTGATTTTGATGAGAATTATATTCCAAGAGGTCCAAATGTAAAATATTTTAAGAGTTTTGTATCAACTCAGGGTAAGAGAAAAGTAATCATTTTGTGTGATGATTGGAGAAGTGTGGACAAAGCAATAATATCTCAGTTGTGGGAGATGATTTTGGTAAGTTCGTTTCCTGTTGTTTACCTATTCTTTAAATGGTTCTAGTAAAATATGTTTTATCTCTTCTTTATCAGATGAAATTTTATATTCCTGAAACTAGAGGTTTTCAGAAGAAATTCTTATCGATGGCTGATAGGAGATGGAGGGATTTCAAATCAACCCTCACATATGACTTCAGTTTTGGTCATAGGAGTCATGAAAATCCATGTAATACATATCCTTTCATAGATGACAACACATGGAGATAATTTTTTGAAAGTAGAAGAAAAGATTCCTTTTTGGTATGGGCAATGTAAACTTTTATAATCTTTCATATGTAAAGGATCTTATTTTTTTTTAATGATTTATTATTCTGAATTTACAGAAAAAAAGGTAATATGATCCGAATATCTAGTCTAAAAATGTATACCCTCATAGTTTATCTTGGAGAGAGTACACATTATTGGATGAAAAAATGATGGAGGGAAAATTACCAAAACTATGAGCTGAGTCTTCATTCTTTGGAGATGTTTCCCTTCCATCCCCTCATCTAGACATGAAAAGTGTAAGAGATCTCAGATGGTAAAAAGGGGAAATATCTTTCGAATGATTCAAGAATTGTATATGAGAGTATTTTTAGATATTTATATTATTTATTTAAGTTAACTATATTCTTCATATAATTTTAATCATTAAATAATTGTTCAATTAATTAATAAAGGATTCTATTTTGGAGTAGAGCTCACGGGGTGTACTCACAACTACTGGGTGGCAATATATTTTATCTATAGAATTGGGAAACCCCAAACATCCTGGTTTTTTATAAGGATATTTTCCGGGTGTATCGGTAAAATTTTTTTTTCAAAATTCTTCTACATCTTTTTTTGAGGGTGTTTATAAAAAAATAGAATCCTTGGAGGCTGATGTTCATAATATTACTGCGACAATGAAAGAAAAGATTAGAGTGTCAGTACAGTCTATGTTTGCAGACATGGAAAGACAATTTCAGACTGCTACTCCCACTCCTCCACCTCCCCCTGATGACCCCATTGTCTATCCTCCACCTCCTCTAGTAGCTCTCACTCCCCCACCTCAGCCTAAGACCCCATTTCTTGTCCTATTCCTCAGCCATTACTTCCTACTTTTTGCGAGTTGTATGTTGATGATCCTCAATATCATATAGTTGCATATGGGCTGGTATATTGTATAGGAGATATAGTTCATCATCAATAGTTAGATGTAGAGCATCATAGGGTCATTGTACATGATATTATAGATATAAAAGATCGAGTACCATTACCTATAGATGAGGTGACGACAGATGGACATAGTATCATCCATTTCCTAATTTGGCCTTCTAGACTTCTACGGCTCATTACCATAGAGGAATGTATGTTATATATTCTATTTTTTTATTAAATTTTTTTTAACATCGGAAAACTAATATATTTTTAATTTATTTTTAAATAAATACTTTAAAGGTAATGAAATACCATATGGAGAACAACAAAGACAAATGGCATGGACATCAGAAACAGATTCTAGTAGTCTTGATAAATTGTCAAGATATTAAATTTTTTTGGGGGATCATTATGTGTTTCCAATGTAAGATCATGTTTTTAGACGTGCAATAACTGTGGATATTGAGAAAACTCATATCATGGAGCTTGTTACTGGAGATTAGTTGGGAATCAATGTGGTGAAAATATTTTCCATGTATGTCTTAACACCTTTCCCTTGCATTATATTTATTAAAAATGTATACTTACATCTGTTTTGTATTAGGTATCATTATAACATGTCTGAACCGACATTTGATTTCCCCAGAAGCACATGCATTGGATGAGGAACAAAGAATGCTTTATATTCCTGAAATATTTGAACATAATTTAATCACACAGTGTTGGATGATACCTTTTTATGAGAGGTATGAAACATATCTCTGGAAAAGAGTTCATTATATTTTATCATAAAAACCCACTAACTTTAAATTATCCTTTATCAGTGATCATTGGATGTTAGGTGTTTTTTGTGCAAGGGAGAAAACACTTTAATAAATATGCTCTGTCTACGAAGATGTGTCGGAATGTTTTAAGAATATGTTGGAAAAGTAAGTTTCAATTTCTTAATAGGGGTGTATATTATAATGAATTATAAATTTATTTTATTCGTATTATTTTTTAACAGGGGATGGGTCTACTTTCGAAAAAACAGAAAGAAAAGGAGTGCCAAGATCAAATATATAGAATTAAAGGTAAATATCCATTTATAATTTTTACATTCTGGTGTATTACATAAAAATAATATTTTGAATTTACAATAATTCAAAAATAATTTTCATGAACAACAAGGCGTCATCGAATGCGGATATTATATGTTAAGATTTATGTATGAAATAATTAAAACTGGAACACTTGTGAACTTTGACATGGTAAGATTTTCTTTTAAACATTGACATTGTAAGATTTGTTTTTAAACATTTCCATAATATTTCATTTGACTTATTCATTATACATGTTAACTACTATCCATTTAATTTGTATCTACTTGATGAACCTCAACCCTATAGTGATCAAGAGGTCAAACACTTACAAGTGGAATGATCAAATTATTTTCTAGGTTTGATTGGATTTTAGTTTGTTTGTAGTGTAAAATGTAATTTTGAATATTGTCATTATTATTGTGTCTTTGTTAGTCATTTAAGTTCGATTTAGGTTTTGTTTGTATGGACATTGTATGTTATGAATGTTATATATGTGACTATTTAATTTTTCAATACTTCTTGTTTTGGTCTAGTTCTGATTGTTTTTTTGGTCTGGATTCTGGTCAGGGGGGATTCCAGGGGTATGGGGAGGTGTCCAGTGGGGTGTGTGTGTGTGTGGGGGGGGGGGGGGGTTCCAGGAGGGTGGGAGGGCTGTCCAGGGGGTGTCTAGGGGTGTGGGGGTGCCCAATGGGTTCATGGGGCATTCTAGGGGTGTGAGAGGGTTGTCTAGTGGGGTTGGGAGGGGTTCTAGGGGTGTGGGAGGGATGTCCAGGGGTGTGTGGGGTGTCCATTTGGGTGGGGTGTCCAGGGGGTGGTGTCCAGGGGGTGAGAGGGCTGTCTAGGGGTGGGTGGCTGTCCCGAAGGGTGGGGGCGTCAAGGGTTGTGGGCAGGCTATTTAGTGTGGCGGGGGGTTTCTATTGGTGTGGGAGGGCTGTCTATGGGGTGGGGGAGGGCAGTACAATGGGGTGGGGGTGTCTAATAGGGTGGTAGGGCTATCCAGGGGTGTGTGTGTATGGGGGGGGGGGGGGGTTCCCAGTGGGGTTAGGGGGCCTTCTAAGGGTGTGGGAGGGCTGTCCAGTTGGTGTGGGAGTATCTAGGTTGTCCATGAGGGCTGGGGGAAGTCCATGGGGTGTCCAGGGGTTTGAGGGAGGGTAGTGTCCAATATTTCCATGGTGGTGGGGGTGTCTAGGAGGGTGGGAGGGCTGTCCTAGGGGGTGGGGGATATCCAAAAGGGTGGGGGTGTCCAAGGTTGTGGGCAGACTATTTAGTGGGGGGGGTTCTAGGGTTGTGTGAGGGCTGTCTAGGGGGTGGGGGAGGGTTGTCCAGTGGGGGGTGTCCATGAGGGTGGGGGATGTCTAGGGGGTGTCTAAGGGTGTGTGCGGGTGCCCAGTGGGGTCAGGGGGCTTTCTCAGGGTGTGGGAGGGTTTTCCAGGGGGTGGGGGTGTCCAGGGTGTCCATCAGGGTAGGTGGAAGTCCGGGTGTGTCCATGGGTGTGGGGGGCTTCTAGGGGGAGTGGTAGTACTGTCCAGGGGTCTGAGGAGGGCTGTCCAGTGGGGTGGGGTCTTTCCAGGGGTGTGGGAGGGCTGTCCAGTGGGGTGTGGAGGGGGGGGGTGTTCATGGTGTCTATGAGGGTGGAGGGTTAGTCGACCGGGTGTCCAAGGTTGTGGGGGGGGGGGAGGTTAGGGTGTCCATGGGGATGGGGGTGTTAAGGATGGTGGGAGGGTTTTCCAGGGGTGTGGGAGGCTCTCTAGGGGGTGGGGGTGTCTAGGTTTATGAGTAGGCTATTTAGTGGGGTTGGGGGTTTCCAGGGGTGTGGGAGGGTTGTCCAAGGGTTGGGGGAGGTCTATCTAGTGCGGGGGGGGGGGGGGGTGGTGTTCTATTGTTGTTCTATTTGAGTTATTCTTTTGGATGGGCATAGTTGTGGGTGGGGGGGGGGGGGGTCCAGGGGTGTGGGGGGCTGTCTAGGAGGGTGGGGGGGGCTGTCCAGGGGTGTGGGGGACTGTATTGTAGGTTGGGGTTCCAGGGGTGTGGGAGGGATGTCCATGGTGTGGATGTCACACCCCAGGTAAATAAAGAATATGAAATTTTGACATTTATCCATATTTGTGAATAAAATATTAATATTACTTTAATGGGGACGCTATGCTCGATGGCCTACCCAATACGCAACAACGAGTTTCTAGGGAATCTTACGTTGCACTCTAATAATAAAATTATATTATTTTAAATGGTAGTTAACACCTAGCCATTGTAATGTCAGGAATGAACATAACTATCTACAAAATGATTATATATTTTTGTAAAATATTTTTACTTTTTACAATAAATGTTAGAGGATTAAAAATACGAATGAATCCAATTTTAAGCGTAAACATTCTAATATTCTTTAAAAGGTCGATTAACCGCCTTTTGATGGAGAACCTCTTTTGAATCCACTTTTTGACAATTTTATGTGTTATATTTGACAAAATAAAATTATTCTTTATAATCAGGACATCAAAATTTACTTTGTGTAAATTTTTGGTATTTTCCGAAAAAGTTCATTTTTAATGAATAGTGAAAAATGTTGTATTTTAATTCAAAACCTCTTTTTAATCTAATTTAATTAAATAATTATATTATCTTTTGAATTGTTTTTAAAGTGAAATTATAATATATTTCGACCATTTAATCCAATAGTGGTCATTGGAATTAATTTCACTTTGAAATTGGACTTAAACTAGTGTCAATCTTTTAATACATATTGTTTCTTAAAAACACGCTATTTGTTTTGACAGCGGGAACTAATTATTAAATTAATTAATGAAACTTATATGTTTTGAATTTTGTAAAATAGAAATCATTTTTGAATTCAGAATATTTAATATGTCTTACGGTGAATTTTTGGTATTTTTCTGAAAAACTTCAGTTTTTGATGAATAGTGAAACCACTAAGTGGTGGTTTAAAAACTGTTTTTCGTTAAAATGAAACTTTACCACGTCTGAAGTTTGAATTTCAAAAATCCGACATACATGGTTGTCATTAGGATGTAAAATGTGGTTCAATGGGATTAAAATAATTTTTTGGTGAATAGTAACTCTTAAGTTTTTAATCGAGATTAGAGGTAATTAGTGTAATTTAAGATAAACATAATGTTATAATAATATGAAATGACCTTGAAACATGTTTTAACCTTATTGGATGAGTCATGTACGACCAAGGAAATCCATGGGTCAACTTGGGGACCCCATGGAGCCACTTTGGTATGAAAATGACATTAATACTTTTTTATTTAAAGTTAAAATTTAAATGTCACAAACATGTGTTGTTTTACTAAAACAATTTTTACATGGGGTTATATAAGTCATATTTATTGACTATAAATATTCATTAGAAAGATAAAAAGATTTACTACATCATGATATTTTTTTTATAATTTTTACACATTAAATAAAATAATTTATTTATGACACCGTGATGATGCAGTGAATAACTCCTAAATGAACTGTTTAAATAAAATGAGAAGATAGGGTACAATCTAAGTCATAAACTTGTCACAAACCTATTTTATGGGTGTATTTCGAAACCGTACCACCTTATCCTCGAAATATATCCTTTTGGGACCTTTAAAATCCGAAAATCATTTTATAATAATGTAATATTTTATAACTTTCCAAGAGTGCCCCTCCTCTCCACTTCTAAAAGGCCCCCAACTCTACCACATTACACACACCTCTCAAGCCTTTGGATCGTCCATCCCCTGACCATTTCATCTATCCAAATCCCTCTCTTCATAATTGAACCCTCACTTTGGGCAGAATCCTTTCCTAGGAAGCCTTTGAGCTCAAATCAAAGAGAGTTACCCGATTTAAAGGTAATGTCTTCCCTTGTGTTCTTTTGTTTTATTTTTTTTCTCCAAACCCCTAAACTCTTTTTATTACTTGTTTTTTGTAACAAAAACAGTATCTTAAATATAATAGGATGTTTTTACAAGAATTATTCGAGCAACACTTTCATACACCTCCGTCTAATGGTTAGAGAACATACTGTTTCTGTGGATGGCGAATTACTACCTCACGAAACGATGATTGTTCAATATTCTTTTAACACATTCAAAGGTGGACATTAGGATGTCACTATATTTATATATGATATATAATATGTTTATGTTTTACTTAATCTTCTGTATTTTTCATTTATGGCATACCTTTATGGTTTCCATTATGGGTAAATGCGATATCTTCATTTTAGGAAGTGCGGACTACCGCCCCCTCAAAGTGATTTGATTCGTTAATGCCATATGTGCGACGTATAAAGGTTGGAATTAATGGTATTAAATATTATATCCTACTGTAATTATAATATACCTTTATATCATTATTATTTCATTCCAGTGAATAAGAAAAGAAATTAAAGTAGCGTTCATGCGTACGTACGGCTTACCGTCTCCATGAACGGTACATTTCATTTCTTATCTCCAAATGTTATGTACTATTATAATTAAATATATATAATGGATTTATATTTAATATATTACATCTAAATTATGGATATAATTATGAAATTATAATATATATATCTCTCATTTTGTTTTAATTCCATTAATATTAAAAAAAATGAATGTAGCGTTCATGCGTACGTACGGCCTACCGTCTCCATGAACGGTGCTTTTAATTTTTTATCTCCAAATGCTATGTAATAGTATAAAATGAATATATGCTGGATATATATGATATTTAAAACATCAATACTATTATGGATATGATGTACCTATAACTAGATGGAAAAATCTTCTCCAACAAGTTCAATTTTTACTCATGTACCGAACATCGACAAAAACGTCTGATATGAACTCACTTTATTAAACAATTATTATATCATTATAATAAGTGATATGAACTGAATAATAATATTTAAAGGAGGTCCATAAGAAATTATAAATTGACGGAATTTAATTATTCAGTAGATTAAAGAAAGATCGAGTCATGTCGGCACGAGGTAAGGGATCCTACCCCTCTATTTCTTTTTAAGTACACTCTTTTATGTCATTTTTTTAAGCTCATCATTCTTATGAGCGGGATGTTATTTTAGATTACTACTAATTTAATTTTTATGTTCATATGATGGGAGACCCTATTTTCTCTCATCAATCCATTTTGGATGTTTTGAGTGTTGCCGTTAGGCTGCCGAATTTTCGTAAAAGATCTAACCTCTCTCTTTCTTTTTAAGTACTCTCCTTTATGTCACTTCTTTTAATATCCTATTTGTTGTGTTGGGGGATGTTATTTTATATTAATCTTTCTATAAATTTTATTTTAATATGATGAGAGACCCTATTTGATCTCATCAATCCATTTTTGGAAATTATAAGGGGCGTCGTTAGGCTGCTGAGTTTTCGTAAGGAATTTTTCATCTCACTTTTATTCCCGTGAGATTTATGCTACATTTTCCTCCATTTCATTTTAGTGGTGTATGTACTTACCATTATTATAATCTTGGTTTAATATAATTTCATTTATGGGTATTTACATATTTATTGTATGACCCTTCTTCAATGGGGTGTACGTTTTGACGGTTACCCAAGTGGGTAAGGGAACCTTTCACCCTCCTCTTTTTAAAAGACATCTTTTGTTATATCTTTTAATTCACATAAAATTATGTTGGGATATGTTATTCTATATTCTTATTGATGTAAATTTTATGTCCATGTGATGAGATACCCTTTTTATCTCTTATCAACTCATTTTCCAAAGTTTGAAGTGACGTCGTTAGGCTGTCGAATTTTTTGCAAGGGAACTTCTTAACCCAACTTCCGTTCTTTGGGTTAATCTCCTACTTTAAAATTATTTCATGATATTATTATGTACTATTTTGTATTTGTACTTTATTTAGGTGTACTTATATTTAATACACATAATAGATCTATTTTATTAGAAAAGTTATCTTTGTAAGGGACTTCGTCTCAATCTCCTTTCATTGATGCATATTTTGTTTTATACACAACTTTCTTTTATATGGTGTATAAACCCCTTTGAATTTTACGTTTTTTCAAAAGGAATATTTTTATACAAAGTGTTTACTAAAAAACAAAAGGGAATGTATATTTGGTTGTACGTATGCGGAGACAAGGAATTCTCCACCGCCGTGACCATTATTTGAGTTTCAGCTTCCTCTACAAGCCATAACTTTTTTTAATGAAAAATAAATACCATGTTTTAATTTTCTTTTATTTTGGTATTGAAAATAGTGTTGATAATGTTTTTATTATATCAATGTGTTCTTGATATCTTGTGATTGAAATGTGTAACTTTTATGTTTCCATTATGCATGTTTTATGTGATACAATTATGTTATGGTTCTTGGGCATTATTTATGAAGACGGGTGGTTCTAGGATAAACTAAGGGCGAGTGAGCCCGATATAGCTCTCCAATTCATTGGGTAACATGAAGGAATTAAATGTTAATGTTTCTCCAAAGATATTTAGGGAATATACTGTGATGGGTATTCCAAATGTAACCAAGAGGGTTACTCCCTACGTAAGAATGTTATGAATCCCTCAAGTTACCTTTATGCCTTATGATTTCAATGATTTATTCATGATTTGAGGAGTTATGTTAAAATGCTTATGTTTTATGAGTAAAGTATGATTTCATACATGGAATAATGTCTTATTTTCGTACATTTATTTCCCTTACTGAGCTTTTTATGCTCATCCCATGTTTTTGTAATTTTTTCACAAGTCAAGGGAATGGTGCATGATATGATGATAGTGTCAAGGAAGTGTCAAGAAAGAAACCTTGTTTTATTTTAAATATTTTTCCATTGATGGAAAAAAATGAATACTATCTTTTATGTAACCACTTTGTTTAAATGTGGAATGTAATTCATGATTTATGATCTAATTCTCTAAAACTCTAAACCAAAAAAGATCCTCAATGTGAATTATTCATTTAATTCAATATTAAGTAAGGTTTAAGGCTGAGGCCTTATAGTTGGTATCAAAGTTCAGTTTAGATAACTTTAGAGGTTAGGGTATTCTCTAAGCATAAGTGAAATTACCATAATGGTTAGGATTTCAGAAAGAGTCATAGTTTTAGATAAAGTGAAAGAGTGAGTATATCTAAGTGTATATCTTCCTCAATTGTACATGATGGTTTTTTTTATATACTCACACTGACATTTCTGTTTTTAGTGAATGAATGGATCTAGCAGGCACCAAAGTGACAATAGGTTTGAAGGAAACTGTGGTGGTTCTCTGATTAAGAGACTGGATGAAATGGGGGATTCAATGAGGAAACTCGTGGTTGTTCTAAACCAACTATCAAGGAGTCGTGATCAACCACTTGAACCTTGGTATGTTTTGTAATGCATCATGTACGATATGACCAATCGATGTGGAAGTTCAGGTAATAATTATAAAGGTAACCATTAGGGTTTATATGATCCTTACGTTTGAGGTAATTATGGGTTATTATATTTTATGATGGAAAATGAAATTCATGAGATAAACTTAAGGTTATAATATGTTATGATTATTTTTAAATATTTTATCTCATTTTGGGGAATGTTTTAAGAATTATATATTTTTGGAAAAAGGACAACACGCAGACCGTGTGACAACCCGTCGCATCGGACAAAGCTTCGGGAATCGTACCCACAACCAATGTACATCTGGTATTTACCACCTACCACTAGACTACGTGAAGTTCCTAGTTATTTTCACTAATTCATTTTAGTTAGAGGATTTTAGGAATCAAGAGTATGTTTATTTCCGGTTATCTATGGAAATGATTAAACTATCATGGAGGATATGTGATTAGGTTAATTAATTTTCAATATGATAATTTAAGAGAAACAGATGTTATTTGGAGATAAAAGTTAATTTTTACCTTGGAAGACTATGTGATTAAATCCTTCAAATATTTGGGTTTCAATATTATTTTACAATTGGTCTTCGTTTAACTTTGGGTTTTTATGGAAAAGTTTGGATATTAAGAATAGATTTTCTTTTTATAAAGGATTATAATTTTGTGGATTATCTGATATCATAATAAAAATTTTGGTTTTGGTTTTTTTATAAAGACATGGGAAACATATTGTTCCCTTTTGTGGATTAGGTGATTCTCAAGAAGTTGATTATAGTACTCTTAATGCGAAAAAGTCTTCCTAAATACTATTCTTTTGGAGAAAATATGAGTTTGATTAAGGAATCTAGTAAAAGTTGAAAGTCTACGTGACAAGTAAGTAAGTTTCATTATGATTTAGTTAAGCTCAAAAATAAATTCCTCAATGAAGTGTAACTTAAAAAAAATGTGGTCTGTTAACTTTTCCTACTGGGGAATCGAATACCATTTAACCCATCACTAGTTTGTGATTTTCTTATGGTTAACTTTCTCCTAGACATGTTTAATATCACTCTCCCTCAGAACATGACCCTTTGTTTTTTCCTCCATATCCATGTTTTCCTACAAGGAATCCAAGTATGGGTTAACTCGGGTGACCTTTGTACTTCTCTTTCTTTATTTTAAAGTGATTTTTTTACTGACTCTTGTTCCGATGTGGGATTTTCAATGATGTTTCCAAGCCCAATTTTAAAATTGTGAGGACGTAATTCCCAAAAGGGGGGAATGATGTAACAACCTATGTAAATAAAGAATATGATATTTTCAAATTTATCCATATTTGTGAATAAAATATTAATATTACTTAAAAGGGGATGCTATGCTCGATGGAATACCAAATACGCAACAACGAGTTTCTTGGGAATCTTACGTTTCCCTCTAATAATAAAATAATATTACTTTAAATGGTAGTTAATGCCTCATCGTTATAATGGTGGGAATGAACAGAACTAACTACAAAATGAAGATATATGTTTGTAAATTTTTTTTAATTTTTACAATAAATGTTAGAGGATTAAAAATTCAAATGAATCCAATTTTAAGCGTAAACAATCTAATATTCCTTAAAAGGCCGATTAACCGCCTTTTGATGGCGAACCTCCTTTAAATCCACTTTTTGAAAATTTTATGTGTTATATTTGACAAAATAAAATTATTCTTTAGAATCAGGACATCACAATTTACTTTGTGTAAATTTTAGCTATTTTTTCCAATAAAGTTCATTTTTAATGAATAGTGAAAAATGATGTATTTTAATTCAAAACCTCTTTTTAATATAATTTATTTTTATGATTAGATTATCTTTTGAATTTTTTATAAAGTGAAATTATAATATATTTTTACCATTTAATCCAATAGTGGTCATTGGAATTAATTTCACCTAAAAATTGGATTTAAACTAGTGTTAATCTTTTAATAGATATCGTTTTTTAAAAACACGCTATTTGTTTTGACAGCGGGAATTAATTATTAAATTAATTAATGAAACTTATATTTTTTGAATTTTGTAAAATAGAAATCCTTTTTGAATTCGGAATATCAAATATAGATTAGGGTGAATTTTTGGTATTTTTCAGAAAAACTTCAATTTTTGATGAATAGTGAAACCACTAAGTGGTAGTTTGAAAACTGTTTCATCGTTTAAATGAAACTTTACCACTTTTTTGGTTTGAATTTAAAAAATCCGACATACATGGTTTTCATTAGGATGTGAAATATGGTTCAATGGGATTAAAATAATTTTTTGGTGAATAGTAACTCTTAAGTTTTTAATCGTGATTGGAGGTAATTAGTGTAATTTAAGATAAAGATAATGTTATAATAATATTAAATGACCTTGACACTTGTTATACTCTTATTGGATGAGTCATGGCCGACCCATACAATCCATGGGTAAACCTGGGGACCCAACGGAGCCACTTTGGTAAGAAAATGACATTAATACCTTTTTATTGAATGTTAAAATTAAAATGTCACAAACATTTGTTGTTTTAATAAAACAATTTTTACATGGGGTTATATAAGTCATATTTTTTTACTATAAATATTCATTAGTACTCTAAAAATAATTCCTACATCATGATATTTTTTTATAATTTTTAGACATTAAATAAATTAATTTATTTATGACACCGTGATGATGTAGTGATTACGTCATAAATGAACAATTTAAATAAAATGAGAAGAGAGGGTGAAATATAAGTCTTGAACTTGTAAAAAAACTATTGTATGGGTGGCTTTCGAAGCCTTATCACCTTATCCTCGGAATATATCCTTTTGGGACCTTTAAAATATGAAAATCATTTTATAATAAAATATTATTTTATAACTTTCCAAGAGTGCCCCTCCTCTCCTCTTATAAAAGGCTCCCACCTCTACCACCTTACACACACCTCTCAAGCCTTTGGCTCAGACAAACCCTTCCCATTTCATCTCTCCACATCCCTCTATTCATCATTGAATCCTCACTTTGGGCATAATCCTTTCCAAGGAAGCCTTTGAGCTCAAATGAAAGAGAGTTACCCGATTTAAATGTAATGTCTTCCTTTGTGTTCTTTTGTATTATTTTGCTTCTCCAAACCCCTAAACACTTTTTATTACTTGTATTTTGTAACAACACCAGTATCTTAAATATACTAGGATGTTTTTATAAGAATTATTTGAGCTACACATTCACACACCTCCATCTAATGGTTAAAGAACATACTATTTCTGTGGATGGTGAATTACTGCCTCACGAAACGATGATTGTCCAATATTGTTTTAACACCTTCAAAGGTGGACATTAAGATGTCACTATATTTATATATGATATATAATATGTTTATGTTTTACTTAAGCTTCTGTATTTTTCATTTATGGCGTACCATTATGGTTTCCTTTATGGGTAAACGCGATATCTTTATTTTAGGAAGTGCGGACTACCGCCCCCTCAAAGTGATTTGATTCGTTAATGCCATATGTGGGACGTATAAAGGATATAATTAATGGTATTAAATATGATATCCTACTGTAATTATAATATACCTTTATATCATTATTATTTCATTCCATTTAATACAAAAAAAATAAATGAAAGTAGCGTTCATGCGTACGTACGGCTTACCGTCTCCATGAACGAAACATTTCATTTCTTATGTCGAAATGTTATATACTATTATAAGTACATATATATAATGTATATATATGTAATATATTAAATCTAAATGATGTATATAATTCTGGAATTATAATATATATGTCTCTCATTTTGTTTTAATTCCATTAATATGAAAAAAATGAAAGTAGCGTTCATGCGTACGTACGGCCTACCGTCTCCATGAACGGTGCTTTTAATTTTTTATCTCCAAATTCTATGGAATAGTATAAAATGAATATATACTGTATATATATGATATTTAAAACATAAATACTATTCTGGATATGATGTACCTATAACTACATGGAAAATTCTTTTCCAACAAGTTCAATTTTTACTCATGTACCGAACATCGACAAAAACGTCTTATATGAAATCACTTTATTAACCAATTATTATAACATTATAATATGTGATATGAACTGAATAATAATCTTTAATGGAGGTCCTTATGAAATTATAAATTGACCAAATTTTATTATTCAGGAGATTAAAGAATGATAGAGTCATGTCAGACACGAGATAAGGGATCCTACCCCTCTTTATTTTAAGTACACTATTTTATTTCATTCCTTTTAATCTCATATTTCTTATTATTGGGACGTTATTTTATATTACTAATATTTTAAATTTTATGTTCATATTAAGAGAGACCCTATTTTCTCTCATCAATCCATTTTGGAAGTTTTGAGTGGCGCCATTAGGCTGCAGAATTTTCGTAAAAGATTTAACCTCTCTCTTTTATTTAAGTACTCTCCTTTATGTCACATATTTTAAGCTCCTATTTGTTGTGATGGGGGATGTTATTTTATATTCCTATTTCTTTAAATTTTATTTTAATACTATGAGAAACCCTATTTGATCTCATCAAACCATTTTTGGAAGTTTTAAGTGGCATCGTTTGGCTGCTGAGTTTTCGTAAGGTATTTTTCATATCACTTTTAGTCCCGTGAGATTTATGCTACATTTTCCACCATTTCTTTTGAGTGGTGTATGTACTTCCCACTATTATAATATTTTTTTAATATAATTTAATTTATGGGTATTTAAATATTCATTCTATGACCCTTCTTCAATGGGGTGTACGTTTCGAAAGTTACCCAAGTCGGTAAGGGAACCTTTCACCCTCCTCTTTTTAAAATAATTCTTTTGTTATATCTCTTAATTCACATACTATTATGTTGGGATATGTTCTTATATATCCTTATTTATGAAAATTTTATGTCTAAGTGATGATACACCCTTTTTATCTCTCATCAAATCATTTTCCGAAGTTTGAAGTGACGTCGTTAGGCTATCGAATTTTTGCAAAGGAACTTCTTAACCCAATTTCCGTTATTTGGGTTAATCTCCTACTTTCAAATTATGTCATGATATTATTATGTCCTATTTTTTATTTTTACTTTATTTATGTGTACTTATAGTGAATACACATAATAGATCTATTTTAATTAAAAAAATTATCTTTGTAAGGGACTTTGTCTCAATCTCCTTTCATTGAGGCATATTTTATTTTATATAAAACTTTCATTTATACGGTGTATAAAACCCTTTCAATTTTATGTTTATTCAAAAGGAATATTTTTATACAAAGCATTTACTAAACGAAAAAATGGAATGTTTTTTTGGTCGTATGTATGGGGCGACAACGACTTCTCAGCTGCCGTGACCATTATTTGAGTTTCGGCTTCCTCATCAAGCCATAACTTTTTTTAATGAAAAATAAATACCATGTTTTACTTTTATTTTATTTTGGTATTGAAAATGGTTTTGAAAATGTTTTTATTATATCAATGTTTTATTGATATCTTGTGATTGAAATGTGGAAATGTTATATTTCCTTTATGCATGTTTTACGTGATACTATTTTATTATGGTTATTGGGAATTGTTTATGAAGACGGGTGGCTCCATGATAAACTAATGGTGGGTGAGCCCGATATAGCTCTCCAATGTATTGGGTAACACGAAGGAGTTAAATTTTAAGGTTTCTCCGAAGAGATTTAGGGAATATACTATGATGGGTATTCCAAACATAACCAAGAGGGTTACTCCCTACATAAGAATGTTATGAATGCCTCAAGTTACTTTTATGACTTATGATTTCTATGATTTATTCATGATTTGATGAGGTATGTTAAAATGCTTATGTTTTATGAGTAAATTATGATTTCATACATGTACTAATGTTTTCTTTTCGTACTTTTATATCACTTACGGAGCTTTTTATGCTCATCCCATGTTTTTGAAATGTTTTTTACAGGTCAAGGGAAAGGTGCATGATATGATGATAGTGTCAAGGAAGTGTCAAGAAAGAAACCATGTTTTATTTTAAATATGTTTCCGTTGATGGATGAAAATTAATACTATCTTTTATGTAACCACTTTGTTTAAATGTGGAAGGTAATTCATGATTTATGATCTAATTCTCTAAAACTCTAAACTTGAAAAGATCCTCAATGTGAATTATTAATTTAATTCAATTTTAAGTAAGGTTTAAGGCTGGGGCCTTATAGCGGGGGAGGGCTGTCCAATGGGGTGGGGGTGGGGGTTGGTCTATTTTTGTTCTATTTCAGGTAATCTTTTGGTTGGGTATAGTTGTGGGGGGGGGGTGTCCAGGGGTGTGGGGGGATATCTAGGAGGGTGGGGGCAGTCCAGGGGTGGGGGTGTCCAATGTGGTGGGGGGTTTCAGGGGTGGGGGTGTCCAGTGGGGAGGGGGTGGTCTGTTTCAATTCTGTTTCAAGTATTCTTTTGGCTGGGCATTATTGTGGTTGAACGGTTTAATAAAAAATGGTTTTTTACATCAGTTATTTTATAACAGACGTAAACAATGCACCATGATTGGCTTGAACATCGGTTATTTGAAAACCAACATAACATATTCATGGGAATGGTTTTTAAGTTGGTTATGTCATAACCTATGTAATAAATGGAAAGGAATAGTTTTTTACATCAGTTATTTTTCAACTAGCATAGTTGATATGTTTTAACGTCGGTTATTATTTAACCGACATGGAGAATAGCTTGTCAGACTGCTTTGTCACGTCGGTTATGCAAATAACCGACGTGATAAATGCCTTAGTGGCTTGATATAGGATATCGGTTATATAATAACCATCATGATAAAGTATATTCCATGTCGGTTTTAAATAACCAACGTAATACATCACGACTCCGACGCGTTTTCCACATCAGTTTTTGAGTAATCGACGTGAAAAATGCTTCAAGTTTTTGTTTTTTACATCGGTTTTAAAATAAACGACATAAAAAACGATATTTATAATGTATTATGTAATAACTTCGACAAAAAACCAACGTAAAAACTAAATAATAACAGTCGTAAAAAACATTTTCTGCATTAGTGATTCCATGAAAGACATGTCTTTCTATTAGAGACTCAAGAGCTCTCGAGATCTCTCTGCCCTCAACATCTAAAGGATGAAGTGCTCAATGAACCTGGCAAAAATGTTCTTCTAGGCCAGTCCCTCATGTCTGTCCACCTCAACCTGTATGTCCCACCAGCACTTTTCTGGTCCTCTAAGCATGTACTTCATGAGCTTCACCCTCCACCCTGGAGGTTTCTCTAGATTTTTGAAAATCATTTGCATTAACTTGATATAGTTATTAGCCGCCTATAGACCACCATCACCTAGAAATATCAGTGTGTTATAGGACTAGAAATTCCATGTCAGATACACTATAATAAGATATTATCTCTGATATCTCTTAAATTACACACACTAGACATTGTTTGAGTTTCTAGTCTAGCCACAACCAAAAATCTAACGGATATGGCAGATGGCCCACCTACATTTGAGTTTAAACATGAGATTTAACTTGAGCCTGTACCTAAGCTTGTACCTACAAATCATGATGTGCCTAACCCTCAGTGGTGTCAACCTATGTATTCTCCTACAAAAACACATTAACACCTACCCAATGATTCATATGAATCCATCCATGTGGTGACTTACTGAATACCAATACATGGTCAAACAATCCATATATCATATATATATATAATACATAAAACAAAAGTAGTAACATGAAGAATCAACTCACTAACCTTACCCTCCGCCATTACAACAATGTGTTAAGACATCCCAACCTCATGGCCTCCTTACCTACCCATAATAAAGTTATGTATCACATATTTCTCAAACCACAACCATCACGATAAACCATGTCTTCTCAATCCAATGACTTCATCACCCAACCTGGTGAGCAACATCACCCAATATCATCATACATTCATACTATTATAAGATCCATGACCACATAAACATATAAGTATCCCATAGAATTTAACATTTCATTAGTAATTTCTATCACATGAACATGCATAAGTAATCATCTTATTTTCTTTATAAAAAGAATAAGTAAGAATAAAAAACACCCCTTTCCAATCTGGACAAGGGTCCAAATCCAATAACTTTCCTAGAAGGCCAAAGATCAAATTTCTTAATAGGTAAATATTCATACCGAAGTGCACCAATCTAGGAGGAAATAATATAAACTATCAAATGAGAAGAAAATAACATCAATTCTTATCCCTAGAAACTTGGTATATCCCTCATGAAGGGGGCTTAATGCACCAAACACATGTCCTGAACCCAGTTCCAACAACTTCATAACATATAGTCTACCATTATAAAAATACTAAGATCAAGGATTATTTAAACTAAACACTTCTAATACCATTTATAGCAACCCGAACCAATTCTACACCCGAATAGTGCTTTTTAGCCATGTGCGACTGAACTTTGGTGTGACTCCCAGTATGTTTACGAATTTCGACTAGTATAGAGTGTGTAATGGAGTTATAGTCAAGGGAATATACTCCCTAGTGATGATATAAAAGTGGATAGATATATAAATAACAGTCATAAATGAAGAAATTTCAACTTGAGTTCAGTAATATCATGCAATAACAGAAGTATTATAAAAAAATTAGCAGTAATAGATAAACAAGTCAACATTACATTATAGATAGTAAAACAGAACATGAATCCAATACAGGTTAAACAATAAAATAATAGAAAATGGTTTTCCCATAATCAACCATTATAATAAACATATAAGTAACATGTTGATATAAAAAAGAAATAAATGAAAACTAGAGACGATGTGAGAACCCCAAGGTCCATTACCTTCCATCCCAAGCTAGTTCAACCACTAGGTTCTGGCTCCAGATCCCAAACCCTTACTTGAATGAAAAATCATGAAGTCTACATGAATCATGAAGGTTCTGCATAGGGTGTGTGAACGAGTCTTAGTAAGCCACCACCAATTTGTGTGTACCATAAATTTGTGATCGAGCCGGTGTTTACTAAAAGTAAATTATTATAGAAACACATATGTATAATAAACACCCACTTCCTAGATTCATAACAACCATCAGGAATTTATCACCAACCTCATCCAACATTGGAAAACTATAGAGGTTAGGTACCTTATCACTTGGCCTAAGGTATCCCTTAATATCAAATAGTCTCAAGTTAACCCTCAGGTTCAACCTTACAATGGCACCTGACACCTCCTTCCATAAAACAAGTTACTAGCACCTCATGTCCAACTCAAGTAATCTATGTCCATAAGGCACACTCAATTATAGAATTCAGTCTCTCAGACCACTGCAATAAAACACCCACCTTCTCGATTACCGATGTTCAGTGGTACATTTGTATCTATTCCCAAATAATAATAATCATCATCTAAATAGCCGATGACCTAAGGAAAGATGATGTCTGTCCTCCCTAAAGTATCAAGGCTCAATGTACTCATGAATAATGTGCCTCATCCCACAAATGAAATACTTATCACTATCAACTAATGGCTCCTCACTATCCATGCATCTTTCTATGAAAAGAATCTCCAACAACAGTTCCTAATCTATGACTACTCGAGGCCTCTACCTACATGAGTGATCAAAACCACCTCATCAACCAAGTTGTATTGTGTGCACACAAATCTCAATGGCACATTGGCCAACATTAGTTAGATAAAATCAACAATTAGAAATTAATGCACATCCATGAAGTACCTTATTCACCTGCATTCATATCCCTAAAAATGAGGGCCATACCAACCCATATTATATGAGCCTCATCTGTAACATGATAGCCTAACCGCCTTAATCCAATGACCGATTCACCCATAATGTGATCAATATCACTCAGAAAAAAATATATATCAGGCCATGCCAAGCCTGAAAATCACATCGCCTCAAAATAGATAGCCAACTCTATCTTAATCCTCGGGAGGATCATTTCACGTTCCATTGATACCAAATCGCACAACAAAAGAAATATATATATATATATATACGTCAATTAAAATTAATTAAAAAATTTAATTTAAAATAAACAACCCACTTAGATTAACTAACCAAGTGGTTGAAGGCATCTAACCTAAGCTTGTATAAATAAAAAGGTTATAAAATTCCCAGTGGTATCCTATATGATCAATTTAATTAATTAAAAGGCAACCATTAATTTAATAAGGTCTCTTTTGGTCAACACAAAGGTGAACTAAAAACCATGCCCCCACAAAACACTCTTTAAAACATAAAGAAAATTATTAACCACCTACCTCATAGTCATAGACATAGGCATGTCTGATCATAGTCTCTAACTCGAACAGATTTGGAAGAAATTGGAATTTTAGATGAACACACTGAAAGTAGGGAAAAATGACTTTCACAGATTTAGATGCATGTGAGGTGAGGGAAAAGGAAAATAGAAGAAAGATGATCAAGAGAAAAACTATTATGGATCTAACTCCATATAAAGATCAAAAAATGATGCTCATATAAAATGGAGGGATCAATCCATGGCCAGATAGAGAAAAGAGGAGCTCCCATACTATCACTCATGACCAAGAGAGGAGAAAACAATAAGAAAATATGAAATAGAAGGGGAGGAAAAACAGTTATTTCACCTCTTTAATAGGCTATAGGATTATCTCACATGGTTTTCAAAACTATGCAACAACCGTGTGAATCCTTCTGCTTTATATCCAAGTACCACATAGTTAGCTTTCACGATTAAGTCTAACCATGCACAAACTATTCATGCTATAGTGAATAGGTAATGCCCACATGTCACAAAGCATGATGTTTTTGTTTGGTTTTCCTTTACCATGTGCAGATCATGCACATGATCTCTCCTAAAAAATGTAGAGGTTTCACACAACCTTGTACAACCATGCACATGATTTCCCAAACTATTCTCAATGTAAAAAAGACCTAAATGTTTTTCACTAAGAGGCTACATGGTTAAATCTTACAGTGTGACACAACCCATACTTAACTAAAATAAGTATTTTAGACCTCTAACATGCCCAAAACACTTCCGAACACTTGAGTAATTTTCCAAACCTATAAAAACTTCTAATAATAATAATTTTGGTCAAATTAAAACTCATAATTGGGTTTCGATAAAAATTCAAGAGTTGACATACCCAAAAAACTCCAAAAATTCAAAACGGGTGAGGAATTCCACCTACTCCAAAAAACCAGGGATGTTATAGAAAGGTCATTAGAAAAACAATCTACTATCACATATGTACTCCATGTGATTCTAATAATATTACCCACATGAAGACTCAACGTGACTCTAACATTCTCACACACAAGGAACTCATACTTTAGAACTGAAGGCATAATTAGAGGAACCATTTCTAGGCCACTCATGATATTTCATAATTATAGTACATAATTGATTCTAGAGAGATATTCTTTCTTCCACTATCTCAAATTGTATTGGTAGGTTTTAAAAGATTGATGATATCCATTAAAATTTATTGTTTATACATGTTAAAAAACCCCACTCCCCTAAAAAACATATATGTAGAGGGTTTAATTATTTTCTTACTAGTAAAAACCAATAATCCACCCATCTCAATATCTACTTATCTTATCTCCAGATCAAAATTAGATGTTGGAGAGATGTTTGGATCAATCCTAGTAATATCAAATGGGTAATAACATCATGTTGGACCAAAAGCACTTGATTAGACCCATTAAAAAGTGGAAGTAAATACCACCTCCTTATAAAAAGATTATAATATTTGTTTTATTACATCACAATAAATATCATCACCCAAGAAAAGGATGTTCGAAATAATAAAACCACATTTGAAGAGTCACCAAAAAAAGAAGTACTTATTTCTCCCTCCTTTGACTTCTTACCAAATACCAAATTCAATGTGGGGTTGTTCCACTCAGAATAGTGAAGTGGAAGGTGAGATATAATTATATTCTATAGGAATATAATATAATGTATTTGAGTTCTAGACACATGTGACCCTATAATACTCCATCCCAAGGTAGAATAATAAAAATTACATAACACAAATGTAGTTTAGTATGAGGGAGATATTAGACTGAATTTAGGGATATTAGTTGTTCTATATATGAATCTCTAAGTAATTTTTGAGGTCCATAAATTGGTATATCTATGAAGATAAATTAATTTTATAGTCCCTAACCTATAGTAGTGGAAGGATGGACTCATAGTTATTCTAATAGAAAATTTTCATAATTTTTGATGCGTTGAAAAAATATTTTAGATATTTTTTTTACAAAAAAGTATCATAGTATGACATTGGATTACTCAGGAGGTATATTCCTATATTCATATCAAGTGTTAAGTGTATTTTGAAACTCAATAATTGAATCATATTTGGATGTAATGAAAAATTCATCAATATCTTCCATATAAACATCCAATCAATTACATACCACAGATTACTACCATAGAGAGTATTGTATACACTGGTACCCATGACCCCGAGAAGCATCATAATGATGAAGACACAAACATGAAAAAATTTCATCAAAAGGATAAATAAATACATGTTAACCCTCTATGATAGGATTCTATAATCATCAATCATGATAGGCTATGGGTCTCATGATTCCTCCTAATATACTACTATTAAAACCCTATTCGAATCTTGACCAAGGTAAAGGTGATGCAAAATATTTTGTACACATTAATCCATAAGAATAACTAAAAAATAGTGATCAAATAGAAAAATTAATATATTATAATGAGGTAATATAAGAGCACATTTTTCAGATCCTTAGAGGATGAATTCCAGAGCTGGAATATGTTTAAAAATACACTATTAGACACCCTATGTAACCCTAAAATCTAATTTTCATTATTTGATCAACCAAGACTGAGATTAGGGGTTTCTCTCACCTAAGTAAAAAACCCATTATCTACCACTATTAAATCCCAATTTAGTTAATGATATTCCTCTGTACTAAATCATGGTGACTCTACTACAAGACATAGTAGACTAGACTCAAGGAATAAACAAAGAAAACACCAACAATATGATCTGACCATTTCCCTAATAGAGTTTCAGTATGTCATAGAGGTATAGGTATAATTAGTAACTAAAATAAAGCCCTTTATATAATTAATGGACCCATTCTCCATGACCAAATTTTCAGAATCCAAGTTCAACTTTTTTTAAATGTATCGGTGATTAATAGTTGTACCTTTATCATTTTTCTGCCCACTCTATCCTGATTCGGGGTTTTTCTAGGAGACATGATATATTAATTCTCAAATACATCACAAAAAATCTCTAAGGATATACGATAATATAGTATAAAAACCAAGAACTGGGATCCATCACCAACAAGGAGGATCTTCAATAATGATTCCCCTTTTAGTTTAGTTGAAACTTGCAATAGATGAGTGTTAATAACTGGTCAACAATAAAACATAGGGGGGTTAATAAAACACCAAATTCATTACATAATTTGTGGTCTATAAAAACTACTTTGATATTGAACATTCTAATGAAATTTTATTGCAAATGTTTATAGAGAACATCCATGAGGAATCTGTCCCAACCCTCATCTCCCAAATGTATCTATGAGGATTCTAGAAATCCATTGAGTGAGCTCTAGAAAAATATTATTACATGAAAGGTAATAGTCAATTATCTCATACAATACCTCATGCACCCACATTAATGTCTTGGAAAGAATAAAAAACTAATTTTAAATAGACCCCAACACCTCAGCTGATCTAGTACATTATGTCAAACAAAAAAACATTTTTTATTCAAAAAATAAAATTTGAAAAAAAACCCATGGCCCCTATTGTGACCCATAGTTTTCATATATATATTTTACATATTATTAGATGAATATTTACAACACTATATAATTATAAACACAAAGATTTTATAGGTCTTGAATCATTGGAAACATAGATATATAAAAAAATATTCCATATGTGAAATAAATCATCTCCCATTATGTTCAAAATAGAAATCCTTATTAGACGTATGATACCTAATAAATTTATTCATAACCTTTGGAAATTATACATAACAATAAATGATCTCATATACCTAGTGAGTTTAAACATGAGATACATCAACATAACATGAGTAAAATGGTTTGATAACACAAGAATAAAATTTTAAAACCACACCCGGTATGTCATAAATCATATTAATGATTCACTGAAAAAATAATGGTAGTTCATAAGACATAAATTATAATGGAATCCAAGAACAAAATCCCTAAGATTTTATCATTGTCATTATATATAGATTTTTAGAATAAACATAAAAATATAAAATAATTTCCGAAGATTTCAATGGTGGTTTCCAAGAATATCATAGTGTAATGGGTGTACTCCCCAAACTCTCACAGTATTCATGGTTTTCAACCTTTGGTATCATATTGGATAGAGTTACTCACTTAGCTCAGTTGAGTCCCCTTCACTATCATGTTTATCTCATGAGATATCTATCATTAATCAATGAATTGGTGAGATATAAAACTCTATGACCACCCATCAAATAATTAAAATCATACAGATGTGTACTAGAAGATCATATAACATTGATCATATCGTAACCGGTGAATAGTAATGGGTTTGATAATAATTGCATCAATGTATAAAACAATGAAACGTAATTTTTTTCCCAAAAATTTCATCAACTTATCATTTCTTAAACCATGGAAAAGTTTTGGGTTTCATAGGAATTTCTACATAGCATAACCCATAAAAAATAAATGGATCTCATAAAGATAATAAAAATCAATTAAAATAGAGGATATGGATGGTACCATTAGATAATATCCCCAATAAATCATAAAAAACATATAAATATATTATCCACTATTAAAATAAATGAAGTAAAGTGATAATCAAAAAATTCATGAGGAAAATATCCATTCCATTTGGTAATAACTTCATAAAATATATAGAATTACCAATTATTAAAAGAAGCATTTTATTTCCAAAGAAACACTGAAACATTTTATTTATGATTCAAATAATACAATGGTCATAATGATAGAAATTTCTGTTTATGCCATAAATCTTAAATTATTACATTATCATTTTTAGTAAAATGTTAAAGCCATATCATTTGGAAAACAGTAGAAAAATTAATTTTAACCAATTTTTTAAAAATCCAATCATGGGGAAAATTTAATTATAACAATAATATATTAATAGTAAATACATTCTTCAAAAAATAAATTGAAAACATGTGTATGGATGAAAAATGATTTTTTTCAAAAGAGAGATATGATGTATATTTTCCTTGATAAGATCAGTTCAGTATCTTGAATATATTATAAGAGGAAAATAAAATAAAAATATATAACATATAGAATTAATATATTATAATTATATTAATGAGTTATTTGAGAGATATGTCATATTATTTCATCATTGGAATCAAAATCATAAACAATCCATATAAAAAATTTCATTATAACATAAAATCCAATTTTTTTGGTAATATTTGAATTTAATTCCACAAAAAGAAAGAACCATATCTGGGTACATGAATCCCTATAAAATTCATAATATGAATCTATAATTACATTTATTGTATGTATATAAACCAAAACAACATGTGGTGAATATGGAATGTGTCTTATTAAAACAAAAGTAACATAAAAATCAATTAATTCAAGTCTTAGCTTTCTTCATATAGGTTTGAATCTCCAGTAAATTAAATATAGGTTTATTATATATATTTTATAGAACAATATGCATATATATCATAACATATATGAATTAATTATAAATTTTTTTTCACCAGTATTATCATTACATTTCCCTCCATAGATGCCCCTCCTGGGTAGGTAATGAAGACATGGAGATAATGACCCATCAGTCCTATCATCAATAAGACCCAAGGTGGAGACTAGCACTAAGGGTATACAATACAAAAAAATAATAAGGCATTCCCCTTTCTAGGGAAAAAATATAAGATAAGGTGTTTCATCCCAAAACAACTTCATTATATATATATATAAGAAAATGAAAATCCATCACACATGAATGTTTAAAAATAAAACTATTACATGTGTAATAAAACTCCAATATAAGTGCCAAAATCAAGATAAAATAGAAACTGAACAACTATCCCAAAGACCAAGCTAGTAGCACCACAAAGAAATCCATATATTCCTCATAGAAATATGAAAATAGTTTTATATAAATAGGGAGAGTATAAAGATATACTTAGTATGGAAAACCTAATTCTCTCATGAAAAAATCAAAGGGAGCATACTAATGCCCCTATCAGAAAACAATAGAACCAAACATTACTAAACAAGTATACTAACCATCCCACTCCTCACCCAGGCATGCTCACTAAATAAAAAAGTTCATGTAAAGTAATATAGTAAGTTAAATGGTGATTTGAGTACCTCGAGCCACTTACCACTAGTTTATACACAATTTCCAAATGGTAAACATCCTCATGCTCTTACCTATTTTGAAATAACCATGTCACAACCCAACCGCACACACCTAGTCCCCACAACCACATATCGTCTCATCACCTAGGCATGAGCCACATCATATCCCGCCTGTAGACACCTGGGATAAAAACCACATAACATCCTGGTCATAGACACCTAGGCCCCAATCTACATCACATCCAACCTACAGACACCCGAGCTCCACATCCACACCTCATCCCATAACTGGGTCTATGATCCACATCACACCTCATCTCCAAGACACCTAGTAAAGAACATCTTATCTCATTCTAAAGACACATGAGAAAACAAAAGGCATCTCATCCTAAAGACACATGGGAAAAAACAACCCATCACATCTTAAAGACACCTAGGAAAGCACAACTCTCCCACACACACCTGGTCATCGCAAAAAAAAACATGCTTAACGAATCTTGGGATATCACAACCTGAATGATGGAGCAGGGAAGAGCAGTTGGCCATCTACCCATCCTCCCACTATGATGTTTGGTAAAGACACCCTCTCCAATGATGATGGGGGTGTTTGGCATGTAGTACTAGACTATAGTGTGGTGTGTGTAGAAATAAAAATGGAAAAGTAAAAGTATATATATATATATATATAATACCAACACTCAATCCCACCCTATGGGTTCTCAACAAAAAAGAATCTCACAAAACTGCCACTTTTTTATTACCCCTAAATGTACAAAACTACACATCAAGCCACAACATCCTTTTTTACTTATAACCATCTTAACTAAACATTACCATTCATTACTCAGAACTCATTTATTTGTTCCGTTAACCAAAAAATCCAAAGACAGTTCCAAACCTTATTAAATAATTATTTATTCATTTATTGTACTAATATCTGAGAAACTTCCAAGAACATGACAAAATAAGAAACCTAGGAACACATCACCACACAAACCGATCATAGCCCTGATGTGAAACCCCTCTAATTCATTATAAAAACCAATATCTCAACATGAGATTCTATGAAATGGTTAGGTTGATGTATCTTGTACATTTTCATCCACAACATTGCCCAAACCAACCCACAATATACACTTGTGATTCACAAATGTAACACAACAAAAATTATAGCATATCCACAAATCAAATCATATAAACATCATATTATATCTATCCAATACACACAACAACACTACACCACACAACACATCACCCCAAATACAAAAGCATTAAAAAATGTCCAGTTTAACTAGGTATCTATTATATAATTGTACTTCTTAATTCAGGGTTTTTTTGATAAAAACTGGGTAATATTGGGGAATATGATTATTAGCCAAGTTTTCATGATTTACCAGTTTCTAAATACAAATGTGAAACAAGAACTAACCATTATGAATGTTGTTTAGTGTGAAAACAAGGACCACCAAGATCCATTATTTTCAATGGTTGTTTATCCCGAATAATTCACCATATCACAATAATATCAAAGCTGTAAAAACATGTGTTTTAGATCCCTCTACACCATTGAATTCATTTAAAAAATTATTATATTTGATTAGAGTGGAACAAATTTGATCTATAGGGAAAAAGGGTAGATCCCTCCCACATGACACATAGTCAAAGAGAAATGATGGAAAATCCTGACCTCAAAGGTGTTAACATTATTTTCATAGAGAAAGATCACAAAGTAGTTCTTTGATGTAACACCCAAATATTTTATGGTATAGATTATTTTTAAACTCTTCAATGGTTTTTGTTTAATGCTACACCGTGATTATCATCCACTCTACGAAACACCATATTAGCTTGTTGTATACGTAACACTATACATGGCTCGTTTTACACCCAATTTGATGTTCTTTGGAAAGAATTAATTTCACAAAACCCAAATTATAAATTTTGTTCAATGTATAAAAGAACTATGTTGGGATTATATAATAAGAGACAGCAAATGAATATTTCACTAAACGAAACAATGACTTGGCTTGAATTAGACGCAACAACAACCATCCTCGATAGCTTATGTTGTACACAATACTATGTTCTCCTAAACAATGATATATTATTACATTATTATTATTTAATGGGATATAAACTTTCGATTATGAATTGTGTTGATCAAATTTTGAATTTTACATAACATTAAAATTCATATTATGTATTTTATAGAACATGATATAAGAAAAAATTCAATTTTTTTTCGGAAAAAAGTATTATTTTTCAAAAAATCTAGTTTTTCCACCTTTTGTTTGCACACCAATTTCAAATATTTTATTTTAACACTTTTATATACTTTATTTTAAAAAATAAATGTTTTCATTGGAATTAGGATATCAAAATTTAAATTAGTTGAATTTTTGGTATTTTTTATGATAAAATTTATATTTTAATGAATACTGAAAAATAATGCATTTTAATTAAAAAGTTCATTTTTATTTAATTTATTTATATAGTTAGATTATATTTATAATGGGTTTTAATGTGTAATTGGATTGTGTTTTTTTTTTCATTCAATCCATTGTTGGTAATTGGATGTAATTGCACATTTAAATTTGACATAAACACATGACAATCTTTTGATAGTTTGACTTCTTAAAAACTCGCTTTCTGGTTTTGACAGAGAATTAATATTAAATTATATTATTAAACCTTTTTTATGGATTTTGAAAAATGGATTCCATTTTTCAAATCAATGGGTCCAAAATATGTTAATAGGTTACTTTTAATTTTTTGGATATTATGAATAGTAACTACGATAATTTTTATTTACAATAGTTCAATGTAAATCAGCTAAATTAGAGTAAAAAACAATATGAAAAAGATAATAAAATTACTCTAACACTTGAAAAAATATTATTAGATGAATTTGAGTCAACCAATATAACCATAGGGTTTTAATTTATTCATTTAATGGACTTTTTTCCATGAAAGTGATGTAATTATAATTAAAACAAAAGAAAGAAACAACTTGTCACTCTCTTATCTCTTATAAGTTTAATAATTTTAATATAGTGCTAAACATGATAAAACATAGAAAATAAATATTCTTAAAAAATATAATGAAATTAACTATATCATGTGAATTTATTTATAATATTTAGTGATTAAATAATTACCAGTAATGATGACACAATAGTGATGTAGAAATTATTTTTTTGATAGAAAGTTCAAATAAATGTTTTTAAAAATATTAGAATAAATATCATATGATATAATTAATGTAATAAAATAATTTTATAGGTGAATATGAAATTTTAGGAGTTTACAAAATATTGTTTTAAATTTATCATTGGTGTGGGTTTTATGAAAAGTCAAATAAATTAATAGTTCCTAAATTTACACTATTGATACTTTATAAGAATAATATATTATCAAATTATTTAAAAATCACAAAAATATTTAAAAATTACAAAGTGAAAATAATAATGTCTAAAATGACATGAAGTATCAAATTATAGACAATTTTCAACACAAAAGTTAATATTTAAAACCATTTAATATTTTGAATATTATTAACACAATAAAAATTAAATAGATTAAATAATGATATATCAAAATTATGTGGTTTAAAATAAATAAAATTTATGTCTACAATTTATTGTTTGAGAGTACTTAGACCCATATTCATATTATCTTATAAATAATCTACATTTTAGGAATTTCAATTTAAAAAAATTAATTTATATTAATTTAATTGTTTTGGTATTTCCAAATGTGCCCCTCCATACTCTTATAAAGGGGAACATATTCTTTTCTTTTAATAACACATGTATATCCATTTTTCATGGTATAAACCAACCCATTTACACTCAAAAATTCCATAAATTTACCCTAGAGGCCACAATTTGGGCATAAATTCATCCTAAAGAGACTTTTTGTGCAAATAAAAAGGAGATACATGAAAAAAAGGTAAGTGTTTTATCTCCTCTTTCAAAAATATTTTCTTCTTCTACTTCTTCTTATTATGTGTTTTCCATAATGAATAAATAAATACCGTATATTATACATGATGATATGTTATTATAATTATGGTACAACCTTATACTTTTTTTTATCTATCCTACGAAAAACAATATCACCATGCGTGCATACGCATGACTCACCATCTGCATGTTGTGGAGTAATTTATTATTCAAAAATACATAATTTGGATGGGTATAATGATGAGTATAATGGATTTAAATAATTAATATATCATGATATTTATTCTTTATAATTAATATAACATCCAATTATATACCATTTAACCATTAAATGAATGATATTGTCACTTGTGCATACGTTCGGCCTACCATCTCCATGATGCAATGTGATTCAGTCTACATAATATTCATTATACCATGATTATATACATGAGTTTTATTAATAAATATGATATATATTATACAAATATTATTCTTTAAAATATATAATTGTATCATAAGAAGTGGAACATGAACTTATCTGATAAAACATGCATAAGAACATAAAGCTGCTAATATCCAAATAACGAGAGATAATGAAATGTTAATAAAAAACTGACAATAATATGATAATATATGATATCATAAAAATTACTAGGAATCTAGAATAAGTTAATAAAATTATTTAAATCATTATAAAGGAGGATCAAATACATACGAAGCATATCAAACCTAAGGTAAGAGATAATTTTTCAATATCATTTTTATCTAAGATTGTTTATGCCTAAGTATTTACTAGTGGTATATTTATCATCCATATCCAGGTTTCTATTTTTTTAACAAATTATTACTATTATTCTATTTATTTTTAAATTCATTTTGACCCATTTTGACTTTTACTACATGATTTGGAAGGAATCTTTCTTTTTCTTACCATATTAGTTACTTTTTGACTTTTTCATCAAGAGTACGAGGAGAATGTTTTTTTAACTTATATGAAATGAATGGATTTTTATGGTTTCATGAAACCTTATTTCCATGAATATTATTTAACTATATTTAATGTGTATTTTCAATTAAATTTTTTTCTTTTAAAATTGTGTGGAATTTTGAGAAATGAAATCATTTTTGAAGAAGAAAGTTTTTTTTTCTCAACAATTTAGTTCAACTATTTTATCAAAATTATTTTCCATCTAAGATGATGATCCTAAATAAGGATATGTTTTTTTCCATATTATTAATATTATTGGATTATCTTAATTATGGAATTATCTTTTATATGTATTATTTTAGGATGGAATGATTTTTATGAACTCCATTTTTTTGTTCCTGGGGTTCTACTATAATGAATGGTTTATGTTTTGGTGACACCTTTAATAATGATTTCATTATGGGATGGGTAATCCTGATATCATCCTCTAATAAATTGATTAAATGTTTATATCTCATGGTATTTAAATGACTATAATTACATGTAAATCATATAATGTAATACAAGGCTGGAATGACAAGTAAATCCGGTTTAGTAACACATGGATGGAATGAGAAGTGAATTCATTTTATTAATGGACTTAATCCACTTTGATGGTCTTGGAAACAACGCCTTGGAGACTATTGAAATCATATTTTGTGATTATTTCTTTTCCCCAATTCTATTTTTTATTCCAATTCTATTTTCTCATGGTTCGTGATTCCATTATTATTTATTCTTTATGAACTAACAATATTTATTTCATGACTCCAAGTTTTGTTATATGTTAAATGTGGTATGTTTTTTTAAAAGTTATGGTCATGTTTTTACATTATTATGTTTATGTTTTGTATTACTTTTTTACATTATTACCCTTACTAAGAATTTGAAGTCACCCCATTTCATGTTTCTTTTTCCCCAGGATTTGAAGAAGGGTATTATGTAAGACGTGTCAAAAAGGGGTTCTAGTTATGAAGGATAAAGCAGGAGATGATGTAGATGTTTTATAAACAAATTGATTATGCCTTCCAATTTCTGAAGGCACTAAATTTATATAGTATTTGGGATTTTTTTGTGTTATGTATTATGTATTAGATATATGTAATGTAATGTCCATATACATCTTGCTTTGGTATTTACAATTGTAATCATATATATTTTTTAGTTAACCTTTGGAAGCTAGGATGGGGAAACATTAGTGAGATCCCTAGAGATATTTATAAAGTATGTCTAGGGATGACCATATGGGTAAGTATAAATATAGGTTATAGTCTTAGAATTATGGTAATGATCATGAATAACCTTAGATTAATCCTAAGATGTTTGATATTGAAAGTACTCCTTGTTGGTTTTTCTGTTTTCCTAGTATGTTTTTTGCCTCTCACACTATTCTTTTTGGGTTTTTGATAATAACTGGAACCTGAAGGAACCGTTCTACTGGTCAATTCACTAAGAAAAAAAATTATTTTCCTAGTGAACAACCAAATGTTATGGGAGTTGGAATGAAAAATTTGCATTGTTATACTTACACAAACTATCAATCATTTGGAACTTCTAAATGAGCATAGAAGGGAACCACATTCTGTTGAGTCCTTCTTGAGGCAACACCCACCTTCTTTTAGTGGGTTTTTTAATCCAACTATGTTTGAAAAATGGATCAATACCATTGAAAATATATTTTCTATCCTTCTCTATTTAGATGATGAATAATTCATTTTGGTTGTTTATCGTTTAGAAGGTGAAGTAGACCAGCGGTGGTATCTAATCAAGAATATAAGGAAATAAGATGAAATTGAATCCATGGAAAAAGATGACTTCAAGAATGTATTTTTTAATATATACTTTCCTAAAAATATTCTAACTAATATGGAAAATTATATCCTTGATCTTAAAGAAATGGATGAAGAATCGATTGGTACAAACAAGGAAACTTTTACCAAACATGCAAGGTATGCTTTTGGTTATATAATCTAACTTGAAGTAAATTTGATCGATTATTTAGTAGCATAAGACCAAATATTTGAAGGTAATTATCTATAAGATAATTTAGTAGATATGAAGATATTTTGAATTGTGCTATCAGGGTACAAATTGAAGTTGGTGTTATATATCAATCTCATGGTTTTGACAAGAAATGAAAGATGGAGTTAAAGGGAAATTCTCAAAACAATGGTGAAAAGAAGATGAATGTTTCCTTATGATCAAAGTGTTCAATGAAACACGGTGGAGATTATATTCAATGGAATGCCACAATTTTAAGCATGGAAAATAAGTTCATCGAGTAGTAGAGTGATGAAGTAATGGGAAAAGGTTTCTAATGATGTTAATAGAGAAAATATTACATAGAATGCACCACCCACCCTTCAATGCTACAAGTGTAAGAAAATGGGGAATTATTCTAACCAATGCCCTAATCCAAGGGTTATTGATGATTATCGATGTCAAAAAACCTCTAAAGGTCAAATACAAAGGCAAATCACACTCAATCACAGTTTTCAATGTTGAGTTTGACCATAGAGTAGTGGAATGACTAAGTTTTTATGTAATAAGATTCCAAAATAGTGTTGTAGAATATATTTTTTATTATTATGAAATATTAGAATATCTATGTACTGGTCCATTGTGTTTTTCCATATGTATATGGTACTGGTAACCATGAAAAGTGACTAAAATATTTTTGGAAAGCACATGATATGCTCATAATCAAGGGATAAGGAGATAACGAGATGTTTGATAGTATTGATGACCACATGACTGATATAAGGTCAAAGTGATATCATGGTTCAGGTATATAGAATATTTTTGTATTTTTGTGTGTGGAAAGAGTTAATTTCGTAATAATTCATGTTTTCACTAAGGATCTATGGTAATTTATGTTATTATCATGTTTGAAGAGAATAAATGAATAAGGTATTCACATGTATGGAATGTGATAACCATGAACTACCTTTTGAGATATGGGAGATAAATGTTATGTCAATTTATTTTACCTATTTATAATGTATTATATTTTCATTTTTTTCCAAGGATTTTATGGATATCCATTTATAGATACTATATGTTATATTCCAGTTGAATTTTGTTAGATTAATGTATTATCTCACTATAAGTGGACTTAGGCATATTTGATTTCCTGTGATAACATTTTTTTTGAGATAGATGGAATGAGCTATCAATATATGACATGATATACTAATATGTCACGAATGAAAAATTCAAATTTATGTATTTAAATAATAGATGAATTGAAAATTGTTTCAAGTATGAACAATAGTTATATTGTACCAAAATCAAGTATGTAGTCACTCTCATGCAATATTCTTCAACATTAGGGAAAAATATTGAAAATGAAAAATGTTATCTTTGTACCTTCATATTCGATGGATAGATGGTCCCGTAAATCATCATAGATTTATGGAAGGCTGTTTTTTAACTTTATACAAACATTCTTCTCTATCACTATCCATAAGAACTCGAGGGTTGACTTTTTCTTCCAAATCCATGTTTTCACTTCCTACCTATGTTATCCTATGTGGAAACACAATGATGAGTTACTTTGGGTAGACACTATGTTTCAAAATTTCCTTCTTAAAATGATGTTTTAGTATTTCTTCTTACAATTTTGGTTTCCATAAATGAAACATTCAAGTAGTAAACCTTTTATAAATGTAATGAATTTCGAGGGTGAAATTGATTAGGGGGGAATAATGTAACTCTCCAAGATTTTATGAGATTTATTACATTTAATTTCTTTGATGTATTGTGTTGTACGCTACACAAATATTATCTTTCTCTATATACAATGCTATATTAGCTTGCATTATACACAACACTGTACTTGGATTATGTTACAAACAATTTTAAGTTCTTTTTATAGAATTCATTTCACACAACAATGAGTATAGATTTTGTTCAATGAATAAAAGAACTATGTCTGGATTATGTTATACACAAAACTAAAGGAATCATTAACTATACACAACATCAACTTGGATTTCATTAAACACAGGAGAGACCTTCCTTGATATCTAGCGTTGTACGCAATACCATGTTTCACTAAACAATGATATATTATAAAAATATTATTATTTAACGGGATATAAACTAGATATTAAGAATAGTATTAACGAAAATTTGAATTTTATATATCATTAAAATTAATCATATATATTTTTTATAAGTTGATATAAGAACAAATTCAATTTTTTCAGATAAATGTAGTATTTACAAAAAGTACTGTTTTTATGCTTTTTGATGACACGCCAATTTTAAATCTAGTTTTCAAAAAATTTATATATATTATTTGAGAAAATAAGCATCTTATTTGTAATAGGGGCAAAAAAATTTACTTTGGTTTAATTTTTCATATTCTGATAAAATTCATATCTTCATGAATAGTGAAAAATAAAGCATTTTAATTCATAACTACTTTTTAATATAATTTATTTATATTGTTAGATTATTTTTATAAATTGGTTTTAATGTATAATTGGATTATATTTATATCATTTAGTACAATTTTGGTTTGTTAGATGTATTTTCACATTTAAATTAAACATAATCACATGCCAATCATTTGATAGTTTTAACTTTTTTAAAAAAAAACTTTCTAGTTTTGACAATGACAATTAATTTTAAATTAATTAACGAATCTTCTATGTTATGAATTATTGAAAATGGATTCCTTATTTTGAATCAGTGGGTCCAACATTTTTTAATGGGTTAATTTTATATTTTTGGATATTATGAGTAGTAACTATGATAATATTTATTTACCATGGCTAAAGGAAAATCGAGTAAATTAGGGTAAAAAACAATATGGAAAAGATAATAAAATTACCCTTACACTAGAAAAAATCAAATTGGATAAATTAAAGTCTACCAATGTCACCTAAGGGTTGGAATTGATTCATTTAATCGACTTCTTCCTAGAAAGTGATGTAATTATAATTAAAACAAAAGAAAGTGAAAACATATCACTCTATAATTTCTTACATGTATAATAATTTTAATTTAGTGATAATCATGATAAAACCTCAAGAATAAATATTATTGATAACTATAATGAATTTATCTATAACATGTGAATTTATTTAGAAATTTTAGAGATTAAATAAATATTATTAATGATGACACAATAGTTACGTAGAAATTATTTTATTGATAGAAATATAAAACAAATGGTTTTAAAAAAATTAAAATAGTTATCATATGAATTAATTAATGTGTTCTACGAATTTTATAAGTTAATATAAAATTTTAGGAGAGTATTAAATATTTTTTTTTTCTAATTTAACTTCGGTGTGGATTTTATTTAATGTCGAATAATTGAATAGTGTTAAAATTGACACTATTGATATGTTATAAAAATAAAATTTTATTAAATTATTTAAAAATCACAAAAATATTTAAAAATTACATTTTTATACTTATAAGGTCTAAAATTTGGTATATTATACAATTATATAAATTTTAAAACACATAAGTAAATATTTATAACCATTTTATATTTACAATATTATTACCATAATTAAAATTAAATAGATTAAATAAAAAATAAAAATGATAAGGTTGAAAATAAAAAAAAATTTGTATGAATTTTGTTGGTTGAGATTATTTTGATCCATAATCAACTTTTATTTCTAGTAATCTACTTTTTAGGAACTTAAATATATAAAAAATTAATTTATATTAATTTAATAGTTTTGGTATTTCCAAAGGTGTCCTTCCCCTCTCTTATAAAAGGGAACATATATTTCTCTTTTAATCAAACCTCCAAATCCCTTTTTCTCGGCCAAAACCTACCCATTTACTCTAAAAAATTATCTCACTTCATCCTAGAGGCCCACATTGAATAAAAATCTATCATAAGGAGACCGTTTTTTCAAATAAAAAGGAGATACTCGAAAAAGAGGTAATTGTTTTATCAACCCATTCAAAATTCTTTTCTTCATCTACATCCTATTCTTATATTTATTCCACAATAAAGTAATAAATACAGTATCTTATAAATTATTAGATGTTATTATAATTATGGTACAATAATATACCTATTTTTATCCATCCTACGAATAACAATATCACCACGCGTGCGTACGCACGACTTACTGTCTCCACACCATGGTGTAATTTTTTATTCCACAATACATTATTGGATGGGTATAATGATGCATATAATGGATGTAAATAATTAATATAACATGATAATTATTCTTTATAAATAATATACCATCCAATTCTATACCATATATCCATTTTTAAAATGATATCGTCGATCATGCGTACGTACGACATACTTTCTCCACTATGCAATGTGATTCATTCCACATGATCATAATTAAAACATGATTATATAAAATAATGGAATTAATAAATATTATATATATTATTAAAATATTATTCTTTATATGATATAACTACAACATAATAATTGGAACATGAAATTATTCGATAAAACATGTATAAGAACATAAAGTAGTTAATATCCAAATAATGGGTGACAATGAAATGTTACTAACAAACGAATGATAATATGATCATATATGATATCATAAAAATGAATATGATTCTATAATAATTAAATAACATTATTTAAATCATTATACTAGAGGTTCGGATATATACAAATCATATTAGACCTATGGTAAGGGATAAGTTTTCAATCTCATTTTTATCTGAGATTGTTTATACATAATTATTTACTTGCGGTATATTTATCATCCATGTCCACATTTTCTAAAAATGGTTTCATAAATCTTTTACTATTATTCTATGTATTTTTAAAGTAATTTTTACACAATTTTTATTTTTAATACATCGTTTGTAAGTAATCGTTCAATTGTTTACAATACGAGGTACTTTTTTAAATTTTCAAAAAAGTACGAGAAGAATGTTTTTTAAATTATACGGCATGAATGGATTTCTATGATTCCATGAAGCCTTATTTCAATGATGATTACATTAAAATATTTCAATTGTATTTTAAATTAAATTCTTTTCTTATAAAATTTCATGTCATTTTGATAAAAGAAAAACATTTTGAAGATGAAATGATATTTTCATCAAGAATTAAGTTCAAGTGTTTTATTAAAATTAATTTCCGTCTAAGATGATGCTCTTCAACAGGGTTCTTTTCTATCTCTATTATTACTACGATTTAATTTTGTTATTGATGGGATGATCTTTTATATGGATTATGTTATGATGGAATGACGTTTTGAAAACCTATATTTCACTTGGGTTGTGCTTTGATGAATGCTTTATGTTTTTGTGGAACATTTAAGAATGATTTCATTATGAGATAGAGAGACCTATATATCCCTGTAATTCATTGGGAAAATATTTATATCTCATGATATAGACATCACTATAATGGAAAGTAAATCCAGTTAAGTAATATAAGGATAGAACAAAAAGTAAATCTAGTTTAGTAACACAAGGATGGAACATGGAGTGAACTAGGTTTAGTAATGGACTTTGTCCACTATGATGGTATTGGAAGCAATGACTTGGATACTATAGAAATCATATTATGTGATTATTTGTTTCCCACAATTCTATGAAATATGCTAATGCTAGTATATCATGGTTCATGATTCCATTATGACTTATTCATTATAAATTTACATGAATTATTTCAACACACAAGATTCTGGTATATGGTAAATGTGGTGTGTTTATTTGTGTTATGTTAATGTTTTTACATTATTACTTTTCTATTTTGTAGGATAGTTCCCATGCTTACCCTTATTGAGAGTTGATGCTCACCCCTTTTCATGTTTCATTATACCAAGGATTTGGAAAATGGTATTTATTAAGACTTATCAAAAGGGGGTTCTAGTTATGAAGGATAATGAAGGAGAGGATGTAAATGTTTTATAAACTAGTTGTTTATGATTTGCAGTTTCCAAAGGTACTAAACCAAACTGATCCTAATGTGTAATTTTGTGTCATGTATTAAGTATTATGAATAAGTAATGTAATGTCCATGTATGTCAAGATTGGGTATTTACATCTAATTATCCCTCCCACAAGATATGTATCCACCAGAGGATGTAACAACCCACCGCACCAAAAAAATAAAGAAGAACACATTATATATTCGAAAAAAAATCATCCATTAAATGGAAATAAGTATGAGAGTAGAAGTGTCCAAACTAGTTGAATTTCTAGAAATGAGGAAGAACCCACCATAAATTGATGCTAGTATCCTATAGATAGAAGGGGAGATGCTTCGATTTAATCCCTAAGGAAGGAACCTTCAAAAATCTAGAGAGGGGTCTCCGGTTTACCTAGGTTTGAGAGGAAAAAAAGATGTAGCTATAGAGTTTAATAAACCAAGTGGCTGAAAAACATTTAAACTATTACAACAGAGGGGTATTAGATAATTTGTAACACTCTTTCACATCGTGTAATCCATCATGCTTGACTTCCATCGAAAACCCCATTTCCATTTGATTTTATTTTATTTTTCAATCCTCGAAATATTACACTCCGTGAAACTCTTTTTCACTCCATGTACAATATCTAAACGTTATGAAATCCCCAAGACAAGATATAAAATAGATATTTAAGTTGTGTATTATGGTTACATGATGTGTAATAAACCTATTTATAGCCTTTAGTAACTAAAAATCTCCTAACTCCTTTAGAGCCACCTCCGTACACTTCCAAATACCAAAAAGAAAAAAGTAATATACCGAGAGGAAAAACATTGTTACATAATATACCTATCAAATTATTATCACCCTCTATAATACAAAAAAATTTCTAAAAGAAAGAGGGTTTCAACAAACAACCCCATGAGGTACCTCTCAGGGATCTTTTCACTCCTCAAGAACAACCACCAGCTGAACAAGATGACCCAATGACCACAACCACACTACTAAAATACCACTGCACAAATATATTAATCTCTACACAGCCCAAGTCAACAACTACTATAGTCAATGAAATGCACAATTCCAAACTCACAAATTAGGAAATTCCCCCTCAATGTAAAAATACTATCTACTATGGGGGGCACTGCCTCACCATCATGGGTTTAATAACATCACAATTAATGTGTATTGATTAAGAGGCAAGTATTCCCCTTCTCACATGTCCATAAATTATCAGACACTAATCCACACACATCTCCACTAAAGGTAAAATAACTTATTTCAAAAAATAGGTTTCAAACATTACATTTAAAAAAACAATACAAACTCAAAACAACTCTAGGTATAGGGTAGACATCTATATTTCCCACTCCTAAGTACTCTACTCTAGGCCACTATTCCTCTACAAAATGTGAACCAATGGAATGGTCCGCCAATGTATCACCTTCTCTCGATGGTCCTGGATCTCTACCCAATTCTCCACATACATTTTTTCGTCAATATACAAATACCCCTAGTTAGGGAAATGGGATGCATTGCGAAGATACCGATGAAGTTGAGAGATGGAAAAGATTTCATGGATCCTCTCTAAATTAGGTGGAAACTCCAACTGGTATGCCAACTCAACAACTCTCCCCAACACCTCTAAAGGTCCACAAAACATGAGAGAATGTTTACTCCCTCTGCCAATCCACCACTGCCCACATCAAAAGGAAACCTTCAATAACACATGGTCCCTAACCGAAAAAACCAATGACATTCTTCTATTATCGACATAAAATATTTTCCAGTATAGTTATACTTTCAACCTCTCAAAAAAAATCTTAACCTTCTTTTTCATGATCGACACTACCTCGGGACCAAGAATAGCTATATCCATAACCTGTGTCCATCACAAGGGTGAATGACATGGTATTTCGTACAAATATTCCAAAAGAGCCATGAAAATGGAAGAGTCATATATTTTATTATAAGAAAAATCTTCCAAGGGTATGAGTCAAACCTAATATCCACCATAGTCCAAGATGCATGCACACAACATATCTTAGAACTTCTGGATAACCCATTATATCTGCCCATATTTTTTAGGGTGGAAGGTAGTGTTGAGGTGTAACTGGGTGCCAAAGAATGCTGAAACCCCCTCCATAATCAGAAGGTAAAATGTGTGCCTCTATATGAGACAAAAGTCTATGGAACTCTATGAAATCACACCAACTCATCCAGATACCTCATTTTTAATACTTCCATTACATCTGACTTATTAATCTCTATGAAGTGGGATGATTTCATTAGCCGATCCACTACTACCTAGATAACATCATAGCCTCCTTGAGCTATGGGTAACCCTATGATGAAATCCATTAGGATTTCAGTATACTTCCACTTATGGATATCCACAGTCTACAACAAACCCTCAAGAACATGGTGGCCATTCTTCAACTGTGTAACACCCCAAGATTTCATAGCGTGTTATTTCTTCAAAATAATTCAATAACTTGCACTACACAAAACACCGAGTTCAATCGCACCGTGACTTACCAAAAAAATACCTTCAAAAGATGTTAGGAATAGTATTAACTAAATTTTAAACATTATATAATCCTTATAATTTTAGATTCCATATTATGAGAACAAATTCATTTTCAGTATTGCATTTTTATCAACTTATAATAGTGAACCCTTTTTAAATACAATATTCTAATCTTTTTGACTAAATGGGGAAATCAAAGAATTAATATAAAACATCCCAAGCTTCCACGGTATGCTTTCCTTCGAATAATAAAGTAGTGTGTGTTGTACGCAACTTCGAGTTTTAACACACACCACAACCGAACAAACTAGCCGTTATGAATAGTAATAACTACTTTTTTAAATTATATATATATATATTATATTTCAAAATGGACTTCATTTTTGGATTTGGAGTGTCGAATTTACCCTAAGGTGAATTTTTGGTACTTTTTGGATAACTTTCATATTTTGATGAATAGTGAAAATTACTAAATTTTAATTAAAAACAACTTTTTTAATCAAAATAATTAATAGTGATAAATTATGAATTTGAGTAGTTTTAAAGTATATATAGAAAATAGTTTTACCATTTAATACAATGTTGGTAATTTGGACATAATTTCACAATTAAACCGAACATAAACAAGTATCAATCTTTTGATAGTTATTATATCTTAAAAACACGCTTTTTGTTTTGACAATGGGATTTAATTTTAAATTAATTTCTCCCACATCTGTGTTTTGAATTTGGAAAAATGGATTCTATATTTGGAATCAGGATGTTCAAATTGTGTAAATAGGTAACTTTTATTTTTAGACATTTTGAATGATTACTGCGGTAAATAATTTATTTACCATGGTTAAGGGTAAATCCGGTAAATAAGGGTTAACAAATAATATTATAATAATACTAAATTACCCTAAAACATGTCCTAACCTTATAGGTTGATACATGTTCGACCATAGGCATCTTTGGGTCGATTTTGGGACCCCATGGATCCACTTTTAGGTGATAGGGACACTTTATTTTAATTAAGTTAAAATGAATACAAAAATGACACAAGCATATATCTTTTAGAAAAACAATTTTTAAATAGGGTTATATATGTTGTATTTTCGACTATAAATATTAATTAGAAAGATAATATTATTTCCTACATAATTCTATTTTATTTAGAATTTTTAGAGATTACATAATTTAATTTCATTATGACACACTGATGATGTAGTAATTACCATAATAGTGAAAATTTATAATGATTGATATTATAAATACCCAAATAAAAATAATTTTAGACTTTTAATGAATTACAATAATTTTCTAAGATAATATGACATATTAGTATTGATTTAATTAACCTTTTTCGAATTAATCATTCTGTTATGAGTTTCACAAAAATCAACTATTGAATAGTGTCAAAATTGACATAAAAGAGTTTTTAAAACAAATATTATATTATTAATTGATATTAATTTCCTAAAAATCTAAGGTTCAGCAAAGATACTTATATAATGATAGGTGTGTCATTAATGGACCACTTGGTGGTCGCTTGTATGTGTATAGTATGTTTATTAACCATATTATATAAAAATACAAAGAGACATTGTAAAAGTGAAACTAATTAGCTAAGAATTAATACTTAAAGATATGATTAATATACTGACCCAATCCTGTCTAAATTATATTGGTTGAGTGGTTTTCGACCTATCACCACCTTAACAGTTAAATAATAAACTTTGGAGCCATTAAAAACCGAATATGAATTTATTATAAATTAATATTTCTAGCTTTTCCAAAGGTGCCCCTCACCCATCTTATAAAAGGGCACACCTCCTTCTCATTTCTTCACACCTTAAAAGCCTTTTGGTTCGGCCAAACTCTGCCAAAATACTCTCCCAACTTACCTCACTACAACCTAGAGGCCTTATTTTTATTAGAAAGCCAACCTAATGAGCCCTTTTGATCAAATCAAAAGGAAGAAACCGAAGAAGAGGTAATGATTTCACTACCCTTTTCCAAGTTCCTTTCGTCTTCCACTTCTTCTTCCTTTGTTATTACCATTCTAAAATAATAACTCCAGTGTCATATATATACTGTGATGTTATTATAAATATGGTACAACCATATTTAGCATTCTATCCATCCTTTGAATAACAAGTCACCATACGTGCGTACGTACGGCTTACCGTCTCCACGTCGTGGTGTAATTGGTATTCAATAAATTAATATTTGGATGGGTACAATAATGATGTGTAACACATGTAAATAATAAATAAAACAAGTTAATTATTCTTTATATGTGATATAACATCCATTTATATATTATTTTAATATTAAAACAATGTTATTGTCACTCGTGCGTACGTACGGACTACTGTCTCCACGAACACGAAGAGATTCATTCTCCATCTTATCCATTCAAGTATAATTATCATTTGATGATTTAAAAATGATTTTTTAGGACTTGATATCATTCTGTATATGAATAATATACAACCTATCCGTTACAAACATGGCTTACATAACAAAACATATAAAAGAAAACGAGTAAGTTAACACCCGAAACAACGATAATACTAAGATATTATTAACAAATCAATGTTAAAAGATCATATATGATATCATATTAATGTATATGATTCTTGTATAATTTAATAACGATTATTTCAACATTATACAGGAGGTTAACCTACCCCAACCAAGGAAAAGTACATGTTTAGGGTTATTTCACAATCTCTTCATTATCCGAGGTTGTTTATACGTAATAATCTACTGGGATCTCTTTATCATCCACATCCATGTTTCTTAAAAATGTATTTCAAAACATTTTTAATATTTAAAAGATTATGGTTTAAGGTCATTTATACCCTTGTTTGACTTTTAATAAGAGTTTTATAAAGGAATCTTTCTGTCGTTTTCCAAACAATGTGCTTTTTCACCTTTTCGAAAAAATTAAGGTAAGAATGTTTTTTAACTTATATGGTAGGTGTGGTTATTTTATGCCGTTATAAAATTATCGAAGCTTACCTTACAATATTATAAGAATATTTTCAAAGAAAATTTTTTATTTTATATGCCTCTTAAATGATTTCAAAATAGAAAGAGATATTTCTCTAAAAAGAGTTTTGATTTCATCTATGTTAGAGTTTACGCTTATTTAAAGTTGATTTATTATGATACAAAACTTCTATATTGTATTGAAGGTTTTGTGATATGTTTGACTGTGGATGTGCTATTTTTATACCATTCATGGTTTATGGTGAAAGTATTGACATTTTCTATACTAGTTTTAATAAGAATGTTTATGTTATGTTTAAACCTTTTCATATGGGAATGCATTGGACTTATTATGTGACTGGTGGAGCCTACTATAGCTCCTCGATGCATCCGTAGATCTCATGAGACAAAGTAGTGTCTTGGAACAAGGCCTTGGAAAAATCTTATTTGTAGTCTTGGCACAAGGCCTTGGCTATGTGGTTATGATAGTCTGGCATTATGCATTCCATCATTATGAAAGTGGTTATTGATATTGCATGTGATTATTCGATTAGTAGAATATCCATGTGAATAAGTAAATAGAATTATTTCATTTTACTTTTTCCATACTACGTTGAAGTTGAAGTTTAAAAGGCTTTTGTTTTAGTTATACATTGCCTTAAATGTTTATGCTTATTTTGGAAAGTTTCCGCTATATTGTTATCCATACTGGGCATTTGAGCTCACCCCTTTTCTATGTTTTATTTTTACCAGGATGTGGAGAAGTATGTTATGAATGACCTACAGGGATATTATGAGGGGATAATAGGGTGGAATATGGAGACATTATATTGTTGTAGTAGTTTTTCACTTTATGATGTAATGTAAAACTTTATGAATATATCTAGTGTTTCCAAGGCTACTAAACCAATCAGTCTTTCGAGATTAGATCTTTCTTGTGATCATGCCAATGTTATGTAATAATGCACCGACTCTGGGTAACTGGGGTCGGGGCGTTATAGTTGGTATCATAGGATGTTTAGTACAAACCTTGGAAGCTAGATTTAGATAAACTCTAATTAGAGCACATAGATTTAAGAGGAATTTTGAGGATTAGTAGAGAAGAATTTCCTAGAATTTTGGTATTGTACAGATTTTGTGAGTTTTCCGAGCAATACATCCCTATCTGGATACGAGCAGGTAGAGGCGGATCTGGCACAGATGTACCTAGGGGTAAAACCCGAAAACACTGCTTTGAGCTAGAATCGAACGGGAACTGGTGCACGACAACGGGCCTTACTACACTCTTGATTACGACACTCCTGGGGGATATGCTTAGGAAAACTCTCATTTTCTTAACAAATCATTATGAAGTGTTTAAGAGTATATAATTCCTCAAAGGAGACATTTTTATGATTATGGATTATATCCATAAACTATTTAATTTATGTTATGTGTTTTACAAGTTTGGGATTAGGTATTGTTATTCATAAACTAATCTAATGTATGCCATTGTTTATAAATGGCGCCCAGTAGAAGGAATGAGAACTCTAGAAATGCACATGATACAAAGAGAAAGAAGGATCATATATTTCATGGTCTTAAGCCAGAATTTATAAGAGAAATAGTCTCGCATGTATTATCATCATATGAAGAAATAATAACATATGTTGATAAGATAAGTAAAGAGTTTACTGAGTCCTATGGATTTGAAGGGAATCAAGAGAAGAAAAGGATGGAAGAGAGAATGATGGATAAAGGGAAGAGGGAAAAGAATAATTTTCCCATATGTGATAACTGTTGAAAGAAACACCCTGGAACTTGCCTGAAAGGAATGGGAGTTTGTTATAAGTGTGGAGGAAAAGGGCACAAAGTACGTGGCTGCAAGGGTAAGAAAATAGTTTCAAATGTACAATGCTTCATTTGCAAGGAGTTTGGACACTACGCGGACCTATGTCCTAGTCACCAGACTATGCCGCAAATGATGCTATTGGATAATAATCATGTTATGATACTACCACAGATGAAGAGGAATGATTAGAGTTCTTATGTTGATTATGTCATTTGAGTGTTGTATCAACAATGTACTTGTTATAATAATTATGGAGTATATATGGATTGTACTGTAGTTGTATTTCATTAAGGACTTGAGATTGTGTGGAACAAAGAAAAGTGACTCAATAGCATGTTAAATTTTTGGAAAATATATGGTTGAGAGAAAGATAAACCATAATATGGTTCTGATACCGAGGTAGTGATTTTAGAATAATACATGATTGATTTGGATAAATTATATTGGATATTATTGACTACCTTGAAGCTGATTAATGATTTGTATATTCCATCATTGTTGGTGTTTAAAACATTTTTGGATCGATGAATTATATCCAGCATTTTATATGGAATAAGGGAGCATGAATATAATCAATAAGGATTATGGTAATTCAGGATGTTTCAGTGTTTTAAAAGAATACATGATGAAGTTATTAATATGCTATTATGGGGTACAAATGATATACATTATGTTTACCTTCCTTATAAATGTTGGACTGTGAGTTTGGAAAGAATTATTTTTGATAAATTCTAGTTTGAGATTAATTTTGGATTGCCATAAAAGGATAACCCGGAGGTCGGGCGGCAACCCGTCGCGACCGGCAAGGCCGCGAGACTTAAACCCGCAATCGAAGGGCGACAAGGGTGTATCAACTACCACTAGCCCACGAGATGTCTTGGATTAAATAATGTAGTTTTTATTAAAAGATCTGGTAGATAAATTATAAATTCGTTTATTTGGGAACCCTGTATGAATAGTATAAATAGAATTTTTTTACGTTCTATTATCATTTAGAGTGAAAGATGAGTTTGTGGTTTAAATTTATTAATGGATAAAACTATAATTATAAAGTAAGTATATCTCCTTATGATCTTATCCAATCTCATAAATAAATTTCTCAACATTAATAAAAGGAACATAGAACCAAAATGTTGTCCTAGATGGTACCTTAAATCATCACTAATTTATGGCTTTGTGATTGTCGGCCTTTTCATAGCCATGTTATCTACCACTCTCCATAAGATAATTGATGGTTAGATTTCTCTTCCATATCCATATTTTCCTACATGGAACCCTAGTATGTGTTATTTTCGGTAATCTTCATACTTTCCACTCTTTATTTTAAATAGAGGCCTCATTAATTCATTTTCGATGTCGGATTTCAACTAAGATATATTGAAACGTCAAAAATGTGTTATCCAAATACCCTTTGTTTTGTTTAACCAATGGTATTTCAAATCATCATAGATTGATGAATTTAAGGACCTCAATTTTATACTTGTTTGTGATTGATGACCTCAATCACTACCTATAAATATTTACGTTTTCCTCTAATTATATGTCTCTAATTGCCACCAATGTTCTCCTAATCGAGATCAAAATTTGGTGGTGACCCTTTCATTTCTCTTTTCCTCATATTAAGGCTAAATTTTAGTAACCCAATTTCCGATGTGGGTTTTCCCACAAATATATTATCTATTTTCAACCTTTTATTTTCGAAAAACAATTTCAAATTGCGAGGACGCAATTTATTGAAGGAGGGGAGAATGTGACACCCCAAGATTTCATAGCGTGTTATTTCTTCAAAATAATTCAACAACTTGCACTACACGCAACACCAAGTTCAATCGCACTATGACTTACAAAAAAAACCCATTCAAAAGAGGTATGGAATAGTATTAACTAAATTTTAATCTTTATATAATCCTTATAATTTTAGAATCCATATTATGAGGAAAAATTCATTTTCAGCATTGCACTTTTATCAACTTTTAATAGTGAAACCTTTTTAAATACAATATTTTAAACTTTTTGACTAAATGGGGACATCAAAAATTTAAAATAAAACATCCCAAGCTTCCACGGTGCGCTTTCCATTGAATAATACAGTAGCGTGTGTTGTACGCAACTTCGAGTTTTAACACACACCACAACCGAACAAACTAGCTGTTATAAATAGTAATACCTACTTTTTGAAATTATATATATTTTATATTTAAAAATTTACTTCATTTTTGGATTTGGAGTGTCGAATTTACCCTAGAGTGAAATTTTGGTACTTTTTGGATAACTTTCATATTTTGATGAATAGTGAAAATTACAAAATTTTAATTAAAAACAACTTTTTAAATCAAAATAATTAATAGTGATAAATTATGAATTTGAGTGGTTTTAAAGTATATTTATAATATATTTTTACCATTTAATACAATGTTGGTCATTGTACATAGTTTCACAATTAAACCGAACATAAACAATTATCAATCTTTTCATAGTTATTATATCTTAAAAACACGTTTTTTGTTTTGACAGCGAGATTTAATGTTAAATTAATTTTTTCCTCTTATGTGTTTTGAATTTGGAAAAATGTATTAAATATTTGGAATCAGGATTTTCAAATTGTCTAAATAGGTAACTTCTATTTTTAGAAATTTTGAATAATTACTGCGGTAAATATTTTATTTACCATGGTTAAGGGTAAATCCGGTAAATAAGGGTTAAAAATTAATATTATAATAATACTAAATTACCCTAAAACCTGTCATAACCTTATTGGTTGATACCTGTTTGACCATAGGCATCATTGGGTCGATTTTGGAACCCCATGGAGCCACTTGTAGGTGATAGGGACACTTTATTTTAATTAAGTTAAAATGAATACAAAAATGACACAAGCATATCTCTTTTAGTAAAACAATTTTTACATAGGGTTATATATGTTGGATTTTCGACTATAAATATTAATTAGAAAGACAAGACGATTTCATACATAATTATATTTTATTTAGAATTTTTAGAGATTAAATAATTTAATTTCATTATGACACAATGATGATGCAGTAATTACCATAATAGTAAAAATTTAAAATAATTGATATTATAAATACCCAAATAAATATAATTTGAGACTTTTAATGAATTAAAATAATTTTTGAGGATAATATGACATATTAGGATTTCTTTAATTAACTTTTTTCGAAGTAATCCTTCTGTTATGAGTTTTGTAAAAATCAACTATTGAATAGTGTCAAAATTGACATAAAAGAGTTTTTTTAAAAATTATTATATTATTATTTGATATTAAATTCCTAAAAATCTAAGGTTCGGCCAAGAGACTTATATCATGATAGGTGTGTCATTAATGGACCACTTTGGGGTCTCTTGGATGTGTATTGTATGTTTATTAACCATATTATAAAAAAATACAAAGAGACATTGTAAAAGTGAAACTAATTAACTAAGAGTTAATACTTAAAGATATGGTTAATATAATGACCCAAACCTATCTAAATTCTATTTTTTGAGTGGTTTTAGACCTTTCCCCACCGTAAAATTTAAATAATCAAATTTGGAGCCATTAGAAACCGAATAAGAATTTATTAAAAATTAATATTTCTAGCTTTTTCAAAGGTGCCCCTCACCCCTCTTATAAAAGGGCACTCCTACTTCTCATTTCTTCACACCTTCAAATCATTTTGGTTCGGACAAACTATGCCCAAATACTCTCCCATCTTCCCTCAATACAACCTAGAGTCTTCAGTTTGATCATAAAGACAACCTATGGAGCCCTTTTGACAAATAAAAAGGAAGAAACTGAAGAAGAGGTAATGATTTCACCACCCTTTTCCAAGTTCCTTTCTTCTTCCACTTATTCTTCCTTTGTCATTACCATTCTAAAATAATAACTACAGTATCATTTATATACTGTGATGTTATTATAAATATGTTACAACCATATTCATTATTCTATCCATCCTTTTAATAACCTGTCACCATACGTGTGAACGTACGGCTTACCGTCTCCAAGTCGTGGTGTAATTGTTATTCAATAAATTAATATTTGGATGGGTATAATAATGATGTGTAACACATGTAAATAATAAATATAACATGTTAATGATTCTGTATATATGATATACCATCCATTTATATATTATTTTAATATCAAAACAATGATATTGTCGCTCGTGCGTACGTACGAACTACCGTCTCCACGAAAACGAAGATATTAATTCTCCATCATATCCATTCAAGTATAATTATCATTTGATGATTTAAAAATGATGTTTAAGGACTTGATATCATTATGTATATGAATAATATACAATCTATCCATTACAAACATGTCTTATGTAACAAAACATATAAAAGAAAACGAGTAAGTTAACACCTGAAAGAACGATAATAATAAGATATTATTAACAAATCAATGTTAAAAGATCATATATGATATCATATTAATGTATATGATTCTTGTATAATTTAATAACAATTATTTCACCATTATACAGGAGGTTAGCCTACCCCAACCAAGGAAAAGTACAAGGTAATGGTTATTTCACAATCTCTTCATTATCCGAGGTTGTTTATAAGTAATAATCTTCTGGGATCTCTTTATCATCCACATCCATGTTTCTTAAAAATGAATTTCAAAACTAAATTTACTAATTAAAAGAATATGGGTTAAGTTCATTTATACCCTTGATTGACTTTTTGTAAGAGTTTTATAAAGGAATCATTCCGTCGTTTTCCAAACAAGGTGCTTTTTTACCTTTTTGACAAAATTAAGGTAAGAATGTTTTTTTAACTTATACGGCGGGTGTGGTTATTTTCCGCCATTATAAAATTATCGAAGCTTCCCTTACAAGCTTATAAAAATATTTTCAAATAAAATTTTTTATTTATTATGGATCTTAAATGATTTCAAAATAAAAAGAGATATTTCTCTAAAAAGAGTTTTGATTTCATCTATGTTGGATTTTACGCTTATTTAATGTTGATTTATAATGATACCAAACATCTATATTTTATTGAAGGTTTTGTGATATGTTTGACTGTGGATGTGATATTTTTATACCATTCATGGTTTATGGTGAAAGTATTGACATTTCATATGCTAGTTTTAATACGAATGGTTATGTTATGTTTAAACCTTTTCATATGGGAATGCATTGGACTTATTATGTGACGGGTGGAGCCCACTATAGCTCCTCGATGCATTGGTAGGTCTAATGAGACAAACTAGTGTCTCGGAACATGTTATTGGAAAAATCGTATTTGTAGTCTTGGCACGAGGCCTTGGTTATGTGGTTATGATAGTCTGGCATTATGAATTCCATCATTATGAAAGTGGTTATTAGTATTGCATGTGATTATTCGATTAGTAGAATATCCATGTGAATAAGTAAATGGCATTATTTGATTTTACTTTTCCATTCTATGTTGATGTTCATGTTTAAAAGGCTTTTGTTTTAGTTATACATTGCCTTAAATGTTTATGCTTATTTTGGAATGTTTCCGCTATATTGTTATCCTTATTGGGTATTTGAGCTCACCCCTTTTCTATGTTATTTTCCCAGGATGTGAAAAAGTATGTTACGAATGACCTGCATGGATATTATGAGGGGATAATAGTGTGGACTATGGAGACATTATGTTGTTGTAGTAGTTTTTCACTTTATGATGTAATGTAAAACTTTATGAATATATCTAGTGTTTCCAAGGCTACTAAACCAATCGGTCTTTCGAGATTTGATCTTTCTTGTGATCATGCCAATGTTATGTAATAATGCACCGACTCTGGGTAATTGGTTTCAAGGCGTTACAAACTGTTGGAAAACTAAGCACCTTACTATAAACCTCGCCAATACCCATTTTATCTCGAAACAACAAAACTACATCCTCAAGACAAGAAACATATTATAATGTCCAAGATGTATCTAAAAGGGTAATTTATATAAATCGCATGGGAATCCCTTGTGAATCCCCATCACAATAAAACATTACCCCTAAAACCACACCCAGTTCAAAACATCCTCTAACCATCCTTCCAAAGTATCCCAATGGCCAACATGATCATGCATCACCTCTGTCCCTGAGGTTCTCCACTGAGACTCCTCCGCGTGCTTCATTAGAGAAGAATGTACTTTAATATGAAACAAATATTCTCTATCACTTTATAAACATTAATCTATGTGAAAGGCTTCTAACTCCTCCATCACCTTCCAGGAATCCAAAGACTCCTGAAAAACCTCCTTCTACAACTTCCTTCTCAAATAATAGACCAAAACATTACCCTTTATTGATGTGTAAGAGATATTGAAATCATATTCATAAAGAAACCCCATTCACCTTCGATATCACAAGTTCAAATCACACTAGGAAAACATATACCCCAAATTCTTGTGACCTTTAAATACCCCAAAGAACTCCCCAATAAGGTAATTCCACTACAAATTTAACACAAATATGATCATTTCTAGCTCCAAATCATGGGTGGAATAGTTACTCTTAGGGTAACGTAATTTCCTAGACCCATAATATATTACCCCTCATTTATGTATCAAGATGAATCCCAATCCCTAATGGAATGAACCACAAAATACCTCATACATTACCCCTTCCTCTGGAAACCAGAGCACTAGAGAACGAACCAATTTCCCATTTAGATAACTATATTCTACCTGGAACTTCTCAATCCACACAAAAGCTTGGTCATTTTTGGTAAAATATGTGAATAGGGATATAAATTAAGATAAATATAGCACAAAACTCCGATAATAACTTCAGAGAATAGGAATCCTATGAACCTCTGCCTTGTTCATCGGTGCCTTCCAAGAAACAGCTACATAGACTTTCAACGGGTCCACTTCTACACACTAATGTGACACCACATGCCTGAAAAAATGCACCACTCTGTCTCCATTATAGAAACACTACCCTAATACTTTCTTAATGACTAATATTGGAAAGAACATAATGTTTCCTACTCATCTACTGGATCAAACCTCTTCTGATCAATTGGATTAGCCTGCTGAGCCCCAACCACCTGAGCCATACACAGACAATGACACAAATCCATATTTGAAAGGTGAAAAATGAATTCTCCAGAATGAATTGTATGAAATTTTATTTAAGATTAATTTTAACTCATTCTAAAACAATTAATTTTCATTTATTTCCTAATTCCAAAAACACCAAAATTAGAAAAAAAAAAGCACAAGTCCTTATAATGAAAGTACCTTTCATAGGGTCTCTACCTTGAAAACGATGTATCCTAACTTCGTCATTTGGTAGGATCAGAGTCATTGAACCGGATCACGAGGGGCCCTAAAATTCCATGTCCTAGTTTGTCTTCCCATGACTATGTCATGGACCAAGATCAACTAACATTGTTTCCCTACCAACCCATGAAATTCTCACTATGTCTAACCCCAAACTCCATCTTATCTCTCAACCATCATCTCAGATATCATTCTATCATGAAACCTTCCCTTTAAAGATTCCCCTCCTAGGCTGGAAGTTTATAAAGGGAGATAATGACCCCCTAAGTCTCACCTCCAGTAGGCCCCAGGGTGCTGACTAGCATAAAGGGTATACAATCTCACAAAAAAATGAGAGTAATTTCCCTTTTTAAGAATACAAGTTTTTTATATAAGATGGTCAATCCCACAAAAACCCCAAGACAAAAATATATATCCAGAAATAAAAATCCATCCAACATTCATTTTTAAAAATAAATGATTACAAGTGAAATTAATCATCAAATTAAGTACCAAAATAAAGCGAATGCACTGACTCGGAAACAATCCCAAATCCTGAGCCAGTAATGCCCAACACAATCCATTTAATCCTCATGGAATCCTTGAAACAATTTTATATAAGTAGGATGACTATATAGATATACTTAGTAGTAAAAACCTAAATCTCTCAGGTATAAGTGAAAGGGAGCATACTAATTCCCCTATGAGAAAATAGTTGAAACAAACATCACCTAATAGATATAATAACCATCCTAGTACTTACCAAGGAACTCTCACCAAATATAGAAAGTCAAATAATGGAATATATTAATCACATCACTGATTTGGTTACCCCGAACGACTTGCCTTGGTTTAATCACTCTTTCCTAATGAAAAACATCCCTCCACTCCCACCACTTTCGAAAGAACCACCATCCCAACCTGCCTACACACACATGTGACCCACAATCATACCTCATCCTTCCACTTAGGCCATGAGCTACAACACATCCCACCCAAAGACACGTGGACCACCAACTACATCAAATCCCACCCACATGCACCTGGACACCATACCACATCACATCACACCCATAGACACCTGGGCCCCACAACAACACTTCATCCCATCACCTGGGACACAAGCCACCTCACACACCATTCCAAATACACATGCTAAAGTAAAAGTCATCTCATATTCAAGACACATAGGAAAACACAACTCATCTCATCCTAAAGACATAAGGGGAAACATAAACCATCTTATCCCAAAGAAACCTAGGAAAGCACAACACTCCCACACACATCTGGGCCTCAAAATCCACTACCTGACTAACGAATCATGGGCTTCCACCACTTGGAAGACAAATCAATGAAGAGTGGGTGGATATACATCCATCCTCCCACTGAAATGTTTGGGAAAGACACCCTCTCCTGTGACATTGGGGGTATTTGGTACGTAGTTCTCACCTAGAGTGGGGTTGATATAAAAATTATAAGGAAAAAATACAAGTATATTCCTATATGATACCAAACACTGAATCCCAACCTATGGGTTCTTAATAAACAAAAGACTCACAACACATCAAAATTTACTGCTACCCCTAATTGCACAACACCTCACATTTTCCACAACCTCCTATAAACTTCCATGCAACATAGTTAACCATTAAATTTCTTCATTAACCACTCATATATTCCTTAAATTATCCAAAACAAATCAAATCATTTTCAAAATTTATTAACCAATTATTCCTTTGTTTATTCTACTACTATCCACGAAACTACCCACCACAAGACCTGATATAAAACCCGAATCACATCACTGCAAAACCCTATCATAGCACCGCTGCACAAAACTTCTCATCGATTCCAAAATCAATAAATCTTTCAACCTATGATTCCATTACATGGTCAATTCGATGTACTGTCTATATGTTCATCCACCACATCACCCAAACTAACCGACAACACACACATGTGCTTCACAAATGTACCACAACACAATCCAGTGCATGTCCACACATCAGAACATAGATACTATACATTCCATCGATCCCGCACACCCAACCACACTATCCTACATCACACATCACTTCAAAAAAAAAATGAATAACACAATTCCAGTTTTCATGAGGTATCCCTTATTTTATTTATCTAATTAATTTAGGGGTTTTCAAAGAAACTAGGAAATCTGGGGGCATTCGTTTAATGGCCAAGTGTACGTAATTTACTAATTTCCATATAAAAATGTTCAACATGAACCAACTATCATCAATATTGTTAGGTCCACTAGGCTGAATACCCTGAGAGGGGGGGGGGGTGAATCAGGGTATGACTAATTAAAAATTAAAGCCCGTTCTGATCTTGTTTCGCTGTTAAGCAAAACACTCTTCTCTCTCTTTCCTGCTGCACAATATAAACAGAAAGTAAAGCAAGCACAGGACACAACAATTTTACTTGGTTCACCGCTAAGGGCTACGTCCAAGGAGCATACGCCGACAGGTTGCCGGTCGTACCAAGTCCACTAAACTTCACTAGCTGTGGATTACAATGTTCGGGCTAGATCACTTCTATGCCCAGGCTCACTGCCTATACAAGGTTTAGGGTCAGCTCACTGCTTTCCCAAGGGTCACTCCCTGTTTCTCTCTCTCTGGCTCACTGCCGGTGGAGAGGATCACCTTCTTCCTCTTCCTAAGCTCACTGCTCTTGGAAGGGATTCACTCACAGTTTATAGACCTGTAGGTCTCTTCATTTCCATTAAGGAATGCATCTTTCTCTGTATGTAGATGCTCTATTGAAGTCCAACTTTCACCCGCAGATGAATCTCACTTTGCACCGGATGTACCGGGCAACCTCAAGTTTTACGCGCAACCCTTACGGTGCCTTGCGCGCAATTTCTATGCTTTGCGCGAAATTCCTTTTTCGCGCAACCTTCAAATTTTACGCGCAGCCTGGAAACTGCCTTGCGCGCAATTCACTGCCTTTGCGCGAAATCCACTTTTCGTGCAACCTTCCTTTTACGCGCCAACTCAAACTTTCTGCGCAGCCTTTGCTTTTCGCGCAATCTGACTTTACGCGCAAACTTTAAGTTTACGCGCAACACCCTTTCAAACTTCAATTTCGCGCACCAGAGCTCGGGTATTTTCTATGTCTTGAACTCTACTGAATGGAGGAGGGTCACTTCATATTTATAGGCAAAATCGACCCCGCGCGAAAAACCCTCCTTGAGCGCGTAATCCGCTTTGATCTTCCGCGCACAAACATTTTCCGCGCACTGCTCCATAATTTCGCGCACCTCATGCCTTTGCCATTTTACGAGCTTCGGACCTCGTAACACCTCTTGCGCGAAATACTTCATCTGCTATTTCGCGCGCCACTTCAATTTTCCGCGCACGCCTCCAAAATTTCGCGCGCCTCATGCCTTTACCGATTTTCAAGCTTTCGGCCTTGAAACATCTTTTGCGCGAAATACAATTTCGCGCAACCCGCTGTTTTGCGCGCCACACTTCAAGATTTCGCGCAACCCTCTAGTTTTGCGCGCCATGCTTGATTTTTCCGCACACCTCCTTCATTTCTCTCTCCTCAACCTTTTCCAACAACATATCACTCCATTTTCCATTGGCGATTTTCAGGCCCAAAAATTTGGCAAACACTGGAAAACGGCGCCACCTTGTACTGCTCTTTTGTACCGCCTCCAGATCGTCTTTTCCTTTGTCAAAGTTCTTTGTCAACATGGAATGTCAACAACTTCTCGGGAACTCGACAATTCTCCATGGAAACCTGCTTTGTCAACAAACACAATCAACCCAAAAATGCTGCAATGTTACCTTGAGGGATTTTTGCCCAACAATCTCCCCCTTTGGGTTTGTTGACAACTCTTCACAACTCTGCTCAGAAATATTTTCTGCACTTTGATACCTCACTGAGTCTTCTTCCAGCTGCTACCACCATTCGCCTCTTGCGATTATGATAGCGTTCAAGGATTCACTTAACATGTACTCTAAGCCCACATGAGCAATGCTCGGCGTGAGAAACAAGAGTAGTATGAAAAGTTCATCAATGAATCACTTCATGTCAGACCCCAATTGTCGATTCCACCCCGATACCAATTCATAAAATAAAACCAGTTGTTGAACCACACTGATACCAATTGGTGAATTCTTAAGTTGATACCGATTGTTGATAGCTGGACACTGTCTCACACCATTCCAACACCACTGATCTGCCTTTATCACGATCCTCAGCTGTCGTGATTTCTATGATTTGATTGATCACTTCTAGCATCGTCAGATTTAAAAATCTCTCCCCCTTTCTCATTGCTCCCCCTTTCTGGCTGCTCCACCTGTCAGCTTCTCCCCGTATCAATTATGATTTATCAAATCTCCGCACTATTTTCTCTCTTGAACAAACACTTTTCTCCCCCTTTGTCAAGCACTTTTCAAGCACTTTTCTCCCCCTTTGTCAACGAACCCAAAGGTCACGCCTTTGTAGTCTGTAACATAGTAGAGAACACATATCAGCACATTAGGGAAAAACACACCATACCTCGGGGAGAGGGGGGAGGGGTCCCACATCCACACAATTTCAAGTGCGGGGAATCGACTGAACTCCCAGAGCCAGTCGATGCCTCTCAAAAGCTTCCTTGGGTAAGGCCTTTGTCAGAATGTCTGCAACCTGTAGTTCTGTAGGCACGTACTCCAACTTTACAATTCCCTGCTCAACCTTCTCCTTAATAAAATGATACTTAATCTCAATGTGCTTTGTCCTTGAATGATGGACGGGATTTTTGCTAAGATTTATAGCACTTGAGTTGTCACACTGGATTCCGATCGGAGACTTCACTTCAACTCCCATATCTTCAAGCTGCTGCTTCATCCACAATAACTGTGTGCATGCTTGAGTGGCCGCAATATACTCAGCTTCTGCGGTGCTCAATGAAATGCAATCTTGTTTCTTGCTTAGCCAAGAAATACACAATCCACCAAGATAGAATGCACCACCTGACGTTGATTTTCTATCATCGGCTGAACCGGCCCAGTCTGCATCAGTGTACCCCAATAACTCTGTCTGAGATTTGTCATTGTATGTCAAGCCGAAGTCCACCGTGCCCTTAATATACCGAAGTATTCTTTTTACTGCGAGCATGTGACTTTCCTTGGGATTACTTTGATATCTCGCTGCTTGGCATGTGGCGAAAACAATATCAGGCCTTGTTGCGGTTAAGTACAACAGACTTCCAATGATTTGCCTGTATTCTGTGATATTAACTGTCTTGCCATCCTCATCTTTTGATAATTTCATCCGGGTAGCCACCGGAGTCTTCATCTCCTTGGAATTTTCCATTCCAAACCTTCTCAGGACCTCCTTGGCATATTTAGATTGAGAAATGAATGTTCCATTCCTTCCTTGTGTGACCTGTAGACCAAGGAAAAACGTTAGCTCTCCAATCATTGACATTTCAAACTCATTTTTCATGAATTCAGAAAACTGTCTGCACTGAGCTTCATCTGATCCACCAAATATTATGTCATCGACATAAACCAACACCATCATCCTTTGATTACTGTCATTACTGAAATAGAGATTGTAATCAACTCCTCCACGCTGAAAACCAAGCTTCTTCAAGTACTGATCAAGCCTTGAGTACCATGCCCTTGGTGCTTGTTTCAGCCCATACAATGCCTTCTTCAGCCTGCAAACTTTGTTCTCATCCTCATGAATGAGAAAACCATCTGGCTGCTCAATATACACCTCCTCTTCCAGAACCCCATTCAAGAATGCGGATTTGACATCCATCTGGAACACTTTGAACTTCCTTTGCACTGCGATGGCTAGGAATAATCTTATTGTCTCCAGCCTTGCAACCGGTGCAAATGTCTCATCAACATCAATTCCCTCGATTTGGGAGTACCCCTTGCACACTAGTCGTGCTTTGTTCCGAATCACTGTGCCATCTTCATTCATCTTGTTGCGATAGACCCATTTGGTCCCAATGACATTCTTGTCCGCTGGCCTCGAAACAATCTCCCATGTCTGGTTCTTCTCAATCTGATCAAGCTCTTCGTTCATGGCCTGAACCCAGTTTTCATCTTCAGCTGCATCAGAAAAACATTTCGGCTCCACTTGAGACAAAAACGATGCTTGCTGTGATGATTTCATTCTTCGAGTCTGAACTGGAGCTGTTTGATCACCAATGATATTCTGCCTATCAATCTCAGCTCGACTCTTTGTCTTCCTCGCAGACACCGACTTGACACTTTCCTCTTCATCATCAGTATCTTCTTCTGAGTCAGCTTCTGCCACTTCTGCTCCCCCTGGGTTGCTTACCTCATCATCACTTTCATCCAGGAACTGTTCACTGGGTCGTTGAGCAGTCTGTTCATTTTCGACTATAGTGACATCATTACTCTCAACAATTTTTCCCAGCCTCTTGTTGAAGCACTTATATGCTTTGCTTTTCCCTGAATAGCCAAGGAATATCCCTTCATCTCCTCGTGCCTCGAACTTCCTATGATGTTCTTTGTTGAGAATGAAACACTTACTTCCAAAGATTCGAAAGTATTTCAACGTTGGCTTCTTTCCGTACCACAGTTCATACGGAGTCTTCCCTTGCTTCGGACATAACAGGGACCTGTTTGAAACATAGACCGATGTCAAAACTGCTTCCTTCCAAAATTTCTCTGGTAGGTCCTTATCAATAAGCATTGTTCTGGCCATGTTGTTAATGATCCGATTCCTCCTTTCTACCACTCCATTCTGTTGGGGAGTTCTTACTGATGAAACTTGATGCCTTATCCCATGTTTCTCGAGATAGTTTTCAACCTGATTGTTTGTAAATTCTGTACCGTTATCAGTACGAAACTTCAGAATTTTCTGCCCAAGCATCTTTTCTGATTCCCTCCTGTACTGCTTTATGCAACTGAACACCTCTGTCTTATGGGTAATGATGAATACCCAGGCCATTCTGCTGTAGTCATCAATGAAAAGAACATAGTACCTTTGCCCATCTATAGCTCGTGGTGAGATAGGTCCACATACATCAGCATGCACCAATTCGAGCACTCGAGTTGCTTTTTGTTCCTTTGGCCTGTATGTCTTCCTGATGATCTTCCCTTGTTGACAAGAATCACACGTATGAGTGCGATCACGTGATAGTTTGGGAAGGTCTCTAGCAGCATCACACTTTACCAGATCTTCCATAGATGGTTGACATAGATGACCAAGTCGCTTATGCCACAGCTGATTTTCTTCTTCTCTGGATAAAAGGCATGAATCTTCTTCCCCACCTACCAGGTAAAGATTCCCCTTTGTTCGTTTTCCCTGAAGAATGACTATTCCATCTTTTCCTTTAACAAAACCCATCTTCTTGGTAAAAAGTATAGAGTGCCCAGAGTCACATAGTTGACTGACGCTAAGCAAATTATGACTGAGACCCTCTACCACCAAGACATCAGCATGTCTCATTTCTTTGCCCCCAAACTTGGATTTTTCTGAGCCAACAATCTTCAGGCCTTCATCATTTCCAAACTTGACAACTCCTTCTTTGTCATATTTTATGCCTGTAACCAGATCCTTATTACCCGTCATGTGGGATGTGCAACCACTGTCAAGGATCCAAACACCAGAACGATCTGATGCTTTAAGGGCAATTTCAGCAACTACGGCCTTCTCAGTTTTCTTCTTCCTAGTCCATACTTTTTCTTTCATACTCGGCATGGATTGAGGCTTCTGTTCTTTCTCAGAGTATGATGGACCAGCTTCATCTTGCAAAACTGCAAATCTGTTCTGAACTTTTAACTCACTTGTCGGTTTACTGATCTGCTGCTTGCGATCATTTTGATTCTGCTTTGACACATTTTTCTGAATGGCCGGAGTGCAGTACCTAGCCATGTGTCCAAATCCTCCGCACCAAAAACAGTGTCCTTCAAAAAATGTTCTGGGAAACCGTTCTCTGTTTGGCTGCCATCTCTGTTCTTGTTCCCTTCGATATCTTTTGGCTATGGAACACACATACTGTGAATGTCCCATCTTTCCACAACAGTAACACCTGATATAAGGTGAATTCCTTCGTGTTACTTCAGCACTACGAGTTTCCCCTTTGGATCTCTGAGTATTCCGATTCTGCTTTGTGCTCAAATCCACTTTCAATCTCGGAACAAGTGCTTGCGGTCTAACTTCAACTGCCGTAGATTTTTGTTTCTGATTAAGCCATGAATCAGCCTTAACATCTGAGTTCAATTGCTGCTTCTTTCCTGCTGAACTACTAGGCTCTTCTTTCTTCTTTTCCGTCTTCGTAACGACCTGATTTCCCAAGAATGTGTTGGGATTCAAAGGTTTTTCCTGGTCTTTTACTTTTCTCCGCAGACCGACAACTTCCTCTTCAAGCTCTTCAATACGCTTGACGTGATCTTTCACTTTTCTACTCAAGCAGTCGATCTCCCTTTTCTGCTCTTCAATCTTGAGCTTATGCTCATCAACCTTTTCTGTGCGCTCTGGCCTGGAAGACTTAAGATTTTCAATTTCTTTCTCAAGCTCAGACTTCTCTTCTTCTTGTTGTTGCATGTAGAGTTTGGCATCACGTACTATCTTATTGGCTTTCTTTGTTTTTGCTCGCCAAACATCTATCTCTTCAAGAGCTGCTTCTAATTCAGCTTCCATGTCAACTCTCCCTTCAATTTCTTCTTCTTCTTCATCAGTTTCAGTTTCTTTCTTTTCTAGAGTGCTACTAGCAATAGCCACCATCGCATTTTGACCACGATCTCTACAGTTTTCTATCTCTTCAACTTCTTCACCCTCAGACTCAGCTGAACTATCAATTTCTTGGGAAAGAAGATTCTTCTTTTTAAAGAAATTTCTCTTGAACTTCTTCTTCCCTTTCACATAGGCTGAAGATTTTTTCATGGGAATCTCAACTTCATCTTCATCGCTTTCTTCTTGAAACTTTTTGGGGCATCTTGCAGCAAGATGACCAACCTTTCCGCATCGGAAGCATGCTAGTGGAAGTTTCCCTTTAAACTTTCCTTTTCCTCTTTGCAGATTTGAAGAAAGGAACGACATCACCTCATCTGACTCTTCTTCCTCCTTAGAATCTTCAATAGTGAGCCTCTTCATGGCCTTAAATGCCACCTCTTTGGATTTCCCCTTTTCCACAGCATCGTTGTCATCATTTCTCATTTCATATGCAACAAGAGTGCTGTGTAGGTTATCCAATGTTAGCTCTTTCGGATCTTTATCTTCCAACACAGAAACTTTCGGATTGAACCGAGGTGGAAGCTTTCTCAAGATGCGCTTTACGATTTTAATGTCTTCGATAATTTCTCCAAGACCCCGCATGTCTTCTACCACAGCATTTACCCTGTCAAAGAATGCATCAACAGACTCATTCGGGTTCATTTTGAGATCTTCATACTTGTTCCACAACACTTGCAGCTTTGCCTCTCTGACTTTTGTATCCCCTTCATAAATATTCAAAAGTTTTTCCCACATGGCATGTGACGTTTTGCATGACATCACCTTTGTATAAATGGGATTAGAGAGTGCTCCCCCTAAGGCATTTATTGCTTTGGAATCAGCATCCAACTCTTTGTGCTCAGCTTCTGATAATGCACCACTAGTAATATCAGCTGTGATACCATGCATAGCTGCTGAAAACACATCCATTCCCAAAGATCGGAAATAGTGTTGCATTCGATTCTTCCATATCTGAAAATTACATCCGTCGAAGATCGGAATCCCTCTATGATTAGTGACCTCCATTGAGAGAAGACCAACTGTTAACCTTTCCCTCTGATACCACTTGTTAGGTCCACTAGGCTGAATACCCTGAGAGGGGGGGGGGGGGGGTGAATCAGGGTATGACTAATTAAAAATTAAAGCCCGTTCTGATCTTGTTTCGCTGTTAAGCAAAACACTCTTCTCTCTCTTTCCTGCTGCACAATATAAACAGAAAGTAAAGCAAGCACAGGACACAACAATTTTACTTGGTTCACCGCTAAGGGCTACGTCCAAGGAGCATACGCCGACAGGTTGCCGGTCGTACCAAGTCCACTAAACTTCACTAGCTGTGGATTACAATGTTCGGGCTAGATCACTTCTATGCCCAGGCTCACTGCCTATACAAGGTTTAGGGTCAGCTCACTGCTTTCCCAAGGGTCACTCCCTGTTTCTCTCTCTCTGGCTCACTGCCGGTGGAGAGGATCACCTTCTTCCTCTTCCTAAGCTCACTGCTCTTGGAAGGGATTCACTCACAGTTTATAGACCTGTAGGTCTCTTCATTTCCATTAAGGAATGCATCTTTCTCTGTATGTAGATGCTCTATTGAAGTCCAACTTTCACCCGCAGATGAATCTCACTTTGCACCGGATGTACCGGGCAACCTCAAGTTTTACGCGCAACCCTTACGGTGCCTTGCGCGCAATTTCTATGCTTTGCGCGAAATTCCTTTTTCGCGCAACCTTCAAATTTTACGCGCAGCCTGGAAACTGCCTTGCGCGCAATTCACTGCCTTTGCGCGAAATCCACTTTTCGTGCAACCTTCCTTTTACGCGCCAACTCAAACTTTCTGCGCAGCCTTTGCTTTTCGCGCAATCTGACTTTACGCGCAAACTTTAAGTTTACGCGCAACACCCTTTCAAACTTCAATTTCGCGCACCAGAGCTCGGGTATTTTCTATGTCTTGAACTCTACTGAATGGAGGAGGGTCACTTCATATTTATAGGCAAAATCGACCCCGCGCGAAAAACCCTCCTTGAGCGCGTAATCCGCTTTGATCTTCCGCGCACAAACATTTTCCGCGCACTGCTCCATAATTTCGCGCACCTCATGCCTTTGCCATTTTACGAGCTTCGGACCTCGTAACACCTCTTGCGCGAAATACTTCATCTGCTATTTCGCGCGCCACTTCAATTTTCCGCGCACGCCTCCAAAATTTCGCGCGCCTCATGCCTTTACCGATTTTCAAGCTTTCGGCCTTGAAACATCTTTTGCGCGAAATACAATTTCGCGCAACCCGCTGTTTTGCGCGCCACACTTCAAGATTTCGCGCAACCCTCTAGTTTTGCGCGCCATGCTTGATTTTTCCGCACACCTCCTTCATTTCTCTCTCCTCAACCTTTTCCAACAACATATCACTCCATTTTCCATTGGCGATTTTCAGGCCCAAAAATTTGGCAAACACTGGAAAACGGCGCCACCTTGTACTGCTCTTTTGTACCGCCTCCAGATCGTCTTTTCCTTTGTCAAAGTTCTTTGTCAACATGGAATGTCAACAACTTCTCGGGAACTCGACAATTCTCCATGGAAACCTGCTTTGTCAACAAACACAATCAACCCAAAAATGCTGCAATGTTACCTTGAGGGATTTTTGCCCAACAAATATTGTTTAGCATGAAATCGAGGACCACCAATAAACATGATTTTTAGTGGGGAAATTATCCCATATAATTGACAATATCGCAATAATATCAAATCCCGAAAAACATGTACATTAGACCCCTTTACAACTTTCAATTCAATTAACCCATTATTATTTTCGATTAGAGTTGAAAAAATATGATTCGTAGAAAAAAGAGAGTATATCCCTACAACATGATAGAATATAAAATAGAAAAAATAAAGTCCCTACCATGAATGTTTCAATGTTCTTTGGATAGAGACATGTCACATAACACTCCTCCAATTACCCCTCCTACAAGATCTGCATCCACCTGAGGATGTAGCAAACCAACCACAAAAAAGACAACTGAAGAACACATTATAAGTGAGTAAGAAAATCCTACGTTACATGGTAAAAATAATGGGTAGAAAATAGAGGCCAAACTAGTAGAAACCAAAAGAAGAGGATAAGAACACACCTTATATTGGTGACAATTAGCTATGTATTAATGGATAAAAGATAGAATTTAATCCTTGGTGAAGGAACCTTCAAACCGCTGAAGAGGGGTCACTTGGTTCAGAGGAAAAAAATTTATTCTAGAGGGTTTGATAAATAGAGTGGATGAAAGACATTTAAAATGTCACACTAGTGGTGTACTATATGACATTTAATACCCGTTCACACCGTGTATTCCCTTATGGTTGACTTCTGCTACAAAACCCATTTCATTTTGATTTTATTTTCTTTTTCAAACACGAAAATATTACACACCATGAAACTCTTCTTCATGTCTTGTAAAATATCTACACATCATGAGAACTCACAGACAATCCATCAAATATTGAATCATGTTGTGTAATGTTATTACATGACATTTAATAACACTACTTCCATCAGTTAGCAACCAAACCTCTCCAAACCATTTCCAAGCCTCCTACAAACACTTAAAAATACCAAAAACCACAAAGTAATAGACATGGAAGATATATAAAATTACTTATTTATTAACAATTTCTTTTAAAATTATCTATTTTGGGGAACTACTAATATTTTTTCATGTATTTTTTGGTTCTGTAGCTTTGTTCATTTTACATTCAAAAATATTTCATCACCTGTAGTATGTTAATAATGATATTAATATAATATATTTTCATTTTATATTTATTTATAACAATCCATTCATGTTAGAGATGAAAATTTATAATATAATTCATGGAGATAGCAGCTCAAACATATGTATAAATGTTCTTTTAATTTTTATGATATTTGGAATGAAAGAATGATATATATTAATTTTTATTTCTAGAATAATTTTTATATCATATATATAATGAATTTTCATAATAAATTCCCATATAATCATCCATGTAAAAATAAAATGAATCATGAATCACATCAGTTTGTGGAGACTATAGTCCACACATACCCAAGAGTTACATTAGTGAATTTCAACAGATTGGACGGTTAGAAGGTAGATGTTCTATTGTAATTAATGAATAATAATAATTTCATATATATATATATATGTGTGTGTGTGTGTGTGTGTTTGTTTGGGTGTGTTAGTTTCTTCATTATATCCACCTATGATAGGTGGTTATGGAAATTCATTACATCAGTTAGTGAGGCAGTAGTCCTCTGTACAAAAGATCTATGGTTCCATTTTTCATTTGAATTAATTGGAGATGAAAATATGTTATTCCATTAAAATATTAAAATATCAATATATGATATATAATGGTTTTATTATTTAAATTTATTTAAGATTGTTTTATATAGGTGAGAGAAGAAATAGAACAGAAAAAGTTGGTTAAGAATGATACATCGCTTCAAAAACCCTATTTATGTTTTCCTCAAAAGCCTTAATCCGAGGGTTTCATAATAAAAAAGGCATATAGGATGTGATGAGGGATTTAAAGAATGTATTTTGGAAATTAATTTCTCCAAAAAACGATTTTGAAATGTGAAGTAGAGACGAGAGGGGGCCCACTTTTATAATCGGCGGAGAGGACACACATGAGTTTTTTTGGAAGGAATGAGATATACCCAGATTTTTAACACATAAAAAGCTCCTAAATTTATGATTATTAAAAATTAGTTGAGATAAGGTCTATATATGTCCATTGAATAGTAATAGAACATGTTTTAATATTATTTTAACCCTGATCTCTTTAGTTCAACCCCCAGAAATGCATTTTAACTTTAACCACAATCATTAACGTTGGACTCCTCATGTGTTAATCATGTTTTAATGATCACAAATCTATTTACTATTAATTAATCTCGATCTCCATTGCACATCTTGCAAAAGCTCTTCAATCTCAATAATAGATACACATCGTGTTTTTATAATAACAAATCTTATGGATGTTAATTACTCTCTTTATTATTTACAAGTCTTATGCATGCTCACAATTCTCACATATATTATCACACCTTCATATTTATGATTCACATTCTCTTACTCTCTAATGATTAACCTTAATCCATATTCTGCATATCACTATCTTAGTCCAAATACAGATATTTTTCTAAGTATGGACTCACTGTGACCCAGACACCGTGACCCAGACACCGTGAACCAGACACCGTGACCCAGACACCGTGAACCAGACACCGTGACCAGACACCGTGAACCAGACACCGCGACCAGACATCGTGAAGGACCCACCGTAACCAGACACTGTGACCTAGACTCCATGACTAGTCATAATGAACTAGACACCGTGATCATACACCGTGAAGGACTCACCGTGAAGGACTCACCATGAAGGACACACCGTGAAGCTCATACCGTGATCCACATACCTTGAAGAAGACACTGTTTCCATAATCACTGTGACACTGTTTCTTAAGTTTTTGTCAATATTATTTAAATAATGCTAATGGTCATATTTGTTGTTTTTAATGCAATTAATGTTATTTAATTATAGTTGTTGGCATGTCAGGAAACCGTAGAAAAGGGAATCATTTCTACTGCCAGAACTTGGGGAATATAAGAAAGACTGATATGTCGTACACGTGTAAGAAGTAACAAGAAATAAGCAACAAGCAACAACATGAAGAACATACATACATCCAAGTGCACTGTTCTGAACAAGAACAATCCTGAACAAGAAAGAGATTGCAAGACCTTAAAAGAACTCTCATTAGTGCAATCCAATACTGCTAAAGAACATACGACAAATCAAGAGATCTTTCTCACTCTTAAAGAAGACAAGCTGAATTACAACACTCTGTTTTACAACAGAAAAACCAGAGGACTCAGAAGCATTCCTGCTGAATCCAATGAGTCCAGAGCTACATATATAATCACTAGAGCTCTCTAAACTCTCATCTATCTTCTCTACAAGATTTATTTATTAACTTTCGAGCAGTGTGGTGTACTCTGTATATCGTTACACACACTATCTCCTGCACTGAACTGGAGGATATCAAAATCCTCACTCAAATTCTCTTACTTTTGTTTACCCACGTCAACTGTGGAGGAGGTCCTTGTGTGACCTGGTCTTTTTTTGTCCCCCACGAAGAACAGTGGTAGAGGTCCCTGCGTGGCCTGGACAGTTTTTTAATACTGTTGTTAACCCCGATCCAGGGTGTGGATAAAATTTATATATATTTAAGAGGAATAAGTCTCGGCTAGAGACTGAACCTCTTGTTATATCTGTTGTGCATCTTTTATTTAAGTTTAAAGTATACTGCATATATCTTATTTATTCTGCTGCTATTAGTTCCAAATACAAAAATATTTTGAAGCTACTTTGATAGTTAAATTAGCAAGTGTTTACACTTATTGTAAATCAATAGGTTAGATTCAAAAGTTAGTTTGATATTGTGGTTAAATTAACTGAGACCTAATCAATCTTTGAGAAGCTAAGTGAACATTTACAATCTGTATAAATTCACTACAGTTTAACTTATTCCATAAATAGGGGGATTTTAACTAGACAATATTTTAACAGAAATTTTAATTGGAACTCAATTCACCCCCCTCTTGAGTGTCCACTCTGACCAACATTTGGTATCAGAGGATTAGTTTTTTTACAATGATTTTTGAAATACTCTGTTTTTCAACTGTGATTTTCATTGCAACATTAAAGATCTTAAATTTCTGTTAGTTCTAAATTTTTATCTCATTAATTATCTTTCTAAAATCCAGTTATGGATAATAGACTAGAGGGTGCAGCTACTAACATGCCACCTTTCTTCAATGGTACAAACTATGCTCAGTTGAAACTTAAAATGAAAATTCATCTAGAAAGCATGGGTTTTGATATTTGGACTGCCATAGAATCAGAATATAAACTTCCCACTACTTCTAGATCTACCTGGGATGAACCTACAAAGATTGCTTATAATAATAATTGTAAATCCATGAATTCCTTGTACTGTGCTTTAGGAGATGAAGAGTTTAACAGAATTTCTTCTCGTAAAACTGCTTTGGAAATTTGGGATAATTTGGGTGTTTTTCATGAATGAACAACCAATGTTAAAGAAATGAGATTAAATACTTATACTATTAAATATGATAATTTTAAAATGAAAACTGATGAACCCATTTCTGATATGTATCTCAGGATTAATGAGATATTCAATACAATGAATTCACTTGGAAAGGCTGTTCCAGCAAAGGAACAAATAATGAGGATTCTGAGAAGTTTACTAGACCTATGGATAGGAACATCTGTTTTAATCAGAGAGTCATGTGACATTGCTGCTCTACCTGTCAAAGAACTCATTGGTAAGCTTATGATGTATGAGTAAAAACTCAAGGTGAATACAGAGGAAGATGATGAACCTAACAGAAAATCAGTGGCTTTCAAGACTACTGCTTCAAAGAGCACGGACAAAGATAAAGCTCAACTACCTACTGACAGTTCAAATGGTGAAATTTCAGACTCTGATAGTGATGCTGAAATGGATCAGATAGCAAAAAGGTTTAAGAAATGTTATAGGAAGAAGAAATTCTTCAGAAAATAAAATTAAAAAGGAAAGTATGACCATAAGGGACTTTGGAAGAAGGATTGGAAAAAGCCAGATAAAATTGATGAAGTTTTCTGTTATGAGTGCAAAAGAAAAGGACATATTAAAGTAGACTTCCGAAATCATAAATTCAAGAAGAAATATGATTACAAGGATAGTAAGTACAAAAAGGCTCTGTAGGCTACTTGGAGCGCTTCTGAGGATAGCTCCAGTGAGTTTGAAGCTTCTGAGCCTGAAACCAGAAATAAGGAAAACATGTGTTTTATGACAAAACCATCTGAGGTAATCTTAGATACTCCTGCTTTAAATTATTATTATTCTGAAGATAATACAGAATCTGATTCTGATTCTGAAAACATGACTAGTGAGGAATTGTTTGAATATTATAATATGCTAGAAGAGACATGCAATGAACTTAATTATTAATACAAATCAATAAAGAAACAACATGCTCTCACTAATACTTTTAAAACTGAACTTACTATTGAAAAAGAGAAAAATTCTCAACTGTTAAAGGAGAACATCGAACTGAAAATCTCTAGTGAGAAACTCAGAAAGGATTTAGAGAAATTCACAAATGGAAATGATACACTAACTCAAATGCTAGGAATGTGAGTTGCACCAAAATACATGACTGGAATAGGCTACAAACCTGGATAGAGACAGTTTACTAAGAATAGATTTATTCCTAAATCTAGACAGAATACAACTAGTTCTAGTTCTGGACATTTATATTCTTCAACTAGTTATATTCATAGTTACGTATCTAATCAGTTTTATCTTTCAAAATCTGTTGATTCTACAAATTTTATGAGACCCACAAGAGAAATTTGGGTACCGAAATCATTGATTGCTAACCTGTCTGGACCCAAGAAGATCTGGGTACCAAAATCATTTCCTATCAAAATCTGTTTTGTAGGAAACCTGCTTAAAGAGCTCATGTAGGAAGACTTGGTACTTGGACAATGGATGTTCAAGACATATGTCAGGAGACTTCTCATGCTTTAAAATATTATTCAGAATTGATGGAGGCTTTGTCACCTTTAGTGATAACTCTAAAGGGAAAATCATCTGCTTAGGCCAGATTGGTAACAATGACTCAGTATTAATTTCAAATTTTTTATTCGTTGATGGACTTAAATATAATCTGTTAAGTATTTCTCAATTATGTGATGATGGTTTTAATGTTAAATTTGAAAATGATTCTTTCAATGTTTTTAATACTAAAAATGCTTTAGTATTTTCAGCCCCCTGAAATGAGAATGTTTATGCTGTTGATTTAAATTCTTTATCCATGCAAAATATTACTAGTTTAAATGATTTTCATAAGGAGTGTTGTCTTTGGAATAGAAGATTAGGACACTGCAATATACACTCACTTAGAAAACATACTAGGAATAACTTAGTGAGAGACCTACCCAAACATGAGTTTCCAAATGACAAAGTTTGTAATCCCTGTCAAAAGGGAAAGCAACAAAAAATCCCTTTCAAACCAAAGAAATAAGTTTCAACTTCTCAACCTCTCGAGTTGGTTCACATCGATTTGTTTGAACCATCTACAGTTTCTAGCTTAAATGGGAAGCACTATGTCTATGTCTTAGTAGATGAATTTTCTAGATATACTTGGGTATGCTTCTTAGCTCACAAAAGTGAAGTTTGTTCTTACTTTGCTAAATACTCCAAATCTGTGGAGAACCTTAGTAGACTTAAGATTCAAACTCTAAAAAGTGATCATGGATGTGAGTTCGGGAATCATGAATTTAAATCCTATTGCTCAAAAAATGGCTATAGTCATAACTTTTCTGCCCCTAGGACACCTCATCAAAATGGTGTAGTAGAAAGGAGGAATATAACCCCATAAGAAATTTCCAGAATCATGCTTAATGAATACGACCTGCCTATTTATTTTTTGGGCTGAAGATGTAAATACATCTTGTTATATTATCAATAGATTCTTGATCAGACCTGTTCTTAAGAGGACCCCTTATGAGTTGTGGAACCATAGGAAACCTAAGGTTAACTACTTCAGAGTCTTTGGCTGCAAATTCATTATTCTTAATACCAAATATAATCTTGAAAAGCTTGCATCCAAGAGTGATGAAGGAATTTTCCTAGGTTACGCTATTTCTAGTAAAGCCTATAGAGTTTTCAATAAAATAACCAAGTGTGTGGAAGAATCTATTTACATCAAGTTTGATGAAACTGATCCACATGAGCCTAAAACCTCTATTGAAAATCTTGAATAAGATTTAACTATTCTAGACCTTAATGACAAATCAAATGAACCCACTATAACGACAACCAGTTTTGGAAATTTTCCAGAACCTACTTATATTGAATCCCAACCTGTTGGTGAACCTGAAGTTTATAGTCCTACCTTTACTAGATGAACTAGAATTCTAAGGAATCATCCTTTAAATGCTGTTGTAGGAAATCTTGTTAGAGGGACACAGACTAGATCTTCTCTAGAAATCAGGTTGAACATCAAGCCTTCTTGTCACAGCTTGAACCTAAAAACATTGATGATGCTATTAATGATGAATTTTGGGTAATTTATATAAAAGAAGAACTCAATCAGTTTGAAAGAAATAAAGTTTGGAATCTTGTTGAAAGACCTAAGGACACTTTCACAATAGGCACAAAATGGGTGTTCAGAAATAAAGTAGATGAATCCAGAAACATAGTTTGAAAGAAATCTATAATAGTTGCACAAGGCTATAGTCAAGAAAAAGGTATTGACTATGAGGGGACCTTTTTTCCAGTAGCCATATTAGAATCTATTAGGATTTTACATGCTTATGCTGCACATCTAAATTTCAAACTATATAAAATAGATGTCAACAGTGCATTCTTAAATGGATATATTGCTGAGGATGTTTTTGTTGAACAACCACCTGGATTTTCAAACCCTCATTTTCCAAATCATATTTTCAAACTATCAAAAGCTTTATATGGTTTAAAGCAAGCTCCAAGAGCTTGGTATGATAGATTAAGTACTTTTCTAATTTCTAAAGGTTTTACAAAGGGAATAGGTGATTCTACTCTGTTTATAAAACGAACTTCTAAAAGTGTTTTAGTTGTAAAAATTTATGTAGATGATATTATTTTTGGATCTTCAAACACTACATTATGTACTTATTTTTCTAAAATGATGCAAATAGAATTTGAAATGAGTTTAATGGGTGATATTAAATACGTTCTTGGTTTTCAAATCTTCAAAAATGATGATGGAATTATTTCAACTCGAAGTAAATATACTAGAGATCTTTTAAAACGTTTTGGATTGGAGAGCTCAAAAAGTAGTGACACTCCCATGAGTACCACCTGTAAGATGGATCTTGATGAAAATGGTAAATTTGTTGATCAGACCACTTAAAGAGGAATGATTGGAATTCTACTCTACCTGACTGCTCGTCATCCTGATATTATGTTTAGTGTGTGTATGTGTGCTTGTTTTTATGAAAACCCTAAAGAGTCACATTTAAATGTTGTAAAGAGAATTTTCAAATACCTCAAGAATACTCCCAATTTAGGACTATTCTATCTCAAAGGAAATCCATTTTAATTAGTTAGTTATTCTGATGCTGACTTTGTTGGATGTAAGCTAGATAGAAAAAGCACCTCTGGAACATGTCACCTTTTAGGCAAGTCACTTGTATCATGGTGTAGTGAGAAATAAAATTCTGTTGCATTATCAACTGCAGAAGCTGAATACATAGCTGCTGGAAGTTGTTGTGCACAAATTTTGTGGATGAAACACACATTACTAGACAATGGATATCAATTCAGACATGTCTCAATAAATTGTGACAACACAAGTGATATTAATATTTCTAAGAATCCTGTTTCTCAATCTAGGACAAAACATATTGATGTAAGACATCACTTTTTGAGGGATCATTATCAAAAAGGTGATATTACTTTGGAATTCATTGGTACTGAATATCAATTTACTGATATATTCACTAAACCATTAAATTATGAATAATTAGACTACATCATACATGATCTTGGTATGATTAATCATAAATGAATTCTTACTGGTTTTAATATTTAATACTTTACTATACTTTACTTTACAGTTTCATACTTACTATTTCTATGTTACTGTTTTTTGCTCATGGTCTGACAACTCACTGTCTCACCGTGACTATATAAAATACTCATTGTCTCACCGTAACGACTATAAACTGTCTTACCATGATGAATAGTTTTCTATATCATCGTAATGCCTACTCACGGTCTCACTATGAGAATTATGTTTATTTTTATTTTAACCCGTATTGCGGTAATTTTTATTTCACCACTATTTGATTTCCCACGTTTTTTTATGACGTTTGACATTCAAAAATGATAAAACTTAAGGGTTTCACTCGATTCCTTACCCGAACTCTCTCCTGAACCTTCTCTTCACTCTCACCCGAACCTTTAGTGAATTACAAGGATGAAGTGTCCATCCTCACCCTCGTCTGAGAAGCGCCGCTCTAAGAAACAAAAGAGGATACCGAGGATAACTCTCGAATGACCTCTAAACCCAATCCTGGTAAGCCATACAGTTGTACCTGAAAAAGTGGTTTTCCCTGAATGGATGTTGTCTAGTAGATATTTATTTTTGAAAGTTTTAAGAGAACAAGGATGTCTTGAATGGTTCACTGGACAGAATAGACCTATTTACCCAAGGCTTGTATCTCAATTCTATCAGTATGTGAAGTTTTCCTTTGAGTTTGGAGAAATCTTTCTGGTGACCAGCTGGATCGATGGTCAGAAGTGCTACTTCTCTTCAAGGTTGTGGGCTGCATGCCTAACAATTCCACACAAAGGAATTTGTGAAGATTACCAGAGGGACCCTCCTCCAACAATCGACATCTTTGATCTGGAGACTGCTTTGGAAAGTCTAACTGGAAATAGCACCAAGAGAAGGGCCATAAATTCTGAACTAGATGGGGAGACAAGACTTATATTCAAGTTTTTTCAGAATTTGATTAGTCGAAGAAAAGGGGATTTTGCTGTGATGAAGTATCAGGATGTGTTCCTGATTCACCTATTGAAGAATGGCCATAAGATCAATCTGTGTAAGTATGTTATCAACCATATCTGTGTGCTGATCAAAGTAACTTCCAAATCCACCTCCCTTTTTTACTCAAGGATGATTTCAGCTATGTTAGTTACAAAAGGGATGGTTGGACCGAATGAAGAAAAGTTAGAGGACCTTGATTTCTGCTTATCCATGCCTATCACCAGAAGGATGAAGATAAGCTGGAATCCCTGGAAGAAGCAATGGGTTGTGGATAGTGATCAACTGTATAAAATGTTTAATACTGTTTACTATCCAAGAAGGCCTAATAACCTAGATGACCTTGTTTTGGAACCAGATGAAGTGGATTAGTATTCAGAAGAAGAAGAACAACAAGAAGTAACAGTTGAAGTACCACCGAGAGAAGATCCTGTAATACCTCCAATGGAAACAGTTCCGGTTGAAGAGGAAAGGGTTGTCATCCCTGCTGTTATCCCTACTGAAATACCTCAAGTTGAGGAAGTTATTGTTGAAAAGGAAAGGACTAAGGATCCTTCAGTTGTTCTTCATGAGGAAGAAGATCATCCCAATGCTACAAGGAAATTGGTTTTTCCTGTTTCAGAACAGCAAACAACCTTAGAGGTAGATCTTGTTGAAGAGACTCTTTCTGTTGAGAAAGAAGCAAGTCTAGAAGCTTATCTAGTGGAACAATTGGTTCCAGAGATTATTCCATCTGCTGAAGAAAGAATGTAAATTGCCTTTCAGCTAGCAAGGAAAGAGTTTGTTGAAGAGATTAGGGATGATCCTGTGGATCTTGTCCATGTTCCTAAACCTCATGAATCTGAAAGGGAAGCACATATTGAGGGGCAGGAAACTCAAAATCTTGATATTGTGGAAGCTGGATCTACTGAAGCTTCTCAACCTTCTATCACTTTTTCTGTTCACTCTCGGTATGAGTTTCCAAGATTTTATGATGTGAATGAGTCACAAATAGTAACTGCAACTGGAATGGATCTTTGTTCTCTATTTCAACTGAAGTACCTAGCTCATTCAGAACCAGAACCAGAGCCCCATCCTCAATTTGAATCAGAATCTGAGTCTGAAGATGACTCTGAACTTCAACCACAATCTGAACCTTTACCTTTACCTGCATCCTTACCTGAGCTTCACTCCTTTGTGACCAAAGATGATCTGAAAGTTTTTGGAGAGACATTGTTAGCTGGAGTTAAAAAAATTGTCTCCACTCAACCTCTCCTAGTGACTCAGTTAAGTCAAGAAGATACATCAATTCTCTTGGAAAATATTATCTTGCATATTCAACCAAAGATGATCTGAGAAATTCAAGAAGTCAGAGTAGAGAATAAGCTACTGAGTGCTGATGTTCCAAATCTGAAAAGTATTGTAGCAGGTCTGCAGAATGAGTTATCTTTGAGATCAGAGCCTGCTCTTGTTTCTTCCCCTACACCTATTGTTGTTTCCCATGAGTCTTTTGATTCCCTCCTTTCTAGGGAGATTGTGTCACAAGTTCATCCATACCTACTATCTTTTAATTAAAAGATTGGAAAAAGGCACACCAAGATGCTGGAATGCATGAGAGAGCTTGTGGAAAATCTGAAAAAGCTTATAGATGAATACACTGGATGTCTGCAAAATGTTCTGAAATAGCTCAAAGTTCTACCCGAAGCTGTCAAGGCTTTACCAGTTTTTGGTCTTACCTCCACACCTTCTTTGGATGATTCTATGCTGAGATCCATAATAAAGGAATAATTTCATAATGCCTTTAGTGGCTTGCATCTATCTTATTTGTAAAAAGTGATTAAGAATAGTGATAGAGCTTTGAACTTGGTTAGAATTTATTCTAAGATAGCCAATGATGCTTAACAAGAGATCTCCAAGAAAATAGATTTGTATCTTTCTCAGATTTTCTCTAAAAGTGATATGACAGATCACTTGAGATACCTTGTGGAAAATTTGAGAATCCCTCCGATGAATCAAGCTTTTAAAGCTCATCTTCAGAAACTTTCAGAGTTCACCAGATTGTTGGATAGATTTCTGGAGAATAAGGATGATTTTGGAAAGGCTATGCAGTATGGTGGTGAAATCATTACTGATTTCATCAATCTTTTGAAGCCGTATCTTCATCTGTAGAGTACTGCTATAGTTGCTCCAGCTGCTGCACCCCTTAGACCTGGACAACATGCCTTCGCCTCAACTGCCATGATAGTTAGTCATGCTCTTTCTCAGATCCAGCCAGTCATTCTTGACCAACCACAGCCTAGATATTATACTGCTCCTACTTTGGCTCCATCTGTTTTTGAAGGTCTACACTTACCCTCGTTGTCTAACACATCTATTCCATCTTATACTTCATCACCAGATATTGCTGCTGATATAGACAAAGAGAAGATGGATCCCTGAAGAGTTCAAGGACTGTTTTTTATGGGATATCTTTTGTTGTTTCATGTTTTATTGTATTATGAACCCTTTGTTTAATGCTAAATGCAATGTTTCATTTAATTATCTCTACTTTTTGATAATCCCAAAAGGAGGAGAACAACTACAAGTGTCAGTTCTATAATAGTATAAACGGTGGAGAAAAACATCAAGTATCAGTTCTATAATTTTTTTTCTATGCTAGTTACTGTAATTTTACATGTCATTTATATTCTACCAATATATGATTTGTGATCATCAAAAAGGGGGAGATTTTTAGACTCATCATGTGTTAATCATGTTTTAATGATCACAAATCTCTTTACAGTTAATTAATCTCGATCTTCATTGCACATCTTTCAAACTCTCTTCAATCTCAATAATAGCTACACGTCAAGTTTTTATAATAACAAAGCTTATGGATGTTAATTACTATCTTTATTATTTACAAGTCTTATGCATGCTCACAATTCTCACATATATTATCACACCTTTATATTTATGATTAACATTCTCTTACTCTATAATTATTAACCTTAATCCATATTCTGTATATCACTATCTCAGTCAAAATATAGATATTTGTGTAAGTATGGACTCACTGTGACCCAGACACCGTGACCCAGACACCGTGAAATAGACACCGCGACCCAGACACCCTGAACGAGAAACCGTGACCAGACACTGTGAACCAGACACCGTGACTAGACACCGTGAAGGACTCACCGTATCCAGACACCATGACCCAGACACCGTGACCAGTCACCGTGAACCAGACATCGTGATCAGACACCATGAAGGACTCACCGTGAAGGACTCACCGTGAAGGACACTCTGTGAAGCTCATACCATGAACCACATACCATGAAGAAGACACAATTTCCATAATCACTGTGACACCGTTTCTTAAGTTTTTATCAATATTATTTAAATAATGCTAACGGTCATATTTTTTGTTTTTAATGAAATTAATGTTATTTAATGATAGTTGTTGGCATATCAGGAGACCGTAGAAAAGGGAATCACTCCAAATGCCAGAACTCGTGGAATATAAGAAAGACTGATATGCAGTACACGTGTAAGAAAGAACAACCAGTAAGCATCAAGCAACAACACGAATAAAATACGTACATCCGAGTGCACTGTGCTGAACAAGAAGAACAATCCCGAACAAGAAGGATATTGCAAGACCTTAAAAGAACTCTCATGAGTGTAATCCAATACTGCTGAAGAACACACGACAAATCAAGAGATCTTTCTCACTCCTGAAGAAGACAAGCTGAATTACCACACTCTATTTTTCAACAGAAGAACTAGAGAAGGACTCAGAAGCATTCCGGCTGAATCGAACGAGTCCAGAGCAACATTGATAATCACTAGAGCATTATAAACTCTCTCTATCTTCTCTACGTGATATATTTATTAAATTTTGAGTAGTGTGGTGTACTCTGTATATCGTTACACAAACTGTCTCCTGCACTGAACTGGAGGATATAAAAATCCTCACTCAAATTCTCTTAACTTCTGTTTACCCACGTCAACTATTGAAGAGGTCCTTGTCTGACCAGGTCATTGTTTTTTCTTCCACTAAGAACAGTGGTAGAGGTTCATGCGTGGCCTGGAAAGTTTTGTAAAAATGTTGTTAACCCCGATCCAGGGTGTGGATCAAATTTATATATATTTAAGAGGACACAGTCTCGGCTTGAGACTGAACCTCTTGTTATATCTGCTGTGCATCTTTTATTTACCTTTAAAGTATAATACATATATCTTATTTATTCTACTGCTATTACTTTGAAATACAAAACTATTTTGAAGCTACTTTGATAGTTTAATTAGCAAGTGTTTACACTTATTGTAAATCAATAGGTTAGCTTCAAAATTTAGTTTGATCTTGTGGTTAAATTAACTGAGACCTAATCAATCTTTGAAAAGCTAAGTGAAAATTAAAAATCTGTATAAATTCACTACAGTTTAACTTATTCTATAAATCGGGGGATTTTAACTAGACAATATTTTAACAGAAATTTTAATTGGAACTCAATTCACCCCCCTCTTGAGTGTCAACTCCGACAAACAATTAATTTTTTTTATTTTTTATATTCATTATAACCAAAATGTAATTTATATTTATTATTTAATATTAATTATTTTAACTATAAATATAGATTCTATTTTAAAAAATTATATTCATTTAAGTGAAATAATTTTATTTTTAATTAATATCATAAACATGATGAAAATAGTTTTATAAATGAAAATGTTTTCATAAGTACCAAAAGTTTTTATATAAAAATTAAAAATGTTATTGATTACAATAACCAAAATTTGATATGAAATAATATAATTGAACAAATTAAAATTTTAACACCCTCTTAAAAAACTATATGTTTTAAATAATTTGAATAAAAATATGATTTATAAAAAAATTTGTATTCGTTATTATTTAATTAAAAGTTAATCATTTTAGAAATTAATCAAAAATTAAAAATAATATAAATTTATATATTTATTTAATAATGAAATTTAATTTTGGAAAATTAATTTTATAATAGTGGAAAAAATAATTTTTTTATTTTTCCACAAAAAAATTTTTTTGTCTAAAATTTATTTTTAAAACATATAAAGATGTTACTAAAAAAATAAGTACTTATTTATCAAAAAAATTTACTTTATTTAATAAAATAATAATTAATTTTAAAAATTTGAACTTTCTTATTAATACTAAAATGTTTAAAATCAAGGATATCATGGTCTCGTTTTCGTAATAATATTAATATTATATTTTGGTTTGTCAAAAGTCATTGTTACATATAAAAAAGGCTATCAAATAAATTAAATATACATGGAAATAATTTCATAAAATTATAGAGAGTTATATTATACCCCTATTATATTTGATTCCTCCCTTTAAATTATATCACATTGGTTCATGAAACTGAGGAAACATTTGCCTCATCATAACCCCAAGTTCCAATGTAGCTTCTTCAAGATGACGGTCTCTCTATATAACAATAACAATGTTACTAGTGCTATTTCATATCAATTTCACTAGGTATCACAAAATCTCCACATTTTTTTCTTTATAAGAGACATATGGTATAACCTCTATGTTTAGTACATGTGAAGGATAAGGAATTTACTTCCTTTAAAGAGATACATGAAACATATTGTGGTCAAGTGAAATGATTGGTGGACGAACCAAATGATAAGAAGTCATCAGTACATGATAAAGAATCTAAAAAGGTCTAATATACATTGGGAATAGCTTTCCATTCATCCAAACATAATAACCTTAATACATTGAGAAATTCATTGTAAAATGTTCTAACAGACTTCAAAATCCATATCATGATAACCATTTTTAGTATAAATTTATTTTCAATGTTGAGATACCTTGATGTACTATAAAATAATTTTTTTTTATAATCTGTTGTAGACGCCGGAAAAGTCCGTTGTTCCCAAACGAAGCTCCGGATGCGGAAAGCGATGTGATATTTGGAGTCAGAGGCACGTTCCGGAGGGCCCGGAGGACTTGCGCGAAATTTCAGAGGCTCGCGCGCAAAGTTGAGTCGCGGCGCGCAATCCTCCCGGGATGCGCGCAATGCACTGGGCCGGCGCGCTATTTTGCGCGCCCGCGGCCTGCGCGGCGCCTTTGTGCGCTGGGTCCTGATTCTGCGCCCGCGAAGCGAATTGCGCGCCCGAGACCGGATTCCGCGCCCGGGGTTGCCTATAAATATAAGGCGACCCCCGACGTTTTGAAGGTTGCCGGAATCCGAAGCGTCGCTCGTTCGCGCAATCCAACCCCTTCCGCGCGCAATGCTGATCTTCAGGTAACCTCATTTCTTTCGCGCAATAGAGCCTTGGGGTCCTCCTTCGCGCGCAATCCCCTTGGCTCGTTTCCTTTGAATAAATTTCAACCCGAAGGCCTTTGCGCGCAAAAGAAGCCTCTTGCGCGCAATTGCCCCCCCGGGTGCGCGCAATCCAGCCCGATTGCGCGCACCCCCCATTTTCAAAGTGGCCATTCGTTAGAGAATGAGCTGTTGCCCCCGCGCGCTACCCGAAGCCTGGTGCGCGCAATCCCAATCATCCGCGCGCGAAGCGCTGGCCCAATTGCGCGCCAGCCCGCCATTTTGCGCGCCGACCCGCGGTTTTGCGCGCAAAGCTCCTCTTTTGCGCGCAATCCGCCAGGGTCGCCTCCCTTGACCCCCTGAGGGTACCCGCCTACGTGGCGCCCGATGATCCTCATCCTGGGTGCCCGAACCGTGCGATGTCTTCCCGTGCAACCTTCCAGGCTCGTGCGAAGTGACACGGACCCATCGGCGGCAATCATTCGTCCAGCATGACGTTAAACTGCATATTCGTCCAGCATGACGTTAAACTGCACAATGTCCAGCATGACGTTAAACTGCATATATGTCCAGCATGACGTTAAACTGTGCATTCGTCCCGCATGACGTTAAACTGCCCATACGTCCAGCATGACGTTAAACTGCACATCCGTCCAAGCTGCACGACGCTAAACTGCCTAGCCCCCATCGTCCGCGCTGCAAGACGTTAAACTGCCAAGTGTTTCGTCCTCAACACATGACGCTAAACTGTGCTTCGTCCGGCAAGACGTTAAACCGTCCGCTTCGTCCTCAACACACGACGTTAAACTGTGCCTCGTCCGGAAAGACGTTAAACCGTCCGCTTCGTCCTCAACACACGACGTTAAACTGTACTTCGTCTGGCAAGACGCTAAACCGTCCGCATCATCCGATCCCATGCTCTGCACGCAGGGTCTCCCCCGGTTTGGATGTGGCCCCCACCCGCTCGTCTCTGCAGGGATGTCGGGATTGTCCCGCTTTTGGGACGATTTAATGGGAGTGTCTTTTCCCTACGGGGGCAGGGTATTACAAACCCCTAGTTTCTCGTGGGAGGCTGCACATGTGTATCTCCATTGCGCCTCCCCACTGCCGAAGCCAGTAGAGGGTGTGACTGGGATCGAGGTGTCTTCTGCTTTCGGTCCAAGTCCCTTCCAACTGTGTTTTGCCGCATCCGGGCTGCCTCAAGTGCGTAAGTCCTGACAGAATGAACTACGTGGACTTTAATCCCTGTCTTCTAAACAGGGTACGTAGGAAGCCTTCTTGAGGTCCAAGCCCGCCACCTGGTCGTCCCGGTCGTATTTACGTCGGTTCGTCCATCAGTGGACCCCTCCAGGGTTCACGCTTGCGTCGATTCACCTATGAATCCGCCCCTGTGGGAGACTGCCCGTGTGTATCTCCACGGTGCCTCCCCACAGCCCCCCTTTTCCATTTCTCCTTTTATCGTCCAGCATGACGTGAAACTGTGATCCACCCGGCCGTTCCATCCCCCTCTGTGCGAGGTGGTTCGGTTCAATCCTCCACCCGGCGGCCTCGACCTCTTCGTGAGTCGGCTTGCCGACGTCCAGCATGACGTTAAACTGTATACCCGAACTACGTTGACTTTGATTCGTGCTAACGCGCGGTACGTAGGAAGCCCCTACGGGGTCCAAGCTCTTCACTCCATCATCCATCCTGATCCTTACCCGGGCCGCCACATCCCAGTGGGGTCATGCCACTTCACTCCACTCCACGTTACTTGGGAAGCCACCCATGTGCTGGCCCCAGCGTCGGAGGTTCCCCGCAAGGGGTTCTGTCATCTGATCCACTTTTCGTGTTGATCGGTCCGATGCCGTCCCCGCTGGACGTTAAACTCGCGGCATACCCCGTGTTAAACATGGGAAGCTGAGGAAAACCTCAGGTGACACAGTTCCCCGCACCCAGTACGGGATGCCTCAGGCCATCATGCCTTCGAGAAGCCCTATTAGGGACGGAAGACAGACGTGCAGAGCCGCAGTGTTACGACACGCCCCCAGCACCCAGAGCCACCCGGCCTTCTCACTGCAGGTTGCTGCCCCGCCCAGACTCCTTGGAGCGTCCGGGCGGAAGCAGCGTAATTAACCGGTGTCCATGAAGATATGGCACCGGGAACGAGATTCACGAACATTCTTAAGTCTATGAGGGAGACCCGGATTAGGCGACGAGTTCCGAGGAGACGTCCAAGGAAGGAGGAGCCGACATCCCATCATCCCGGTTTCGATCAAGGAGCAGACTCCCCTGAATAAGGGACGAATGCCGCCCGCCCTTGGAAAGCGGGACTGCGGGACCACAAGCTGCGCGCCCATCCCCTCGGGTTGACGGGTGCACGCGCGAACGCGTCCTGGCGGAACAGCGTAACCCGGCGCACATCCGCACCGAAACAGAAAAATGGTGAACCCGACGTGAATCTCTTCTCCTCGATACGAAGACCGATGGCTTTCAGAGGTGTTGGAAGACCGGCATGTTGCCCGGCCAAGCATTCAGTCTTACCCGCCAAGGGCTGGGGAAGTGAAATCGGGCACTCCGTCTCGCAACGTCGAGGGCCTGGGTTCCCCCCACGGAAGGCGTCGTGGCGCTAATGGTTGGTTGTCGATTCCTTTTTTCCTGTCAGTGTTAATGGGTTCTTCTCCCTGCTTTCAGAAATCAGGTCGCCCGATCCAGTGCCCGATCGCCACCCGCCCACTGGAGCAGGGATAGGGGAAACACCGACGCGGCTACTCCGCGCGGTCCTGCCCGTTCCACAGTCGTCCCAGTAGCCGCAATTGCGGGACGACCACGCCCCCTCTCCCCCTCGGAGGTCATCCAGAGAAGGGTGATCAACACCCTGGTGCGGAGATACGAGGAAGAGGGAGTCATCCCCACTAGGGAAATGGCTCGCCTAGACCTTGAGGAGGCTGCGCCTCACCACCACCGCCGCCCCCGAGGGCCGCGCAGGGAGGCACCGCTGCCTACCTCAACGTCCAATCGCTTCGGGAGTTTATCCACGGAGCGCTCTGACAGTTCCCTTCCCTATGCGGATGAGGTGGAAGATGCCCGGGATCACCCTATCCGGGATTCGCTCCAGGGATCTACGGTAAGGACTCCCGCCAGGCCACGGCGACACCGCCGCCAGGCCTCTCCAGTCGAAGAGCGGGCTCTACACCTGCCCGCGCCGCTCATCCCGACTCGTCTGTCTCGACGCAAACGCCGGGCACGAGCGGAAGAGGATGCCCACCTTGGGGCTCTAGCAACAGCGGCCGCATTGGCCCAAGCCACTGCTGGCTCCAGTCGCCAGGCCTCTGCGCATCCTGAGCAGGGGAACTCCTATGCCCGACTTGGATCGAGGCCCCGACCGCCCCAAAGGCAGGTTGGGTCGACTCTCCCGGTTGCTGGCACTGGCAGTAGCCACCGCGGACCACCTCGCGGTAGCGCTATTCACCGGCAGGATCTACTCTGTGTGGCCGATCCAGGAGGCATGGGTCATCCCACCTTCCGATCCCGGCCCGGAGGCCTGCCCGGAATCATCTCTCCCCGTGTCCCCTTTGATATCTGTCCCGGTGCCCCTCGCACCTTGGTTCCCAGTCCTCTTGGCCCCAGCACCAGTGCGGCCGGAGGACGCCAGGACAGAGATCAGCCCTGCCCCGATGAACCACCCAGGGGTAGGAAGGCAAGGCGTCGACGCCGAGGGAAGAATGTTACGGAATTCCGGACAGAGATCCGACCGGTTTGCTTCTCTGACTCAGAGGCGGAGTACGATTCGGCGACAGAGCCCCTTCCCCAATCCCGCCAGTCAAGGGCAGGGGTAGGAATGCGGCACGTCAGCCTCGTGCTCCCCGAGAGCGAGATCGATGTGATCCCCGCTTCTCTCTGAAGGTATATCCGGAGTAACGAGGGCCTGGTAGACCCCCAAGGATCAAGCTTGCGGTTGGTACCGGCCCCTCCGGAAGTGCCTTCCGTCTCGATCGGAGAAGCCGGAGACTTTTTCTGGGGACCGACGGTCGAACCACGATTTGGTGCGCCCTCGGCAAGCACCGATGCTACGGCAGGATGTTCGCTCGCCGGCCCGTCCTATCGTGATGTGGTAGCCAGGGCACCGCCACCCTCAGAGGGCGGCCCGGGATATGGAGGCCAATCGGCCTGCTCGCCGTATTCACCGCCGGCCAGCCCGTCAGCCCGGCGGCCCGCCTCGGCACCACTACCAGTTCCCCGTCCGTTCCCAGCCATGGAAGAGGACCAAGGAGATCTGGGTCCCGAGTTTGAGTCGTGGAGCTTCTGGACCGTCCTTGCAGAGGGCCACTTCCCTGAGAAGTTTTGGCCAGTCGCAGGACCGGGCTTTGATGCCCCCGAATCGCTCACCCCGGATGAGTTCGAATGCTTCCGCCGAACTCTCCGGGAGACTCGATCCTGTCTTCGCCGCCTACAAATTCCATACCCCGGGAGTCAATCGCACCTGGAGGATATTGGTGAGCAGTGCCGTCAAATTGACCTGGCCATGCTCCCCACGGTTCGGCACCCCGGGTCATTTGAGCACCACGAGGCCCTCCAACAACGATGCGTTGAGTGTTTTCAAGTACTCCGCAAAGTTATCGAGGAAGCCACTCCCCACGTGTATATCCGTGGATGGGGGAAGTACGCTGCCCTACGCTTCAGTGTGATTCGCCGACAGCCCGATTCGCTGGGTGGCCCTGAGGGTATATCCCCAGGGACAGGAACAGTCAATATGGCTGACCTGTCGGGAGAGGGGAACGACTTGGAACTTCTCGACGGGGGCTTCCCCCCCGAAGACAAGCCGTCGTCAGATCCATCGGTGAGAGTTACTCGTCATCAGAGGAACCTCCTGGGGCTCCCCGCACCCACTGAAGCACTGACGTTGAGCCGAAACGTCAGCAAAGGAAAAGAGCACAGCGAGGCTATAAGGCCCGCCGACCCATCTGCCTCCATGCAGAGGGCAGAGGAGGATCCCGAGAAGGCTACGCTACGTCAGCAGCTCGCCGAACAGAAGAAGCTGGTTGACCAGCTCCTCGCCGAGCGCGCTGCAGAACGGCGGCCTGACTACGGTGATCCCAGGCCAGGACAGCAGGGACCGGAACAACCGCTCCTCGATGAGACTCTCCCGGGCAACCGTGATTACGCCGTGTTCGCCGACAGGAGAGAGGCCATTGCCTATGGAAAGAGGGCGCGGTATGTTTCGCCACACCCTCCCGAGCGGCGTGACTACCTGAGAGATCCCGCTCGGATTCCTCCCGCTGCCCCAAGGGCCGCTCCGCCCGCCATCCCACGAGCTGCCGAGTTCGACGACCCGGTCGACGACCCGATTGAAGGGCCATGCAATGCGCTCGTGGTTAGAGATCCTCGCCAGGACTGGAACCCATGTCCGGACGATCCGATGGCGGCACTCATTGCCCGCTTGGAAGCCTTGGAGACTCGGCAGGTGGCGATCCCACCGGACGGCAAGCCCTACCCAGCATGGGTGGATGACATGCCGGCGCCTCCGGGATTCGGGAATCTCACTTTCGCCCCCTTCAACGGAACTGGAGATCCACCACAGCATTTAGCCCACTTCAACTCGAGGTGCGGGCCTATGTTGGGGGCTCCGGCGCAGCAGGAGGCCGCTAAGCTTCGCTGCTTTGTTCAGACACTGGAAGGGCCAGCATTTGTCTGGTACAGCCAGCTCCCCGTCGTGTCGGTAACCAGCTGGGAGGACCTCCGTAGACAGTTCCTCTACCAGTTCAGTTCCACGACCCGGAAGACAAGTATCGCAGACCTCTTCAAGTGCAAGCAGAGGCCTGATGAGCGAGTCGCGGACTTCGTCGCCCGATGGAAGGGTCTCACGTATTCCCTTGACATGCCATTGACTCAGGAGCAGTTGCTGACAATGTGCGTCGGGAAAGTCAAGACCTAGCTGGTCCCTTCCCTGATCACTCAGAATTACCCCGGAGGGTTCAGGGACTTCTCAGACAAAGCTCAACGTCTTGAGGAAGCCCTACAACAGGCCAGCCAGGCACACCCGCTGCCTCCTATGATTCCTGCAAGGAGAGTCAGTAGGGCTGAGCCCGCTGCTGTTGCCCAGATAGAGGCCCCCAGGCCGTTGGAGCTGCTGCCGGTGAGGCCAGCTCCACAGCCTCACAGGAATCCGCCTCCATGGGCTCAGTTCACGGCCCAGCAGCGGCAGCCCCAGAACCGGCCGGCCCCTCCGCGTAATGTACTGCCACAACCCAGGCGAGATAATTAGGGTCCACCTCCTCGGCCGGCCCCTCCAGCCCCTCGTCAAGACCACGCTCCCTGGGGCCCGCAACACCTGACTTACTCATTTCATGAGGATCAGGTCCCCGGTTACTTCCGGAGCGCCCTGGAGCAGAGGATTGTGTGATTGCCTGAGTGTTGGAGGCCAGAGGAGGCACATCTTACGAATAACCCCCGCTACTGCCCCTACCATCGGGCCCTGGGGCACACCATCCAGCGGTGCTATGTGTTTAAGGATTGGTTCCAAGACCAGATTAACAACAATGTAATCAGGTTGGGCCCAGCTCCAGCACAAGTGGCGGGCGTGTTCGTGGGATCAGATGACGATAGTGGCAACGAGGACGAATGGCAGCTGGTCTCCGACCGCGGATCCCAGAAGTACAATAACTGGATGGCCCGCAAGACGACCATTCGCGCCCATGGAATCATCCGTGCGTGCTTGAATCAGCCTGAGCCCCCAGAACCTGCGGGTGCTGCTTCGGCATCGTCGTCCCAGCCTGCCTCTTCCAAGAGGAGCAAACGGCGGCAGCGCAAGAAGGAAGAGCGCGCCCCGCCGGTTCCGCCACTATCCCGCACTCTCGGCGATTTCATGCCCCCGGAGATGGGGGTCCCTCCTCGGATCCGCCCGGTGATGGATGATTCGTCCGATGATGGTATTGGGTACGCATCGGTTAATACCGTCGAGCTGGTAAATCCTTTTTCGGTTCCCGACGTTTAAGAACACCAGGTGGACCTCCCTAGTGTCCCCGGTCGTCGCTACCGTCGGAAGAACCGCAGCAACAGGAGTCGCCGGGGCACAGCCGTTGGTACCTCCAGCCAGGCCGTGCACGCCACTGAGACTAGGCAGCAGGCTCAAAACCGAGCTCAGCGCGCGCAGCCCCCCCATCCGGGGATGACGGATTCGCCTCTGCCACTGTTTGTGGTGTGGGACCAGGCAGAACCGCCTCAGCCGCGTCGTGACCAGCTCCGCCCTGCCACGAGTCCATCCCGGCCTCCTGACTCCAGTACGGTGACCATTTCCCGGACTGCGACCAGTGAACAGCGAGATGCGCCAAGTACCAGTCGGCCGCCGATCCAACCGGCAAGGCCCGTCATGCCACCAACCGCAGAGCAACCTCCTGCAACCAGGGGCTCGCGCTTGGCCAAAAAGTATGATGTCCTGAAGCACTTGGCCGACATCCCAGCAAGGCTCTCCATCCTTGAGGCTCTGCGCATGTCATCTGAGATGCGCGAGGCACTCGCTGAAGCCCTGAAAAGCCCCCTCCAGTTTGAGACAGAGGTTGCGGCTGCAGAGGCCTTTCACGCCGAAACGATCGAGGACGCCGAATGTCAGGCAGTTATCTCGTTCTCTGGTAAGGATGAAGACCCTCCTATACAGGGACATATCCGTCCGCTGTATGTCACTGGCCAGTTCAATGGCCTTGAAGTCCGGCGCTGTCTTGTCGACACGGGGTCCGGGATTAACCTGATTCCAACTCGGACGCTCTGGAGATTGGGGTTGTTTGAGGATGACTTGATTCCCTCCAACCTCAGGATCCAGGGGTACGATCGCACCGAGAAAACCCCGGTCGGCAAGATACGTTTGAAGACCCAGTTCAGTGACATGGTTGCCAACACCGAATTCATGGTAGTCTCTCAGGACACTGCGTATAACGCATTGATGGGCAGGCCATGGCTTCACCTTCACGCGGCGGTTCCCTCGTCATACCACCAATGCCTCAAATACTCCCTTAATGGTCGAGTAGGCGTGCTTCAAGGAGATGCCTCTCCTTTTGCCTCATGTGAAGCCCGCTATCTGGACGCGGACTATTACAAGAGCAAGGATATGCAAATCCTGGAAGGTGAGGTTGAGCCTGTCGCTGTTGTAAGAGATCCCTGGGAAAGTCTGGATGACGCTTACGTCCTCCCGATTCACCGGTTGGACGTCGCCATGGTCTTGACGGTCCGCGAGTCTCCTGATGAGATGGCCGCGACCGCCCGCGCCAGCACCAGTGGCCCAGCAGGATCTGGTAGCCCCAATGCAGTTTCCAACGCAGTCTCTCCCGTGGACGATCCCTCCCCGAGCGGAGAGGATATGGATGACGCACCCCCAGCCTTTGAGGAGGGCGTCCCCGCCACGGTCGATGAGTTAATACAGGTGAACCTTGGAACCGAGGCCGATCCAAGACCCACATTGGTTAGTGCCGCCATGCCCTCTGAGGAGCGGCAGCAGTACGTGGACTTTCTCAGGCAGCACCGTGATGTGTTCGCTTGGGGCTATGACGAGATGCCGGGGCTAGATCCTCAGGTAGCCGTCCACCGCCTTGGTCTCCCGGCGAACCATCGCGGGTTCAAGCAGCCTCCCAGGAAGATGCACCCATCCCACGGTGCCATGGTTGAGGCCAAAGTTTACAAGCTTATCAAAGCCAACTTCGTGAGGGAAGTTCAATACCCCAAATGGCTGGCCAACATTGTGCCGGTCAGGAAGAAGAACGGGCAGATTAGAGTCTGCATCGACTTCCGCGATCTCAACCGCCACTGTCCGAAGGATGATTTTCCCCTTCCAGTGACAGAGCTGTTGATTGATGCCACGACAGGGTTCCAAGCCCTCTCCTTCATGGATGGATACTCCGGATACAACCAAATTCGGATGGCCCCTGAGGATAAGGAGTTCACTGCCTTCAGGGCCCCCCAAGGTACCTTTTGCTACCGGGTCATGCCCTTCGGCCTGAAGAATGCAGGTGCCACCTATCAATGGGTGATGCACCGCATATTCAAGCCAATCCTCGGCACACTGGTGGAATGCTATGTCGACGACTTGGTTGTCAAATCGCGCCAGCGTCAGGACCATCTCAAAGATCTTGAGAAAGTGTTCAGCTTCCTCCGGTCTCGCTGCCTGAAGATGAACCCGTTGAAGTGTGCCTTTGGGGTCACCTCCGGAAAGTTCCTTGGATTTGTGGTAAGATACCGGGGTATTGAGATCGACCCAGAGAAAATCAGGGCGATTAGCCAGATGCCTCCCCCAGGTACCGTCCGGGAACTGCAAGGGTTCCAAGGCCACTTAGCCTATATACGCCGATTCATCGCGGATCTGGCCGGCAAGTGTAAGCCCTTTTCTCGGCTCATGAAGAAAGGTGCCACCTATGTATGGGATAAAGAGTGTCAGACCGCTTTCGAGGAAATCAAGCAGTACCTGCATCAACCTCCGGTCCTGATGCCGCCCGTATCCGGAAAGCCGCTGGTCCTTTATGTGACCGCCCTGGAACGGTCCCTGGGTGCCCTTCTCGCCCAGAAGAACAACGAGGGAACAGAGAATAGACTCTATTACCTCAGTCGCATGCTCCTCGATGCGGAAGTTAGGTATTCCCTCATCGAGAAGAGCTGCCTGGCACTCGTATTTGCCGTACAGAAATTATGGCACTACTTGCAGCACCATGAGGTACAGTTGGTTTCTCGGGTAGACCCGTTGAAATATATCCTGAGCCGGCCTATGTTGACTGGCCGCCTAGCGCGGTGGGCTGTGATTCTCCAGCAGTTCGACATCAGGTATGTGTCTCAGAAGGCCATCAAAGGGCAAGCATTGGAAGACTTTCTGGCAGCTCACCCGACCTCCGCGGATCAGCCGCTGGATCTAGGCTTTCCTGATGAGGCCATTATCTCAGTTGATCGAGCCAATCCATGCTAGCAGATGCACTTTGACGGTGCATCCCGGAGCCCCACCGGTAGAAGACTCGATAATCCTAAGCTCAACAGAGTGGGCTTGGGCATCGTCTTCATTACCCCGGAGCGAGCCGTGCTGCCATACTCTTTCCTGTTGTCAGAGGGATGTACCAACAATGAGGCGGAATACCATGCCCTCATCACCGGCCTCGAGTTGGCTCTCGAGATCGACGTGCCCCGTCTGTGGGTGAAAGGGGACTCCGAGCTGGTCGTTAAGCAGATCAATGGCGACTACGTTGTCAGGAAGCCGGAACTTGTGCCATTGTTGGAGTGCACCCTCCTTCTGATGGCCCGGTTCCCTTCTCGGCCGGAAATTGTCCATGTTCCCCGGTCGCAGAACGGTCGAGCAGATGCTTTGGCCAGCCTCGCTGCGTCACTTGCGGAGCCTGAACAGGACAACCTGATCGTCCGCGTGACGCGCCGCAGGCTCATCGCTCCCGTTATCCCGGAAGAAGATCATGGCCCGTTGGTAAGTAACCTCACCACTGTTGCCCCTATGCCCGGAGCCCCGAGTACCCCAGATATGACAGTCGGATCAGCCCCTGATTGGAGGACGCCTTTGGTTGAGTACCTCCAACATGGCATTCTTCCATCGGATCGGGCCGAGCGCGAGCGAGTTCGACGCCGCGCATCGCAGTTCGTCCTCCAGAGCAGTCCCGGCCTGGAGCAGATCCTCTCCAACCGCGGATTTGATGGTGTTCTCCTCCGTTTCCTTCAGGGAGTTGAGATCCCACGAGTCATGCAAGAGGTTCATGCTGGTTCGTGTGGCGCCCACCAGACTGGGCCGAAGATGTCCCACCAGATTCGGAGGTTGGGATACTTCTGGCCCTCTATGATCCATGACTGCATCGAGTATGCCAGGAGGTGCCATGCGTGCCAGGTTCATGCGAACATTGTGCATCGGCCGCCGGAGCCTCTCCATACCACAAGGTATTCCTGGCCCTTTGCAGTCTGGGGACAGGACATTGTGGGACCTTACCCGCCGGCGACAGCTCGCCAGTTCCCGTTCATTCTTACCGCCACGGACTTCTTCTCCAAATGGGCAGAAGCGATTCTGCTCAGAGAGGTCAAATCCTGTTCGATCGCTGACTTCGTGACCTCCAACATCATCTATCGATTTGGAGTGCCTCACGCTATCCTCACGGATAACGGAACCAATTTCCGAGCAGCCGAGTTGAAGAAGTTGTACGCCAAGTATAACATTCGCTCGAACCATACATCTCGCTATCATGCGCAGGCGAATGGAAAGATCGAGGCGTTCAACAAAACCCTCTCTAACATTCTGCAAAAGATGGTTGGTCAGAACAAGAAGAGTTGGCCGGACAACCTCCCCAACGCCCTCTGGGCTTATCGGACGACGACTCGCAATTCCACCCAGATGACACCTTATTCCCTGGTGTATGGAGCTGAGGCCGTCCTGCCCATCGAGATCCAGTTGCCGTCCTTGCGCACTGCGGTCTACGACCAGCAAGCGCCGGACAGAGTTGCTGAAGCCCGTCTAGTCGAGTTGGAAGCACTGGATGAGAATAGACTTCGCGCTTTGCACAACTTAGAGAGGCATCAAAGCAGAGTGGCTCGAGCTTTCAATAAGAAGGTTCGCCTCCGCTCCTTCCTGCAGGGTGATCTAGTGCTAGCCCTAAGAGCGCCGATGATCCCCGGCAGGAAGCCGCCCAAGTTGGAGCCCAAGTGGGAGGGACCTTTTGTTGTCCACAAGGTCTATCCCAATGGCGCGTACTCCCTAGCGACTATGGATGGTGAGCGTGTCACTCCTCCCACCAACTCTAGGTTCCTCAAGCAGTACTTTGTCTGAGTGTGCCCACGTCCTGCACGACGTTAAACTGCATTCGTCCAGGCTACAAGACGTTAAACTGTTCAGCATTCGTCCGCGCTGCAAGACGTTAAACTGCCAAGTGCTTCGTCCTGCATGATGCTAAACTACACTACGTCCGAGCTACAAGACGTTAAACTGTTCAGCATTCGTCCTGCATGACGTAAAACTGCCCCTCAAGAACTACGTGCGGATTGATTCCCATCCTTATGGGATACGTATGACCGCCTGAACATTCATGTTTCAGGCCCAGCCCCATCCTTCGGGAATTTCCATCCCATCCCGGGCCCTTGGTCCAGTTGCCTCTGGGTATGTGGCGCATCGCGTGCGCGGGGGATTATGTCCTCATTTACGTCGGTCTTCTCGCCACGCTGTACGCCCCCCCACGTTTGGGGATGCCTTCTGCTCCCCCCTTCTTTTTCCCTCATCGTCCTGCATGACGTTAAACTGCCTCTCAAAGAACTACGTATGGCTTGATTCCCATCCTTATGGGATACGTAGGACCGCCTGGACATTCATGTTTCAGGCCCAGCCCCATTTCCCGGGAATCTCTATCCCGCGTTGGGCCTCTGGCCCCAGTTCCCCTCCTTTTTTGTGCGAGGCGTATCGTGTGAGCGGGGGATTATGTCCTCATTCACGTCGGTCTACTGGCCGCGCCGTACGCCTCCCCCGTGTGTGGGACTACCTCACACCCCTCATCGTCCTGCATGACGTTAAACTGCCTCTCCAGAACTACGTATGGCTTGATTCCCATCCTTATGGGATACGTAGGACCGCCTGGACGCTGATGTTTCAGGTCCAACCCCGTCTCCTGGTTGATCACGGGGATCTGCCCTCTTTTGGTTGCTCTCAGGGTGAGTCCTCCGACCCTTTCCGAAGATCTGTTAACATGTTTTGGGTACTTCGGTCTAGGACTCGTAGTGTCAGATTCAATCCCGACAAGTCCTGTGTTGCTTGTCAGGCCTCACGCTTCCTCTTGTTCGAGCCTTCACTCAAAGGGATCCTCGTTGGCGGTTTGGGTACGATGCCTCAGTGCTCTCCTACCGCTCCGGGTCGATTTACCGGCGAGTCCTGGGCCGCAAATCGATATGAATCCTGCGATTGAGCGGTTGATGCTCGTTTGCTTGCCCCGTCTTAGGCTGACGCGATCGGATGTTGTGTTGCGAATATGGTCAGCAACGTCCTTGATCGCCATGTCGGCTCTTTCAGGCTCTGAACATTGGATTGCGCAGTCCTCATCACACTCCGCCTTTATGCGTTGTAGTGGAATCTCGACACTCTCTTCATACTGACCTCCAGTACACCTCTACACGTTAGGCAGACCAACCAGGGTAATGATGTCATTCGAGGCTCCCATGATCTGAGCACCAGGGATATATGCGGATATCCTCCCTAAGGGCCATGCGTAGCTGGACCCTCGTCCCCATAAGGAGGAGGGAGTCGCCCGAACAATCGCGTTCTGGGCCCAGTATATCTGGAGGCTAGCATCTCTGCCCCTCGGGTGATGGACATATGCAGACCCCTATCCCAAGACTCTTCTCCGGGAATCGTGCGTGACCACAGGGCTGGGTATGTTCCCACCTCCGCCGTGTCCGCCGTACCGCAATAAGCGGATTCATCCATGGTCCGAACCACACGACCTTAAACTGTGTTGTCTGGTCCTACCACACAACCGTAAACTGTGATCGTCTTGGCCGCCCGATGAGAAACGGCACTGCATCGTGATGTTCTCCTCAGGGGACACTCATGTTGGGCGCTGGTTAATAACCACGCCATTCATCAATTCCTTCCATGGCTTGATTATTGTGGCGACGCCAGAGATTTCTCAATCACAGGCGTGTCGCCGCACAAAGAAAAACCATTCATCTTTAAGGACAAACAAGAAATATCAAATGCCGCTCCTTCTGTGTGCGAGGGTCAGACCCGCACTCTTCCCCGCGCTGGTGCCCGATTGTGTTGCGCCGCGCTTCAAGAACTACGTGCGGCTTGATTCCCATCCTTATGGGATACGTAGGAACGCCCGGATGTTTGAAACTTCGGGTCCAGCCCCCCACCTCTTAGAGATTCCCCCTTCTCTGGGGAATCCGCCGCCTTCAGGTCACCCTCAAGGCGTGTTCCCCGACCCCTTGCAGTGGTCCACCAGTGTCAAGAGTACTCTGGTTTATTGCCAGGAGGGTCAGGATCCGCTTGGTCAGGTTTCCTCCGCTTTTCAGGCTTCGTTCTCCCTTTCATTCGGACCCATCGTCTACGCCCTGGGTGGAGCCCCCGTGAACGGTTCGGACACAATGCCTCAGTGCTCTCCCACCGACTCGGGCCGGTACCCCCAATGGCCTCGGGCAGCAAATCGATATGAATCCTGCGATTGAGCGGTCGATGCTCGTTTGCTGCCTCATTCCACCAACGGTTAGTGCGTTATTGATGCTGCTTTTCCGCCACGGTCGGCAGTACTCCCATATCGTTACGCCGGTGCCCCCAGTCCTTGAATGAATGGCCGCATGATTCACATTTTCCACCTCCCATTCCGGCCAGGCGAAACCTCGACACTCTTGACACTATCCCTCAGTGCATCTTCGCATATCCAGGGGATATGACCACGATGTGGCGTGCTTTGAGGTCCTTATGGTCTGAGCTCTAAGACCTTAAACTAAGATCTCTCCTTATGGTCCGAGCTCTAAGACCTTAAACTAAGATCTCTCCTTATGGTCCGAGCTCTAAGACCTTAAACTAAGATCTCTCCTTATGGTCCGAGCTCTAAGACCTTAAACTAAGATCTCTCCTTATGGTCCGAGCTCTAAGACCTTAAACTAAGATCTCCCCTTATGGTCCGAGCTCTAAGACCTTAAACTAAGATCTAGCCCTTATGGTCCGAGCTCTAAGACCTTAAACTAAGATCTACCCCTATGGTCCGAGCTCTACGACCCTAAACTAAGATCTCCCCAAATGGGGTCCTACGTCCTGCATGACGTTAAAATGCACTCTCAGAACTACGTGTGGCTTGATCTCCAGCCTGATGGAGTACGTAGGAACGCCCGGGCATTCCGACTCGGGTCCAGCCTCAGGGATCGTTAAGTCCCGCCCCTCCTCGTCGCCGGCCGTCTGGCCTGACTTCGGGTAGAGTGGTGCAGTTGTGATATTCTCCCCGATTCAGCTCGGGATGCCCCATCGCAAGGATGGGAAGCGACGGTTTCCTCGTCAGAGAGGTGCTGTCTGAGAATTGGGGTGACTCACGGCCAGATTAGTGCATCCGCCTAATACGCTCTCCCCACGGTGGCGCAATTTTGAGAGCGTTGGATTCTGTCCGAACAAATCGTCACTTCGCCCCACGCTTCGCATGCCCTGTTGATCTGGATTTCCACCCTTGTGTCTGAAGGAACCCCAAAGCGGTATTCATGATGACATGTGGTCCGCCTCCTGCAATATGAATGATGGCCTTTTTCGGTCCGTCTATTGCAGTTGTTATGGTCGATCCACTGTCCGCCTACCGTCTTGGGCATTTCCTAGAAGGCCGACCATTGTGGATGTCTGGATTCGGGACGCGCGATTCACCCTTTCTCATTTCCCTATGTTCGGATAAAATCTCAACGCCCCTAGCATTGTCTCGCTCGTGTGTTGGAACAGGTTGGGGGGATGGTACATTGATTAGGTCTGAGGTCTCCTTTCCTAGGAATGACCTCCCTCTTTTCTCCAGAAATCCAGGCCCAATTATGGATGCCTGATGCTTGGTTAACACTCCCGCAAGACAACGAATTGTGGTTGAGCATGTTAAACCAAAAGATACAGATAAATATATTGATTCATACAGATGGATCAAAGTAGCGGAAGCAAATATTTTGGGAATGGAAAAACAAAGCCCTTAGGGATTAGCGTGCTGAATGAGTCTTTCTAATGCCGCTACCCTTTGGCTGGTGGCCTCCAGAGCTGCTTCTCGCTCTCTGTGTGCCCTCTCTTCGTCGGCGGTCGCAGCACGCAGTTCGTCGATTCTGGCCTGTGCACGCTCCCGCTCGACCTGAATTGTGACCATCTGTTGGCCCGCCTCTGTCAGCTGTACCTGGGCGTCAACCAGCTGGGCTGCTAGTTGCTCCACAAGCTCGGTACACGTTGCGACGAAGGCCTCCTTCTCTGCCGCCTGCCCTTCGAGGCGCCGGACTTCCTGCTCCGCCGCGAGGAGCGCCCGCGTGCTCTCCGACATGTCCCGACTTTGTGTGACGTCGGCACGCCGGCAGCTCTCGCGCATCTTTTCGGCCATGAAATCACGGACCGTTAGATGGAGGCGTTGAGCATCAGCTCCCCCGGCACACAGAAAGCGCAGCCAGGTTTGAAGTGATCCCATGCGCCCCAGCCACTCCGACGGGTCTCGCTTGAGGAAGCGCTGGATGCACTTCCACCCCCTACGGCGCGTTATCCGGCTCTCCTCGACCGCCTCCGTGTCTGAGTCGTCCATCTCCTTGGGATCGGCAGACCGGTAGGCAGGGAAGGCAGCCAGCAGGTCTGCTGCAGGGTCCGCCCCTGGGAGGTCCTCACGAGGGATAGGTTCCCCAACATCCGGGCGACCTTCTTCTCTCTCCCCAGCGGCGCTGACACCCTCGTCATCCCCCAACCTCTCTCCGATGGCAGCACCGTCGACGTCCGCAGCCCTTTGATCAGCAGTTGGTGGGGCCGGCTCGGTTTGGGAAGTCTGTTCCGGAGCAGGCGGCATGTCTGCCACCGGTCCACTCGTGGATGGCCCGGGTTCGGCAACCCGATGAGCCTCCAGTGTTGAGATCACTGCGCAGGGCATGCCATGGTTAGTCACGGATCGTCAACGGCAAGCACCAGCAGTAAAGTAGGGAGACTTACGGGAGTTCGGAGCGTCATCTTCCGCTATCCCGGTCGCCGCAGGAACAGTTGCAGCAGGGAACCCCTTAGCGCTTGTCAGTTCGATAATGGGTGCCTGGCCCCCGCCTTGTCCTGCTGGCGCCTCTCATACTCCCGCTGAGGACGCCTGACCGACATCCGTGTGCTCCTGAGAAAGATGGAGAAATGGGTTCGAAGCTGCATAAGAGAGTGGATGAAGCAGATTGAGTAGGGATAGAAGCGGACCTCGAGGAGCTCAGTGACATCAACGTTGTCAGAGCCGGCCACCTCCCCGCTCTCCCGTGGGCTCCCCTGATGGGATCTTCCCTCGGAGCCTTCATCCTCCCCCATTTCCTCCTCTCCTTCGGAGTCGCTGCTACTGTCATCTTCTTCCGGCGGCATCTGTTCCGGAGCGGGCTCGAGACCGAGCATCACCTTCACCAGAAGGGATGGCTCCGCGCGCTGACCACGTTGGCGCGCGTACTCGTCCATGGCCGTCAGATACGCATACTGCCGGTTGAAGTCCACTCTGTCGGCAATCTGGAGGCGCCCAACCTCTGGCAGATAGATTCCTTCTCTGAGTATCTTTCGCCAGATGGCGTCGGTCCCCAGTGACTGCCGCAGAGTCATCCAGGCCGACCACAGCGCCGGGAAGACCGCATCATGGGAAGGTTCGAGCAGACGTCTCACCTGCTTCCCGGGCCGCTCGTCGACCACCGCACGTGCCCCCTCTCGGGGCGCTGAGGTCGTGGAGGCAGCTCGCGATGTGCCCGCCGCCGAAGTCCCTGCCCGCGCCGGCTCCGCTGTTTGGCGCGCCTCCGTTCTCCCCCGTGTGGCGGCACCTCGCCTCCTTCCTTGATGCCCGGTCTCCGCACGGGTAACCTCGAGCCGCCGAACTAGCTTCCGCAAAAGCCCCTCGGGGTACGCGATGGCCCAGTGTTCGGCGTACTCGGTTGCCAAGCCTGCGTCAACTCCGGTAGGAGGGAGAGTGATGACGTCGCCAGAGCCGAAAGCGGCAAACATCAACCACATCTGGCGAAGGACGCCAGGGTTCGTCTCCTCCCGGACAGCAGTGAATACCCTCTTCGGCATCCGTTGAAGGCACCCAAACTGCCTGGCGAACCGGGTCGGCACGTAGGCTCGCAGATCACCTTCTCGTCGATCCGAGCCACGAGCACCCCGCCCCGCATGTTCAGGAAGTATTCATGCTGCTCCAGCGGACCCTGCCCATTGTCGATCATCTGGCCGACGGGAGTGGGGAACGGACTGAAGTTGAAGTTGGCATGATTGCCAATCCGGATCCGCACGCCCTCCTCACTTAGGGTCATCGGAGCGACCCCCGCGATGTTCAGCAGGGAGGGTCGCAGGCCGTTGCCCGGAGGAATGATGGCGTTCGGAAACGTGTACCCACCGAGGTGAGCAGCCACCCAGCCGTGGAAGAACTGAAAGGGCCCACAGATCCTTCGTGGAGACCCCCCTCGTGAGATGCGTCCCAGGATGGCATACAGCCTCGCCAACACTGGGACCCCGAGGTTGTATCTCTTGTTGGCGGCCATAGCGCCCGCCATCGCCAGTGTCGCCGGGCGAACACCCATTCTCGCGTGCCGCACTGGCAAGAGCCACCCACTCAGAAAGGCGGCCAGGAACGCCGGGTACCGGACATTTGGGTCCCGGGCCTCGATGACGCGGTACCCCCATGAGCGGTAGTCGCCCGTCTCCAGGACCCGCCAGTACGACCCGTTCCGGCTCCTCTGAGCTGCGGTCGGGCACCGCTTCCCCCTATCTGGCATCTTGACCGCTGGGTCATGCTCCAAGAACTGGCCGAACCACTCCTTGTAGGCTATGTCCTTCTGGAAGTCCTTGATCCCAAGCCGCTGCGTAGCCAGGTCAAGGAGATGCCATGTCAGGATGGGAGTCCGTGACCTGTCTTCCCAGATGTTCTTCGGGGGCAGGAACTCGTCGTATTGGTAGCCCTCCAGCGGGATACCTCTGATGCAGTGGATGTCCCAGAGACCGATGCCGACCTCCCCATGGTGAAGATGGAAGGTGTTGGTATCCGGAGACCATCGGGTGAACAGCTCCGGCCCGAGCTCGGACTGCTGGTAGAAGTGGAACTGCGACGTCCACACCGCCTCGAACAGGCCGATGTACCGCAGCTCCTCTGCGAAGTGATCGCAGGTGTGGCGTACCCAGAACGCCCAGGCCCACTCACTGGTGAAATTGCCCCCAGACCGCAAGTCCCAGTCCTTCAGCCAACCCTTGGTGTCGTCAGTGACACTCTGGCGATATGTGCTCGAGTAGAGGGCTGGAGAATTCTCCGCAGTAGGCTCACCCCCGTCAATGGTCCGCATCCTCGGGTTCAGGACGTAGACATCCAAGTGCCTGGTTTCCCTGGCAGGATGCCCATTGTTGGTGATGTTATAGCGGTGAAGCTCGTCCTCCCGAGTCACCCAGGTCCGTGGCGCATCAACCTCGAACCCTGGCACCGGAACCTCATCGAGGATGCCGAAGTTCCAGAGCGGCAGGTTGTCCGACAGTGGATATGTCTTCTGGGCGGGCGTTAGTAAGTCGAACAAGGATTGATTGATGGAAACAATCTCCTTGGCTCCGTAAACCTCCTCGTTCGTCGCCATCTCAGCCCTGCGAGTGGCGGCATCCCCCTCATTTCCTCTGTGCGCGGCCATCTCAGAAGCTTCGGGAGTCGTGCGGGTTAAGGGATGAAGCGTGCGGGATCGGACGAGGCCGGTAGAGAAGTTTGAAGGGTGGCGTGCAATCCAAGTGGACGACGCGCAATTGGGAAGAATGTCGCGCAAAGTTCCGGGTTTTCGCGCAAAGACATGCGAATTCCGGACGGTTTTGCGCGCCGATCGGGCGAATTTCGCACCGGAAAAGGCAATTTCGCGCACGAGAGCGTTGGATCCTATCGCGCGGAAGGCCTGAGTACGGAACGCGGGACCCAGGGCCGCTATTTATAGGCGAGGCCGGGGTCCGCGCTGCGCGGAAAGCGCTTTGCGCGATCGCAGTGGCGACTTTCGCGCCCGGCGCCCCTTTTTGCGCGCCTAAGTCCCGCGCCGCCCAGGACTTCGGCATTCCGGCGTCTCCCTCGGAACCCGATCGTTGCGACCTCTCGCCGACCAGATTCCGAGGGGGGGCTTTTGTAGACGCCGGAAAAGTCCGTTGTTCCCAAACGAAGCTCCGGATGCGGAAAGCGAAGTGATATTTGGAGTCAGAGGCACGTTCCGGAGGGCCCGGAGGACTTGCGCGAAATTTCAGAGGCTCGCGCGCAAAGTTGAGTCGCGGCGCGCAATCCTCCCGGGATGCGCGCAATGCGCTGGGCCGGCGCACTATTTTGCGCGCCCGCGGCCTGCGCGGCGCCTTTGCGCGCTGGGTCCTGATTCCGCGCCCGCGAAGCGAATTGCGCGCCCGAGACCGGATTCCGCGCCCGGGGTTGCCTATAAATATAAGGCGACCCCCAACGTTTTGAAGGTTGCCGGAATCCGAAGCGTCGCTCGTTCGCGCAATCGAACCCCTTCCGCGAGCAATGCCGATCTTCAGGTAACCTCATTTCTTTCGCGCAATAGAGCCTTGGGGTCCGCCTTCGCGCGCAATCCCCTTGGCTCATTTCCTTTGAATAAATTTCAACCCTAAGGCCTTTGCGCGCAAAAGAAGCCTCTTGCGCGCAATTGCCCCCGGGTGCGCGCAATCCAGCCCGATTGTGCGCACCCCCCATTTTCAAAGTGGCCATTCGTTAGAGAATGAGTCGTTGCCCCCGCGCGCTACCCGAATCCCGGTGCGCGCAATCCCAATCATCCGCGCGCGAAGCGCTGGCCCAATTGCGCCCCAGCCCGCCATTTTGCGCGCCGACCCGCGGTTTTGCGCGCAAAGCTCCTCTTTTGCGCGCAATCTGCCAGGGTCGCCTCCCTTGACCCCCTGAGGGTACCCGCCTGCGTGGCGCCCGATGATCCTCATCCTGGGTGCCCGAACCGTGCGCTGTCTTCCCGTGCAGCCTTCCAGGCTCGTGCGAAGTGACACGGACCCATCGGCGGCAATCATTCATCCAGCATGACGTTAAACTGCATATTCGTCCTGCATGATGTTAAACTGCACAATGTCCAGCATGACGTTAAACTGCATATATGTCCAGCATGACGTTAAACTGCGCATTCGTCCCGCATGACGTTAAACTGCCCATACGTCCAGCATGACGTTAAACTGCACATCCGTCCAAGCTGCACGACGCTAAAATGCCTAGCCCCCATCGTCCGCGCTGCAAGACGTTAAACTGCCAAGTGTTTCGTACTCAACACACGACGTTAAACTGTGCTTCGTCCGGCAAGACGTTAAACCGTCCGCTTCGTCCTCAACACACGACGTTAAACTATGCCTCGTCCGGCAAGACGTTAAACCGTCCGCTTCGTCCTCAACACACGACGTTAAACTGTACTTCGTCTGGCAAGATGCTAAACCGTCCGCATCATCCGATCCCGTGCTCTGCACGCAGGGTCTCCCCCGGTTTGGATGTGGCCCCCACCCGCTCGTCTCTGCAGGGATGTCGGGATTTGTCCCGCTTTTGGGACGATTTAATGGGAGTGGCTTTTCCTTACGGGGGAAGGGTATTACAAACCCCTAGTTTCTCGTGGGAGGCTGCACATGTGTATCTCCATTGCGCCTCCCCACTGCCGAAGCCAGTAGAGGGTGTGACTGGGATCGAGGTGTCTTCTGCTTTCGGTCCAAGTCCCTTCCAACTAAGTTTTGCCGCATCCGGGCTGCCTCAAGTGCGTAAGTCCTGACAGAATGAACTACGTGGACTTTGATCACTGTCTTCTAAACAGGGTACGTAGGAAGCCTTCTTGAGGTCCAAGCCCGCCACCTGGTCGTCCCGGTCGTATTTGCGTCGGTTCGTCCATCAGTGGACCCCTCCAGGGTTCACGCTTGCGTCGATTCACCTATGAATCCGCCCCTGTGGGAGACTGCCCGTGTGTATCTCCACGGTGCCTCCCCACAGCCCCCCTTTTCCATTTCTCCTTTTATCGTCCAGCATGACGTGAAACTGTGATCCACCCGGCCGTTCCATCCCCCTCTGTGCGAGGTGGTTCGGTTCAATCCTCCGCCCGGCGGCCTCGACCTCTTCGTGAGTCGGCTTGCCGACGTCCAGCATGACGTTAAACTGTATACCCGAACTACGTTGAATTTGATCCGTGCTAACGCGCGGTACGTAGGAAGCCCCTACGGGGTCCAAGCTCTTCACTCCATCATCCATCCTGATCCTTACCCGGGCCGCCACATCCCGGTGGGGTCATGCCACTTCACTCCACTCCACGTTACTTGGGAAGCCGCCCATGTGATGGCCCCAGCGTCGGAGGTTCCCCGCAAGGGGTTCTGTCATCTGATCCACTTTTCGTGTTGATCGGTCCGATGCCGTCCCCGCTGGACGTTAAACTCGCGGCATACCCCGTGTTAAACATGGGAAGCTGAGGAAAACCTCAGGTGACACAGTTCCCCGCACCCAGTACGGGATGCCTCAGGCCATCATGCCTTCGAGGAGCCCTATTAGGGACGGAAGACAGACGTGCAGAGCCGCAGTGTTACGACACGCCCCCAGCACCCAGAGCCACCCGGCCTTCTCACTGCAGGTTGATGCCCCGCCCAGACTCCTTGGAGCGTCCGGGTGGAAGCAGCGTAATTAACCGGTGTCCATGAAGATATGGCGCCGGGAACGAGATTCACGAACATTCTTAAGTCTATGAGGGAGACCCGGATTAGGCGACGAGTTCCGAGGAGACGTCCAAGGAAGGAGGAGCCGACATCCCATCATCCCGGTTTCGATCAAGGAGCAGACGCCCCTGAATAAGGGACGAATGCTGCCCGCCCTTGGAAAGCGGGACTGCGGGACCACAAGCCGCGCGCCCATCCCCTCGGGTTGACGGGTGCACGCGCGAACGCGTCCTGGCGGAACAGCGTAACCCGACGCACATCCGCACCGAAACATCTGTAATTTTCTAAATTAGTTTAAATCACAATAAAATTATTTAAGTAACATCATACCAATAAATTGGAGTTCTACAACTCATTCCATTGAAGGATTCATAAGGTTCCATGTAATTTTTTTGAGTGAATTGTATTGTATTATAAAAACACTACTAGAGGAATGACTTGATCCAAACCATATTTTAAATTAATATAAAATTATCGTAACATATTCTCCATTGTATTTATAATTTTTTAACAGTGTCATAAATAGACAATGTTATTAGTCACATTTGAAAGTCATATTAAAATATATGTTGTGATGAATTTTTAAAATATTTAAAATATAAAATTTAAAATAATTCATTCATGAAAAATATATAAAGGTATTACAGAGTATAACTAGAGTGATTGATAAAATATAAAACTATTAAAATATATACTATTTTAATATTTTATAATAACTCATTGGAAAACCACATCCTTTAATAGAGTAAGATATAATACTTTTGAAAATAGATAATGTGAAATATGAGGAATGTTAGAGATGTTACATATATGTATTTAAAAATAATAATGTATTTTTTTTAAAAAAATTATAGAATAAGGGTATGATAGGAAAATAGACATCAAATAGGTTGATATTTATTATTAATAATGATATACATCCATGAGAAAGATATTCATCAAGGAAAATGATTTGAATTAAAAATTTCATTTTCCCCAGAGAGAGGGAGATAATATATTATCCTAATATATATTAAATAGAAGAATAGATGGAACATATAATAAGGGATTTAAAGAGGAAACCACATAACCAAATAAAATAATGTAGATAAATAAACAACCATTATAATATAAGTGGTATTAGGATTAAAAGAACATAATAGAGAGATTGTGAAAGGGACTATTGAATTACATAATTAAAGTTCATTTATAATGATATTATTAAATAGGGCAGAAAATATCACATGTCAAATAAGAATAGTATAAAAATATAAAATCATTCAATAATAACAGAATATTTAGGGGAAACTCTTACCTTTATTAAAGAATTCTATCAAATAAATTTAAAATCATCGAGGAATTGATTAATATCATGATAAACATGTTGATAAAATTGGACTTTGGAAGCATTCCTATAAAAAACTGATACTAAACAATGAATATTCTTTTTGAACAATTATAATTGGTAGGGATTCAGAGGAATTTTATTAGATAGATTTGTTGTAAGAGTGTGTAAGTAAACTCTATTTTTATAGGAAAAAGTGGATATTTCCTTGGAAACTAATGATGAGATAGTGGTAATGATAGAACTAAATGGGAGTTCGGTATGTTAGGTAAATAAACATAGTTCAGATATGTGTTAATATAGAAAAAACATTTATTATATAATTTAAAATAGTAAATTTAATTTCAAAATGCTTAATCCTCATTATATTACACATTTTCACTATTATTATCCTTGATTAATCATTTACTAAGGTAATAGTATTTTTAATAAATAAATTAATGACCCATTGTACCTAATACTAACATGTAGAGTATATAATTTAAATATATTTTATCTATTTTATCTTTCAAACATAAATTCTTTTTATTTAAAATATCAATAAATGATATATTAAAAAAAAATTCATAGAAGAATTAGTTTTTTTTGTATTAGAAGTCTACATTATTATTTATTATCAGATATTACTTAAATGAGTATTAATATAATATTTATGTAAATGGTGTATATTATTATAATCACCATAATATTTTGGGATTTAATATATAAATATGCATTGTTCATAAGAAGAAATTTCTTATTAAAATATTTTTTTATTAATAAAAATTATTTTATTTATTATTTACCTATATTAATTTAATTTTATGAATACTTTGGAATTTCAAAACATTATTTTTATTCTAAAATTATAAATTTTAATTTTATGAGTTGTAATTTTTATATGATTTATTACATTGATAATTATATATTTCTATCATTCTAACATCTAATTACATAAGCTATTATGAGTTGTTCATAACACCTAGGAATAAAATATTTTGATATGTTTCTCATTGAAATATATTTAGCTATCATGTATCTCATATTTATTTCCACATTTTTCAATTTCTCCAACAAATTATTATACTCCAGTCATACTTATTGGTGTTGGGTGTTGATATATTATTGGGAAAACCCCAATATCTGAAAAATAGGATTCATATGGATGACATATACTACATGCTAACATTTTTTATGATTTATATATTAATTGTTTTATATTCTTACACATATTTATACCTGATAATTCTTACAATATATAACATTAGTGAAATTTTAATTGTATTGTATATAATTTTCATTTAATTTTGTGTGTAAATCTAGTTTTCAAAACTGTAATCTATAATAATTTATTGGATTTTATAATTTTATAGTGGTAATATATCTATTATAGAATCTCATTCTTTTCGGAAACATGTTTTTATAGTATAAAATAATATTAAATAAGTTTTATATAATTTAAATATGAACAAAATATTTAAAAAGAATATATCGCTTAAGTTGATATCATTAATATCATATTGAAGGACCCCTTGGTATTGTGAGGTTTATGATTTCATTTTAGGAAGAGATGTAACAACCGAATATATTATGATTTAAATGTGATAAACTATATTTTTTATTTAAATAATAGATGATCACTAATTTAATTAGTAATTTATGTGAAAAAATAATAAAAACCAAACATATAAAATTGTATATTTCTATAAAAAGTATTTTTCCTATATATCTTATAATTAAATATAAAAAATAATAGTCTCAGGTTTATAAAATTATTATATTAAATGGTGTTACAATTTTATAATTGGGTATCAAAATTTGGTAATATGGAAAAACATATATTTTTAGAGAAAATAGTATAATGTCTTATATTCAAAAAATGATAACAAGTGTAAAAATGTGTAACTTCTGTGGGAGTAATTTTATAAGTTGACATGAAATTTATATTTTTAGATAATCATTGTTAGGATTTAATTTCACAACCACATGTCTTATAATCCTTCTAAGACCATAATCACCCACTATCAAACGATTCCATTCATACCCGTTACCCATTATTCATTTCGAAGTCAAGGACCTTTTTTATCACATATAAAAGGGGCTTATTTCCACCAAATTCTAGACACACCATAGATTATAAACTCTCTTTAACGTATTCAAATTTATCCATCATTAGTTTCCTCTACCTGATTTTTTCATCCCATAGATATATGAACTGTCTCAAGATCATTTTTTAGGGATCCTTTAAGAGAATATTCATACTCTTAACATGAGGGTTACCAATTCTATAGCTTTCACTTATCTATCTTCCCCATTTACCTTCCTCAAAATTTTATTTAATAATTATAATATAATTAAAATAGTTTCATTATTATACATAAATAGTATAATTTTCATGGAAAAACTATTATCAATCTCATCATTAACCCTTCAGAAAATGAAAATGTCATATGTGTAATGTGCATACTACTGTTTCCATGAGCGATGTAATCAATTTTTCATAACTACCATAAATGGATAACCAAAAGGGGTATTTAATGATTAAATATGAGTTTTTAACTTTATTTATGTTATGAAAATATAAATTATTTTCCTCATTCTTCTTATTCTAAGAAATACAAATAAGTTATTTTTGTGTGTATTCAGAATACCACCTTTAGGGAGTGACATTTCCAATTTTCATAAACTATATGAATGAATTGTACTAAAATATATTTTATGAGTAAATATTATATTTATTATTTATATATTATTTTTATTATTATGAAATTTATTATCAAAAATTAACTTCCATTATAAAGTACAATGAAAATATCAATAAATTTCCCGAAACATGTTCATCATATATACCATTCAAGAAGACCATGACCATAGTTTCCCTAAAGTGAACATGGGGATTCAAAAATAATTGAAAAAAAATATTTAAATATCTTCAATAATTTGGTAATGATTAATCTGGTATACAATAATTACTTTCGACGTCACCCTTAAAAAACATGTACGGAATATTTGATATTAAAAATTTCTATTATTGAAAATAAACATTAACAAACTAATAAATGTTTAATAAATGATTATATTTTTATAATTTAATAGTTAATATATGTTAATGAGGTTGTAAATTCTATTATTGAGACAGTTATTCCTATTATTTATGAGGATAAAGAGATTTTGTTAAAGTTAGTGGAAAAGGAAAAGGTTTCATTTAATTTATATTTTTAAATAGATATTATTATGAGGGAATTTAATTAAAATGAAATAATTTTGTAAAAATTATATATAATACCTCAAATATTTTATTATAATCATGTAAATATTGAATTTTTAAATTTCCTATTAAATTTCACACCACTTGGTAAATAATTTACCCAATTTGACATTAGAAAGTGGAAATGAAACCCCTCTTCTTGTTAATATTAATAAATCATCTTAAATTTCTATATTAATATTGTATATTTACTTATACACTCTTTAATGATTTATTAATTTCATTTTATATCAATTTTATATATACTATAAATGTTTTAAATGAATTTGTTGACATTTTTCATAATTTTCATTTTGAAAATGCTTCCCTTTTTATTTTTTTGTGGGAACATATTTATTCTCCATTATGGGAATTATTTTTTTTGAATGATAAATTATTTGTGTTAAAGAAATTTTCTAAATTATTTTATTTCTTATTGAATTAGAAAAAAATTGATATTTCTATATTTCATATATTGTGATTTGGATAATAATATTTTAAAGGTGTTTTTATCTATTTCAATATTAATTGATGTTTTTTATATTGAAATTGGGATTTGATTTTATTATAATATCCAAATTAATTCTCTATATGACTTATCATGAAAATTCAATAAGTATGTTTTCATGAAATAATTTTTTTTCCCACGGGTTAATTATTATATGATAAAATGACGAATGGTTTTATGATATTAGGGTAAATTTATTTTTTATTTTAACAATATTTTGGGGGTATAAATTATATACCCATCTATTGAATTTAATAATGATTTATTGATCATGATTTAAAAGTGTAAACATGTATTTATCTTGTGTGTAATAGGGTACACTATTATTTATCCCACATGTAAAAATATAGAGGGGGTGGTAAACCTAAGCCAACTATGTAATAATATTTATGTTGGGTAGCCTTGACATATAATTTCTATGATTCTGTGTATTCCACAAACATGTGTCTTAAAATTATGATACTATCACATCACTGATTATTGATTATTGATGATTCCACACTCTTATGGTTGATGTATATTTTTATGGAAAATCACAATGTTATGAATGATTTTTTTCATGATGAATTATTGTGTATGTTTTCAGAAGTCATGTTCATGTTCTCATACCCTAATATTTATCTTATGACCACTTATGATCATCGATTTATATGTCTAATATTTAACCTTTATGAGCATCTGGGATCACTCATTCTTATATTTGAATTTCCCCAAGGTAAAAAAGGTATTAATTAAGATGACTCTAGATGGTTATCATATGTGAAGAAAATTCATAGTAGATACCTATGATGGTTTATAAATAGGTTTGTTTTTTATATAATCTTTATTGTCAAAAAATAACTACAATTCTTAGTAATATACTATTATGATATGTACCAAATATTCATTTATGATTATTTAATATTTGTATATGTGATAAGAAGGTTTCCTCGGTTGGTATAAAAAAAGGATTAGTTATGTTCGGGTATTATGATTATAATCCTTCAGTTAAAACCCTTGGTATAAGTCTAAATATATTATTTATATTAAATACTCTGTAATTTTTAATTTTACGTGCCTCATAATAATGAAATACCTATTTGGATATAAATAAATGGATGAAAGATCTGGAAGAGATTCACCTTTGTAAAATAACCCATAAATATACTGGTTGGGTATTAACACTCTCAAAACTCATTTCAAGACAATGAAGCGCAACCATATACATTGTTTGAAACACTTTGGGTTATGGTTGTTAATTTAAATTACAATTATTAATGACTATAAGGAATTTGAATATAATTTAGATTTAATAAATTAATTACATGGTCTTTTATGAATGTCCCCTAAATTAGAACATCTAATGAATGATTTTAATTATTATATAACCCTCAAAATAATTATCAACATATGACTATAATAATATTAATTTCATAAATAATTAATAGAACCTATATGAACTAAATTAATAGTGAATGTGAAGGTAAATGTGGTGGTTTTTCTAATTTGAAATCAAATGGGATAATAGAAGGTTTATAAATCATCATAAAAACCACTCTCAATTTTTTGGTTATTTGAAAAATAATTTCAACCTGGTTATGCTTCTAAAAGTAAAAAAAATAAGAGAAACTTTATATTGAAATGGATCAATTCTATAGAAAATTTAGTATCCATTATTCATTTAGAAAATCCTGATATATTTTTTTGGATTTATATCATTTGGGTGGATAAGTTGATTAGTGGTGGACTACTCGAAGAAATATTATGCAATAAGGGGAAATTTACTCCATAAAATGGGAAGATCAAGAGTAAATATTTTTCAAAATGTATTTTCCATTAACTATTCACACTAATAATGAGAATGAATTCCTAAGTGAGAAGCAGAATGATACAAAATACATTAGTACATATAGTGAAAATTCCATTAAATCTTAAAGATAATATTCTTATTTTATCATCGTACTTAAATGAAAAATCAATCAATTCTTTAGTTTCTTTAGTCCATGTCTTTAAAAGTCCTTGTTTATAAGATAATTTAATGGAAATGAAGATATCAGTTTATGATGAGTAAATATTGAGTTAGAGATCATATATTTACATTATTCTCATGATTTTTAGGAAATTAAGGGGAATATTTTGTATTGAGGAGTATAATATAATAAAAACTATAAAGGGAAGAAATCTAGTCCATATTCAAGAAATAAATTCATGAATAAGTAAGGGGAAATTTATTATAAGGGACATGTAAATTATTTTATATAAAAAATAAGTCCATTATGGACTTTAATTTGATAAAGATATGGGTGAAAATAATTCAAGACCAAATGTATCTTCTATAGTCAAATTCTTATATTTTTAAAAGAATGGAAATTATACCAATAATAGTACTAAACCATGGGTTTGAGGAAACATTATTTTAGTATGTTTTTTTCAATGGAAAAATTGAATGACCTATAAGATAAAAATATTTGATGTGGATAATGAGATATATGAATTTAATGGTAGAATTATAATCTAATTTAGAACTAACAATACATTATTTAATTAAGGTTATATTAATTTTTTAACATATGATGAATTTTCTAGGAGTGTCAGGTCACCAAATACATAGTTAGATATTAAATTATATATGAAAACATATAATAGTATGATGATTTACTATCATATATATTAGTACTCATTGATATATTTTTTGGGGAATATTCTACCTAAAAGTCATTTGAATAACCATACAGCCATATTTGATGGAATTAGTGGAATTGTCTGGCTCTCTTTATATGTACCCAATATGAATTTCAATGGAAGGTAACTTGTAGTAAACATTCCAAAAAAATATATGACCATTTATTAGTGTGAGGATTAAAATGAACATAAAATGGAAATTATATCTATTATATATGTCCTAATACATATTCCTCAGGGGTGTTTACCCCAAATAGTTGTAGATAAACTCAAAATTAATGACATTTATTCTATTTGTAATTATCACAATGTATTATTAATGTGTTACCATGTTTTAAACAAAATAATGATGTTGAGTATTTAATATAAAACATAATTATTTCAATGCCTACTTCAAAAATTCCTTACAGAATGGATACAATTTTGTTTAAAGTCTAGAAGAATAAACTCCAAGATAATATTTAAAAGCGATTAATATACCCTGGTGTTACATCCTCGAGCTAAAATATTAATTTTCTAAAAATAAAATACTTTTCAAATATTAACCATCGATCTAGATATAATCAGTTATAGGTCAAAAGGTAGGATATTACCAAGACATGCTTTTGTATAATGTTTGGGAACTGTGAATATAGAAAGATTCCATTTGGAATTACTAATAAACTATTATCATCATGTAACTAATAAATATAGTCTTTATATATCACCTTCATTATTTCTTTGTAGTCTTTATTGATTATAATCTCATATATTCACAAGATAAGGATGAGTGTGGTGATCATTTAAGGATTGTATTGATTACCTTGTGGAAAGAATAAAAATATGATATTTTTTGTAAATTTTAATTTAGGCTACATAATTTATCATTTATGGGATACCTATTCAAAGGTAATGTTAAATTTTTGTGTCATTCTAAGGGGATGTTTATAGAACTATGGCCTAGAATAACTGAAATGATTGGGATCAATAGTTTTTTGGGGTTGGCTAGATAATACTAAATCTTTGTGGAAAATTTCTCATAGATCACAAATTATAAACACAATAATGTTGAAATAAATATTTTTTTTCTAATAGTAATGAGTAATAAAATATTATAGTGGCATATTATTTATAATAATATAACTCACTATTTTGTTCAAATGAAATCAAGCATCATTTAAATGAATATTTTGTTTTCATGAAAATAAATAATCTTTTTATAAAATAAATTTCTAAATTTAAAAACATTAATACTAAAAAATGAAAAATAAATACAAATAAATATTCTTTATTATATTTGGGTGAGTTTTAGTGAATATTCTGATTTTTTGGGAATATTTAAAGTTAATGATTTTTAATTAAAATGGACTTATTTTTTTAGAATTATAAAATCATCATTTTTGACTTTTATCGGTTTTAAAATTTAATTAGTGGCTTCTAATTATTAACAAACAAAATATTATAATTACAATATTTTTTTTGTTTATTTTAGAATAAAAAAAATTTTATACCTATAAATGAAATTTTAAGAAACCCATTTTCTTTACATTTTCCTTATTTAACATAATTTAATTTATTCCATTTATAAAAACATAATTTTTGAAATACGATTACATATTTGGAATTATCATATCTAAATTTTTTATGTTCAAAATTTAATTTTTTACAATTATGAATAGTATATTTCTTAAAACATGTGTTCTCATGGTAAATAGATAAATTAATTCAACCTAGGTTAATCAAAAGTTATAAGGAAATAAAATATCATTTTAATTCACATTGGATATATATTGTAACATCCCAGGTAAATGAAGAATATGAAATTTTCATATTTATTAATATATGTAAATTAATTACTAAATTTACTTTAAAGGCGATGTTGTGTTCGATGACATACCCAATACCAAACAATGAGTTTCTTTGAAATCTTAAGTTGTAAACAATTTTGGGTCATACTAAAACATAATAATATAATATAATTATTTTAAATGGTAGTTATCACCTAGTCGTTGTATTGGTGGGAATGAAAAGAATGAACTACAGTATTATTATACATTTTTGTTAAATGTATTTACATTTATCCAATAAAAGTTAGAAGCTTAAAAGGTGAATAAATCAAATATTAAGCATAATTTACTATAAAAGGTTGATTTACCTCCTTTTGATGGAGAACCCTCTTTAAATCAAGTTTTGGACAGGTTAATATTTTTTATTTGACAAAATAAAATTATTCTTTAGAATCGGGACATCAAAATTAACATTGGTAAAATTTTTGGTATCTTTCTAATAAAAATCATTTTTTGATGAATAGTGAAAAATACTGTATTTTAATTCAAATCATATTTTTAATATTATTTATTTATATGGTTATATTATCTTTTTTAATTTAGTTTAAAGTTCATTTAGAATATATTTTCACCATATAATCCAATGGTGGTCATTGGAATTAATTTCACTTTGAAATTGGATATAAACAAGTGCTAATCTTTTGATAGATATTGTTTCTTAAAAATACGATATTTGCTTTGAAAATGGGAATTAATTTTAAATTAATTAATGAAACATTAATGTTTTTAATTTTTTAATATAGGAATAACTTTTGAATTCGGAATATCAAATATATCTTAGGCTTAATTTTTGGTATTTTTTTGAAATCTATCAATTTTTGATGAATAGTGACACCACTAAGTAGTAGTTAAAAAAACTGAGTTTTTCATTTAAATGAATAATTTCTACTTCTGTGAATTGAATTTTGAAAATCCAACATACATGGTTGTCATTAGAAAGTAACATTTGGTTCAATAATTTGAAAATTATTTTTTGTAAATAGTAGCTTTTGACTTTAATTTACCGCGGTTAAAGGTAAACAGTGTAATTCAAAATAAAAAGAATATAATAATAATAAATAATTACCTTAACACTTGTAATATCATTATTTTAGGAGTCATGGCCGACTATGGACATACTTGAGTATATTTTGGGACCCCATGGAGCCACTTAGGAGTGATAATGACACCTTCGATTAATTAATTTAATGTAAAGACAAAAATGACCTTAACAAATATATTTTAGTAAATTAATTTATACTTAGGGTTATATAAGTTATATTTTCGACTATAAATATTATTTGTAAATATAAAACTATTTCCTTTATCATGGTATTTCTTTTATAATTTTTAGATATCAAATAAATTAAATTATTTACGACTCAATAATGATGTAGTGTTTACCTCATTAATAAATCATTTAAATTAATTTGAATATAAATATTAAAATAACATCTGAATCCTATCCAATTATTATTGGATGAATTTATTTCGACCACTAGTCATTATATCTTTGACCGTAATGAGTTTGGGACCTTTAGAAACCTAAAATCATTATATAATAAAATAATATTTTCACACTTTCATAAAGAACACCTCCTCCCCCTAATAACAATCCCTCATATCTAATCCATTCCTCACACCTCCGAAGCCCCTTTCCTCGTCCAAAACCTTCCCAAATAAGCTCTAAATATCCCTCTAGCACTCATATAAGCCTTAACATAGACACAAGGCACTTTAAGAAGTCCTTTTTGTTCAAACCAAACAGAGTTACATGAATTAACGGTAACAATTTTTCTTAAACTGTTTTGTTTTATTTTGTTTTATTTTACTTCTCCATGCCCCTAAAATCTTTTTCTTACATTATTTTATAAAAAAATCTGTACAAAATATAATATTTTGTTTATATGTGTATTATTCTAACTATACTGACACACACCTCTGTCTAATGAGTAAAGAACATACTGTTTCTGTGGACGGAAAACTACTACCTCATGAAATGATGATTGTTCAAATATCTCCAACCACCTATCATGGTGGAAATTATTATGGAAATGAATTTATATATGATATATATTATATTTATATTGTTTCTATTTGTTTTTAAGTTTCATTTATAGAATACCATTATGGTTTTCATAGAGGGTAAATACGATAATCTCATTTGAGAAAGTGCGGACTATCGCTCCCTCAAAGTGATATGACTCGTTAATTCCTTATATACAATGTATAAAGGGTATATCTAATGAAATTATATATGATATTATACTGGAATTATAATATACTTATGTATTATTATTTTTCAATTCCATTACAATACTATATAGAAATGGAAGTAGCATTCATGCATATGTACGACTTAACGTCTCCATGAACAGTGCATTTCATTTCTTATCTCTGAATGTTATGTAATATTATAAATACATGTATATACATGTATATATATGATATATATTATATCTAAATCCTGAATATCATTCAGTATATAATGAACATTTTACCACATGAACAACTTTTAATTATAAGAGGTCCATTTTTTGACTAAAATACCAAATATCGACTAAAAGACCATTATTAACCTAAATGATTACATAATGTTAATAACATGATAATAAGTCATATAAATGGAATAATAAACTTGAAAAAGGTTGTTAATGTTTTTTAAATTAAATTTAGATTACTATTAAGGAAGAATAAGGATCAAACAAGCCACGTCTGACATGAGGTAATGGGTTTCTTATCTAACATTTAATTCCACGAGATTTCCATTGTTCACCACTTATTTATTGCATGTAGTGTATTGTGTAATTACATTTGATATATATTATCATTATTATATATATAATCATGGAATTATGTGGTTATTTTGGTGGTTATTAACTTTTGGTCACATGACTTGATTGATTACAATGTGGTAAGGGATTTCTTATCTCACTTTTATTCCCATGATATTCATGCTATATTTGTCACTATTTCCTATGTGTGTTTTACATATAGCCCATTAATTGTAATATTTGTGTAATATACATTCATTTATGGGTATTTATTGCTTCATTAAATGATTCTTCTTTCATGTGGTGTATGTTTCGTATGTTACCAAATCGGTAAGGGGAATTTTTAACCCAAATTTCTTTCCTTGGGTTAATCTTCTAATTCAAAATTATTTCATGATATGATTATGTGTGGAATAATTGTTTGTTTATTTATGTTGTAATTTCAACTCCCATTTGTTTGTATATACTTTTGATACAGATAATCACTCCATTGATAAATTCTCAAGTCATCGATATGAACTTGATAATAGTAATTTTAACACAATTTTCATTCATTGTGTTAAACATCCAAGTCATTGGTTTTGTCTTAAAAAGAACATGTGTGAATGTTCTCTGATTGGTTTAAATTGAATATCCAATCATATTGAGTGTATTTATATTTGTCACACAAAATTATGTAATTGATTTATCTTTAATCTAAGGATACCATCATTATAAGGGATTTCATCTCAAATTACATTCCATAGAGAATTCATTGTTTTTATGAACCAATTATCTTTTATATGGTGTATATACGGTCTTTTTTTATGTTATATCATGAATCCCTTTAATATCATTATATTATAATGTTTTGATTGATTTTTATTCCTCAATTATTTTTATTCAAGCATATCTCTTTTGGCTAAGAAAACTTTAACTAAAATATTGTTTAAAAGATTTACTCTTCTAAATCTTTCTCATTATTGTCCTTGTTTTAAAAATGGGTTTTAGTATTTATTTATACTAAATTAATCTATTAAAATTTCAATTCCTTTAAAATCATCAAATTTGTATGGGACACTTTGATTCGAAAATCACTTTATTAAATTTTTTAAATGGTTTTGAAAATGTTTTGATTAAGAATTGATTATGTCAATCTCTTGAAATGATATATTGTAATTGCATTGTGGAAATGTTTTTAGGGAAATGTTTATATTTAAAATATTTTATCTGTGATGATTTTATAATTGTACTTTGACATTTGGTGGGTGGTTACGTGATAAACCAAATGATGGGTGGTGTTGTGATAAACCAGGACACGTGGTTACGTTATAACCTCCAATACATTGGGTATGTAAGTCAACCATATGACTATTCCATTTAGTGATATGTGTGGATGATGATCATATGGTTATTCCATTTATGTGTGTTTATGTCCCAAGTTACCTTTATATGTAATGTGTTATTTATATGGGTTTTATAGTAATATTTTGGTTAAAAAGGGTAAGAAAAGATCTTTTATTCGGTGAAGATTTTTTACTACTTCATAATGGTGAAAATTATTACTTATGATAATGTTTATATGGTTTACTTTTTATTTTAGGAAACTATCAGTTTTCTTTATTTGTGTATCTCGTACTATGCTTTTTTCTCATCCCATGTTTTTGAAATGTTTTTCATAGGACATGAAGTGGAATAGGGAAATGGATGTGATCAAGGAAAATTGATGATGTCTAAAACATGGAACTATACATGTTTTTAAGAGTTTATATTTTATAAAAAATGGATACTAGGGAGTAGTGTCTACTTGTAATATTCAAGTTGTTATGTAATAGTTATAGCCTAATTCTCTAAATCTCTAAACCGGAAAAGATCTTTAATGAGAATTCATGACATAATTCATGACTATGTAATGTTTAAGGCTGGGTCCTTATAGTTGGTGTCATAGGTCGGTTTAGATAAAATTATATGTTAGGGTGTTATTTAATCATAAGTGACATAACCATAATAGTTAAAATATTGGAAATAGTCATAGTTTTTAGATAAATCTAATGAGTTTTAGATAACATTAATAAGTAGGTTTTAGTGTTTAACATCTTCATAAGATAATATATAATGATTTTACTAATATACTCACACTGAACTTTTTGGTTTTATTCAATGGCTGGGTTTAGAAGGCATAAAAGTAACAATGGATGTGAATAAAACTATGATGGTTTTCAGAATGAGCAATTGAATGAAATGGGAGCTGCAATGAGAACTCTTATGGTTATTCTCAAACAACTATCTGTAGTCCAGATTGACCTCCCAAATTTTGGTGATTTTTATAAAGAATTGTATATGAGAGAAAAAAATCCCCATGGAAGTTCATTTAATAATCATAAAGGTATGTATATTAAAAAACCCATGTGTCAAGAATGTGGAATGAAAAACATAGGAAAATGTTTCAAAGGGATGGGAAGATGCTACAGGTGTGGAAGTGAAGGTTATAAAGAAAGAACCTGCCATGGAAAATGGAAGCATCCAGTTGACTCTAGGAAAGAGAATGAAGATCATTCTGAGGGATTAATTGAATGTTTTAAATGTGGTGTGCATACTCATTATACAAACATATGTTCTATGAAGAAGTTTTAGGAATGATATCACTAGGATCGTACAAATTTTTCTTCATCAATACCTAATGACATTCCGATTAAGGATTAAGAAACTGACAATGACTAATGAAAGATATGGATTATTTCTTAACACAAGTTTTGGTATTACTGAATATTAGGATATGATTCACGATTTTTTTGTAGGAAATAAGTATTTTAGAATAAGTTATATAGAAATGGTTAATGGATCGTGAATAACATTGAATGATTAGGAAGTCTACATATAAGGGATTCCAGTGTTATGGTGGATTTTAGAATGGTGAAATGCTTAAAAGTATTAAGGCTTTTGGATGATGGGATCACATTAGAAGAATTTTTATAGTATGTGTAACCCAACAGTTTGATATATGAAAATTTTATTCAAGGAATAATTATCTTTTCTTTTATGGATATAGCTATAAAGAACCATTTGGGTTTATATGATCCTTGGATTTGAGCCAATTACAGGTTAATACATTTTGGGATGCAAAATGAAAGTTATTAGATAACCTTTGTGGTTAATATATGTTATATTTATTTTTTATGAATTTATATATTTTTGGGAATGTTGTAAAATTATATAGTTTTTGAGAATGGAAAACACACAGACCGTGTGACAACTCGATGCATCGAACAAAGCTGTTGGAATCGAACCCATAACAATAGTGCAACTGGGATTTATCACCTACCACTGGACTAAGGGAAGTCTCTAGTTAGTATGACTAATTCTTTTTAGTTAGATGATTTTATGAATAAAGAATAATTTGATTTTGTGTTATCAATGGAAATGATAAACCGATCATTGATAATATGTGATTAGGTTAATCACTTTTCAATATGAGACTTTAAGAGTAACTGAGGTTATTTGGAAATAAATGTTAATATTTATCTTGGAAGACTATCTGATTAAATCTTTCAGAGATTTGGGTTTCAATCTTAGTTTGGATTACTTTGATGGATTGTATGCACAATTGTTTATTGAATGGTCTTTGTTGAAATTTGGGTATCGATTCACAAATTTGGGAGATTAAGAGTAGTTGTTGTTTTTGTAAAAGATTATCCTTTTTGGGGATTATCTGATCTTCTAATAACTAAATTTAGTTTTGGTTGATGTCTAAAGATAGGGGGAATATATATTTGATCTTTTTTAGATTATGTGATACTCAATAAATTTATTCTATCACTTTATATGTGACCAAGTCATCATGAATACTTACCTTTTTGAGAAAAGATGAGTTTGTTGTAGAGTTTTATTAAATGATAACACTCTACATGACAAGTAAGTATATTTCCTTACGATTATAGTCTAGTAATTAATAAAATTCATCAACACTTTGAAAATGATCTTTAAGTAAAAAATTCATAAGCTCACTTTTATCATAAGACTTTTTCTTAACAACAAATTTATGGTATTTTGGTGGTTAACTTTCCATGACCATTTTCTCTATCACTCTCTATTAATATATGAGAGTTAGTATCTCTTCCATATCTATGTTTTCTTGGAATCCTAGTATCTATTGTCTTATGTGACCTTTGAATATATCTTTATTTCTTTTAACGTGATATTTTTATTTACTCTTTTTCCAATGTGGGACATTCAAGGATGTGATGTCTCTATTAATTGATGAGAGTTAGTTTCTCTTCCATATCCATGTGTAAGGGAGGGTTTGGATTTTTTTATGAAATTATGGTATTTTTGGTTGTTTTGTGTAGGAGAACATTTTTAGAATGAATTATAATCTATCAGGGCTTTTAAAAAACGTGGAGTATACCATGATGGATGTGTTTTTGTACTATTGGAATGGTGAGTTGGTTTTCTTAGAGATTCATACTTTTTCAACATGTTCGTATTCTGTTCTAATTTATTCATATTTTTTTTACAAACAGGTATAATAATTCTATTCATGATTACTGTTATATTTCCATCTTTGAGTGTGTACTATGTTATTTTTTTCAATGTAGATATCAGCTTTTCAATACATATGTATTTCATGTTCACGCCATTTTCACTCATTGAAACTTCCATTCCAGGCCCTGAATGTAGAACATTAATGTGGATGGCCAGAAATGGAATCGATAACAGTCCCCATGTACGTCTAAGATTTCCCTTCATGTTCTCCATGAATTGTTTTTACCCCAACAAGTTATTCTTCTCAATCTTCACCTCACTGCATGAAGTTTTCACTTCCAATATGACTTCATACATAAGTGATCATGAGAATCGTTTCATTTTGAGGCGGGTCATTGAAAAGTGACATGTAATTCAATAATGTTAGTGCTAGAATTTGGGTTTTTTGGTTGGACTCTTCAAATTTTGTTGAACCACTATTAATAGTTATATTTAACATCTGATTTATTAATAAACTATTTGACCCACTTTTCCCACATACATCATGACTCAATGTTTTTATACAGGATGAAGGAAGATTTATAATCCAACCCATCAAATCTCCAAGAAATGAATTTCAAGAAGGATAACTTCAAGAAAAAAATAGTCAAATACGACTAAAGGTTTGTCTTGTAGTACTTGTCCAATTTGGAAACACATTTTTTGCAATCTGTAAGTTTCAAATGTCCTGTTATAAAAATTTCTCCACTGTTATGTCTACTTATACTATAGTTTACTAATAAACTTTAATGAAATTATAAAATCATAAAATCAATATTCTTGATGGGAATATTATATACATTGAGACAGATAATCTATGTTCTGATGTAATGTTAGTTTACAATAGTTTAATTTTCCCACATTATGATTTATAAAATTTTTCTCCAGTAGAACAGATTTACCATTCTAGGATTGACACTTTTTTTTTCTCTATAAAACAAATTTCTCAATTTATGAGTTTTCAATTTTGTATCCATTAAAACATATTTCTGAATGTTGATTTTGTTGTTCTCATTGAATAAAATTATCTTGGATGGGATGAAATCATGGCAACGTTCTAGGTGAATATAAATCCTATGAAATGCACCAAACATTATTCTACATATATATTTCTGTTAAAGTGTTCATATATTAACAAGTCATTATCCAATTAATCATCATTTTGATCTTCATTGAACATATCAATAACTTCATTTCATTACTTAATATCACTGCTTTCATCTTCAGATTACAACACTCCTGCAGTGAAGGTCTTGAACTGGGAGCTGGTCATGAATGATCATGCAAAGAGCCAATGGTTCTAATAGCATCTCGAAGTGTAATACAGCCCATCATGCAGATGCTGCATTTTTGTAGTCATTTAATGCTTTGTATTACATTACCTTTTTATTGATTCTTTGGATGGTTTGTGCGAGGGACAAAACTCAATAGTTGAGCATTGAAGTATTCATTAAAGTGGTTTTGAGAAAAGCATTACTGTGGATTTATCTTACTAAAAGGTAACATGTTGAAGACTATTGGTGTAATGTAGCCTTTACTATAGTACTTCCTTGTGTTAGTGTTCAGGTTTAGTCTAATTCTGGTTTATTCCATAGAATGTTGTTGATTCATAATAAGTAGTTCAGAAGTTGTTAATCTTTGAAATAGAGATAGATTACTTTATTTTCATTCTTTTTTTAGATGCTCTTTTGTACATTATGAAATCTTATTTCTATCTTCAGTATTCTTCTATAAAAAAATAGATGTTTAATGAGTGGTCATTAAACTCTATTAATTAAATGTTATAATGATAATTCCCCTCCCCTTATGCATCCTCCTCATCGGCCTCCACCTCCTCAGCATTGGACATCGACTTTGCCTCCACCTCTGCCACCTCTGCCTCTGCCTCCACCACTCCTCCAATATAGTTCTAAGGACACTATTCATAACTTCTTTTATATCTTTAACTCATTTATTTTTTTCCATCCAATTCCATCGTCCCCACCAATCATAATGTGTCCTTTACGTATGACGATAACATATTAAAAATATGAACTCCCTAATACAATACTTTTTAAAGACACCACATCAAATTCTTGATGATACGTCATGTTTTTCTGTATCTTTATACATCATGTTATTTCTTTTTCTTTCATTTTCATATATATATTCAAATATATGTTATTATTTTTCCTTTCTTTTCATTATTATCTACCACTAAAGCTGTAAGTTTATCATATTTTAAGTAATTTTCATTATTAACTACTCAAATTATTAAGACTTTTGAAAATTAGATTTCAAATATACTGTCATCCGTATGCATGGGAGATGTACTAGTGTTATAAAATTATATAGTTTTTGAGAATGGAAAACACATAGACCGCGTGGAAACCCGACACATCGAACAAAGCTGTTGGAATCGAACCCATAACAATGGTGCGACTTGGATTTATCGCCTACCACAAGACTATGTGAAGTCTCCAGTTAGTATGACTAATTATTTTTGGTAAGATGATTTTATGAATCAAGAATAATTTGATTTTGGGTTATCAATGGAAATGATAAACCGATCATGGATAATATGTGATTAGGTTAATTACTTTTCAATATGAGACTTTAAGAGTAACTGATGTTATTTGGAGATAAATATTAATATTTATCTTGGAAGACTATGTGATTAAATCCTTCAGAGAATTGGGTTTCAATCGTTGTTTGGATTACATTGGTGGATTGTGTGGAAAATTTTTTATTGAATGCTATTTGATGAAATTTGGGTATCGATTCACAAATTTGGGATATTAAGAGTAGTTGTTGTTTTTGTAAAAGATTATCCTTTTTGGGGGTTATATGATCTTCTAATAACTAATTTTGGTTTTGGTTGATGTATAAAGATTGGGGGAATATATAGTTCATCTTTTTAGTATTATGTGATACTCAATAAGTTTATTCTATCACTTTATTTGTGATCAAGTCATCATGAATACTTACCTTTTTGAGAAAAGATGAGTTTGTGGTAGAATTTAATTAAAGGATAACACTATACATGACTCATTAAGTATATTTCCTTACGATTTGAGTCTAGTAATTAATAAAATTCATCAACACCATGAAAAGGATCTTTAAGTAAAAAATTTATAAGCTCTATTTTATCATAAGACTTTTTCCTAACCACAAATTTATGGTATTGTGGTGGTTAACTTTCCATGACCAAGTTCTATATCACTCTCTATTAATATATAAGAGTTAGTTTCTCTTCCATATCCATTTTTTCTTGGAATCCTAGTATCTATTGTCTTAGGTGACCTTTGAATATATCTTTATTTCTTTTAATGTGATATTTTTATATACTCTTTTTCAGATATGGGATATTCAAGGATCTTTTCAAGCCCAATTTTAAAATTGCGAGGACGCAATTCTCAAAATGGGGGAGTGATATAACATCCCAGATAAATAAATAATTTGAAATTTTCATATAAATTTATATTTGTAAATTAATAATATATTTTACTTTAAAGGGGGTGCTATGTTTGATGGCCTACCCGATAAACAACAACAGGTTTCTTTGGAATCTTACGTTGCACACAATGTTGGGTCATACAGAAAAATAATAATATAATATTATGATTTAAAATGGTAGTTGATGCCTAGATGTTGTGTGAGTGGGAATGAATAGAACTATCTACAATACATGTTTTTTAAATGTCTTTACATTTATCCAATAAATGTTAGAGGCTAAAAATGTGAATAAATCAAATTTTAAGCATAATTTACTTTAAAAGGTTAATTTGTCGCCTTTTGATGGAGAACCCTCTTTAAATCATGTTTTGGTCACTTTTATATGTCCTATTTGACAAAATAAATTTTGTTCTTCAGAATAAAGATATAAAAATTCAATTTGGGAAAAATTTTGTTCTTTTTTGGATAAAAATCATTTTTTGATGAATAGTGAAAAATACTGTATTTTCATTCAAATCTGATTTTTAAAATAATATATTTATATGGATAGATTACCTTTTTAATTGGTTTTAAAGTGTAATTAGATTATTTTTTTACCATTTAATTCAATGGTGGTCATTGTAATTAGTTTCACATTGAAATTGGACATAAGCAAGTGTCAATCTTTTGATAGATATTGTTTTCTTAAAAACATGCTATTTATTTTGAAAATGGGAATTAATTTTAAATTTATTAATGTAAAATTTATGATTTAATTTTCTATGATAGCAATAATTTTTGAATTTGGAATGTCAAATATATCTTAGGATGAATGTTTGATATTTTTCTGGAAAACATCAATTTTTATGAATAGTGAAACCACTAAGTAGTAGTTAAAAAATGATTTTTTTCATTTAAATGAAACATTTTCACTTATGTGAATTGAATTTATAAAATCCAACATACATTTTTTTATTATTACGTAAAATTCAGTTCAATAAGTTTAATTTTTTTTGGTGAATAGCAACTTTTGACTTTTATTTACCACGATTAAAAGTAAATAGTGTAATTCAAGGTAAAAAGAATACCATAATAATACAAAATTACCATAAAAAATATCCTATCCTTATTGTATGAGTCATGGCCGACCATGGGAATCCTTGGGCCTATTTTGAGACCCCATGTAGCCACTTAGGAGGGATAATTGCACTTTAGATTAATTAATTTAAAGTAATGATAGAAATTACATTAACAAATATCTTTTAGTAAATTAATTTTTACATAAGGTTATATAAGTTATCTTTTTGACAATAAATATTTATTGGAAAGATAAAACAATTTCTTAAATCATGTTATTTGTTTATAATTTTTATATATCAAATACAATAAATTAATTATGACACAATAATGATGCAGTGTTTACCTCATTAATAAATCATTTAAATTAATAAGATTATAAATATTAAAATAACATCCAATACCTGCCCAATTATTATTGTATGAATTTTTTTCTATGATGATTCATATTATATTATAACTTAATGAGTTTTTGATCTTTATAAACCAGAAATCATTATATAATAAAATAATATTTTCACACTTTCTTAAAGAACCCCTCCTCCAGCTTATTAAAAGCCCTCACCCCTAGCCCATTCCTCACGCCACTCAAGCCACATGACTCATCCAAACCCTGCCAAAATATTCTCTCAAGATCCCTATATTCCACATATAATTATTACGTTAGGCATTAGGTACATGATGAAGTCATTTTGGTTCAAACCAATGGGAGTTACCCAAATTAAAGGTAATTATTTCTCTTAAATTATTTTGTTTTATTTTTTTATTTTAATCCTCCAACCACCTAAACACATTTTATTAATTTATTTTATAATGAAAATAGTATCCTAAATATACTAGGTTGTTTTTACAATAATTATTCTAAGTAAACATACACCAACCATCCTCTAATGGGAAAAGAACATACTTTTTCTTTGGATGGAGAACTACTGCCTCCCAAAATGATGATTGTTCAAATATCTCCAAACGCCTCTCAGGGTGGCCATTATGATGGTACTGTATTTATAGATTATATAGATTATATTTATATTGGTTATATGATTCTGTATTTTTCATTTATAGAATACATTTATGGATTCCATAGTGGGTAAATACGATAATCTCATTTGAGGAAGTGCAGACTACCGCCCCCTCAAAGTGGTATGACACATTCATGTATTCTATGGAATGTATAAGGGGTATAGTTAATGAAATTATATATTAAATTATACATTAATTATAATATAATTATGTATCATCATGTTTCAATTCCTTTAAAATATGAAATAGAAATGGAAGTTGTGTTCATGCGTGCATACGTCTTACCGTCTCCATGAATGGTGCATTACATTTCTTATCTTCAGATGCTATGTACTATTATAAATACATGTATATACTGGATATATATGATATATATGATATCTAAATAATGAATATAACTATGTATATGATGAAAATTTTACCACATGATCAACTTGTAATTATAAGAAGTCCATTTTTTACTGAAATTACAAATATTGTCAAAATGACCATTATTAACTAAAATGATTAAATAATGTTAATAACATGGTAAAAAGTGATATACATGGAATAATAAAATTAAAAAAGGTTATTAATCAATTATAAATAAACATAATTTTATTATTCAGGAAGAACAAGGAACAAACAAGTCAAGTCGGACACGTGGTAAGGGGTTTCTTATGTCATTTTTAATTTCGTCAGATTTCATTATTCGCCACATATTTATTGCATGTTGTGTATTGTGTAATTCCATTAGATGGATATTATAATGATTCTTGGTATATTCAAGGTATTCTGTGATTCATTTGGTGTTTATTAACTTTTTGTCATACGACTCGAGTGATTACAACGTGGTAAGAGATTTCTTATCTCACTTTTATTCCCATGAGATTAATGATATATTTGTCACTATATCATTTGTGTGGTGCATGTACTACCCATGATTTCTACTCTTTGTGTAATATAATATAATTTATGGGTATTTAAATTTTCATTGAATTATTCTTATTTCATGTGGTGTATGTTTTGTAAGTTTCCAAATCGGTAAGGGAACTTTTTAACCCAAATTTCATTCCATGGGTTCATCTTCTAATTCATAATTATGTCATTCTTTGATTATGTGTGGAATCAATGTTTGTTTATTTATTTTGTAATTTAAACTCCACTTTTTTTAAAATATACTTTTGATTCACATAATCACTCCCCTGATAAATTCTCATGTCATCGATATGAACTTGATAAGAGTAATTTTAACGCAATTTCCATTAATTTAGTTAAACATACAAGTCATTGGTTCTGTATTAAGAAGAACATTTTTGAATGTCCTTTGATTGATTTACACTAAATATCCAGACATATTCAGTGTATTTATATTTTTCACACATAATTATGTAATTTATTTATCCTTAATCAAACGATACCATCTTTATAAGGTATTTAATCTCAAATTACATTCCATTTAGATGTCATTGTTGATATGAATAAATTCACTTTTATATGGTGTATATATTTGCCTTTGGAATATTATATCATCTATCTCTTTATTCTCATGATATTATAATTTTTTGATTGAATTTTATTCCTTAATTATTTTTATTAAAGCATATATATTTTGGTTAAGAACACTTTAAATAAAATATATTTTTAATGATTTATTCTTCTAAATATTTATCATTAATGTACATGTTTTCAAAATAGTTTTTAGTTTATATTTATATGGAAATTAATGTTTTAAAATTATAATTCCTTTAATAGTTTCAATGTTTTATGGGACACATTGATTTAAAATATCTTTATTAAATGTTTTATATGGTTTTGAAAATGGTTTGATTAAGCATTGATTATGTCAATATCATAAAATGATATATTTTAATTGAAATGTGGAAATGTTATTAGTGAAAATTTTATATTTAAAATATTTTATGTGTTTTGATTTTATAATGGTACTTGGACATTTGACGGGTGGTTACGTGATAAACCAAAAGATGGGTGCTCCCGTGATAAACCAGGATGGGTGGCTACGTTATAACCTCTAATCAATTGGGTATGGAAGTCGACTGTAGGGATATTCCATTTAGTGATATGTGTGGAAGTCGACCATATGGTTATTCAATTTAATTATGTTTATGTGTCAAGTTACCTTTATATGTTATGTATTCTTTATATGGGTGTTATGGTAATCTTTTGGTTATAAAAGCATAAGAACTGATCGTTTATTTAGTGAATAGTATTTACTACTTCATAAAGGTAAAAAGTATTGCTTATGATAATGTTTTAATGGTTTACTTGTTTTTTTGAAAAACTAATAGTTTTTCTTCTTTGTGTATCCCTTACTGAGCATTTTACACATTCTATGTTTTTGAAATGTTTTTCATAGGATATGAAGTGGAATAAAGACAAGGATGTAATCAAGGAAATGTTATAATGTCTAAAACATAGAACTTGACATGTTTCTTTTTAAGTGTTTATATTTTATAAAAACTGGATCCAAGGTAGTAATGTCTACTTGTAATATTCAAGTTGTTATGTGATAGTTATGGCCTAATTCTCTAAAACTATAATCCTAGAAAGATCCTCTGTAACACCCCAGGTAAATAATGAATATGACATTTTCATATTTATCCCTATTTGTGAATAAAATATTAATATGACTTTAAAGGGGACGCTATGCTCGATGTCGTACCCAACACGCAACAACGAGTTTCTTGGGAATCTTATGTTGCACTCTAATAATAAAATAATATTATTTCAAATGGTAGTTAACATGTAGCCGTTTTATTGGTGGGAATGGATATAAATAACTAAAATATGATTATATATGTTTTTTAATGTTTTTACATTTATCAAATAAATGCTAAAGGCTTAAAATACGGAAAGAATTCAATTTTAGGCGTATATGCCCTAGTTTTCACTAAAGGTTCACTTATCACCTTTTGATGGAGAACCGTCATTAAATATAGTTTTGATCACTCTTATACATTCTTTTGGACCAAATAAAACTCTTATTAAGAATCGGGACATCAAAATTTACTTTGTGTAAATTTTTGGTATCTTTCCGATAATGTTCATTTTTTTGAATAATGTAAAATGTGGTATTTTAATTCAAAACCACTTTTTAATCTAATTTATTTATATGATTAGATAATATCTTGAATTGGTTTTAAAGTGGAATTAGAAAATATTTTTACCATTAAATCCAATAGTGGTCATTGGAATTAATTTCACTTTGAAATCAGACTTAAACTAGTGTCAATCTTTTGATACATATTGTTTTATAAAAACACGCTATTTGCTCTGACAGCGGGAATTAATTAATAAATTAAATAATGTGACTAATATGTTTTGAATTTTTTAAAACGGAATTCATTTTTGAATTCGGAATATCAAATATATCTTAGGGTGAATTTTTGGGTTTTTTCTGAAAAACTTCAATTTTTGATGAATAGTGAAACCACTAAGTGGTACTTATAAACTGATTTTCCATTTAAATAAAATTTTGCCATCATTGTGTTTTGATTTTCAAAAATCCGACATACATGGTTGTCATTAAGAAGTAAAATGTGGTTCAATGGGATAAAAATAATTTTTTGGTGAATAGTAACTTATTAAGTTTTTAATCGCGATTAGTGGTAATTAGTGTAGTTTAAGGTAAAAATGATATTATAAGAATGTGAAAACACCATGACACTTGTCCTACACCTATTGGGTGAGTCATGGCCGACCAAGACAAGACATGTGCCAACTTGGGGACCCCATGGATCCACTTTTGTTGGGAAATGACATAAATTACTTTTTATTTAATGTTAAAGTGAAAATGACACAAACATAATATGTTTTACGAAAACAATTTTTAATTGGGGTTATACAAGTCCCAATTTTGATTATAAATAGTCATTGGAAAGATAAAAAGATTTCCTGTATCATAGGAATTTTTTTATAATTTTTAGACATTAAATAAATTTAACTATTTATGACATAATAATGATTCAGCGATGACGTCATTATTTGACGATTTAAATAAAATGGAAAGATAATGAAAACTCTACAACCTACACATGGCCAAAACCAATTGGATGAGTGGATTTCGAAGCCTTATCACCTTATCCACGAATTATATCAATTTGGGACCTTTTAAAACCGAAACACATGTTCAAATAAAGTAATATTTCTTACTTTCCAAAAGTGCCCCTCCTCTCCTCTTATAAAAGGCCCCCAACTCTACCTCTTTTCCCACACTCCTCAAGCCTTTGGCTCGGCCAACCCCTGCCCATTTACTCTCCCCACACCCCTCTCCTAATCCTAGAGGATTCCCTTTGGGCATAATCCTTTCAAAGGAATCCTTTAGGCTCAAACCAAAATGAGTTACACTTTTAATGGACGTTAAAGAACGATCGAGTCAAGTCGGACCCGAGGAAAGGGATCCTACAACTCTCTTTCTTTTTAAGTACACTCTTTTATGTAATTTCTTTTAAGCTCAAATTTCTTATGATTGGGATGTTATTTTATATTACTCCTACTGTAATTTTTATGTTCATGTGATGAGAGACCCTATTCTCTCTCATCAATCCCTTTGGAAGTTTTATGTGGCGCCGTTAGGCTGCCGAGTTTTCGTAAGGGATTTTTCATCTCACTTTTATCCCCGTGAGATTTACGCTACATTTGCCACAATTTCCTTTGAGTGGTGTATGTACTGCCCATTATTATACTCTTTGTGTAATATACTTTCATTTATGAGTATTTACATCAATGATCTATTGTCCTTCTTTCATGGGGTGTATGTTTTGAAAGATACCCAAGTCGGTAAGGGAACCTTTCACCCTCCTCTTTTTAAAAGACTTCTTTTGTTGGGTATTTTAATTTACATATTGTTATGTTGGGATATGTTCTCATATATCCTTATTGATGTAAATTTTAAGTCCAAGTGATGAGATACACTTTTTATCTCTCATTTTGATGTGATGCCGTTAGGCTGTCAAGGGAACTTTTTAACCCAATTTCGATTTCTTTGGGTTGAACATATAGTCATTGAATATGTCATCCATTGAATATGTGTGAATGACCTTTTATTGTTTTTCACTTAATATCCACTTATATTGGGTGCATTTATATTTGTCACACATATGTTTGAGATTTATTTGTCCTTAATTTAAGGATACCTTTTTTGTAAGGGATTTCATCACATTTGACATTTCTATTGAGGGTTCATCGTTGTTATGCACCAATTCACTCTTATATGGTGTATATACTGTCCTTTGGAGTATTATATCATGAATCCATTTATTCTCATGATATTATAAAGTTCTTACTAAATGTTATTTCTCAATTATTGTATTCAAGTGTCTCTAATTTTGGTAAAACCCCTTTAACCAAAATATCATTTTAAATGTTTTAATTATTTGTTCTTATTAATATCCATTTTTTTCAAAATGGTTTTAAGGATTTATTTATATGGATATTAATGGTTTAAAATTTTTAAGCTTCAAGGTGGTATGGGACACTTTGATACAAAAATCTCTTTATTAAATGTTTTAAATGGTTTTGAAAATGGTTTTTAATGGATTCATTATTTCAATATCCTAAAATGTTATATTGTGATTGAAATGTGGAAATGTTATGTTTCCTTTTCCATGTTTTGTGTGATAAGATTATGTTATGGTTCTTGGGCATTGTTATGAAGAACGGGTGGTTCCGTAATAAACTAAGTGCGGGTGAGCCCGATATAGCTCTCCAATGCATTGGGTAACGCGAAGGAGTGAAACGTTAAGGTTTCTCTGAAGAGATTTAGGGAATATACTGTGATGGGTATTCCAAACGTAACCAAGAGGGTTACTCCCTACGTAATAATGTTATGAATGCCTCAAGTTACCTTTATGCCTTGTGTTTTATATGATTTATTCATGGTTTGATGTGGTATGTTAAAGTGCCTATGTTTTATGGGTAAAGTATGATTTCATTCTTATGTATATATGAACTCATGTGTCCTTTCCATATTTTTATAACCCTTACTGAGCTTTTTATGCTCATCCCAAGTTTTTGAAATGTTTTTCACAGGTCAAGGGAAAGGAACATGATGTGATGATAGTGTCAAGGATGTGTCAAGAAAGAATCCATGTTTTGTTTTCAATATGATTCCGTTGATGGGAAGAATGAATACTGTCTTTTATGTAACCACTTTGTTTAAATGTGGAATATAATGCAAGACTCATGATCTAATTCTCTAAAACTCTAAACCTGAAAAGATCCTCAATGTGTAATCTTGTAATAACTCAAGATTAAGTAAGGTTTAAGGTTGGGGCCTTATAGTTGGTATCAGAGGTCGGTTTAGATAACTTTAGAGGTTAGGGTACTCTTTAAGCATAAGTGACATTACCATAATGGTTAGGATTTAAGAAAGAGTCCTGGTTTTAGATAAAGGGAATGAGTAAGTATATCTTAGTGTTTATCTTACTCATTAGTACATGATGGTTTTGTTGAAATACTCACACTGACCTTTTTGGTTTTAGTAAATGGCTGGATCTAGCAGGCACCAAAGTAACAGTGGATGTGAAGGAAACTGTGACAATTTTTTGAGCAAGCAACTGAATGATATGGGAGCTGCAATGAGAACTCTTGTGATTATCCTCAACCAACTATCTGGAGTCATGATTGACCACCTAAACCTTGGATATTTCTCTAAGGCATCATATATGCAAGAAACAAATCCCTATGGAAGTACAGGTAATAATCATAAAGGTAAGTGTGTTCAAAAACCTATGTGTCAAAGATGTGGAAAGAAACACCTAGGAAAATGTTTCAAAGGGACAGAAATATGCTATAGATGTGGAAATGAAGGTCATAAAGCAAGAACCTGCAATGGAAAAAGGAAGCATCCTATTGACTCGAGGAAAGGGAAAGAAGTTCTTTCTGAGGGATTAATTGAATGTTTTAAATGTGGTGTGCATGGTCATTATGAAAACACATGTCCTATGAAGAAGTTTCGTGAATGGGATCACCAAGAGCGTACAAATATTCGTTTACCAATACCTAATGCCATTCCTATTGAGGATGAAGAAACTGACAATGACCAATCAAAGGTATGTACTATTTCATGACTATTGTTTTCCTATTTTGGAATCTTAGGATATGATTCATGATTTTGTTTGTAGGAAAGATGTATTTCGGAATAGGTTGGAAAGGAATGGATAATGGATCATGAAGAATGTTGAATGAGTAAGATGTCAACATATAAGGGCTTCCAGAGATATGGTGAAATTCTTAAGAGTATTAAGTCTCCTTTGATGATGGGGTTACATTAAAAGACTTATTATATTATGTGTAACCCTGATGTTTAATATATGCAAATTTTATCCAAGTAATAATTATCTTTTCTTTTGTGGACATAGTTATAAAGAACCAATTGGGTTTATATGATCCTTACTTTTGAGGTAATTATGGGTTACTAAATGTTATGATTGAAGTGGAAGGCATGAGATAAAATTGAGGTTAAAATATGTTATGAATATTTTTGAAGATTTTATCTCGTTTTGGGGAATGTTTTGAGAATTATATAGTTTTGGAAAAAGTACAACACGCAGACCGTGTGACAACCCGTCGCGTCGGACAAAGCTGTGGGAATCGAACCCACAACCAATGTGCGACTGGTATTTATCGCCTACCACTAGACTACGTGAAGTCCCTGGTTAGTTTGACTGATTCATCCTAGTTATATGATTTTATGAATTTAGAGTAAGTTGATTTTGGGTTATTTATGAAAATGATTAACCTATCATGGAGGATATGTGATTAGGTTAATTACTTTTCAATGCGAGACTTTAGGAGCAACTAATGTTGTTTGGAGATAAATGTTACGATTTAACTTGGAAGACTATGTGACTAAATCCTTCAAATATTTGGGTTTCGATCTTATATTGGTTTACTTTGAAGAATTTTATGGAAAAATTATTTATCGGATGATCCTTGTTGAACTTTGGGTTTTGTTTGACAAATTTTGGAGGTTAAGAATAGATTTTCTTTCTATAAAGGGTTATCCTTTTCTGGATTATCTGACCTTGTACTAACCTTTTTGGTTTTGGTTTTGGTTAAAGCCTAAGGACATGGGATGTATATAGTTCTCTTTTGTGGATTAGGTGATTCTCTTGAAGTTGATTATAGTACTCTTAATGCGAACAAGTCTCCATAAATACTCGTCTTTTGGAAAAAATATGAGTTTGACTAAGGAATCTAGTAAAAGTTGAAAGTAAACATGATAAGTGATTATGCTTCCTTATGAATAAATTCCTCAATAAAAATTAACTTAAAACAAAAATGTTGTCTATTGACTTTTCCTACTGGGGAACCCAACACCGTTTAACCCATCACAAGTTTGTGATTTTCTCGTGGTTAACTTTCTCCTAAACATGTTTTCTATCACTTTCCATCAGAACATGACCCTATGTTTTCTCCTCCATGTCCATGTTTTCCTACATGGAATCCTAGTATGGGTTAACTCGGGTGACCTTTGTACTTATCTTTCTTTATTTTAAAGTGATTGTTTTACAGACTCTTGTTCCGATGTGGGACTTTCAAGGATGTTTCCAAACGCAATTTTAAAATTGCGAGGACGCAATTCCCAAAAGGGGGGAAGGATGTAACACCCCAGGTAAATAATGAATATGACATTTTCATATTTATCCCTATTTGTGAATAAAATATTAATATGACTTTAAAGGGGACGCTATGCTCGATGTCGTACCCAACACGCAACAACGAGTTTCTTGGGAATCTTATGTTGCACTCTAATAATAAAATAATATTATTTCAAATGGTAGTTAACATGTAGCCATTTTATTGGCGGGAATGGATATAAATAACTAAAATATGATTATATATGTTTTTTAATGTTTTTACATTTATCCAATAAAAGCTAAAGGCTTAAAATACGGAAAGAATTCAATTTTAGGCGTATATGCCCTAGTTTTCACTAAAGGTTCACTTATCACCTTTTGATGGAGAACCGTCATTAAATATAGTTTCGATCACTCTTATACATTATTTTGGACCAAATAAAACTCTTATTAAGAATCGGGACATCAAAATTTACTTTGTGTAAATTTTTGGTATCTTTCCGATAAAGTTCATTTTTTTTGAATAATGTAAAATGTGGTATTTTAATTCAAAACCACCTTTTAATCTAATTTATTTATATGATTAGATAATATCTTGAATTAGTTTTAAATTGGAATTAGAAAATATTTTTACCATTAAATCCAATAGAGGTCGTTGGAATTAATTTCACTTTGAAACCAGACTTAAACTAGTGTCAATCTTTTGATACTTATTGTTTTATAAAAACACGCTATTTGCTCTGACAGCGGGAATTAATTAATAAATTAAATAATGTGACTAATTTGTTTTGAATTTTTTAAAATGGACTTCATTTTTGAATTCGGAATATCAAATATAGCTTAGGGTGAATTTTTGGGTTTTTTCTGAAAAACTTCAATTTTTGATGAATAGTGAAACCACTAAGTGGTACTTATAAACTGATTTTCCATTTAAATAAAATTTTGCCATCATTGTGTTTTGATTTTCAAAAATCCTACATACATGGTTGTCATTAAGAAGTAAAATGTGGTTCAATGGGATAAAAATAATTTTTTGGTGAATAGTAACTTATTAAGTTTTTAATCGCGATTAGTGGTAATTAGTGTAGTTTAAGGTAAAAATGATATTATAAGAATGTGAAAACACCATGACACTTGTCCTACACCTATTGGGTGAGTCATGGCCGACCAAGACAAGCCATGGGCCAACTTGGGGACCCCATGGATCCACTTTTGTTGGGAAATGACATAAATTACTTTTTATTTAATGTTAAAGTGAAAATGACACAAACATAATATGTTTTACGAAAACAATTTTTAATTGGGGTTATACAAGTCCAAATTTTGATTATAAATAGTCATTGGAAAGATAAAAGGATTTCCTATATCATAGAATTTTTTTTATAATTTTTAGACATTAAATAAATTTAACTATTTATGACATAATAATGATGCAGCGATGACGTCATTATTTGACGATTTAAATAAAATGGAAAGATAATGAAAAATCTACGACCTACACATGGCGAAAACCAATTGGATGAGTGGATTTCGAAGCCTTATCACCGTATCCACGAATTATATCAATGTGGGAACTTTTAAAACCGAAACACATGTTCAAATAAAGTAATATTTCTTACTTTCCAAAAGTGCCCCTCCTCTCCTCTTATAAAAGGCCCCCACCTCTACCTCTTTTCCCACACTCCTCAAGCCTTTGGCTCGGCCAACCCCTGCCCATTTAATCTCCCCACATCCCTCTCCTCATCCTAGAGGATTCCCTTTGGGCATAATCCTTTCAATGGAAGCCTTTAGGCTCAAACCAAAAGGAGTTACACTTTTAAAGGACGTTAAAGAACGATCGAGTCAAGTCGGACCCGAGGTAAGGGATCCTACAACTCTCTTTCTTTTTAAGTACACTCTTTTATGTAATTTCTTTTAAGCTAATATTTCTTATGATTGGGATGTTATTTTATATTACTCCTACTGTAATTTTTATGTTCATGTGATGAGAGACCCTATTCTCTCTCATCAATCCTTTTGAAAGTTTTATGTGGCGCCGTTAGGCTGCCGAGTTTTCGTAAGGGATTTTTCATCTCACTTTTATCCCCATGAGATTTACGCTAGATTTTCCACAATTTCCTTTGAGTGGTGTATGTACTGCCCATTATTATACTCTTTGTGTAATATAATTTCATTTATGATTATTTAAATCAATGATCTATTGTCCTTCTTTCATGGGGTGTATGTTTTGAAAGATACCCAAGTCGGTAAGGGAACCTTTCACCCTCCTCTTTTTAAAAGACTTCTTTTGTTGGGTCTTTTAATTTACATATTTTTATGTTGGGATATGTTCTCATATATCCTTATTGATGTAAATTTTATGTCCAAGTGATGAGATACACTTTTTATCTCTCATTTTGATGTGATGCCGTTAGGCTGTCAAGGGAACTTTTTAACCCAATTTCGATTTCTTTGGGTTGAACATATAGTCATTGAATATGTCATCCATTGAATATGTGTGAATTACCTTTTATTGTTTTTCACTTAATATCCACTTATATTGGGTGCATTTATATTTGTCACACATATGTTTGAGATTTATTTGTCCTTAATTTAAGGATACCTTCTTTATAAGGGATTTCATCACATTTGACATTTCTATTGAGGGTTCATCGTTGTTATAAACCAATTCACTCTTATATGGTGTATATACTGTACTTTGGAGTATTATATCATGAATCCATTTATTCTCATGATATTATAAAGTTCTTACTAAATGTTATTTCTCAATTATTGTATTCAAGTGTCTCTAATTTTGGTAAAACCCCTTTAACCAAAATATCATTTTAAATGTTTTAATTATTTGTTCTTATTAATATCCATTTTTTTCAAAATGGTTTTAATGATTTATTTATATGGATATTAATAGTTTAAAATTATTATGCTTCAAGGTGGTATGGGACACTTTGATACAAAAATCTCTTTATTAAATGTTTTAAATGGTTTTGAAAATGGTTTTTAATGGATTCATTATTTCAATATCCTAAAATGTTATATTGTGATTGAAATGTGGAAATGTTATGTTTCCTTTATTCATGTTTTATGTGATACGATTATGTTATGGTTCTTGGGCATTGTTATGAAGAACGGGTGGTTCCGTAATAAACTAAGGGTGGGTGAACCCGATATAGCTCTCCAATGCATTGGGTAACGCGAAGGAGTGAAACGTTAAGGTTTCTCCGAAGAGATTTAGGGAATATACTGTGATGGGTATTCCAAACGTAACCAAGAGGGTTACTCCCTACGTAAGAATGTTATGAATGCCTCAAGTTACCTTTATGTCTTGTGTTTTATATGATTTATTCATGGTTTGATGTGGTATGTTAAAGTGCCTATGTTTTATGGGTAAAGTATGATTTCATTCTTACGTATATATGAACTCATGTGTCCTTTCCATATTTTTATAACCCTTACTGAGCTTTTTATGCTCATCCCAAGTTTTTGAAATGTTTTTCACAGGTCAAGGGAAAGGTACATGATGTGATGATAGTGTCAAGGATGTGTCAAGAAAGAATCCATGTTTTGTTTTCAATATGTTTCCGTTGATGGGAAGAATGAATACTGTCTTTTATGTAACCACTTTGTTTAAATGTGGAATATAATGCAAGATTCATGATCTAATTCTCTAAAACTCTAATCCTGAAAATATCCTCAATGTGTAATCTTGTAATAACTCAAGATTAAGTAAGGTTTAAGGCTGGGGCCTTATATCCTCAATGCGAATTCTTGACATAATTCAAGATTATGTAATGTTTAAGGCCGAGTCCTTATATATGTATTCATACAATTTTTACCAATTTGTTGGCATTTAATATTTTTTATATTATTTTTAATTGATGATGAATAAATATTTGTTAAATCTTTCCCAAAATTCCAAGCACGTCATCTCCTTCACCTCTAAAATGGTACACCATATCTTCTCCTATCAACAGATAAAGATCCATTTATATCAAATATGAAATTTTTAGATACCATATTCCAATCCCTTTGAGTATCCTAATATATTTTCATAATAATTATATCCTTATAGGTTTTAAGGTATAATAAAAAGGAGGTCTTCTGGAGAGGAGGTATAGATATTTAAGAATGTTTTAATTTTCATTTCTTATTACACCTCATTCGTAAAAATTCTACCCATTTAGATATAATATCATCCACATATAACATATAATTATGTTTTAATATGTTAATGGAATAACTATAATCAATCTACTTATTCCATGAACTGGAATGTGAAACCATCATCCAGGTGTAATATGGACAATCGCTTCATGAACCGTTGAGATTTTTTCCTCCAAAAAAATACGTTTTATTATAAATATTTATTTAATGTATATATTTATATATGATTTTATTGAAATTATTATAATTATATAATGATTTTATATCATCTATATTTATACCTTTCCATCCACTGAAATATTATAACGTCCTTTATGTGTATATGTGTATTAACACATCCACTAAGTGATGTTATTTCTTTCAATAGAGAATCACATGGATAATATATATAATTGTATTCAAATATATTATATTTTGTTTATGTCATTATAATCATTTTGGTATTATAATATAATTCTTACCTTCCTTCTCTTATGTTTATTGAAAAATGGAAACATAACTCATACAAACGTACGACTTATCATCTATATGATTGTAACGTAATTATTAATTCATAAATAGTATTCATGGATGGTATTCAATGATAAACTAATGTATAAAAGGAATAATTATATCATGATTATTATTATAATTTAGATGATGTAATAAATAACTCTTTGACCATGTTCATCCTACTAAAGCTATATGGTGATTATGAACCAAATATCATCAAAATGTCTAATGTAAACCTAACTGATGAAATAAGATACTAAAAATATAAAAAAAATGAAATAAAAAGGTTAATTTTAATGAAATGAAAATAAATATGGGTTTTTAAATATTAAATGACTAATATAATTTTATTATTCAGGAATAGATGAAGTCACACAGAAAATTTGTATTTAATGTATTGGATTTCAACCCCGAAATTTATTTCATTGAGAATTATGCCATTTTCACCACATATTTTATTTTTTGTGTTGATATAGGGAAATATAACATTATTTTATAATTTTTTATATAAATTTTGGTGTTTTCTGAATACTTTTCATGTTCTCTTCACCAAAATTATTACGATTTAATAGTTTCCGAATTCACAAGGAACAATTTATCTTTAAATAACATTTTATATGGTTTAAATAATTTTTAAAATATATTTCCTACAAATTCATATTATTAAAATTATAATATTTATTTATTTATATTAACATATATGTATTATCAAGGACATTTTCTGTCTCTTTTTAAATTGATTTCTAAATTAATCTGTTTACATATTTTATAGGGAAATGTTTTAATTTTTTTAAAAATGTTAAAGGAATATTATATTTTAAATTAAATATTTTTACATACTTTTTCTGATGTAATGAATTATAATTTAATATAATAATCCTATATAATTTTGAATGGTTAATTTTAACTATAGAAATACCTGTAATATTTTAGGAATTTGTAATTTTAAGGATATTTTATTATAAGTCTATATTTCTCCTTACTTTTATAAACAAATTGATTGTTATTTGGTCATGAGTTTGAAAGAGTTTTCAAGGAACTTATGATGAAACGTTTAACAAATAATAAAACCATTTTTTAATATGACACATCATTAAAATAATTTATTATGGGTGATCCCGATATAACAAATATGACAATAGAGGTCGATATGAATTATATGATGGCTAATCACAATGTAGCTCTTCAATGAAATGAGTAGTGTTCCTTGTCTTCAATGTTAATAAAGAAGGTGTTAACTAGGGAGGTTTCTTCTATGTATTTAACTATGATCCAATTATTTCTGACATTAGGAGAAAAATATATGAATATGATTCTTTATGAAGATAATTTTGGTTTCAATATCCTTGTTATATGTTATTAATTTATTTCATGATAAAAAATATTTTTACAATGTATATAAGATTTATTTTATATTCAAATAGATTAATGTGAAAATTTAAAAAATTTATAAGTTTTATATTTTTTAATTTTTTAATGGATTTAATAATTTTATATCCCTAAATGTGAATTTAATTCTTATAAAAACCATCACTTTTTATACATTAACATTACATAGTATTTGTGTAATACATAAAACATTGTATAAAAATATTCCCAAAGACCGTACTAGTCTAGTGACTTCGGAAACATGGAGTCATAAAAAATGATATAGAAGTGAGCTATATTATCTCCTTCAACGTTCTTATTTACTAGCTCCCTTCTTAAAAACGTCAAATATAGTACATATCTTCATAACCTAGGGAAGAAAACGAAAAAGGTGGTGAGATCAAATTCTCAGTAAAGATAAACAAGGGATATATTTTAGAATAATCATTTGCATAAGGGTATGAGAAAATGATAATAAAAATAGAATATCATACCCTAAATATCAAAAATCATATACATGAATCATGGCATAAACCTTGGAAGTTCATAAGACATGAATAATAAATAAATAAAGAACATAAGACATGAAATCATAACATTGGAACAAAACATGGGATTATGGAAGACACATAAGCATAAATAATTATTTTCATATTAGTCAAGGCATTGTTTCTAAGACCATATTAGTGGACAAATTTCTTTACTGAAATGGGTTCACACCCCATTCCAGCATTGTATTACTGAACTGAGTTCACTACTCGTTCCAACCCTGTATGACTGAACCGAGTTAATTTCCCATTTCATAAATGTAATATTGAGTTGATTTCATTTCTTGTTCCATCCATTTCTATCTCATAATATATAAATCATTACCCAATGTATTGGAGGGAGATATGTGTCCCACCCATCTCATAATGAAATCATACATACATGTGCCACAAGATCATAAATAATATTATCATAACCCAAGAAATGAAATGAGAATTATATACATGTAATCATATCATAAACTGTTAAAAAATATATTTTTTATAATCATTTAATCATAAACATAACCCACGAAAATAAACAGGTTTCCAAAGCATATAAACCATGAAAGTGAAACGAGTTTCATAAACATCATTCCATTAAACAATAATCTATTTAGAGAGATAATATGAATTAACATATGGAATAATTTCTTTATAAAGTCATGATTAACACTAATGTATGTTATATTAGATGAGAAATAATTTTAAAGATATTTTAAAAACATTTCTCTAGAAAAATATGCTATCAACATTGAAAAACAATTTATAAAAAATAAAACCTTTTAAAAATATTTTTCTTTTTAAATATAATTGAAAAAATATAATAGATGATTTTAATGAAATAAAACATTTTTAAGATATTTTTCCTTGAAAATGGGCTTCAAATATCATTTTAAAACATTTTTTATAACATTGTTTTTTAATACAATAGATTTTCGTCAGGAGAGGGAGAGACAATAAATTTCTACTTAGAGCATTATATTATGTAAAAAAGTGTGGAGAATGTTACTAATACATGGATATTTCCTTAATAAATAGAGTATTAGAAAAATCATGACTATTCTGGAGATATGGATCATATGATTTCATCAAAGTAATAATAAACATAAACAATCTCAAAAAGTGATGAGATTGTTTAAATAAACACTTATAACATGGTAACTTCGGATCATGCACTCCATATAAAAAAATTACATGAATATTAAAATATTATGAAAAGAATTAAATTTATTATATATCATGTAAAATATAATAACACACACCTTGAAAAATAATTTAGGTGCATAACAAAACATGGGTCTCAAGAACGAAAAATGAGACAAAACTATTATACCAAGTGGATATATTTTGAAACATAATCCCCATGAAAGGAATATCATAAAATTATTATTTAAATACACATATATTTATTTATAATATACATAGAATACCATCATGTTTAGTACATATAAAATACAAAATGAATGAGTGGCTAACATATCATGTATCTCATGTAAATAAAAACGTGAGTTGAAATCCTCGTGCCTTGTGTTTTGACTCCTGTCATACTTTCTAAAACCAAATATATAATAAATATAAATTTATTATACTTATTTTTAAGAACAATATTGTTCAATATAAAACCAAATATTGTTCCATTATGACCTTATATTATCACTTTTTAACCATCCTGTGTTAAGGTTTCACTTTGGGAAATATTCAATTTGTTCTTCCCAGGTGATTTAATTTGTCATATCATTAGTCCTTATACTTATATCATGATTCTAAAGTGTAAAAAAAATATAAATTTCATATATATTTAATACATTTTTTTATAATAATATATATAATATATAATTATGAAATGGAATACATCATTCGTGGAGACGGTAAGCCGTAAGTACACAAGAACTTTGTTTCCATTTATATTATCGAACTGAAATGAAGTATTAAAATAAAATATTTATATATATGTATATAATATAGTTAAATTATAATTATAATGTTATATATATATATCATATAATATCACTAAACCCATCTTTTATACATTCCATTTTGTGTTTCAACGAATCACATCGCTTTGAGGGTGTAGTCGTCCACACTTCCTCAAACAATATTTTCATATTTACAACAAATAGAATGTAAAAAGAAATGTGTGGTAAAAGTAATATATAATATTAAATAAATAATAATTATAATATAAAACATATATAAATATTTTTTCCATAATAATGTCTACTATGAGAGGTATTCAAAGAAAAATGAACAATCATATTTAGTAAGGTTGTAGTTTGTCACACACATAAACAGAATATTCAATACCCATTAGACGATGGTGTGTGTAAGTGAAGATTGAAAAAATAGCTTAAATAAATCATAGTATATTTATTATACTGGTTTTTTATACAATAATGGAATAAAGATAGTGGATTGGTTCGAGAATGAAATCAAAAGAAAGGTGTTTGAGAGAAGACATTACCTCTTAATCGGGTAAGTCTTTTGGTTTGTGAAAAAAGCTTCCTTGGATATCTTTCATACCAAGGTGAGGATTATAAGTGTAATAGAGGTATGTTGGGAAGTATATTGGGAAAATATTTTATGAACCTAAGCGGTTTAATTGGTGTTAAGAAGAGGGGGAGTTGGTTTCCTTTTATTGGGAAGAGAAATGACACACCTGGCATTTTGGAATACATTTTTGGTGTACCCACGTTTTTACCTTAAAAAATTCATAAAAAACCAACCAAGCTAAATAATGGAAGTATATTTTATGAATCATGTGCATAAAATGTTTTTTTGAAGATTTTTATAATTGGTTTTGGGTCTTAAATTTATAGATTAGTCCTAAGTAATGCTTTATTTTACCTTAATCGATGTAATTAAATTGTATTACATTCACTAATATTTTCTCTAAATAAATATGTTGAAATTTTTATAAATTATTAATTATGATGATTAAAAATATGGAATCCATTTTTCGAAATTAGAATCAAATAATTTACAAAAATTAATTTAAAATTAATCTCGCAGTCGGGTCGACAATGCATGTTTTTAGTGTAAAACAAATTATCAAAAGTTCGGTATGTTTTTAAATCCAATTTAAATGTGAAATTGGTTATAATTAACCAAATTGGTTTAATTGATTAAAATATATTCTAATTAATTTTTTAAAACATATTAAAATACAATTTAACTTTATAAATAAATAAGATGAAAACGTAGTTTTGAATTTAAATATCATATTTTTTACTATAATTCCAAAAATGATGTTTCATAGAAAAATCAAAACAATTCACCATAAGATAATTTAGAAACTATAAATTAATAAAATAATTTAAATTTTTTCAAATTAAATTTCAAAATATGCCTAAATTAATTTTATTATTTTTTACAGAATGTCATTAAATGCAGTTCGTTCGAGAAAACTGTATTTTAAAACATATAAGGGAATTACCAAATATTACATCATATATTATAAATATTATTTATTTATGTTAAAAAATTATAAAACATATTGTAAAATTATTTTTTAATATTAATGCATCTGTTTTCAATGGGTGGGATATTATTATCTCATTTAAATAAAAATAAAAATAAAATGTTTTTTTCTAGAAACATTGTTGTGGTGTGTAACGTAAGCCAAGGCGGTGTTGCATGAGACATATTCTAAGTTGGTGTTTCATGTAACATGTGCCGAGTCAATATTATATGATTCATACACCAATTCAGTGTCGTATGAAAGGAATGTATGACTCATTACATTGAAATACATAAATTAAAATTAAATATATTTGAGAAAGAAAATGTCCACAAAAACTCGAGGTGTTACATTCAATCCCCCTTAAAAGAAATTTAGCCTCTGAATTTAATCACTTAGTTAAAAAAAATATGAGGATAATTTTACATCAACATATCCTCATGCTCCCACTTAGCTTCCTATAACTTGGGATTTCTCCTTAAAACCTTTACTAGGTGAGTGGTTTTGTTTCGTAGAACTTTCTCTGATTAATCCAAAATTTCAATTGTAGTTATTCTTAAGATAGATACTAATCCAGTAGTGTGACATATGAGTTCATTACATGTGATGGGTTGGGTATTTACATCCTTAGTTTAGATACATGGAACACATCATGTACTTGATAATGATTTGGAAGAAGTTTCATGCAATAAGCTTTCTTATCAATACGATCAAGAGTATCAAAATGACTGATATATCGAGGCATTAATTTTACTTTATTTCACAATATCATAATCGTATTATAGGGTGTGATTCCTAGAAAAAACATTCCACTAACATCAAATTTTATATCATGCTAATGGTTATCAACATAACTTTTCTGTCGTTTTTGAGCTGCACTGAGATGTTACTGAATGGTTCTATCCTTATAGACCATACCATCAAAGATATTGGGTCAAAATATATTTCTTTCTCCAAACTCATCCCATCACATTTTTTCTCTACATTTATTCTCATATATGGATTCATAAGGTGGCATATATATTATTGAGGGAATTCTATTGTTGTAGGAGATGTTAACAAGAGGGAGGTGTTGATCCCAACCACCTTTGAAATACAGAGATTAAGATCTCAACATATCATCTTGGGTTCAAATTTTTCTTTTAGACTAACCATATGTTTGAGAAATATAAGGTATGATGAAGCTAATTTTTTTATAATGTAATTGCGGAATACATTTCTAGAACTTTGTGGCAATCCATTGATCATGATTTGATACAATAGAATGTGGAACTACATGAAAAATTACCACTTCCTTGATGTATATCCTAGAAAGATGATCTAGGTAAATGTATTCTCTAACATTGATGAATTGATCTGAGTTATTAGGGAGATATGCTACCACCCAAATAGCATTAAACCCTTTATAGGATTTGGATAGTCCAATGAAAAAATACAGAGTGATTTTCGCCCATTTACATTTTGGTATGGGTAATGGATGCAATATACCTTAAGAATTTTATATTTGTGCTTTAACATGATGGAATACTAAGAAATGAGATACAAACTCTATGATAACCCACTTCATTACATCCCACCAGAATTATTCATTCAAGTCCCTATACATCTTCATTCTTCCATCATGAATAGAGAATGAATAACTATGAGATTCCTCTAATAGCTTCTTCTTCAATTATGGTATAGAAAGAACAAATACACAGTTCCAAGAAATCACCATTATATCATGATCAGGATAAAACTCATGCACATGAGGCTTACCCTAGTTGGTGAGGGCTCTCTATGTACATCAACGAGACCCATGATCAAAACTAGGAGGAGGCATAATTTTAGGTTACTATAGCAGCACTATAGCAGGTACTATTCTGTATTGTAGCAGCCAGAACTATTCACATTGGGCCACCATATTGGGTGTGGAGTCCTTAAGGTGTTTGGTCCAACTAGGTCTTTAGGTTAGTAATGATATTAGGTCACCTTTAAGGCATTAGATCCAACTCAAGGCTTTCCGGCCACTTCAAGGCATTCAGGACATCTCAAGGCCTTCAGGCCACCTGATGTGCTGATGCACAGAAAGATTCAACAAGGAACCATCTCTAGAGAAGTATTCAAGAGAAGGGAACATTAACTAGATCAAGGCTAACAAATTTGGATGAATGAGAGGATATGTCATTATCATCGGTACATGGACTGTGAATCTATGCACCATACATCTTTTTAAACAACCATGCAACGATGGAGATCTGATCAAAATAAAGATCTTGGAGAGGGGTGGTTTCAAGTAGTCATATTGTGTATGATTTCTTTAAGACCTATGTGTCCTGTGATGTCTCCAGACCTATGAAATATCTAATTTTAGGGTTCCTCTTCAACCCTTAAAAGGGGGATTATCAAAAATAAATAAAAAATGAAGGCCTTTAGGCCATTCAGGCAGGATTAAACTGAAGAACATTTCTAACTATATTTTCTGCTCTACCTATTCTTTATGCACCTCTTTAATCATCACTTAAATAGAGGGTTTAAAATTCATTTGAGAAAGATACAATTTTACCATTTCTTTTTTCTTTCTTGATCCATCCTTTACAAATCTATAAATATTGTATCATTTTCAATCCTCATCATGGATATGCTAGCATGATCAATCCGAATAAAAGTATTGACCACCTTGTTTGCTTTCCCAGGGTGGTAATGTATTTAGTAGTCATAATACTTTATCAACTCTAACCATATTCTCCAGAAGATGTTCAACACATTTTATGTGAATATATATTTCAGACTTTTATGATGGGTATATATATATCAAAATTTTATCTATAAATATAATGCCTCCATATCTTAAATGTAAAAATTATCGCTTCTAAATGCAAAATCATGAGTTGGATAATTTTTCCCTTGAAGCTTTAAATACCATGTGGAATAAGCAATAACGATGTTATTTTTATAAGAATGAATTCAAATACCTTCTTGGATGTATCAATATAGATTATAATCACTTCTCCACTATAGTGAAATGTAAGCATAGGTGCACTGACTAACATTCTCTTTAGTTCTTTTAAATTTTCCTCACATTCATCTAACAAGAGGAACATGACACCTTTCCGAATTAGCATGGTAAGAGGATTAGATAGTCATGAGAAATTTTACACAAGCCATTACAATATCTAGATAAACCGAGAATATATATATCTCAGTAACACTGGTTGGTTTAGGAAAACAATCAATAACATCTATCATTGAGTGATCTACTATAATACTATCTATTGAGATTATGGGATCCAAAAAATGAAAACCTTTGCAACAATAATTAACACTTTGTAAAATCTTCATACGTATTATTCATTGTTAGGGTCTTTAGTAAAATTCTCAATAGATATTCAGGATCTTTGTTTCGCGTTGAATAGATAAGTATATAATCTATAAAGACTTCCCCAAACTGATCAACGTAATATCTAAGGACTCTAGTCAATAAATCCAATAAGATAGAAGTGGAATTAGTAAGACAAAAAGTCATTACTCTATATTAATAGTGTCCATAACATCCATGAAATGTCATCTTGGGTATATCCTCTTTTTTAAACCTCTATTGATGATATCCAGAATGAAGTTCAATCTTGAAAAAGAATTTTGTTCCATATAGTTGATGAAACAAGTCATCTATATGGGGAAGATGATACTTAATCTTGAAATTATATTTTTTTCAACTCTCAATAATCAATTTAGAGACTCATTGATCCATCATTACTTTTCACAAAAATAATGGGTGCACCCCAAGGTGACACACATTTCTGAATTAATCACTAATAAAGGTTTTCTTGGAGTTTCTTCATAAATTAGTACAACTCAATTAGAGTAACTATATAAGAAGTCTTTCAAATTGGCGTTGAACCTGGTATGTGTTCTATTGAGAACTCAACATTTCATTTTAGTTTAAGGCTAGATAACTCTTTTATAAATAAATTCCAAAAATAAAAAACAATATGTATATCATTGATGTTGATTTCCCCCCAATAATATGAGAAAAACAAACGCTTTCAATGGTAATTAAGACCCATAAAATTGATGTAATATCCACAGGAACTTCATCCTTATCATAAAATTGATGGATGATCATAGGAGGGCTTGAAATATCAAACATTACTTCCCTTCTTTTATAATTGATGTTGGATTTCTATAGAAAAATCTAATCTATGCCTAAGATGACATAATATTCTACTAAAGGAAGAATGTTAAGATTTGCAGAAAATAAATTCCCACAAAATATTACCAGAGAGGAATCATATACATTTGATTAAATCATCATTCCATTAAGGGTTTACACTACTAATTCCACATCTAATTGTTTTGGTGGAATATTAACACACTTATAAAATTATTTAGATATGAATTAGTGGGTAGATCCAAAATCAAATATGAAATTAGGTATTCTAGAGTGGATGGTAAGCCTAACTTTCATCACATCACTTTCATATCCCTCATCAGAAATTGTGATGACATGTGATATCCCCTTATTCGTTAGCATAAGAGGTTGCTAAAATTGGTCATCATCAGCAACACTTGATTTTGGGTAGTGGATAGTATAATTAATATTCTAATTACACTTGTATCACTAAATCCTAGGAGGTTCATTCTATGTTGATTCATCTATATTTTCATTTTTACCTAACTTCTAGCCATCGTTTCGACAATCAATTTCCTAGTGATCTTAAATTACAAACTTAAAAAATTTACTATACCCCTTAAGAAAAAGTCATCCATGATTCTACCCATATTTAGATCATAAAGGAAAACACATCTTTATTTTTATACTTGTTTTTTAGAGTTTCTTTTTTACTCCATATTCCTTCTATTTTCAAAACCATGAGATTGATATGTGAATCCAACCTCAATTTAAAAATTTATTTCACTAATCATAATCTATTCATTGATAAAAAGTCTCTTATTGAAAATGCCCTTTTGAAACTTGGTTTAAGCCACTAAAGAACCTATCAAAATTACTTTTGGGTTGGATGATAATTCTTGAAGTGTACCTCACTAGCCTTGTGAAATTACACTCGTAGGTACTAAATTATTCTTCATCCCTTTTTATAAACTCAAGGAACTCTTTCTTCATCTTGGTACGAATAATCTATGAAAATTACAGATTTAAAAATATGTTCCTGAACTTCTACTAATCTATGGATTCAATATCATATTTCTACCTTGAATTCTTGATTAGATTCCACCAATGATCTATTTCACCTTCTAACTGATTAATAACCAGAATGACTTTCTCATGATCCCAAAACAAAAGAGAAGATAAAATATTAACAAAAATACTGATCAATTTCTCCCCAACAAGTGGATCAAAAGACCCTATAAAATATGGTGGATGTTGCCACAAGAAAGAATCAAAAAAAAATTTCCATCTATTTCTAATTTGGTAGTCCACCATGATTCATATCTTGAGAAAGTTGTGTGAGAAAATTAATGACATTTTTCATTATATCTCACATAGCATTCAGTTTCGTAGGAGGAAAATCATTGCATTTTCCATGACAATCACCAATAACGTGGTTCCTTAGGGTTATAACCATTGAATAAAACAATAATAATAGTTTAAGAAATATTTATCATATTGAGGAACCACATAATCATGAATAGTCACTTATAGGATACATATTTTACGAAACCTTCTATAATCTATGACACCTTATATTTGAACATGGTTATTCATAGTCAATATATTTTTTTAATCATTCATTTTGGTTCCTGATGATTTTGTGAATTCCAAAAATCATATCCCTTGGGAGTGTCAAACGAAGTTTGAAACATGCCCCATTATCATGTACTAGATTGCCCCAAGTTATGCCCGAAACAACATGTCAGAGTTGTAAACCCTAGGTACATCTTTTCAAGAGCCACATACACATTTTTTTATCCAAATAAGGATATATATATTAGAAACCACAAACTTAATCCTTCACAAAAATTCTCATGAATTTTCTTATTCTTTCACTAATACTTAGACTAATCCATAAATATTTCATTAGGGATCTCAATAATGTTTTCTCATCCTAACATCCAAATTCTAACTAAAACATTACTCTAATAGCAACTATAGTTACCCTCTATTTTCATACATTAAAATTACATAATATTTTCATAATGCATAAAAAAGTATACAACCAGACACCCAATGGTCATAATAGTCTAGTTACTTTGGAAACATGGAAATATAAATAGTGATAAATAAGTGAGCTACATTAACACCCACTAGGATATTCTTTAGTAGGTTCATTCATAGACCCACAAAAAATAATACATATATTCATAAAATGGGGAAGGAATCATAAAAATGGGTGAGAAAAAATGATCAGTAAGGGTAAACAAGGGAATTATGTAAGAATAATCATGAGAATAAGGGTATGAGAACATGATCATGAAAATAAAAGATCATACCCTACATATAAATGATCATATACATAAATCATAGAATAAAAATTGGAATTTAAGAAGACATTTATCATAAAGAAATAAAAAACATATTCCATGATATCATAACATAGGAATAAATCCTGGAATTATTGAAGAAACCAAATCATATATAATTATTTCCATAGTAGTGAAATCATTGCTTCCATGACCATATTAGTGGACAAATACCATTACTAAACTAGGTTCACACCGCATTCCATCCAAGAATTATTGATCCAAGTTCACCGCTCGTTCTAGCCTTGTATTAAAGAACCATGTTCATTTCCCATTCTAGTCTTGTAATATATAATTGAGATCATTTATAATTCTAGAAATGTCTATCTGATGAGATATAAATCTTTTTTGAATTTATTGGGGGAGATATAAGTCAAACCCAACTCATAATTAAATCATACATACATGTGACACAAGATCATGAATAATCATATAATGAACCATGAATTGATATTGTTATTGTAAACATGTAATCATATCATAACCTATGAAAAAATACATGTTTTATAACCATTTCATCATAAACATAAACCGTGAAAATAAGTTGGCTTCAAAAGTATATAACCTGTGAAAGAGAAATGAGTTTAATAAACATCATAACTTCAAAAAATAATACATTCATAAAAATAATATGAATGCAAACATTGAATAATTTCATTATAAATCCTTGCGTAACACCAAATAAGTTTATCTTAGATGGGAAATATCTTTTTATGATCTTTTAAAAACATTTCCTAAGACAAATATCCTTTCTACATTGACAAAATCTTTATAAAACTGAAAAATATTTGGAAAATTTTTTATTTGAAAACAAATTTCAAAACATTAAAAGGAATATTTGAAAACAATAAAAAAAATTAAAATCCTTTTTCCTTGAAAATGTACTTCAAATATATTTTGAAGACATATTTGAAATAATTGTTTCCAAATACAGTTGATTACCCACCGAAGAGAGAGATAATTATATTTTACTTAAAAACATTATCTTAAGAATCAAAGATTGGAACAAATGGAACTAATATATGTATATATCTTGAATATATATATCATAAGGAAAATAATGAGTGTTATTGATATATGTATAATAATACTTCATCAAAGGAAGTATAGACATAAACAATCATGAAAAGCGATGAGATTGTTTCAATAATCATTTATAACATGGTAACATGGGATCATACGCTCCAAGAAAGAAAAAAAATTAAATAAAGCATAAAATATCATGATAAGAATTAAATTCATGATATAAAAAATAAAATTTAATTATATACACCTTGAAAAATAATTTAGGTTCATAAAAAAACACAAGTCTCAAAGAAGGCAAATTGAAGAAAAACTATTTTTCCGATTGAGTAACTTTTGAAACTCAAACCCCGTGAAAAATAGATAATAAAATGGGTATTTGAATACCCATAAATTTAATTATAATATACCTATAATACAGTCATGTTAATTACATAATCCTGAAAAAAGTAAAGAGTGGTGAACATAGCATGAATCTCATAGAAAAAATGTGAGATGAAATCCCCTTACCGTGTGTCTTGACTCCCATCATACTCATTCAAACCACTAGTATAATAAAACAATATTTTATAAATATTTTACTAAACCATATTATTATATTTAATACCATATATGGTTCGATTGATACTTATATTATCCACTTTTTATCCATCATATGTTATGTTTTTAACTTCAGGTAATATTCTATTTGTTATTCGCATATGTTTTAATTTGTTATATCATTGATCCTTATACTGATATCATGATTCCAGAATATTACCCATGATAAAAAATTTATGTGTATTAATTATTTTTGTATTATAATAATCTATATAATATATAATTATGAAATTAAATACACTGTTCATGGAGATGGTAAGACCTACGTACGCATGTACGCTGTTTTTGTTTTTATTATCGTATTGACTGAAAGAAAGAAAATGAAATATAATTATATATTTATATTATACCATTAAATTATCATTATAATGTTATATATATCTTATAAAGTCACTAAAAATATATTTAATACATTCCATATATTGTTTGATTGAATCCAATCGCTTTGAGGGGGCGGTAGTCCACACTAACTCAAACGAAATCATCGTATTTACACCAAATGAAAAGTAAAAAAGTTGTGTGTTTTAAAAGGAATAAAGAATATTAAATACTTAATAAATATTATATCTAACATATATAAATAGATTTTCCCTCATAATCATAACCATGAGAGGCAATAAGTGAAAAATGAACAATCATCGTTTAGTGAGGAAATAGTTCTCCATAGACATATACAATATGTTCGTTACCCATTAAATGGAGGTGTGTTTAAGCATAGTTTGAAACATTAATATAAAAAATATATATTTAATATAATGGTGTTTTATAGAAAAATTTAATAAATATAGTTTATGGGGTGGATAATGAAAATAACAGAAAGGAGTATGTGAGAGGGCGTTACCTCTTAATTGGGTAACTACTTTTGGTATGTGTCAAAAGGATTCCTTGGATAGAATTATACCAAAGGGGGTGGGTATTATATCTGGATGGTAGGGGTTTTGGGAAGTGTATTGGGGTGATATTTTATGATCCTAATTGCTTTGAGATGTGTGAAGAAGAGGGAGATGTGGTGGACTTTTATAGTGAAGGGAAAGAAGAAAGAAGGCATTTTCAAAAACAAGTTAGGTGTACCCAAGGTTTTACCTAATAAATTTCATAAAAACAAAATAAACTCAAGAATTAAAGGTTATTGGATAAATAATTTCCATAAAATGGATTTTATACTAGTTTATAATTCGTTTTGGGTCTTAAATATAAGGTTTATTCCTTAGTTATGCTTAATTTTAACTTAATCGATGTAATTAATTTCAATTATTTCACTCATATTTCTGGACAAATAATAAGTTGAATTTATTAGAAATTTTTAATTTATATGATATAAAATATGGTTTTGTTGTTTTTAAATCCCAATCACATATGTGTAAGAAATTAATTTAAAATGAATCCCATAGTCTGATCGACAATATGGGTTTTTAATGTAAAAAATAATAATCAAAAGTTTGCTAAGTTTTTATATCCAATTTCAATATAAAATTGGTTATGTTTACATAAATTAGGATAATTGATGGAAATTTAAAATAATTAACCGTTTAAACCAAATGAAAATCTAATTTAACCTTATAAATAAATGAGTTGAAGAAGTATTTTTGAATTAAAACTCAATTTATTACACTATTCATCAAAAAATGAAGCTTCTTAGAAAAATCCAAAAAATTATCCCTAAGATAATTTAATCATTATAAATTCCAAAAATGAAGATAATTTTATCAAATTAAATTTATAAACTTTCATAAAACTAATTTTATTATTTTTCACAGAAGGACATTAAAAGCAGTTCATTTGAGAAAACATTAGTTTTAAATATATAAGGAATTTATCAAAAATTATATATTTTATCATCAATATATTTTATTTATATAAAAAAACTATGAAAAATGTTTTAAAAATATATATTAATAATTATATAACTATGCTTAATGACTAGGTTATAATTATCCCTTTCAAATAATTTTATCAATAAAATGATGTTTCGTAGAAGCATTAGTGTTGGGGATGACGTATGCCAAGTTGATGTTTCATGTATCATATGCCATGTAGGTGATGCATGTAACACATTCAGAGTCAATATTATATATATCATATGAAAATTAGTTTTAGTGTGAAAGGAATGTTTGACTTAGTGCATTGCAAGAAACAAATGGAAATTCAATATATTCGATAAAAAAGGTCTATAAAACTGTGGGTGTTACAATTCCCATCCAAAGATTTTGATTGATTATAAAAATATTTATGTATGAGTAAGAAAAATATAGAAGTAAAATTAAAAGAAAAGAATATTATTCATGAACTAAATACATGTTACATTTTAATTGTTTTATATTTTCGAAAAAATGGATACTTTTTGGAATTGTAAACTAGGTAATTTATGGGTTTGTTATGTATGATTTATAAACTAATTATATAAAAATATAAAAAAAATTCATTAGGATTGTGAGAATCTTTTTTTTAGTCTAAAAATAAAATTTTCTATAATCACTTAATGTTGGGTCCATTTAGTTGGCATTAAAGAAAAGGTTCAGATAAATGTAGAAGTTAAAATAATGTTAATATAAAACAATTGATATATTTAATTATATGGTTATGTTGAAATAATATAACATTTAATGATTACTATGTTACTTCAAATAATCTATATTTATTCATAATGGTTTCCCAAAAAATAGAATAGGTAAGACGAAGTATGAACGTATCAAAATAACAACTTCCTTCATATTTAGTAGCATGTAATTGTTGCAATTGAATCTAAGAATTGTTATCTTTGATATCTATATTGAAACATTATACAAATGTTAGTGACATACATATTCGATAAAAAACAAATTTACCATAGAGAAAAATGTTGATGGTTTATCATTTTATAAAACAATAACAATTAAAATTCAGTGCAATTTCATATCTGGGGGTAAATGAAATATATAACAAGGCGTGGTAAAGATATATGTTTTATGACCTAACCAAATGGGCATCAATCCATGAATAACCCAACCCCAAATTTAATTGGAAATGGGATAGAGTCTACCACCAAGTCGGCATATCAGATAAATGGTAGGTTGTAACCTGTAGTTCTTGTACACATGAACCCAAAAAATATCTTCATGAAATAGTGTAAAGAAAATATAAGCATAAAAGAAATGAATACAAACAAATATCCAACCACCATATCACAATAGTAGTACTAAAATCACAATTGAGAAAATATAATCCCACCAAAAACTATAAAATTCTACAACCTGCTCAGAAGGATGTGATTATTGTAATTTGATACTTCTTGAAAGATCCTCACTCAAGAATAAAACAACACCTATGTTGGTCTATTACACAAATTTTTGCCTACTCTGGGTCCTTCTTGGAATCTATTGAATATCCAATCATTTTCACAATAAATATCATATGTTGGAAAATACCTTACAGTTGTGAGTATAAAAATACACAGTAGGTTCCCAAAAACCCAAAATAAAAGGAATAAATTGAAAAGAAACAATCCTAATGACCCAACTAGAGGGAACCCAAAGGAGAGTAAAACTCCATCTCGAACCATCCTCATATATACATGATTAGTCAGCTCAATCCACATGGTTTTTCAACCAAGATGTGAAAACTCTACTAGGAATCCCAGAATTAACCCACATATACCCATCTCAGACTCCATGTATCATGTGGTTCCATCCTAATAGCCATCTACATGATTCTAATCGATGATCAAAGGTAACACATGTACAGGAGAACTCAATCCACAAGATCTTCCATCCCAGATAGAACTCGTCTAAAGGATTCACTCTATCAGGAAAAAATATTCCATCCCTAACATCACATCTGAGAGTGAAAATTCCATTGGGTATCACAAAGCTGACGGAGAATCCCTACTATCCCAACTGGCAAATATTCAAGATAGCACACTTGTCAGATTATTCCACAAATAAAGTCATGATGGAAGCCATCAGATCTTGATACAAAGATAAGGTATCTCACCCATCCCTGATGTGGTAGACAATTAACCCTATTGAAACCATTAAAGGTATCATCACTCAGAATGGTGATCACAGTGAGTACCACTGTGGGACACCACAAACCAAATTAAACATCCTGAGGATCGTACCACTCAGATATGGGATCACCACTAGTGAATGGTTGGTCATGATGATTCCACAAATACAACATGGTATAACAAAATAAGAAGGGGATCATATAACCAATCAATCCACAAACCCTACATATATTTTCAAGTAAGTACGGTATTGTATACCTGAAGATTCCACAACACTACCAATATAGACCACTAAATAGGGGTCTATATAACTAATGATTCCACAAACCCTGATGGGTAATCCTATCAGATAGGGGATCATTGCCCATTTAGTGTTTGTCATGATGGTACAGAGATCCTGATATTAGAAAAAAAATGATATGATAGAGGATCCCACACTAGCCTCCCCATTAGTATTTTTCTACTATATCCATGATCATCCAATCAATTGGATAAAAATCCTACACTGAGGACATAATGACACCCTATAACCTCATAGGGATAGACCAAGGGGATCATCGAACCATTTTTGGCCCAAACATCATTACCTAAAGATATATAATTACATTCCTCGCATCACATCTCCAAGACCCAAAAACTGTCCACCATCATGTTCTATGCAGAAAAATATCAGGATGGGATACTATAAGGCATATATATGTTTCCAAAGAAGAATATACATAAAGGGGAAATATCCATGAAAGGTATATGACATGTAATGGGTTGAACATGTCATGTGGCCTTGCCTAAATAACCAGATGTTTCATTCGATGCACGTATTATTTGAAAATTTGAGCTTACACGGTTTGTATCGCCCCACCCGAGCCTCCCACCAAGTCTTTACCAACATAGATAGGCTAGTTTTGTCATACACATGAGGTGTTCCCCCTTGTACATGACATATGCCATCTAACTAGCCATGTGGATGTGTAATATTCCCATGCCCATTTTTGACACCTCATGTCCTCCTACTCTATCCAAGTACTTAGACAATGCTATGTCTCTGGACATGGATACCCTAGGCGTGTAACTCAGCCGCAAAACAAACACATCATGTAATACCAATATAATATATATAACACTAGTACAAAACATGTAGTCATTAAAAATCATCTTCCTTGAATTGGAAGAACACAAAACAAGTTCAACTGAACTACAGACGTGCTATCAGAAATTCTGAATGTGAATTCTCTATGTGCCACCCAAATCACCTTATAGTTTCCCTCAAAACCTATAGATCGACCCCCATGGGATATCCAAATATCATAATAGGGATCTAAAACATTAAAACAATTCATAAAAAAGGGTATATGTAATTAAAACTCAAATCATCATAACTCATGGAGAAACACCAGGGATTCAGGTGTTGATCCACACTCTGAAGCCGTAACACCGTGATCCAGTAGGGATCACTGTCATGATCAGATATCGGTGGTGCCTCTTCTCCTTGGATCCACCTTGGTTTTTCCATCGCTCCAAAGGGTGATAGGGGTTTGGATCCTCTCTATCGTGATCACACAGTGGTGGGGGATATTTATTTAATTTCACTAAATCAATATCCTCTATTTAACACCCCACAAACACATTCCCATAATTGAACCCTTAGAACTAAAAAGCATTATATTTCACCTTGGGAGAACCCCATGTTCTAAAGTCACCCACAACTTCAGATTTTTTATAAGGGTATCTTCATGGGTGTTATTCCACATTTAAAATGAAAAAGATCATGAATGATGTAATATATTTAATATTCTTAATATCACCACTCTAAGTATCTATAGGACCCGAAATCCCACACCGACTGAGCACCTAGGTTTAGAAATATTCTTAAAAATATTATGAATTCTGATAGTCCAAATCCCAAGTCACTAAATCCACCCCACCTGAAGGATTTATGTTATAGAAAAGTGGATGATTATGTTGAAGGTGAAAAATTAAGCTCTCATCTGTGAATCCCATGCTAGTGTGATCCCCAAAGGTTCACAAGATTCTTACAATAACATGGTTAGGGGAACCACAAAGCCAATACACACCTATGTCAAGCTAAAACTAGGATTCCATAATATAACCAGCACCACATTTCCCCTTATCAATTTCAGATGGGAAAAAAATGAGAACAAAAATCCTTATACCATCACATGGTCTATAGGTACTCTACCTCAATAACCTAATGTAGATGTTGATGAAACCAAAAATTTCTCATCCAACCATGGATGAACTGTACCACAAATTCCTCAAGAGTTTTATGCACAAATCCATCATCGAGAATTTGAGAGTACCAAAGAACAACACATAGCATCCTATGTACATAAATGTTTTCATACCAGGACCTCCACACAAACCTTCACATGTAACCCCCACTTCGAACACACAATTTTATGGGACTTATCCACAAAACATTGACAGTATAAATTTTGGGGGTCATTAACTCACCCAAATAGTTTGAATTGTATAACAAAATAACCTCTTGGTGGGGGGATTAATCCCATTTCCTCAAGCATCTCAAGCTATATAAAGAAAAATCAACATAGGGATTTACTGATTCCTCACATCACCCTATATGAATCTAGTGAAATTTGTGGAAAAAATAGAGTCGCACATAGTAGGGTTTATCAGAAATAGTATAAAAATTAGAAAGGGAAATGAGCGCACATATATTTATTTCGGGAGCCTCGGAGTAAATGTACATTGCCACATGAACCTATCCTCCCCCTTTCTCTAAATCCCTAATCCTAGCATGGACCACCTTGGGGTGGTGGTCACAACATCTCGTAATGTTGGACACCACCTGCTTCCCTCATTTTCATTCTTCCATGTGTTCCATCATTTGGAACTCCCTAAAAAAATTATACCTCTTTAGTGGTAGTACATCGACCATATCCCTAACAGTAGAATGAGGGTCATATATTATCTAGAAATATTTTCTCATATAACAAAAGTTTAATAATACCTCTCCTACGGTGGACCAAAACCATCTTGGAATCCCTGAGCCTTAGACCCTCCGTCTTGGGATCACATTCTGAATCATCTCACACACCCGGATAGCAAATAATAATATCGACTACCAGTTACCAAGGCCTCAGTTACCATGTTACCATCACTAATTCAAAGAGTCTTATCAACTAAAAATTTATCCACCACTAAGGCCCAATCAATCATTCCATCATAGGTTGGAATGGACAGCGATACAACTCACACCATGATCTCCTAACATCATCTCTACTCAAATGTTCATGATCTGAAAAAATTATCCCAAACCATATCTAAGGAGTATCATGTCATGTATATAAACCTCATATAATAATCTTTTATAGACATGACATCCTACCGATGTTTTAGTTTCTCCTTCAAATGCACTAATCTGAAGGTGGGTGGATAAAAATATTTTCAAACGATCCACTAAAATTCCATCATTTCCCGACCGAACCCTAGAGAAGTCTTGCCGCTAGGACCACCATATGATCAGGAGGTTTTCCCACAAGGCATAAAACACATGTCACTAACTCAATGTAATCATCAGTAGCCTAGGGGTATGGATCACCCCAATACATCTGAGGTTTATACCTCTAGAATTTGTGTATTGAACACATCCTACATGCATCCTCACCATAAACTACTAGTACCAAATGCTTCTCAATGGATGGTGGGTCAACTTGAAACCACATAGAGGTAAAAACTCTAAACCAGATCCCTATATTGAAGCCTAATATTGGAGAGGGTCATCATCATAATCCTATCATATAATACTATCTAACTATCATCATGGTGGAATCCTAATATATAATCCTGATGCAACAAGGTCAATGATTATATCTGGTGAGCTGACTCAAGAAGGATAAGAGAACCCATAACCTTGTCATATATGATGAATGTAAAAAACATTCCCTATAAACAATTTATTAATTTAAATAGATAATAATATGGTTTTTAGAGTCCTAGTGAATTTATATGTCGACCGTCACACTAACACTATTGGCCCTGATCAAAATATGAACTCGAAACATTTTAACCTGATCGCTATGAAACCCAAACCAAAAGAATGACACTACGGTCACATAATGTATCCCATTCTCATAAAAACTTTTCATCACCCAACCCAAATGGTATGGAGACACAACTACCCCAATCCTTCCTTCAATAGGATAGGGGATTCCATCTAGCATTGAGCAGGATTATCAAAGAAATGGGAGGTTTTAATCTATGGTACATGTTCGCACGAACCCATAGATATCTCTATGAAATAGTGTAAAAATAATATAAATTTAAAATAAATGCATGTATACATATATCACATAACCAAAGTAAAATAGGAATTATTAAAGCATAAATGGGAAAAATACAAGCCCAACAAAAAAAATTAATTTATCTGACCATCTCAAATGGTTGGGATAGATGTAAAATACAAATTCTACAAAGCTCATAGTTCAGACAACAAAAAACACCTATGTGAGTCTTGTACACTAATCTTATCCTTCTCCTAGTCATACTAAGATTTTATCAAAAGGCATATTGTCTGAACAAGACTAACACTATGTGGAAAAATCCCATGAAGGGTTCAGTATAATAAAACGTAGTAGGCTCCCTAAAATACCAAAGAAAAAGGACAAATAAAATGAAAAAGTCCACTCTTCCTAGCTAAGGGATCCCAAAAAAGGGAGAAACTCCATCTCAAACCATTATTCGGTATACATGACTAGTTAGCTTAGTATATATGGTGTTTCAAACCATGATGGGACTACACTATATAGACAACCATAATCACATATCATATTCCCATCTCAGACAAAAAGTCTCAAGAGACTTCAACCTCATAGCCAATTTGAAGACTATTCTTGTTGATGTAAGGAAACACTTATCCCAGAGAACACACACCATGAGTTCTGTGGTCCCAGATGGATCTCATCGAAGAGATACACTCCATCCAGAATAACTATACAATCCACAATGATGCATATAAGAGATAACCTCCATAAAGTATCATAAAGATGATAGGAAATCATTACTATCGTAGGTGGAATATACCTAAGATAAAACATTCAATGAATCATTCCATGAATATAGTCAATATATAACATAAAATATCTTGAAACATAGATAATAAATTTCCCCCATATTAGATGAGGGACTCTATTAACCCTATTAGAACCAAAAATAGGTATAATCACTCAAATAGGGGATCACAAACACTACTAATGGGGGGCACGAAAAAACCAAATCTAACATCCTAGAGATTGTATCACTCATATAGTTGATCATTGGCCATGTATTGTCAGTCACAATGATTCCACAAAACCTTATATGTTATAACTTGCTATGTATGGGATTATATAACTGATAATGCCATAAACCCTACTAACACCCTACGATGAGTATGGGATTGTATACCCGATGACTCCACAAAACTATTGATGCCACCAGACATGTTTGATATAATATAACTGATAATATTGAAGCCCTTATTGAGAAATCCTGATAGATAGGGGATCACTACCCATGTAGTGTGGGTCACAATGATACTAAGAACATAATATAGAGAAAAATGATACGATTGAAGATCAATCCCCAGCCTCCCTAGAGAAATGAAACAAATATATACCTACTCATCCTATTGAGGGGATCATAATTCTATACTAAGGATGTATCTCCACACTATACCCTCATAGGGACAGACCAAGGGATTCACTAAACCATTTTAGCCAAAACATCACTAATGTGAGTGACCCAAAATTACACCTTTCATCTCTTCTAAATAACCAAAATTGTGAGCCCCATCACATTTTATACTGAGAACATACTAGGATAGGATAATAATAAGAATAAATTTGAGAATCGAAGAAGGAGATATAATAGTCATACATCTTCATGAAAAGTTAATGTAATGTAATGGGGTCTATAGGCATGTGGCCCCAACTAAACACCAATCCACATCCTCGGATGCATATAATGGATAGTTATTTGATCCTATATGATGTGTGAAAGGGTTACATGACAACTCTTTCCCCACCTAGGACTCATGCCATGTATTTAATCACATGATTCATCCAACCATGTCACACACACTACGTATGCCCCATGGTGAATAGAATTTCCTCCCTAACATGTAACTTGTCCTTGTAGTTTTCTTGTTCCTGTGTTTGGAACCTTATGCCCATGTACTTGTGTTGTGTACTCATAGATTACCTTGTCTCTTGGCATGGATACCCTAGACATTTCCCTTGTCTGCATGGCATGGGATTACTACATGGCGTGTAACCCCGGTACATGTCGTTTAGTCCCCAAAAGACATTTTCTTTAAATGCGAAGAGAAAATGAAATTTTCCACTTAACTAAATGTCATGTGATCCAGAATTATGAATGGGAATTTCCCATGAGCCACTTGAATCATCCATATTTCCCCCATAACCTATAGATCAACCCAAATGGATCTATAACAGTCCTAATATTGATCTAAAACAATAAAAAACACCTAAGAAATAGAATATATACTTAAAACTCAAATCCCACAACCTTAGAGAAACTCGAAATATTTTTCTGTAGATCCATGCTCTAAACTGGTTCACTACATTTGAGATCGATCACCATAACGATCAAAGAATGGTGCTTCCTCTTCTCCCTAGATCCACCTTAGTTTATCCATCAATCCAAAGGATGAGAGGGGTTCATATAATCTCTATAGTGTGTAAATATGGGGGTGGGAGTGGAGGGGATATTGATTTAATTTTATCAAGTGATATCATAAATTTGACATACCACCAACACAAACCCCCAACTGAACACTAGGCATCAGAAAATATTATATCATGCCTAGGGGAATAACACATTATGAACTCAAACAATGACAAATATTTTCTATTCAATGCATTGAATCTGAGTTAGTATATGTTTAAAAATAATCTATGTGCATATGAAATAATATATTTAATATTTTTAATATCCCCAAATAGAGGATATTAGGGCCACAGAGTCCTGTGTTGACTCAACACCTAGATTCGGAACTATTGCAAAGTCTTACAGGTCAAAACCGGATTCACTAAATGTTTTATATCATGTGATGTTCAAAAAATTCATAAGAAACACTTTAAATTTTCTATTTTAAATGAGATGGTGTTCAGTGGTTATCATTGGATTTGAATAATATAGAGAGTGGTGACAATGATTCCATGGAATGCGATACATTTCAGAATTATTTCCTAGAGAAATATTTCCCTAAAGATGATCGACTCAAAATAGATAAAAATTATTTGATGCGTGGTAGAATAAATTGGATTATGTATCGTCATGTTAATTAACTTTTACCGGATTTTCCATCTATTCAACACATTGAATTCAAGACATTGGATGTACATTTAGTAGATTTTATTCCTGATTGAAACCATTATTATGATGATAATTAGCCTCATAATAATTTTAACGTAATGATATAGTTAATTGTTGTGAAAATATAATTGAAATGGAGTTTTTTTACACTTATGTTCTTGGAGGGGGTATAATTATGAAGTAGTCAAGGTTACAAGAAAAATAGAATGATTAAGCTAATAATCCTAGAGTTAATACTCCCAACATGTTCTAAGTGCGGTAAATAACATTTAAGGTAATGTTTCACATTGTCTAGAATGTTTAACTAATGTGTTATGTTTAGTAACATGGAATATGATACAAAATAAATGATTCTTGAGAAATATAGGAATGGGTTAACAGATATATATCCAATGATGGGTTGTTTTACTTGAAATGATTTTAGTAATTATGGTCATTTGTTTTGGGAGTTTGTTACATAGGGTAGAACTGATCAATATTAGAAGAAAAAAAGGTTCATTAAAATTATTTTATACTAATATACATGATATTTATTCATCAGGTAAAGTGGTGACATGTATGTTACATGTATATATGAATTATGTTGATGGCCTATTCGACTTGAGATATCCTCATTCCAAAATTTCTAATAAATATTAAATTAAAATGGAAATATATACTCCAAAAAAGATAGTTGATATTTTATGAAAACTATTGGTGGATGTATTAATTCAACCAGGATATATAATTTTATCCATATTATTATTTTTGAGATGGTGTGCCATAAACAACATTATGAACTCCTTATAGTTGAATTTGATGTTATTATTAGAATGTATTTTCTTTTATTATGTCATGATAAGATATATATCATAGCTAAGAAATTAATATACAATTATTTCATAACTTTAATAACTTATCAATAAGCTTATATATTTTCTAAAGTTGTTCGAAAAAGTTACCTTGCTACTATTGTTGAGTTGAAGGGAATAGTTCAGTTTAGTGATGTGTCAATAGTGAACGAATGTATTGGTATATCTATGGGTGATTTTTATATCTTTATTCATGATCATAATTTATATTTATTAAACGTAATAGTGTCTAATTGTAAGTTAATTTCGAAATACCCTAATCCAATTGCTTATTTAGAACATTTATATCTGAAAATGTAGCTGTTAGAGGTTATTGATAAGGATTTCATACATATAAGAACATCACCTCGGTGGTAATCCAATTTCATTTTTTTAAAAATAAATATTAATTAATAAGTCATTTTATTAATTATTTTTTCTAAATAAACTCACTATTTAGAATAGTTATCCATTACCTCATATAGATGATTAGTTTGATCATATCAAGGGATTGTTGTATTTTTCAAAGATTTCTCTCGAGTCCATATACCGTCTGTTGAAGGTTGAGGAATAAGATGTTTAAATGATGCAATTTTAGACTAGATATGGTCATTATGAGTCTACAATTCTGTTCTTTAGGATTTATAATTAACTAGTTATATTTACTTATATGTCGATTTGAGATTTTAATGAAAAAATGTATGATTTTCTTGTTATAATTAATGATGTTATTTTGGAATATTATAAATGTCATGAGGGTAATGAAAAAATATTAAATATATTTTTTGAGAACCTTGAATGAAAATATTTTTTATGGAAAATATAAAAAATGCATCTTTTGGAAGAAACTGAGTTGACACCATTGGAATATTTTTTCATGATATTCCAAAACTACTGGCCCATCTAAAAATATAGTGGTTAATAAATTGTAATAATTTATATATATATATATACATATTCATGAATTTCATGTATTAGGTAGTTACTATAAGTGTTTTATTGAATAATTTTACTCTTTATCTAGACCACTATATATGGTAAAAAGAAATAGAGTAAAAATCTTTTGGAATTTTTTTTGTGATGGATATTTCAAAGAATTAAAAATAAGATTTTTTAATGAATTAATTTTCTCTTTTCCATCTGTAAATTGATTTTTTTACATTCAACGATACTTAATTATTGTTTCATGGATTTATCATGATAAATAATGAGTAGGAAATTTCATATTATTAACATCAATTGAATGATCATTAGCCAAATTATCTTACACATTTTCTAAAACAATCAAGGATTTTTTATGTGTTTATAAAATATTTTGGAATCATTTATATGTTTTAATGCATGAAATATATAAAAATCATAAAATTATAAATTATATATTAACATAGAATGATTGAACATGAGGTAGAGAATATGGTTGGAAATGGTAATGGATTGTGATGGCATGATTAATTAACATAATTTAAAATAAAATAGAAATTGGATTATTCTTTGAGTTAAAAAGTTAATTTTTCATTTACCACTAATTATTTATAGAATAAAGTATCTATAAATTATTTAAGGGATAATGGAATTGAAATTATGAATAATGGATTTCAATATATCATTTTACGAATCAAATCATTAATCATTATTGAGTTTTGTTCTTAGATATACCTTTTATGTTAATCCTAATAGATCTATAATTTATTGAGACCATGAAGAGAATTTATATTGGGATGGAATTAAGAATGCCATTATAAATATTATTATGATATATTTCACTTTTCATTATTTTCAAGTTGAGTGATAATTATCTAAAAATTTTTATTCGACATTTTGAATTTCTAACTAGAAATGGGAAATATGTCTAAAGATTCATCTATGTGATAGAAATAGAAATATCTTGGTAATGATGAAATATGGGTTATTTTTTATTAATTAACAAAATCATTACATATTCTTTCTAAAGAGATATAATGAATTTATATTGAAATTATTCATTATATATCATAATGATTATTAGTTTTCAAGGATTTCGTCAGTCTTATTTTTCTCTATTGGATCCTAGGATTAATTATAATTTTTGAATGTCCTTAAATAATAATTTGTTAATGAATTATATATCATTAATTCTTTTCATACATAGTTTGATAGAAAAATAGATTCAGAGATTTAGATTTTGCATGAAATGATTTTATATTTTTAGTGGATTATCATGGTTGTTGGGAATATAATAATTCCTTAGATTAATTTTCATATAAAAATATTTTTTATTCCATAATATAGATATAATCTTTTCAGTTACTTTATAGAGAGAGGTGTCAACTCCATATTTTTGTGATGAAGTATGAAAAAAGGTGTTGTTGGCCCTAGAATTGGTCCAAATAATGTTAAACAAGGTTAAGATAATTCATAATAATTTGGGGATGGAAAAAATATAGATGAATTTTTTTGAAAATAATTTAATGAAGGATATTTTATTCGAGGATGGTGATTATTTTTTTCTGAATGTATATCTATGGTAAAATGTTATGAGCTTTGGTAAATGGGGAAAGTTATGTATGTGGTTCATTATAATATATCAAATCATAGATAAAATTATAGAATATTACTATCAAGTGTAATTACCTCCAACTTTATCTCTAGAAAATGAAATATTTCTTATTTAATTGTTAATAAAATTTGTGACTATTGACTATCGTGTTTTGATCAATGAAGTAGTTTAGTTTAGAAAACGAATATAAATATAAAAAATAAAAAATAATATTTATTAAACATATACATAATTTTTTATAATAATGTTATTTACTAGGTTAATTTTAGTTGGAATTTACATACTATTCATGATAACTCATTTTAATAAAAAAAATATACGATGGAAAGATATCCCATCTAGTTTAAATAGTTAATAAAATTGTGAGGATACAATTTTAAAAAGTGGTGTAGAATGTGAAAACCTAGTGAAGGTTAAAATAAAACATTTTTCATGACTTTTCAATAATCCTAAATCATATTTTAAAGAGTTATATTGATAATCGGATCATTATGTAACTTTTTATTCAAAAAGAAGAACTATATTTCTAACAATATTGGTTCTTCTTCAAATGTATGATTTTTTTGTCATAATAAAACTTTTTAATAATAGAATTTTATTTTTTGAAAAAAAAGATTTCATTTTTGGATGAATAATTTCAAAATTATTTTACGGTTATTTTCAAATATTTATATAAAAAGTTGTTTTTTCAGTGAATAGTGGAAATACATATTTTTAATGAAAATAATCTATTGATTTTAAGTCTATTAAAAGCCATATTTCAAATTAGATTGGTTTTAAAATTAAAATTATTAATTAAAATTGTTAATAATACCATTTTTTTAATTGGAATGAGGTATGTTCTTTTCCATATAAAATCTATTTAATAGTTAAAATTTCATTTTGAAGAAAGCCATTTTGTTTAAATGTTTAGTTTTTAAATAAATTTAATTTATACAATTTATAGAGATTAAATTTTTAATATTTAATTCCATATTTTTAATTAGAAGGTTAAAATTTATTAATTTTTTATTTTCAATTTTAATCATTATGAATAGTCAATCTTGTATAAAAAATGTGCCACCCTAGTACAAGGGTAAATTAGGTTAAACTAGGATAAAAATAAAAGATATGACCATAATAATTATTCAAATATCTTATTGTGTGGTGTGATTTTGATCCTTATACATATATGTTTTTTTCCAGATAGTAGTCTAAAATCATCAATTAAAATTATTTAAATCACTTCATAATTATCAATTTTGTCCTCTTCATCACTTATAAAAGTGCAACCCTCTCTTCTACTCTCCACAATTGAATTCCATTTTTATTAGACAATACTGATAATAAAGCATACTAGAATCCATCCCTATAGCCTAAAGGTCCTATATTTGGAATAATACCATAAGTATATGTCTTCTGTTATAAACAAAAGGACTTTTTCAGAAGAACATATTTAAATTTCAACCAAATATTTTAGTATTATTTCTACTTATTCCTCATTAAAAACTGTTCTAAAAAATTATATATAATAATATAAGTATGTAAAATATATTATTATTTAATTATTGTAATGTATTAACATTAATCCATATTCTTTTTCCATCACATGATAAATGAAACCACTATTCTCTTGTATAAAGAAGTACTAGCTTGCAAAATGATGTATTACATTTTTCCTAAAATTATATTTCATGTTATAATGATTGATTTAAGGTACATATATAACAATAATTAAAAAATTATAATTTTTTAATGGTAATATATAAAATATTTTTATACCATTAGATCATTTTTAAAATGATAAAGTAATTTTTTGTATGTGTGGATATGTACATATAAGAAGAAACATGATTAATTTTTCATTACTAAAGCACATGGAGGGTATATATATGTGTATCTTGAGGGATAATAATATATTTATTATATATTCACAATTCAATAAATATAAATCAACACTTACCTTTTCACCCCATGTTTGTTGAAAAATGGAAACATTACCGTTGTGTATATACGATCTATTATCTGGATGATTTTAACATTATTGATTTTTTATAATAAATATTCATTTATGGTTTCAATTGTACAATTAATTTGAAAAAACTATAATTATATCATTATTGTTATTATTGATTATATGGAAAGAATAATAGTTTGACCGCATTTATCAAACTAAAGATATTTTGTATTATAAAAAAAATATCCTGAAAATATCCCATGTGAAATTTATTTTTTATGTGATTAAATAAGAAATAATTAATGATTTTGAAGGTTTAACTATATTCTAAGGAAAATGAAGATTTTTCTAGAGAATTTATATAACTAACATAATTTTGTAATTAATTTAGTTAAAGAACATACTATGCCATGATGTATTTAATGTAAGGGATTTATCTTCTCAATTTCACTTCATTGAGACTGAAGTAATCTTCAGTGCATTTTTTGGGTTTATATACTTCCATATTTATGACCTTTATCATTCATATACTAAAATTTTATTGTTTGAGAATTCCTTTTCATCTTCTCTACTTGATTGTTTTCATGATTCAAATGTTACAAAGGATGTAATGGACACCTTACCATTAAACATCATTTTAAATGTTATTAATATTTATTTTGTAAAATATTTTCTACATGTATATATTAAATAAACTATAATATTGATATATTTATGTTTACATAAATTACTTATAAATGTTATTTCATTTCTCTTTTTCAATGGATTTGAAAATAAATATTTTTCATATTATATACAAAATGTGTTCAATTTCTTTACAAAATGAAATAAGTAATGTTCTATATTTACTTATATTGTTTTACCATAATTTAATGTTTTCATAAGATTTCACTACATGGATTAATCATTTAAAAGATTCAATGGTTATTTTAAAATAAAATCATTAACACAATATTTTGTTAATTTTTAATTTTAAATTGGTTTAAAAATAAAAAGATATTTTTATATACTATTTGGAAATATATAGTGTTTTTCTTATGGATTAAAAAGCATATTTTAATGGATTTATAATTAATACCTTAAAGTATAAAAATAATTTTTTCATGACAATGTAATTGACCATTATTTATGATTATGGGTGATCCCAATATATATTATAAGATGGTTTAGAATAATACATCTTATATAATAATTGATCCTAATATAGATCTTCAATACACTAGATAATAGTCCTCGTCATCAAAGGAATGAAAGATATATTTAACCCGGTATGTTTATCCTATGTATTTTACTAAGAAGTAGTTATTTAAAACATGAGTGAACCTGAGTTATAAATATGATTAGAAATGATATTTATAAGGGTTTTCATTTTCAGGATATTATTTTTTAATGTTTTTATTTTATTAAAAATAATATTCCCCATTTGGATATTATTTCTCATATTAAAACATTTATAAAAATCTATTAGTATTGTAAATTATCTAAGAAGTTCTTATTATTCTTAAAATAATTTTTTTCTAAATGTGCCTATTTAAAATCAATATATTTTATTTCAAGTAAATGAAGATATTATTCTTAACTGATGATATATTTTTTTGTTGACATAAATAATATATTAATTCTAATTAAATAAAAAATTCATATGAAATGAGAATATTTTTTGTATAAAAATTAATTTTTCAATATAAATTAGATTATATATATTTATTATTATTTTAATATATATGATAATTTCTAATACATATAAATTAAATTTAACTAAATTGAGTCTAGATTTTGAATCAGAATGAAGAAATTGTGAAAAATGGTTCATCTCATAATTTTGTATGAAAATAATAAATGTAGATTATTTTTATAAATTTCAAAAGAGAAAAAATGATAACTTAAGTGGGTTGGAATATATTATTTTTAGATGACATGTAGAACATCAATGAGACTGTTGGTTAGTTGAAAATTTCTAAAAAATTTTATCCCTCACCTTACCTCACCTAACTCAACTAAATCCCATGAAATTATATTCTTACCCCTTACCTAACTTTTAATTCAATGTTAAAGTTCCACTTTCTCATAAATAAAAGAATCTCACTTTCAAACACTTCTTGAAACACCAAAAATTTAAAAATATCTTCAACATATATTAATTTTTCTATCCCTATATTCGTGTTCAAGTTTTCTCAACCATTGGATCCAATAGTTATCCGCAAATCTTCCATTTCTAAGGGATTATTCAAGAGAATATTCGAACTCTCAACAAGAGTATTACAAACTATTTAACACTCTCTTTTATATATCTCTAGAAAAACCTCTTAAAACCATTTAATAACCAGTAAAATATAATTACACCAATATAATTACTGTATGAAATGATTTTATTTTAAGATATTGGGCATTTTCAATCCCCATCCTAGCCATTAAAAAAGTAATATTTGAATATTGTTATCAATGTAATACCACCTCCATGAATTTCACATTAATTTTTCCTAACTATAAATAATTGATGGTTAAATAGTTTATTTTAATGAATAATATTGATATATATATTAAATTTTAATGATTCTTAAATGATAAATAAATTTTTACCTTCTTTCAATTATACGTAAAATGAAAAAGATTTTCATGTGTTCGTTTATACTACTACATCCATGGAGAGAGATGTTAAATTTTTATCAACATTTTATATTTCTAATTTTAATATATAATTTATTAATATTTATTCTTTTATTTAAGAATATATTTCATATAGATTGTTCTAAAAGTTGGACATAAAAATTAATAACCATTGTAATGTAATATGTTAATTTAAATAAATCACCTAAAAAGGATCATCATGTATCATATTTTCACAAAACATTTCCATATTTTCCATAAAGTCAATGTGGGGATTCATAATTAATTTTAAAAAAATGATTTAAATGTATTTTATAAAATGAATATGATAAACACAACCTCAAAAAATGGGATTCAACATCTATATTCCAAAATATACATGGAATAATGAAAATTACTAACATCCAAGGATGAGAATAAACAATAACAAACTAATAATTTTATAGTTATTGATTATTATTATATAATATTAAATTTAATAGATATTAATGGTTCTTTAAAATAATTGATTGATGTGTTTATGTTAAATATAAGGGAAATTTAAATATTTTTCATGAAAATGGGTGAAAATCGTAAATGTTTCAGTCCAAGATAATTTTAAAATAATGATTTTTAGGAATAAATTTTGATACATGGAAATAAATCTTGAACATTTATTCAAAAATACCATGCATTTTCTTCTCATATAGTCAATATTGGGTTTTAATGTCCGTAATCAGTATCATTTCCCCAAGAAAATTATTTACCTTATTTGAAACTTCAATGTGAATCCTACACCACTTCTTCTAGTTTAGTCGATAATATTCCTTCTCTATATCTATATCAAATTTATTGATTTCCTTATGGATGCTTCGAAAACTTTTTATTGAAATTTTATACTCTTATTAATTTTCTTACCATATACTAAAAACAATGTTTTATCATTTCTCATATGTTTTTCATTTATAAACGTTCATTGTTTATCACATTCTATTTAAAAATATTATATTTATTTTCTGTTAATAATTATTTATTAGGATTATGTTTAATGTTTTGAAATAATATTCCCTGATATTGAAATTTTTAATGAATGTGAAATGAAAAGCTATATTTTTCCTATTTTTAAAAGTATGTATCCAATCACTATACTATTTTTTTCTCAGTAAAAACAACTTTTTTTCATTATTTTTATTACACTGGGTACATGTTCCTTTGATTCTATTTATATTTCTTATATATATGTATTATAATAAAGATGTTTTATAGAATTTATCATGAATCCCATTTATTTCTTATGTGTTAATTATGTTATGTGGAAATGATGAATAATTTTATGATATTGTGGTATAATCATGTATTACTTCCATAATGTGATTTGTGGCCCTATAATTATATATTCCTCCAATGTATTGGGTATTTTATATATATAATGATCTCAAAGTGTATACATGAACTTATCCCAAGACCAATAGTGAACATGGGATGTTATCCAAAGAAAATATTTGTACTTGGGTGGTTAGAAAAAGTCAAACATGTGATGAATATCTTTGTGGGTAAGCTTGAAATATTATTTTTATGATTGAATATTTGAAAAAATTTATATCATATTGTTAAAATATGAAATCATGGCTCGTGATTTATTTTTTATGATTATTTATAATTATGATTCATGATTTTTTGAAAAGATATTATTTCATTATCGATGTTTTATAGACTATGAATTTTTTGATATATTTTTATATTTTAAGATTTTGTGATCATACCATTATTCTTATCTTATGGTCACTTATGATCAACAATTGATATCCCCCATGTTAACCCTTAGTTTCAATCAAATCTCACCTATTTTTAATGTTCCTATTTTCCCAAGACATATTTAACATTATTAAGTTATATAACTCTATTAGAGTTCCATATATGAAGAATGTTTCTAGGATATATTAAATATTTTTTAAATATAATTATATTGTGCATCTTTTACTTGGTTATAATAAATCTTTACAGTTCTTGAGAGCATAATATTGTGAGATATGATGAATATTATTTGATTATGAGGTAATATTTATATAATTTTTTCTCAAATTGCATTAAAAAATTTAACAAATGTGTGATAGGAATTATTGGGAAGTAGCTATACCAAAATAGATAGAAGAGTTTCAATTTCGTGAGATTCTTTCTATGTGGAGTAGGGATAATTTTATATGTGAGAGTGGTGGAACTTCTAAAAACACATTTTTATTAAAATTTATGGGATTCCATTATTAAGGAAATTTTCTCCAATATATCCAAAGTTTGGTTATATGGTTGGAGTGATCAAAATTATACTCATATCATCCACAATTGATAATGTTTTGTGGTATATATATATATTTATCTTTTAATTTGACCACTTATAACCCATTTATACCTTTATAATGCTGATTATCCTTAAAAATGGTATTATAGGTCTATAAATCAATATGAAATAGATCATACTAACAAATTTTAACATTTTTATAAAAAATATGAATATTAATTTTCATGATTAAATTCTTATAGGTTCTAAAAATTAATTTTTTTTGAAAAAGTACACTTCATATAACAATATGTTTAAAAAAACAATTCCTAAAAATAAAAAATAATTTACATAAAATTCATATATGGCTATTATTCTCTTTAAATTAATTGGCTTATGAAAAAGAAGTGTTATTTTTTTACTTTTAAGGAAATTTAGAAAAAAAAATGGTCACTATGATGCCCTATTTAATGGAAAGTGTATAAAGTATTTTCATTTTAGGGAAAAATAAAATAGAGGTTCCAAAATGGAATGAATTGATATTAAAAATTAATCATATTATTTTTTAATGAATTACATTTCTCCTTTGATGAATTTTTATTTAACCAAAAGGATTCATATACTTGAATATCTTTCATATATCATAATGATGTCACAATTGTTTTTGTATTTTTAGAAATTATATTTTAAAATTTGACAGAAAATCATCCATTTTAGCTAAATCAACAAACTAATAAACCAATTATAATATATTTATTATGTATCGCAAAATGAAGACCATTTTTTCATTTTAAAATTCCAAAATATTATAATTTTTCTTCTCAAAAATAAAAAATAAAGAATTTTTTAAAAAAGAAATTAAATTTAAAAAGTTAAGTTTCAATATTTTATACCAATCATGTATTAAGTGGTTATTAGTTTTTTTGTTTGAATATCGGTTATTTTAAAAATATATATGATAAAAGTGAAAAATGAAATTTATTAAAATTAAATTACATAATATATTATAATGTACAATTCCTAAAAAAATGTCTGTTAGAAAAAAATAATTTAACAACATTAAAATAATTATTTTTTATCTAACCATTGAATTTCATATTTCCAATATTATTATAAAAAATTAAATATTTCTAAAAACATATATAATCCTTTGAAAAATTTTGTTATATCCTTGATGTTTTACACATATTATTATTTTTATAATGGAACTTCATATTTAAATTGAATGTTTAAATGTTTCCCATTCATTGTAAAAATAATATGGTACATTTTAGTTCAACATTGAATTTTTTAAAAGATATTTAGAATAATATTTAATTTATAATAATATACATATTTAAATATTGAGATGTTATGTTGAATCCACTTAAATAAATTACGCGATCAGAATTTAAATTTTCCCCACCAATGTATATAGATGGTTGTGTTGTTAATATAGTCATAACTCATAATATAATTTCAATTAAGAAATCATCTATACTATATTTTTATAGACTAAAAAATAATTTATCCCCCACTAATGTAATATGTTCATGTATTCATTTAAAAAAATCAAAATAATACTACATGAGTTCATTATACAAATTTTAAGATTCTAGAGGCATACCTTTCCCAGATTCATTTTTATGATCATGTTTTCAACTTAATACTAAAACTATAAATTTTTATGATAATAATCCATTAATATACTTATATATGAATCAATCATTAGATTTTTATACAGTAAAACCATCATTTCAACCAATGATTCATAAGATTTTTTTACATTAAATCCATCATTTCAACCAATTATACATTTCATTAAACTTTAATTTCAAACTATATCTCTTTTAGTACATCGTAGTTTTATTTATATTTCCTAAAATTAATATCAATAAAATAATGCCCAAAAATAACTGACCATTAATTGACCTTATTTCTCATACCATTTTCTAAAACCAAATATCGTAGAAACATAAACCCCCTTAATTGCGCATAATATTTAATCCAAAAAACATTTATCCCATGTTAAAAAATTATTCCAATATAATATAAATTATGAAAATGATTCTAGTCATTTCCAAAAACTAAATGAATTTCCTTAATACATTGCCACCTTCACCGACCCAAATTATCTACAATACATAAATTATATTGAATAAATAAATTCATCTTTTCTCCCAGTTAAACATAATTACCTCTATACAAAGTCATATATCAACCCTAATATCCAATTATTCCCCGATCAAGTATTTATACTAAATCCAAAAGAACAGCCCTAGAATCTTATTAATGTCCTCAATGTTAAATATCATAAAATCAAATATGGTGTATATATTACACTGAACATATGATAACCCATAATATTATCTAACACATAATTGTTTCCACAAACATTGATATCATTAAATGATATCATTCAGTCCTATAATTTCATCTAAACCTTGTCCTTGTACCCATTGAGATGCATTTGTTCCACACACATGGATCTAGTGCGAAAACATACAATTTTCATATTATAATTGATAAAATGAAAGAAACCAAAATATATATATAATTACAGTGTCAATAAAAAATATGAATTCAATTACATTCCCAAAATAATTTATTTTTACAGGTTTATAGAATACAAAAAAAATAGTTACATCACAGAACCAATATCTTTCTTATTAATTTTATATTTTTGACACTAAAAAATAGGTTTCTTATTGTATCATATATATTATACATAAGAACAACATCTATAACTAATGGAATTTTTAAATTATCATAGCATATATCATTCATTTTTATTGGGATAAATTGAAAAATAAAAATCTGATACCAAATACCATGTATCGGTAGACTAGTCATTAATAAAAAATAAAAGAAGTGAGAATTAGATGATCATATAGGTATATCATGATAATAAATGTGCATATACATGACATAAGATATCCATGAAATAAAATAAATGAATAATTTATCATAAAATCATTTTATAATTATATTCTAATAAATATGAGTATTGAGTTAATATTATTAATCCTAGATAACATAAGATTCGGAATGTGGAATAAGATTATGGAATAAAACAAACATAAAAATAATCATTTCATTCATAAAGGATCACTAATAAAACCAACATCACATCCCATACAGTGTCACATAGTGGATTGGATTCACTCCCAATTACCTTTAAATCCTTTGTTGATAGATTGCCTTAGTGGATTGGGTTCTCTCTATATTTCCTTTATATCTTTGGTCACATTGTCTATTAGTATATTGTGATCACTCCCCATTCCCATTTAAACATTTATGGACAGAGTCTATAATGCTACAACCTCAGACATTACATAATCATGAGTTAAGTTAACAATTCACATTGAGGATTTTTTTAGGTTTAGAGATTTAGATAATTAGACCATAACTATTACATTAAATCTCAAATATTACAATGTAGAGACTTTTAATCTATCCAATATTTTCACAATAATAAAAATCCTTAAATAAAACAAGAATTGTTTTCTTGATATAAATAATACTGAATTATTCCTTTCTCTTACCCATACTTATACCCTGAGAAAAAAAAATTTCAAATACATGCGATGAGAATAAAAATCCCAGTAAAGGTTATAAAATAAGGAATGAAAACAATAGTCCATGTATGCATACAAATCAATGAAACCATACTTTTCAAACATAAAACATAATCTCTTTAACATACCTCATGAAATATTATGATTTATGAAGATAAAAAAAAAATCATAAATCATAAAGGTAACTTGTGGCATCCATAACATAATTACATTATAGCTTTCACAGATACATAGGGAGTTATGTTTGGAATACTCATCAAGGTATATTCCCTAAATATCTTAGGATAAACCTTAATGTTTACCTCATTCACATTACCCAATTAATTAGAGAGATATCTCAGGATCACTTAACCTTGGTTTATCACGGAACCAACTATATACTTATACAATTCCCAAGAACCATATTATAGTCACAACACATAAAACAAGATTAAAGGAAAGATAACATCTCCACATTACAGTAACAATATATCCTTTCAATATATTAACATAATCAACGCCTTCTAAAAACCACTTTCAATAACCAAATACATAAAAATGTTATATGTTATTTATATTAATTTTAGGATCATAACAGCTTGTTAAGGAATTCAAATATCAAATAATGCTTCTGGCAGGGGAAAGGTCGTTGTCACCACATACATTAAAATGAAATATTCCCTTTTTCATTTAATAAAATGCTTCATAAAACAAAATATTCCTTTTGAAAACCGTTAAATGAAATTATATAGAAAATGGTATACTTATACACTTTATAAAATAATGTCTTGTGTAAACCAAAATATTTCTTAATGAGAAGAGACTAAGACAATGTCCCTTACTATGATTTTATCAACGACATAAGAATTTATCAATGGAGTGATTACATGTAGAAACAATATATCCACATTAATGGAGGTGTAAATTACAACATAAATAAACAAAATATTATTCCACAAATAATCTTCGCATAATATAAACAATTAAGTATGTGTAAAACCTCCAAATTAACATTTTTATTATTTTCCAACAGTTTTAAGGGGAAAGTGAGAACCCCCAAAGATAAAATGAATCAAGCATTAAAGGATACAACTGAATTAATAAACAAAAGTCTAAGGCGATTGGAATGTCCTTCTTTAAATATATTCCACGGAAAGGCTCAAGCTTGGTAGTTTGGATCAACTTCATGGATTTATTCATAATGTCGTGCTAGATAATCCCAAGAATTAATGTACTCATATTTGCTAATCCTCATTGTGTTAAACTCCTAACTAGTATGTAGTATTTCTTGTCAATTCAGTCTTCATTCTCTCTATTAATTTCATCTGGGATAAATCTTCCCATCATTTGATCAATATATTCCCTCGTAGAATTGATCAGAAAATATGACTCCTTCATTTCTTCATCAGAATGAAATAGTAATTCCATATTCTTATCTACCTTTACATCCTTCAGGCCCTGAAAGCCTCCAGGGGGCCTACCTTACACCACTATCCATGGTGAATGGTATCCTCCACCACCGGTATTACCTCCTCCGATTGAATGTTCATCTCTTCATGTTGGTCCTCTACCATTGATTTTTCTTCCTCTTTCTCTTAGGGTTGGATTATATCAACATTCTGACCCTCCTCTCCTACCAATGGTAGGATCATGTGCTGTTTAAGTTTCCCCTCTTTTTTAGCCTACTGAGTCTTCATATGTCTCATGAGGTTGGAGTAATCTTTAAACCCCATTGGTTTTAGCTTCCTGGAGACAATGTAGCTCCTCGGGTCTTTTTTTTCTTTATAACCATTATTCCTTCTTTGAATATGCATTCCTTTTTTGGTCCTTCCCAATCCATTACCATGTGAGGATATTACAAAATCATTAGACCCGATCTCATAGGGAAAATTGAGACTGCCTTAAAACACTCTCTCATTACTCAAACATTCAAACCAGTAGTTTATGTTTTGGTAGAACGAGGTCCACCTCAAGTTGGTTTGTTGTTTGGAATTCAGTGATCGGCCTTTACCATAATAAGTATGTTCCCACTCTTGCCCCTTCTTATCCTTACTCTCTCTAGTAGACAGTATCCCCCTTATTGAGTTACTACTACCACCAGTATGCACTTCCATAGAATAGGTATACAGAATTAAACTCTCCTCACCATTAGAAATTAGACCAATAGATCCAAAAGAGTCATCCATATCCTGAGTCTTGGTACCAGAACCTTGTGCTATCTGAGCTGCCAGCTCCCACACAGACCCCTCTGAAGCATTCTTGCTTCCCAGAATAGAAAGTTATCTAGGCCCTGAATAATTATTCATCTCATTAGGAACACCTGGTTCTTTCTTTAGGAGCCCAAATATGTCTGCAACAAATGGGTTGGACCCCTCCTCCCTTCCTCGGAGAGGCTATTCATAGTAGCACATATCATTAACTGTGAACTAGAGGAAGGAATGGACTCCTGCATTAAGAATACATGGTTCTGCGCCACCGAGGATGTTGAATGTGCCTTACTAACATCAGAACCACCACACTCCTTCGAGGCCTGTGGTTGGATGAAACAACACCATTTTAGACATACTAAATCCATGTACCCAAGAAAACCACATATACCACAATAATCAGTTCAGGTTTCATAGTATCCTTATAGTGCCAATGGAGTTCACCTTCAATATCGATGGTAATATATTCCATAGGTCCCATCAACACATCAACTTAATGACATATCTTTAGATATGTTGGATTGAAAGCAACCTCAACAAGAGAATAAAAGCATAGGAAGCACCCTACCATGTTTAAAATCAAACGAAGAATCTCTTGATTCTAGAACAGTAAAGGGAGTTCGGGAAGATAATTCGAGAGTTCAAAAACCAGAGAATCTCGCATCATGTGGATGTAGAAGGACCACCAATGGAGGGAAACACAGAAACCCTCTATACATATCGGAGGAGAAGCCAAAGCCCAAACCAGGATATATTCCATGAATAAATATATTTGAATATACTCACATATAGAAGACCAATAATCACACGAACTCACAAATTCCATGAAGAGTTCACAAACCTGTCAAAAGCATCCCCGTATAGATGTTTCTTACCAAATCAAGACACCTTAGTGAACCTAAAGAGAGATAAAGCATCTATAAACTCCAATGAATAAATAGAGACCAATATTACCCCATCCCTGTAAGATTATACCCCAGGGATAACATCAATTATATTAAAGAGAGGTAGGGAAGACAGGTCTGTGAAGGGGGAGAAGTTGGCGTCATAGGGAGGAAGTGATGACGAAGGAGGATAAACCCCCACCCCCTCGGCCACAGCGAAACAAGGAGGGGAGTTTGTTCCACGACCATGGACTACTGCATTAGGGATATGGGATGGAAGAGAATCACCATTAGAATATATTCTTCCGAAAAAGGTTTTCATGCATAAAACACAATGAGAGGAATGTGAGTTTAAAAATTCCCCTACAAACATCATTTTTTTTAAAAAATGGACTAATTATGTGTATTCACTATAAATACACATAATTAATATATAAATAAAATTTATGATATCAAAAAAATTCACACATTATCATATTATGACATAATCATGTAGTAGAAGATTAACCTAAAGAATGGAAATTAAGTTACCATGTTCTCTTAAAAAATTTCGGTAGCCTAATGGCATCATGTAAAAATTCAAAAAATGAGTTGATAGGTGATAAAATGGTATCTAATCACTTGGAAATATAATTTACATAAATATGGATATATAATAACATATCTTAACATAATAAAATTTAAATTAAAATACATAATGTCAAATATGTCTTTGACTTAAAGAGGAGGGTGAAAAGTTTACTTACCTTGAGTCTGACTTGTCTCATTCATTCTTTATATTCATGAATAATAAATGTAGGTTAATTTATACATGATTCAGAACCTTCTTCAATTTTATTATTCATTTTATATTACTTATCATCATTTTATTAAAATTACATAATTATTTAAGTTCATATCTGCTGTTTTGTCGATTCTTGGTACTTGAGTCAAAAATGATCTCGTTTGATGTAAATTGTCCATGTGGTCAAAAGTTAATCATATACAAAATATCATTCTTGATTTATATATCATATATATCTAGTAAATATGTATTTATAATATTCCATATCATTTGGAGAAAATAATGGATATTCATTGTTCCTGGAGATAGTAAGCCGTACGTATACATGAACACAACTTTCATTTCTTTTTCATATTTAATGGAATGAAAACATAATGATACATATGTATATTATAATTCCATTATAATATAATATTTCATATAAATTAAATAATTTCAATAAATCCATACTTTACATGATCCATATATGGAATGAATGAGTCATATCACTTTGAGGGGGGGGTTGTCTGCACTTCCTAAAATGAATTTATCGTATTTATATACAATAAAAAGAAAAAAGGTATTATGTAAATTAATAATACAAAATCATAGAAAAAATATAAATATAATATATATCATCTATATATATAGTTTCATCATAATTTCCACCATGAGAGGTATTAGGGGAAAATTGAACAACCATCATTTCGTGAGGTAGTAGTTCACCATCAACAGAAATATTATGTTCATATCAATTAAATGGAGGTTTGTGTAAGTATAGTTAAAATCCTTTTTCATAACATCATCATTGTACACTTAGGATACTGGTGTTGTTATGTAATCATAGAATGAGAATATAATAGGGAGTGGAGAAGGAAAATAATGTAATGGAATTTAGAAGAAGACCTTACCTCTAAAACGTGTAACTACAATTGATTTGAGACAAAAGTATTTATTCAATTGTCTTATGCAAATGTTTAGGCTTAAATAAGGAAGGGAGGGATATTTATATCTTATTAAAGTAGAATTTTGATGGCCCAAGGGTATTGAGAGGTGTGTATTAATGGGCAGAGGTGATGCCCTTCTATATGATTTAAGAGGGGATCTTTAGGAAGGTATTGAAATATTAATATATTATAAAATGTTTTTAAATTTCAAAAGGTCCCAATGTAATTTATTTAAAATAAAAGATACATTTTTGGTTGAAAAACACTCAACCAATATGTTTTAGAAATGTCTAGGTAACAAATTTAACCATATCTTTTTTTCTTTATCCCTTAGTTAAAAACGTTAACTCTTACCATGTCTTCCAGCATTTTCATAATGTATGGTTACTATAGATACTATAAAATGTCAATAAAATCAAATTCGGTCATTAATGACATGTTAAGAATTATCTATGTTATTTGAAATAATATAAGATTTTTTTGGACTATTATATAATTTCTTAAAATAGTATTTTTTTTAAAAACGCACTTAAAGTCAATTTTTATACTATTCATATCAGGACTTTTTAAAAATCAATAAAAACATGATTTGTTCAAAAAAAAACTCATTAATTCAAAGATAAAAAGTCATGCACTTCCATAAAATTTGTGGATAGCACAAAAAATTTCAAAATAAATTTATTTTAATATTTATAATCTCATATATTTGAATCATTAATTATTAAGGTAATCACTACATCATCATTGTGTCATAAATAAATAAATTTATTTGATGTCTAAAAATTACAAATAAATAAACAAGATTTATGGAATATTTTTAGCATTATAATGACTATTTATGGTCGAAATGTTCCCTTATCTAACCCAATATTTTTTTATGAAAATACTCATGATTATGTTATATTTCCCATTACATTAAATTAATTAATAAAACATGTAATTATCACTTCCAAGTGGCTCCATGGCATCCCAAAATAGACCCAAAGGATGAAATATATTGGAAATATCTCATAAAATTGGACTAGGATATGTGTTATGGTAGTTTTATATTATTATAATTTTATTATTTACCCTTATTTATCCGATTTACCCTTTAACCATGGTAAATAAAATAATCAATGAAGATACTATTCATAATGTCAAAAAATAAAAGGTATTTATTTACAAAATTTGGAACTCTTAATTAAAAATATTGAATCCATTTTTGATATTTCAAAACACAGAAGTTGTATTAATTAATGTGAAATTAATTCTTATTGTCAAAAGGAAAATGTGGGTTTTTAATAAGTAATAACTACCAAAATATTGACATGTAATTATGTCAAATTTAAAAGTAAAATTACTTCCAATTACCAAAATTGGATTCAATGATAAAAATATAACCCAATTATAATTTAAATCCAATTAAAATTATTATCTAACTATATAAATTAATTAGATTAAATGGGAGTTTTGAATTAAAATGCATAATTCTTCAATATTCATTAACAAATGACCTTTTTCATAAAAATAACCAAATTTTAACCAAAGTAAATTTTGATTTCCCTATTCTAGAATATAATATTAATTTATCAAATAGAATATATAATGGTGATGAAAAATATATTTAAAAATGGTTCTCCTTCAAAATGCGGTAAAACAGCCTTTTAAAAATATTAGAGTATTTCATACATAAAATCAGATTCATTCTTATATTAATCCTCTAGAATTTATTGGATAAATGTTAAGAAATTTAATAAACATGTATAGTCATATTGTACTTAGTTCTGTTCATTCCCACCGATACAACCACTACACATTAAATACCATTGAAAAATATATTGTCTTATTTTTTCATATAACTCAACATTGTGTGCAACATATGATCTCAAAAAAACCCATTGGTGCGTTTTGAGTACACTATCGGAAAAAGTGTCACCGTTTATGTAAAGTTAATATCTTATTCATATATATTAATAGATATGGAAAAAAATTATTCTATAAATACCTTTTTCATTATAGAGTCCGTTAGTATATTTGGTTCACTACATGTTCCCTTAAATTTTATCAAATGAGATATTATGATTTACCCAATGCATTAATGGTATATTATAGACAAAAATATTGAATTATGATAAGTCATATATACATATTTGTTAATAAAATATGAACATTGTTCATTCAGTCATAACATTATTTGAAATTATGAATGAATATTTTTTTCATGAATTTATATATAAATCATAATTGTATTATATACAATGGAATATTTTTGATGGTATCATTTGTAACATCCTGACCCGGCTTACCTTTAAGATGGTGGCTGGACCGGTTAGTTACATAACCTCAAGCACATCTCCCCGAATGCCAGAGGCTGCTGACTAGCAGTGAGGGCTCTTTTGTGTCTATGGGGGAGACTGTTCCCTCATATGTAACAAATAATATAACAGCAGAAGTAACCAGAAAAAATAATCAATAAAAGAAGCATGTAAATGAATAAACTGTAGTATAAGAAATATAAACAAATCCAACTAAAAGATAAAAACCAAGTGAGGAAGCTCACAAAATAATGACATGCCATTAAATGAGTGTAAACTAAAAGTACGTAAAAACAGAACTCAAACACACAATCAACTAAAAGAAAAGACACAAGAAGCAACTGCATTGCGAGCAAGGCTTGATCCTCTACCCTTCTCCCTATACTAAGCAGTAATGAATAGTCAAGCATCAGAAGCAGCATGCTTACCTTTGTCAATACCTATGAGCATGTAATCTACTCGGGTGTCGAAGACACCCGAGAAGGGTGTGAGATAAAATCCCAGTAGGTCGGCACCCATGATGTCTAAACCTTTCCATTTCATGTAAATATAAAAATTCAGTGTGCCATTATATGACCATTTCAAATAAATTAATTTTTAGTGCAAGGAAAAAAATAAGTTAGACTGGGTCCCAAACGGCACCCATGCATAGTCACCTACTTCAGCCTAAGCTGGTAGTCTAAAAGGGGTACCTGTCAGTAGAATCCACAAACAAACACACACACACACACACAGATATATATCCTAGAAAGTAAGTTAAAACTAAGAAAATGTATACCCCAGGCATGTCCTTTAACTTGGGGTCTAAGTCCAGTGTCAACCTAGTGCACTTCCACATATTAAGAAAAATATCTCAATTCTAAAGAGACCTAATTAGAAATAACATAAACCTTAAGTGCATCATTATTTAATGTTAATGTTGTGAGTTGGATTCCAAGCCCATCTCGAAGGTATCACTACAGAACATCCATCAATTTATCCAGTGCCATGAATCCCATCTAAGGAAATCTTTTGAAAGACCAAGTATCAACCGAGGCATGGCTTTACCCTGAGTCCATACAAATCTTGAAAAATGGGATTGAGTGTCATCTGAGGCTGGCTTTGCCACATTGCAAACAGATTCATCCTGATGGGACATTTTGGAACCGGTATCACTCAAAAGTATTAGAAAGACCAGGGATGTCTCGGTCTGGAAAAGCCAACGATAGCACCCCCCCGACACATAGAGGTATCCCGTCAGGAACGGTGGATCTACGCATGGCCCTTAATATGGGACCCGCCTCCTTTCCTCACCCTGAATTTAACTATAGTTTTCACAGCAGCAAATATGACATAATCATCATATAAACTCATAGCTTGAAAACTAATAAGATACACCCATGCATCATAAGGCATAAATATAATGGTAAAACATAACAAATTCTTTGGAAATATACATATCATATCAACCTCAGTGGATAAAACACATTTAAATAATAATCAGTTCAACATAACAAGTTTTAATGATCCAAAAATTCAAATTCATGTTCAAAGAAACTATTTATTAAATTTAATTACAATAAATAGGGGATTCTAAACACATGAAATTAATCATATGTTAAACCCAAATAACAGAATATTACACCGACCATGTCGTCACACACAAAGGGGTGTCCGACTATGTTGTAACAATTCAAAAAACTATTTATTTAATTTTAATACAATAAAAAGGGGTTGCACTATACCTGCAGTTAATTAAATTAATAACTTGGCTAATGAAAAAATACAGCGACAATGTTGTCACACCCAAAGGGGTGTCCGATCTTGTTGAAAAAATTCAAAAAAATTAATCTAACGTGATTAAGGCTCCAATAATTAGGAAAAAAATTAATGCAATTAAATTGGGTAAAATTACACTAACTAGTAGGCACCGACTAACAACACAACTGTGAGTTTTTATAAACTGCAACGAAATGGATGGAAAGAGAGAATACACCATACCTTATGGTCGTAGAGGATCCTATGATCCATGATATTCTTTGATTTGGCCTAAATTGGAAGGGAAAAGAATATTTTAGAAATACCCCAAAATATGGTAAATATCTTCCACAACAAACTGTGCAAAGGATAGAGAATGAGATTTCACGATTCTTGGTGTGTGGGATAGGACTTACCGGGATGTTTATAGCGCACTTTACAATGATGAAAATGGATGATGAATGAAGGTGCGATGGTTTTCGGAAAGGAGGAAAAATTGGTGTGCCACCTTTGGAGAGGGGGAGGTGCAACGTGGGAGGGATGAGAGGAAGAGTGGAGAGGAAAAAGAAGAAATAAAAAAGTAAGGTAAAAAAGAAATAAATAAATAAAAGAATAAAAATATGATGGAAGAAATGAAACATTTAATTAAAATGTGTTTACCCCATTTTAATTATTTTTAATTTCTATCTAACCATTTTTTATTATTTATTTTAATTATTTTATACCTCCTTAAAATAAATTAATTTTATTTTATCATTTTTAATTATTTTTAACACAAACACTACACTATGGCATGACGTAATATTTTACATAAAGTCTGAGCAATCATTTAATTAATTTTAATAGCTAATCAGGACCCACAACTGGGTGTGCATGTACGCGCTCTAGGTTGCTTTAAATATTTGGACTAAAAACAAGATGATCCGCACATTGATTTATGTTGAGACATAACATACATCTATATGGGTAATTAATAATATTTTTTATAACCCAATAATAAATATTCAACAATATATATTCACGTGTTATGTGTATATATATATATACATATCTTTATATTCATATATATTCACCTGTACATGTATATATATAACTATATATATATTTACTCTCACATATATATATATATATATATCTTATACATATATCTTCATGTGTTTTCTCTAATATAATAATATCAACAAAAATTAAAAATAATCATTATTTAATTCAACCCATCAATGACACCATTAATATTTAAAAAAAATAACAATAAAAAAATAAAAGTTATTAAATAAATATTGGTTGGCCATTTGTAATTAATTCTAATATTTAATAACATAACAATTATTATATTGAGGAGTTATTATTTACATTGTAACTTTATTTATTAATTGCGGATGTGCATTTTCATTTATTGACTACAAAATAAATAATAATATTGATAATAAAAATATTAGTATTTCTAATTGCCAATAAAATATTTATAACGCAAATAAATTATCTTCGGGTGAGATATGATCAAACATTCAATGCTCCCAATGGTTATAGCATGCCTAGGGTAAACTCCATGTCCCAGAAGTAATAGTTGTGTTTGATTTCTGATTCGATGAACCGTTTGGGAGAAATTAAATATTTATTATATAAACAACAGAATAATTCATTAATTAAAAATAACGATTGAATTATCATGTGTGAGGGTGCCAAACACCAGATGTGAATCTAGATTATACTCTTCATAGGGTAAACCCGACGTTCTAGACCTAACGATGGCCTCTGATTTCTAATACGATGCACATTTTGAGATTTATTTAATTTTTTTGGAAAGAAAAAAATATGCGTATAAAAAAAATAAACTTAATATTATTATTCTTTCTACACCATAGTGATGACTTTCGGAATAAAAAGTTCTGACGCTCCATTTTTTAAACCTGCCTTCTTTGTAAAAGAGGGAAATTAATTTATTTCACTTTTTCATTCATTTCAAAACACAGAACATTACAACCTTCCCACCATAGAACTTCTCACCCTAGTGAAGTCTTCAAAAAAAAACATCGCTCTCACCCAATCTACAAGTTCGTGTAGTCTCATACAAAAGTTTTCATTGAATCTCTAAACACCCATTGTACGTTCAAACATTGGTTATGAAAACGACACAAAATCCATTAAGATATGATTCAATGCTATAACTCTAACTGAAAAACCAAGAATGTATTTATCCAATCCCTTTATTCTAGAGACATGACCATGTCGTTATCTCATTAACGTTTGGCCAAAGTTACTTCCCACCTTAGGTTTTAGAGTTTGAAAGAGGCAAAATTGGAGACACGACACCTTCCACCTTAAAATTTCTTACAAGACATGCCCTTAAGAATTCCTATGAAGCTTCTCACGTGATATCCAAAACAGAAAAAATAGTTGATTCCCCATCGCTCTTATATCCCCAATCGAGCTAGATTTTTATGAAAATCCCTGGTCGACCCAAACTGCACTTGTCTCACCTGATGACATGTCAGAAAGAGTTCCTTCACTGAATGCTTCATTGAATAAGAGAGACAACTATCTGATCCACTCTAGATGACTATTCAAGAAGATTCACAGTGTAACATCCCAGGTAAATAAAGAATATGAAATTTTTAGATTTATTAATATTTGTGAATAAAATATTAATATTACTTTAAAGGGTATACTATGTTCGATGGCGTTCCCAATAAGCAACAATGAGTTTCTTTGAAATCTTACGATACACACTAATAATATAATAATATTATTGTAAATGGTAGAAAATGCCTAGCCGTTGTAATGGCAGGAATAAAAATAACTAACTAAAAAGTGATTATATATGTTTATTATAAATTTTAACAATTACCCAATAAATTATAGATGCTTAAAATGTGAATGAGTCCAATTTTATGAATAAATATTCTAATATTTTTTAAAAGGTCGATTAACCGCCTTTTGAGGGAAAACCCTTTTTAAAATCTACTTTTTTTCACTTTTATATGTTATATTTGAAAAAAATAAAATCCATCTTTATAATAAAGACATAAAAATTTACATTGTGTAAATTTTTGGTATTTTTCTGATAAATTTCATTTTTTAATGAATGGTGAAAAATGTTGTATTTTAATTAAAAATACCCTTTTTAAATCTAATTTATTTTTATTGTAAAATTATATTTGTAAATGGTTTTAAAGTGTAATTATAATATATTTTTACCATTTAATCCAATGGTTGTGATTAGAATTAATTTCCATCTGAAAATGGACATAAACAAGTATCAATCTTTTGATAGATATTGTTTTTTAAAAACACGCTATTTGTTTTGACATCAGAAATTAACAATATAATTTATTAATGAAACATATTTGTTTTGAATTTGGTAAAATGGATATAATTTTTGAATTTGTAATATCAAATATATCTTAGGGTGAATTTTTTGTATTTTTCTGAAAATGCTCATTTTTTAATGAATAGTGAAAATACGGCATTTTAATTCAAAACTACCTTTTCAACCAATTTATTTATATATTTATATTGTTCTTTTAATTGGTTTTAAGGTTTAATATAAATAATTTTTTATCACTTAATACAATTTTGTTCAGTGGATGTAATTTTACTTTTCGATTAGATGTAAAAACAAGTCAATCTTTTGATAAGGTTTTGCTTCTTAAAACCCCGTCTTTGGTTTTGACAACCGGAATTATTTTTAAATTAATTATTGAAATTTCTATGTTTGTAATATGGTAAAATGGATTCTATATTTGGAATCATATGTTCCAAATTATGTAATTAAGACTTTTTTGGACATTATTAATAGTAAGGACGACAATTATCTTTAATTGTCGTGATTAATTAGTAATCAGGTAGTTAAAGGTAATAAAATAGTATCATAATAATATAGAATGACCCCAAAATGTGTCAAAATACTCTTGATTGAGTCATGTCCGACCATTATAATCTTTTTACCAAACTTTAGGGCCCTTGGAGTCACATGGGTGTGATAGTGACATTTATGACATTTTTTTTAAAAAAAGAAGAGGAATATAACAAAGGTTTGTATATCCTAAGTAAAAAATTTTAATTTTGTTTACATAAATGATATCTTAGATTATAAATCGTCATTGGAAAAATATAAATATTTCCTACATCTTTTTATTTTTTTTATAAATTTTAGACATTAAATAAATTAATTTATTTTTGACACCATACCACCTTGAAGCTTTTAACATTTTAAACCATTAATATCCATATAAATAAATCCTTAAAACAATTTTGAAAACATGGATATTAATAAGAACAAGTCATTAAATCATTTAAAGCGATATTTTGGTCAAAGGGTTTTTACCAAAATTAGAGACACATGAATACAATAATTGAGGAATAACATTTAATCAGAACTTTATAATATCATGAGAATAAATTTATTCATGATATAATATTCCAAAGGACAGTATATACACCATATAAGAGTGAATTGGTGTATAACAACAATGAAGTCTCAATAGGGATGTAAAATGTGATGAAATCCCTTATAAGGAAGGTATCCTTAAATTAAGGATAAATAAATCTCATAATTATGTGTGAAAAATATAAATACAACCAATAAAAGTGTATATTAAGTGTAAAACAATAAAAGTTCATTCACACATATTCAAAGGATGACATATTCAATAACTACATGTTGAACCCAAAGAAATCGAAATTGGGTTAAGAAGTTCCCTTGACAGCCTAACGGCGTCACATCAAAATGAGTTGATGAGAGATAAAAAGTGTATCTCATCACTTGGACATAAAATTTACATCAATAAGGATATATGAGAACATATCCCAACATAAAAATATGTAAATTAAAAGACCCAACAAAGAAGTCTTTTAAAAAAGAGGTGGGTGAAAGGTTCCCTTACCGACTTGGGTATCTTTCAAAACATACACCCCATGAAAGAAGGACCATAGATCATTGATGTAAATACTCATAAACGAAAGTATATTACACAAAAAGTAGAATAATTGGTAGTACATACACCACTCAAAGGAATTTGTGGAAAATGTAGCATAAATCTCACAGGAATAAAAGTGAGATGAAAAATCCCTTACAAAAACTCGGCAGCCTAACGGCGCCACATAAAACTTACAAAAATGTATTGATGATATCAAACAGGGTATCTAATCATATTAACATAAAGTTTATAGAAAAAGGAATATAAAAGAACATCCCCCAACACAAAAAAGAGGAGCTTAAAATAAGTGACCTAAAGGATAGTACTTAAAAAGAAAGAGAGAGGTTAGATCTCTTACGAAAATTCGGCAGCCTAACGGCGCCACTCGAAACTTCAAAAATGGATTGATGAGAGAGAATAGGGTCTGTCATCACATGAACATAAAAATTACAGTATGTTTAATATAAAAGATCATCCCAAAAACAAGAAAGATGAGATTTAAAAGGAATGACATAAAAGAGTGTACTTAAAAAGAAAGAGAGGAGTAGGATCCCTTACCTCAGGTCCGACTTGACTCGATCGTTCTTTAACGTCCTGAATAATAAACTTGAGTCAATTTATAAATTCTTATGAACCTTCTTAATGTTCATTATTCCTATTATATCACTTATTTCAATGTTATAAACATTATGTAATCATTTATGTTAATAATGTTTGTTTTTTCAATATTTGGTTCTTTAGTCGAAAATGGACTTCTTATAATTACATGTTGTTTGTGTGGTCAAAGGTTAATTATATACAGAATGATATTCATGATATGGATATCATATATATCATATATATCCATCATATACATGTATTTATAATATTACATAATCATTTAGAGGTAAGAAATGAAATGCACCGTTCATGGAGACGGTTAGCCGTACGTACGCATGAACGCTACATTCATTTCTATCTCATACTTTAATGGAAAGAAACAATAATTATATAGAGGTATATTATAATTCCAGTATAACAACATATATAATAACTTTAGATCCATCCTTTATATGTCCCACGTATGGCATTAACGAATCAAATCACTTTGAGGGGGCTGTAGTCCGCACTTCCTAAAATGAAATTATCATGTTTACCCATAATTGAAACAATAATGGTATACCATAAAAGAAAAATACAGAAGCTTAAGGAAAGAATAAACATATTTTATATCATATATAGAAATAGTGACATCATAATGGCCACCTTTGAAGGTGTTAAATGAGTATTGAACAATCATCGTTTCAGGAGGTAGAATTTCTCCATCCACGGAAACCGAATGTTATTTAACCATTTGATGTAGTTGTGTGAGAGTGTAGCTTGAATAAATCTTATAACAATATCCAAGTATATTGAAGATACTTTTTTTGTTACAAAAGAAATAAATAAAAAGAGTTTAGGGTGTTGGAGAAGCAAAATAAAACAAATGAACATGAGAGAATGAATTAGCTTTAAAAGTTTAACTCCTTTTGATTTGAGCCTAAAGGCATCCTTTGAAAGGATTATGCCCAAAGGGAATACTCTAGGATGGGGAGAGGTATGTGGATAGAGTAAATGGGTAGGGTATGTCCTGGACAAAGGCTTGAGGAGTGTGTGAAATGAGGTAGAGGTGGGGGCCTTTTATAAGAGGAGAGGAGGGGCTCTTTTGGAAATCATGAAACTATTATTTTATTTTCAAAAGTGTTTCGAATTTCTAAGGTCCCACATTGATATATTTCGAAGCTAAGATGATACTTCTTCTAAATATTACCATCCAATAGTTTTTGGACAAGTTTAGGTCTTAGATATTACACTATCTTTCCATTTTATTTAAATTGTTAAATAATGAGGTCATCGTTGCATCATCATGATGTCGTAATTAAATTAATTTATTTAATATCTAAAAATTATTAAAAAAATACTATGATGTAGGAAATATTTTAATCTTTCTAATGAATATTTATAGTCAAAATTTGTACATGTGTAACCCCACTTAAAAACTGTTTTAGTAAAACAACTCATGTTTGTGTCAATTTAATTTTAACATTAAATAAATATATATTAATGTCATTTTCCAACAAAAGTGGCTCCATGGGGTCCCCAAGTTGACCCATGGGTTGTCTTGGTCGGCCAAGACTCATCCAATAGGAGTAGGACAAGTGTCATGGTGTTTTCATATTTTTATAATATCATTTTTACCTTAAATTACACTAATTACCTCTAATCGCAATTAATGAAAAAAAGTTACTATTTACCAAAAAATTATTTTCATCCCATTGAACCACATTTTACATACTAATGACAACCATGTATGTCGGATTTTCAAAATTCAATACACATTAGTGGTAAACTTTCATTTAACTGAAAAATCAGTTTGCTTGATTACCACTTAGTGGTTCCACTATTCATCAAAAATTGGAGTTTTTCAGAAAATTACCAAAAATTCAACCTAAGCTATATTTGATATTCAGAATTCAAAAATGATTTCTATTTAATAAAATTCATAACATATAATTCACATTAATTAATTTAATAATTAATTCCCGCTGTCAGATCAAATAGCGTGTTTTTATGAAACAATAAGTATCAAAAGATTGACACTGGTTTAAGTCCGATTTCAAAGTGAAATTAATTCCAACGACCACTATTGGATTTAACGGTAAAAATTTATTCTAATTTAACTTTATAACCAATTCAAAAGATAATCTAATCATATAAATAAATTAGATTAAAAAGAGGTTTTGAATTAAAATACAACATTTTACACTATTCATTTAAAAAAAATGAACTTTATTGGAAAGATACCAAAAATTTACACAAAGTAAATTTTGATGTCGCAATTCATAATAAGAGTTTTATTTGGTCCAATTTAATGTATAAGAGTGAACAAAACTAAATTTAATGACGGTTCGCCATCAAAAGGCGATTAGTGACCCTTTACTGAAAACCTGGGCATATACGCCTAAAATTGAATTCTTTCCATATTTTTAGCCTTTATCTTTTATTGGATAAATGTAAAAACATTTAAAAACATTTATAATCATATTTTAGTTATTTCTATCCATTCCCGCCAATACAACAGCTACATGTTAACTACCATTTAAAATAATATTATTTTATTATTAGAGTGAAACGTAAGATTCCCAAGAAACTCGTTGTTGCGTGTTGGGTAAGCCATAGAGCATAGTGTCCCCTTTAAAGTCATATTAATATTTTATTCACAAATATGGATAAATATAAAAATTTAATATTCTTTATTTACCTGGGGTGTTACATCGTTCCCCCCTTTTGGGAATTGCGTCCTCGCAATTTTAAAATTGAGCTTGGAAACATCCTTGAAAGTCCCACATCGGAACAAGAGTTTGTAAAACAATCACTTTAAAATAAAGAAAGATAAACACAGAGGTCACCCGAGTTAACCCATACTAGGACTCCATGTAGGAAAACATGGACATGGAGGAGAAAACATAGGGTCATGTTCTGATGAAGAGTGATAGAAAACATGTTTAGGAGAAAGTTAACAATAAGAAAATCACAAACTTGTGATGTGTTAAATAGTGTTGGGTTCCCCAGTAGGAATAGTTAATAGAAATTTTTTTTAAGATACTTTTTATTGAGGAATTTATTCATAAGGAAACATAATCACTTATCATGTTGACTTTCAACTTTTATTAGATTCCTTACACAAACTCATATTTTTTTTTCAAAAGAAGAGTATTTATGGAGACTTGTTCGCATTAAGAGTACTATAATCAACTTATAGAGAATCCCCTAATCCACAAAAGAGAACTATATACTTCCCATATCTTTAGACCTTAACCATAACCAAAACCAAAAAGGTTAGTACAAGCTTAGATAATCCAGAAAAGGATAACCCTTTATAAAAAGAAAATCTATTCTTAATCTCCAAAATTTTTCAAACAAAACCCAAAGTTCAACAAGGATCATCGGATAAACAATTTGTCCATAAAATTCTTTAAAGTAAACCAATATAAGATTGAAACCCAAATATTTGAAGGATTTTTTCACATAGTCTTCCAAGTTAAATCGTAACATTTATCTCCAAACAACATCAGTTGCTCTTAAAATCTCGTATTGAAAAGTAATTAACCTAATCACATATCCTCCATGATAGGTTGATAAATTTCTATAGATAACCCAAAATAAACTTACTCTTTATTCATAAAATTATATAACTAGAAAGAATAAGTCAAAATAACCAGAGACTTCACATAGTCCAGCGGTAGGCGATAAATACCAATCGCACTTTGGTTGTGGGTTTGATTCCCGCAGCTTTGTCCGTCGCGACGGGTTGTCACACGGTCTGCGTGTTGTCCTTTTTCCAAAACTATATAATTCTTAAATCATTCCCCAAAAAGAGATAAAATCATAAATAATTATCATAACATATTTTAACGTCAAGTTTATCTCATGCCTTTCATTTTCCAACATATCATATAATAACCCATAATTACCTCAAAAGTAAGGATCATATAAACTCTAATGGTTACCTTTATAATAATTACCTGAACCTCTACATGGATTGGTCATCTCGTACATGATGCATTAAAGATCATACCAAGGTTCAAGTGGTTGATCTTGACTTCTTGATAGTTGGTTTAGAACATCCACGAGTTTCCTCATTGAATACCCCATTTCATCCAGTCTCTTAATCAAAGAACCACCATAGTTTCCTTCAAACCAATTGTCACTTTGGTGCCTGCTAGATCCATACATTCACTAAAAATAGAAATGTCAGTGTGAGTATATCAACAAAACCATCATGTATTAATGAGGAAGGTAGACACTAAGATACACTTACTCATTCACTTTATCTAAAACTAGGCCTCTTTCTGAAATCCTAACTATTATGGTAATGTCACATATGCTTAAAGAATACCCTAACCTCTAATTTTATCTAAACCAACCTTTGATACCAACTATAAGGCCACAGCCTTAAACCTTACATAATCTTGTGTTATCACAAGATTACACGTTGAGGATATTTTTAGGTTTAGAGTTTTAGAGAATTAGATCTTGAAACTTGCATTACATTCCACATTTAAACAAAGTGGTTACATAAAAGACAATATTCATTCTTTCCATCAATGGAAACATATTGAAAATAAAACATGGATTCTTTTTGACACATCCTTGACACTATCATCACATCATGTACCTTTCCCTTGACCTGTGAAAAACATTTCAAAAACTTGGTATGAGCATAAAAAGCTTAGTAAGGGTTATATAAAAAAAATATGGAAAGGAAACATGAGTTCATATATACATAAGAATGAAATCATACTTTACCCATAAAACAAAGGCACATTTACATACCTCATCAAACCATGAATAAATCATAGAAATCATAAGACATAAAGGTAACTTGAGGCATTCATAACATTCTTACGTAGGGAGTAACCCTCTTGGTTACGTTTGGAATACCCATCATAGTATATTCCCTAAATCTCTTTGGGTAAACCTCAACGTTTCACTCCTTCGCGTTACCCAGTGCATTGGAGAGCTATATCGGGCTCACCCGCACTTAGTTTATCACGGAACCACCCGTCTTCATAACAATGCCCAAGAACCATAACATAAACGTATCACATAAAACATGCATAAAGGAAACAAAACATTTCCACATTTCAATCACAATATAACCTTTTAGTATTTTGAAATAATGAATCCATACAAAAAGAAACCATTTCCAAAACCATTTAAAACATTTAATAAAGAGAATTTTGAATCAAAGTTTCCCATACCACCTTGAAGCTTCTAACATTTTAAACCACTAATATCCATATAAATAAATCCTTAAAACCATTTTGAAAACATGGATATTAATAAGAACAAGTCATTAAATCATTTAAAGCGATATTTTGGTCAAAGGGTTTTTACCAAAATTAGAGACACTTGAATACAATAATTGAGGAATAACGTTTAATCAGAACATTATAATATCATGAGAATAAATGGATTCATGATATAATATTCCAAAGGACAATATATACACCATATAAGAGTGAATTGGTGCATAACAACAATGAAGTCTCAATAGGGATGTAAAATGTGATGAAATCCCTTATAAGGAAGGTATCCTTAAATTAAGGATAAATAAATCTCATAATTATGTGTGACAAATATAAATACACCCAATATAAGTGTATATTAAGTTTAAAACAATAAAATTTCATTCACACATATTCAAAGGATGACATATTCAATAACTACATGTTGAACCCAAAGAAATCGAAATTGGGTTAAGAAGTTTCCTTGACAGCCTAACGACGTCACATCAAAATGAGTTGATGAGAGATAAAAAGTGTACCTCATCACTTGGACATAAAATTTACATCAATGAGGATATATGAGAACATATCCCAACATAAAAATATGTAAATTAAAAGACCCAACAAAGATGTCTTTTAAAAAAGAGGAGGGTGAAAGGTTCCCTTACCGACTTGGGTATCTTTCAAAACATACACCCCATGAAAGAAGGACAATAGATCATTGATGTAAATAATCATAAACGAAAGTATATTACACAAAGAGTAGAATAATTTGCAGTACATACACCACTCAAAGAATTTTTGGAAAATGTAGCATAAATCTCACGGGAATAAAAGTGAGATGAAAAATCCCTTACGAAAACTCGGCAGCCTAACGGCGCCACATAAAACTTAAAAAAATGGATTGATGAGATCAAACAGGGTATCTCATCATATTAACATAAAGTTTATAGAAAGAGTAATATAAAATAACATCCCTTAACATAACAATGATGAGCATAAAATAAGTGACATAAAGGATAGTACTTAAAAAGAAAGAGAGTGGTTAGATCTCTTACGAAAATTCGGCAGCCTAACGGCGCCACTCAAAACATCCAAAATGGATTGATGAGAGAGAATAGGTTCTCTCATCACATGAACATAAAAATTACAGTACGTGTAATATAAAATATCATCCCAAAAATAAGAAAGATGATCTTTAAAAGGAATGACATAAAAGAGTGTACTTAAAAAGAAAGAGAGGAGTAGGATCCCTTACCTCAGGTCCGACTTGACTCGATCGTTCTTTAACGTCCTTAATAATAAAATTGAGTTAATTTATAATTTCTTATGATCCTTCTTAAATTTCATTATTCCTTTTATATCACTTATTTCAATGTTATAAACATTATGTAGTCATTTAAGTTAATAATGTTTGTTTTTTCAATATTTGGTTCTTTAGTCGAAAATGGACTTCTTACAATTACATGTTGTTTGTGTGGTCATAGGTTCATTATATCCAGAATGATATTCATGATTTGGATATCATATATATCATATATATCCAGCATATACATGTATTTATAATATTACATAATCATTTAGAGGTAAGAAATTAAATGCACCGTTCATGGAGACGGTAAGCCATACGTACGCATGAACGCTACTTTCATTTCTATCTCATACTTTAATGGAAAGAAAAAATAATGATATAGAGGTATATTATAATTCCAGTATAACATAATATATATAATAACTTTAAATCCATCTTTTATACGTCCCATGTATGGCATTAACGAATCAAATAACTTTTAGGGGGCGGTAGTCCGCACTTCCTAAAATGAAATTATCGTGTTTACCCATAATGGAAACAATAATGGTATGACATAAATGAAAAATACAGAAGATTAAGGAAAGAATAAACATATTATATATCATATATAAAAATAGTGACATCATAATGGCCACCTTTTAAGGTGTTAAATGCGTATTGAACAATCATCATTTGGGGAGGTAGAATTTCTCCATCCATGGAAATTGTATGTTTTTTAACCATTTGATGTAGTTGTGTGAGAGTGTAGCTCGAATAAATATTATAAAAACATCATAGTATATTGAAGATACTGGTGTTGTTACAAAAGAAATAAATAAAAAGAGTTTATGGTTTTGGAGAAGCAAAATAATACAAATGCAAATGAGAGAATGAATTACCTTTAAGAGTGTAACTCCTTTTGATTTGAGCCTAAAGGCTTCTTTTAAAAGGATTATTCCCAAAGGGAATCCTCTATGATGAGGAGAGGGATGTGGAGAGAGTAAATGGGCAGGGTATGGCCGAGCCAAAGGCTTGAGGAGTGTGTGAAATGAGGTAGAGGTGGGGGCCTTTTATAAGAGTAGAGGAGGGGCACTTTTGGAAATCATGAAACTATTATTTTTATTTCTAAAGTGTTTCGAATTTATAAGGTCCCACATTGATATATTTCAAAGATAAGATGATAAGGCTACGAAATATTCCCATAAAATAGTTTTTGGACAAGTGTAGGTCTTAGATATTACATTATCTTTCCATTTTATTTAAATCGTTAAATAATAAGGTCATCGTTGCATCATCATGATGTCGGAATTAAATTAATATTTTTAATACTTAAAAATTTATAAAAAATACTATGATGTAGGAAATAGATTTATCTTTCTAATGAATATTTATAGTCAAAATTTGGACTTGTGTAACCCCACTTAAAAACTATTTTAGTAAAACAACTCATGTTTGTGTCAATTTAATTTTAACATTAAATAAATATATATTAATGTCATTTTCCAACTAAATTGGCTCAATGGGGTCCCCAAGTTGACCCATGGGTTGTCTTGGTCGTCCATGACTCATCCAATAGGATTAGGACAAGTGTCATGGTGTTTTCATATTTTTATAATATCATTTTTACCTTAAATTACACTAATTACCTCTAATCGCGATTAATGAAAAAAAGTTACTATTCACTAAAAAATTATTTTCATCCCATTGAACCAAATTTTACATACTAATGACAACCATGTATGTCGGATTTTCAAAATTCAATACACATTAGTGGTAAACTTTCATTTAACTGAAAAATCAGTTTGCATGATTACCACTTAGTGGTTTCACTATTCATCAAAAATTGGAGTTTTTCAGAAAATTACCAAAAATTCAAACTAAGCTATATTTGATATTCCGAATTCAAAAATGATGTCTATTTAATAAAATTCATAACATATAAGTCACATTAATTAATTTAATAATTAATATCTGCTGTCAGATCAAATAGTGCGTTTTTATGAATCAATAAGTATCAAAAGATTGACACTAGTTTAAGTCTGATTTCAAAGTGAAATTAATTCCAATGACCAATATTGGATTTAACGGTAAAAATATATTCTAATTTCACTTTCAAAACAATTGAAACGATAATCTAATCATATAAATAAATTAGATTAAAAAGAGGTTTTGAATTAAAATACAACATTTTACACTATTCATTTAAAAAAATGAACTTTATTGGAAAGATACCAAAAATTTACACAAAGTAAATTTTTATGTCCCAATTCTTAAGAAGAGTTTTATTTGGTCCAATTGAATGTATAAGAGTGAACAAAACTATATTTAATGACGGTTCTCCATCAAAAGGCGATAAGTGACCCTTTAGTGAAAACCAGGGCATATACGCCTAAAATTGAATTCTTTCCATATTTTTACCCTTTATCTTTTATTGGATAAATGTAAAAACATTTAAAAACATTTATAATAATATTTTAGTTATTTATATCCATTCCCTCCAATACAACGACTACATGTTAACTACCATTTAAAATAATATTATTTTATTATTAGAGTGCAACGTAAGATTCCCAAGAAACTCGTTGTTGCGTGTTGGGTACGCCATCGAGCATAGCGTCCCCTTTAAAGTCATATTAATATTTTATTCACAAATATGGATAAATATAAAAATGTAATATTCTTTATTTACCTGGGGTGTTACAGAGTCAGCCCAAGATAGCTCTCCAATGCATTGGGTAACATGAAGGAGTTAAATGCTAAGGTTTCTACGAAGAGATTTAGGGAATATACTCTGAAGGGTATTCCAAATGTAACAATGAGGGTTACTCTCTAAGTAATAATGTTATGAATGCCTCAAGTTACCTTTATGTCATAGATTTCTATTAGTTATTCATAAATCTTATGATTTCATGAGGTATGTTAAGTGATTATGTTTTATGAGTAAAGTATGTTTTCATTGATTCTTATCTATACACGGACTAATGTTTTATTTTGATATTTTTATATCCCTTAATGATCTTTTTATGCTCATACCATGTTTTTGAAATGTTTCCCATAGGAATTAAAGATGAATAGAGTCAATGATGTGATCATAGAATGATATGTTGTCTATAACATGGAACTAGACATATTTCTTTTTTAGAGTTTTTATTTAATGAAAAAATCGAAACTGAGTAGAAGAGTATACTTTGTAATCTTTTGAGATTCAATATTTATGTCCTAATTCTATAAAACACTAAACTTGAAAAGGTCCTCAATGAGAATTATTCATTTAATTCAAGACAATGTAATTTTTTATGGCTGGGTCCTTATAGTTGGTATCAGAGGTCAGTTTAGAAATCTTTAAAGGTTAGGGAATTCTTTAAGTTTAAGTGACATTACTACAATGGTTAGGATTTCATAATGATTCATAGTTTTTTTAGATAAAGTGAATGAGTTTAATATAACATGCACAATTATATCTTAGTATTATATGGTCATTTTACTCATATACACACAGTGACCTTTTTTGTTTTAGTAAATGGCTGGATCTAGCAGGGACCAATGTAACAGTGGATGTGAATAAAACTGTGACGTTTTTCTGAATGAGCAACTGAATGATATGGGAGCTGAAATGAAAACTCTTGAGGTTATTCTCAAACAACTATCTAGAGTCATGACTGACCACCTTATCCTTAGTGATTTTTATAAGGCATCTTGTATTCGAGAAAAAAATCCTTATGGATGTTCAGGTAATAATCATAAAGGTATGTATGTTCATAAACTTATGTGTCAAAGATGTGGAAAGAAACACATAGGAAAATGTTTCAGAGGGATAGAAAGATGATATAGATGTGGAAATTTAGGTCATAAAGCAAGAACCTTCCATTGAAAAAGGAAGCATCTAGTTAACTCTAGGAATGAAAAAGAAGTTCTTTCTGAAGGATCAATTGAATTTTTTAATTGTGGTGTGCATGATCATTATTCAAACACATGTCCTACGAAGATGTTTTGGGAATGAGATCACCAGGATCATACAAATATTCGTTTACCAATACCTAATGCCATTCCGATTAAGGATGAAGAAACTGACAATGAACAATGAAAGGTATGGATTATTTCTTAACATATGTTTTCCTATTATTGAATCATAGGATATGATTCATGATTTTGGTTTGTAGGAAAGAAGTAATTCAGAATAAGTTTCAAAGGAATGATTAATGGATCATGAAAAATGTTGAATGAGTAAGAATTCAATATATACGGGATTCAAGAGTTATGGTAGATTTTAGGATGGTGAAATTCTTAAAAGTATTAAGGCTGTTTTGATGATGAGATTACATTAGAAGACTTTTTATAGTATGTGTAACCCTAATTATTGATATATAAAATTTTTATTCAAGGAATAATTATATATTATTTTTTGTATATAGTTATAAAAACCATTTGGGTTTTTATGATCCTTCAATTTGAGGAAATTACCGATTAATACATTTCGGGATTCAAAACAAAACATATTAGATAACCTTTGTGGACAAAATATGTTATGGTTATTTTTGATGAATTTGTCTCTTTTTGGGAATGTTATAAAATTATATAGTTTTTGAAAGAGGACAACACGTAGACCGTGTGAAAACTCATCACATCGGAAGAAGCTATAGGAATCGAACCCACAACCAAAGTGCAACTGGTATTTATCACCTACCACTAGACTAGATGAAGTCCCTGGTTATTATGAAAAATTATTTTTTGTTAGATGATTTTATGAATCAAGAATAAGTTGATTTTGGGTTATATATGGAAATGATTGACCTATCATGGAGGATAAGTGATTAGGTTAATTTCTTTTCAATATGAGACTTTAAGAGTAACTGATGTTATTTAAAGAAAAATTTTATGATTTATCTTGGAAGACTATGTGATTAAATCCTTCCGAGATTTGGGATTCAATCTTAGTTTTGATTACTTTAAAGTATTTTATGGACATCTATTTATTTAATGGTCTTTATTGAACCTTGGGTTCTTTTTGTTGAATTTTGGAGATTAAGAGTATTATTTGTTTTTTAAAAGGATTATACTTTTGGGGATTATCTGAACTTGTACTAAAAATTTTGGTTTTGGTTAAGGTTTAAAGACATGGGAAATAAATAGTTCTCTTTTATGGATTAGGTGATTTTCTAGAAGTTTATTATAGCACCCTTAATGTGAACAAAATACCCATCTTTTGGAGAAAATATGAGTTTGTGTTAGAAATATTGTAAGAGATGAATGTCTACATAATAAGTAAGTATGTTTACTTATGTTTTAGTTAAGTTCATAAATAAATTCCTCAACTAAAAGTATCTTAAAACAAAAACATTGTTTTTTAACTTTTCCTACTGGGGAATCCTATACCATTTTACCCATCACAAGTTTGTGCTTTTATGGTGGTTAACATTCTCCTTGACATATTTTCTATCAATCTCCACCAGAAATTGACCCTTGGTTTTCTCTTCCATATCCATGTTTTCTATAACGCCCTGACCCTAGTTAACCAAAGTTGGTGCATTATTACATAACATTGGGATGTTCACAAAAGATCAAGTCTCTAAATATCGATTAGTTTAGTAGCCTTGGAATCATTAGATACATTCATAAAGTTTACATTACCTCATAAAGTGAAAAATACAACAACATATTGTCTCCATAGACCACACATCATATCCCATTATATTATCCCTGTAGGTCATTCATAAAATACTTCTTCACATCCTAGGAAAAATAAAACATTGAAAGAGGTGAGCTCAGATGCTCAGTATGGATAACAATATAGTGGAAACTTTCATAAATAAGCATAAACATTTATGGCAATGTATAACTAAAATAAAATCCTTTTAAACCTGAACATCAACATAACATGGAAAAGATAAAATGAAATAATTCCATTTAATTATTCACATGGATATTATACTAGTCAAATAATCACATTTAATATCAATAACCACTTTAATAATGATGGAATGCATAATTCCATACTGTCATAACCACATAGTCAATGCCTTGTGCCAAGACTACAAATAAGATTTTGTCAAGGCCATGTTCCATGACACTAGTTTGTCTCATGAGACCTACCGATGCATCGATGAGCTATAGTGGGCTCCACCCGTCACTTACTAAGTCCAATGAATTCCTCATATGAACAGGATTAAACATAAAATAAACATTCGTATACGAAATGTCAATAATTTCTCCATAAACCATGAATGGTATAAAAATAACACATCCACAGTCAAACATATCACAAAAACCTCAATACAATATGTAAGTTTTTATCATAATAAATCAACTTCAAATAAGCTTAAAATCCATCTAAGGATGTTGACATAGATGAAATCAAAACTATTGGAGAGAAATATCTCTTTTTTTTGAAATCAATGAAAAGTCACACATTTATAAACGAAGTAATTTAAAAGGGATTTTTGAATCAAAGTGTCCCATAAAAATTTGAATCATTTGAAACGAAATAAAATTTCAAAACATTCATGTACATATAAATAAATCCTTAAAATCATTATGAAAACATGAACATTAATTAAAATATTTTGAATGATAAATATTTAAAACATTTAAAATTCTGATCTTGATAAAGAGTACACTCCAAAAATTCTTAAAATATTCATTTTGAAGTCATTTAAAAGTCACAAAATTATAAAACATAAAATTTACTTTAAAAATATTCTTATAAGCTTGTAAGGGAAGCTTTAAAGAATTTATAATGGTAGAAAATAGCTGAAAATTCCGTATAAGATAAAAAGGACATTCTTACCTTAATTCTATCGAAAAGGTTAAAAAGGACCTTGTTTGGAAAATAACGGAAAAATTACTTTATAAAAATTAAATCAAGGGTATAAATTACTTCAACCCATATTCTATAAAATAGTAAGAATGATTTTAAATACATTTTTACAAAAAATGGATGTGGATGATAAAGAGGTCCCATTAGATAATTACGTATAAACAAACTCAGATAATAAATAGATTGTGAAATAAACCCTTACCTTGTAATTTTCCTTGGTCAATGGTAGTTTAGACTCCTGTATAATGGTTAAATAGTTATTATTAAATTATACAAGAATCATATATATTAATATGATATCATATATGTTCTCCTAACATTGCATTGTTAAAAATATCTTACTATTATCGTCTCTTCAGGTGTTAACATACTCATTTTATTTTATATGTTTTATTACATAAGTCATGTTTGTTATGGATAGGATGTATCTTATTCAAATACAGAATGATATCAAGTCCTTAAAAATTATTTTTAATCCTCAAATGATAATTAGACTTGCATGGATACGATGGGAAACGAATCTCATCGCGTTCGTGGAGACGGTAGTCTGTATGTATGCATGAGCAACAATTTCATTCTTTTGATATTAAAATAGTGTATAATTGGATGGGATATCATATATACAGAATCATTATCATGTTATATTTATTATTTATATCAATTACACATCATTATCATACCCATCCAAATAATAATGTTTTGAATAACAATTACACCACGACATGGAGACGGTAAGCCGTACCTACGCACCTATGGTGACATGTCATTCCAATGATGGATAGAATACTGAATATGGTTGTACCATATTTATAATAACATCACATTATATAGAAGATACTGGAGTTATTATTTTATAATGTAAATAACAAAGAAAGAAGACGTTGAAGAAGAAAGGAACTTGAATGAGGGTGGTGAAAACATTACCTCTTCTTCGGGTTCTTCCTCTTGATTTGATCAAAAGTGATTTTTTGGTTGGCTTTATGATCAAAACAAGGCCTCTAGGATGAGGTGAGGGAAGTTGAGAGAATATTTTGGCAGGTTTTGGCTGAGTGAAAAGGATTTTAAGGTGTGAATTAGAGGGAAGGGGAAGTTCCCTTTTATAAGAGGGGTGATGAGACCTTTGGAAAAGTAAGAAATCCACTATATCTACTAAACCTGGGTTCTTCCAGCCTGATGTGTCACCACCGCAGGGTTCCACGTCCCCCATTCTGGTGTTTCCTTTCCAGTTTTACCCCCATAGCATCGCGTCCCCCCTCTGATTATTATCCCACTCCGTCTGCCTAGGGTTTCCGCGCCCCATCAAATCCCCCCTCCCCGAATCCCCTATCCCTCCCATCTTCGAATCCCCGCTACAGCCGCGACTCCGCCTCCGTGACTCCGTCTCCGTGCCTCCACCTCCACAACTCCACCTCCCGGTTTCTACTCTCATCTCTTCACATTTCCTTCTATCGGTCGCTCTTGGGATTTAGCACTTCGTGAGCTAGAGTTCGCACAAAATCCTGACAACAGGGTCATCCTCCTCCCGGTGACCCAGAACGTTTCTGAAAGCTCCACCGCCACCCCCTTTTGATAGCTCCTCCAATCGCCCCCTTCTGTACCCTTCACTACTCGCGCAGTCGAGGCCGGTCCCCGCAGCTCCTCAACACCACCTGCGTAACTCCTCGTCACCATCACCCCGACGCGGAGCTTTTCCGTCGTTCTCACTGACTGGCTGCCCGCCATAACGGGTGGCGAGCACCTCTTGGCAGGCGGCGTCATCACACTGGGGTGCGACGGGAGAAGGCGCTGCACATTTGTGGCCTCCGTCCATCGATTCTCATTCCTCGACGCGGCAGATAAGACGGGCATCGACTGGGCGACTGCGGTGTCGCACCGGTGCTCCTTCACCGCCGTCGCGCCCTCCTGGCATTTTCCCTGCTTCCAGGCGGTCGATTCGTGAAGCAGGGGTTCTTGAAGAGGCTCCATGCTCCACTTTATGAGCGTGGATTCTCTCAAATCCATGTAAGCTGTCGATTAATTTTCATTCTATTTCATGATTATCTTCTTTACATCTACATGCAACTGACCAAACTATAGTTCTGAGGAAGCCTTATGGGCCTGTGAAATGTTCACCTTTCTCCACCATTATATCTATCTATTACTTCAACAATATTGAACAGGTGAACCAACATGTTGTAACTCATTCTTTCACACATATGTGTATTTTTAATTCTATAAAATATCTAACAACATTATTATTTTTACTACTACATATCACCTATCCTGATTCAGCAGCATCTACACTTCTTTTGGTCATTTTGACATCATATGTACCAACATTTCTGTATGTCTCTAGCAGAAAATCATACGGTAATGCACAGGTAAGAGTAATTTCTTATAAACATTACCAAAATTTTTGTTCGTATCATGCATGCTTTATCTTTTGTACATTGCAATTAGAAAAATGTTAACTTATGTGGTTTTTCAATTAGCAATATATCAATCCAATATAAATTTCATTCACTATAGTTGATCATAAACATATTTTGATTTTCTGGAAAACAATTATATTTCATAAAAAAGAAAACCAATCAGAAGGTCGGTTATTTTTTGATGATTTATAACTGAGTCCTTCAATGTCACCAACTTAATCATCTAATGTGAAGTAAGGCCAGCACTAGATAATTGTGAGGGAGAAGCTACATACACCTCAATGTTTGGACTATATCTTGTGGATTGATACATATTCTTAAGATTATGTCCACAACATTGATGTGGCTATATTTTTTCCCTAAACTGTTACTTTTAGGAAAAACATATGCACCATGATTCTATATTTTCATGTGGTTGTACTGTTTCCCTTAATTGTATTATTAGATTCCACATAAAATGCATCTATATTAACTAATTGAAGGGTTTTTTAATTAGTTTGTGTAAATTTTTTAATAAGAATCTACAAACTGTTTGAACATGCATGTGAATACATTAAGTAGATCTGGAAAGTGTATCTTTCTTATTTAGTTTCTCAATGCATGTCAATACATTAAGTAGATCTGGAAATTGTTTGATTGTATAATTCATTATTGACCTAATGAGTTTTGTTTCTCTTTCTCCATAATTTATGGGATTGTATTTTGGATTGAAATGCTGCTCAAGTATATATCCACATAGCTCATACCAGATATTTTTTATAGTATAAGGTACTGAATCCTGCACCAATGCTTCATACAGTTCATGCTCATCATAGGATAAGCAGTTTTCAATGTGTTTTTAAACATAGCATAGAGCCAAAATTTCCCTAATTACCGTATAATGCTAATTGTATTTTTTTCTTCTTACTTATATGAACTACATCAGTATTTATGTGCCTCTTCTATTTTTCTTTGCAGTGATGGATAAGATAAATTGTATTCATTTCAATTGATAATGCTTTGGGGGATACAAAAAGTATTTCATAACATAGTCTGTCAGGATTGATGTCTTCTATGAAGAAGGTAGAATCTGTTTTAACATTACTGTATAATATACATACATGTGTTAGGCCAAAGGGTTTTATAATTGAGGGGATGAAATTGTAATGTGAAGTAAAGTATTTTATATGGACACCACTGGATAATTCTGAGTGAGCAGCAACATAAACCCCCATGTTTTTTTCTATATCTTGTGGATATATACAGATGCATAAGATTATGTTAACAACTTTGATATGGCTCCATTTTTTCCCTTAACTGTTACTTTTAGAAAAAATATATGCACCTTGATTCAATATTTTCATGTGGCTGTATTTTTTTCCTTAATTGTATTGTTATATTCTACATTAAATGCATCTATATTTACTATATGAAGGGTTTTTTAATTAGTTTATGTAAAAAATTTCCCAATACATAGAACTTCTTTTCATAGAAACAAGAGGTATGTATTAGTGGTCTTTAGTCACAATCCACATGATAAACATCAAACATAATACTTTTTGAATGTTGATAAAACTATGTTTCTTCCTGTTCATTAGTTAATTTTTTAAGCATTATGTACAGATTCTACCCGGATAAAGAATGTTTTGGTTGAAAAATTAATTGGTGAACCACTATCTGAATATGGGTGGATGCAATGAGATTATAGTTGTAGACATGGAAGTTAAAGTGAAGGTCAAAGAAGTTGGATGAAGCTATTTCCATAGTTGGTGGTTGGAAAGAATGCATCAACATAGATTGAAGGACTCCCCTAGAGATTGACATTGAATGCCAATATGAACGTTTCACCATAGGTACTCGTCCGAAATTATTCAAGATATTATTTGAACTCCATTTCTAAGACTTATGTTTACTGATCGATGTATATACTCTCATTGATGGTATTTTATGTAGGTGTTGGTAGAAAAAAATATTAATTTGGTGTCCTCTTTATGTCATAAAGTGATGAGAATACATTTGGGTATGAATATATTCAATGCAACATTATGTTTTCTTAAAATATTATAAATTTATGTAAAACTTTTATGGAAGTGTACCTTTTGTCATGAAATTAGTAGGTTTATTTAAGTTTCATAGAGATTCTATAAATGGAACAATATGGCTGTTCTTATGGATCTCTTATTAACATGACATATTATAAGATCTTGCAATGTACTAAACAATATATAATCCCTTGAAATTTTTTATAGATGTATACTAATAAACCAATGAGAAGTAATGGTTTTTTTTAAATTTGACACACTTAAGAGCTTTGTCACATTTAGAACCAACAGCTTCACTATTAATAATGGATTCAAGGTATTACTGAATAATGTTAAGAGTTGGTTTAGTTGAAGGGCGTATATGTGCATATTTAAAAATGGTAAAAGATTGTCCCATTTTAATTTGATATCCTATTGGAGATTCACATGGAAAACAAACGATAATTTTACTCATCATTAAAACATATTTCAATGAAATATAACTTCAATTGAATTCTTATAGAGGATGGGAAACTGCATTACCATGGATTTATTCTACTGCATAAATTCAGTGAATTTATGCTACTGCATAAAATATTATGCTACTGCATTTACCATAATTCTTATGCTACTGCATAAAATATTATGCTACTTCAATTGAATTCTTATGCTACTGCATTACCATAATTTCAGTGAATTTATGCTACTGCATTTACTCATCCATGCATTACCATTTTAGGTATGAAAAATTAGATTACCACCTGTTTATTTTATGACTTATCATGAATGAAGCAATCCAGATTTTATCATTCTTGATGGACATATTCTTCCATTATCTGGGTAAGGTATAATCTGATGAAGATGAGGAAACAAGTTTTTTCACTTCCCTACTATCCTTATCATTGTTTCATCCTTCAGTGAATTTATGCTACTGCATAAATTCTTATGCTACTGCATTTACCATAATTCATATGCTACTGCATAAATTCTTATGCTACTTCAATTGAATTCTTATGCTACTACATTACCATAATTTCAGTGAATTTATGCTACTGCATTTACCATGAATGTTTGGGATACATTGTATATATAATTTGGGAATAAATTTATAAATTGTATTTAAATTTACTGACTGTAGTGATTTTGTTATAGATTTGATAAAGAGTTATTATTTTGAGATGCTGGAATATAAATATCAGGTAAATAATGTTCACAAACTATTTATTTAGTAACCTTGGTTCTTTAGGAGACCGTAAATAAAGTTGGATGTTTTGATTTCATTATTTTTTATAATGTCAAATTGTGTCATATCAATATGCTTTATCAAAAATTTACGATAAGTTTATTGTGATTTTTCCAATATTATCTTATTTTTATTGGTCCATGTTTCTAATTCCAATTGGTTAGGGGCACAAATCTGGATACTGCTCTGCCTACCCAGGATGGGTGAATGTCTCCATTTATGGGAACTGAAATCTGGATACCGCTCTGTCTACACAAGATTTCTCTCCTTTCATGCATACTATAAAAACAGAAACCCAGGTAAGTGTTTATTTTCACTATCTTTTATTTTGATTACATCATCACATTAGACAATACTGCCTTTTGCAGTATCATTTTCACTGTATCATTTAAACACAGTTCAGTTTTCTATCTCAATTTTCAATTTTTAAACCTAAAATTACTAAATCAATAATAACTTTGCTATGTATTTTTTGCAACTAATTGATTTAATTCATCTCTTAATGTACATAAACCTGTTGACATCGCTGATATATACCCCATAGCGAAACTGATCGACGCAGACAAGGAACGGGAGAGGGAGTGAATGAGGCTGAGTGAGGTCTCCAATGGCGGAGGAATCAGCGCCGAAGGAGAAACCGATGATGGTGGTGGTGATGGATGAATGATATCACAGCGTGTACGCTCTAGGGTGGACGCTTGATCACTTCTTCATTCCTTTCACTTCCAATCCCCCTTTTAAGCTCGCCGTTATCCATGCCAAACCTTTTCCCGCCAGCTCTGTCAGAATTGCAGGCCCCGGTACACTATGATACCTGAGTATTTTTGTAAACCAAAATCTGTCGATCCTCCATCCATGGCTACAAAATAGGCATGATCATAAACAAATTGATTGGAATCCTTGGAAACTCCCCAATCCTTCCACCATTTCGTTGGAATTTGTTAGAACTTTCTGTGTTGACTCTCTTAGAATTCTGCTCATATATCTGATTCTTGTAGGGGCTGCGGAGGTGTTTCCATGTGTGGACATACATCTGAAGAAGATAGCGTATACTGTTATTGAGAAAGCCAAGAAAATATGCAGCAAAAAATCATTGAAGTTTGACTGTATCTGTTTGAAAATTTCATCTGCGATGAAGCATGACTGATTGATATCGATTCAATTTGCTCTTCATCAATTGAGCTGAATCGAGTCCTTGAACTAGAATTGGGAAAGACTATATTAATATCTAGAATCATGTTATTTAGGTCTGTTTTTAACTTCCCATGGATGACGAACAACTTTTTTTGATGACTATGTTTGTGTGCATTTGAATGAAGCCTTATTTGAGGTGGTTGAAGGTGATGTGAGGACTGTGTTCTGCGATGCGGTGGAGAGGTATCATGCTTCAATGCTGGCAGTGGGTAGTCACAGTTATGGAGCCATAAAGAGGTATGCATTCCTGCCATGGAGGCGCAGATTCAAGGATGAGTGATCTTGATGACTAGGTTTGTTTTGAAAATACGAATGCAGGGTGGTCTTGGGGAGCGTAAGCGATTACTGTGTCCACCATGCACACTGTTCGGTGATGATTGTGAAGAATCCCAAGAACAAGCACTGAAAAAGGCTTCATCAGAGTGTGTGTGCTTGTGAGAGGTCATATCAGCCATCCATGTTAGATAATGCTGATGTTTTTTATGTTTGTATGTAAATGATGCACTTTATTGTGCGTGTTTTTTCTGTTGTTCCTTTAATCATACTCATATGATCCCTCCTCGGATTACAAAAACATTGCAGTTCCACTTCTTGAAGCTGCAACTATCTTATGAAGCACTTGATTTCCATCAGTATAAATCCACCATGTTCTATCTGTTGCAAAAGGCCTACTTACATAATGTGGGTTTTTCTTTAGAAACATGTCAATGGACTCAACAATAAGTAGAAAAATAGATGGGTCTGCACTACAAATGTCCCCCTTAAACTTGGAAAAGTAATGGACACACTCCAGCACAATAATCGAGTAGTTATGCTTCCTTTGGACCATCCTGTTTGCAACATGATAATTAATGAAGCTATGTACTCCAGTTATGATGAGGTTTTTGGGTGAGTATGCAAAAAAATCACAGTATTCCATGTAAAATTGATTCAATCATATCTTTTGGTCACTAGTATTTCATGTCTTCCATTAAATGTATGTTTTCATTCATAATTTTGGATGCAAGTTTGTTAAAACATTGTTCAGTTTTGTACATGTATGATTTTTTTCTCTGTATAGAATTAGGTTATGTTGTTAATTATTTGATATCAAGAGCATATGTTTTCCATTTTATTCTTCAATTTTCGAATTTCATGTCTGTGTTTTTTTGTAATTAAATAAAAAACAATTTGTTTGTATTTGTAAAAATTGATATGAATATCTAAATTATTATTATTCTATCTCTACTGTGATATGTTACATTTTTATGTAGTGAAATTGAACTGATTTGTTTTTTGTATTGATTATTTTTCATGTCGGTGCGACTTATGATTGGTTTATCAGCGGGAACAGCTGTGTACAACCCACAGTCAAGAGGCACAATCCATTCGTGGTAATGAAAGAGAAGAAATATGATGGTAAATATTTATTCATGTTACATTTGTTGGGTATGCTAACTTTCATCTCTCAAACCAACAGCCAACCAACCTCTACATCCCCCTCAACAACACCATGGTCGCCGCCTTCCGCTTCAACCACACAGTTGCCCACCAGCTCCCGGGCCTCTACAACACTTCATCCGACATATCCACACGTTATGGTAATTTGATAAATTTCGGTGATATGTACTTGATAACATGCCACTCATCTTTCTATTGGGTTTTTATGAGAAGGAATTTCATTGTCTCCACATGGTACTACACCCAATTCTCAGGCTCCCGAAGCCACGAGTGTCGGTTACTGGTTGCCTGCTGGTACGGATTCATCTCATCGGCATGACATACATGTACCTAAACCAATTTATTGTGCATTAATGTTAATTTTATTTTTGTAAATTTTAGCTCCCTGCTTGGGTCAAGCTGCTCCAGGACACAACACCATGGGACTACAGTTTGGCAAGAGTTCTAGCATAGGTTTAAAGAAGGATGGAAAACTAGGAGTGGCAGTGAAACCAGCTTATCTTTTCATATCACTATTGTACTGAAACATTATTTCATAATGCATTGAGATGGTGCTTCTATTATGTATTGGTTATAACCCACCAGCAGCTGGGTTTGCTAATTTAGGAAACCAAAATATGATGTAATTGTATGGTAATTGATAATCAACATTATTTAGTTAATTTCAACATTGTTTATTAATTTTCCTTTCCTCTATAGTCTATACTATTAATATATTACGTAGATATTCTTACCTTGTATTATTCACATTTTTTATGAAATTGTTCTTCCTATCAATGAATTACTTCCACTTAATTTATGTTACTAATTACTAGTCATTGTACAGTTAACAACTTTCCCAGTTTCATTTATTTTTTCAAAAAATTTTATTGCCTCTATAAAAGCAGTGAACCATATCGTCTGGAGAACTCATGAACTAAGAACTTTGTTATATCACCGTGCAAGTGCACGGGCGAGTACTAGTATTATTTAATAATAAATTCATATTCAGTTTCTAATGGCTCCAAAGTGTGTTATTTCAAATTTAATGTGGTGATAGGTCTAAAAACTCTCAACCAATATGTTTTAGACATGTTTGGGTCACTATATTAATTTTATCTATTTGATTCAACTCTAAGTTAAATAGTTTGACAATGACCATGTCTCTTTTTATTTTTATATTATATAGTTAATAAACATAATATAAACATTAATCTACCCCCCAAGTGGTCTATTAATAATACACCTATCATTATATGAGTCTTTTGGATGAACCTTAGATTTTTACTAATATAATATCAATTACTAATATAATATTTTATTTCAAAACTCATTTATGTCAATTTTGACACTATTTAATAATTGATTTTTTTTAAAGTCATAAAAAATTTAATAATTCGAAAACAATTAATTTATGAAATTATAACATGTCATATTAACCAATAAAATTCTTGTATGGAATCAAAAGTTTCAAATTATATTTATTTTAACATTTATAATACTATTTATTTGAATCTTTCATTAATAAAGAAAAATTATACATCATTATTGTGTCATAAATAAATTTAAATATTAAACGTCTAAAAATTATTAATAAAATACCATTATTTAGGAAATATTTTTATCTTTTTAATGAATATTTATAGTCGAAAATATAACATATATATCTTTAGGTAAATATTGTTTTTCTTAAAAATATATGATTTTGTCATTTTTGTATTTAGTTTAACTTAATTAATATAAAGTGTCATTATCACTTACAAGTGGATCAATGGGGTCCCAAAATCAACCCAAAGATGACCATGGTCAGAAATGTATCAACCAATAGTTTAATTAAATGTTTTATTGTAATTTATTATTATTATAACATTATTGTTTTACCCTTATTTACCAGATTTACCCCTTAACCATGGTAAATAGAATATTTACCGAAGTAATTATTCAAAATGTCTAAAAATAAAAGTTACCCATTTACACAATTTTGACTTCCTGATTCTAAATATATAATCCATTTTTCTAAATTCAAATCATATAAGTGGTAGAAATTAATTTAAAATTAATTCCCACTGTCAAAACAAAAAACGTGTTTTTATGAAATAATTACTATCAAAAGATTGAGACTTGTTTATGTCTGGTTTAAATGTGAAATTACGTCCAATGACCAAAATTGTATTAAATGGTAAAACTATATTCCTAATATACTCTAACACCATTCAAATTCATAATTTATCACTACTAATTATCCCAATTTAAAAATTCTTTTCATTAGAATTTAGTAATTTTCACTGTTCATCAAAATATAGAAGTTATCAGAAATGTACCAAAAATTAACCCTAAGATAATTTCGATATTCTGAATCAAAAAAATAAGTCCATTTTGAAAGAAAAAATGTATAAAATCTCAAAAAGATAGAATTACTATTCATAACTACTAGTTTGATTAGTTGAGGTGTGTGTTAGAACTCGAAGTTGCGTACAACACATGCTACTGTATTATTCAAAGTGAAGCGTACTGTGGAAGAATGTGGTGTTACATTATCCCCTCCTTCAAATAATTTGTTTCTTGAAATTTGAATTTTTTTTTGAAAATAAAAGTTTGATAATATAAAATACCTTTGGGAAAACCCACATCAGAAATTAGGTTAATAAAATATAGTCTTAATAAGAGGAAAAGAGAAATGAAAGGGTCATCACCAAATTATGATCTTGATTAGGAGAACATTGGTGTAAAATAGAGAAATATAATTGGAGGAAACTGTAAATATTTATAGGTAGTGATTGAGGTCATTAGTGAAAAACAATTATAGAATTGAGGGCCTCAAAGCCATCAATCTATGATGATTTAAAATATCATTGGTTCAACAAAACATAAGGTATTAGGATAACACATTTTCAGTTTTACGATCCCTTACCTAAAGTTTAAGAATTAATTTCTTCATAGAATAACATAAGGAATATATATATATATATATAATTGACAAGTAGAGTTCCATCCTTTCACTAATTTCTACAACAAACTCATCCTTCACTCTAAAAGAAAATAGAACTTAAAAAATTATTCTATTTATCCTATTTATATCGGGTTCCAAAAATGAATTTCTAATTCATCTACCAGACCTTTTAAAAAAATACATTATTCAATCTAGGACATCACGTGGGCTAGTGGTAGGTGATACACCCTTGTTGCCATTCAGTTGCGGGTTCAAGTCTCGCAGCCTTTTCAGATGCGACGGGTTGTCGCCCGACCTCCAGGATGTCCTTTTATAGAAATCCAAAAATAATCTCAAACTAGAATTATCCAAAATACTTCTGTCCAAACTCACAGTCCATAATTTATAAGGAAGTTAAACACAATGAAGATCCTTTTGGCCACATAATAACATGTGAACACCTTCATCATGTATTCTTTTAAAACACTACAACATCCTGAATTTTCAAAAAATCATATTGATTACAATCATTCTGCATTATTCTTTATAGAATACTAGATATACTCCTTCTATCAAAAAATATTGTAAACTCCAACAATGATGGAATATAAAAATTATTAATCAGTTTCAAGGGATTCAAGAATATCCAATATAATTCATCCAAATCAATCATGTATTATTCCCAAATCACTACATCCGTATCAAAACGATATTATGGTTTATCTTTATCTCAACCATATATTTTCCAAAAATTTAAACCGCTATTGAGTCAATTATCTTGGTTCCACACAATCTCAAGTCCTTAATGAAATATTACAACAGTACAATCCTTATATACTCCATACTTATTATAACCAGTACATCGTTGATACAACACTCAAATGATATATTTCTTTAATAACAACATACAAAATCAAATCATTCCTCCTTATCTATGGCAGTATCATAACTTGATTATTATCCAATAGTATCATTTGGGGAATACTCTGAGGATTTAGACATTGGTTTGCATAGTGTCCCAACTCCTTGCAGATGAAACATTGTACATTTGAAACCTTTTTATTACCCTTTCAGTCACGTACTTGGTGTCCTTTTCTCCACACTTATAAAAACCTCCCATTCCCTTTAGGAAAGTTCCAGAGGGTTTCTTCCAACAATTATCACATATGAGAAAATTCTTCTTTTCCCTCTTCTGTTAATCCATATTTCTCTCTTCCATCCTTTTTTCTCATTATTCCCTTCAAAGCCATAGGGATCAAAGAATTACTTACTTATCTTATTAACACATGATATTATTTCTTCATATGTTGAGAATACATGGGAGACTATTTCCCTTTTAAATGTTGGCTTAATACTGTGAAAAATATGATCCTTCTTACTCAATGGATCATACATATTGCTGGAGTTCACATTATTTCTACTGGGCACCATTTCTATACAATGACATACACTAGATTAGTTTATGAATCACAATACATAAATCCAAACTTGTAAAACACTTGACATAAATTGAACAGTTTATGGATATAATCCATAATCATAAAAATGTTTTCTTTGAGGAAGTATATACTCCTAAACCCTTAAAAATGGTTTGTATAGAAAATGAGAATTATCCTAAGCATATACCCCGGGAGTGTCGTAACTAAGAGTGCTGTAAGGCCCATTTTCATACACCAGTTCACATTAGAGTCTAGATCAAAGCAGTGTTTTTGGGTTTTACCCCTAGGTACATCTGTGCCAGAGCATCCTCTACCTGCTCGTATCCAGATAGGGATGTATTGCTCAGAAAACTCACAAAATCTCAGCAATAACAAAATTCTAGGAAGTTCTTCTATAGTAATCCTCAAAGTATATCTTAGGAATATGTGCTCTAATCAGATTTTATCTAAATCTAGCTTCCAAGGTTTGTACTAAATTTCTTCTGATACCAACTGTAATGCTTCAACCCAAGTTACCGAGAGTCATTGAATTATTACATAACATTGGCATGATCATTAAAGATCGAGTCTCAAAAGGCCGATTAGTTTTGTAGCCTTGGAATCACTAGATACATTCATAAGGTTTACATTACAACATAAAGTGAAAACTATAACAACATCTTGTCTCCATAGACCACACTTCATATCCCCCCATACTACCCCTATAGGTCATTTATAAGATACTTCTTCACAAATTGGAAAAATGAAAAATGAAAGGGGTGAGCTCAGATGCTTAGTAAGGATAACAATATAGCGGAAACAATCATAAATAAGCATAAACATTTAAGGTAATGTATAAGTAAAACAAAAGACTTTTAAACATGAAATTCAGCATAATATGGAAAAGATAAAATGAAATAATTCCATTTACTTATTCACATGGATATTCTACTAGTAGAATAATCACTTGAAATATCAATAACCACTTTCATATTGATGGAATGCATAATGCCAGACTATCATAACCACATAGTCAAGTCCTTGTGCCAAGACTACAAATAAGATTTTTTCAAGGCCTTGTGCCAAGACACTATTTTGTCTCATTAGACCTACCGATGCATCGTGGACCTATAGAAGGCTCCACCCATCACTTACTAATTCCAATGCATTTCATATATGAATAGGTTTAAACATAACATAAACATTCTTATTAAAACTATCATATGAAATGTCAATACTTTCTCCATAAACCAAGAATGGTATAAAAATAACACATCCACAGTCAAACATATCACAAAAACTTCAATACAATATTGAAGTTTTGTATCACAATAAATAAACTTAAAATAAGCTTAAAATCTATCTAAGGACGTTAACATAGATGAAATCCAAACTATTTGAGAGAAATATCTCTTTTTTTGAAATCATTGAAAAGTCAGACATTTATAATGGAAGTAATTTAAAAGAGATTTTTGAATCAAAGTGTCCCATATGAATTTAAAACATTTAAAAAGACATATCATTTCAAAAAAATCATGTCTATATAAATAAATCCTTAAAATCATTTTGAAAACATGGTCATTAATTAAAATATTTCGAAAGATAAATCTTTAAAACATTTAAAATTCTGATATTGATAAAGGGTACCCTTCAAAAATTCTTAAAATATTCATGTTGAAATCATTTAAAAGCCACATAATTATAAAATAATACATTCACTTTGAAATTATTCTTATTATTATGTAAGGGAAGCTTCGACGATTTTATAAGGGCGGAAAATAGCTGCACACTCCGTATAAGTTAAAAAGGACATTCTTACCTTAATTCCGTCGAAAAGGTTAAAAAGGACCTTGTTTGGAGAATGACGGAAATATTCAATTATAAAAAGTCAAAAAAAGTTATAATTGACTTTAACCCATATTCTTTAAAATATTAATAATTATTTTAAAAACATTTTTATGAAATATAAATGTGGATGATAATGAGGTCCAAGTAGATAATTATGTATAAACAATCTTGGATAATGAAGAGATTGTGAAATAAACCCTTAACTTGTAATTTTACATGGTTGAGGGTAGGTTAAACTCTATTATAATGGTTAAATAAGTGTTATTAAATTATACATGAATCATATATATTAATATGATATTATATATGATATTTTAACATTTCATTGTTAACAATATCTAGGTATTATCGTCGCTTCAGGTGTTAACTTACTCTTTTTATTTTATATGTTTTGTTACATAAGTCATGTTTGTTATGGATAGGTTGTATCTTATTCATATACCAAATTATATAAATTCCTTAAACATTATATTTAATCACCAAATGAGAATTAGACATGCATGGACACGATGGGGAATGAATCTCATCGCGTTCGTGGAGATTGTAGTCCGTACGTAGGCACAGACAACAGTATCATTGTTTTGATATTAAAATAATATATAATTTCATGGTATATCATATATACATAATCATTATCATGTTATATTTTGTTATTTACATCAATTACACATCATTATCATACCCATCCAAAAAATAATGTTTTGAATAACAATTACACTACGACGGGGAGACTGTAAGCCGTATGTACGCACGTATGGTGACATGTCATTAAATGGAAGGATAGAATACTGAATATGGTTGTAACATATTTATAATAGCATCACATTATATTGAAGATAATGGAGTTATTAATTTAGAATGGAAATAACAAAGAACGAAGATGTTGAAGAAGAAAGGAACTTGAAAGTGGGTGGTGAAAACATTACCTCTTCTTCGGGTTCTTCATTTTGATTTGATCAAAAGGGCTCCTTAGTTTGGATTTATCTTCAAACTAAGGCCTCTAGGTTTAATTTAGGGAAGTTTAGAGAATATTTGGGTAGGTAATGGCTGAGCCAAAAGGCTTTTAAGGTGTGAATTAGAGGGAAGGGGAAGTGCCCTTTTATAAGAGGGGTGAGGGGCACCTTAGGGAATGCCAGAAATATTATTTTATAATAAATTCATATTCGGATTAAAATGGGTATAATATAGATTATTTAAGGGTTAAGGTGATTATAGTTCTAAAACCAATCAACCAATATGTTTTAGACAGGTTTGGGTCACTATATTAACTTTATATTTTTGATTTAACTCTTAGTTAAATAGTTTGACATTTACCATGTCTCTTTGTAGTTTTTATATTATATAGCTACTAAACTTACTATCAACATTAAAGAGACCCCCCAGGTGGTCTATTAAAAATACACCTATCATTATAGAAGTCCATTGTCCTAACATTAGATTTTTAGGAATAAAATATCAATTAATAATATAATATTACTTTCAAAAACTCTTTTATGTCAATTTTGAAACTATTTAATAATTGATTTTTGTTTAAGTCATAAAAAAATTATTAATTCGAATAGAATTTATTTAAGAAATCCTAACATGTCATATTAAATAATTAAATTATTGTATGGCATAAAAACATTCAAATTATATTTATTTTAAAAATTATAATACTAATTATTTGATTTTTTTTTATAAATAAGGAAAATATTGCATCATTGTTGTGCCATAAATAAATTTACTTATTCAATGTATAGAAATTATAAATAAAATATCATTATGTAGGGAATTGTTCTAGATTTCTAATGAATATTTATAGTCTAAAATATAACATATATAACCCTATGTAAAATTTGATTTTCTAAAAGATATATGCTTATGTCATTTTTGTATTTTCTTTAACTTAATTAATATAAAGTGTCGTTATCAATTACAAGTGGATCCATGGGGTCCCAAAATCGACCCAAAGATTACCATTGTATGACATGTGTCATCAAATAGTGTTATGACACGTTTCATGGTAATTTATTATTATTATAACATTATTTGTTTCACATTATTTATGGGATTTTCCCTTTAACCTAGGTAAATAAAATATTTACCGAAATAAATATTCAAAATGTCTAAAAATAAAAAATACCTATTTACACAATTTGTAACTCCTGATTCTAAATATGGAATCCATTTTTCTCAATTAAAATCACATAAGTGGCCGAAATTAATTTAAAAATTAATTCCCACTTTCAAAACAAAAAGCGTGTTTTTAAGAAATAATAACTATCAAAAGATTGACATTTGTTTATGTCCGGTTTAAATGTGAAATTATGTCCAATGACCAAAATTGTATTAAATATTGAAAAATAATTCTAAATATACTTTAAAAACTCTGAAATTCATAATTTATCACTATTAATTATTTTGATTAATAAAGTTGTTTTTATATAAATTTTAATAATTTTCACTATTCATCAAAATATGAAAGTTATCAGAAATGTACCAAAAATTCACCATAAGATAATTTTGATATTCCAAATCAAAAAATGAAGTCCATTTTGAAAGATGAAATATATATAATTTCAAAAAGTGGGGATTACTATTCATAATGGCTAGTTTGATTGGTTGTGGTGTGTCTTAGAACTCGAAGTTGCGTACGACACACGCTACTGTATTATTTAAAGAGAAGCGTACTATATAAGCATGGGGTGTTACATTTTCCTACATGGAATCCTATTATGGGTTAACTCGGGTGACCTTTGTACTTCTCTTTCTTTCTATTAAAGTGATTGTTTTACAGACTCTTTTTCCAATGTGAGACTTTCAATGATGTTTTCGAGCCCAATTTTAAAATTACGAGGATGCAATTCCCAAAAGGGGGGAAGGATGTAAAATCTTAGGTAATAAAAGAACATGAAATTTCCACCTTTATTAATATTTTGAATAAAATATTAATAATACTTTAAAGGAGATGCTTTTTTTGATGGTGTACCTAATATGCAACAACGAGTTTCTTTGAAAGCGTATGATGCACACTAATAGTATAATAATATTATTTTAAATGGTAGTAAATGTTTTGCCATTGTAATGGTAGGAATGAACAAAACTAACTAAAAAGTGATTATATATGTTTATTAAATATTTTAAAAATTACCCAATAAATGATAGAGGCTTAAAATGTGAATGAATCCAATTTTATGCATAAATATTCTAATATTTTTTAAAAGGTCGATTAACTGCCTTTTGATGGAAAGACGTTTTTTGAATATACTTTTTGTAACTTTTAGATGTTATATATAAAAAAATAAAATCATTCTTTAGAATAATGACATCAAAATTTACTTTTTGTAAATTTTGGTATTTTTCTGATAAAGTTCATTTTTAATGAAACTTATATGTTATGAATTTGGTAAAATATAAATAATTTTTTATTTTGGAATATCAAATATATCTTAGGTTTAATTTTTTTTATTTTTATGATAATGATCATTTTTTAATTAATAGTGAAAAATACAGCATTTGAATTCAAAAATGCCTTTTCATCCAATTTATTTATATAGTTAGATTGTCCTTTAAATTAATTTTAAGGTGTAGTTTAATTATTTTTTATAAATTAATACAATTTTTTTCATTGGTTGTAATTTCACTTTTCAATTGGATGTAAAAACAAGTCAATATTTTGATAAATTTTACTTCTTAAAAACATGTCTTTGGTTTTGACAACAGGAATGATTTTTTAATTAATTAATGCAATTTCTGTGTTTGGAATTTGGAAAAATGGATTCCATATTTGGAATCATGAGTTAAAAATTATTTAATTATGACTCTTTTCTTTCTGGACATTATGAATAGTAACGACGACAATTAAGTTTAATTATCGTGATTAATTAGTGATCGGGTAGTTAAGGGTAATAAAATAAAATCATAATAATATAAATGACCCCAAAATGTGTCCAAATCCTTTTTTGGAGTCATTTTCGACCATGAGAAGCTTTTTACCAAACTTGAGGGCCCATGTAGTCACATGGGTGTGATAGTGACATTTATGACATTATTTTTAAGAAAGAAGAGAAATATAACAACGGTTTGTATATCCTATGTAACACCCCGAGATTTTATTAAAAATATTCTTTTTAATTTCATTAATGTCTTGTGTTGTACGCTACAGCAAAAGGAGCTTACACAACACACATCCTTGACTTGCCTTGCATTACATGCAATCGCGACCTTCCTCGATAGCGTGTGTAGTACGCAATACCGAGTTTCACTAAACAACGATATGCTATTATAATATTATTATAACTAGCCGTTATAAATAGTAATAACCACCTTTTAAAATTTTAGAAATTTTAGCTCTCAAAATGGACTTCATTTTTGGATTCGGAGTATCGAATTTAGCCTAAGGTGAAATTTTGGTACTTTTCGGATAACTTTCATATTCTGATGAATAGTGAAAATTACAAAATTATAATTAAAAACAACTTTTTTAATCAAAATAATAAATAGTGATAAATTATTAATTTGAGTGGTTTTAAAGTATATTTAGAATATATTTTTACAATTTAATACAATTTTGGTCATTGTATGTAATTTCACATTTAAACCAGACATAAACAAGTGCCAGTGTTTTGATAGATATTATTTCTTAAAAACACGCTATTTGTTTTAACAGCGGGATTTAATTATAAAATTAATTAATGCAACTTCTATGTTATGAATTTGGTAAAATAGACTTCATTTTTGAATTTGGAATATGAAATATAGCTTAGGATGAAATTTTGGCATTGTTCTGAAAAACATCAATTTTTGATGAATAGTGAAACTACTAAGTGGTAGTTAAAAAAACTGAATTTTTCATAAAACATAATTTTACCGCTTCTGTGAAGGGAATTTCAAAAATCCTAGATACACGGTTGATGTCATTAAGAAAAATTTGGTTCAATGAGATGAAAATAATTTTTGGTGAATAGTAACTTTTTACTTTTATTTACCACGGTTAAAAGTAAATAGGGTAATTAAGGGTAAGAATGATATTAATATTACCCTAACACATGTCCTAATTCTATTGGACAAGTGTATCTCGACCATAAACAACCTTAAGTGTAAAATATTATCATTTAGGCCCACTTGGATTAGATTAGGACATTTATTATTAATTTATTTAAAGAAGGGTTAAAATAGTTAAAATCAAAGTTTAATAAGTAAATAAATTTTAATAATGGGTTATACATAAGATAAATTAGACTATAAATATTCATTATAAATCTAAAATGCTTTACTACATAATGGTATTTTATTTATAATTTTTAGACATTAAATATTCTAATTTATGTATGACACAATGATGATGCAGTAATTATCTTATTAATGAAATATTGACATAATTGATGTTATAAACACCAAAATAAATATAATTTGAGACTTTTTATGAATCCCACTAATTTTCTAGGTTACTATGATATATTAGTGTTGATTTAATCAACTTGGTTCGGACATATAATTCTTTTATTACTTTCACATAAATCATATATCAAATAGTATCAAAATTGACACAAAATAGTTTTTAAATAAAATATTATATTATTAATTGTTATTTTATTCCTAAAAATATAAGGTTCTGCCAAATGACTTATATGAGGATATATATAATAATAATATACAATTTGGGGTTCGTTTGTCATGTTATAGTAAGTGTATTAACCATATAGTGAAAGAAAAAAAAAGACACGGTAAAATTTAAATTATTTTACTTAGAGTTGAATCTAATTGATAAGGTTAAAATAATACCCTAAACTTGTCTAAATCCTATTGGTTGATAGGATTCAGACCCATACCACTTTAGCTTCTAAATAAGAACCTTTGGAACCATTATAAACCAATTTTGACTTTATTATAAAATAATATTTTGAGATATTCCTAAGGTGCCCCTCTCCTCCCTTATAAAAGGGCACCTCCTCCCCCTCCTCCTCACACCAATTTGAGCACTAAAGCTCGGCCAACCCCTGCCAAAATCCCTTCTCCACTTTCCTAGAATAATCCTAGAGGTCCTGGTCTTCTTCAAAGACCAATCTTAGTTCCCTATGTGAAGGATTCAAAAAGGCGCGTCAAAAAGAGGTAATATCCAATACCGATCTTTTTCAATTTCTTTCTTCTTCAACTTCTTCTTCTTTAGTTGTTTCATGATAAAGTAATAACATCAGTATTTATTATATACTGATATGTTATTATAAATACTAAACAACTCTAATTAACCTTCTATCCATCCTACGGAAAGAGGAAATCACCGCGCGTGCGTACGTACGGAATACCGTCTCCACGCCGTGGTGTAATCTATTTTCTGCCACCACCTTAATTGGATGGATATAATGGTTTAATGAGTAACTATATATGATTATTATAAAGTTATATTGATACTGAAATAGTATACATACACTTCAACTCAATTCCTTGACCATGGGAACGATATCATCGCTCGTGCGTACGTACGGACTACCGTCTCCACGACGCGATGAGATTCATTCTCAATGATTAACAATTCATGAATGATTATAATGTATATATAATAAGTATTAATGAAATATATGACATAATAATTATATTGGAATTATTTATATTTATATGTATGTCATCTACTTAATTCCATTCAATTCAATAAGGAAACGAAAATAACGTTCATGCGTACGTACGGACTACCGTCTCCATGAACGGTGTATTTATTTCCATTTACTGATTTAATATATATGTATATTCTGAATATATATATATAAATCATGTTTTATATTCTGGAATTAAGTAATCATGATCTAAGTAATCATATGAATAATTACAAGTTAAAAACACGAATGACAAATGAGACGATTTTACCCAAAACACTACTTTAACATGAATTTACAAAAGAACGGGTAATATAAAGTCATAAATGGACCATATATGATATAATAACAATGAATATGATTCTGTAATAAGTCAATAACGTGATTTAAATCATTATACAGGAGGTTGGTACACTTACAAAGCAAGTCATACCTAAGGTAAGGGAAATATCACAATCTCATTTTTATCCGAGATTGTTTATTCGAAAGTATTTACTGGGGTGTATTTTATCATCCACATCCATGTTCCCTCAGTATGTAATATTGTTTCCATCCACTTAAAATAGTTTAAATCCAATTTTACCCTTTGTTGAGTTTTTAGTAAAGAATATGAAAGGAATCTTTTGTCGTTTTTTCGTACGAGGTACTTTTTGACTTTTCCAACAAAGGTACGAAGAATGTTTTTTTAACTTATATGGCATGAATGGATTTTTAAAAACATTATTTCCAAGAAGCTTCCTTTAAAATTATTCACGTTTATTTTTAATCAACTTCTTTTAGTTTATAATTGTATGACATGTTAAGAATAGAAAAGTGTTTTTGAAGAAGAAAGGATATTTTCCTCAAGAATGGAGTTCAAGTGTTCTATCAAAATTATTTTCCATCTAAGATAATATAGGGTTCTGTTTTTATCCCTATTATTACATTGATTTGATTATGTTTTGAGGGAATTATTTTTATGAAGTCATTTTCCTTATATGATTTGTTTTATAATGTCATGATGTTTCAAGAACCCCATTTTTGTTACATGTGTTATGCGATGATGTATGATTTATGATTATGTGGCACACATAAAAAAGGATTCATTATAAGATGGGTGGGACCTATATCTCCCTCCAATGCATTGGGTAAAGATTTTATATCTCATGAGATAGACATGGCTGGAACGGTTGGTTATACCGGTTCAGTGAAACAAGACTGGAACAAGGGTGACTCGGTTCAGAAAGGGACTCTGTCCACTAAGATAGTCTTGGCAATGAGTCATGACAAACAAGAAATGATGTTCCATGATTATGTGTGCATGCCACAAAGTTTCAAGTTTCATGTTATGATTATGGGGATCTCATTTTCACTTCTAGGATTTATTCTATGTTAAGATATTATGATCTCTTTTGCAGGTTATGATTTTTAAAAAGATATGATATGATTTTTATTTCCTTTATTTGCCCCTGCTGAGAATTTGATCTCACCCATTTATGTTTTCTTTTCCCCAGGATATAAAGAAAGGTTTTAGGTAAAAAAAATAAGATCTTTATGGGAGATTTTGAAGATCTTTCACCACGATTAGAATATTATATTCCGAGTTTCCAAAGACACTAAACTATTACGGTCCTTGTGTGTGTGTTTTTATTATGTACTAAGTATTCTTCAAATGTAATGTAATGTCAATTTATGTCAGGCTTCGGGTCTCTATAGTTGGTATCAGAGGAAAGGTTTAGTCAACCTTTGGAAACTAGGATGCGAGAACTTTAATGAGATCCCTAGATATATTTCTAAGGTATGTCTAGGGATGTCCCTAAGGTTAAGTATACATATAGGTTATAGTACTAGAACTACGCTAACGATCATAGAATTAAACCTAAGATGTTAGATATTGAAGGTACTCCCCCTTTATTATGTTGTTTTCCCTAGCATGATTTTTGCCTCTCACACTATTCTTTTTGGGTTTTAAACGATGGAAGGATCCCGAAGGTACCGTGTTGATCAATGTAATGGAAAATGCAATGATTGTGCTCTTGAACAAACAAATGTTATGGGAGATGGAGTGAAAAATCTTATTGCTATACTTACACAAGCTATGAATCATTATGGACTTCCAAATGAGCAGAGAATGGAACAATATTCTATTGAGTCCTTTATGAGGCAACATCCACCTTCTTTCAGTGGGTCTTCTGATCCACTTGTTGCTGAACAATGGATCAGTACCACTGAAAAGATATTTTCAGTTCTTCAATGTTCTGAACATGATAAAGTCATCTTAGCAGTATATCGTTTGGAAGGTGAAGCTGATCAATGGTGGAATCTTATCAAGAATACAAGGCAACGAGATGAAATTGAGTCCATGTAATGGGACGAGTTCAAGAACTTATTTTTCAATAAGTACTTCCCTCGTATTCTTTGAACAAATATGGAGAAGGAGTTTCTTGAACTATAGCAAAAGGATGATGAATGTGTTGGTATATACGAAGTGAATTTTACAAGACTTGAAAGGTATGCATCTGGCATTATCATCCAACCTGAAAGTAAAGTTGATCGATTTTTCAGTGGCTTAAAACCAAGTCTTCGAAGGGCATTAGATATAAGAGACTTCAGTTGCTATGAAGAAATTGTGCGTTGTGATATCAAGGTAGAAATGGAAGTTGGTGTTACATATCCATCTAATGGTTTTGACAAGAAACGAAAGATGGAGTTCAAGGAGAAATCTCAGAATAATGGTGAAAAGAAGATGAATGTTTCCTTATGCACAAAGTGTGGAAAGAAGCATGATGGAGATTGTCTTAAATGGACTATAAAATGTTTTAAGTGTGGAAAAGAAGGTCATCGAGCAGCTGAGTGTCGAAGTAATGGAAAAAGGGATTCTAATGATGTGAATAAAGCAAACACTGCAGAGAACGCACCACCAACACTTCAATGCTTCAAGTGCAAGGAAATGAGGCATTATTCTAATAAATGCCCTAATCCAAGGGTTAGTGATGATCAACATGAGCAACCACTGAAGGCAAAGGACAAAGGGATGTCACATGCAATCACTATTGGCGATGTTGAATATGACAACGATGTGGTGGAATGATTAAGTGTTTATGTAATGGGATTCCAAAATAATGTGGTATCATAAAGTATTGGAATATTTATGTGTTGGTCTAATGTGGTATTCAAAGTGATTGAGATATTTTTTGGAAATAAGATGTTATGCGCATAATGAAGGGAAAACGAGAAAATGAAATGTTTAACAGTATTCATGAGCTCATGATTGATATAAGGACTAAGTGATATCATGGTTTGATTATATAGAATTTTGAGGATTTTGGTATGTGGAAGGTGTTAACTTTAAATTGCATTCATGTTTTCACTAAGGTATTCAAGAGAATACATGATTAAGGACTTTGAATGTTTGGAATGTGACCAACAAAACATATCTTATGATATATGAGGACCAACGATGGTATTAAATCTCTGGTAATCATTTTCACTGTGTTATGAGAGTGGACTACAGTATTTTAGATAAGCCTAAAGATTAGAATGGATTATGTTGGACATAAGTTAGGATAAAACATTTTTCAATATTATTGATGGGATGTTAATGTAGTTTTAGAAAAAGGACAACCTACAGGACGAGTGACAGCCCATCGCGTCGGACAAGGATGTGGGAATCGAACCCACAACCGAAGTGCGACTGGCCTTTATCGCCTACCACTGGCCTACAGGAAGTCCCTATTTAGTAGAAACTAGTTTTATTATATTAAGAAGTATGATATATGAAGTATAAATCCATTTTAGGAACCATATATGATTAATCTCACTATAGAATGACTTATGTATATTTAATAACTTTTGCTAACCTTTTGTTTAAGACATATGGAATGACCCATCATTCTATCACATGATCTGCTAACACTTCACGAATAACAAATTCAACTTCATTTATTTAAGAGATGATGTAGAAATTGTTCGAGGCACGAACAACAGTGAGATTGTACCAAAATAAAGTAAGTATTTATTCTAATTCAAATTCTTCAACTTTAGGGAAATGATCTTGAAAACCAAAAATGTTGTCTTAGTGCTCTTATATCTGATGAATCAGATGGTACCTTAGATCGTCACAAATTTATGGCTTTGTGATTGCTAGCTTTTCCATAGCCATGTTCTCTACCACTCTCCATCAGAACATGATGGTTAGATTTCTCTTCCATATCCATATTTTCACCTATGTGGAAACCCAGTGATTAGTTTATTTGGGTAACCATTACGTTTCATACTTTTGTTTTTAAAGATTGGTTTTGGTATTCATTTTTTCGATGTGGGTTTCTATTAAATAAACTTTCAAGTAGTAAACCATTTATAACCCCGACGAATTTCGAGGGCGAAATTAATTTTAAGGGGGGTAGAATGTAACACCCCGAGATTTTATTAAAAATATTCTTTTTAATTTCATTAATGTCTTGTGTTGTACGCTACACAAAAATTAGCTTGAACAACACACATCCTTGACTTTCCTTGCATTACACGCAATCACAACATTCCTCGATAGCGTGTGTAGTACGCAATACCGAGTTTCACTAAACAACGATATGCTATTATAATATTATTATAACTAGCCGTTATAAATAGTAATAACCACCTTTTAAAATTTTAGAAATTTTAGCTCTCAAAATGGACTTCATTTTTGGATTCGGAGTATCGAATTTAGCCTAAGGTGAAATTTTGGTACTTTTCGGATAACTTTCATATTCTGATGAATAGTGAAAATTACTAAATTATAATTAAAAACAACTTTTTCAATCAAAATAATTAATAGTGATAATTTATTAATTTGAGTGGTTTTAAAGTATATTTAGAATATATGTTTAAAATTTAATACAATGTTGGTCATTGGATGTAATTTCACATTTAAACCATACATAAACAAGTGTCAATCTTTTGATAGATATTATTTCTTAAAAACATGCTATTTGTTTTAACAGCGGGATTTAATTATAAAATTAATTAATGCAACTTCTATGTTATGAATTTGGTAAAATATACTTCATTTTTGAATTGGGAATATGAAATATAGCTTAGGATGAAATTTTTGGCATTGTTCTGAAAAACATCAATTTTTGATGAATAGTGAAACTACTAAGTGGTAGTTAAAAAAACTGAATTTTTCATAAAATATAATTTTACCGCTTCTGTGAATGGAATTTCAAAAATCCTAGAGACACGGTTGATGTCAGTAAGTAAAATGTGGATCAATGAGATGAAAATAATTTTTGCTGAATAGTAACTTTTTACTTTTATTTACCACGGTTAAAAGTAAATAGGGCAATTAAGGGTAAGAATAATATTAATATTACCCTAACACATGTCCTAATTCTATTGGAAAAGTGTATCTCGACCCAAAACAACCATAAGTGTAAAATATTATCATTTAGGCCCACTTGGATTAGATTAGGAGATTTATTATTAATTTATTTAAAGAAGGGTTAAAATAGTTAAAATCAAAGTTTAATAAGTAAATCATTTTTAATATGGGGTTATACATAAGATAAATTCGACTATAAATATTAATTAGAAAGATAAAATTATTTCCTACATAATGGTGTTTTATTTATAATTTTTAGACATTAAATAATTTAATTTATTTATGACACAATGATGATGCAGTAATTATCTTATTAATGAAATATTGACATAATTGATGTTATAAACACAAAAATAAATGTAATTTGAGACTTTTTATGAATCACACTAATTTTCTAGGTTACTATGATATATTAGTGTTGATTTAATCAACTTGGTTCGAACATATAATTCTTTTATGACTTTCACAAAAATCATATATCAAATAGTCTCAAAATTGACACAAAATAGTTTATAAATCAAATATTATATTATTAATTGTTATTTTATTCCTAAAAATCTATGGTTCGTCCAAATGACTTAGATAAGGATATATATATTAATAATAAACAATTTTGGGTTCGTTTGGCATGTTATAGTAAGTGTATTAACCATATAGTGAAAGAAAACAAAAAGACACTGTAAAAGTTAAATTATTTAACTTAGAGTTAAATCTAATTGATAAGGTTAAAACAATATCCTAAACTTGTGTAAATCCTATTGGTTGATAGTATTTAGACCCATCCCCACGTTATCTTCGAAATAAGACCCTTTGGAACCATTATAAACCGATTTTGACTTTATTATAAAATAATAGTTTGAGATATTCCTTAGGTGCCCCTCTCCTCCCTTATAAAAGGGCACCTCCTCCCCCTCCTCCTCACACCAATTTGAGCACTCAAGCTCGGAAAACCCCTGCCAAAATTCCTTATAAACTTTCCTAGAATAATCCTTGAGGTCCTGGTCTTCTTCAAAGACCAATCTTTGTTCCCTAAGTGAAGGATTCAAAAAGGCGCGTCAAAAAGAGGTAATATCCATTACCGATCTTTTTCAATTTATGTCTTCTTGAACATCTTCTTATTTAGTTGTTTCATGATAATGTAATAACATAATTATTTATTATATACTAATATGTTATTATAAATATTAAACAACTCTAATTAACCTTCTATCCATCCTACGGAAAAAGGAAATCACCGCGCGTGCGTACGTACGGAATACCGTCTCCACGCCGTGGGGTAATCTATTATCCGCCACCTCCTTAATTGGATGAGTATAATGGTTTAATGAGTAACTATATATGATTATTATAAAGTAATATTGATAATGAAATAGTATACATACACATCAACACAATTCCATGACCATGGGAATGATATAATCGCTCGTGCGTACGTACGGACTACCGTCTGCACGACGCGATGAGATTCATTTTCAATGATTAACCATTCATGAATGATTATAAAGTATATATAAGAAGTACTAATGTAATATATGACATAATAATTATACTGGAATTATTTATATTTATGTGTATGTCATCTACTTAATTCCATTCAATTCAATAAGGAAACGAAAACATCGTTCATGCGTACGTACGGACTACCTTCTCCATGAACGGTGTATTTATTTCCATTTACTGATTTATTATATATTTATATTCTGAATATATATATATAAATCATGTTTTATATTCTGGAATTAAGTAATCATGATCTAAGTAATCATATGAATAATTACAAGTTAAAAACACGAACGACAAATGAGACGATTTTACCCAAAACGCTACTTTAACATGAATTTACAAAAGAACGGGTAATATAAAGTCATAAATGGACCATATATGATATAATAACAATTAATATGATTCTGGAATAAGTCAATAACATGATTTAAATCAATATACCGGAGGTTGGGACACTTACAAAGTAAGTCAGACCTAAGGTAAGGGAAATATCACAATCTCATTTTTATCCGAGATTGTTTATTCGTAAGTATTTACTCGGGTGTATTTTATCATCCACATCCATGTTCCCTCAATATGTAATATTTTTTCCATCCACTTACAATAGTTTTAATCCAATTTTACCCTTCGGTGAGTTTTTAGTAAAGAATATGAAAGGAATCTTTTGTCGTTTTTTCGTACGAGGTACTTTTTGACTTTTCCGACCAACGTACGAAGAATGTTTTTTTTAACTTATATGGCATGAATGGCTTTTTAAAAACATTATTTCCAAGAATCTTCCTTTAAAAGTTTTCAAGTTTATTTTTAATCAACTTTGTTTAGTTTATAATTGTATGACATGTTAAGAAAATAAAAGTGTTTTTGAAGAAGAAAGGATATTTTCCTCAAGAATGGAGTTCAAGTGTTTTATCAAAATTATTTTCCATCTAAGATAATATAGGGTTCTGTTTTTATCCCTATTATTACATTGGTTTTATTATGTTTTGAGGGAATTATTTTTATGAAGTCATTTACCTTATATGATTTGTTTTATGATGTCATGATGTTTCAAGAACCCCATTTTTGTTACATATGTTATGCGATGATGTATGATTTATGATTATGTGGCACACATAAGAAAGGATTCATTATAAGATGTGTGGGACCTATATCTACCTCCAATTCATTGGGTAAAGATTTTATATCTCATGAGATAGACATGGATGGAACGGTAGGTTATACCGGTTTAGTGAAACAGGACTGGAACGAGGGTGACTCGGTTCAGAAAGGGACTCTGTCCACTAAGATAGTCTTGGCAATCAGTCATGACTAACAAGAAATGATGTTCCATGATTATGTGTGCATGCCACAAAGTTTCAAGTTTCATGTTATGATTATGGGGATCTCATTTTCACTTCTATGATTTATTCCATGTTAAGATATTATGATCTCTTTTGCAGGTTATGATTTTCAAAAAGATATGATATGATGTTTATTTCCTTTATTTTCCCTTACTGAGCATTTGAGCTCACCCTTTTATGTTTTCTATTCCCCAAGATATAAAGAAAGGTTTTAGGTAAAAAAAATAAGATCATTATGGTAGATTTTGAATATCTTTCACCACGATTAGAAGATTATATTCCGAGTTTCCAAAGACTCTAAACTATTAAGGTCCTTGTGTGTGTGTTTTTGTTATGTAATATGTATTCCGAAAATGTAATGTAATGTCAATGTGTGTTTTTGTTCTCGCTCCATGTAATGTGCTTACTCCACATACTGTACCTGCTCCACGTACCATACCTACTCCGCCTATTCGGCATGCAATACATGCTCCGCGTACCGTGCCTACTCCTCCCACTGCGCCTGATCTGTTTACCACACCTCTTCTATATACCATGCCTCTACAAACCATCTTTGTGTTCCACCATCACATAACTCTTTTGTGTAATGCCTCTGCATACTACCTTCACATACCTCCTTTGTGTACCGCCTCTTCATATCCCCTTCACATTTCGTTTCATCCTTCCACAAACTTCTCATTCAAATTCTGTGAATTATTTCATCTCCCGCATACCACTTTTTATTATGAAAATATATTCCACGAACTACTCCTTCCTAATTTTTGAACTGTCACATCTTTCACATTCAACTTCATCCTACACAGAATCTCACCAGTGTACCACTTTCATACATAGCCGAGTTCTTCCATAATGATGATATTTTCTTTTCGAATTCTCTCTCTAACATAATGATGGGATTAACACTCCTTATATAGGGAAATAACTCCATAAATTTCTCTAATCCAATTTAACCAAATTTTAATGTGGGATAGATTTCCCCAAACTCCATTTACATACAATTAGACTCCACCTCATAATGCAGCCCTCCTATGAATTGCGGACATTCACCACGTAACGTGTGTCTGCTTCTCCACGTACTGCATCGCTTTCGCCAACAATTAGCCATTTTTCATTCCATAACTCTTTCCATGGTGATAAATTATAATTATATTTACCTCATTTATTCACAACATAACGATGAAGCAAACCATTTTTAGTTCTTCACAACGCTCTGTGTTCCGTTTTTGCTGCCAGGCATGCGGCCGAAAACCATTCCTTGAACGTGGTATACAGTCCATGCTTTGAGGTATTCACTTTGATTCATTTTCGGATTTACGTCATTGTTCCACATCTCGTTGACTCCTATGCATAAATCCTTCCATTAACCAAAACAAAATCCTGATTCTGAGGTAAAACAATTTGGATAACACTATGAAACATCACCACCTTAAATATCAGCTTCAGAAAGAACACTCATGTTAATTCACTATCATCTATCTTCTTAAAAATCATCTTCCTTCGTCACGAACCTTATCTATCATGATATATAGTATTTCATCGATCACCTTTAGCATCGTCAGATTATTCACAGAAAGTGGTACAAATTCCCTATCTTCCAGCAACATCAGTCTTTCCAGTCAACACTAAATATAACTGGCACCATCTTCACAACATTGTTTGATCATTCATAAATATTCAAATCATCACATGATCCCTCATTCAATAATGCATATCTCTACATATAGGCTCTTTCATGGTCTCTTTGAATAGTGTTATGTTGCATGATCTCTTTATAAAAAGAAGCTCTTCATCTCCTTGTTCATCTTGACCTTCATTGAAAAATGTTTACCATGAATACAACCTTATATACAATGTGTTAGCAACACAAACCATGGGTGGTTTCCTACTAGGATTATTTCTCACACCCTGTCCGGGATGGCTTGGGTACCCGAATAGATTATATGATTTTATGTATGAATTAGGTAAACATTCCAAATATATGTTCTTGATTGCTTCTTAACAGCAAGGGAGCATGTGGCCAAGGCGAGGCTCTTGATGCTAGATAGGATAGTTTTTCCATTTATGTACTTTTTCCCATGTTTTATAAACCATACATGTATAGATGTTTTTGCTATTTTGTAGATACTTAAGATATTTATCACCATCATCATTGTATATGATCTCCCTTTTGATATTTTCATCTATTCATGTTGATTGTCAATTGTATATATGATTTACTATATTCACTACTTATCTTCTATTGTATTTCTACCATGATATACTCTAGTGAAGAGGGAATAGTCTCATTAGATGCACACAAATTCCCTTGATTCTAGTCAATAGCCTATGGAATTTAGAGAGATGCACTTAAGGCCATCTGTACGACCAATCTCAAAGCACTATGGAGTAGAATTCGGGTCCTAGACGTTAGAATTTGGTATAAGATTATACTTTTCTAGTTTGATTTATTTTATGTGTATAATAAGAAGGGAGAGGATGTAAATAGAATTTGGAAATGAGCTGTGCCTGGGTGTAGCTAACCCGCATATAGGAAGAAGCCAAAGATTCTCAAATAGAACTATTGTATTCATGATTTTTTTTTGTAATAGTTTATTTCATTGCATCGTTGGGTGATGCACATGATTTGTGATGTTATTATTGATATTATTGTGGGATTTATTATGTTATAACTAGATAAGGTGAGGTTATTCCATCTCATGCATCTTTTAGGCAGCTTATATGAATCACATTACTTGTATTATTCCATGCCATTTTTAATGCGATACATATTCTAGGATGTTGTGATAGGTTCCATGATAGATATATCTAATGTTTTGATAGGTATAGAAGTATGTTTTATGGGGTGAATTAGGTGGATTCCATAATTTGGTTCCTGTGGAGTATGGGCCCTCGTGGATAGGAATTTGGGGAACAATTGGTTCATCCTTTCAAAATAATTGTGATAAATGTGAAATGTTTATGACTTTAAGAAAATGGAAACTAAAACTAGTAAAGAAGAGAACATGACCCAGAACCGACATTTTTTGTGGGTAGTAAGTGGTATATAATACTTATATATGATTAGTATGACATAAGAACTGACTCATGGAGCATCCATAGGGGTGCATTATTTAATAGGAAGGTTTGTACCTATCCTATTTTAAATATATGTTCATTTGAGGTGAAAACTATGATATTGTTATTTTTTGTCGTGTTTGTTTGGCATTTTTAGAGGTATTTCACCAAGATGTCCTCTAATCATATGCCTAGAGGGTGGAAATGACCACACTTCAGAGGTGGTGGGACTTGGGATACTAATGGATCCTTTAGTAGTTCCAGCTACAGAACCAATTGTTTTACAAGGAAAAGGTGCTAAAGAATGGTTCCATAATGAGCAATAGTGATTTCTGCTAAGCATTCTGGGGGCATCGTGACAAACTATAACTATGGAAGAGTTGACACATGAGTTCTAGAAATAGTATCTACCCTCATTTTCCATGGATGGTGGACCATAAGCTTTAATGTCATAAATATAGGCCATGATGTCTATCTTTGGTCATTTATAGATGCATCTTGAGAGTAGGGTAAATATCAATATTTATATTTTTCATGATTTATAGTGAACCGGTATTAACATACATTGATATTACATCATTTGCGATGAAAATTTGTTAAATTACACAATTTTATAACCGAGGACCATAATTTTTTAGTGTCTTTGGAGACTTGGAATCAAAACATTCAATCCTGGTGAAAGATCTTCAACATCTCCAATAAATATCTCCATATTTATTACTTCTACACAAAACCTTTATTTATACCCTATGGGAAGGAAAAATAAGAAAGGGGTGAGTTTAGATGCTTAGTAAGGGTAAATAAAGGAAATGCATAAGCATAACATAAACAAAACGGTATGGAATTTGAGTATAACATTTGAATATCAATCCATGCATATTAGAGAACTTAATATATATTTGAAGTTCATAAGACATGAATCATAAGAGAAAAATATAGGAAAATGAAGAATAACCTAGTAATGGGCATGGAATTTGTAGATTGCATGTTGGTTTATAATGTCACGAACATGTATATGTAGAAACATGTTGACACATTATGTTAAGGAAATTAATACAGGCCCCAAAATCAACTTGTGGACATGAAAACGGGTCCATGCATACCATTGTGAATAGGTAATAAGGTCAATTTACAATCTTATAGATGTGAAACCAAGTCCCTGGATAACATTGTGTATGTGTAATCATGTTCACGCATTACCTTATAGACAAAAATCCATGTTAATTCATAAAATTGTGAACATGTAATAAGGTTCAGTAATAAAATTATGAACACCAAACCATGATCATCAAAATACTTATAGACATATAACCAGGTCCATGAATAACATTATGATCATGTAATCACGTTCATACAAAACACTTATACTCATGATTCAACCATCACTACCTAATGAATTGGATAGAGATATAGGTCCCTCCTAGCACATAATGAAATCATACATGCATATTCCACAAAGAAATTATCATATCAGGACCTATGAAAAGTTATGGGTTCTATAATCATCAAATAATATCCCAAATAATGAAATTTTAATCAATAACATTTCATCACATCAAAACCTATGAAAAATAAATACGTTTCAAAATCATTTCATCGAAGTATAAACCATGAAAAAAAGAACATTTCAAAAGCATATAACCCAAAAATAGAAACATATTTTTTAAATACCATGACATTAAATAGAACACATTCAAAGAAAGGATATGAATGAAACCTTTTCATAATTTCCTATAAATTTATGAGTAACATTAATGGATTTCATCTTTTATGGAAAATAATTTTTAAATATATTTCAATAATGTCCCTCGAAGAAAATATCATTTCTTATTTGAAAAGTTATTTTTTATAACAAAAAACTTTCAAAATAATAATTCTTTGAAAATAAATATGAAAACATATACATGAATATTTGAAAATAAGAAAAAAAAATTGAAATCATTTTTATAACTTGATTTTTGAATACAATAGATTTCCGGCTGAAGAGAGAGACGATCAGATTTTACTAAATAACATTATTTTAAGAACTTATGTTTGGTAAGAGGGTAATAACACATGAGGATATCATGAAAACATATTAGAGACAGAAAATAATGAGTTTTATTTAGATAATGATCAAAATATTTCATCAAAGGAGGCATAAACATAAACACTCTCAAAAAGCACTGACATTGCCTAAATAGACAATTATAACCCAGTATCTTGGGACCATACACTCCATATATGAATGAAAAATTAAATTAATCTTAAAATGTAATGATAATAACTATATTAATTACATAACATGTAAAATATATGTATATACACCTCGAAAAAGCTTTTAGTTTCATAAAAACATGAGTATCAAAGAAGCCAATTGAGATAACACATTTTTACCGATTGAGTTACTTTTGAACATTAAAACCAATGAAATTAGAATAATAATATGGATATATTAATACACATAAAATTAGTCATGTGATTCATAGAATAAAATCATTGATTGTAAGTACACCACACAAAAGGAATGAGTGGAAAACATAACATGTATCTCAGGGAAATTAAAAGTGAGATGAAATCCCTATATCTTGTGTTTCTCTGTACCTATTCAAAAAACCTTTATAATAAATATAAATTTATTATAAATATTTAAAATAACCTTATTATTATATATAATACCATATATGGTTTTATTACAACCTTTTATTATTTGGTTGTTAATGATATCATGTTAAAATTTCAAATCAAGTAATAATTTCTTTGTTCTTCACATGTTTCTTAATTTGTTATAGTTTTAGTTATTATAATTATATAATGATTCTTGAATGTAAATCATGATATCAATATCAATTAATTCCATTATATTTATATAATAATAACTTATAGTATAAATATGTATGAAATTGAAAAAAATGTTCATAGATACGGTAAGTCGTACATATGCATAAACTCTGTTTCTGTTTTTATTATCATATAGAGAGAAAATATAAAAATGAAATATATATACATATAAATATAATTATTTATATTTAATTAAAATAACTCAAAAAACCAATAATTTTACTAAAACCATACTTATTACATTCCATTTTTTGTGGGAAAAAATCACATCGCTTTGAGGGGGTGTCTACACTTCCATAAACAAGATTATTGTATGAACACCAAATTGGAATTGAAACGGTATGTGTTGTAAAACTGAATAAAAAAGCTTATTAACATAATATATATAATATAAAACATATATAAATAGAGTTTTTATCCTAATGGCCAACATTATTGGTGGTAAATGAGAAATGACCAGTCATCGTATCCTGTGGTAGTAGTTCACCCTTCACAGATTCAATATGTTTGATATCCATTATATTGATGTGTGAGTAATTTTAGGTATAATTCATTGCATAAAAACATCATAGTGTTTCTAGAATACATATTATTTCACACAAGAATCAAATAAAGAGAGTTTAGGTAGTGAAGAGGGAAAATAATGGAAAGGAGCTTGAGAGAAGATGTAAGCTCTAAATCGGGGAACTCTTTTTGGTTTGGGCGAAAATGATTAATTAAGATAATTTATTCCCAAATGGAAAAATTAAGGTAGAATGGATCATTTTTTGGATGTTTATTGGGAATTTATCTTCCAAAATACAATGTTTTTATAGGTATGATGAATGGGTAGAGGTGGTGGCCTTTTATTGGGAAGGAAAATGACACACTTAGAATGTTTAGAAAAAAGTCAGGTGTCCACATATTCTTACTAAAAAAAGTCATAAAAAACATACAAACTGAATAATATAATTTTTAATGATGATATATGAATATAAAACAGGTGTTGGACTTGTTTCTAGGTCGTTTGGGCACTTAATTTTATGGTTTAATTTCTATTTAATCTAAATTTGGCCTTAACTACTGTGATTAATTTTAACCACTTTTACTAATCATTTTGGTAAAACATTAACATGGTACTATTAAAATCTAAATATTATACTAAATAAAATGTTTTATTTTTTATTTTCATAATTCAAGTCATATAAGCAAAAAATTAATGTTTATTGCTAATCCCAGAGAAGGGACAAGATAATATTGTTTTAAAGTATGAAAATGTTCAAATGTTTTTCAGATTTTTTATTTAGATTCAAAGTGACATTTATTTTAAAAAATTAAATTGTATTAAAAAAATTATATTTATCTAATTTGAAATTAAAAAAATTATAATATCATTTATAATTGATAATTAGTTAGGAAAAAGGATGTTTGAAACTAAAAGCAGTATTTTCAGTATTCATAAAAATAAGAAGTATCTCAGAAAAAGCTAAAAAATTCACCCTAGGAATATTTTGAGAATATTAATTAAAAAATAAGTTTTATTTTATTAAATTAAATTTTTATATGTGTAAATAATTAATTTTATTCTTAAAACCGGTTAATTTGAGAAAGTATTATTTTTAACAAAAAATGACTTTACCAAAAATATTATCATATATTATCAATATGTTTTATTTATGTAAATAGAATATAAAAAATATTTGAAAAGTATTTATTAAAATACCAATAAATAATTTTAATTTTTATGTCATAATTATCTTATGTAAATATTTATATATATATGAATATGTTTATCAGAAAATCAATGTTGCTTGCATTGTATGGAAAGTTCGTGTTGCATGTAATGTAATCCAAGTCAGTTTTTCATGTAGAGAAATCTACATTTCTCTTAAATGTTAAAGGGTTATTTGAATTATTGTTTTAATATATATATATATATATAACTATTAACAGTGTCATGTGAAATGAAAAAATAACAAAAAGATAAATTAATTCGAAAAAAATATTTCACAAAATCGCAGGTTGTTACATTCTACCCCCATTGAAAATAATTTCACCCTCGAAAGTTTTTTTGGTTTTCAATGGATTAATACATAGATGATTAATTCATAGAAACCCTTTTCATAAAACTGTTTTCTAAAACAACTCTTAAAAATAGAAATTTGGAACCATATTGGTCACATAATCATATTACTAGGTTTCTACCTAAGGGAAAATAGGTAATGATTTTGGATTGTAAGAAAAGAATAAATAATCATAAAGATTGATGAAGATAAATGATCAAAAGAATCTGGGTGATCAAGAAAAATTTAACAATCACAAAAACATAAACTGAAGAAACATGAATGAGGTCATTGATATCATAAAAATTTATGATAACATGGAAAACTTTTACATAATGATTCTTTTATCAATGTTAAATAATGGTCAAGAGAAGATATATATGACAACCCTACTTTTATTACAAACTTAAACATGATTTATTACATAAAACATCACTTGATACAACAAAAAATATCGAGTGGTTTAGTGTATTTTGGGCTTAGTATCATTACATAAAATCTTAAAATATGAAATACAACATCTTTATTGAAAACTTTCTTTACATGACCACTACATTACCTCATACTTAGCATTTCATGGGATAACCTAAGGACATGCATAAGAAAAGGGTGAGATATAAAGACCAGTAAGGGAGTACACCTGGAATAATATGAGGAGTACAATACATGTTAGACAATAGGCATATCTATAGGTAATAAAAGATTCATTAAAATAAAGGCATGATAAAGCATGATAATCATAACATGGAAATGTGGCAACAATACTTAACATGGATTTGGCATGATCCCAGGCTCATTGCACATAGATTATGAGTAAATACTCATTGCACATGAAGCACGAGTAAACCCTCATTTAACTTGAATTAGCATGAGTCAACACTAATTTCACATGACATATCATGATACTATACTTTACCCAATGCATTGAAGTGCTATAAGGGCGCACCCTTCTTAAACATTTCATTTCATGCATAAGTGTGCCACATGGATCATAAAACACGGATATATAAAACATAATAATTTATTCCATGATAAAGGAATGTGGAATTAATACATGAAACATTATAATCAATAATTAAATGTTCATAAAGGTGAATAACCTTGATGGATAAATGAGCATGGTATTCACTACACAATGGCATTGGCTTTGAAAATCGGTGCGATTTCGGCAGCGTAACGACGTGACATAAGAATTCATAAAAATGGTTGATGATAGAGAAAGGGGTTCCCCATCATATTTAAATGTAATGGACAGTAAGGAGTTCATATAGATACATGTCCCGACAATTTTCATGGAATTTAGATTCATGATACAAAAGTATTGCTTGAATGTAAATGATAAGAGAGAAGTTCCTTTGGGAATTTCATCATAGTAACAGGTGTACATGGGAGGAATTTAATGAGAGAGAAATGGGTCTACCATCATTAAAACATAAATAGGGAAGTATGAGAGAGTTTTGAAACCATACCCCAACATTCATAATTGAAATTAAAAGGGAAAAACAACTTAATGAAAATTGGACAAAAATGAAAAAGGATGAAAAAACCCTTACTTGGAAGAGTGCTTCGAAAGGCTAGAGAGAGTCTTGTGAGAGGCTTCTTGGGAACTTGGGGCACCTTGGGAGGATTATAGAGAGAGTAGGGCATAGGTGGGATGAACTCAAAAGGCTTTGAGTGAGGAGGAAGTGGGATCATGGGTGGGTTTATATAGGAAAGCTGAGGAATTCTTTATTATTTAGGTTTGGAACCCCTTATATTAAATTAATCCAAACCACAAACCAACCCATGGTTTTCACCCAGGGTTTTTGGAAAAGGGAAGAGGAAAACAATAATTTATAAGGCCAAAGTCTGAACTTCTTAATATAATGAGGTTGCTTATGTGGAGGTGAGTCACACTCCCATTGAAATTAATTTAAAAAGACAAGGGGTTTAATAAGTCTTGAGGGGTCCATTAATGCTTTAAAAAGTAAGTTAAACAAACACTAAATCACATTATTTTAATTTTAGAACATATATTGGACGAAAATAAAGAATACAATAATTTATTATATCACTATTGGGTCATTATGATGTCATAAAACACATTATATATTTAAACGATATTTAATTTTTACCCAAAAATTTGACTGTCTCGGAAAATTATGAAAAATTCACCGTTGGATAATTTCGATATCATGATTCCAGAAATAGCATTTATTTTATCTAAATAATTTTATAAATATTTTAAATCTATCTACTAAAATAAAAACTGACATTTATCAAAATTTCATGGGTTTTGACCGAAATGGCTTTCAAACCTTAATAAAAATTATAATTGCATTCATAAAAATATAAGATCATTTATATTGAATAAAAATTAATTTAATAATAATAATATTTTATTAAATTTTTATTTAATTCAAAAATTTCTTAATTTAATAAAATAGAATTCTTAATTAAATAATAACTAAAAACAATATTTGTACTTTAAAAACTATTTACAAAGTGTCAATAATGACACGAAAGTATATTCATTATTATATAAAAAAATAATGTATATGAACATAGTACTCTTTATTTGTTACATAACCCCTTAAAACAGCCGCATAAGACCTAAGGGTACGGTGTGCGATGGTGACAGACTGTTGGGGTGGCTTAGATAACATCGATCGAGTGGTAATTTCTATCAACTTCCACTTTTCTCGTAGACGGTCCCATTCGAGCTTGACATGGTGAAGCTCAGCTTGGTCTTGGTCAAAAGAGAAGCCCAAGGACACCACCTCTTTTCCGAGCTCCGACAAATAGGCTTCGTACGGGGCAATTCTACTGGATGAGGCAATCACTTATTTTGTCTGAGTAAATTGGATTTGTTAAAGCCCTATATTTATACTAATCATGTGATCACTGTTCAACGGCTATATTAGCAATGGTCAAAATTCGTAACATAAAACCAAAAAAGTTGACATTTTATATAAACATAAAGAGATATTTAATTAGATCAAGAGGGATTCCCATTAATGAAACTTTGGGTCGTTACAATATTCCCCACTTTAGAAATTTTGCCCTCAGAATTTTCCTTTTCCCACACTAAAACAGATTTGGGTAACCCAGATTCATCATTTCCTCTGATTCCGAAGTCGCTCATTCAAACATGTGGTTTCTCCACAACACCTTGAAGAGGGGCATTATCATATTTTGTAGAACTTTTTCTCTATGATCTAAGATCTTAACTGGTTGATCCTCATAAGAAAGACCATCTTCCAATTGTACCACCTCAGAAGAGAGTACATTTGAAGGGTCTGGTATGTACTTTCATAAGATTGATACGTGAAAGACATCATTTACATAGGCCATGGTAGGTGGAAGTGCTAGTCGATAGGCCACAGCCCCAACACGATCAAGAATCTCGAAGGGGCCGATGTACCTTGGACATAACATCCCTTTCTTTTCAAAATTCATGACCTTTTTCCCTGAAGATATGCGTAGAAACCCCATGTCTCCAACTTTAAACTCAAGGTCTCATTGACGATTATATGCATAACTCTTCTATCGACTCTGGGATGCCTTGATATGCTGCTGAATGGTTTTCACATTCTCCACCATTTCCTCAACAATTTCTGGTTCAAGAAGCTTACGTTCACCGACCTCATCCCAACATTTTGTTATTCTGCACCTTTTCCCATATAGGGCATCATATGGTGCCATTTAGATTCTTGAGTGGAAACTATTTCTATAAGATAACTCAACCAGAGGAATATATTGATCCCATCCCCCTTTGAAGTCCATCGAGAATTCTCTCAACATTTCCTCAAGTGTTTGGATAGTCCGTTTGGATTGGCCATCAGTTTGAGGATGATAGGTTATACTGAATTTCAGTTCAGTATTCAAAGCATGTTGAAGACTCTTCCAAAACATAGAAGTGAATCATGGATCTCAGTCAAACAGAATAGATAGTGGTACTCCATGCAGCCTTACCACTTCCCTGATATATATATGTGCCAATGGATCCAAAGAAAAATCCTCCCGAATTGCAATGAACTGTGCAGTCTTTGTAAGATGATCCAAAATAACCCAGATTGCATTATTTCCTTTTGATGTCCTTGGAAGTTCGGTGACAAAGTCCATGGTGATGTTCTCCCATTTCCATTCTGTTATGGGCAATGGTTGCATCATCCCATTAGACTTCTGCCCTTCTGCCTTTACTTTCTGACAATCCAGGAACTTTGATGTATATTCATTGATCTCTTTCTTCATATTATCCCACAAAATGATTTCACTAAGATCTCGATACATCTTTGTGCTCCCTGGGTGAATAGATAAATTCGAACTATGTGCGTCATACAAAAGTTATTTCTTCATCTCCGGACTTGATGGAACACATATTATTTTCCCAAACCACACAATTCCTTCTTCATTAACATTAAACTCCAAGGGTTTACCCTTTTTGATAGCTTCCACTTTTTCTTGAATTCCCACATCATTCTTTTGAGCTTCCTTTAACCTATCCAAAAGAGACGTTTGAGCAATCATTTGTGAAAGGATTGATGATGTTCCTTTCTCTATGATTCCCATTCCTATCTTCATAAAGCCTAAGAAGATTGGATCCTTTTCAATTCCCATCATTAATAGAATCATTGGATCCTTTCTACTTAGGGAATCTACCACCTTGTTCGCTTTCCCAGGGTGGTAATGCATTGAACAGTCATAATCCTTGATGAGATCTATCCATCTTATCTGGGGCATATTAAGCTCTTTCTGTGTGAATATATATTTAAGACTCTTGTGGTTAGTATATATCTCACATTTCTATCCATAGAGAAAATGCTGCCAGATTTTCAAGGCAAAGATCACCACCGCTAACTCCAAATCATGCGTTGGATAGTTTTTCTCATGGATTTTAAACTTCATTGAGGCATAGGATATCACTTTATCATTCTACATCAGCACACAACCTAATCCCTTCTTTGAAGCATCACTGAATACAACAAAAAGTTCCCCACTAGTGGGTAAAGTGAGCACGAGCGTAGTGATAAGCCTCTTTTTCAACTCCTTGAAGCTTTCTTCGCATTCATCACTCTAAGAAAACATTACTCCCTTTCAAGTTAGCTTGGTAAAAGGGTTGGGCAATCGTGAGAAATTTCCCACAAATCGTCGATAATATCCAGCTAACCCCAAGAAGCTACAGATATCCGTTACCGATGTTGGCCTTTTCCATCCCTCAATTTCATCTGTTTTAGAGGGATCCAAAGATATCCCAATTCTTGTGATGATATGGCCCATGAAAGAAACCTCCTTCAACCAGAACTCACACTTTTTTTACTTTTCAAAGAGGTTCTCCTTCCTCAAAGTCTCTAGTACAGTTCTAAAATGCTCCTCATGATCCTCCTTGGTTTTGGAGTATATTAGAATGTCATCTATAAAGACTACCACAAATTTGTAAAGTTAATTTCTAAAGACACTATTCATCAAGTCCATGAAGATTTCTGGAGAATTCGTGAGTCCGAAAGGAATTAATATGAATTTATAGTGCCCGTATCTTGTGTAAAAAGCAGTCTTAGGGATATCTTCCTTCTTCACCCTTACTTGATAAAATCCCAACCGCAAGTCCACCTTGAAGATGTATTGTGCTCCACGCAGCTGATCGAACAAGTCATCAATTTTTGGGAGACGATACTTGTTCTTTGTCATGATTTTTTTAAGTTTACGATAATCGATGCAAAGCCGCAATGACCCATCCTTCTTCTTGACGAAGAGGACTGGTGCACCCCATGGTGAAGCACTTGGGTGTATAAACCCTTTATCCAGATTCTCCTGTAGTTGTTTCTTTAGCTCTTCAAGCTCAACAACAACCATTCTATATGGAGTCTTGGATATTTGTAGCGCCCCAGGTATAAGTAAAATTGAGAACTCAACATCTCTTCTAGGAGGAAGACCAGGCAGTTCCTCGGGAAACACTTCTGTGAATTCCCTCACAATAGGCATTTCTTCATGGATGGTTTCTTCCTTGGACTCAATCATCTGAGCCAGATATGCATGATCATAGGGCAGTAATATCCATGGTTGAGATGATGGACCTAAAAGAGGTTCATCTTCCTCCTGACACTTGTAAAGAATCGTGGGTCGATTCTCCATATGGAGTGTGATTTCCCTCTCCTGACAATTTATGATGGCCCTATATAAGGAAATCCAATCCAAGCCAATAATTGCATCAAATTCCACCAGAGGGAGTATGACGAGTGTCGCCAAAAAATTCAATCCACATACTATAATAGGGGATGACTTATATTCATGGGATGCAATGATTTCCCCATTTGATATACTCACCGAAATCATTACTTCCATGATTTTTGGTGGTGCTGGGATTATTCTACTAATCTTTCGAGATATAAAAGAATGTGTAGAACCTGAATCAATAAGTATGTTTCTATTCTTGAATGAATAACTAGTGTACCTGTCACCACTTCGTTGTCGGGGTTCACTTCGGAAGAAGTGATGGAAAAAGCTCTTCCTTGCTTCTAGAGAGGTTGTTGGTTGTCTCCGAAAACCCTTGGATTAGGGCACTGATTTGAAAAATGACCCGGTTATTTGCATTTGTAGCATTTAAAAAAACGTTGAGGTTCGAACGGAGCGATCCTCTCCTCTATCACAGCCGCGGGTCTTTCTTGCCGATAGTTAATAGCTAGATTCCCTTCCATTCCACACCAGAAGCATTTCCTCATCCCATTAAGGCAATTTCAAGGGTGCTTCTTACTGCACTTTTGGAAAGTGGGGTTGCTGGATCTTCTTAGAACTGTTGGATTTATCCATCGAACCACCAGCATTGAAGTCCACCTTATGCTTCTTGTCCCCATGGTACCCCTGTGATTCCCTGATCTCCATTCCGACCATAGGGGTACATCGGAAAATTTCCTCATAGATGTCGATGTCCTGGATCACTAATGCTTTCCGCAAGCTAGTATTTATCCCACCAAAGAAGCGGTCAACCATGCATTCGGGGGTAACGACAAAGCCGGAAGTGTATCGTGCAAGCCTTGTGAAGTTTTCCTCATACGCTCCAATAGATTCTTCATCTTTTTGCTTGAGGGAAAGGAATTCCCTTTCCATCTTAAGCCAGAGGGTGTACGGAAAATATTTATCGAAAAAAATCTTCCAGAAATCCTTCCATTCTGATGCCTCGATCTCCTCCTTAGGATTTGTATTTTTGATCAACTTCCACCATTGATCATCTTCACCCTCCAAACAATAAGCCTCTAGGAGAACCTTCTCTTGTTCAGAACATTGAATTATTGAGAAGATCTTTTAAATGGAGTTGATCCATTGTTCAGCGATCATGGGATCAGATGATCCACTAAAATTAGGAGGACTTTGTCTCATGAAGCTCCCGATAGAGATTTGTTCTTTATTAGGGGGGGGGGGTTTAACATTCCTCTTGACCCATGTTTCTATTAAAAACATGAGTTAGCTGAGAGAGAAGCGTGGAAAAGTTCGTGATTCCTGCTCCCATTGGATTTGGCATCTCATTTGTACAGTCATCACACTAATCTTCACAACGGTTGTTAGCCCGAGTCCTCCTATTACCAGCCATTGGCTGGAATAAAAGGAAAGTTAGGGGTAACACATAAAGGGTAATCCAAATAAAAAAGGTGATGACTTATAAATAAAATTTTATTTTGTTACTCATGAGTCTATATGCTTCAATCTAGGATTTTCATGATCTATTTTCTAACATATATTCATAGGGGCATTTTTTTAATTCCCTTAATAAGGGTTCATACTAAGCTTTTGAATTTATCAAAACATATCCCATGGGAGTTTCATAACCAAGAGTGCAGCAAGGCCCATTGTTGTGCACCAGTTCCTGTTCGAGTCTAGCTCAAAGCAGTGTTATCGGGTTTTACCCCTAGGATACATATGTGAAAGAGCTGCCTCTACATGCTCATATCCAGACAGGGATGTATTTGTTTGATAAACCACTTACTCAGTACTTAAAAAAACATAGGGATGTTTTTATTATACTTAGTATTCTATCTAAGGCATTACTAGGGTTTCCTAATCCCAAAAATAACTAAACCCATCCTCAGATACCAACTATGACAACCCTGCTTTTATTACAAACTTAAACATGATTTATTACATAAAACATCACTTGATACGACAAATAAGATCGATAGGTTTAGTGTCTTTGGGGCTTAGGATCATTACATAAAATCATTAAACATGAAATACAACATCTTTATTGAAAACTTCCTTTACATGACCACTGCATTCCCTCGTACTTAGAATTGCATGGGATAACCTAAGGACATGCATAAAAAAAGGGTGAGCTATAATGCACAGTAAGGGAGTACACTTGGAATAACACGAGGAGTACAATACATGTTAGACAATAGGCATATCAATTGGGTCTAAATGAAACATGAACATAAAGGCATGATAAAGCATGATAATCAGAACAAGGAAATGTGGCAACAACACTTAACATGGATTTAGCATGGGCCAAGGCTCATTGCACATAGAGCATGAGTAAATCCTCATTGCATATGAAGCATGTGGAAACCCTAATTTCACTTGAATTATCATGAGTCAACACTCATTGCACATGATGTATCATGATACTATACTTTACCCAATGCATTGGAGCGCTATAAGGGCACACCCTTCTTAAACATTTCATTTCATGCATAAGTGTGCCACATGGATCATAAAACATGGATTTATAAAACATAATCATTTATTCCATGATAAAGGAATGATGAATTCATACATGAAACATTATAATAAATAATCAAATGTGCATAAAGTTGAATACCCTTGATGGAGAAATGGGCATGGTCTTCACTACACAATGGCATTGGCTTAGAAAATCGGTGTGATTCCGGCAGCGTAACGACGTGACATAAGAATTCATAAAAATGGTTGATGAGAGAGAAAGGGTTTCCGCATCATATGTACATGTAATGGATAGTAAGGAGGTTATATAGATACATTTCCCAGAAATTGTAAAGGAATTTATATTCATGATACAAAAGTATTTCTTGAATGTAAATGAGGAGAGAGAAGTTCCTTTCAGAATTTCAGCATTGTAACGGGTTTACATGGGAGGCATTTAATGAGAGAGAAAGGGGTCTCCCATCATTCAAACATAAATAGGTTAGTATGAGAGAGGTTTGAAACCATACACCAACATTCATAATTGAAATTAAAAGGGAAAAACAACATAAAAAAATTGGAAAAAATGAGAAAGGAAGAAAAAACTCTTAATTGGAAGTGTGCTTCCAAAGGCTAGAGAGAGGCTTGTGAGAGGCTTCTTGGGAGCTTGGGACACCTTGGTAGGATTATAGAGAGAGTAGGGAAGAGGATGGATGAACTAAAAAGGCTTTTAGTGAAGAGGAAGTGGGAGATTGGGTGGGTTTATATAAGAAAGGTGAAGGAATTCTTTATTATTTAGGTCTGGGACCCCTTATATTAAATTAATACAAACCAAAAGACATTCCATGGTTTTTGCCCATGGATTTTGGAAAAGTGAAGAGGAAAAAATATTTTATTAGTCCAAAGTCCGAACTTCTTAAATTAATGAGGTTGCTTAAGTGGATGTGATTCACACTCCCATGGAAATTAATTCAAAAAGGCAAGGTGTTTAATAAGTCTTGAGAGGTCCATTAATTCTTTGAAAAGCAAGTCAAACAAACCAAAATCACATTATTTTAATGATAAAACATATATCAGCCGAACATAAATATTATAGTATTTTATTACATCACTATTGAGTCATTATGATGTCATAAAACACATTATATAATTAAACAATATTTAATTTTTACCCAAAAATTTACTGTCTCGGAAAATTATGAACAATTCACCATTGGATAATTTTGACGTCCTGATTCAAGAAATAACATTTTTTTTATTTAAATAATTTTATAAATATGTTAATTTTCACTTTTAAAATAAAAAACTGACATTTATCAAAAATTCATGTGTTTTGACAGAAATGGCATTCAAACCTTAATAAAAATTGTAATTGCATTCATAAAATTATATGATCATTTATATGTAATAAAAATTAATTTAATAATAATAATAATATTTTATTAAAATATTATTTATTTCAAATTTTTTTTAATTTAATAAAAAAGAATTCTTAATTAAATAATAACTAAAAACACTATTTGTACTTTAAAAACTATTTCCAAAGTATCAATAATGACAAGAAAAGTATATTCATTATTATATAAGAAAATAATGTACATGAACATAGTAATATTCATTTGTTACATAACCCTTAAAAAGCCGCATAATACCTAAGGGTAAGGTGTGCGATGGTGACAGACTCTTGGGGTGGCTCGGATAACATCGCTCGAGTGGTAACTTCTATCAACTTCAACTTTTCCCATATACGGCCCCGTTCGAGCTTGACAGGGTGAAGCTCAGCACGGGCTTGGTCAAGACCGAAGCCCAAGGACACCACCTCTTTTCCGAGCTCTGACAAATGGGCTTCGTATGGAGAAATTCTACTGGACGAGGCCATCGCTTCTTTTGTCAGAGTAAATTGGATTTGTTAAATCCCTATATTTATACTAATCATGTGATCACTGTTCAACATCTATATTTGCAACGGTCAAAATTCATAACATAAATCCAAAAAAGTTGACTTTTTATATAGACATAAAGAGACATTTAATTAGATCAAGAGGGATTTCCATTAATGAAACAATGAGTCATTACAATATACCAACTTGATTTAATCATAACATCACCCTTTATTCTTCCATGATAAATTACCACTTCATCTCAAAGTCTAATAAATGAAGTGGAATTTTTCATTCCTGAAGAGTTAGTAGTGTAGGACCCCGGGACACCCTGAGAGGGGAGGGGTGAATCAGGGTGGCAACTTTTTCTTTTTAAATTTGTGGATCTTGTTCCCACGTTGGTAGGAACAACTTAAACCTGTATGATGGATATGATCAGCAATTAAACATTCACATGCAGAGACAGATGACACAGCTATTTTTACTTGGTTCACCACTAAGGGCTACGTCCAGGGAGTATACGCCGATAGGTTGCCGGTCGTACCTAAATCCACTAAGCTTCAGTAGCTGCGGATACAAATGTTCGGGTACAGACACTCTGTCCCAGGCTCACTGCCTATACAATTGTTTAGGGATAGCTCAATGCGTCCCTTGGGTCACTCCCGTTGACTCCCCCTGGCTCACTGCCGTTGGTGAAGTCTCACTTAGTTTATAGACGTGAAGGTCTCTTCAATAGATATGCATTGAAGTCTTTGTCTCCTGTTCAACATGAGACTTTGCTTGCATCAGAGTCCTGAGTTGATGCTCTTTTGAAATCAATGTTCTACTTCAGTGCAATACCTGAATGCACTAAATCTCCTTCTCTTCCTTCAATTCCCAATTCTGACACCTGAGTGTATCGATATATTTCTCTCTCTGTGCAGATCAGATTTTGGTTGCACGATCGTTCTTCTTCTCTTCGCAAAGCAGATTTGAGAGTGCTAAGCACCTGTCAAAAGGCCTGCGGGACCCCCAAATTTTCCGCGCACCCTTCCCGGGGGCTTGCGCGTAAAATTCAAACCTTGCGCGTAAAAATAACTTTTGTCGCGTAAAAGGCTTTTCGCGCTACTCTTCTTTTTCGCGCAAAACTTCCCTTTTTCGCGCAACGCCTTCTTTTTCGCGCAACCCTCTGTACCTTAATTTTTCCGCACACCGGAGCTCAGGATTTTTCTAAGTGTCGAGCCTCACCGAATGAGAGGGGTTCACCTCATATTTATAGACGTTTTTGATCATGCGCGTAAAACCCCCCTTCTTGCGCGTAAAACTGTCTCTCAGTTCTTTGAATTACGCGCACCTTCCTTTTAATCTCGCGCAACACCTTGGTTTTTTGCGCATCTTATTACTTCTCTATTTATCATCATTTAGAACATGAATCCTCTCGTGCGCGTAAAACTTCAAACCCACATTTCGCGCGCAGCCAACTTTACGCGCAGCAGTTCGATTTTTCCGCGCACATGGTGCGAACATCTCTGATTTTTCCGCGCAGCTGAAGAAGTCCCTCATATCCAAAGAAGATGCAATGTCTTGTTCTCCATGCCATTCAAAAAATGAAGAAACATCAGGCATGGAAAGTATCGAGCAGGTGACTCAGAATTCTTCCAGAGGAAAGGATGACACCCCCAATTCATGCTTTCAAGAAAAACTCAAAACATATCTGCATGATATTCCAGAAGAAAGGGTTGTTATTATCTGTAGCCTATTTCAATCTATGCAGGTTGAGATCACTAGACTTGAAAGGGAAGCGGACAATATGGAAAAGGGGCTGGAAGGAAAAATTATGGAAAGTATGAAGCTCACCAAACGGGTGAAAGCCCTTGAAGAAAAAGGTGAAGTCAGCAATACTCTAGAAGAACGGATCCATGCACTTGAAGCTGAGCTGAAGAAGAACAATGAAGTCAAGAATTTTTGTCTGGAAGAAACGTCCATTAAATTCAGGGAACTTGACTCTTTGTTACAAAACAATGTTAAGATGCATGAAGATGAGGTTGAAAGGTTGAAGAAGAATTGTGAAGAGAAGATGATCACGATTGAAGATCAGAAGATCATCCTCAATATTGTGGGTCAAAAATTGGAAGCTCAATTGACCAAGATTGAGAACACACATATTGAGACTTCACAAAAGAATGAAATGAGTGATGCTTGCACTCAATGTTCGTTGGAGGAGTCTAAAGCTGAAATGCCTCCAACATGTGACAAGAAGATTATGACAACTCTTGATTATCCACATCAAGAATCAGTTGCTGCCGGTACTCAATGCTCAATGGAGGATTCTATTGTCAAAAGACCTCCAACATGTGATAAGAAGATCATGACTTCGCTCATTGATCTATCACAGGCAACTGAGAAAGTGAAGGTACCATCCAAACCATCTTGTACTCATATTTCTAAATATACTCCTACAATCAGTGCAGGTGGGAAGAAAAGTTCCAAACAAGTATGGATGAGGAAAGGTGAGAAGAATAAACCTACCACCATGGATAGGGTGGATGGGAAGAAAAAGGAGGATGTGGGTTCCTCAAATAGAGAACAAAAGATTAAGAAGATGGCCCAACAACTTAATACAGAAGACACAAAGAAGAAAATATTTGTGGGTCAATGTTGGTGCTGCAATAGATTTGGGCACTGTGCACTGGATTGTTTTTAGAATCCCTTTCATGGAAAAGTACACGGAAAGCCTATATCAAAGGGGAGGAAGCCGGAGAAGAAGAAGAAACATCCACAGGTCCAGAAGCATCCGTTTACAGCAAACAGATTTGGAATTCTTGATAACATCTGTGATGCATCCAACGGCAGTGGTCACAAGAATGGTGCATGCCTAGGTCAACAGATATCCAGAGCTGATAAGAACAGAAGACCACACAAGCCATCTAAGTATGAAGAACGTACCTTGGGAAGAAATCAGAAGAATATGGTGAACACACATCTCCCCAAGAAGATATCAAGTAGGCAAGCTGAGAGGACCCAGGATTTTAGATCCATGAAATTGAAGGGTCATTCATCCAAGAGAAACACTAAGTCGGATGAATCTCGGATGAACCCATGTGGAAGACCTAAACCAGCTTCAAAAGTTCCACATGACATATTGGTCATCTGGCCAGAAGATTTGAAAAGAATAAGGAAATTTGAAGATGAGAAGGCCAAGGCTGGTGACAAAGGAAAAGGAAAACTTTCACATGATGAAGACACAGTGGAGGAGAGATTGCAAACAAAGAGAAACACACGTGTCAAAGAAGTTCTGTGTGAGAGATGCAAGAACTCTGGTCACATTGCAAAAGGTTGCCTAACCTTAATACCAGAGCAAGAAGCAGTCCTTAAGAGGAGTAAGAATGTATCATTCATGATGGCTGCTAAGCAGAACAATTCTCCACACAAAGTAGAAGAGAGTGTGAAGAGAGCCATGCCACACCAACAGATGTCAGAACATATGTTCATAGGAGCAGGCATGAAGACTGGAATGAACAGAGGAACTTGGTTGAGAAAATAACCTCAACCAAGCAAGTGTTCTTGATGAAGCAAGAAAGAACCACCTTATTCCCGTAATCATTTGTGTATTGTATTTGTGCTAATAATGCAGGGAATTGAAGGTGAAGCATGCTCTCAGGGGGAGAACCTGAGAAGTAGTGAATGCTGTCAACTCTTGATAGCCAAGCTGAAGAAGTTTCCATCCTTAGTAGATTCTTCAATTGATATTCAAATATTATGATGATGAAGGATCACTCTTGATGAAGATGATGAGGAGTGTTTCCCTTGCGGGGGAGAAAAATGAAGAAGCTTCCATAATCACTGTTTCAATCAATATCAACTCCAGGTGGACTCAAAAGCAGTTGTTCTGTGAATTTCTTGAAGAACACACCAATGGAGAAGGTATGTCATTTCTCAATCTCTATCCCTTGGTTTCTCAGATCAAAGATTATTTTACAAAGGGGGAGTAACTGAATTGATCAGTGACATAAAGAGAATGGAAGTGCCCCGAGGTCACTTATCCTTCTAATTTCACTTGAATATTTTTGATCCACATGCTGAAGTGAGTGCAGGAGTTTCAGGTTGATTATTATCTATCATAGTTGATCTTCTTCTACCTGGAATAAAAGTGGTAAACCCTTGAAGACAAGATAAATGAGTTATCATCTCATGTTGGTATCATGATCTGTGGATAATGGACAGCCTTGTTGAGTTAATCAAATCCTCTTGTTTTCTACATCGAGCATTGCTCAAGTAGACTTAGAGTGAAATGATTAATGAAACTTTGCTTAAGTGAGGATTGATACCCTCCCTACCATGCTCTTTGTATTTCTTGTCAATAAGGGGGAGAGAAAGTGAAATGCAGAAGATTCTCATTTTGACATTGACGGATTCATTTCAGAAGATGTTTAAGGTATTGACAACAAAATACAAAGGGGGAGATTGTTGGAACCACTTTGTGTATAGGTTTGTATTTGTTGTCAATAGTTGTCAATGGAATATCAAAATGAAGGAGATCATGAAGTACTCCGATGAAGTAGAGGAGTGGTGATTCAGATGATTGTTGTGCTAATCTTAAGTTCAAAGAACATGTGTCAAAGGTGATACATTGTTTACAACAATGAAGAATGTGAGGAGTAATCCATTCGAGGATAATTAAAGAAGAATGAGGTTTTTGGATGAAGACCATGCAATTACTCATGATTGCATGAGAACCATGCTAGAGACTTCTTGACGGATTGAATCACATGTTTTGCATGAAGTTGATCAGGACAGCCATGCAAGAGACTTCTTGATGAATTGAATCACATGGGTTGTATGAAGTTGATCATGACAGTTGATGAAGACGACAATGGCCGTGCAAGGATTGGAATTTTGAGATAGCCATGCACATCACAGAGGAGTTTGTGATAAAAGCAGAAGAGTTGTTGAATGATACAGATCACCAGGAAGAAGTGTTGCAGTGATCGTGCTTGTTGACAAAGCATACAAACGACATACAAATTTGTTAACAAAAGGAGATTTCATGGTGACATGTCGAGTTCAAGAGGTGTGGTCAACGATCTATATTTGATTCAAGAACGTCGACAGAGGAATGGATGAGCTGGTGGCGGTGCAAAAAGAGCAGATACAAGGTGGCGCTGTTTCCCAGTGTTTGCCAAATTTTTGGGCCTCAAAATCGGAAATTGAAGACATAGATTGTCTGCAAAAGGTAGTGCGCGCAAAGAGGAAGTGGTGCGCAAAATATAAGAGGCTTGCGCGAAATACTTAAGTTGGGAGCGGAAAACAGCGGGATGCGCGAAATAGTTTTTTCGGCCAAATAATGTTTCAGAATCAGAACGTTGAAAAATGGTAAAGGCATGGGCTGCGCGAAAAACCAGAGCTGTGCGCAGAAAAATGGGAATGTGCGCGAAAAATGTTGTGCGCAGAATAGCTGGGTGAATTTTTCGCGCAATCAGCGCATCTAATCGGAAATACAGAAAATCGGCAAAGGCAAGAGGCGCGCGAAAAATCAGAGATGTTCGCACCATGTGCGCGGAAAAGTCGAACTGCTGCGCGTAAAGTTGGCTTTGCCGATTTTCTGTATTTTCGATTAGATGCGCTGATTGTGCGAAAAATTCACCCAGCTATTCTGCGCACAACATTTTTCGCGCACATTCCCATTTTTCCGTGCACAGCTCTGGTTTTTCGCGCAGCCCATGCCTTTACCATTTTTCAACGTTCTGATTCTGAAACATTATTTGGCCGAAAAAACTATTTCGCGCATCCCGCTGTTTTCCGCGCCCAACTTAAGTATTTCGCGCAAGCCTCTTATATTTCGCGCACCACTTCCTCTTTGCGCGCACTACCTTTTGCAGACAATCTATGTCTTCAATTTCCGATTTTGAGGCCCAAAAATTTGGCAAACACTGGGAAACAGCGCCACCTTGTATCTGCTCTTTTTGCACCGCCACCAGCTCATCCATTCCTCTGTCGACGTTCTTGAATCAAATATAGATCGTTGACCACACCTCTTGAACTCGACATGTCACCATGAAATCTCCTTTTGTTAACAAATTTGTATGTCGTTTGTATGCTTTGTCAACAAGCACGATCACTGCAACACTTCTTCCTGGTGATCTGTATCATTCAACAACTCTTCTGCTTTTATCACAAACTCCTCTGTGATGTGCATGGCTATCTCAAAATTCCAATCCTTGCACGGCCATTGTCATCTTCATCAACTGTCATGATCAACTTCATACAACCCATGTGATTCAATTCATCAAGAAGTCTCTTGCATGGCTGTCATGATCAACTTCATGCAAAACATGTGATTCAATCCGTCAAGAAGTATCTAGCATGGTTCTCATGCAATCATGAGTAATTGCATGGTCTTCATCCAAAAACCTCATTCTTCTTTAATTATCCTCGAATGGATTACTCCTCACATTCTTCATTGTTGTAAACAATGTATCACCTTTGACACATGTTCTTTGAACTTAAGATTAGCACAACAATCATCTGAATCACCACTCCTCTACTTCATCGGATTACTTCATGATCTCCTTCATTTTGATATTCCATTGACAACTATTAACAACAAATACAAACCTATACACAAAGTGGTTCCAACAAGTAGATCATGAGATCGATAAGTAGAATGATGGGTTATTCCATCCACCTTTATAAAAAATGTTTATAGAATGTTATAAAATATGAATAAATAAACCTATGGCGAGATATTTATTTAATCTCACAAACTTAACTGAAGATTAACTTAAACATTTTACAAATGGTTAACCTTATAACCCTTATGAAAGTTGAAAATTAAAATCATTAGAAATAAATTCATGTAATCAGCTTAAAATTGATACCTAATATAACACAATGAAGCTCTTGGTTGTCACATTCCACACATGTGAATACCATCATCATATAATCTCTTGAAATATGGTAATAACTTTAATTACCATAAATCCTTTTAGAAAACATGCATGATTCGTTATTCCAAATGTTACTGGATATATTCATTAAATACAAGAAGATATAAACATAATCCATGATGAAATATACCATATTGACAACAAATAAATAATCAGATCCATAATAATAAGTGTTATCCATTTTACTCTATCCAAATCAAGAATCTCTTTATCCATGCGAAAAGATGATCTTCTAAACAACTTGATCACATTATGGTTTACCTTCCCATAATAAAATATCACTTTTATGTGTCTTAATCATCATTAAACGTATCCTTTACAATTATTGATAAATACTTTTACTAAAAATACTTATATACTCAATGATTCATATAACATAATATCTGAACTCCAAAACATAAGTACTTCATTTATCAAACTTTAATCATAAACCATTACTCATTTTTATTCATCATATCCCTTAATAATTCTTCCCCAAAATAGGAAATGTGAATCATGTATTATGTTCCCTCAATCTAAATCTAATCATCCTTCTTATGATCAATGTAAAAAATATTAGAAGAACATAAAATACCTTACACATGACATTTTTGATCTCTTTATCATAATATGTATAACCAATACTCATACGACCTTCTAGATTTTCTTTATAAGATTTCCACTTGAGAAAATTAATTTAATAGTTCCCAAAATTTCCACATCCGAATCATTAAATGTCAACCATGTTACTTCATGTTATCTACTTTGAATTTAACTATAAATCATGAGGTGACTAACACATACCATAAATGGAAACCACATATTCATGAAAATAATTGCTTATAGGATATATAAATCATGAAACAAACCTTTTTAATAGATGAAAAATTATGGTTATACTTGGTTATTCATATTAAATATATATTTAAATACTTCATGATAGTTGGTGAATAGTTTGTGAATTCCCAAGGCATATTCTCCAGGAGAGTCAAACCAGGTGTGCATCATGGCCCGTTATCATGTACCATATTACCCCAAGTCAGGACCAGAACATATCTTTAGAGTTATTACCCCTAGGTAAATTTTTTCCAAATCTACATAAAAATTTAGTATCTAGATAGATATTTATTTCTTGGAAACCTCATACCATATCCTTTACCAAAATTCCAGGTAATTTTTCTAAACATTTACTCATCCTTATACTTATCAGTATAGACATACCTAGAAATATAATTCGAAATATTCCTAGGGATCTCAATTAGTTTTCTTATCCCAATTTCCAAAGTTTGACTGAACCTTTCCTTTGATACAATCTATTGAACACCATTCTTGACATAAATGGATATTATATCATTTGAGATTTATATTTGGTATATTATAAAAACACATGCTTGTGGTTCATAATAGTTTAGTGTCTTTGGAAACATAGAAAAAATATATTCTATCATGGTGAAATATCTTTAGCATATCCCAAAAAGATACCCACCTTTAATAATTCTATCGAAAACCTTTCTTCATACCGTAGGGAAAGGAAATATAAGATATGGGTGATCTAAGATGATCAGTAAGGCAAACTAAAGAAAATACATAAGCATAACATAAAAAAAGGGTATGAAACATGAACATAAGATTTGAATATCATGCCTTGCATATTAAAAATCATAATAAATAATGGAAGTTTATAATATAGTAATCATAAAGAAATAATCAACATAGGATAAGGAAGCATAAAATAGGAAAATAGACGGAATATGTGGTATTCACTTTTGTTTATAACGTTGTGAACATGTATATGTATAAACAGGTTCACTCCTTAAGTAAAGGACATGAAATCATGCCCCAAAATCAACTTGTGGACCTGAACTCAAGTCCATATAGCACATTGTGAAAATGTAACCAGGTTTACACATAACTATATGGATGTGAAAATGTGTCCATGCCTAGCATTTTGAATTTTTAATCAAGTTCACTCATGACCCTATGGAAATTCAACGAGGTCCAAGCATAACATTCTAAACAGCTAACACGTTTCATTCATTATATTATGAACATATAATCAGGTTCACACATAATCTTATGGGCATGGAACCAGGTCTGTGCATAACATTGTGAACATTTAATCAGGTTCATGTATTCAATTTAAACTCATTATTAATCCATTATTACCCAATGCATTAGAGGGATATATAGGTCCCACCCATCATATAATTATATCATTCAAGCATGTTCCACAAAACATTTTTCATATCATGACCTATGAAAATAGATGGGTTCTATAATCATTAAATCATAAACAAAAAAGTTGAAATGTGAATAAATAACATTTCATCCCATCATAACCTATAAAAAATATATAGGTTTCATAATCATTTCATCAAAGCATAACTCGTGGAAAGAAGAAGGCATCAAAAAAACATTACCCATGAAACAAAACCAATTTCATAAAGACTCTGAATATAAGCATAACATTTTCATAGAAAGCATATGAATTGAAAATTTACATAATTTCCAAGAAAGGGATGAATAACATAAATGGAATTCATCTTAGATGAAAAATAATTCATAAATATATTTCATGAACATTTATTGAGAAAAATATACATCCTTTTGCAAAAACAATTTTTATAACATAAAACCTTATGAAAACATTTTTCATAGAAAATATATTTGAAACAATATAAAAGAATATTAGAAAAAAAAATATTTAAAATCCTTTTCCATTAAAATTATCTTCATTGGTCTTTTAAATACCTTTTTGAGAACAATTTTGAAAACATGGATTTTGAATACAACAGATTTCTGACTGAAGGGAGAGACAATCATATTTGACATAAAAAATTATCTTAATTAACAAAGGGTGGAAAAGTGTACTAACACATGTGTATATCATGAAACAATAGTGGAAAATTAAGCTCATGAGTGTTCATGAGATATGGATAATAATATTTCATTAATGGAATCATAAACATAAACAATCTTGAAAAGCGATGAGATTGCCTCACAAGATTCTTATAACTGAGTGACATGGGATCATGCACACCATGTGAGAATAGGAAATAAAATAAACCTCAATATATCATGAAAATAATTATAATCATGATATAAAATGTAAAATTGATGTATATACACATCAAAAAAATAGTTTAGGCGAATAATAAAACATGAGTCTCAAAGAAGGAAAATTGAGACAAACAATTTTTACAAATTGGGTAACTTTTGAAACTTAAATCCCATGAAAGAAGGATCATAAAATAGACATGTGAATACCCATAAAATTGAGTATAATATAAATAGTACATAATCATGGGAAGAACATTGACAACACAAAATGAAACAGTGGATAACATAACATGTATATCACAGAAATCTAAAGTGAGACGAAACCCCATTACCTTGTGTCTTGACTATCTCTGTACATTATCAAAACACATGTACCATAAATTTAAATTTATTATAAATATTTTAAATAATCATATTATAATTTCTAATACCATATATTCCATCATTACTACCTTTTTTATCCTCTTGTTTACGATCATATCTTAAAGTTTCACAGCGGGCAATATTTTCTTTGTTCTTCGCACGCTTCTTAATTTGTTATAATTTTTTTTCTTATAATTATATAATCATTCCATAAGAAAAATAATGATATAAATATCTTTTTTATCTAGTATATTTATATCGTAATAATTTATAGAATATTGATGTATGAAATGGAATACAACGTTCATGGAGATGGTAAGTCGTACATACACATGAAAGTTGTTTCCAGTTTTATTTGAGTATTGAAAGAAATTATATAATATACATGTATATATATATATATAATTATTCTAGTAGAATTAATATATAATAAATGTAATATAATTTCACTAAATCTATCCTTAATACATTCCATGTGGTGTGTGAATGAATCACATCACTTTGATGGGGTAGTAGTCTACACTTCCTAAAACGAGATTATTGTATTTAAAACAAATGATAAGTAAAAGGAATGTGTTATAAAAATTAATAAATATGATTAAAAACAAAATAAATATTACATATAGAAGATATATAAATGTATTTTCCATCATAATGGCCTCCATGATTGGAGGTAAAGGATAAACGAACAATCATCATTTTGTGAGGTAGTAGTTCACCAAACATAGAAACAATATGTTCGATATCTATTAGATAGAGGTGTGTATATGTTTCGGTATAAATATTTATATATAAAAACTTAGTATATGAAGGATAATGGAATTTCTGAAAAATAATGTAATAATGACAGTGGAGGGAGTGAGGAGGGAAAATCAAATAAAAGAGTTTAAGAGAATACATTACCACAAAATCGGCTTACTTCTTTTGGTTTCTAACGAAATTCTTCCGTGATTGGTTTTATGACCAAAGGGAGGATTAAAGGTAAAAAGTGTTGATTTTTGGTTGGTTTTTTGGGAAGGCCTTTTCAAAACATAATATGTTGGAGAGGTATGACGAATGGGTATAGGTGGTGGCCTTTTATAGGGAAAGAGAATGAACCACGTGGATTTTTTAGGAACAAGTTAGGTGTGGACAAGTTCTTACCTAAAAAAGTCATAAAATACAGAAAAACTCAATAATTTAAGTTTTATGGATGAACTATGGACCAAAAATGTGTGTTAGACATGTTTCAGGTCGTTTAGGCCCTTGATTTTAACATTCAGTCCCTATTTATGATTAATTTGGCCTTAACTACTATGATAAATTTTAATGACTTTTAATAATAATTTTTAAAAAAAATTAACATGGTATTATTAGTATCTAAATAGAATACTTAATACAATTGTTTATGTTCGATTTGTGAAATTCAATTCATAGAAGCATCAAAATTAAACAAAGTGATAATCTCGCTCACATGATGAAATAACGTTTCAAAGTGAAATTGATTATAATGAATTACATTGTATTAATAGATGTAATATTTATATAATTTTACCTAAAAAACTTTATAATGTCATTTATAATTAATAATTAATTATTTAAAAGTCACTTTTTAACTAAAAGTATTATTCTTCACTATTAATCAAAAAATGATGTTTCTTAGAAAAATAAAAAAAAATCACCATAGGATAATTTCTATGTTCTGAAATAAAACATGAAATCTATTTTATCAAATTAAATTTCTAAATTCATATAAAATTAATTTTATTATTAAAAGTGTTTTATTTATGAAAAGTGTTTTTTTAACATAAAAGGACTTTACCAAAAATATTATATTTCCTTATTAATATTTTTTATTTATATAAATTGATTATAAAAAATATTTAAAAAGTAGTTATTAATATTAATATAACTCATTTAAACATTGATGTTATAATTATCTCATTTAAATAATTATAAATATAAATTTGTTTCATAGAAACTCAGTGTTACGTGCATTGTACCCCATGTCGGTGTTGTGTGCAACGTACTCCAAGTCGGTATTGCGTGTAGCACAAGAAAAGATGGTATTTCATGTGAAAGGGATGATAGAATTATTTTATTATATACATATATAGAACTATTTACAGTGTCACATGAAATGAAAAAAAATGGAATAGATAAATTAATTTGGAAAATAAATATTTCACAGAATTTTGAGGTGTTACATGATTCCACCCAGATATGGTGGGATGTCATTACTTAAGAGAAACATCATCATGACATGTATTGTAGGTATTTTAATATAGAATTTTTTTATTACTTCTATCCCAATATATTAAGGGATAATAGAACCGAAGAGTTTATGCACCTGGAACAGGGCTCGTTATCAGTTATGGATTAATAAGACCATTTTATAGAGGTCCATCTCTTTACACCAATTATGAAGGGGGATGTGTTATCTTATCCATGTTATTTTCGGATGGTATCAGGTACAACATCCAATCATAGTTCAATGTCTTTATCCTCACTACCATTTTTGTAATTATGAATCATCCACTTATGACGAAGCATAACCTGAGAGAGGCTAGAGGTGAGAGATAGTGTGGTTGAACATATAGATATGGTACATGTTCAATAGTTAGTATGAAGAATCATATGGAGAATCCATGAAGTGATTCCAATGTCAGATCACATACTCATGTAACTAGGTGAGGTGCTACCAATGTTGTAGGTTGATACATACAAGGCCACAATGTACTAGGGACCCAGTTGAGTGTCAATTCTATGGTAATATGGGAAATATACAACACTTATATAGACCATTTCATCCAAAAACTAGTGGGCGAGGGTCTCTAAAAAATCCATCTTCTAGAGAGGGATTAATATATTCTCAATAGATATGGAGCTGGAATGTAGTAGGCTGATCAGGTCGAGGCAATGGACATGGCGATGGTAGTGAGACCCCAGTTTTACAATAACAATAGATTTGATCTTCTTAGTGTATCTAGGAAGTATCACAAGGGCATGGTTTAGGCAATATATACATACTACAATAGACCCTTAAAGAGTATGAACCCATGAATTTTAATACCATATATACTATTGTAGTAGCCTCAAAATTATCTTTTTCATGTTTTGATATGTGGGATTCTCATAACTTTATATATGTGCCTATTGTGTAGATCCTTTGGCTTTGTGTTCGGTGAATTCATGATGTTATGATCTGTAACACTCTGTTGGTGATTAGAATAGAGTGTGTATGTTTGTGTAATAATTTCCCTCTGGACATCGTTCAGTGTCACTTCATATGGGGCATCTTTTCCCAGGGTATTATGGGGTTTGAAAGAATTCTTGAGATTGTCTAGTTGATTTCCTTTCATGCTTTCATTGATTTCTATTATAAAAGGGTGAAATTCACATCACCATAGGGAAATAAGTATATTCATAAGGGTGAATGAGATGTCAATGTGAATCTTGGTGGATCCATGCATCATGATATGGGTGGGATGATAGCCTATATTGCAAGTTACTGTTTGGATGATTAGAGAATATGTCCCTTAAATTTCACTCTAGTGCTTCTTCATTTCTATGATGTTTTCCTAGATGATTTTTTAACCTACCTCCAATGAGAGAGGTACAGTTCTCTATGGATCTCGTTTCAGGAGTTGTATTGGTACCGATTCCTATTTGAAGGATGGATAATACTAAGATGTAATAACTTAATTTGGAAACAAGAGGTTTAAGAGGAAAAGAGATTCATATGATCCAATACATGTATAGTGGGTTCACTAGTCCTCTTTGGGAAAAAGTAAGATGGAATAGTTAGAATATGATTTCATTATTAGAAGTTTATCCAGTTGACTATGATGAAACATTATACTCTACTATTGATATCTGATCTCTTTGACTAGCTTTATGGATCTCAGGTTTTATCAATGATTAATTTTAGTTTTGGTTATCATTAGGGGTGCGTTAGACCATCATACATACCTCAAAAAAAAATTGTATTGATTATTGTCTACATGAGTACGTGGTTACCCAATTTGGCCTCATGAACATGCTAATTGTATTCATGGAATTGATGAACCAAGTGTTCTATCCTTATATTTATTTGTTTTAGTGGTTTTCATGGATGATATCTTAGTGTATTCTCAAACTCAACATAGCCATGCCAAGCATGTTAAGATCAAATTGAATACACTAATATAGCATAAATCAAATGATTATCTCACAAAGTGACACTTTTGAATTTATCATATTCGAATCATGGGTCACATTATCTCAGAGGCATGAGTATCAATTGACCCATAAAAGGTGAGAGTTGTAGTTTTTTGGGGGCATCCCAAAAAAATATTTTAGGTACAAAGTTTTGTAATGATTTATGGATATTAGAATCATTTCATATTGGACGTCTCATGCCATAAAGCATTTATTATGTGGTTTAATAAGAATGGATTGATGTTTTGAATGATTAGGTTTCTATGAGAGGACCTTTCTAGAGTTGAAAGTGAGATTGAATTTAATGTTGATACTAATTTTACTAGATCTAGGAAGGTGTTACACTTGGTATTGTGATGAATTAAATATTTTTATAGGAGTAGTTATTAGGTAGCGAGATAGAGTCTTGGTGTACGGGTCTTTGAAGGTGAGGCCACAAGGGAGGAATTACCTAAAACACCATCTCGAGTTAGCTATAGTTTTTCACACATTATATTGTTGAAGACATTTCTTACATGGGGAGATTTTTTAGGGAATAAAGACAAAAAAATCATCAAGTGAATATTAACATAGAATGATCTAAATCTAAGGTAGTGGAGGTGGTTGGAATACCTAAAGTATTTATAACATTATCTTGGATACATGCATGGTAGAAGAAATGTAGTGGTCGATGCACAGGGAAAGAAGAACCAAAAACAAGAATCTATGTAGGCCTGTAATGAGTGGAATCTCAGGGATAAATTCTATAAGATAAACTTGGTGGTGCATTATTGTTAGGGGAATACTTTTCTATCATCTTTAACTGTTACCTCTACCCTTATAGATAGAGTTTTGATGAGGTATCTATCAAACTCAGAAGGCCTAGTCTTACCAGAGAGTGTGGCAAGTGAGGACCATCCTTCTAGATAAACCATATGAGAGGATAATATCCAGAATGTACATGGTCACATATGAGTTTATTCAGAGATTCATGAGTAGCTGATAAGATACTTTCATGCTCTGGTTTGGGTAGTACATCCTAGCATCACCAAGACATATTGAGCCTTGCATCGCCAGTAATGCTAGCCAGGTATGAGAATACATGTAGCTGGTTTTTTCGTGACATATTCAACCTGTCTGTTGGTGAAGGTGAAACATCGATGACTAGCTATACTTTTATAGAAGAAAACTATTCATGAGTAGAAATTCAATGATTTAATAATGGATTTCATGATAATTTTACAAAGGTCAACTCAAGGTAATAATACATTATGGGTTATTTTTGGCAGGCTCACAAAGGTTTATCATTTCATACCTACCAAGGATAAATTTAGTGTTAATGATATTGGAAGGTTGTATATCTGTGAGATAGTATGGCTTCTTAGGGTTCCATAAACTATAAATTTAAATAGTTATGTATGTTTTAATTCTTTCTTTTGGAAAAAGGTATAGAGGGATTTGTGTACACTGGTTCTTCTAAGAACATTATACCACCCCCAGATAGATGGTCTGTTAGAGCCCCCAATTTATATGAATGAGTTCATTTGGAAGTAATGAGTCATATATTTTAGGGTCTCTTTGGAGAGAAATATACCCCTGGTTTTGTTAACCTATAATAAAATATTTCCTGTTTCAATATAGATTTCACCTTGTAATTATTTTTACAATTGGCCATGTCAATCACTCCTTTGTTAGTTAGAGGTAAGAGAGATAGCCATGCTAGTACCTCATATTGTTCAGGAGGCCAAAGAGTTGGTGAAGTTGAATTAGAAAATGATGGATATTGGGATGCCTAATATAAAATCATACACCAATCAGTAGAGATGACCTATCATGATAGAGGTTGAGAATCAGGTTTTCTTATGTGTTTCCATAAGATTGGGACATAGGAGAATGAGGAGACATGGAAATATTTTATTGCGTTATGTCATGACGTTTGAGATTTTGGAGGGAGTCCGGCCAACATCCTATCAGTTTCTATTAATTTTGTGGTACCAGACAAAGCACATTGTCTTTTATGTTTCTGAACTATGATGTTTCAATTAAAAAACATCTCATGAATTTCTTCCCAAGGTGTCTGAGTTATTGGTAGTTTCATCCTTTTAAGAGAATTTCATATACATTGTGGATCACAACACCATGTTTCTTTGAGGATGATCCTTTCCTCTGGTATGGATACTATGGAAGCACAACCATGTTCTTGACGAGACCTAGGATGTAGGAGGCTGATGTATGAGCATAGTGTCTAGAGTCATTCATGGATCATGCTTCACCTCCCTTGAAAGGGAAATTTGAGGAAAAATTTATTTAAGTGGAGAAGTTTGTAAGAACATGATTCTTCTTTGAGGTACTCATCCTTTAATATATATTAATTATTTTTTAAAATGATTAATTGTGGGATAATTTGAGGGACTATTTAGTCTATAAACATATAAGGGGTGTTTGAGGATGGTTTAGAGCCCTGAACCCATGTTTTGTGGTGAAATAATCCTAGTGGATGACTAATTAAAACTATACGAGATATTTCCCAAAGATAGATAAAACCATTGGAGGAATGACAATGGGGAGCTATAAGATTTATAGTTAATCAAAACTATATGAATTTTGGTGCGCATATGTTCATCCATGTCTACGCTATTGATAGTGGGTTTCGACACAATTTTTGCATGGTTATTCAAAATGTGCGATCAAACCATGATTGGGGCCCTTCTCTACAAATAACCTTGAACCGTTGGCACAATGTTTGGAAAACTATGTGCCTAAACCATGTGACCCCTTTAAAAATGGTGAAATATAATTTTGAACTGATGTTTTATTTTAACCTAAACCTTTCCTCTATTCTACCTCCTATGGAATGTTTTCCCATTAGAGAGCCTTTTTGGTGTCTATTATTCGATTTTATAATCCTCATATTTCTGTATTCCAATTCTTGAATCATCTATCTCATTTAATCTATACCGGTAAGATCATGATTCCCTTGTTTTCTTCCTCTTTGGGTTTGGTTTTAGATGCTCTCTTTTGTGAAAGCTAATTTTCTCTATTATGAGGTTCTTAATAAGTCCATTGATTTTATCTAGATCTATGTCAAATCAGGAGTTGATAATAGATGAGCTACCAACTACAGAATTATTGTATGTGTTCTCATGACTCTTGTTAAAATTAAAAGTGTTTATATATGTCGTTGTAAAAGAAACCTAATTGTCGAGAAATTCCTTGAAATGGATTTTGATCCTTGATAAAAATTGATATTTATAGACTATTAAATTTAGGAGTCCCATTAATTAATGTTTTTCAATTGATAACCTTGATTGAAGGGAAAACAGAGGGTGTGTTGTGTTTTAAATGGGCCATTTTAATGGAATATAAAATTGGACCTTCTTGAGGTGTGCCCCTTTACTGCATGTCTTAGGATTTCAATATTGAATTATTAATTGTTGTTTTAATTTTTATAGAAATATATTTAAAAAAAGGAGATAGATTATATGACCCATGACAATTTTCATGTTTTGGTTAATATATCATGATATACTTGTTTGAATAAAATTCCCATGCGAGTGAAGTTAATTCAAGCCATCTAATTTTATCCCATGTTTCTAACCTACTTTTCAAGTGAGGTATAATTAAATTTTATGTTCACAGTGTTGTACTTGGAATGATAAAGGAATTTTATTCAAATGAATTTGTATAAATGATATTGATTAAATGGGTATGAATATGAATTTGGTGAAAAATGGATTCAATGATGGAATCCATGGATGAAATTGATTGTTTTTTACATTTCTTATGGCTTTGTGCTAATTGGACTCCCTCTTATACTTTTAAGGACAGAGTTATGGGATGTCATTTATATGCTGAGTGATACTTAGAACTATATATAGATTGCCAAGGGGGTACTGAAAGGGCATTTGATCATATATGTTATTGGTGATACCTTGGCTCCAACAGTGGACCACCAATGAAGGACTCAAATGTAATATATGTTAAACCAATCCTAGAGCAATACAATGGTTCTTGTGAGGATCACCATATACGAGATTGTAGGGTATTGTTTTATATCATACATCGAGTACTAACTGGATTAAAAATTAGAGATTTTGTGAATGGGATCAGGTTTATAAATTAATTACGAATGAAATGGTTCATATGTTGAACCTTCAAAGACAAAAAAAATATGGGAATCTAACTTTTTTATACCTTAAGGATGGACTGTTTAGGCATCCTGGACCATGTTATCTTGAGTGATGCCATGCCACAAACTGGGTCTCAAGAAAAAATGTTTAAATGTGAAGGAATTGTTAATCAAACATGCTTATAAATGAACCATGACAAAATGTTAGTTTAGAGACATATCATTTTGATGAACTTGAATATAATTTAGAACCTTGAATTTATAATATGTTTAATTATATTACTTCCTTGCCCACTATATTATTTTCGTCTATTTATATATATTAACTAACTATATGGAATAAACCATTGGTGGTTTCCTACTAGCATTATGTCCCACACCATATTTGGGCTGTCCTGGGTGGCCAAAAAAGGTTATATGATCTAATGAATGGATAATGGAAAGCACCCAAATATAGGTTCTTTATTGCTGCTTGGAGTAGGGGAGCATGGGACTGAGAAGAGGCACAAGATGCTTGATGAGATTATTTTTTCCCTCTTTTTACTTTTGTTCTAGGTATTTTACACCTTCCATGTACACATTTTTTAAATTTTTCTAGAGACTTATGACATGTATCACCATCATCATTATATATGAACTTTCTTTTGATATTGTATTCTATTCATGTTGATTATCTATTGTCTATATGATTAAATGATTATAATAACTATCTACTTTTTTATTTCTATTTTGAAACTCTATTATGATGTTGGCATAATATCTCCATTGACACACCTAATCCCTCACTTCTCATAGGTAGCCTCAGGCGTTTGAGGAGATGATCTTGAGGCCATGTGGCCTACAGGGCTCGTGGAACTGTTGAGCATCATCCGGGTCCAAGATTCTATATAATTTATCGTACTATTTCTTTTATATATGTACATAATGATAATTAAGTATTCAATATTTTATTATTGATTATGGTTTATATTTCATCGTGTTAGGGGTTTTGAGAATTCAACCTAATAGTGTGAATTTAAGTCTTGAATTTTGAATTTTTTTATAATTTCACATCTAGGTAGGTGATAATGATACATTTTATTATGATTAGATAATATATAATACTTTTTAAATTGTTTTTGGAAATATCATTTATTAAATATTATACTAATTATTAAATCATTGTATAAAAAATAGTGTTTTCGGTAATAAATTGGGTTTTCAAAATATTTCTATTTTTCATAATCCATGTTGATTTGACTTGAAAACATGAATATTCCATGAAATTTCATTATTTTATATAATTATGTAAGTTTACACAGTTGAATTATTTTTGATTATGATGGAATTTGTTTTAGTATTATGATTTTGATAAATAAATCCTATAAGAGGGTTAGGATTGGAAGATGGATTAAATAAGAACCTTCAGACTCCACTAACTATTTGGGTTCATGTGTGAATTAGATTTTTTTTGTGGCTTATTTTTTTACCACTATTACTTATCCATGGTATAAAATAAAATTAGGTAGTCTACATTTATGTGATCAAAAATTAAGAGAACCATTGTTGAAAGGTAACAACTCACTATGTGGATGGTTTTCAACTTATCATTGAAGCATCACCTTATTTCACAACATATAAAATTTAGATTACATTGAATTATTAGATTATATTCACAAGTTTGATATCATGACAAATTTTTTGAGGACTGGGTAGTTTCCATTATATTTTAATAAATTTTTATTTGTAACAGTTTTTATAAAACCGGAGAAATATCTAGGAATTTTGGTCAAATAGATGTATTATAGAAACCTGGACCGAAATAGCATGGATTTAGTGCATGATTTATTACATTGGCATAATATACATGGAGTTACATCCTGATAGAATGAATAGTTTAGTATTCATAATAATCTAGATATATACATTAGACATACATTACATTTTAATACAATTAATAAAACATAATTTTATTGTAAATTACATTATTCCCACTACCATATATTTTCATTACGAGCATATTACACTTCATGGATTCTTGATAAAGTAAATAGAACTAGGGTGAACTCAAATGAGCTGGAAGGGTTAAGTAAACCAAAATCACTCAAGAATCTATTAGAATAATCAATATGAAAAGGTAAATAACTTATCACAAAATGAATTTAATTAATTGGATAATGAATATTCTATATGGGAATCTAAATAACCAAAAACACATACCACTTTATGAATTCATTGATAATAAAATTCATCCATAGATAATATCATAGTAAAAATTTCACGGGAAATAATAACTGAACTCTCAATGAAGGAAATTTTTAATTATTAGACACTATAATCTCTACCATCATGATTCCTCTGCCATCAAGGCCATTATCAAGATTCATTAAACTACATGTAAAATCCTTTTTAATTCTTTTTTATCATGAATTCCTTATTTGAACTACCATTACGTCAATGAGATTTATATAAATTTTCCCCAACCCATGTCATGCATGTCAAAAGGATACCACACATATATAGGGTGACTTATTTAATTAAAAAAAATGTGCCTTATCATATTGTATCCTTATTTATAATAGAATATAGATTTATCAAAATTTCCCATGATAAACAAATAACATTAAATGTAATCACGGAATATTAAAATGGAATATATTTCAGGAAATAAAAATATCCATGGAAAATAATATAGATATTTAGTTGGAATTTATTGACTCAATATCATATGAAAATGAGAATATCAATAAGAAGTTAATGAGTACATAATGAAACATAGATGTTAATGCCAATACTACCATTTTTCATAATAACCATAAACTATCTAGAGGAAGAATTAGGATGGTATAAACCTATCCACATTATAGTAATAATAAATGGCTATTTTAATTCATGAATAGAAATACCATAAAAAATATATATAAACATTTTTCTTCAAATATTTTTTTCATATTGGAAATCATTTTGAAAATCATTTTCTTTGAAAATCACTTTAAAATAATATTTAATAATATCATCGTAAAATTGAAAAGTATGTTTCAATGGAATGGATGTATTTATGGTTGTTAATTTCATAAATGTTTTGGAATTTAAAAATAATATTCATTTTTAATTATAAAAATGGTTTCCACAATGCCTTAGAAAAAAAAGAAGAAAATTCCTTTAACATTTTCTTGAAAAGCTAATCAGGATGCGTTTTAAAAGCAACATATGATTCCATTGAAATTATTTGTAAAGATAAAAAAATTGTAAAAAATTCAATAACAAATAATTTATAAATGATAAACACATTTTCAAAAACATTTTTAGAGAAGATGGTTTTTTAATAAAACAAGTATCTGACCGAAGAGAGAAATAAAGTCATATTTTTTAAAATTGTTTTATCAATTTTAAGTACCAAAGAGTTGAAAGAATGGTGAAATTAAATGAAAATTTTATTAATAGAAAATTTAGAAGGAATATGAAGGTCTTATTAAAAAATAACCATATGATTTATTGAACTGGAATTTATGAATAAACAATCTCAATTAAAATGTGACTTTAACGTAAACCCATAGAATGATCATAATGATGAAGTAAGAATAATAAAATTAATATAATAATTGTATCAATTATAATTCAATATTAAATTATTTTAAATAAATCATAGTATAATAAAAAGTCACTTTAAAAATAATATTAGAACTTAAAATATGGCTAAGAATTAATATAACCCAATGAAAAGAAATGGAGTTCTCAAATTATTTATAATATGGTAAATTTTAATTAAAATCCACATATATGAAATATATTAAATTAATACATAAAATATCATGAATAATTATTTATTCTTTATAATACATGTCAATGGGGAATTATATACACCATATAAATGAAAGTATTTGCATAACATTAACATATGTTACAACGAAATGAAATTATGGAAAAATCTATTACAACACTTTTATTTTTGATTGGGAAGGATTTAAACTCCTGTATAGTGGTTTTAGAAAATTTATAAACATAATCTAGAATCATATTAATATTTATAATATCATATATAATTTTTTTTGACATCTTATTTTTTTTATTTATAATCTATCATTATTTTCATTATTTTTGGTTTTAATTGTCTTGTTTTATCACGAATGTTTCACCCTGAAGGATCCAGTTATTTCTTGTAATATACAGTTATGAAATATATATATAATAGTAATATTGAAATAATTATATTATATTGAAATCAATATTACATTTAAAACCAATCATTAATGATGGTTATGAAAAATGAAGTTTATTACGATAATAAAGATGGTAGGTCATAAGTTCACAAGAATAACTTTTACACTATTCAATGATCATTATGGAATGGAAGTAAGTGATATTTTTTCATTATATAATGATAATAATGCCATAAATACAATTTTATAAAATGATATATATCGACAGTGTGGTATAATGGTGAAAATAGAGTCACATCACTTCATGGAGGCGGTTGTCCACACATAAATTAATGACGTTATCATCGTTACATGAGTGAAAAGGAAAAAATTAAAATAAATTATATTATATTTAAAAAATTACAACTAATCTATTAATATCCAAATTATTCATGTATATCACATATAATCTCTAAATGTTTATTTACCTCTTTCCATGTGATGTGTTGTGAAAGATGAATCACATTACTTTACGAGACATTAGACCACTGTACACACGAGTGATGTTATCGTATCTATTTTGTAATGGGAGGTAAAAATATATATATAGTATAGTGAGTAAAAAGGTATAAATATGTTATAAATTTAAAATATATACTTTATATCCATCATCATACATACTCTAGAGATGTAGAAACAGAAAAAAGAATAAAATCAGTTTGTGAGGGGGTATTCCACCATCTACATGAGCGATGAATTCAAAACCAATTTCATGAAATTTATGATGGTTTCGGTAAATGTCATTTTATAAAAACATCCAACTGTATGTAAGATAATAAGGTTATTTTATAATTATATTTTAATTAAAATTGAAACAGTCAGAGAAAGAAATTAAATAAAGATGCTCATTGAAGAACATTACCTCTTATTTGGGTATCCATATTATATTTTCACTAAATCATTTAAATGTAAGATTTATGCCCAAAATAAGGATTAGAAGATAAGGGAATGGATTTTTAAAACATATTTGTATTTGTATTTTCTGAACCAAATTTGTGATAGAGTGAAAGAGAGATAAAAGGGGTTATCCTTTTATAAGCGTGGTGAGTGAAATACATGTATTTTTAGAAAATATTCAACCATACCCACGTTTTTATAGTACCAAAAGTATAAAAATGGGACATTATAGAAACTAGAAGTTCTAATTTGGAAAATGGTCTTGAAAATGGTTGTTTTACAAGTTCAGTAGGTTATTATTAACCCATAACATCTTATTTTAAGCTCCATTAAAACCATTTTTTAACTTTTCCGTGATAATTAATTTTTACATTATGCACTAATAATTTTGGTAAAAAATTATGTTAACCTTATTAATGATTGTAAATTATGATGATTCCAAATGAGGAATCCATTTTAAAAAATTCAGTTTACGGAAGGAGAAAAAAATAATTTAAAATTAATCACGCAGATGTGACAAGAAAGTGTGTTTTGAAAGTAAAATTTTTCAAAAGTTCACAATGTTTTTATATATAAATTAAATATAAAAATGATTCTAATTATCTAATTTAGATTAATTTATATAAAATTTAACTAATTACTTTTTTAATCTAATTCAAAATATTATTTATCATTATAAATTCTTTAAATGCAATGTGTTTTTATAATTAAAATATGGTTATTTTTTATTCATTAAAAAATGGAACATTTCAGAAAATTTTAAAAAACTCACCAAAAGATAATTTTAAAATTGTGACTAAAAAATTTTACTTTATTTATTCGTATAAATTTTTTAATATTGGTAAAAAAATAATCTTTAATTAAGTCGACAAAGCATAACTAAACTATCTTTTAGAAAAAATGCTTTTTTGAAAACATTTCATTTAATTTTAATTGATCATATTTATATTACTGATAAATAGATAATTAATAAATATCTTTAAAATATATATTTTCATATCATAGTTATTATTATTCACACCCACCATTCCAACGGCTATGCGATAACAATTATATTAAAAAATAATATTAATAGTATATTATTGTTCTATAAAACTCTGTCTTGTGTGTGATGAAAAATGTAAAAGAAACTCATTATTTCCTGAAAAATAACCTATTGATGAAATTAAAGTTACTCTAAAAGAAATTAATTTTAATTTTTTTTGTGGATTTATATTCTATTTTAAGCTAGTTTTTTTCATATCACATATGATATTGAATAAAATGTTATTATTTAAGACCTTCGTGTTGTTATATTCTCGCCAATATAAATAAATTCCATTCATGTAATTTAAACTTGATCTCACCAATCCAATGTTTGATATTTGAAAATTCTATTTTTTAATAACCGTAATTGTAAGTGGGTTAATAAAACATCCAATTAATAAGTGAGAAAAGTTTGTACAAAGGTTGTACAAAATATCACATAACTGGGTTTCCAAGTAGGAGAACATTGATAGAATGTGAATATACAAACATAATTTTTTTAGAGAGTGATTGCTCTCACTAATCATAGAAAGATAATTATCAATTTAATTTTCATAGCCACATATCCACAAAACTATGATTATTTGAAATACCATTTGATTCATCACATATGAATGTAATAGGATATCATTATCATTAGAAGGTCCTTTTTCTAATGTTGAATAATTATTATACTATCTAAAAATATAAGGAAATATACATACATGATGAATTTATATTTCATTAGTTTAATTTATTTCTTTAATTGTACTTTGATCAATTTTCAATTCCTCTCTAACTCTGTGGAATGAATATCAAAAAATATATATTTTTTTATAATGAACTAAAATACATCTATAATAGATTATAATATATAATCAATGAGTATTTACTTATATCTAAAACTATTTTTTAAAATGGATATTATTAGAAGAAGTTATAAAATATAATAAATTAATCTCAAAATGTCAAAGTATCATCAGTCGTTCATCAGTAATATTTATCTTTTTTTTAAAATAACTTATCTAAACAAGTTATAATTTAATTAGGAAATCTCATAGGCTAGTGGTAGGTGATAAACTCTTATCATACTTCAGTTATGGGTTCATGCTCAATGGACTTTCTAGATGAGATGGGTTTTCACCCAGCATGAAATATTTCCTTCTTCTAAAAAATTAATAAAAATCCTATAATATTACAAAAAATATATGATGTACATCATTGAAATTAAAACAATTATTAAATAACATTTTTATTGTCATTTTCAATACAATATTTTTCAAACAGTCATACAATCGTATTTAACAATTAATAAAAATGTCATTAATGATCATATTAAAAGTAAATCCCAAAAATACCTATAATCAAATTTCTATAAAAATCAATGACATTATTATTTAAATAACGTTTTCCCGAAAAAATATACTTAACTATTGGTTTCTGTGGCCATAAATTTCACAAAATATATTGTCAATCATTTATATTCCCAAAACAAAAATTCTAAAAAAGGGATGTTTATGACATTGAACTTATGATAAACCTTAAACCCTGTAAACAATGACGGTATCTATAACTCTAATTTTAATTAAGACTTAATTAAAATTAATATTAAATATAATCATTATAAATTTCAAGATTATTATACCATATTATCATTGGTAAAAATATATCAACAATTTAATTATTTAATCCAAATACAGAAATAATTCATCCATTTATTTCTATATATATCCTATCATTGATTATATTTTATCAAAGGTCATTTATTTTCATTATATATCCAAATCCATCATAATATTTTTTAAATTAAATTTTAAATATCATAATACCATATCATGAGATTGTCAAACTAGGTTCACAATAAGGCTTATTATCATGGAATTGGTGACTATTAGGTTAATCCCAATGCGCCCTTTTCATAGTTATCAAATCTAGGTATATATGTGCCAGAACTATTTTGACTTATATTATAAATATGTAGATGTATTCCACATGAAATCTACATAACATATATCTAACCAAAACATCAGGGTGTTAATATATACTTCTCCTCAAAACCTATTATAGTGTTATGTTCTATAATCTGGGTTTTCTAAAATCTATTTCATACTGTTTTACTAAACATCATTTGAATGAAATTGAAGTGAACCGAGACCTAGTAGGCCAGACCCAGTATATGATTTATTACATTTGAATATGTTACAAGGAGTCATATACTGAAGGACATAAAATTTTAGTAGCCTTAGTAGACTGGATGTTTACTTGATTCTTACATTACATTTGAATTAAAAAACTAAAAGTTAATTTTTTTTATAATAATTTCATTAACTCAATAATATCCTTTCATATCAATCATAATATATATAATTGATTTCTGATAAAGGAAAAAATTACGGTGAGATCAAATGATCAGTAATGGTTCCTTACAACCAAATAAATCATAAATTAATATATATTATCAATATAAAAAAGGTAAACAACAAACCACATGTGAAATTGAAATAAATTAATAAGGAAAAATCAATATGGAATGTTAAATAACTGAAAACACATTCTATTTAATTAATAAATAAAATGAAATCCATACAAAGATAACATTATATTGAAAATATCACGGACCAAAATAAATGAACTCTTAATGATGGTAACACAAAATTATATCATTCCATGATCTCATGAATCACAATACCTCAAATATAAATACATTTCACAAGAATGTTTATAATATCGGTAAAAACCAGGTTAATATTATCTTTACTTGGTGGTCTCATGAGACCATCAAATGCATCAAGATTCTTTCTATAAAGGTCCCCCAACCATTTCATGCATGTATAAATAATTCCTCACATACCGAATAATCAATTTAATTCATAAAAATTTGAATTATCATAAATTATATATATTGTGTATAGAAAATAGACATTTAATTACATCCCTTGATGAATAAAAAAAATTCAATGTAAAAATGTATATTAACTTTATATACAGTTAAATAAAAAAATCATATCCATGATAAAAAAATATTAAGAAGAATTTAAATGTCTAATGATCATAAAAATGTGAATAATTAATTGGAGAATAAATTTATAAAAATGAAACAAGTAATTTATTACTAATTTCATCCATGTGGCATACTGAAGAAAAGAGATCCACATCACTTCATGAAGGTTGTACTCCACATGTACACAGAAGATGTAATCATCATTACATGAGTGAAAAAGAATGGTATAAAATGATATTTTTTTATTACAAGAAAAAAAATATCATTATTATCATTATTATTTCATTTATATCACAAATAATAATTAAATATATCTTTATCACCTTATATGTGATGTGTTTGTGGGAGATAAAACATATTGCTTCATGGTAGTTTTCCATACACACAAGTGACATTAACTAATCATGAATGTAATGGAATGTAAATAGGTATTTATAATATAATGACAAAAGAGGTATAAATATGTTAGAAAATTGAAAATATATACTTTAGATCCATCATCATACCATGTATTGAGCAGAGAAAAATGAAAATTGAACAACATCAGTTCGTGAGGCGTCAGCCTGCCCTACACATGAATAATGGTTTTGTAACCCATTTTATTGAAGTGGTGATGGTTATAGGTCATTAATTTATTATAATAAAATAATTTAATATGGATGATACTGAGGTTATTATATCTTTATGGTTTAATTTAAATTAAATGAGTTCAAGAAATAAATAAAATAAACATGCTCGTTGAAGAACATTACTTTTTCTTTGTGCATCCTCCATAGGATTTCAGTAATTCCTTAAAAGGATTGATTTAATCACTAAATAAGGAATCTAGGATAAGGGGTGGTAATATTTGGATTGATATTTATAGTTATTTCTCTAACAGAATAGGTATTACTATGTGAATAATATAGAGAGTAGGGATGACCTTTTATACGTGAGGTGAGTTGTTCTCTTGATGTTTTTAAAATATTCAATCATACCTTTGTTTTTATCATGGAAAATGGTATATTACTAAACAATAAGATATGTAGTAAAAATATTTCCATAAAAGGTGTGTTGTAAAAGTTGTTATGATATTTTAAAATATTACCTTTTGAGTTTAACGTGCTATAAACCCATTTTTAGCTTATCTATTGTAATTAATTATTAATGTTTTCACTATTCATTTTGATAAAAAATAAAGTTAACCTAATTTTAAATTATAAATTATGATGGATCTAAGTATAAAATCCATTTTTCCAAATTCATTTCACATTATTGTCAATCTTTAACATGCAATTAATCTCAGTGAAGTGTTGAGAAATAAGGTTTTTAATGTAAAAGTTTCTAAACAATTAATATATTTTTATATCTAAATTCATCATGAAAATGACTCAAATGAAGTACATTGGATTATTTTTTATAAAAAATTGTACCTATTATAATATAAAAAAATGAAAATTTATTTTAATATTTTAAATTAATTTACCAAAGAGAAAGGTTTCAATTAAACTACTCTATTTTTCACTATTCATCAAAAAAGAAACATTTGAGAAAAATATAAAAAATTCACCAAAGGATAATTTTGAATTTCTAATTTCAGAAAAGAAGTTTATTTTTTAATTTAAATTTTATAAAAGTGGTATTAATTAATTTTAAATTAAGTTCACAAAGCATGACTAACAATCTTTTAGAAAAATACTCTTTTTTGAAAACATTTCTATTTTTTTAAATGATTAATATTTAATTTATTATTAATATATAATTAATAAACATGTGTAAATTATATATCTTACATAAGTTATTCAACTCTATTCATGCCCACTATTCTTACAGTTTGGTATAAACTGTCATATTAAAGAAATTATCTTAATAGTGCATTATTGTTCAATAAAACATAGTTATGCGTGTAACACAAGATATCAAAGAAACTTATTTGTTGTATCCTAATATATTGATAAAATTAAATTATTTCTAAAAATTACTATTTTTAAATTATTAGAGTGGTATATTCTCTTCTATTCTAGGGGTCACAGGTCTTATACGCTATTCTATAAAATGATATTGTTTTAGAATTTGGAGGTGTTACTTGTATTTAAAAGAAGATGTCTTTAAAAGAAAATAGATTGTGATAGTTTTTAAATTTAAAAGTTTTATTTATCTTTTAAGTAAAAATATATAATTTTGGATTAAATTTTATATAAGGTTTTAATTACATTAATTTTAAAATATTTATTTAAATCAAATAATTTCATTAAAAAATTCAATTTATCATTATTGATTGTTATTTAATATTAAGATATCTCATGAATGGAATTAGATTTTATTTTTTTATTAAATCATGAGGTTCTTATACTCTCCCCTTACGCATGCTCATCAGTTGATATACATACATTATTTACAATGATGAAGGTAATGGGAAGGCTTTCTTATTCCTCAATGGCATGTCATTGATCAATTTTGGAGGAATCATAATAATTTTATACACACCATTTAATTGATCAAATTGATGTATATGTAGACAATATTGTTAATATTATAGGTAAGGGGAAGGATTTTTTTCATCATTTTTGAGTGAGACATTATTATTATAGATATCTAGGAGGATTTGGTGGCTTAGATTTTGGGAAATTTATTATATATAGCATATTCATCATATATTTTGTTTAATAATAATATTTCCCCAAAAAAATATTTTTCTGAGATTTATCTGTAAATATTTTATTTTTATTGAAAATTTAATTTCAAATAAACAAATTTACATTATATCATTTGGAAAAATTAATCCTCCAAATGGGTTTCTTAATACCCCATAACTTTTAAAAAGCCTGTGGTTATTAGGGAAAGCACTAAAGATATTTTTGGCATCATATATTGGGTTACAAGATTCATCCTCCACAGTAAGGGTTTTTAATGTGTACTATCTTGAAGTATTAAATTATTTTAATTTTCTATACTAGAACTAAGAACAATATATTCCCAAACCTGGGCTACATATCAATGATCTCTTAGTAATAAATAAAATTGTATTGTTTTTTTATAATTTATTAAATGAATAAATAACAAAAGTTGATTGTTTGAAAGTTACATATTTAATAAAAAATAAATCGAGAATATAATATGAAAATAAAAGATATTTCATTGTAGAAAATAAATCTATGTAATTAACATGATTAAAATACTAGATAGTTTTTATTAAATGGTTTGAATCACTTTAATCTTTATTTTATATAATATGTATCCATAATTTTATACATGTTCTTATTGGAGATGTTATATGGAATTTTAGGACACTAATATTGAATCCCTCAGAATCAGTTGGTGACTTGAATGACACCCAACATATCTAAAAAAACTCACCAAGGTAATTAATGAATAATTCCCTATTCTTATTGGGTTGGTATTTTATTTCCATTTTGATTCCATGAAATAAATATAAATGGAAATAGTGGTTTTATTTTGAATTCCATCAATGTTATGAACAGTATGAACACTACACTACTAAATAACTTAACCTTTTATTAAGAAGGATGTGGCCTAGGGAACAAAAGTGGAGGCCCTCAAGGGGGTCGGAAGTGATTAAAACCAAGGGAATCCCCTTGTATATCCAAATTATTTTCAAGTAGGAGTGATCCTAAGATATCCTAGATAATCCGTTGATTGATCACAATCCCCATATGAGCAAGTGATTCCACAACAAAGATGGCCTCTCTCAAAATGTGATGCACCTTCTACCCAAATTTGGTCTCCAAATAACACATATGAATTGAATACCTCAAGTTCCAAGGAACCTCATGATGCCCCTATATAGACCTCACAAAACATTAGAATCTGACTCAAATTCCACCACATCAAAATCGTATTCCCTCCAGATTTCTCTACCAGAATGAAGAACATCAACATTCAAACCTAAAGAAGATACTGGACCATAAAAACCATTTATTCCCCGAAGGAACGAGCTCGAGTGGTCTTGAAGAACACCTCCACCCCTCATCACCACCCATGAGGGAACCATCCACATTCAGCTTCAGGCCATCTAGAGGTGGAGTCCACTTAATCCTGCGTCCCTCCGTCCTTGGAGGCATAGAGGGAATATTAAATAGACTTCATGAAATTGAGAAAATATCATTATATTTAATCATTTACCGAAGCTCAAAAACCAGAGATTTAACACACATCATATGGAACAAATGTGATATCTTGTTGCCCGGGCTATCCTGATTGCGAGCCTCCTATATTTTCCAGCAAAGTAATGCAAAGACAATGGCATACACCATGAACTATGTGGCCCTCCAATGCAATCCATGATGAAAAGTATATTAGTAAAATATAGTACATAATATATTTAAATAATCATATAGTTATTATATAAATGGATTTCAACATACTCTTCAACGTTCTAAGAAGAAAATATTAGTGATCATAGAATGACATGGAAGGGGAAAATCCATATTATGGATGGAAGTAAATATAACATGTACCTAAAAGAGATGAAACATTATGATATAGTAGAACTAATAATTGTGATTTTGGAGGATTAATTTTATTGGAAAAGTGAAATGTGAGATTTGGAACATTTTTTCGAAATACAACATGGATCCTGAATATACCCTTTTCTACATCATTATCTCAATTTAGAAAGAAAATAAAATTCTGTTTCCCAAAACTATTTACTATTTTAATTTATAATTTTAGATTATTTAATGACTTAAAACTTGAGACATGGATAAATTATCGAACCAACCACATGAGTGTGAATGCTAATCATTTTCACCAATGATACAACCTTTTGGGCTAGAATATTAATAAATTGGGTATGGTTTTCTTATAATGCATATTATCCCATACACATTTACATCTAATAACTAATGACCAAAACAATTATATGGTCAAATTATTTGGGAATATGATAATAAAAGAACATATGGTCATGTGATTCAATGAATATTTTCCCTTTTTTCTTTAAATTCATCGTGGATTCTCCAAATTACCACATAAGGTTTTTTAAAACGATAACAGTGATGTATCCTTTTTAAATGCCATTTTTCACTAAAATAGTTTGAATCCTGAAGATCAAAAATGAAATTAATATTTTATAATTAATACCCTAAAAAAATTGACATAATGGTAGAAAAAGATAGAAAATAATTTTTTTATCATACCCCCACAAATAAATCATTTCACTCCAAGTTAATCTAACACATCATTTATTATAGATATCGATAAAAAATTAACATTTTAAAAAGACCAAACATATTTATCATTTAATGATAATTTATATGATGACAGTATTGTGACCAAATAAAGAACCAACACATAGAGTTTATCTCTGTAATCACTAAAATAAATGTCTCATTAATAATATCAATACAATGATTCAAAAGATTAATTATTATAATCATTATAAGAAATTAAAAATTAATACAAGTCATGTACATAAAGATTTGTGTGTGTTTGTATGATTACTATATAATTTTTTTCAATGAAAAGTTTTTCTAGTAAATACCTTTCATTTTATAGCTTGTCATCATGCCATATTATTTCTAATGAACCTTCCCTACACCCTTACCAATAAAATATCTAAACCAACTTATTTAAGAAACCACTAATGTTAAACCTTGTTATCATAAATTAGGTATATCTATATGTTCTACATTTCATCATCCCCATCATTATATATTTATTATTTATTTATTTAATTTTTTAAGGTTTTATAATTTTTAGATAATATTTATGGACACATATACCAATATTTTATAAAAGTGATACATACCATATAAGGATAAAACTTATGGAAAATAATTTTAGAATTCAAACTTACATTGAAAATAAATTATTTATACCATAAATTAAGTATAAATGATTTTCATTCCATGATTAAGTGAAATATGTTTTGGAGACATAAAATGACATATTTTATCTAAAAAATTCTCACATTGAAAGTAAAAATATCTCAATATAATTTTATAAATATAGTTTATAATATCACTGAAAAATAAAAAATTATACTAAAATCATCTATTAATGTTAAATTTTTGAAGAAAACACATGGAATATAATAAATAAATATTAATTAATTGACAAAATAATTTTAAATTGTTAATTTAATGTGATTTTAAATAAAAACCATGATTAAGATAAAAGAATGAAATTGATTTTATTTAAATAATAGTATTATTATTATTTAAAAATCATAAAAAATAACTAAAAAACAACGGATATAAACATTATTTTTTTATTTTAATTACTTGACATATATGATAAAAATAATTATTCAACACTATACACAAAAAAACACAAACATTATTCCAAATATAAATAAAATGTTGTTTTTAAATAAAAATTTGGGAAAAAACTTTAATATAATGCTTATGGTGGGGTTTTGTCCAATTAATGGTCAAATCCATTGGGACACTGCAACTATTCCAAAATTTTATTATTATTATTTTTATGTTTTTATACATTTACAAGAAAATGATCACATATAACACAAATATAATAAATAAACATGATATATAGTTTTACTTTTTTAATATGGTATAATGATTATATAATAAGGACTCAAACTTAAGATATTTTGACTGTAGAGAGACACTTTCCATCAATATAATCCCATATTCGTTTATAAATCTATTTATAAATTATATTATATTTTATGAAAGCACTAAACACACATGTCACATGAAATGTATAGATATACATGATGTGTGGTATTATTTTTGGAGAATCATTGTCTAAAGAATTAAAGGTGACACTATTACATTATTATTATATAAAATGTTTATGTGTATTTATTATTATTACATTTTGTTTAGAATCTAGTATGAATTGTTAAATTATTTAATTAACTATTATCAATAAAATAATATGATTTTGGGACTTTTTTGAGATGAGGTGTTTTCTCTCAGGATTATCATCGATAAATGAAATGAATATTCTATATAGGTTTAGGATAAAATAAAAAATATGAATGATAAGAAAGTAATTTTCATCATATTTGGGGTAATTTTGTATTATCCTATTGAGAAGTTAAATTTTGAGGTCAAAAAATGCTTAAATCTTCCCATATGAATCATTTATAGATGTGAAATCCACTTTTACATACTGGATATAGTCATCGATTTTAAATCGTTCCACTGAATTCAAAAAAATAAATCAACAAATATGTTTCATAATTGTTTTAATTAATTAAAATATATTTCACTATTTTTAACCATTTTTATGTTTATTAATGGAGATAATGTAACGAAAAGGGTAATATGAGGAAAATTATATGTCAATGAATGGGAGTGTGAAGAGGCGATTCATGCCCATTCTGATGGTCATCATTTCTGTATAGTATGCTACCAAATAATGACAATATTAAAATATAGAGTTTTTAAGAATAATGAAAAGAAAAGAATAAAATGAAATATTTTAAAAAATAAAATTAAATTACTTTTATCAAATATAATTCCTCATATATTAGAAAAGGTTCCAAAAATTGATATGCACTATTGAGACTATTCAAATTAGGTTATATATATATATATAATATTATCATTATTATAACAGAAACCCAATGATGTCTCTCAAGGAGAACCTATTAGGGGATAAAATGTAATGTTTTTATAATTGATTAAAAGGAAAATAAAAAAGTTTATTTATTAGAAAAATATTTTTTTATAAAATAAAGTGGGAAATATATATGAAAATTAATTTTGTAGATCTTACATGATATAACATAGTAATTATCATGATAATAATAAATAATATGTTCATAGAAGTCATTTTAAAAATTTTAATCCTTAGTTTGAACCACCTAGATCATGAATGGAGTAAAAGTTCTACAATGAGACCTCCTTAGGATTAGTTGGAATCACAATGAGATTAAATGACAATTGCCTATTGATGTGAATTAAACAAATTTCAATAAGTAAAAAAACTGGTAACACAAGATGGATATTATGTTCCATAAAAAGATATATATATTTTACATTATGAAACCTTGACACTTAGGTATATAGTAATAGTATTGTTCATGTTTTTTCAATCAGTCGACATGAACCACATGAACAATATACTTGAAAATGGGGGAAGAGGGGATAAAATATTTTGAAAAAGTAAATTGTGTGGGGGTCCCCATATATGATTATTTGGCTACAAGAATTATATGTTAGTACACATTATAAAATTATAGAAAATTAGGCTATTATAAAATAAATTAATACTGTATTAAAAACAATTCCACACATAATATAGAAATTAAAATAAATATACACATCAAGTTTCTACTCCACCAATCACACATAGTATAGAAATTCATGGAAATGGGAAAACAAATGATGGATGGAATCAACCCTTATAAATATCTAAAATCATAAAACCTTTCCCATATTACAAAACTTATAAAATTGGGTGCCCTATGTATCATTTTATAGGAAATGTGGAAGGTAGTTTTGGCATCTTATTTTATAAATACCAAGTTGAAACCATTTATCAAAAAGGATATATACATATATCACCTTTCAGTCAGGTAAAAAAAATTCCCTACCTAATTAATAGCTCTAGTACATATTTCACTTCATTTTGTGGTCTATATCTTGAGACATGGAAAAACTATAGAATCAACCTCGTAATAATGAATATTGAATTTTCATGACTGTGATATAATAATAGGTTGTTGATTTTGGATGAATATTTCTTGGGATAACTATAATGAATCATTTACTAATTATTTCAATATCTATAATAGATATTTCAGCTTAATAATTTTGATATATTTTTTAAAATTTGATGATCGGTGCACATATGAACTTTAAAATCAATGTATCTTGCCTCATTTTAATTTTACGTTATCTATAGATCTCTAAATCGTGACCTCCTATAATTTAAACCTAGAAACAATTGAAAATATAAATTTTTTAAAATTATTTTTATTAATAAAAAATCAACAATGATAATAATAAATGATGTTAATATTTATTAATTAACCATTATAATGTTTATATTCACTATATGTGAAGGTAGAAAAATATAATAAATAAATGACTGATTGGTGATAAAAAATGAAAAAGGGGTTGTGTTTTTTATATTTATTCACAGGAATATAGGTATTCCTGGAGATTTATATAGATTTAATATAATATTTACCTATAAAAAGGAATATTTAACTTTTTATGGTTAAATATTTGAAACCACAAAATTTTGGTAGAAAGAAAGGTTGGTGATAACATATTAGGAATATTATTTATGAATTTTACTAATAATATTTAAAAAAATATAGTGAGTTTGTCAAGATAGGTATGGAAAATATTGAATCACACTATAATGGTTTTAAATAAAAGTGTTTTTTATGTGATAATGTATTCCCATTAACTCAATGATTTTTTTAATTTTTTTTAAATGATGTTGTGAATAACTTTAATCTATTTAAGTAATAGAGTGGTATGGAAATATATTTCTATAGTATTATCAATGAATAATGATATAATATGCGATAGTAACTATTTTAATGATGAATAATTAGAGATTATTTTTTGATAATAATATATTTTTTGTGATATGGAATCATGTCACCTTGAATGGTTCTATCTATAAATCGGTGATGCTCCATTAAAAACTCTCCTATAGATCCATAACTTGTGGGATTAGTAGTGTAGCCGATTGAATAGGTTTTTAGGGATTATAAGGATGATTATATGATGAAGGTGAATTAGGATTTTGGGTTTTAAAAGAAACATTCACTGACATTCAAATGCGATGTTTTCTTAAAAAAATTTGATTAATGGTTAGAAAAGTTATACAATATCATTATAATTTTTATTAATTCTCAAAACCAAAAAAATACATTAATGTAACATCTATATGAAGGAAAATATTGGATGTGGTGAGAATAAATTAAGAAAAACATGTTAGAAAAATCATGTTTTAGGAAAATGGTTGACGATAATTTTAATAATGCTACAAAATAATATAGAGGTGATTAATATGGTTAGTATCATAGAGGAAGATAAAAACAATTCATTTAAAGAGTGTTATTTATTCAAGAATAGATATAGGAATAATTTCAATTAACAATAATAAATGGAAGTGGGGGTGAAAATTAAATTAATTTTCATTTATATCATATGTTAAATATCAAGGGAAGTACATGTAGACAAATAATAGTGTATAATAGTAGGCCAAACAATATCTATGTATAAAAATTATCCATACATATGATTTTAGTGTAGGTAGCTATATCATCTTTGGTAGTTTGTAATCATCTATAAAAAATTTGTAGTGTTATAAGATCTATACAAGTGTTGGTAAAAAAATATGGACAAATATATAAATGAAGTATTAGACTACGATTCTTAAAAATTTATTGATGCATCATTATGGGGAAATATTGACAGCATAGAAGAATCATGAAAAATTATATACTATTGAGAATGAAAACAAGAATGTTGATACTAATATATGTATTTCTAGGGTGTGAGGTTCTATTCAAATAAATTTCATGACTATTTTATAGTTATTTTATTTATAGAACCATATTAACTTATTATTGGGAAATTTTTAATTAACAAGAAATGTATATGTATATGATTCCACATATCATTAGAATAAAAAATACAAATGGTGAAATAACTTAGAATAGATTAATGCTTTAAACCCAATCAATTGTGATTGTCATTATCAAAATCATGTGTTAGTTTATTTCTCTAGAGTTAAAAAACGTATTACACTATTATTAAAATTAATTTGAAAAGAAAATTTAGAGTGGTAATTTCTATCTATAGTTAGTGGGTTATCTTTATATCACATGTTTTGGTTTTCCTTACTTTTAAAAGAAAATGTGGTAATAATATTTGAATGAAATAACTTGTTAAAAAAATTGCATTGGATTTCTTTTCTTGGGTTGTATTTGTAGAATAATGTCACAGAAGTTCTTGAAAAATATCATAATAAGTATTATAGTTATTTTTATATTAATAATGTAGATAGGTTTTATTCATTATGGATTTATTAATATGAACTTTATATTGTTATGGTTTTACATTTTTTAGCTTAGTCGAAATCATAAGAAATATTCTTGATTACCTTGGGCTAGTAAGATCTTTGTGTGGTTTAAAAATATTAAGTAATTCCACTTTTAATTATTGGCATGGAGAAATATTATAATACAATAAAAGATATTTTTTAGAAAAGGAAATGATTAATCCCCCAGAGTTTGTATGGTTTCTATTATGGTAAACACATGTAAAACACACATTGTGTTTTTAGGTTTGTCTTCCAAGGCTTTGTAATGTAAATGCGAAATTCATAAGGAATATTTTTATACTTTTTAATATTTATTGGTGCTGTGTTATTATATTTTTTCATACATCATACAGTTTATGGTAACATTATAATTTCCATTCCCTAACATTATAAGGATTTGTAGAATATTTTATGGTTGTTGGAAAAATAGTTATGTTGTTTTTGAGTCAAATAATGGATGATATAAAAACATCATAAGTATTAACATATATATCATAATGTTATCACCACAACAACCTAATGTTCAACTCTGCTTGTGATAATTAATATCCAGACATCATATAAAGAAAAGTTTCATAAATTTCATTCCCTTGTACTTTTTTGATGAACAATTAGTTGAAATTGGTTATAATAAAATTATTAAACATGTAATTTTTTACTAATTAATAAAAAATTATTACTATGCTTTGTGATTATTAAAAATTTCAATTGTTGATTTTTTGTTCTAAAAAATCCCCATGTATTGGAGAAATATTTCCAATGACTAGTAGAATGGGAACATTAAAGACTATAATATATGATTGATATATCTTTAAAATTTAAATGAAAGATCTTATTGATTATGAAGAGAATTGGAGATAATGAATAATGTGATATTAAATGAAATATATCTTGACAAATATTAAATAATGATTTCTATATTAAATATATGGAAAATCATTTCATGGGAATATTTCTAATACGTAGAAATAAAATAGAGATGGAAATAATTACATATATTGACTATAAATATAAATTAAATTATATAAATCAAATATAATGTATAAAATATAGAAATAAATGTTGAAAGAGTTCAATTTTCTAGAAGATAATAAAAAATATATGGATTTTAAAAAATAATTATATTTTAACTATTAATCAATTAGTTATAAAAACAAAAATAGTGTCAAGTTGACCAGTGAATTCATTAATATTTCATGAGTAATAGTTTTTTATTTTATGAAGGATTTGAACTTGGAGGGTTATTATGGACACATAGAAACTGGAATTGATGTAGTGAATTTAGTGTGTTAGTACATTAGAATATTCCCAATTTATTTTTATTTTATTAAAAAAAATTGTAAACCAAGTAATTTTTTTTATCTTTTACTTCATAGTACATCATCATATTCCTCATGTATTCTTCTTTTATTAAAAAAACATCTATAGACCATGTAATAAAGTTGTGGATATTTTTTAATTATTCATCATTCCATGTCAACTTTTATAAATAGAGATGCTAGTTTTAAAAATAAATGCAAACCAAGATCATTGGAATTGATAAATAAGAAAATTTATAATACCATTTTTCACCCCCATCCCCTTCATAGTATCCCCTTTTTGTGCCCAAACTGTTTTTTCAAAGATAATATTTTTTATGGAGGTTTTCCTCATTAAAAAATATTAGATAACACTTTCAACCATAATATATTTATTTAATATGATAATAGTTATTTTTAGTTATGAAATTACAAAATATAATTATAATTGTTATTATTGAGATTAATATGTATATAGATTTGATGCATGGTATTTTGATCAGGATGGATAATGGAGCATTAAGTGATATAGTTCACAAGGATATAGTTGTCGATGCAAATTTTTTAATGAATTTTGAGGGCCTTCAACATTTTTATCAATAAAATTATGGTTCATGTAATTTATATCATGCATTATGTGAAAATAATCTTAATGTATAAGAAGATGATTTCATTATTAAAGTATAAATTTTGTTGCTGTTGGGGATTAATTAAAATTGCATTAGGTGAGTCCAAAATTATAGAGTCGATGTTGATTATTATTGGTTGAACACTCTCACAATATATATGCATGGTCATGGAGAGATCCTGGATTATATCATGATCATGTAATGAATCTTAAGTATATTACCACTTCGATTTAATGAAAATGTGTATGTTCTTGATGAAAAAGACCCAACTGAGGTGATGTTAAATTATATTCATCGTAATTTGAAATCAAATGTGAGGGGAAATAATGGAAATAATTATTTTATTAAGGGTAAAAATCATGAAATGGAAATAAAATGGAAAAAAAATTCAATGTATCGGATTTTCATGAAGAAAGTGATGTTTATTAGGTGATGTATTTTCATTCTTCCAATATATAAAAATGAAGATGAAAATTCACAAGAAGGATTCTAAATTCTTATTTTTGATGTGGAATTCTTAGGAAACAAGATGTAATTTTTCTAAATAATTTTTTTATGAATAAGAATAATAGAAATTCATAATAAAAAAAATTAAGGCTGAGAATAAAAAGATAACACCGCATCATAATTTATTTGAAAAGTAGAACAACACTCCCAATAATATTTAAAATCATAGGAAATATAAGTGGGATAAGATGAGGAATATAAATTCCTTATAAAGATATTTTATTGTGAATATTATATAAGTATTATAAGTGGAGTATCGGGAATAAAATGGTATAAAAAACAAGACATTACATGATTTCTGCGATAAAATATATGATTTTCTTAAAGTGTTTTTAGTTTAAAAAAATAATAATTGAAATGTATTTTTTATGTATCAGCTAATTTTAACAGTTGATACCATCAAATATTGTGAAATATATTTTTCAAATTAATTTAATATTTTTGATAATTTTCACTTAACACATCATTGAATATTGTTTTTTATGAGCATTATGTTCGCTTAATTTATATGCAACACCATGTAAATCTTGATCAATACATTATAAATATATTATAGTATGGTGTGTGAAACACTATTTTTGTCTTGTGTTAAACAAAATTTCTTATTCCTTTGTTTTCTTGTGTAACATGAAAGGCTGTGTGTTTATTAAACTATAAAATACTATTAATAAGATTATTAAAATATTATTATAGATACCACATTTCCATTGGAAAGGATGTTTAATATATGATTAACTATATTTTGAAATTGTTATTTACACATGTATATAAAATAACTAATTTTTATCTATTAATATAAGTGAATGTAATAACTATTTGAAAATAATGAAATTAATTCCCTAATAAAACTATTTTTCGATGAACAAACATAATTTTATCTAAATAAATTAAAAAACCACTTTTGATTAATTTTTTCAATAAATATTATATGTATTATATATTCAATCAATATTTTTGACACTCACCTTATGTATTTCATTGGAATAAAAAAAATAATATATCCAATTTTAAGAATAAAAAAATGTATTTATCTTAAAGTTAATTTTACTTCATTTTATTAGAGAACCGATTTTAAATCCAATTATGTCACATTAATTGGACTTATATTTTAATATAAACATTATCTCTAAAATAGTAACATAAAAATCATTTTAGGATAAATTATAGGTATTTTAATTTGATTTTTCATTTTTTGATGAATATCGAAAAATATTGAATTTAAATTTAATATTAAATTTTCATAAAAAATATTCATAGGGTTAAATAATATTTTTAGTTTTTTTAAAGGTTATTTATATTATGTTTCAATAAATTAATTCCTTTTATGATAATGTAATCAAATTCACTTTGAAATTTGACATAAAAAACATAGTGAATGTTAAAATATTATTACTTCAAAAACCCACATTATAGTCTTATGTATGAGGATAATGTTTCAGTAATTTATTCCACTTATGTGAATTTAATTTGTAAAAACTAATTCCATATCCAGAATTAGAATAATTTTTCATGTCTAAAAAGGTCAACATTTTTGACCAAAAATATTATTGAATGTGATTAAGATTAATGACAATGATTCAGAAGAGAATTTGGTTGACAATAGAATAAACCTTATAGAAAAGGGTAAGAATGACACAAAAACATATAAAAAAGACATTTTATGGTGTCATTTAGACCCTATAATACTTTTTATATAATTTTGTTCATTATTGGATCCAAATTTCATATGAACCACATTGTTGAAATTCCATTTTAATTTTTTTTTTAAATTCCACTCCCCCTCCACTATAAAAATGCAGTCATCCCTCCAACATATTCAAACTACTCAAGCCCTTTGGATCACCCAAAATCTACTCAAATAATCTCCCACCATCTCTGTAATAGTTATATAATTCTACCATTTTTAATAAATCCATCCAAGAAAGTGCTTTGGTTAAAACCAAAAGGAGTTACCCAGAGGAGAGGTAACATCCTTCCTCAAGATGTTTTATATTATTTTCATTCTCCACCAACAATAATATCGTATTCACTGATTAATTAAAAAACAAGTATCCTAATTATAATTATTTGTTTTAATATAAGGCATTTTTCCTACATTTACACAAACTTCTATCAAATGGGTAACAAACATACCGTTCTTCGGTATGGTGAACCACTGCCTCATTAAATGATGTCATTCGTTTTTTCCTTTACCAACTTCCATGATTGGGAATTATGATGGAAGATATATTTAATATGATATTTATAAAATTTATAATTTATTTATTAATAATATATTATTATATAACACATTCCATTATTCTTTCTAGTTTATGGGAATACAATAACATCATTTGTTGAATAGTGGACAACAGCCTCCTCAATGTGATGTGATTTGTTCACGTGATACATAAAACGTATAAAATACAATTATAACTAAGAATATATTACATAATATATATATATATATATATATTTATTTATTTATTAAATAGTTACCTTTCTGTAAATATAATATATCATCTTATTTATTAACCTCTTCACAGACAAAAAAGTGATAACATTGGACGTGGACATGTGGACTACAACTTACTCGACATGATGTGATCCCTTTTACAGCATTATAATTATATTTATAATTATTTATGACTAAATAATACTTTATTTCTTATTATATTATTATTATTTAAATATATAATGTTACTCACATTCTTTGCATAATGATCTTTGAAATGTTTGAACGTTACTCAAGGGTATGTACGACATTCCATCTCAATGATTGTAAAACTTCTTAATTTTTCATAAAAACATTTCAGTATTGTTTTTAAAATTATAATTTATATATAAATATCATAAATATTTCGTTATTATAATTGTTTATATGTTTATTTAATGTAACCTTTGACTATAGTCTACATACCAATGTTGCTTTTAACATACAAACTGAATTGGGACAAAACACCCGATGTAAACAAAATTATTTATATAGTTTTATAAACCATTGCAAAAAGTGTAGTAAAATTAGTAATAAACATGAAAAAGTTAATTAGGATAGTAAATAATTAATATAAGTTTATTATTCAAGAATATAAAGACACACTTGGAATGTAGGTATTATATCAAGGGTATTCTCAAATCACTTCTTATATCCATGTCAAACATTCCTTATTCACTACATGTTTATTTTTTGTGGTGAATATAATGGAAATTTATGTATTAAATGATTATTGTAGTAAAATTTATGTGTATTCAAATATCCATTTAATTATACATATTTCATGGGGTTTATGTTTCAGAAGTTACCAAATCACTAAATTAATTTTGTCTCCATTTTCATTCTTTGAGACAAATGACATGTTATTCACCTATAGTTTTCTACAAAGTTTATATACCTCATTTAACGTGTTATTTCAATAATATCAATACTTTCATGATATTTTATAATTTTTTTTAAAAAAAGTATTTCCATTTTATTGTGACTCAACGTTACTGAATTGCTAATGGTTTATTGATTCAATCTCATCATTTATAATAACTATTTTTTATTATGCTTCCCTCCCTTTTAAGTTTTAAAAGTATTTTCAAGGAAAATACTTTTGAATATTTTTCAATACTCCTTTAGAGGTTTTAAATGATGATATTATACAAAAATGTTTACAATATTCATTTATATGTTTTCAATGATTTTTTTTTCAAAATGTTTTTAAGTTGATTTTATATGTTTTCAAGAAGAAATGTTTTAAAAAAAATTTCAAGAATACTTTATAATTTTTCATGCTTATGTTAAAATTTAATGGTTTTGGAAATTTTTTATGTTTTAAAAAGTGTTTCTCATAGAGGAAATGATATGTTCTTGGAAAATGTTTTTAAAAGTTATTTCAAAATTATTTTCCATCTAAGATGTTATCTATGGATTTCAATCATATACTTCCTAGAAAAATATTTAAAGGATGTATTAATATTACTTCTATAAATATTTTATGTTTTGATTGAATAATATCTTTGAAACCTGTGACTCTTTCACAGGTCAAATGTTTATGAAACCTGATTCTTTTAATGGGTTATGCATTGATGAAATGAATAATAAACCTCTATCTATTGGAAAAATATTATATGATTACATGTTTATGATAGCCATTTCATTTTAAGTGTTATAATATGATTATTTTTTATCTTTTAGAACATGTATGCATGATTTCATTATATGATGTGTGAGAACTATATCTCCCCCTAATGTGTTGGGTAAAGATTTATATCTCACGTGATATACATGGATAGAATGTTGAGTGAACTAGATTTATTAAAGGTTTTTTTTCATTGAGATGATTTTTGGAGTGAACCTTGACTACTAATATGGTCTTGGGATTGAACCTTGTCTTCTATGATGGTCATGGTAGTGAACCATGGCTACCAAGATAGTATAGGGAGCGAACCCATACTACCAATATGGTATTCCTAGTGATGCCTATAATACTATAAAAATCCTTTTTAAATACTTATATGTCTACTAAATATTATATTTCTTATTCATATGTTATGGTCACCTAGATTATTCTCTTGATTAAATAATAATTCATGTCTTATTAACTTCTAATTATATTTTCCATTACACATGTTTATGATCTTTGATGTGCATGGTGTGATTTTCAAAAGTTATTTTCATGTTCTCATAACCCTATGTTCAAATTATTTTATGTATCTATTTTATTTATCCTCACTAAGAATATGATATAACCCATTTCTTATGTTTCCTTTCCCTATGTTTTCAAAAAAAATATTGGAATCACTATAGTTGAAGATCTTTGTGTAAAACATTGAATACCTTTTTCCAAGTTAGAATATTTTGTTCAAATTTTCTAAAGAAAAAACTATTATAGTCCTTAGGAATGTATTTTTTTTTTAATGTGATGAATGTTTATCTAAAATGATGTAGCATACACGTATTTCAATCCAAATTCATTGTTGTTGGTATCAAGGAAAAGGTTTAGTCAACATTTGGAAATGAGGATTAGAAAACATTAGTGAGATCCATAGGGATATTTCTAAGGATATGTCAAGGTATGTATTAAATGATAACCATATAGTGTATTATATTTAAAACAAGGATACATAATTTATAAATAATATATGTGATATTTCTTGAATATTTGGTTTTACACTATGATACGCATTTCTCACACAATACTTTTTAGTTTTAGTCAATGACGAGAGCTAGAAAGAAGTGGGATAATGTTGAATATGAATGAAAATTTAATATTGAGAAGTCAAATGGGATATTCATTGGAGTGGAGGGTGTTGTGATCCTGCGTAGTTAGTTTTCTTAGAGCATGATTAATATTGTGTAACATAACCAACTCTCAAATTCACTAAATAATAAAGGGTAGGAGTTCAATGATATTTTGTGAAATAGAGACCATAGAGAAAATAAGATTCCATTTACTTTGTAAAGAATGTGGAAAAAATCACCCAAATTAATGTATTATATAAACAAGATGATGTTTTTAATGTGGAATAGAAGGGAATAAATAAAGTAAATAAAAAGGAAAAGTGAAGTGTTCAATTAATGAAATGTATTTGATTTTTATCATCCCTAAGACATAGTCTAACGATAAATTCACTAAGTGTGGAGTGAATGTTCATTGTAAAAATTAATGTCCTATGTGTAAATATCCCAAAGAGAAGTAGAAAGGTTGTATTAGAAATAGTAATATTAATGATGATGATGCGAATTCTGATGAAATATGAAAGGAATGATTTATTATGTAATAGGATTAGGTATCCGTCTAATTAATTGTGGATGAATTAAAATAATCAAAGTGTTTATGTATTTTGATTCCCAATATATGTCATATGAATGGTTGAATATATAAGTATTGTTCAATTAATTTATTTTTCATGGATTTACATGTTGAACTATTATGATGGACTGTAAAATTGATTTAATGGAAAGGTGATGTTCATGGAAACACATGATTAAGAGAAACATTACCCTTGTTATAATCCTTATGTTTGGAAAATGTTATTTAGAGAATGATATGTTGTGTATGTATAAGTAAATTAGATGGTATTGATTAACATAAAAAAAATTAAGGAATTTTTGACAAGTGGTTTATGTTATCATTAATGATGTTTACAAAATTTTTGGATTTAAGTAACATATCAAATATACATTTGAATATAGAAACATGAATGCTTTCAATAAAGATTTATAGTAATTTAGGTAATTACCATGTTTCAAGAGAAGACTTGATGATGGTATTCACATGTTTGGTATGTGATAGAAAAGAGCCACTATATGGGGCACCAATGTTAAGCCGATTTTGAGAAATTTAGTGACCTTATATCTAGAGTTTTGGATTTTCATCTTCTGGAATGGTTATAATGTTAACAATTTATGGAATGGATTATGTTAATCATTAGACGAGGAAGTAATAATTAATGTATCATCTCCAAATATGGGGAATTATGCATATTTGATATCTTCTGGTAGCCTTTTGTTGTGATAAAAACATATGGAATGACCTAATATTCTACTCATAGATCTCATATTCTATTAATGCTTTAGGAATTAAATATTCACTATTATTTAATATAATGAGAGATGAAATGGAAGATAATATAAGAATAAAAAATGTTATATTTGTCTTGAAGTAATGTACACACACACAAACATATATCTATATATATTTATGAGAATTATTCAACCATCAGAAAAAAAAGAGCTTGAAATTGAAAATGTTATCCTATTACCATCATTTTCAATGAATATATTGGCCACTTAGATCATCATAGATTTATTGACTTATGATTGTTAACATTACCTTAAGAAAGTTATTTATCACCCAATATCTGATTGTGATACTTATGTTTCTATTCTATGTAAATGTTTTGACATCCCACATATTTTCTCTCACATGGAAACCAAGATATTTGTTACATTGGGAAACCCTTATGTTTCTAACATCCGTTTTTGAAATGACATTTTGGAATTCATTTTAATGATGTTGGTTTTTATGAATGCAACTTTAAGGTGTTTAACCCTAAATAATCCATACAAATTTAATGGTTGAAATCCAATTTTATGGGGTCTAAAGTAAGACCCTGAGTTTTTTTAAAGAATTTTTTAGAATTAATTAATTTATTTTTATATTATTCTCTTCATGAAACACTGAAGGTAGTTTTCTTAATAGAACCATGTTTTCCTTTCATTATATATAACACCAATTTAATATTTCACAACATGAAAAAATTATATTAGCTTGAGGTACATGATACAAAATGTTTGAAAAGTGTTACATACAATTCTGTGTTCTATTGATAGAGTGCATAACATGAAACACCATCTTCTTACCATACAACAATATACTCTTAAAATTGTTATTAGAATATTATTATGGCTAATGCATAAATTTTGGAAAGGAATTTATGAATAAGATTAAATAAATTGTGAAATTATGTTTTAAAAATTTATATAAAATAAATCAATTGTCTATCAATTATTATAAGTGAATTTTTGAAGTATTTTAAAATAATGAATATAAATCACTATGGAAAATACTATTCAATGTACAGACACAATTTTATATCAAAAAAATCATGTTTTATTAAAATTTCAATAAAATATATATATTATATATTTATTAAATATTATTTATACTTATCCAATAGATTTTATTGGTGTAAGATGAGAGTAAATCCAATTTTATGAATAAAAATATGTATTTATCTAAATGGAAATTTCTCTGACTGTTAAAGTGGAACCCATTTTAAATCCACATTTTGGAACTCTTCTTGAATTTATATGTAATTGAATAGACCATTCCAATCCCTTTCATTGTAAGAAATATGGTTCTTGAGGTGTCCTAGGAAGTCTAGGTGACTCTTTTCAACACATTGAAAAATTCCATATTCTTCTTTGTTTTCCAATATTGCCTTATCTTGACGGTGTATCACACTAGTAGTACCTCACTTATGGTAGCTCACCCAAATGGCAGCTCGCTGGTAGTGTCTTACCATAGTAGTCAGACACATGAAGTAGCTCGCTAGTGGTCAATCGTCTAGTGGTTCCTCATTTAGTGGTGTCTTGCTCGTGGTGCCTCATCAGGAAGTTCCTCACTGGCAGTTCCTCATCCAGTGGTGGTTCATATGGTGGAACCTAATGCTTGGAAGTAGGTCTCCTTAGTGGTTCCTCATTTGGTGGTTTCTATCTTACTGGTTTCTCTCCTAGATGTGACTCACTGATGGTGGAATGCAATTCATCCTGATGGCGCCGCACTATTAATGATGCCTCTTTTCCAATAGTTTTCCAATTCTTCTACTAGTATCAGGTTCTCCCAGTTTTATGAATTTTATGATGTGAATTTTTCTTAATGTCTAAACTGACGGATTTTAGAGTAATTTAAAAATGTTTTAATAATATCATTATTTACCTAAGTGCGAGTCCTTGAAATGGTAAAAACATGTGGTCATGGTAAGATACACTGTTATTGGAAATATTAAATTGTATCTAATTCTCATGGAATCAGATATCATATTCTTATAGTCAAGATACCAAGACCTTTGTCCATACAATATCCTTTATTTTAAGATTATACATCCCAAAATCCTTCTTCTTTAGAGAGTTTTTGAGATTTTTTTTGTGATTCCCGAGAGAGTCACCTCGTGTACGCGCACCCCTATTTTTGGAACAACTGGGAAATTTTTATCTTTCTTCTTCCATGCAGGGTATCATTCATATTTAAAAATTGTGAATCATGAAGTATCTATATATTGTTTTATCCATTATAAATATATTTTCTTACTTATTAATAAGGATAATAAAATTTGTTTTAGAATCTATATACCAGGACTGGGGTAATGTGATTCAAGATATTGTAGTATGTTTGATTTTTTTAATTCTTGTAATTTGTATGGGGTAACTACCCACTTAAAATCATGGTCATTTGGGTTCCTTGTTTTCACACTTGATGGTTTGTAGAATTCATTTTTTTGGATCTTTCTTTAATGATTATATATAAATGTTGGTTTACCACGTTCATTCAGTTAGTAAATGGATTCCCTAGTATCATATTGTTTTTGGGATAACCCCAAAATTGACAAGTGGAATTAAATATTTGATGACTTATTAAATTTGAAAATATGTTTTTACTTGGTATTTGATGTGAGGTGATTTGTGGGATTGTTGTGGATTATTTGTGTTGTGAAAGTGGACGACATGTGGTTATACAATGGGGACGTGATGGGAGTGGTGTGATTATATAGAAAGGATGTGGGATTTGGTTGTGATGTAATGGGTTGTTGGATGTGGTTGTGAGTTGGGGGTTGGTTCAGATAATATGATGAACTGTGACGATGAGTTTGAAGAAGGAAAATAGTGTTTGTGTGGGAAATTTCTAGAGTCATATACATTGATAACATGTAAAAAGCTTCATCCTATATCTAGGGTTCATGGTACGATGTGTCTTTAATGTGAAGTGTGAATTTACCAAGTATCTTCATCCCTTGGATGAATTAAAATGACTATTACTATGTTTTTTCATAGCTGTTGTTCTTAATAGTTTCTTGGGTTGGGATATAATAAATGAGTAATTTTTTAGTAATGTTTGGAGGGACTTTGGGTGGTTTGGTTAATGATAAAAAACTGGATAATGAAATATTAAATGATGGTTGCGTGATTAAATGTAGTATATGATAAATAATGAACTTAATGGATATTGAATGTAGAGGGAATGTGAAGTAACATTAATTTATTAGGGCTATTCATCTATTGAAATGACTATGGAAGATACTAATAAATGCATTTAGAGGTTTCAGCAAAGTGACAATGTTATGAGATGGTTTTTTTTGTTTTTATACCCATATTTTGGTCTCGATTGTTTGATACTATACATATATTTGTATATTATTTTGATTTCTACACACATCCAATCCATTTTGAGAACTATGTGTCGAATACCCACTTAGTCACACATGGGGTGTTTTCCCCAAAATTCAGAGAGGAGTATTGATGGCTGGTTACCCTCCCTTTTCTACTATCTCTTTAGGGTGGGGTAGATATGGAACATGATATGATGGAAAGAGGTATTTTTCTACTTTTGATAGTGGTTGTCATGGCCTATGTGATTTCGAGAGAGATGTGATAGCCCAAGTATTAACAGGGGTGGTTTTTTCTTACCCAAGTGTCTTCAGGATGTGTTTTGATGTTCTTTACTAGTTGTGTTTTGGATGATATGTGATGAGATGTGATTTGATGTACTGTGATTTGAGGATCATGTGTGCATAGGAGAGATGTGTTGTCAGGACCATGTATGTGTGAGCAACATGAGTTGTGAGGATCATGTGTGTACAGAAAGGATGTGATGTTGTATATAGAAGGGATATGAGAAACAATATGTACACCATTGGGTGATAGTGGCGTACTAGTGGAAATGTTGTGTAGGGTACCCTATCATCAAGGTGATTTATAACATATTATATTACATGATGCGTATTACTTGGTGAGTGTGCCTTACTGAGGTTGGGTTTTGTTAGTATACCTGTTTCGGTGTTGTTTTGTTATTTTTTTCTCACAGGGGAATTAGTATGCTTCTTTCAAATGTGCACGAGATACTTTGGATTTCCAACAAAGTATGTTTTTATGCTCACCCTACATATGTAAAACAGTTTGTAGGTTTCTATGAGGATTATGTTGACAATTCCAGGAATTTCTAGCTCGGGTCTTGGGATAGTTATTGTGCTGCTGCCTTAGCTTACTTTTGGGTATTTACTTTGGTGACATTAATATCTTTCTATCAATTATATTTTTTTCATGCATCTGAGATGATTTTTGGATTTATATTTTATATTACACATTGGATTTTTTATACTTGATTCATTCTATAATTGGATCTTGTTTATTAATAAAGGGAAATTCCTCCCATACTATGAGATCATTACACCATTTGTTCTAGTTGTGAAACTAGGGCCTTTTGGACGTGTGACTCGGGGGACATTATCCCCTTTTATTTATTGACATCCCTTGAAGGATATCTTTGGAGGGAGGGGATATGAAATTATATTTTAAAATAACATAATATGTGAAATAGGAATATAAAAATTATATAAGGATGTATTTTTTGGTATTAATCTGTGATGTTTCATTTTATTTATGAATAGTGAAAAATACTAAATTTTAATTCAAAACTTCTTTTTCATATAATTTATTTATAAGGTTAAATCATTTTTTTAATTAGGTTTTTTGTATTACTTGATCAATAATATATATATAAATCAAATTTAGTTCATTTGAATCAATTTCACTTTGAAATTGGATATAAAAACATTGAAAATTTCAGAAAATTTTAATGTTAGAAACCAATATTTTTATACCATCTCCATCATTGATTTTAAATTAATTTTTTCCACTTTTTTAATTATAATTTGTAAAAATTTATTCAATATTTAGAACTAAAATAATTTATTGTTTTTAATAATATCAACCTAGATTTTAACCAAAAATATTAATGATAGTGATTAAAAATAATATGAATGAAAAAGGGGAAAATTTTCTTAACGCGTGACTAAACATTAAACAAAATAGAAAAAAAACATATAATCTTTTAAAAAATCCATTGAATGGACATATTTATACAATTCCCACTCTTTTACATAATGTGTTTCATTATTGGATCCAATTTCCAAAAGAAAAAATATGGGTCAAATTCGATAATTAAAAATTTACAAGAATATCACTCCTCCTCAACTATAAAAAGGAACTCACCCCTACTGTATATTCACATCTGTAAAGCCATTTTATTATCATAAATATTCCAAAATATGCTCCAAAAATTTCTCCCTTAATCCTTGTAGTATCCCTTTGTATATAAATATAGGACCTTGGGATACCCTGATAGGGGAGGGGTGAATCAGGGTGTCATTTTTTTCTTTTAAAACAAGGATCTTGTTCCCAGATTTGTTGGAACTTGTTAAACATATAAGAGTAATGAGAAAAAAATCAAACAATTACTAGAATAAATACCACACATCACTTTTACTTGTTTCACCACTAAGGGCGACTTACAAGGAGCATATGATGATAGTGTTTCAGTCGTACTTAAATCTACTAATCTCCACTAGTTTGTGGATTACATGGTTTTATAATAGTCACCCTATTCCAGGAACACTACCTTTACAAAGGCTTTGGGAAATATCATTGTCTCCCTTAAATCACTTCGGTCAACTCCCCCAACCACACTACCTTGTGAGAAGTCTATATCAATTTATCGACACGAAGGACGCTTCAATAGATTGGCATTTAAGTCTCTGTCGATATTACACATGAGACACTGCTTGCATTGAATTATGAATTGATGAACTTAAAAGCACTGATCTACTAAGCTGGATATTCCGAACATGTATTCATCTTAAACTAAAAACTACACGCTACACCTACCATGTGTATTAAAAATATTACTTTTTCATGCACTATTATCTTATTGGAACAAGAACCATTATTGGTGTGAAAGATTTTCATTTCATGTGGAAATATTTCATGAAAAAACAAATTTTAAGAACAACTTATGCTTTTACATGCAACTTTGACTTTTACATGTAACTTCCAATTTTATGCACAAATACAACTTTTACACACCACCATAAATTTTTTGCACGACTTCCTTTTTGCATAATATTTACGAGAAATAGAGCTCAGATCTTCACTATGTCTTAATGCATGCCGAATGAGGGGGTAACCTCTTATTTATAGGTGTCACCGACCACCGAACGCAAAACCCACCATGTCACAAAAAAACACTCATTCTGCGCACAATTCTTTTTTGTTCACATCTCTAAATTTTTGGCTCACCTTATAACTTTTCAATTTCTCGATGTTCAAATCCCGAAACATGGCTTGCAAGAAATTTTCAAAATAACCAACAATATTGTGCCTAATGTGTTTTAGAAAACAACATTTTCTCTATGTTTATATTTTCATGACCAAATATTTGCAAAACATAGGGAAATGACATCACATTCAATTTTGTTACCTGCTTGAACTGTATGATCCATTTCATGGAAAAAATAATTAACATCCAATGAGGATTGAAATAAAACAAAACAAAACTCCTTTTCATTCATAGAACGGTCATGGTTCCAACAATCTCCCACTTTGGGTTTTTTGAAAATCTTCCGATGAATTCATTAGAGCACCATCCACTATTAAAACCTGAAACACATGAATCATCTCAGACAATACTCTATGTCTCTATGAGAAATGCTTGGTATAGAAAATAATAGGGGAAGGTTGAATTGGGTTTCCATGTTTTTGAATAAAAAAAGATGCCTAAGCTATTCTATTATTATATTATAGAATCATTACATGCCCAATGTATTCCTTCTACTCTTATCACCGAATTCTCATCATGTCATAGAATTATTACATGTAAAATGTATTCCTTCACCTCCAAAAACCAAATTCTCATCACGTCACAGAAGCATTACATGTCTGTCACATGTACTGAATTTATTCCTTCTCCCCCATTGACAATAAACCCATCAACAGGTGTTTGTCCATTGTATAGATCAAAACACTTCCTGGATATTATCTCCCCCAAAATTTTGCATCAAATACACAAATATATTAAAAACAATAAATATAACTAGGGAGAGGGGAGTTTTGTTAAATCCTTATGCATTGGGAGGTGGATGAATACCAATGTTTAACCGAATTTTCTCAATCACAGCTGTTGAAAGTGTCTTGGTCAGGATATCAACCACCTACTTAGAAGTTCCCACATGATCCATTTTAATCACATATTTTTCAACTCTTTCCTTGATAAAGTGCTATCTAATTTCAATTTGTTTTGTAAGATAATTATATATATGATTCTTCATAAGATCAATTGAACTCTTGTTATCACAATAAATCACCATTGGTTGTTTCACCTCATCATCAATATCTGTCAGTTGCGGATTCATCCATATTAATTGAGTGAATGCCTTTATAGTAGAGATATACTCACGTTTATTAGTACAAAGATAAGTATTTTCTTGTTTCTTTCTCAACCATCCAAGTCATTTCTTCCAAATTTTGAATGCTCTAGAACTGGTAGACTTTCGATCCACATCATCTCCAACCCAATCAACATAAAAAAACACAGATAATTCACTATCCCTTCTTATAGTAATGTATATGCCATAATTTTTAGTACCTTGAATATAACTCAGGATTCATTTTACTACCGCCATATGTTCTTCCATTGGATTACACTGAAAGAGGGACTCTAATCATGTTCAAAGACAATGCCTTTCCATGTTTCTATTAGGTACAATAAGCTCTCAAAAATAATTCGATACATTGTGGGATTTACATGTGTCCTATCCTCATGATTTCCATGTTTTGATCTAACTAAAATTGGAGTTTACATTGGTTTGGAGTCATGCATATTATATTTGTTTAGTATGTCCCTTGCATATTTTTACAGAGAAATGAATGTATAATTATTGTTTTGAATCACTTATAGTCCTATGATATATGTGAGTTCACCAATCATGGACATTTTAAATTCTGATTTCATGTGATTGGTAAATTCATCCATTGATCCCTACCTTCTTCCACCAAAAATTATATCATCCACATAAACCAATACTATAAACTAGTCTTTCTGAAAATTATTCACATAGTGGTTGTGATCCACGCCTCCTCTTTTGAATTCAAGTTTTCTTAGATAAGAATCCAACTGAGAGTACAACACTTGTTGTCCCTGTTTCAATCCATAGAGTGCTTTCATTAATTTACAATCCTTTATTTCATAATTTCCTAACAAGAACACCATGGGTTGTTCAATGTAGACCACTTCATCAAAAACTTCTTTTAAAAATGATGTCATTATATCCATTTGATACACTTTATAACATATTTGGAATACCATAGATAGAAATAGCCTGACTGACTCCATTATTTCTACTGGAGAAAATCTTTCCTCAACATCAACACCTTTAATCTGTGAATATCCCTTTCACACTAGTCATGCCTTATTTCAGACATTACCATGATCATCATATTTTTTTAAAGATAGACCTTGTACCAATCACATTGTGATCCTTAGGATATTTGACCAGATCCCCTATCTTATTCTTGTAAATTTGTTTAACTATTCATTCATGGACTTCACCCATTATTCATCTTTTGTGGCTTCTTCAAATGAGGATGGTTCCACACCTGATAGAAATACAGGTTATAAATTATTCATAATTCTCGTCATTTGTGTGGGTGTACTCCAATCCCTAATAATTTTGTATTGATCAATTTCTCCTCTTCGATCCCTACTTTGATGTTCATCCAAATTATCGCCAGACATGGGTTCAACTTCAGATTCTTCTTCAGAGTCAACATCATGATGTGACTCATGAGGGTTTTGCACACCTTTCTCTTTTTCGGTATTTTCATTTTCTCCTTGTTCACATTTTTACTCATTTTCTATCTCATCATCATAGAAATTACTTGATGCATTTGGGGTTTTTTCATCAATGATATTAACATTATTTCATTACATAATCCTTCCCAATTTCTTATTGAAACACTTACAAGCTTTTATGTACATTGGATATACAAGGAATATTCCTTCATCTGTGTAACGCCCCGACCCCAGCTACCCAGAGCCGGTGCATTACTTCGTAACATTGGCATGATCACAAAAGATCAAGTCCCGAAAGACCGATTAGTTTAGTAGCCTTGGAAACACTAGATACTTTCGTAAATGTTACATTACATCATAAAGTGAAAAACTATAATAACAAAGTCTCCATAGTCCACACTCATATCCACTTCTGACTATCCCTGCCGGTCATTCATAAAATACTTCTTCACATCCTGGAAAATATTAAAACATTGAAAGGGGTGAGCTCAGATGCTCAGTAAGGATAACAATAATGCGGAAGCTTTCATAAATAAACATTAACATTTAAGGCAATGTATAACTAAAACAAAAGCCTTTTAAACATGAACTTCAACATAATATGGCAAAAGTAAAATGAGATAATGCCATTTACTTCTTCACATGGATATTCTACTAGTCGAATAATCACCTGAAATATCAATAACCACTTTCATAATGATGGAATGCATAATGCCAGACTATCATAACCATGTAGCCAAGGCCTCGTGCCAAGACCACAAATAATATTTTGTCAAGGCCTCGTGCCAAGACACTAGTTTGTCTCATGAGACCTGCCGATGCATCGAGGAGCTATAGCGGGCTCCACCCGTCACTTATTAAGTCCAATGCATTCCTCATATGAATAGGTTTAAACATATCATAAACCATAACATAATCGTATCACATAAAACATGCATAAAGGAAACATAACATTTCCACATTTCAATCACAAGATATCAATACAACTCATTGATATAATAAAAACGATTTCAAAACCATTTTCAAAACCAAAATAAAAGAAAGTTAAAACTTTGTATTTATTTTTCATTAAAAAAGTGATGGCTTGTAGAGGAAGCCGAAACTCAAATAATGCTCATGGCGGCGGAGAAGTCGTTGTCGCCGCATAATTACGGAAATAAAAACATTCCCTTTTTGTCGTTTAGTAAAACGATTTGTATAAAGAAGATTCCTTTTGAATAAACGTAAAAGTCAAAGGGGTTTATACACCCTATAAAAGAATGTTTTGTATAAAACCAAATATGCCTCAATGAAAGGGGATTGAGACGAAGTCCTTAAAAAGATCATTTTTTAAATAAGGTACATCTATAATGTGTATTCACTATAAGTACACATAAATAATGTACAAATACAATATAGGACATAATAATATCATGACATAATTTGAAAGTAGGAGATTAACCCAAAGAATGGAAGTTGGGTTAAGAAGTTCCCTTACCTCATGTACGACTTGACTCAACCGTTCTTTAACCTCCTGAATAATAAACTAGAGTTAATATCTACCTTATTAAGAACCATTTTCAATTTCATTATCCTTTTTATATCACTTATTACAATGTTATGAATGTTATGTAATTATTTAAGTTAATAACGGTCGTTTTGTCGATCTTTGGTACTTGTGTCAACAATAACCTTCTTATAATTACAAGTTGTTCATGTGGTGAAATATCCATTATATCCAGAATTATATTCATGATGTAGATATCATATATATCATATATATCCCGTATATACATTCATTCATAATATTACGTAACATTTAGAGGTAAGAAATGAAATGCACCGTTCATGGAGACGGTAAGCCGTACGTACGCATGAACACTACTTTCATTTCTATTTCGTATTTAATGTAATGAAATCATAATTATATAAAGTTATAATATAGTTACAGTATAATATCATATATAATATCATTTACTCCATCCTTTATACATCCCACATATGGCATTAACGATTCACATCACTTTGAGGGGGCGGTAATCCGCACTTCCTAAAATGAGATTATCGCGTTTTACCCATAATGGAAATCATAAAGTATTCCATAAATGAGAAATACAGAAGAATAATTAAAACATAAACATATTATATATCATATATAAAAATAGTGACATCTTAATGGCCACCTTTGAAGGTGTTATATGAGTGTTGAACAATCATCGTTTCGTGAGGCAGAAATTCGCCATCCACAGAAACCGTATGTTCATTAACCATTATATGTATGTGTGTGTAAGTGTAGCTATAATCCTTATTATAACAACATACTAGTATATTGAGGATACTGTTGTTGTTACAAAAGAAATGAATAAAAAGAGTTTAGGGGGTTTGAGAAGAAAAATAAATCAAAACAACATTAGAGAAGACATTACCTCAATATCGGGTAACTCTTTTTGATTTCAGCCAAAGGCTTCCTTCAGAAGAGTTCTGCCCAAAGTGAGGCTTCTAGGAGTAAGAGGGGGAAGTTGGGAGAGTATTTGGACAGAGGTTGGCCGAGACAAATGGCTTGAAGGTGTGAATAAGGTGGGAGATGTGGGGGCCTTTTATAAGTGGAGAGGAGGGGCTCTTTTGGAAGGATTGAAATATTACAATATTATACAATGATTTTACGGATTATAAAGGTCCCACACTTATATAATTCTAGGATAAGGTGATAAGGGTTCGAAATATCCTCATCCAATTGGCTTTGGACAAGTGTAAGCCTTGGATTTTGTATTATCTTCTCATTTTATTTAAATCGTTAAATAATGAGGTCATCGCTGCATCATAATGATGTCATAATTAATTTCATTTATTTAATGTCTAAAAATTATAAAACAAATACTATGATGTAGGAAATCTTTTTAGCTTTCTAATGAATATTTATAATCAAAATTTGGACTTGTGTAACCCCACTTAAAAACTGTTTTAGTAAAACAACTCATGTTTGTGTCAATTAAATTTTAACATTAAATAAATATATATTAATGTCATTTTACAACTAAAGTGGCTCCATGGGGTCCCCAAGTTGACCCATGGGTTTTCTTGGTCGGCCATTACTCATCCAATAGGAGTAGGACAAGTGTCATGCTCATCTCATATTATTATAACATTATTTGTACCTTAAACTACACTAATTACCTCTAATCGCGATTAAGAACTTAAAAATTACTATTCACCAAAAAATTATTTTAATCTCATTGAACCACATTTTACTTCTTAATTACAACCATGTATGTCGGATTTTTGAAAATCAAATCACAGAAATGGTAATATTTCATTTAATCGGTTATTTAACTATCACTTAGTGGTTTCACTATTCATCAAAAATTGAAGTTTTTCAGAACAATGCCAAAATTTCACCCTAAGATATAATTGATATTCCAATTTCAAAAATGATGTCTATTTTACAAAATTCCAAACATATAAGTTGCATTATTTAATTTTATAATTAATTCCCGCTGTCACAACAAATAGCGTGTTTTTAAGAAACAATTTATATCTAAAGATTGACAATTGTTTATGTCCAATTTCAATGTTAAATTAATTCTAATGACCACCATTGGATAAAATGGTAAAAATATATTCTAATTATACTTTAAAACCACTAAATAGTATAATTTATCACTATATATTATTTTGATTAAAAAAGTTGTTTTTAAGTAATTTTCACCATTCATAAAAAATTAGAAGTTCTTAGAAAAATACCAAAAATTCAACATAGGCTAATTTCGATATTCCGAATCAAAAAATGAAGTCCATTTTGAAATATAAAATTTCTATAATTTTAAAAAGTGGTTATTACTATTCATAACGGCTACTTTTATTAGTCGCGGTGTTTTAGAACTCGAAGTTGCATACAATGCAAGCCATTGCATTATTGAATGAGAAGCGTATCATAGAAGCTCGGGGTGTTACATTCTCACCTCCTTCAATAAATTGCGTCCTCGAAATTTGAAATTTTTTCTTTGAAAATAAGAGGTTGAAAATAGAAAATACCTTTGTGGAAAACCCACATCGGAAATAAGGTTAATAAAATTTAGCCTTAATAAGAGGGAAATGGAAATAAGAAAGTCACCACCAAATTATGAAATCGATAAGGAGAACATTGGTGGCAATTAGAGACATATAATTGGAGGAAAAACGTAAATATTTGTAGGGAGTGATTGAGGTCATCAATCACAATCAACTGTCAAATTGAGGGCCTCAAAACCTTCAATCTATGTTGATTTAAAATATCATCAGTTCAACAAGACAAAAGGTATTATGATAACACATTTTTTTGTTTTAATATCCCTTTACTAATGTTTAAGAATTAATTTATTCTTTGAATAAGATATAGGTATATATATATTTATGCTTGACAATTAGGGTTTCAACCTTTAACTCATCTTTCACTCAAAAAGATATTAGAACTCAAAAATATTATACTTATCCAAATTGTATAAGGTTCCAAATTTTAACACATACCATTTAGATTAGAAAAACTATTTTGTAAAAACCAGGGACTTCATGTAGTCCAGTGGTAGGCGATTAATCCCAATCGCACTATGGTTGTGGGTTCGATTCCCACAGCTTTATCCGACGCGATGGGTTGTCACTCGGTCTGCGTGTTTTCCTTTTTATAAATATCCAAAAATAACCTTAACAATAGTACCATTGTAAAATATAATCCATTCCAACCTTTATAGTTATCCAAAATACTTCTCTCCAGACTTTCTCTAAAAGGTCTCTAAATTCCAAAATCAATTGTAACATCAGATTCCCCAAACAAATTAAAGTTTCTCTTTTGTCACATACTAAAAATATGATTACCTTCATCATATTAAAACCTTAATGAAATCAACATGTACTACAGTACAATCCTTATATATATATCACATTATTCTAATAACCAAAATATAATCCATCAGTCCAAAAGCACCAATACATTAGTTATTTTGCTTCAACTATAGTAACAGCATAAGATTGTCCTTGATCCCTTGGCCTTTTCTGAGGTAAGTTTCCCTGACGCTTAGGACATTCATTTGCATAATGCCCCATTTACCTACAATTGTAGCATTCAACTTTGACAACCTCTTTCTTTCCCTTGCAATCCCGAGCATGGTGACCCTTTTCTCCACATTTATAACAAACTCCCATTCCTTTTAGGCACGTACCAGGGTGATTCTTCCCACAATTATCACATAATGGAAAATCCTTATTTCCCTTTTTCCTTTTATCTGTCTCTTGTTCCACCGTTCTCTTCTTCTCTTGCTTTACTTTGTTGTCATAAGACTTAGATAATTCCTTTTCTGTCTTGATAGCACACGAGACAATATCTTCGTATTATGAGAAGGATTGTGATACTAAAGATCGACGGAGAAATGGTTTTAACCCATCAAAGAAACGATCAATCTTACTCCTTGGGTTACGTATATAATCGGCAGCATGCCTCGCTAACCGTGTAAAGTTAGCCTCATACTTTGCGACATTCTCATCCTCCTTCTGCCTCAAACTTAGAAATTGCCTTTCCATATCTGCTCGATGGTCACGAGGAAAGTATTTTTCTAAGAAAAGCTCTTTGAACTCCCTCCATTCCATATTCGATACGTCATCATATTCCTTTGTGTTTTGAATCAGCGACCACCACTGATCGGCATCTCCAGTGAGGCGGTAAACTGCCATGACAACCTTCTCCCTTTCGCTACTCCCCAAGGCATGGAATATTTTCTCTAAGGAGTTTATCCATTGCTCAGTTACTAACCGATTTGTACCCCCATTGAAGGTTGGTGGTGGTTGCCTCATGAAATGGTCTAGCATTGATCCTCCACATTGCGGATCAGGGTGCTCCATACGAGTAAGGTTATTATTCATAACCTGAGTAAGTTGTCACAGTATGGTGATTAGCTGATCGGCACCAGTTGCATCACCAGCCCCACTATAATTATCTTGAGCAGGAGGGCAATCCCTACATGGAGTGCGCGCATTGATACGGTTTCCATTTCATCCACTAGGCGCCATTTCTAAACAATTGCATAAACTAGATCAGTTTATGAATCACAATACATAATCCCATACTTATAAAACACTTAACATAAATTGAACTATTTATGGATATAATCCATAATCATAAAAAGAAATGTTTCCTTTGAGAAAGTATATACTCATAACCCTTCATAGTGGTTTGTAAAGAAAATGGGAATTATCCAAAGCATATCCCCCGGGAGTGTCGTAACCAAGAGTGCAGCAAGGCCCGTTGTCGTGCACCAGTTCCCGTTCGAGTCTAGCTCAAAGCGGTGTTTTTGGGTTTTACCCCTAGGTACATCTGTGCCAGAGCCGCCTCTACCTGCTCGTATCCAGATAGGGATGTATTGCTCAGAAAACTCACAAAATCTCTACAATACCATAATTCTAGGAAGTTCTTCTATACTAATCCTCAAAGTTCATCTTAGTTATACGTGCTCTAATCAGAGTTTATCTAAATCTAGCTTCCAAGGTTAGTACTAAACTGCCTCTGATACCAACTGTAACGCCCCGACCCCGGCTACCCAGAGCCAGTGCATTACTTCGTAACATTGGCATGATCACAAAAGATCAAGTCCCGAAAGGCCGATTAGTTTAGTGGCCTTGGAAACACTAGATACATTCGTAAACGTTACATTACATCATAATGTGAAAAACTACAATAACAAAGTCTCCATAGTCCACACTCATATCCACTTCTAACTATCCCTGCAGGTCATTCATAAAATACTTCTTCACATCCTGGAAAATATTAAAACATTGAAAGGGGTGAGCTCAGATGCTCAGTAAGGATAACAATAATGTGGAAGCTTTCAAAAATAAACATTAACATTTAAGGCAATGTATAACTAAAACAAAAGCCTTTTAAACATGAACTTCAACATAATATGGCAAAAGTAAAATGAGATAATGCCATTTACTTCTTCACATGGATATTCTACTGGTCGAATAATCACATGCAATATCAATAACCACTTTCATAATGATGGAATGCATAATGCCAGACTATCATAACCATGTAGCCAAGGCCTCGTGCCAAGACCACAAATAAGATTTTGTCAAGGCCTCGTGCCAAGACACTAGTTTGTCTCATGAGACCTGCCGAAGCATCGAGGAGCTATAGCGGGCTCCACCCGTCACTTATTAAGTCCAATGCATTCCTCATATGAATAGGTTTAAACATATCATAAACCATAACATAATCGTATCACATAAAACATGCATAAAGGAAACATAACATTTCAACATTTCAATCACAAGATATCAATACAACTCATTGATATAATAAAAACGTTTTCAAAACCATTTTCAAAACCAAAATAAAAGAAAGTTAAATCATTGTATTTATTTTTCATTAAAAAAGTGATGGCTTGTAGAGGAAGCCGAAACTCAAATAATGCTCACGGAGGCGGAGAAGTCGTTGTCGCCGCATAAGTATGGAAATAAAAACATTCCCTTTTTGTCGTTTAGTAAAACGCTTTGTATAAAAAATATTCCTTTTGAATAAACGTAAAAGTCAAAGGGGTTTATACACCGTATAAAAGAAAGTTTTGTATAAAACCAAATATGCCTCAATGAAAGGGGATTGAGACGAAGTCCTTAAAAAGATCATTTTTTAAATAAAGTACATCTATAATGTGTATTCACTATAAGTACACATAAATAATGTACAAATAAAATATAGGACATAATAATATCATGACATAATTTGAAAGTAGGAGATTAACCCAAAGAATGGAAGTTGGGTTAAGAAGTTCCTTTACCTCATGTCCGACTTGACTCAACCGTTCTTTAACCTCCTGAATAATAAACTAGAGTTAATATCTACCTTATTAAGAACCATTTTCAATTTCATTATCCTTTTTATATCACTTATTACAATGTTATGAACGTTATGTAATTATTTAAGTTAATAACTGTCGTTTTGTCGATCTTTGGTACTTGTGTCAACAATAACCTTCTTATAATTACAAGTTGTTCATGTGGTGAAATATCCATTATATCCAGAATTATATTCATGATGTAGATATCATATATATCATATATATCCCGTATATACATTCATTCATAATTTTACGTAACATTTAGAGGTAAGAAATGAAATGCACCGTTCATGGAGACGGTAAGCCGTACGTACGCATGAACGCTACTTTCATTTCTATTTCGTATTTAATGTAATGAAATCATAATTATATAAAGTTATAATATAGTTCCAGTATAATATCATATATAATATCATTTACTCCATCCTTTATACATCCCACATATGTCATTAACGATTCACATCACTTTGAGGGGGCGGTAATCCGCACTTCCTAAAATGAGATTATCGCGTTTTACCCATAATGGAAATCATAAAGTATTCCATAAATGAGAAATACAGAAGAATAATTAAAACATAAACATATTATATATCATATATAAAAATAGTGACATCTTAATGGCCACCTTTGAAGGTGTTATATGAGTGTTGAACAATCATCGTTTCGTGAGGCAGAAATTCGCCATCCACAGAAACCGTATGTTCATTAACCATTAGATGTATGTGTGTGTATGTGTAGCTCGAATCCTTTTTATAAAAACATCCTAGAATATTGAGGATACTGTTGTTTTTACAAAAAAAATTAATAAAAAGAGTTTAGGGGGTTTGAGAAGAAAAATAAAACAAAACAACATTAGAGAAGACATTACCTCAAAATCGGGTAACTCTTTTTGATTTCAGACAAAGGCTTCCTTGAGAAGAGTTCTGCCCAAAGTGTGGATTCTAGGAGTAAGAGAGGGAAGTTGGGAGAGTATTTGGGCAGAGGTTGGCCGAGCCAAATGTCTTGAAGGTGTGAATAAGGTGGGAGAGGTGGGGGCATTTTATAAGTGGAGAGGAGGGCCTCTTTTGGAATGATTGAAATATTACATTATTATACAATGATTTTTCGGATTCTAAAGGTCCCACACTTATATAATTCGAGGATAAGGTGATAAGGGTTCGAAATATCCTCATACAATTGGCTTTGGCCAAGTTTAAGCCTTGGATTTTGCATTATCTTCTCATTTTATTTAAATCGTTAACTAATGAGGTCATCGCTGCATCATAATGATGTCATAATTAATTTAATTTATTTAATGTCTAAAAATTATAAAAAAAATACTATGATGTATTAAATCTTTTTAGATTTCTAATGAATATTTATAATCAAAATTTGGACTTGTGTAACCCCACTTAAAAACTATTTTAGTAAAACAACTCATGTTTGTGTCAATTAAATTTTAACATTAAATAAATATATATTAATGTCATTTTCCAACTAAAGTGGCTCCATGGGGTCCCCAAGTTGACCCATGGGTTGTCTTGGTCGGCCATGACTCATCCAATAGGAGTAGGACAAGTGTCATACTCATCTCATATTATTATAACATTATTTGTACCTTAAACTACACTAATTACCTCTAATCGCGATTAACAACATAAAAATTACTATTCACCAAAAAATTATTTTTATCTCATTGAACCACATTTTACTTCTTAATGACAACCATGTATGTTGGATTTTTGAAAATAAAATCACAGAAATGGTAATATTTCATTTAATCGGTTATTTAACTATCACTTAGTGGTTTCACTATTCATCAAAAATTGAAGTTTTTCAGAACAATGCCAAAATTTCACCCTAAGCTATAATTGATATTCCGATTTCAAAAATGATGTCTATTTTACAAAATTCCAAACATATATGTTGCATTACTTAATTTTATAATTAATTCCCGCTGTCACAACAAATAGCGTGTTTTTAAGAAACAATTTATATCAAAAGATTGGCAATTGTTTATGTCCAATTTCAATGTTAAATTAATTATAATGACCACCATTGGATAAAATGGTAAAAATATATTCTAATTATACTTTAAAACCACTAAATAGTATAATTTATCACTATATATTATTTTGATTAAAAAAGTTGTTTTTATGTATTTTTCACAATTCATAAAAAATTAGTTCTTAGAAAAATACCAAAAATTCAACATAGGCTAATTTCGATATTCTGAATCCAAAAATGAAGTCCATTTTGAAATATAAAATTTCTATAATTTTAAAAAGTGGTTACTACTATTCACAACGGCTACTTTTATTAGTCGCGGTGTTTTAGAACTCGATGTTGCGTACAATGCAAGCCATTGCATTATTGAATGAGAAGCGTATCATGGAAACTCGGGGTGTTACATTCTCCCCTCCTTCAATAAATTGCGTCCTCGCAATTTGAAATTTTTTCTTTGAAAATAAGAGGTTGAAAATAGAAAATACCTTTGTGGAAAACCCACATCGGAAATAAGGTTAATAAAATTTAGCCTTAATAAGAGGGAAATGGAAATAAGAAAGTCACCACCAAATTATGAACTCGATAAGGATAACATTGGTGGCAATTAGAGACATATAATTGGAGGAAAAACGTAAATATTTGTAGGGAGTGATTGAGGTCATCAATCACAATCAACTGTCAAATTGAGGGCCTCAAAGCCTTCAATCTATGTTGATTTAAAATATCATCAGTTCAACAAGACATAAGGTATTATGATAACACATTTTTTTGTTTTAATATCCCTTTACTAATGTTTACGAATTAATTTATTCTTTGAATAAGATATAGGTATATATATATTTATGCTTTACAATTAGGGTTTCAACCTTTAACTCATCATTCACTCAAAAAGATATTAGAACTCAAAAATATTATACTTATCCAAATTGTATAAGGTTCCAAATTTTAACACATACCATTTAGATTAGAAAAACTATTTTGTAAAAACCAGGGACTTCATGTAGTCTAGTGGTAGGCGATTAATCCCAATCGCACTATGGTTGTGGGTTCGATTCCCACAGCTTTATCCGACGCGATGGGTTGTCACTCGGTATGCGTGTTTTCCTTTTTATAAATATCCAAAAATAACCTTAACAATAGTACCATTGTAAAATATAATCCATTCCAACCTTTATAGTTATCCAAAATACTTCTCTCCAGACTTTCTCTAAAAGGTCTCTAATTTCCAAAATCCATTGTAACATCAGATTCCCCAAACAAATTAAATTTTCTCTTTTGTCACATACTAAAAATATGATTACCTTCATCATATTAAAACCTTACTGAAATCAACATGTACTGCAGTACAATCCTTATATATATATCACATTATTCTAATAACCAAAATATAATCCATGAGTCCAAAAGCACCAATACATTAGTTATTCTGCTTCAACTATAGTAATAGCATAAGATTGTCCTTGATCCCTTGGCCTTTTCTGAGGTAAGTTTCCCTGACGCTTAGGACATTCATTTGCATAATGCCCCATTTCCCTACAATTGTAGCATTCAACTTTGACAACCTCTTTCTTTCCCTTGCAATCACGAGCATGGTGACCCTTTTCTCCACATTTATAACAAACTCCCATTCCTTTTAGGCACGTACCAGGGTGATTCTTCCCACAATTATCACATAATGGAAAATCCTTATTTCCCTTTTTCCCTTTATCTGTCTCTTGTTCCACCGTTCTCTTCTTCTCTTGCTTTACTTTGTTGTCATAAGACTTAGAGAATTCCTTTTCTGTCTTGATAGCACACGAGACAGTATCTTCGTATGATGAGAAGGATTGTGATACTAAAGATCGACGGAGAAATGGTTTTAATCCATCAAAGAAACGATCAATCTTACTCCTTGGGTTACGTATATAATCGGCAGCATGCCTCGCTAACCGTGTAAAGTTAGCCTCATACATTGCGACATTATCATCCTCCTTCTGCCTCAAACTCAGAAATTTCCTTTCCATATCTGCTCGATGGTCACGAGGAAAGTATTTTTCTAAGAAAATCTCTTTGAACTCCCTCCATTCCATATTCGATACGTCATCATCTTCCTTTGTGTTTTGAATCAGCGACCACCACGGATCGACATCTCCAGTGAGGCGGTAAACTTCCATGACAACCTTCTCCCTTTCGCTACTCCCCAAGGCATGGAATATTTTCTCTAAGGAGTTTATCCATTGCTCAATTACTAACGGATTTGTACCCCCATTGAAGGTTGGTGGTTGTTGCCTCATGAAACGGTCTAGCATTGATCCTCCACGTTGCGGATCAGGGTGCTCCATACGAGTAAGGTTATTATTTATAACCTGAGTAAGTTGTCCCAGTATGGTGATTAGCTGATCGGCACCAGTTGCATCACCAGCCCCACTATAATTATCTTGATCAGGAGGGCAATCCCTACATGGAGTGCGCGCATTGATACGGTTTCCATTTCATCCACTAGGTGCCATTTCTAAACAATTGCATAAACTAGATCAGTTTATGAATCACAATACATAATCCCATACTTATAAAACACTTAACATAAATTGAACTATTTATAGATATAATCCATAATCATAAAAAGAAATGTTTCCTTTGAGAAAGTATATACTCATAACCCTTCATAGTGGTTTGTAAAGAAAATGGGAATTATCCAAAGCATATCCCCCGGGAGTGTCGTAACCAAGAGTGCAGCAAGGCCCGTTGTCATGCACCAGTTCCCGTTCGAGTCTAGCTCAAAGCGGTGTTTTCGGGTTTTACCCCTAGGTACATCTGTGCCAGAGCCGCCTCTACCTGCTCGTATCCAGACAGATATGTATTGCTTGGAAAACTCACAAAATCTCTACAATACCATAATTCTAGGAAGTTCTTCTATACTAATCCTCAAAGTTCATCTTAGGTATACGTGCTCTAATCAGAGTTTATCTAAATCTAGCTTCCAAGGTTAGTACTAAAATGCCTCTGATACCAACTGTAACGCCCCGACCCCAGCTACCCAGATCCGGTGCATTACTTCGTAACATTGGCATGATCACAAAAGATCAAGTCCTGAAAGACCGATTAGTTTAGTAGCCTTGGAAACACTAGATACATTCGTAAACGTTAAATTACATCATAAAGTGAAAAACTACAATAACAAAGTCTCCATAGTCCACACTCATATCCACTTCTGACTATCCCTGCAGGTCATTCATAAAATACTTCTTCACATCCTGGAAAATATTAAAACATTGAAAGGGGTGAGCTCAGATGCTCAGTAAGGATAACAATAATGCAGAAGCTTTCATAAATAAACATTAACATTTAAGGAAATGTATAACTAAAACAAAAGCCTTTTAAACATGAACTTCAACATAATATGGAAAAAGTAAAATGAGATAATGCCATTTACTTATTCACATGGATATTCTACTGGTCGAATAATCACATTCAATATCAATAACCACTTTCATAATGATGGAATGCATAATGCCAGACTATCATAACCATGTAGCCAAGGCCTCGTGCCAAGACCACAAATAAGATTTTGTCAAGGCCTCGTGCCAAGACACTAGTTTTTCTCATGAGACCTGCCGAAGCATCGAGGAGCTATAGCGGGCTCCACACGTCACTTATTAAGTCCAATGCATTCCTCATATGAATAGGTTTAAACATATCATAAACCATAACATAATCGTATCACATAAAACATGCATAAAGGAAACATAACATTTCCACATTTCAATCACAAGATATCAATACAACTCATTGATATAATAAAAACGTTTTCAAAACCATTTTCAAAACCAAAATAAAAGAAAGTTAAATCTTTGTATTTATTTTTCATTAAAAAAGTGATGGCTTGTAGAGGAAGCCGAAACTCAAATAATGCTCACGGCGGCGGAGAAGTCGTTGTCACCGCATAAGTACGGAAATAAAAACATTCCATTTTTGTCGTTTAGTAAAACGCTTTGTATAAAAAAGATTCCTTTTGAATAAACGTAAAAGTCAAAGGGGTTTATACACCGTATAAAAGAAAGTTTTGTATAAAACCAAATATGCCTCAATGAAAGGGGATTGAGACGAAGTCCTTAAAAATATAATTTTTTAAATAAAGTACATCTATAATGTGTATTCACTATAAGTACACATAAATAATGTACAAATAAAATATAGGACATAATAATATCATGACATAATTTGAAAGTAGGATATTAACCCAAAGAATGGAAGTTGGGTTAAGAAGTTCCCTTACCTCATGTCCGACTTGAATCAACCGTTCTTTAACCTCCTGAATGATAAACTAGAGTTAATATCTACCTTATTAAGAACCATTTTCAATTTCATTATCCTTTTTTTATCACTTATTACAATGTTATGAACGTTATGTAATTATTTAAGTTAATAACGGTCGTTTTGTCGATCTTTGGTACTTGTGTCAACAATAACCTTCTTATAATTACAAGTTGTTCATGTGGTGAAATATCCATTATATCCAGAATTATATTCATGATGTAGATATCATATATATCATATATATCCCGTATATACATTCATTCATAATATTACGTAACATTTAGAGGTAAGAAATGAAATGCATCGTTCATGGAGACGGTAAGCCGTACGTACGCATGAACGCTACTTTCATTTCTATTTCGTATTTAATGTAATGAAATCATAATTATATAAAGGTATAATATAGTTCCAGTATAATATCATATATAATATCATTTACTCCATCCTTTATACATCCCACATATGGCATTAACGATTCACATCACTTTGAGGGGGCGGTAATCCGCACTTCCTAAAATGAGATTATCGCGTTTTACCCATAATGGAAATCATAAAGTATTCCATAAATGAGAAATACAGAAGAATAATTAAAACATAAACATATTATATATCATATATAAAAATAGTTACATCTTAATGGCCACCTTTGAAGGTGTTATATGAGTGTTGAACAATCATCGTTTCGTGAGGCAGAAATTTGCCATCCACAGAAACCGTATGTTCATTAACCATTAGATGTATGTGTGTGTAAGTGTAGCTCGAATCCTTTTTATAACAACATCCTAGTATATTGAGGATACTGGTTTTTTTAGAAAAAAAATGAATAAAAAGAGTTTAGTGGGTTTGAGAAGAAAAATAAAACAAAACAACATTAGAGAAGACATTACCTCAAAATCGGGTAACTCTTTTTGATTTCAGACAAAGGCTTCCTTGAGAAGATTTCTGCCCAAAGTGAGGATTCTAGGAGTAAGAGGGGGAAGTTGGGAGAGTATTTGGGCAGAGGTTTTCCGAGCCAAATGTCTTGAAGGTGTGAATAAGGTGGGAGAGGTGGGGGCATTTTATAAGTGGAGAGGAGGGCCTCTTTTGGAAAGATTGAAATATTACATTATTATACAATGATTTTTCGGATGCTAAAGGTCCCAAACTTATATAATTAGAGGATAAGGTGATAAGGGTTAGAAATCTCCTCATCCAATTGGCTTTGGACAAGTGTAAGCCTTGGATTTTGCATTATCTTCTCATTTTATTTAAATCGTTAACTAATGAGGTCATCGCTGCATCATAATGATGTCATAATTAATTTAATTTATTTAATGTCTAAAAATTATAAAAAAAATACCATGATGTAGGAAATATTTTTATCTTTCTAATGAATATTTATAATCAAAATTTGTACTTGTGTAACCCCACTTAAAAACTTTTTTAGTAAAACAACTCATGTTTGTGCCAATTAAATTTTAACATTAAATAAATATATATTAATGTCATTTTCCAACTAAAGTGGCTCCATGGGGTCCCCAAGTTGACCCATGGGTTGTCTTGGTCGGCCATGACTCATCCAATAGGAGCAGGACAAGTGTCACGCTCATCTCATATTATTATAACATTATTTGTACCTTAAACTACACTAATTACCTCTAATCGCGATTAAGAACTTAAAAATTACTATTCACCAAAAAATTATTTTAATCTCATTGAACCACATTTTACTTCTTAATGACAACCATGTATGTCGGATTTTTGAAAATCAAATCACAGAAATGGTAATATTTCATTTAATCGGTTATTTAACTATCACTTAGTGGTTTCACTATTCATCAAAAATTGATGTTTTTCAGAACAATGCCAAAATTTCACCCTAAGCTATAATTGATATTCCGATTTCAAAAATTATGTATATTTTACAAAATTCCAAACATATAAGTTGCATTACTTAATTTTATAATTAATTCCCGCTGTCACAACAAATAGCGTGTTTTTAAGAAACAATTTATATCAAAAGATTGGCAATTGTTTATGTCCAATTTCAATGTTAAATTAATTCTAATGACCACCATTGGATAAAATGGTAAAAATATATTCTAATTATACTTTAAAACCACGAAATAGTATAATTTATCACTATATATTATTTTGATTAAAAAAGTTGTTTTTAAATATTTTTCACTATTCATAAAAAATTAGAAGTTCTTAGAAAAATACCAAAAATTCAACATAGGCTAATTTCGATATTCCGAATCCAAAAATGAAGTCCATTTTGAAATATAAAATTTCTATAATTTTAAAAAGTGGTTATTACTATTCATAACGGCTACTTTTATTAGTCGCGGTGTTTTAGAACTCGAAGTTGCGTACAATGCAAGCCATTGCATTATTGAATGAGAAGCGTATCATGGAAGCTCGGGGTGTTACATTCTCCCCTCCTTCAATAAATTGCGTCCTCGCAATTTGAAATTTTATCTTTGAAAATAAGAGGTTGAAAATAGAAAATACCTTTGTGGAAAACCCACATCGGAAATAAGGTTAATAAAATTTAGCCTTAATAAGAGGGAAATGGAAATAAGAAAGTCACCACCAAATTATGAACTCGATAAGGAGAACATTGGTGGCAATTAGAGACATATAATTGGAGGAAAAAGGTAAATATTTTTAGGGAGTGATTGAGGTCATCAATCACAATCAACTGTCAAATTGAGGGCCTCAAAGCCTTCAATCTATGTTGATTTAAAATATCATCAGTTTAACAAGACATAAGGTATTATGATAACACATTTTTTTGTTTTAATATCCCTTTACTAATGTTTAAGAATTAATTTTTTCTTTGAATAAGATATAGGTATATATATATTTATGCTTGACAATTAGGGTTTCAACCTTTAACTCATCTTTCACTCAAAAAGATATTAGAACTCAAAAATATTATACTTATCCAAATTGTATAAGGTTCCAAATTTTAACACATACCATTTAGATTAGAAAAACTATTTTGTAAAAACCAGGGACTTCATGTAGTCCAGTGGTAGGCGATTAATCCCAATCGCACTATGGTTGTGGGTTCGATTCCCACAGCTTTATCTGACGCGATGGGTTGTCACTCGGTCTGCGTGTTTTCCTTTTTATAAATATCCAAAAATAACCTTAACAATAGTACCATTGTAAAATATAATCCATTCCAACCTTTATATTTATCCAAAATACTTCTCTCCAGACTTTCTCTAAAAGGTCTATAAATTCCAAAATCTATTGTAACATCAGATTTCACCAAACAAATTAATGTTTCTCTTTTGTCACATACTAAAAATATGATTACCTTCATCATATTAAAACCTTACTGAAATCAACATGTACTGCAGTACAATCCTTATATATATATATCACATTATTCTAATAACCAAAATATAATCCATGAGTCCAAAAGCACCAATACATTAGTTATTCTGCTTCAACTATAGTAACAGCATAAGATTGTCCTTGATCCCTTGGCCTTTTCTGAGGTAAGTTTCCCTGACGCTTAGGACATTCATTTGCATAATACCCCATTTCCCTACAATTGTAGCATTCAACTTTGACAACCTCTTTCTTTCCCTTGCAATCACGAGCATGGTGACCCTTTTCTCCACATTTATAACAAACTCCCATTCCTTTTAGGCACGTACCAGGGTGATTCTTCCCACAATTATCACATAATGGAAAATCCTTATTTCCCTTTTTCCCTTTATCTGTCTCTTGTTCCACCATTCTCTTCTTCTCTTGCTTTACTTTGTTGTCATAAGACTTAGAGAATTCCTTTTCTGTCTTGATAGCACACGAGACAATATCTTCGTATGATGAGAAGGATTGTGATACTAAAGATCGACGGAGAAATGGTTTTAACCCATCAAAGAAACGATCAATCTTACTCCTTGGGTTACGTATATAATCGGCAGCATGCCTCGCTAACCGTGTAAAGTTAGCCTCATACTTTGCGACATTCTCATCCTCCTTCTTCCTCAAACTCAGAAATTGCCTTTCCATATCTGCTCGATGGTCACGAGGAAAGTATTTTTCTAAGAAAAGCTCTTTGAACTCCCTCCATTCCATATTCGATACGTCATCATCTTCCTTTGTGTTTTGAATCAGCGACCACCACTGATCGGCATCTCCAGTGAGGCGGTAAACTGCCATGACAACCTTCTCCCTTTCGCTACTCCCCAAGGCATGGAATATTTTCTCTAAGGAGTTTATCCATTGCTCAGTTACTAACGGATTTGTACCCCCATTGAAGGTTGGTGGTTGTTGCCTCATGAAACGGTCTAGCATTGATCCTCTACGTTGCGGATCAGGGTGCTCCATACGAGTAAGGTTATTATTCATAACCTGAGTAAGTTGTCCCAGTATGGTGATTAGCTGATCGGCACCAGTTGCATCACCAGCCCCACTATAATTATCTTGAGCAGGAGGGAAATCCCTACATGGAGTGCGCGCATTGATACGGTTTCCATTTCATCCACTAGGCGCCATTTCTAAACAATTGCATAAACTAGATCAGTTTATGAATCAAAATACATAATCCCATACTTATAAAACACTTAACATAAATTGAACTATTTATGGATATAATCCATAATCATAAAAAGGAATGTTTCCTTTGAGAAAGTATATACTCATAACCCTTCATAGTGGTTTGTAAAGAAAATGTGAATTATCCAAATCATATCCCCCGGGAGTGTCGTAACCAAGAGTGCAGCAAGGTCCTTTGTCGTGCACCAGTTCCCGTTCGAGTCTAGCTCAAAGCGGTGTTTTCAGGTTTTACCCCTAGGTACATCTGTGCCAGAGCCGCCTCTACCTGCTCGTATCCAGACAGGGATGTATTGCTTGGAAAACTCACAAAATCTCTACAATACCATAATTCTAGGAAGTTCTTCTATACTAATCCTCAAAGTTCATCTTAGGTATACGTGCTCTAATCAGAGTTTATCTAAATCTAGCTTCCAAGGTTAGTACTAAACTGCCTCTGATACCAACTGTAACGCCCTGACCCCAGCTACCCAGAGCCGGTGCATTACTTCGTAACATTGGCATGATCACAAAAGATCAAGCCCCGAAAGACCGATTAGTTTAGTAGCCTTGGAAACACTAGATACATTCGTAAACGTTACATTACATCATAAAGTGAAAAACTACAATAACAAAGTCTCCATAGTCCACACTCATATCCACTTCTGACTATCCCTGCAGGTCATTCATAAAATACTTCTTCACATCCTAGAAAATATTAAAACATTGAAAGGGGTGAGCTCAGATGCTCAGTAAGGATAACAATAATGCGGAAGCTTTCATAAATAAACATTAACATTTAAGGCAATGTATAACTAAAACAAAAGCCTTTTAAACATGAACTTCAACATAATATGGCAAAAGTAAAATGAGATAATGCCAATTACTTCTTCAAATGGATATTCTACTGGTCGAATAATCACATGCAATATCAATAACCACTTTCATAATGATGGAATGCATAATGCCAGACTATCATAAGCATGTAGCCAAGGCCTCGTTCCAAGACCACAAATAAGATTTTGTCAAGGCCTCGTGCCAAGACACTAGTTTGTCTCATGAGACCTGCCGAAGCATCGAGGAGCTATAGCGGGCTCCACCCGTCACTTATTAAGTCCAATGCATTCCTCATATGAATAAGTTTAAACGTATCATAAACCATAACATAATCGTATCACATAAAACATGCATAAAGGAAACATAACATTTCCACATTTCAATCACAAGATATCAATACAACTCATTGATATAATAAAAACGTTTTCAAAACCATTTTCAAAACCAAAATAAAAGAAAGTTAAAACTTTGTATTTATTTTTCATTAAAAAAGTGATGGCTTGTAGAGGAAGCCGAAACTCAAATAATGCTCACGGCGGCAGAGAAGTCGCTGTCGCCGCATAAGTACGGAAATAAAAACATTCCCTTTTTGTCTTTTAGTAAAACTCTTTGTATAAAAAATATTCCTTTTGAATAAACGTAAAAGTCAAAGGGGTTTATACACCGTATAAAAGAAAGTTTTGTATAAAACCAAATATGCCTCAATGAAAGGGGATTGAGACGAAGTCCTTAAAAAGATCATTTTTTTAAATAAAGTACATATATAATGTGTATTCACTATAAGTACACATAAATAATGTACAAATAAAATATAGGACATAATAATATCATGACATAATTTGATAGTAGGAGATTAACCCAAAGAATGGAAGTTGGGTTAAGAAGTTCCCTTACCTCATGTCCGACTTGACTCAACCGTTCTTTAACCTCCTGAATAATAAACTAGAGTTAATATCTACCTTATTAAGTACCATTTTCAATTTCATTATCCTTTTTATATCACTTATTACAATGTTATGAACGTTATGTAATTATTTAAGTTAATAACGGTCGTTTTGTCGATCTTTGGTACTTGTGTCAACAATAACCTTCTTATAATTACAAGTTGTTCATGTGGTGAAATATCCATTATATCCAGAATTATATTCATGATGTAGATATCATATATATCATATATATCCCGTATATACATCCATTCATAATATTACGTAACATTTAGAGGTAAGAAATGAAATGCACCGTTCATGGAGACGGTAAGCCGTACGTACGCATGAATGCTACTTTCATTTCTATTTCGTATTTAATTTAATGAAATCATAATTATATAAAGGTATAATATAGTTCCAGTATAATATCATATATAATATCATTTACTCCATCCTTTATACATCCCACATATGGCATTAACGATTCACATCACTTTGAGGGGGCGGTAATCCGCACTTCCTAAAATGAGATTATCGCGTTTTACCCATAATGGAAATCATAAAGTATTCCATAAATGAGAAATACAGAAGAATAATTAAAACATAAACATATTATATATCATATATAAAAATAGTGACATCTTAATGGCCACCTTTGAAGGTGTTATATGAGTGTTGAACAATCATCATTTCGTGAGGCAGAAATTCGCCATCCACAGAAACCGTATGTTCATTAACCATTAGATGTATGTGTGTGTAAGTGTAGCTCGAATTCTTTTTATAACAACATCCTAGTATATTGAGGATATTTGTGTTTTTACAAAAAAAATGAATAAAAAGAGTTTAGGGGGTTTGAGAAGAAAAATAAAACAAAACAACATTAGAGAAGACATTACCTCAAAATCGGGTAACTCTTTTTGATTTCAGACAAAGGCTTCCTTGAGAAGTGTTCTGCCCAAAGTGAGGCTTCTAGGAGTAAGAGGGGGAATTTGGGAGAGTATTTGGGCAGAGTTTGGCCGAGCCAAATGTCTTGAAGGTGTGAATAAGGTGGGAGAGGTGGGGGCATTTTATAAGTGGAGAGGAGGGCCCCTTTTGGAAAGATTGAAATATTACATTATTATACAATGATTTTTCGGATTCTAAAGGACCCACAGTTATATAATTCGAGGATAAGGTGATAAGGGTTCGAAATCTCCTCATCCAATTGGCTTTGGACAAGTGTAAGCCTTGGATTTTGCATTATCTTCTCATTTTATTTAAATCGTTAACTAATGAGGTCATCGCTGCATCATAATGATGTCATAATTAATTTAATTTATTTAATGTATAAAAATTATAGAAAAAATACTATGATGTAGGAAATCTTTTTATATTTCTAATTAATATTTATAATCAAAATTTGGACTTGTGTAACCCCACTTAAAAACTGTTTTAGTAAAACAACTCATGTTTGTGTCAATTTAATTTTAACATTAAATAAATATATATTAATGTCATTTTCCAACTAAAGTGGCTCCATGGGGTCCCCAAGATGACCCATGGGTTGTCTTGGTCGGCCACGACTCATCCAATAGGAGTAGGACAAGTGTCATGCTCATCTCATATTATTATAACATTATTTGTACCATAAACTACACTAATTACCTCTAATCGCGATTAAGAACTTAAAAGTTACTATTCACCAAAAAATTATTTTAATCTCATTGAACCACATTTTACTTCTTAATGACAACCATGTATGTCTGATTTTTGAAAATCAAATCACAGAAGTGGTAATATTTCATTTAATCAGTTATTTAACTATCACTTAGTGGTTTCACTATTCATCAAAAATTGAAGTTTTTCAGAACAATTCCAAAATTTCACCCTAAGCTATAATTGATATTCCGATCTCAAAAATGATGTCTATTTTACAAAATTCCAAACATATAAGTTGCATTATTTAATTTTATAATTAATTACCGCTGTTACAACAAATAGCGCGTTTTTAAGAAATAATTTATATCAAAAGATTGGCAATTGTTTATGTCCAATTTCAATGTTAAATTAATTCTAATGACCACCATTGGATAAAATGGTAAAAATATATTTTAATTATACTTTAAAACCACTAAATATTATAATTTATCACTATAGATTATTTTGATTAAAAAAGTTGTTTTTACGTATTTTTCACTATTCATAAAAAATTAGAAGTTCTTAGAAAAATACCAAAAATTCAACATAGGCTAATTTCGATATTCCGAATCCAAAAATGAAGTCCATTTTGAAATATAAAATTTCTATAATTTTAAAAAGTGGTTATTACTATTCATAACGGCTACTTTTATTAGTCGCGGTGTTTTAGAACTCGAAGTTGCGTACAATGCAAGCCATTGCATTATTGAATGAGAAGCGTATCATGGAAGCTCGGGGTGTTACAATCTGCATCATCACCATACTTCCCTTGACCCCCTTCTTTTTTTTAGATGCAAAATTTACTCCCACAAACATGAATGTATTTCATTGAATGCTTCCTTCCATGCCATAGATCATATGGTTTCTTCGTTTCTCCCTTATAAATCCCCATTCTATTTTGAATTTTCACTAAATATTCAAAAAAATCTTTCAAATAATGGAGAGAGATATGAATCTCAAACATCATAGTCTTGGCCATGTTGTTGACCTATCAATTCCAGTTCTCAAAAAACCCATTTTTATGCAGAGTTCTCATAGAAGATACATCATGCAATATTCCATGTTTTTCAAGGTAATTATCACACTCAATGGATGTGTATTTCCCTCCATTGTCAGATCACAGGACATTAATTATCCGTCTAGTATCATTCCCCAAAATTTAGTGATACTTTTTCATGTAATCATGTACATTCCACATCATATGAATAACCATCGCACACACCATTTTACTATTATCATTAATGAAAAGGGCTAAGTACCTATCTCCATGAGTTCAGGAAACATTTATCCGGTCACATACATCTGTATGGATGAGATCAATATGGTGTACTTCTCTTTTATTATTTGGAAGATATGAAATACAGACTAGCTTCCCCTAGTTGTAAGCATCACAAGTCTTTTCCCATTAACATTTCAGAATGGGGATATCCATGACTATCTTTAGTTTAGATATATTTTCCATGTCTTGTTGGTTAATGTGCCTCATCCTTCGATGCCACGAGTTGTTTTCCTCTTCAATGGAAAAAGAATAAGAGTCATTTTTACCGTCAACCTGATATAAGATTCCATCTATTTTTTGGCCTTATGAGATAGTTACTTGTTTTACCCTTAATAGTACATCCTTTGTTTATTGATATTCACTATGATCCCTAAGTCACATATTTGACTCACACAGAGGAGATTGTGGTGTAGACCATCCACATAAATTACTTCAGCCTTCTTCAGCTTTCTATTGGACAGTTTAGTATTTCCACTACCTTTAATCAACAAAGCACCATCATTACCAAACCTCACTATTACATCAACCTTCATCTTAATTTTCATTAAAAGGTCACCATTTCTTGTAATATGGGAAAAGTTTCCACTATCAAGAATCTAGGTGATGCTCCTTTTTGTTTCTTTGAGAGATACTTCTGCAAGATTGGATTTCGGAATTTTCTTCTTCTCTTTCCATGAGATATTGGATTGAGCATCAGACACTGAATGCCTTCCAATTATTTCATAAAAATAATCATATTATTTAAACCAATACTCTTCTTCTAGTGGAGGAATCATATTTGTTTCAACAAAACCATTTGGAGGCTGAGTATTGACCCGTCTCTGAGAGTTGTATGAATTTCTCTTATCATACCTATACCTGCAATACATGACATTATGGTCAAGGTTAAAATAGTGAAAATAGTGTCTATAGAAACTACTTCTTCTAGAAGATGTATGATATGAAATTTGTCTCATTTTTTTACTTCCCAGATATTCCCCATTCAAATATGTCCTTTCCTATTCGCAATATGACATGGTATGGCCCAGATAGCCACAGAACTAACACATCATGGGATAAAATGTCTTCTCACTTACGTTTTTCCATATGACTTCTTCGTTGGGAAAATAGTTGGTCTTCCAATCATTACTGAAATATTGAGAATAATATTCAGTTCTTCTTTTAGTTTGGATTGAGGATTTATTCTTTATCACTTCAAGCAACTTTTCAACCTATCAAAAATTCATCTTGTCATTCTTTTGGCTCACTTTACATATATTAGTTGACAGCTATGATTTACAATCAATTCCACTATTTCCCATGCAGGTGGGTATTTGATCACTCATGATTTTTTCAACCACATTTGAACCATGCTTGTATCGTACCAGTAATTCTACATCAGAGAATATTCCAAAATTAATTTTATTCTTTCGCTATTTTGTAGTTGATTGACAGTCAAGTTTACCACCAAGAGTAACAACTTCTTCTTCATGACCCTCAACCACCCTAGACTTCGCATCCAATATGGATGTAAGGTCATTGATTTAATTTTATTATTCTTCAATTCTAAGCTTTAGTTCCACAACAACATCTGTGATTTTAGGGATTGAAGACTGTACTCTCACTAGTTCTTCTAGTCGTTCAATTTCATCATCAAGATCATTATCATGTTCTCATGATTCATCCACTATTTATTTCCACTTATTAGATATCTTACATTTATTATCAAACTTGGAAATGGATCCATAATTTGAAACTTGGGATCACTAATAAGAGTCATCTGATTATCTCAATCTTTATTAATCAAAGTTTTTTCTTTTTTAATGGTATCCATCATGGAAGATTGGTTTCCAGTTTTAAATTGTGGTTCTTTATCTTCATTGAATTAAACATCATCATCTTTCTCTTCAAAGAAAAAACTCTTCTTATATACTTTCTTTCTAGATTTGATGTCTCCCTTTTTGAAAAACTTTTCTGAGGATTCTCAATTTCTTTTGCTTTACTCCCATCATCATTGATCTTTCTTTGGCACTGAGAGGCAATGTGCCAAACTCCTCTGTAAAAAAACATACCAGAGGTGAATTACATTTTATTTAACTTTTCCCATCTTAAAAATCATGGAAATGAGAAAAATAATTTATTTTTCCTAATCATATTTACCACCAATATCTCCAGAAATTTTCAGTTTTTCCATGGATTTGAATTCAAATTCCTTAATAATGTGTGTCGTTGGATCTTCTTGTTTGAATCTCATCTCATATTCCACCAGACAACATAGCAGATCATCCAGAGACAGTTTAGATCGATCTATTTCATCAAGGGATGAAACCTTTGCATTATACATAGGCATATATATTCTCACAATTTTCTTTATGATATCAATGTCTTTGATTTAATCTCAAAAACCACAAATTTCTCCCACTACATTAGTAATTCGATTGAATAATGAATCTTTATTCTCATCAGGATGCATTTTCAGATCATCGAGCTTGTTGTGAAGGGCTTGATGTTTTTCCTCCTTCACTTTTCTATCTCCTTCATAAATATTTTCAAGTTCATCCCACATTGTCTTTTTTGATGTGATAGTCATCACCTTTAGATAGATCGAATCAGAAAGAGCCGCAGTGAGAGTATTCTGAGTTTTACCATCTACATCAAGAACATATTTTTCTATATCATTCATAGTAAGACATGTTGGATCAATAAATAGAGTTACTTTCATAGTATAAAAGAGGGATTATATTCCATGTGATCTTAGATGAGATCTCAATATATTATTTCAAATCTGAAAATTAATTCCCTAAAAGAGAGGGATTCCCCTAGCATTGGTTGCATTCTTCATGATGGAAAAGGACAAATCTAACACCAGTAACCTTTAACCTTTGATAGCACTTATAGGACCCTGGGATACCATAAGAGGGGAGGGTTAAATCAAGGTTAAAATTGTTTATTTAAAAAAGGATTGTGTTCCCACATAGGTTCACATTCATCCAGCCTATATGATTCAAGAGAACAGATGGAAAAAATAACAAGCATAGAGACCACACATCAGTTTTATGTGGTTCACCACTAAGGGCTACATCCAAGGAGCATACGCTGTCAGTGTGTTGGTCATTCCAAAATCCACTAATATTCACTAGTTTTTGTATTATATGGTTCAATCAAAGTCATCCTATTGCAGGAACACTACCTTTAAAAGGTTCAGGGAAATATCACTTTGTCCCTCAGATCACTTTCATTGACTACCACTAGCTCACTACCTTTTGAGAAGTCAAACTCAATTTATCAACACGAAGGTCACTTCAATTGATTTTCATTGAATTATTTGTCTCTATTCATCATGATAAACTACTTGCATCGATGCCATGAATTGATGAACCGGAAATCACTGATCCACTAAGCTAGATATTCAAAACATGTATTCAGATTAAACTAACAATTGCGCGCAACACCTACCTGGTGCTTAAAAAATATTACTTTTTCTTGAAATATTATACTTTGTGTGAAAGATCCACTATTGGTATGAATGATTTTATTTTACAATGAAAATAAATTGTGTAACTACACCTTATAAGTACAATATCATTTTTTTGTGCAATATCCACTTTTACGTCCAAATACATCTTTTATGTTCCACCACAACCTTTACCAACATGTTTTTTACGCAATATATATAGGAAACAGTGCTTGGATTTTCACTAAGTTCTTAGTTATTCCGAATAATGGGGGTCACCTCTTATTTGTAGGTGTCACCGACCCCCACATGAAAAACCCATCATGTCATGAAAATACTCTCATTCTTCGTGCAGTGATTTTAACATAGAAACCATTTTTCACACACATCGTGAGATTTTTTTCCCACCACATAACTTTTATATTTTTTTATCTTCTGATCCTGAAACATTCCCTATTCACATGTTTCCACAACACCTACAATCTTGTGAGAAAATTCATTTTTCCAACACACTTTTCTCTATTTTCTGATTTTCAGGCCCAAAAATTTGGCAAGCATTGGGAAATGATGTCACCATCAATATTGTTTTCCTCTTAAACTATTTGTTCCCTTTCATGGAAAAAGTTTTGAACCTACAATGAGGATTTAAAACAAAAAAAAACCAAACTCCATTATTTTCATAGATCGGTCTTGGTTTCAACAATAAATCCATATAAAGAAGTCCTTTAGTCCAAACCAAAATGAGTTTTCTAAAGACGAGGTAACATATTTTCTCAAGCTCTTTTATTTTATTTACATTATCCACCGCATAAAATATTATTAATACATTATTAAATAATAAAATTTTTATAATAATTATATAGAGTTGTTTTTATTTAAATATTTCAACCTACTCATATTCACACATCCATCAAATGGGTATAGAACATACTATTAGTTTTTACGATGAACTACCACTTCATGAAATGATGTTTTTAGATTTTACATTACCACACATCATGGTTGGTAATTATGATATAAAATCTATTTTAATATGAAATATATCGCATTTTTAATGTCTCTATGATTCTATAATCCATATATAACACATACCTTTATGTTTTCCATTTTATGGGAATATGATAACATAGTGTGCTGAAGTGTGGACTACCACCTCCTCAAAGAAATTCAATTTGTTAATAGGACACCTGAAATGTATAAATATGATTTTAATTAAAGATTTGGGACATAAATTAAAATTATATTTTATTTATTACATTATTAATTTATTTAATTATAACAGATCATTTTATTTATTAAACTTTTCACACGGTAAAATATGATAACTTCGGTCATGGATGGGTGGACTACCACCTCTTTAGCATGATGTGATTACTTTTATATCATAAGAAATATATATATATATATATATGACTAAATAAATTAGAATTTATGATATAATAAAAATTATGGAAATATATAATGTTACTTACCTTCTTTCCATAATAATCACTGGTAAATGGGGACATCAATCATGCGTACATACAACCTACCCTCTCCAGGATTACATTGTTGGTTCATTTTTTTAGCCATATTTCATGGTTAGTTTGAAAATTTTAATTGATTAATAAGTATGATTATTATTTTATTATTAATATCCTTTATATGTTTATGTAATAACCCCATTGACCATAGTCGATATACCAAAGTCATTTTTAACTCACGAACTGAACATGGTAAAAATACCCGATGTTAAACTAGCTTTATGAGTAGTTGTATATAACATTTTGATAAGTTAATTAATTTAATAATAAATTTAAATTTTTTTTAATGAAGTAAATAATTAACATAATCTTATGATTCTTGAACATAAAAACACATTTTACAATTCAAACTCAAGGTAAGGGTTTTCACATCTCAATTATTATATTCATGAGATACATGAATTATTCACCACTAAATTGTTTTTTTGGTGTATACAATTACCATGGATGTATTATATTGTCATTATCATTATATTTATTTGTATTAAAATATCCATTTTATGATCTTTATTTAATTGTGTGTATATTATAAAGTCTCCAAATTAGTAAAGTAATTCTGCCTTAATTTTCTTTCATTGAGACACATGCCATGTTGTAAACCAATATTTTTCTATGAATCATACATAATATTTTTAACATGTCATATCAAGAATATAATTTTTTTTATGTTATTTTAATCTTTATTCAATTTTATTGTTTCCTTTGAATTATGACTCAATGTTAGCAATGTGGTTAATGATTATTACAACCATCTAATCATTTATCAAGATCGTTCATGATTATACTTCCATTGATCATATATTATGATAAATATTTTAAAAAATATAATAAAATTTATTAAACTATGGTTATTCATGTCATATTAGTGTAATGGTATGATTTTCTGTTATTTCTTATTTAAGATAACTATTAAAATATTTTTATGAAAATATGGTTATATTTCTTCTTTTGGTAAGAAATATGGGTTCTTTAAAAACTGTATTTTCTAAAAATGTTTTCTAAAAATGTTTTAATATTATACAATATGTCTATAGAAATTTTTCATCCATACATTACCATTTTAAAGAATGGGTTTAAAAGGAATATTCTTTTTAATTTATGATCAATGTACCTTTCTAAAAATTTAATTTGAAAAAAAAAATATTTACCATGTACAGACATACCCACCTTCATGATCATCATTTCCATGATTCATCCTTTTCATGTTTATAATATTATTTTTATAGATATTTTTCCTAATATTATGTAAATTATTTTATTTTTAAATATTTTTTAATGAAAAAGGGTTTTAAAAGTATTATGTATGTTTAAAATGTTTTCAAAAATATATAAAAAAATTATTTTAAATGTTTTAAATAGGTATTTTTCATAGAAATGGATTTCAATAATATAAAATATAAATTTTTATGTTTTCTTTTTTTTTATTGGAATTTTAATTCAACATTTTTTCACTTTTCTTTTATCAGTATTCAAGGAAAAGGGTTTCAAAGATATTTTCAAGCATTTTTTATAAGTTTTTAAGGAAAACATGTTTTCAAAATGTTTGATGACTTAATTTATAAGTTTTCATGGAATTACTTTTTCAAAAAAAATCAATCTTATTATTTAAGTTTTCAATTCAAAACATTTTCACAATTTTTTAATGCTTCTTTTATAAGTTTTCAAGGAATAATATTTTCAAGACTATTTTATAATTTTTCATGCTCATTTAAAAAAAATTGATTTTTAGAAGGTTTTATCTTTTGAAAGTAACATCTCATTTATGAAAGAATATTTTCCTTATGAATTTTTTAAAACACATTTCAAATGTATTTTCCATCTAAGATGATATCTATTAGAATTACTAATGATTTTTTGGGGAAATATTGTGATTGATCAATTCAAATTATTTATCTGAATTGATTATGTTCTAATGAGGTGATGTTTATGAAATCCATTTCCCTATTAAACGGTATATTATTATGAAAAACAATTATTTTTATGGGTTATTCTTTGATGAAATGATTATGAAACTGGTCTCTTTTTCATAGGTTATGACATGATTACATGTATATAATAACCATTTTATTTCATGGTTTATCATTTGATTTTATATGATCATGTCAAAACATGTAGGTATTATTTCATTATGAGATGGGAGATGCCTATATGCCCCTAAAATGAATTGGGAAAATAATTTAATCTAATTCGACATGCAAGACTTGAATTGGTTGTGAACTCAGATCAGTAAAGGAATTTATCTACTAAGATGGTCATGGGAGTGTACCTTGACTACTAAGATGGTCTTGGGAGTGAACCTTGACTACTAACATGGTCAGCAGAGTTAACCATTACTATCAATATAGTATGGGAAGTGAACCCATTATACAAAGATGTCACTGACATTAGTGCCTTATCTTTTATGGAAATAATTTTATATGGTTATGTGTATGACAAAAAATTTTATTCTTATTCCTATGTTTTAGTATAATGTATTGTTCTATTGATTCCATTAATATTAATTTCGTACTAAATACTAAAATTTATGCAATGAATCATTTATATTTTCTTTGATATGAAAGGTATGATCATCAAATGTTAGTTTGATGTTCTCAAAGAACTATTATAATGTGATGATTATATATCTATTTTATTTACCCCTACTGAGAATCTAATCTCACCCTTCTAATGTTTACTTTCAATACATTTTGAAAAATGGTTTTAATTAAAATACCTAAATTAGAAGACATTTTTGGGAAAAATTTATGATCATTCACCATGTTAGCAGATTTTGTTCTAAGATTACAAATACAGTAAACTATTATGTTCCTTAGGCATGTATTTTTGAAATTTACTGAATATTTATCTTAAAAGATTTAATATCCATGTTTCTTAATCCAAGTAAACCTTATAACATATATCAAAAATAATAAATATCTATTTGAAAAATTGATATTATATTTTTTAAATATGAAATTTATGGGAACACGTAGTAATAAATTGATCTTAATAACAAAATTAAAAAACTTGCTTTGAAAATTGATGGATTAATTAATTCAATGTTGGGTCATGTGAATTGAATATAGGAACAAAAATTGGAATTCATTAAATATTTTTTGAAGGTAAAAAATCATGTGAGACATCTTCCCTTATCTGAAAAAAAAAGATATTTTAGTTCATTGGCTGTCAAAGAAGCCACAAATGTTCATAAAAATGAAACTAAATTATTATTACCTTTAATATAAGTAATGTGGTACATAGATAAAGGGAAATATTTTAATAGTAATTATGATGATTAAATATTAGTAGTCATTAATGATAAACCAAAAACACCAACTCTATGGATGAAGGTTCAAGAGTTTAACTCAAAAAGGACATAGCTTTAAATATTTGGACGATCAAGAAAACAAAATAATGAAAAATTTATTTGTTGTATTATTTTTGGAAATATGAGGAATACATAATATATGTGTTATATATAAAAAGGATTTTTATATCAATAAAAAAATATTAGTATCTTTCTCTTTTCTCAGTATATTATTCATGACAATTATTCTTATTATGGACATTTGAGACAAAAGTCCATGAATTTTTCATCATGTTTATAAAAGTATTTACCCAATGTGACTCATAAAAATAAATATTTTCATATTGAAGATATATCATGGGGACTAAAAAAATAATTGACTCTCCACATTATAAGATGATTTTAATTTTATATATTGGGAGTTGAAAAAATTTCATTGAAAACGAAATGTTTCACAACAAAAAACATGTTTCAAGAAAAGAAAATAGATGAAGGAAATCATTTCTATAATTTTTTAAAAACTATTAATTGAGAAGGTGTATTGATTATGGTTAGTAGGATCACTTACCACATAATAATAAAAATATATATTTTCAAAGGATTTAACTATAATAAATAAGGTATCATTAATATTAGTGATAATAAAAAAATTTATATTATTGGATCATTGAAATCTACGATTATTGGAAAATATTTAAGTCATGGAAGCAAATTATTGGACAAAACATTATTCATCAGTTACTAAGTGTAATTAAATTCAATTACTATGGGAATTTTTTTAACATCATTAAAAATAATTTTATCAACAAATGAATATATGAGAGAATTGGAATGGATAAAAAGTGCATGAACATGCATCTCTACCAAATTTGGGGAAATAATAGAGGTGTTTTCTATCCAATGATAAATTTATTCAGGTTTGGACTGCATCATGGTAATTTGATTCAATATTAATTAGAGGATATGGTGAAAATTAAATGATCCTTAGACATCCTAGAACACTAATTTGATCACACTCTTACAAGTGATACATTGTATAAATGGATAATATTCCATCAATATATAAAATTTACAATAGATGAAATAAATAATATAGATCAAAATTAGGAATGTAGATATTTTTGGACTTTTAATAACTAAATCCATCAAATAAAAGTGGTATTATGTTATATTAATTGATAATTACAGTAGCATGTCCAGATTGATGACCATTACTCACAAATTTAAGTGTTCAAGTTCATTATATGTTATCATATGTATTAAAGAATATTCATATCCAAAATATGAAGTTGTTATATACCAATAATGGAAAAAAATTAAAATTTTATCGAGTATAATAATATCTCAATATGAATGGGATATGATATCATATTTTGAGAATGAGCCATCTTTAATAATTTGGATTTATTGAGAGGAATAATTAAATTCCCATTAATATGTTCTAGACAATACTCAGAAAAAATCTATAAGATACTCATTTGAAGTAATTTGTTATTACAATAGTAAAAATATCCTTCATACCATTGATATGTTTAAATATATAATATTCCATATATAATGTGTCATGGTAATAATTCAAGACTAATATAAATTGAAATTTTCTAATTTAGATAATATTTTTTCAAAAATGTAAAAATATGGATTGTGAATCTTAAGGGTGTAACAAAATTATACATGGATATTTATATAACATAAAGGTGTTAAAATGAATCAATAATGTATTATTAAATTTATTATATAAATTATGTATTAGTTAATGAAAATCCGTAAAATTTTCAAATTTGTGTGTAATTTTTTATAGGATTACTGAAGAACATATGGAAGTGCCTTGTTTAAAAGTGAATTTCCTAAGGGAATCACATGGTAATATAGATGAATCAAAATTATAAATTCATGGTGTAAATTAGAAAATGATTAATATATTCCAAAAATATCATAATAATGTCAAAAATCATAGAATTATATATCATTAGTGATGAAAACATTTAGTGAAAACATTAACCATTTCATCATTAAAATAAACTAATTTCTATATCATTTAGATAAAAAATATTTTATATAGCTAATCAAATATGCTTATTTTTTCAATACTATGAATTATAAACATGAATACATTTAATTTAAGGAATCAAGGTATTATTTTCCTAGTCCAAAAGTCTAGATATCAACTAAAACATAAAAATGATCTAGAATAAGGATAATAAAGATGGAGATATGAGTAGGACAAGGAATTAATATTTTGAAAGGGGAATTCTCAAATATAATTAATTGAAATTGATGAGATTTTCTCACACATGGATCATTTTTAAATATTATGGTTTATTTTCTATGTAACATCAAAGTGTATTTGAGGTGTATCATATAGATATTGAATCATTGTTTATTACTATATTAAATGAGGATGATGTGTACATATAATAACATTATGTGTTTATTTTTAATAAATATAAGAAAATTATATATATATATATATAATGAATAAATTAATATATTTATTAATTCAATTTACAAGGGAATAATATTCAGGTTATGATAAATATTTGGGAAAGAATGGATTCCAATGATACAGAATTGATCGAAACATACACATCAAGAAGGGAAATGACAAATATATATTTATGTTTATCTATGTAATTGATATTATTTTTTTAGGATAAAATAATTCCCTATGTATGATATTTTAAAAATAAATGATGTGTGTTCAAGATCTCAATTATTGGAGATATATATTTTTCCTCATATTATGTGTGACTATAGGAGGAAATGAAACCTTTATTTCACAATAAAATTGTATTAACATGGACTTTATATTAGGTATCGATACATTTAATTTTTTTTTCATTCATTATTATGGATCTAATATTGATTCCCATTGAGGTTAGAAAGGTTTTAGGGGTTTTTGGGTCTTGTTCAGTGCTTGGAACCCCGAACAGTGGAGAAAAATATTGAGTTTCATGATTAGTAGTTACAGTGTGCCTAGGTCTCATGGCCTCTCCTAACCGTGATAGGATGGAAATTTGTGGTCATGTCGGGTGTATTTATTTCCCTAATTTTGTTCTAGGGGATGCACCCCCATTCAAAAACTTTTGAATTTTTTGATGAGGTGTTTTTCATAGTTGGTTCACCATTTACATAACTTTGTGGGTTCCCCGTATCAAAGAAAAGGGCTCATCATTCATGCACGGTTAGGGAAACCGTGTGGCCAAACCATGAGACCCATATATTTTGGTGAAATTATAGAATTTAAGTTAATAAAATCTCTTAACCTATCATATTTTCTCATTGGATCATTCAAACAGATATAACCCCTCCATTCATCATATTCAAGCTCCTAAATCACCTTTTTTGAATTTGATCTTGTTCATTTGATCAGTGTCTGATCAAAGCATAATTAATCATGTTGGATCTCTTCCAGTAAGATATTAAATATGGGTTATACATTTTTTATTCTTCTTTATATAGAAAAAATTATTTAGATTCATTTTCATATTACATATATTCATGGAATTGATCTATTCTGTATAGGTCTCCCAGTCTAGGATAAACTAGATGAATATTACTGGATAAGGATATTTTTATGAGTATGAGGCTGGTGGTCTATTACTCATCCCTCATGTTTTTTCCTATTATAAATTTTTGTGTCTGTAGGTCAATTACATTGGGCATGATTTATTAAATTCATGATCCTTTTATATATTCATTAGAATGGTATTTTAAGACCCTTGTTAAATGTTTGATCCTATGTTATAGGTTATGAACTCAATGCTGACGACACCAAGTAGGGTGTTTTCTATAAATATAAATTTAGTGGTTTATTTTTCCTATATAAAAAAACATTCAGGTGTACCTTGACATTAATTTGTTTGATGTGAGTGTTTAATTAAATCAATTAATTGTTATTTTATGTAATGTGTATTCTTATTAGTTAATCCACCTAAGGTATGTGATTTATCTTGATAAAGAAATATTATATAGAATTGGAAACTATAATATGTGTATGACTTGGAAAAATTAAATGTGGTAGATGAATGCAGTTTCACATATGTATCAATCCTTTCCATCTTCATGGAAGGTTGTGGAGGGATCATAATTATTTGAATATGAGTTTTAGGAATTAAAAAATGCATAAATGACCTCAAACCTTGTCATTATAATGAAAGGTAGCGAATGAACCATGGGATTATTAAATGGAATAAATATTACATAAAAATAATTAATTAATTAAATTTCAAAAGGTTCATTTTGTATACAGGGCCTTGAAATTAGTATAAGAGTGGTTAGAAGCAGATTAAAATTAGATTCCCAAGGGAATGCCTTGAGCACTCATGGACATCATTCTAATTCAGAGATGCATATTGCCATGGGTGAGACCCACCATGAAACCAAGTATTTTTTAATCAATGAATGACGAGTACAACACATTATGATCCCTTAATTATCATTAAATTATGCATTTAATAAACTCCTTGGATCCATCATGAAGTCAACAGACATGATACCCCTTTAGGCCTAGGTATTTCTTTTACCATTTTACATTGGATGAATTCCTTATACATGGATATAATAACTATTGTGGAATTACTTGGGAGATATCCACTTAAATTACACTCTTACCCGTTATATCTAGGATACATTTTATTAACCAAGTTGGCTCAATCCCTGAGTTCATGGATTCCATGGTTATTTCCTTGAATGATTTTCTTTATTATTATCACAATTGGAGGATTCCTATTTATATCATAGATCCTTCGTTATTAGAATTTTTATCATCTTAGGATGTGAGTTCTAGTTATACCTCATGTGACTTATTATATATACAAAACATAATTAATTTGTGAACTAGATACATGTTCAGACACTAGATGAGGTTAAATCATGTACTTTATTAATTACATTACTTTAATAATTTAATTTTATATTTGTATGCTTGAAAACTATTGCAATTTATATTACATGGAGTGACTGTTATAAATTCCATTGGTGTTGGACTACTAAGATTTATCTCACACCCTTTCCTTGTGGCCATTATCACCATGGAAGATTACATTTATATAGGTGTTAACAAGGGGATGTTTCCTATTTTAGAAACATGATTGTTTCTTTTCTTTAGGTTAACGGTACGTAACAAAAGACTTAGATGGAGAATGATATTCTTGGATATTTATTGTATTACCTTTTTTTAATTTTTTATAGAATTTATTTCTAGCTGCTTTGTATCCTTATTTTCAAATTTTATAAGGACATGACATTAATTATCAACCACTGCATATGATTACCAGTAGTTCAGTGATTTATTATTTTTATCATCTTCTACAGTTCCATCTATTTAAATATATTTCTATTTTTGTTTAAAAATATTTATTGTATATATCCTATATGATACACTCTATTAATGAGGTAATAGTCTCCCCACAGACACATCATAGGTCCCTCCTTCTAGTCCAAATCCATTGAAGTATGGGGAGACACGATTATGGCCATTTATACAATTGGGCTTAGGGAACATCTAAGTGGAATTCAGTTTTGGGACATCACAATGTGCTATTAAATTTTTTTCTCTTCTCTCTTTACTATTTGGATAAAATAGACAAAAGATTAGAAACCCTTTGAAAATTGGTCATAATCCATTCCTGGGTGTATCTATCCCATATTTGGGGTAAATGAAAGGTTTCCTAAATTATAATTTTTCCTTTCTGTTTTCATATTACAGTTGATATCATTTCACCATTAGGTGGAACACATGTTCTGTTGGGGTTATTATTATTATTATTATTGAAGATTTCATTATCACATTGGCCAGATGACATGAGGGAAATGTGCATAATTCATGCACCATCATAGGCACTTAAAATTCACATGCCATGCATTTTTTCCATGCCATATTGATGAATTTAACTATATTCACTTGATTATATTATTTATTATTGTCGAGTTATCCTTGTTTATATATATATATATCTATGATTCTATTCGCCTACGACTGAGGGATTTCTAGTTTCAATTCATGAGATGTATGGGCCCCCATGGGTTGGAAAGGGTAATTTATTGATTTGAGCCGTTAGAATGAAATTTAATGGGTGTCGAGTTTATTCATAAGGTGTATGGTCCCTGATTCATTTACACAAGAGATCAATTTTAAATACTATTTGATATTTGAAAATAAGAAAATGAATATGAAACTGTGAAATAAGACTAACAAAATTGATGGTTTCTAGTAAATGAAGAGAAAGTTGTTATTGACCCTTCATCTAGGAGAAACCTTGTAATTTATACATGATAATATACCAATACCAAGACTTATAAGTGTGTATTTAGGGTAGTATACCATGGGTAGTGATCAAAATCCTTACGTTTATCTCACAATACTGATACCTTTATGATTCAAAGATTGTTTTGAGACATGTTTTGGAATATATAACCAATGTCCCTATGAATTCTTCATGTTGTGTGCAAGGAAGGTGGTAATGATCGTGCTCTAGAGCTTTTGGGTACTACATTTATAGACTTTGGAAACACCATTTATACCTGACTTGGGCACTAATGCTCATATTCATGATATTTTTTCCTACATGATGGATGCTATAAAAGGTTCTCCATGACCTACACTTAATATGGCTGATCTGACATTGAGTTCCAATATAAGCATCTTCCCACCTTCATGGGGTATGTTAGTCCATAGGCTACTGATTCTTAGCCAGAGGCAACCTTATCAATATTTGAGAATCTAGAGATGCCTCCAGAGTGGAGGTTCATTCTCGATACACACCAATTGTGTGATATAGATAAGCATTTGTAGGATGTAATTACTCAGGATTGGAACCATTGGGGCATGATATATGGTGATTTTATACTACATCCTATTATTATTTCTTTCCTCATATTCGGTGGGATGATCAAGTAAGAGAGTCCATGCATCTTAAGAAGGATTCAATATCAGTCAGGGAGTATTCAGTGTGTTTCACTATGTTACAATGATTTTCACTAATTCTAGCCAGTGATGTCCTTTTCCATGATAAACGGTTTGAGGATGGTGTACCTTATGCCATACGTGTTAGGTGAACATATTTTTCCTACCTACCTTTTTGAAATATTTATTCATGCTTTTATCACTGAATGAAACTTGATGGAAGGTGATAGTACTGTGAAAAGAGGATCAGTTCTATGGAATGACAATAGTACTTCTTGTAGAAATAATCATTCCCTTGAGGATTCTAATTATGGTAGTGGAAGCGATAAGACCCTTACTGGTATCATTGTGGTGTTCCATCGGTGTGGATGATAGATTAATATGAAGACTCATTGTGATAAAGACTGTATGGACTGTTAGGATAGGGGTTGAATGGGGAACATTCATAGATTCTTCTGGACCTTTACAACCACTTATAGTGGGAGAGGATCCACAACAGCTCCATATTCAAGAGAAGGTTCTTTTTATAATGTTTCATCTAGAGAGTTAGAGTAACACTGATAGGATGGGATTTGGAGAAGTTCATGGCTATAGTATGCATAGATTAGATTTTCAGAAGCACCAGCGGAGCTTTCGAGACTAGGGTAGCCCAATTTTAGCATATGGTTGTTGATCAGTGATGTTGCCTATTTTAAAATCGACACTTGAGGATAAAATTTAAGGACTGTATAATGTATGAGGTATTATTCTATTACACACCACTATTGTATCTTCTTTGTTTTATATATGTGTTTCACATAACAACATATCATAATCTATCATGGAAATTCAGAAGATGGAAATATAGTATTACTGTGGTGTAATTACCCTGGATACATAGTTGGGAGTATAATTTAAAGGAATACACCAATTTGGGAACTGTCCCCTTGGAAATTGTAGTTACACATTCTTATAGGAATTATTTGTTCTGGATATGGAAGGTTTCGATCTCATTCATTGGATTGATTGGTTAGTCCCATACCACACCTCTCTAGACTTCTACCACCACATGTTATAATATACTTCATCAATAAGAAGAGTTTTTTGACACAAGGTTGAGTGGGATGTCCAGGCTAGTAGATTCAAAAAAGAGAATGTTGGGCTGGGGTGAGTGACGGCCTAGATTTCCAGTATTATCATGGAGGACTAGGGAGTTCACCTGACAGATTTTACTCTCATGGTAGATAATTTTAGGGGCATTTTTCATGATTTTATTTGGAAAAAATATTGAGTGACAGGTAGAGTTTGTGATTGAACATATTCTATGAGCCTCTACAATGTCTATTAATCTTTATATGATGGAACCTACTAAACTCCTAATGCTCAAGAGGTAGTTAGAGGATTTATTGGCCAAAGGTTTCATACATCCTAACACTTCCTATTGGTGTTCATTTGCGATTTTCACCAATAATATAGATGTAACCCTTCATCTATATAAGTATTATAGATGGATGATACCACTTAAAGTTATGAACCAATATCCAATGCCTCATATAGATGATCTATTATATGATCTCGGAGGAGCTATGTTGTTTTCCACAATCAACCTATGAATTTTCTATCATCATGTTTGAGTTAGGCCATCTGAAATACCTCATACAAAATTTCATAGTGGTTATTGTATGTATGAGAATCTAATTACTCTATTCAATCTTTTGTACATGCCTTCCATTTTCTTGGCTAGGATGAATATAGTTTTTATCTCTATTAGGATTCTCTTATCTTAGTATTTTTTGATGATATGTTTGTGTATTCACACACTTTTAGAGACCATGTTAAGAACCTTGAGATAATTCTATATAAACTAATATAGCATCATCTTAATGAAACTCTTGATAATTTCCACATATGGATCGAACAATTTCACTTATTAAGTCATATTATCTTAGAATCAAGTGTCTTTTGTCACAAAGAACAAGAGGGTTGTGCTTTCCTGGGAGTATCCCATTAAAATGTTTGATATATGAAGTATTATGGAGATGGAAGGATTTTATATTCATTTTATTAAAGACTTATCACACCTTAATGCACCTCTTATAGTTCTTACAAATAATGGTGTTAAGTTATTATGGTCAGAAGAACGAGAGAAATCCTTTCAAGAGTTGAAAGGAAGGTATTTTTTGGAACCTATTCTTATTCTTCTTGAGCATCGAAGTGGCTACATAGATTTCTATGATACATTATGAATTTTCCTAGTATAAGTACTAATATAAAAGGATAAATAAATTTTTTTATGGATCTCTTTTTTTAGGACTCGTGAGATATGTTACCCAATGAATGACCTTAATCTTCTAAAAGTCATCAATGCCATATGTTTCTTGAGATATTTTCTGTTGGGTGAGATATTTATAGCTTATATGAATGAAAGTATCATAAAATGTATCTTTAATCAATATGACTTTAACATTAGATATTGGATAAGGTTTGAATATCTTCTCCCCTTTGATTTGAAGCCTGTATATTTTACTAGAAAAGGAAAAAAGGTATAAGATGCATTGAGTTAGAAAAACTAGGAAAAGACCTTCTGGAAAGTAAAAAAAAAAATTAAATTTATGGCCCTATTATTCAGGTTGAATTCTGGAGTTTCATAAATCGTAATGATCAATATTATCTCTTTGAATTGACTATAACCTCTTCACTCATTGAGAAGGTGAAGAGCTAGAAATGTCTAGATCCTGAAGTCTTAGTTCTCTATGACAGTATTTTAGGAGGTAACCCACCTCTAGATTGGTTTAGGGATAGAGATTTAATCCTATGTTTAGATGGATGTGTCCGGTATCCTAGAAATATTATTGAGAAACTGATGCATGAGTCACATGAATCATAGTGTAAAGTTCATCTAGGAATCTCCAATATGTTTCAAGATATGTGATGCCATTATTGGTAGCTTGGGTTGAATCTTCAGATAGCAGGATTTATCACTAGGCTTCCCACTTTTCCGCAGGTGAAAGTGGAGATCTAGCAGCCTGCAGGCTTTTTAAAAGCACTTTTATTAATGAAATGGAAATTGGAAGATGTATCCATGGACTTCATAGTTCTATTATTGAGTTCACCTAGAGGTATTAATGCTTTATGGGTAGTCAATGACCGACTAAGGAAAGTATTCCAATTTTTTCCTATCTTATAGAATTTATCAGTTGATGAGTTAGGAATAATTTTTGTCTGTTATATCATCTGACTACATAGGGTCCCTTTTATGATTTATTTATATAGGGATTCTCATTTCATGTCATAGTTCTGGAAGGTTTTGGGTAAGGATATTGATACACAAGTGCTTCTAAGCATAGTTTTTCACCCTTAGACCGATATACTGTCATAAAAATGATACATGTTATATAGGACAAGTGTCGGGAGTTCATTCGGGACAATATATATTCTTGGGTGAATCATATCCCTGTCATTGAGTTCACCTATTATAATACCATTTTGGAGACAATTCATATTTCTCCTATAGAGACCTTGTGTGGTAGGTTGTTCCATTCCCACTGTGCCATGTAGAGGTAAAAGAGGTGGGTCTACATGGTCTTAATATCATGAAGGAGACATCAGAGCAGATTTAGATGGTCAAGAAGCATATTTCTAGTTCTCAGTATAGACATAAAAATTATAACTACTTCAACCAATGGACTATAGAGTTGGAGGTTGGGGATAATTTTTTCCTTCTGGTGTGGCCCAAGATAGAGAATATATGGATACAAAAGCAATGAATGTTTTCCCCTCATAATTTTGTGTCATTTTAGATTCTTGATCTAGTCGATTGAGTCACATATTGGTTAGTATAACCTTGAAGGTATTGTTCCATGCACAACATCTTCTATTTTTCATAGCTTTTCTGTCATCTTGCTGATGCATCTCATACATTTGATCTCAAGGAGGTTGAGTTAGATACTGAGGAATCTTTTGAATTGTATCATTTTCACATCATTAACTAGAGAATGAAGGATATATAAGGTTGGTCTATCCCTTTAGAATGGGTTCTGTGGAAGCATGATCGTGCATAGGATGAGATAAGGGAGTGGGAGGCCGACATACTACCCACTAGCCAGACTTATTCACAAACAATTATTCACCTCCCTTGTAAGGAAAACTTAGGGAAAAGATTTATTGAGTAGAGGGGGATACTATAAGAACCAAATTTTTATCTCAGGAGTGTATCATCTTAAATTGAGTATAATTATTTATTATATATCTAATATATATTCCCTACGAGGTTATAAAGGATTTAGGGGGGTGTCTAGGGATTTTTCAGAGCTTAAAATCCAGATTAGTAGAGAACAAAACCAGGGCATACGAGTAGTAAAAACCATGTTCCCAATCCAATTTGGTTTCTCATAATGATATAGGAATCAAAATGGGGTGAAGCAGGAAGCATATTTATCCCTAACCATGCACTAGACATGCATTATTATAGAGGTTTTTTTCAAGGTTTGGGAATAGTTTCCTTAATCATGCAGCCTTATTATGTAGGTCCCCCCTTTTTATAACTAATGGAACAAAATTATCACATAGTTTGGCCTACCAAGAAACAAAACTGTGTGACCCTTGTTTTTAGGTGAAATTATAAAATTTACCTTAATAAAATGTTATATCCAATCCTCTTATCCCCTTGGATTATTTTTATAGAAAACACCCTTGCATTATTATTTTTGAATCTCCCAAATCCCCTTTCATATAATTTTATCATGTTCGTTCTTTAAAGGTCTGATCAAAGAATGATTCATCTCATTCGATCAATACCAATAAGATCTCAATTCCTTTTTATCAACATTCCATTATTATTTCTATAAATGATGTTATTTAGTTGTAATTACAGATTCCCTATATTTATTGAGTTGATCTAGTTTTTAGAACTCTTCCAATACAAGAAAAACTAATATATGATAGTGGATGATGAGATTCATGCAATTATGAATTATGGGGTATATATCTCACCCCTCAAGTTTCATCATTTTATAAATTGCTATGTGTGCGTGTGGATTTCACCAGGCATGATTTATTAAATTCATGTACATTGTATATTATCATTAGAATCATGTTATCATGCTCTTATTAAATGTGTGATTATTTATAGTTTATATCACTAACCACCCATTGTAGGGTTTTTACCTTAAATATTTTTTTACTGGTTTTTCATGGCTACCTACTCCACCGTTCGAGGGTTACTTTACTTGACCTTATTATATGTGAGTGTTTAATTAAATAAATTAATTTTTAATTTATATTTTTGTGTAATCTTATCACTTAACCTACTTTATATAATTTATTCATCATGAAAATCCAATATGAGATTTAATTTGAAAGTAAACATTGAATTCGAGTTGGACTAATTAAATGTAATTGAAGTTATTTTTAGCATATTTGTAGCACATCACTCCTTGTTCATGAAAAGAAGAATTGTGATAATAATAATTTGAATGTGAATTATATAAATTATATGAATTATTTATTAGTTTCATGATGTAAAAATTTTCACACTAATTAAAGGTACAGATTGAACCAATGACTTATTAAATTGATAATTATTTCATAGACTTAATTAATTAATTAAATCAAATAAGAGGTACAATTTGTATAAGAATCATGATATTACTAAAAGAGTGTTCATACACTTTTTATCCTGAGATTAATTAAAGAATCACTTGAGTAATCATGGACACAATTCCAATTTATAGATTCTTATTTCCAATAGTGAGACCCTCCTTGGAACTCGATCTCTGTTTGTCAATGGATTCCATGTATGACACAATAGGATCCCTTGATTATTATTATGGGATGTATTGGATAAACACATTAGATCAAGGGTCTTGTATATGAATATGAGGCTCCTTGGATAAACTATTTTTTCTAGTCATTTTCTATATAGTTTTACCATTGATGAATTCTTTATACTCGATTAGAATCATTACTATGGAATGCCTTGGTTGATTCCCACTTGGATTATAGTCTTACGCATTATACCCAGGAAATAATATATTACTTGAGTTGGATCAACACCTAAGGTAATGGATGTCTTGGTTGTTAAATTAGATCCATTTTATTATCATCATCCTTATAGGACACCTTATTATAACCTGTTTTTCATTATAAATTTTCCGATCATGTTAGGATGTCAGTGATGGTTATAACTCAAGCGAATTTTTATTAAACTAGACATAATTAGTTAATTAGCTGGTTACATGACTAGACACTAGATGAGGCTAATGTTGGAACTTGAGTATTTATATTATTTTTATGCTTTAATTTTATATATGGATATATGAACAATATTTGAGTTTATATTACATGAACTAGAAGTTATCGATGTTATTGTTAGTTTCCTAAATAGATTTATACCACACCTTATCAGAGAGACTATTCGAACTTGGGAATATTACATGTATCCAACTCTTAATAAGTGGATGTATCCAAATTTGGAAACATCATTTCATGATTTTATTATGATAGAGTTGGGTAGAGGATGACCATGCTAGAGCATGGAATGTTTGGAATTTTTTTGGATTTTTTTTAGTAATTTTGTATAAAATTTATTTCTAGATTCTTTGAAACCATGTTTCCACCTTTATAGAGACATGAAGTGTATCATCATCTTTTTCATATGATTAAAATTTGTTCACTTATTTATTATTCATATATGATTCATCTATCCCCTCTGTTCAAATACATTTATTCAACTATTTACCTTCATTAATTATATTTATCCACTGTAATAATCTTTGGAAATAAGGATAATGTCCCCCCATAGATAAAACCAAGACCATCATTTCTAATCAGAATCCTCTGGTGTTTTGGGTGATTCACATTAGTGCATGTGGCCAAACAAGCTCAAGGAACCCGTGAGTGTAATTTGGGTTCAGGTCATCACAAAAATATACTAAAAAAGAGCTCAATAGACTGTAAATAGGGAATTCTAGGAAAATGAAATCCCCAGTATCAACAAAAATGTTATTGATAACGGGTGATGATGGAAAATGTGATGATGTAAAAAATGTTGGTATGTTATGGGAACAATCTTACACCTAATAGTCAAAAGACATTATAGAATATTTTCACATGGTAGGATGCATAGTAAAAATAACATTATATGGATAGATACATTATAGTCATGAAGAGGATACATTGATATGAAAACTATAGGGTGGAATTTAGGATGTTCGATCAAATTTCATCACTAAAAGAGGTGACTAGATATATGGAGGTAGATGGGGTTGGATCAAATGATAAAAAAGGAATCATCATATGGTTCTTTTTATCTTTGGTGTTCTGATATTTCAAAGATAAGTTAGATGCTGGTCGAAATTTCATTCAGATATATGAAAAAAGAATACATAAAATCCACTGAATCTTGTACATAGTTTATATAGATAATGAATTTTATCAAGAATGTAAAAGTTGATGGTAAAAAGAAATTCTAATAATGTTTCACAACTTAAGGGATAGAAATCATAGAAAAAACTAAATTCCATTATTTGAGGAAAAATATCATCCATATTTAAAAGCATTTCATCAAGGATAATGTTGGAAAAGGTATGGTGATATTTTGAGTATGTTCCTACACATAATTATATTGATTGATTAATTACAAATAAACAACCAAAAGATGATTTTAATAGGTATATGTAATGTTATGGGGTCAAATTTTCAATATCTGCCAACATTTCATAAAAACATGGCATTAAAATAACAATATAATTTTCTATTTGTAACAATTTATAAGAATTATCATTAATTTAATGTATGGATTTTGTAATATATTTTATAAAATTTCATAAAAATAATATTTAGGCTAGTTTAAAAATGGTTTGTAGTAGTTGATTAATCAATTGGGAGAATATTTACATGTTTTTGAATAAGTAGGGATGTGAGTGTGTTATTATATTGGAAAATTGGGAGAAATTATTTTTCTATGTTATGAATAGGGAAATATTTAACAATTTAATTACTAGTACAATATTTTTATGAATTTTATTAAACATCATGAATTTTTAAATAATTGTATTTGTAATGATATATTCATTTATCACGTGTTTATCAAAATGATCACGACTCTCATGGGATTATAGTCGATGTTTAGAAAATCATTAAAATATTTTCAAATATCAAGGGATTCTGATAGTTTACCTAATTATACCAGGGTTGTTTTATATGATTTATGTAATGACTTATTTGGTATGTTTTTGAGTTTTCAGCATAATCATAAGGTGTGATTTTTAGAAATAAATCCACAAAGTTTTAGTTTTTAGGGATTTTTTTAAAGTGTGATTAGAATGTTTTATAAAATGTAATACCATTTAGTTTAGTGCATTTCACATTGTGTTTATAGGTGTTATGGGATGATTTTAGAGTTATATATTTAAATTTAACGTTACAAAGGTTTCATATATTCTTCTAACTCCAAATCATAGGGTGTATATAGGATTTCATTAGGGCGACTAGATGCTTATAAGTGTTAACCAAAATTTCATAAGATTAATTTTTTAAGGTATAATGAAATATCATATTCTGTGTAATGATTATGGTTTGTAAAATTGATTGATAAATTACCTTGGGTGTAAATAGATTATATTTTCAAATTGGGAGATGTCACCCATTGTTTGTATGGTTATTTTAGAATAAATAATATGGTTAATGGGATCATTTTATTATTTACTCCAAAATTTTATAGAGTTCATTGGAATATTTTAGGGTACATTTCTAGTATTCTTACATTTTTTGGGAATATTATAAGGTTCATTCTGTAACTTCATTGAATTTTGGTTGAATATTAAATGGTATGGGATATCTTCATACGTTTGTTTCTAGATAGTATATAGTTGATATCTGGATATCATAGCATTAAAAAAGAATTGCAAGGTTGTTCTAGGAACTTATTAAAGTTAATTCCATTTACAAATAATCAATATTCAATAAGCATAGAAATGGGGAATTTTTTATTGTTCATTCCCACGAATATTTTTGATGGACGATCGACTAGAGTAGTTTAAAAGAGTTTTGTTAATCCAAAATAATGGTTAACTACTTTTTCAAAAATATATGGTAAAAATTAAGACAACACGAAAGGGGATAAAACTATTAGTCTATTGGATATTACAATTGATGATTATGTCGTTTAAAACCCATCTTAACCCAAGAAAATGCATATTTTGTCTCAATTAATGTGGAAATTATCAATAGTAATATGTGGCAAATAGTCGAACAAATTGGAATTACCCTGATTATGAATTATTTTTAGAGAATTAACTACAGATATTAATGGGAGGTTAAAAGGAAACATTCATGATTGATATTAATTATAGATTTATAGATTCAAAACATGAAATAATATTCCAAATGAATATTTCTTTTACATTGATGATGAAAAGGGGGATGGAATGAATTATATATATTGTGTAAAAAGGAGAATAATGATTCTAGGATTATGATGGATAATGATAAACAAATAAAGAGGTGTTATGGGAGTTCAACTCATTAGATATTAATAGATGTTGTGTAGATTTCTACAACATATAGTATATAATTTATCATCCATCATACATGAAGAGAATGACAATTACAACAAGGACAATGAATTCTATATTTTTAGAATATATATGATTTATTATTATATTTTAATGATGAAATATATGATTTTTATTTCAAAAGCTAACACATTGTAACAAATATATATTTTTTAGTGTCTGAGTACACTGAAACATTTTTATGTATACTCTTTGGAATTTTCCAGTTTTTGTAAATCGAGTAAAAAAATATTTGTCCGTACTTATATATTTATAACTCCACATTGAATATTTATAGTTTGGATATAGAGATTCTACCAAAAAAGAGCAAAAAGTTCTTTGGTAAGGATTATTTTGAGAAATTACAATACCATAATTCAGCCTAAGGAAATTCTACAGATTTGGGACCAATTGGTATGTTATTGGTTCATATTGGATCCAAATAATTATATTTACTAGCCTAGTTCATGGATTAGAGTATAGATAGGATTATTAAAAAATGATGTATTGGTATAATGTTATTTTGCCTGTGGATTTGTCAAAATTTCCAATATAATGTATGAGAAATTGTGTATAACCTAGAATATTGTATAAAAAAATATTTCATTCATCTAATTACCAAAACAAACTCAGTTGTGGAAGTTGGTCATTAAGTTATTCCACCTTTTTTAACTGATGTGTATTTTGGGGAGAGTTCACCCAATCCTAGAATTTATTATTTATGGGATTACATAAAATGGTAATTTTAGTCTATATATCAAAGATAACTAATATACCATGTAAAGGACAAAATATATCATCAACCTTATTTTAATTATCTTTTAACAAAAAAATTGTAGATAATTTGGTTTTAATGTAATATGTTCAATGTATGTATCGTAAATTGATGGTAATTTAAGGATATATTCAAAAAAATGGATTTTTGACATTAATATTACATGATAGAGTTCATTATCGTGATTTTTGAAGATTCCAATTTCCCTATGATTTTTATGGAATTGTGGATCTTAATTATCATTAGACACATGTATTAACTTGGGTTTGATTAATGGATTCAATTGTTATATTTGATTTGTCATAGATAATTAATATGAGTGAAATCTGAAATTTTTTGAGATTCTATATGAGAATAATTAATATTCTTTATTCTCTAAATGCTATTTTTTATTTAAAGGGCTAAAATACCTCGGTCTGATTTTTATTTTTTCTCAAAAAAGATACCTAGGAAACCTAAATAGGTTTAATCCTACAACACAATAATCATTACCATCCCATTAACATTTTATTAAATGGTAAATCACATACATTCATTGAAAATAATAATCCTTATATGTTTATCCAACTAGGCTTTACATTGTGAGATTCCATTATAGGACATTAAAATGTGAGAGTCCTCTTTATACCATAAATTTGTTGATAAAAGTACATAGAGAGAATTAATGGATCTATCACCTTGAGATTTTTACCTATTACATACCTTTAGTGATGAGTGTAGGTGGATCTAACCCCACTAGTAGTTAAAAAGGTCTATCCCTAATATGATGATAATATATAGTTATGTTCCTTATAGACATCAATATGTACCTTCCATTATATGATGATCATAATTTTATCTGACCCACAAGACATTTAAATATTTTTTATCTTATATGGTGATATTTTTTTGTATTGATGTTCTATTATTTGATTAGCATAAAGGGATCATTTTCTTACGTGACCAATATAGGGTTCCCTATTAAATGGTCATGTCATTCTTATGTGACATTCATTAGAATTACTTTGTGAAAATCAATTGATATGTTAATTGATGATCCTAGGTGGACTTGTATGAAGAGAATTAGATCCCTCAAGTGATGATAATGTGATTTCATCAGTGAGTTGCCTATTTTTCTTATATGATGAGAACAAAATGACTTATGTGGTGATAAAGGGTTACCTTATGTAATAAGACTAGGATTAATTTTCAAGCCTATAAATCCTCATGTGATGAGTTGGGGAAACATTATGTGATGCACATAAGATTATTTAGGTGATGAGATGAAGATTATTTATATTAAAAATAACAGATACTGTTATGGAATGTCCTAGGGAAGATTAAATAGATTATACTATTTCCTAAAAGTTATATACAGGTTTATCCTCTCCAACCAAAATTGTCCACCTTGATATGGTAGAAAATGATGTAATTAACTGATGTACATATAAAGATGGAATTTTTAAGAAGATTTATTATCCTGCATTTAGTCTATAAGGGTGTTTTGTGCTAGGTGGTGATATTTCCAGAATAGAAATGATATCTCATTATTATATTCCAATCATGGTTATGACACATTCACATTTGTGGTGAAAAGAAACCCATAATTTTAAAGTTGTAATGTGGGACTTATATCATGAACATCCATGGTGTTGTATGAAAAATATAGTCATAGTTGAAGGGATTAGAAAAAATTTCATGCTTTTTTATTTCACCATCCACAATCAATTTGTAATCCAAAATGGTACATACAACCATATTATACCAAAAGCAAAGTGTCTAACACACCATGAGGTATTAATTAAGGATAATATATAAAATAAATAAATAAACTTGGGCCTCATGACCAAATTTGATATATCATACATGATTTTTAATCAGGATGACCATATCCTTTCATCATAATCTATAATACACCACGATGAACTTAAGCTTAGAATTTCCCAATTGAATACTTTGAGATGTAAATTGTAAATACATTTGATAAAATTCATATTCATATATACATTTATATTAAAAATGTCAAATTATTATATGATCATGATTTTTTTATATGATGTAATTTATAATTAAAAAACCCATTTAAGAATACTGATGAATAACTAACGAAATATTGGTATATCATTTACGATATGATAAAATTGAATATATGGATGATGTTTTATTCATAATATAGGTTATTGTAAAATATTCAAACACACACACAAATATTTATTTATTAGTTGTTATATCAGTATGTTTTAATAAAAATTAAAGGATGTGTAGACATAAATAAAATAAAGACACATGTTGATGAACATTTCCTCCCCTTGGGGTATTTTCATTAGGATTGCACTAAATAATTCATAGGATGTATTTAATTTCAAAATATAGATTATATAATTAGGAGATAAATTTTGGAAAGTTAATTTTATATTTTATTATAACAAAATTGGTTTTAAGTTGTTAATATTAGAGGATAGGGGGTATCCTTTTATATGATAGGTTAATGTCACACTTTTAATTTTTTTTAAATTATTCAACAATACCCACATTTTGATCATTAAAAAAGAATCCAAAATGGTCCATTATAAAAAACCAGATTATATAATATCTAAATATAATCATTAAATGGGTTATTGACATGTTGGCATATCATTTTAATCTAATATCTTCTTAGTTTCACCCCATAGAATTCCCATTTTTACCTTAACTATGTCAATTAGTTTTTATTGTATTCACTATTAATTTTCATAAATAATTAATATGAACTAATTAGAAATTATAAATTACGGGGGTTATATATATGGAATAGTATTTTCCAAATTTATTTTACATAATTGTAGAAACCTAATTCAAAATTAATCGCACATACGTGATGATAAAGTGGGGTTTTAAAGTAGAAATATTCAAAATTTTAAATAGTGTTTATATTTAAAATCAATATAAAAATGACTCCAGTGAACCTAAATATGATTAATTGATATATATATATATATATATGATGTAATATTAAATTAAAACCAATTAAAAAATAATTTGATATTATAAATTATTTAATAAAAATGGTAGTTTTTGATTAAAAACCTATATATTTCACTATTAATTTGAAAAATGTAACTATTAAAAATTTTTATAAAAATCACCCAAATATAATTTTTTACATTAAAAATTTAAAAATAGAGGTTATGATTTCATTTAAAATTTTTATATGTTGTAACATTTAATTTTAAATTTTGTGTGTAGAGAATGGATAAACAGTCTTTCAGAAATGATCAATTTACAATTCATCTCTTCCCCTAAGAAATGGATATACAAAAATAAAATTTTTATTCATAAAGAACTAAAATTAACATTTTATGGATCATAAAGCCTATAAAAGGGTTAATTTTTTTATATCATTGTCTAACTATTTTCTAAAACCAATATGGTGAGAACAAGTTATCCAATATGCATAAATCTCCATATGGAAAATTTATACATTAATACAATAAAAATCATCCGAAATTCAACATAAACCATTAAATAAATCGATAAACCTTATGTATATTCAAAATTAATACGATACAAAACATTATAAAGAATGAAATTGAATTTAAAAAATTAACTTATTATCAATCCTCCAAACAAAATTAAGTAGATATTAATTATCACATAACAAAAATGTGAATTCCTTCTTCGTGTATTTTATTGAAAATTTTGAATAAATGGAATTACCAATAAAATTATTCATGAAATTAGTTCTTATTTATTATTTGAGTGATATATTACTCAAATCATAAGACCTGTAAACTCCAAAATGTATAGTTTAAAACACTTTTTCGACAAATCATTAATTAATCCATAGGTATTTTGTAATATCTAATTTAATTTAACCATATAAATCAAATCATTATACCAAAACATTATGCCAACGTCAAGAACATATTAAGGGTTATCTTTCAGTAAATCATGTGGTTTATATGAAGATAAAATTGCTACTGAATCAGTTTTCTAGGTAATTGATAATATTCAGCATACTCTTTCAAATTCATAAATGAAAATGTACTGGACTATAATCCTCTTCATAATTATTATAATATGGATATCATAGATACAACACTAAAACAAAAAATTTCATGATTCCAAACACAACCACATTAATAAATTCACTTCGGCTATGGTAACAGCATATTCCTGACCATGATCAATTTTCATAATTTGATTTATATTCCAATGATGATTGAGACATTGATTTGAGTAGCGCCCCATTTATGTGTATTTTATGTATTGTACATAAGAAAATTTTTATTACCCTTTTAATCACAAGAATAGTATCATTTATCCTCAGAATTATAGAATACTCACAATCCTTTTAAACATGTACCATATAGTTTTATTCCATAATTATAACTTTTTGGAATATCCGTCTTTCCTTGATTCAATTTATCCACTATTTCCATGATGTACTCTTCTTATCATGATTCAGATTGATTACTTAATACATAGTGAATTATTTCTCTACCTTGTTAGCATGTTATTCTATGTAATTAGATGATGAGAATTTTTAGGTGACAAGTTTATTATAAATCATTGGATTAATCATATCAATGAAATAATGATTCTTACTCTTTGGATTACGTGCATTGATGGTATTCGAATTCCATATACTAAGACCCATTTCTAAATGATTGAATATAATAAATTGAACTGTATAATTTTGAAACATAAGTTACAATCCCAAAACAATTGTAATATTTAACATAAATTGAAAATTAAATACCTAGATAATCTCATAATAATAATCATGGAATATTTGTAGACATTAATTTTTCAAATACTTCATAATGGGCTGTAAAAAATTTTGAATTATCTAAATCATTGTACATGAGAGTGTCAAACTAAGTTCATAGTAAATCCTATTTTCATACACTAGGTGACTGACTAAAAATTCATTTTTTTGATTTTTGGAAAATACTTTTTGGTTACGTGTGAACCCACTAGTACAAAATCACTTTGAGGCTAAGTGAGAACCTGTATTTCATCACAAAGAGACATTGTTGGGTTGAAAAAAAAAGAGTGTCTTGGAACTATTCTACCCAAAAAAGACTACAAAAACACATGTGACCATCAAATTATGGCTAAGTGAGAACCGAAGAAGGAAAATCATATTACCAAACCCATGATCAGGCCAATGTTAATAAAAACACCAACACTAAACCAAACACCATGAAACCCTCATACCTGACTAGTATGGCGTCATGTATGGAAGAAAATTTTAATAAGGGAAGAGGAGGGATAATGAATTGTAGATTTGATCTTGGGAAAAATAAAACCAGTATGCTACATGAGGAAAAACAACAATACAGTAGTGCCATGTGAAATCCAAAACACAGTGTCCTACAAGTAGTACCAATGAAGAAGGGTAGACAATGGTGGAGGTTTCATCGAAAAGGATCCAACCATGGACCCATGAGATAGCTTTAACTAATAAATCTAGATAAACTTGCAACAAAAATGTCACAGGATAGTGGAATACATGCATCAGACCATCAAAGGAGAATGAATGGTGGAGGTGGATTTGATGGAATAACTATCAAGAGAGAAAAATGAGGATAAAAGAATAAGAGAACCATGAAAAGGGTCCATGGGGATGTGTCTGCTATGAGACTACACCCACCACCATACATGGGATTCAGGGTTTGAAGGGTGTGCTTGATGGAAGTGATCCTACGGTGGTAGGATCTATGAGGGAGGAATATAAATTGTCGCGTACAGCACCGCTCGGGGGAGATGTGGACCATGACACTCAGGGGAGTAGCAAGGCCCTCATTAGAAATATGATCAAGGGGGATAGGTGGGATGCTCGAGGGAGATCTAAACTCGATCTGAGTGGGATAGAGACAGAAAAATGTGGGATGATCACCATAGAGGAAATGCCGATATTCCGTTTTTGGAGATATTACCACAAGGTGTATTTATTGAAGAACCTTGTCCACTTATAGTATATAAACAATAATTTATTTCAAGGAAAATATAAAAAATAACTAACATAAAAAATATTTATTATGTTCTTATATGAATATCCTCAATGTCTATCAAAAGGATGTGATCCTAATTTTTTTTAAATCTAGTTCTCAAAAATTAAATAAAACATAATATGATACCAACTGCAATGGCATAAACCCAGTAAACCAAATCCAATTCCTCATTTATAACTTTTTTATAGAGACAAAGGTTGAAATAAAAAAAGACCAATCAGTTTAATATTTTTATATAACTAGATATATACAAGATACCAATTTTTCATAGGGATATAAAATATAAATTAAAAAACATAAAATAGTTTGAATCCTTCAAATCATTCCATGAATTTTTCATTATATCATTGGTAAAGGAAAAATATTAATATTTAGATCAAAAACTCAAAAAGGGTTATAAATAATACAAACTATAATGAATCAATAAACATAATTAAAAAGGGAAGGTGAAAAACTATGATCACATTACATTAATTTAATTAAATTAGAATAAAATAATTCTGAACATAATATAATTTATAAAATATCATGGATAATAAAAAAAATTAAATTACCAATAAATAAAATTCTTAATTGTTAGATATAATGTCTCAGAAATATGATTCCTCTACTTTTTAGAACATTCACGTGACAATTTAATCTATAGGGTACAAACTCATGTAGTTTCGGCAACCAATTTAAAACTACTAGGAACAAAAAAATATTTTTTTTTAAACTAATTAGTCTCATGAGAATACCAACACATTGATGGGATATCTATAACTGGGTCCCATTTTCCACTAGATGTCGAAATCATTCCTCATATATCAAATTATCAATTTAGTTTCATGAATTTGGTGTCTTATCAGCTAATATCTATATTGATTAAAGAATATAGATTTATCAATGTTATCCAAGTTTATGAAATAATTTTCAATGTAAGAAATAGTGCACAAAAATGAGATATTGTATAATAAAAAATCATATATATGATAAATAGCATTCATATTTACGGGAAATTTAATGCAGAATGTTATGAAGATATTGAATATTTCAAGTGATAGTTAACGACTATAGAAATGAATACAAAAAGTGAATGTTAATATCTTCCTAGGTCAAATGATCATAAAATTTCAAGGTAAATAATAAGGATCATATTAATATAACATATACCTTAGAGTAAGAAGACTTTATTTTTTTTGTTGATGACTAAAAATACCATATAAGGATCTTCGAAACCCATTCAGGAGGAAAATATCATGTTAATTTTTAAAATTACTTTTTGAAATTAAAAGTTCGAAAAAAATTGGAAGATAAGTTTCATTGAAAATAATCAATGAAACATATAATGAATATTTTTAAAAAAATTAGTGGTTATCAATGTTGAAAATTTAGATCATTTCGTATATCTTAAAAACAATTCTTATTAATTTTTTAGTAAATGAAAAAATGGTAATTATTTTGAAAACTAAATTAAAGTTACATCAATTTGTTTAAAACTATAAATGTGTAATTTTATTAAATATATCATTTTTAGAAGGATAATAAAAATTAATTTTTAACCTAAAAAATTTGTTTCATTGAGAAAGGTTTTATAACCGAAGAGAAAAAAATGTTTGATTTTATAAGTTAAATTTTCTCAATAATATTAAGAACTAAATAGTTGAAAATAGTACTATTACATTAAAAACATGATTAAATAGTGGATAATAAAATGAAATGTATTTATTTTAAAATTATCAAAAAAATTCATTCAATATAAATTTAGGCATAAGCAATCACGTTTTAAAAGTGATTGTCAAGTTAACACATGAAATGATTATAACTTGTTGTGAGAATTAATTGATGATATGGTTATATGTATCAACTATAAATCCAAATAAAACATGGGGAAATAAAAAAAATATGATAAAATTTTTTACACACATAATCATAGAATATCAAATATGATGATGAAATAATATAACCCAATTAAAAGGACTTAAGTAATAAGTTTTTAAACACTCAATAACTGTGATGTAAAATAATCTTAAATGAATTAATTCACATTGAATCGTAAAATAATATTAATTTTATGGAATGAGGAATTCAATTGTAAATTGGGAATTACATTCACCGTATATAAGAAATTTGTTGTGTGTAATTATAATATGCTCCAATGAATGGAAATTGAGATGAAGTCCCTTACCTAATTATTCCTTTAGGTTGAACATGATTTAAACTGGATTATTGTTGACTTATAAATTTCTTATATTATAATAGAACCATATTAATATTTATAATATCATATATGATCATAGGATAACATCTTATCAAGTGTTATGTAATAATATTTCATTTTTTTATTATTTTATATGTTAATTTCTAAGGTTTATCATTTATGAGAAATCAGGAATGATTCAGTTCTTGTTAAATTTATATAGCTCTATAGTATCTCTAATAATAATAATGAAATAATTATAATAGTTATAAATCAATTAATCTTAAACAAAAATATCATTGAAGATGCTTTTGATAAATGAAGTTCCTTGTGACCATATAGGTGGTACACTATATATATATGAATAAAGTTTCCATTTTTTAATGATCATTATAGAAATGTGGTAAGTAATATTCAATATTTCAAGAATGATGATAATATCATAAATAAAATACTATTTCTTTAAATATAAATTTTTATATTATAAATGAGATGTGCTGATGGAAATGAGGTCATATTTCTTCAGGAAGGTGGTAGTCCAAACGTACATGAATGATGTTATCATCTTTAACAGAGTGAAAAAGTAGGAAAAAAATGATTATTTGTATTTTAACAATTATAAATATGTCATTAATATAATATTTATTTTATTTTTATCATATATATTCATTAACCATATCCTTATTTCATTCCATGTAATGTGCTAGTGAGAGACATATCACATCACCTTATGAGGTGCTAGTCTGCAGTACACACAAGTAACGTTATTATATCCCATATTGAATAGAAAATAAAAAAGGTATACATGATATAAAATATATAGAGGTTAAATTATGTTTTAAATATCATATATATATATATAATATCTATTATCACACAAAATTATGATATGTGGTAACAGAAAAATTAATGACATCGGTTTGTTAGGTAGTAGTTTATTGTACACATGAATGATAATTTCATAACCCACTATATGGATAAGAAAATAGACATAGGTCATGAAATTAACATAAAAATATCTCTTTATATGTAATGTAATTATTTTAATATATCATAGTGGTCTGATAATAATTGATGTAGGTAGAGGAAGTAATAAAAGAAAGATGGTTGTTGAAGAACGTTGCGTCTTATTTGGGTATCCACCTTATGTTTGCACCAAAATCCCAACTATATTTCCTTTAAGACCAAAACATTATAGTATAATTAGATTAGTTATTTTTTTCTTATATGTGTAGGAATGGATAGAGAAAATATGGTTTAATGTCTTATTAAGAGAGTAGATGGGGTAGTATTTTACATGTTAGGTGAGTGGAAGACTTGTAAATTAGTAAAAGAAAAATATGTATGTATGAATTTCACGCGCTACAATGGTCGCAAATGGAGTATTATATGAACTTAGTCATTATAGGGTCTAAATATGACATTATAATTTAATTTAGATGAATGTTTTGGTCATTTTAGGCCATATATTTTTAGTTTAACCCCCTAGTAGATCCATTTTACCTGGACCACAGTAATTAATTTATAGTATTTTTTTTATTAAATTTTGAGAAAAAAATATGTTGACACTATTTGAAAATATAAGTTCGTTTTTTTCAAACTACATTATTAAACATTACAATTTCAATTAATAATAGTAGAATTATTTTATATTAAATTTATTCAGTAGAACATATGAGAAATTAGGCTTCCAAGGAGAATTATTTCAACATTTTACAAAATTTATTATCAAAATTCAATAAGAAATTGATTCTAAATAACTAAATTCTATTAATTGATATAAAATTGGAATAACATTAATTAAAAAAATTTAAAAATATAATTTATCATTATAAATTATATGAATGAAAATAAAATTCTCAATTAATGTTTAATATTTTTAACTATTCATAAAAAATTGTATCTTTTCTAAAAAATCCCAAATATTTACCCTATTATAATTTTGAAAATAATATTTAATAAATTCATCTTATTTTCCATATATTGTCTTAAACAAAATTAGAATAAATATTAAATTATTTCTTCAAATCACGACGAAAATTTCTTTTAGAAAAAATAATGTTTTTTTTCAGAATACATTTATTTTTCATTCAAATGATTCTTTTTTATTCATGATCAATAGATCCCTAATGAATTTTTTTTACAAGTGTAAAAATTATACTTTTCAAATTTTAGTTAGTACTATTCATACCCAATTGTTTAATGGCTAGGATATAACATTATATCACATTATGGTTTATTTTCACACTTTGTTGCATGTCCCACATGCTATCATAAATTTAGATAAATTTATTTCATGAATTGATTAAGTTCATTCTTTCATATTTCACATGATATTGAATGCAATGTTCTTATTTTATAATTTTGATTTGTTACATGAGTAGTATCTATAGTGTACCATTTCCCCAAATATCCATCAATAATTATAGTTTATATCACATATAATATGATCTGAGTAAGGAAAAATACACAAAAAATAGATCAATGAAAAATATATAATTGAACTAGAATTTACAACCAATATTCCTAAAGTTATTGTAAAAAACTTTTGGATTTCCATTACCTGAGAATATTTTTATTCAATGATAAATCTATTTCATCTTAATGATTATTATAGTTCTATATTTTTACATAATATTAATAATAATATCCTAATTATAGGATCCTATAGACATTACCATAATCCATTTAATGAAATATCTTGAGTTTACTATATAATTATCAAATATTTTCCATATCATTATGTAAGAAAAATCATTTATTCTATTGATGATGATAATTTAATCATTATTTCTTATCTTTATAATAATTTATGATTTTTCATAATAATTCTCTGTAGCCTATGTCATTGAATGTGAATCCACATAATATTTCCAGGATTTATATTATCAGCATTATCCATAAATTTGATGTATCATTTTTTTAAAGTGTAACTCATCAGAATCAGAAAAATATTAATTTTAAAATTTATATATATATATATATATATCGACATTGAATTCCCTAGTAAGAATATGTATCAAAGGGATGGGTGAAAATAAGTGATACCCTGTTATAGGATTATTCATTAAATAATCCTCTACGACTGGTGATAGTTAGGATCCCCTCATTCCTTAAATATAACCCTAACTCATTTGAAAAAATGAATGAAAAATAATGCACATGGTGATTACTTCATGATTTTATATCAATATTTGAGTGAACTCATTTCTGGGTTTTGTACAAATATTGAGACACATATTTAGACATTCAGGGAAAATTGATTATAATTAATTTTTTCTCACAAATGGCTCGAAATCATCTAATATAGTATAAAGATGTGTCATTAGAATATGTAGTCAACCCTCTATAGTTTATTTATTATATATCAAAAAAAAAATATTCTATCTACTGAAAGTATTGAACAATCACCAAATGGGATCATTATAATAGCTTCTATATATTATTCAAAAGATATTTATAATGAACCCATGGAATGGACTTTCTCTGCATATGTCTTATGGTGTAGAAAAAAAAATATTAACACTCACCTCAATCTAAATCTATAGTCCTATAATATATTTAAACCCTATAATATATTAATAAAATTTGGTAGGATTTTATTCATAATCTCAAATATTCAAGACACTCAAAATTTAAACTTTTGTGTTTTACTCCTTAATTATCAATAATCTTCTACATTTTGGATATTTTATACGACTCCATCTTCTTTTATCTTATATTTCAATATGTTACTTTTCATTAATATGTGGAATAATTCTAAAAAATAAAAGTATCAAATTCTTATACTCTTCCTATTTTCAAATTTATCTTTTCTATTTTTTTCAATAAAAATCATTAATAATATTTTTATGCATAATATGAAATTAATCAATCAATTTTTTTGAGTTCCATTTCACTAATTTTTAATTGAATACCAATTAGGTATCTCAAAATATTTTTATTTATATTACTCAAGATAATTTTCAAGTGTAAGAAGAAAATATGACATCCCTTCATGGTATGTTGGATTTCTATTTTACAGATTGATCCTGATTATGGGAATGATTAACTCACAGAAAGAAAATGAATTTTTATAAGGTGGTTATAAGAAATAAATTGGATTCGTCTTCTATAATATAGAATAAGATAGTGTCATTCCATAAAACCATCAATGATTATGATATATAAAATATATGTAATTATAATGATACATTTTGGAAGGATCCTTGGGATAAAATACTGATGTATTTTATCATCATGAATATTTAAATTAAAACATTACATTTATAACTTATATAATACACTACATCAAGCTTAAATGAACAACTAAGGGCTATTATATAATTGTTAAAATTATAACATATCCGTTAGAGTGCACAGTATGAACATGAGTAAATAAATTATGAAAATTTGTTTTACAAACAAATATATAATTAATTCTTTTGTGACCAGTTAATTATAAATGAAAGAAACGATTTTCCAAATTAATGTTAATGTTATTCTTAAAACTATTTAATTATACTCAAGTGTGTTTTATACCATAAAATAATCAAATCAAATTTTTTTCATTTTATTAATAAAATTTATAAACAATTTATTCGGACTATTTTTGAAAATTCATACTATATGTATTCTAGATATGTTATAATATCAAATAAAATTTTACTCATAAAAGATATATATTTCTAAAAAAGGAATTTTTCGGCCTTTTGATGGAACACTTCATTAAAATATAGTTTTTAATAATTATATAAATTAGTTTGGAAAAAATAAACTAATTTCTTGAAATTATAATATAAAAATTTACAATGGATGTTTTTTTGGTATTTTTTTGAGATGTTTAATGTTTTGGTGAACAATGAAAAATACTTTATTTTAATTGAAAATTGTTTTTTCAACTAAATAATTTATAATGTTAAATTATATTTTTATTTATTAATAATTTATAACTATATAAGTTATATATCATTTAATCTAACATAGTTCATTGGAATAAACTTCACATTGAAATTGGATATAAAAACTTTGTGAACCTTTGAATATTTTTTGTTAAAATCTTGTTGTTTCATCCCATCTATGGGAGTAATTTTTAATTAATTTATGGTTTTTTAAGTTTTTAAAAATGGAATAAATATTTATAACAAAAAAATACATTTTTTTAAATGGTGCCTTTTATTTTTAGATTATACTAATGGAATGTTTTTAATTTTTTGAATTAGCACAGAAAAGGTTAAATCATGTAATTAAGGGTAAAATTAATGCAATAAATATTATATAATTACCCAAAAATAAGTAATGAATTATAATATAGGTGATTATTTATCAAAATAATTATTGGGATGATTGTATCTCCTCTTGGAGACACTTGGCAAACATTTATCATTTCATTGTTTTTTATTTTAATGAAAAGTCAAAGCTATCATACTTATGTTTTAGAAAACACAACATTTTCAATATAGGGTTATAAAAAATATATATTCTACTATAAATATATTTTTTAAATATAAAATTATTCTCTTCATCCTAATAATTTATTTACAATTTTTATAAATGAAATAATTACCATAAATAATTTCACAGTGATAATGCATACATTGTTTAATTAATGGAAATATCAAATAAATGGTACTATAATATATATATAAATATAATGTGATATAATTAATGTGGGAAAAAATTTATAGACATGGGTAACATATTTTTTATATAATTAAACATTTGGTTTGACTTTATCCTATTGGATTGATACATATAAAGATAAATGTAATAAAAATTTTCAAATTTGATGTCAATGATATTTTAAAATAAGCCTTTTTTTAATAAATGATATATAATTACAAAAAATATTCACTTCTGAAATTATATTTTCATAATATTAAAAATTTCATTAATAATCCATTTATAGGTTATTTTTCATTTTATATTAACTATATTAACCCTAGGAAATAAGAAATCTATATTATCAATTAATTAATTATAGGTGTTAAATAAGGGTAAAAACCAAATGATACTGATTAAATTTTTTATAAAAACTTATATAAATATTATTTTATTAGATTTTATTATATTAAAAAAATTATATATGAAATTAATTTGTTTGTAACCATTTGGAATTGAATATTAATTTATATTAATTTAATATTTTGAAATCCTCAAATAGTTTCCCTCCCCGGTCTTATAAAAGAGAACTTATTCTTCTCTATTATACATGCATTAAAACCTTTTTGGTTTCAATAATATCTACCCCAATACGTTAATATTATCCAACACCACATTATAGAGTTATTTCTTTTTGAGAACACCATCATTAGTTGTCTTAAGTTGTTAAACAAAAGTGGTGGCCTAAGGAAGAGGTGTCATTTTTAATAAAGTGTTTCTATTTGATTTCATCTTTGAATTACATCAAATATTATTCTAACATGATGAAATTTTAAATCTATAATTACAAATATAATTTCATATTATTATGTTAATATTTTCTCCTAAATAAATGTCCACATCCATAAAATGAGAAAATAATTAACCATTCATGTGTGTAGAATAATACCACAACACGAACCTATATAATTTGTTTTCCATATTCTTCTATAGGGATATGTTATAATGGTGGAATTAATATTTATTAATTATAATTATTAAATATTTATCATTATGAAAAAATATATGATTTATTTTACCTTTACGTTCACAAAAATATGATATCCTCGTTCATGCATAAGTGTGAAATATCATCTCCACAATGCGATGTGATTCATTTTTAATCACCACATAATATGAATGATATATATAAGTATATATTTAAATTATTAATATTATATTAATAACATTATTATAATTATATAAATATAAAATGATACTTACCTTCTTCATATAATGATCATGGAAAAATGAAAAGGATACCCATGTGTACGTACGGCTTGTTATCTCCATGATTGTAACGTAGTTCATTTTTATTATCTATATTTAATAGATGGATATAAAAGTATAACTAATTTATAAAAGTGATTATTTTGTTAGTAAAATTACTATATAGATGATGGAATAATGACAAATTTCAACTACGAACATCATACCATAGTTCATTTGGAATCATGTACCGAATATCATCAAAACTTTTGACATTAAAAAATGTAATTATGTAATTCTCATAACATGGTAATCGGAGATATAAAATGAATAGTTAACATGAAAAAGTTTATCAAGAGTTTAAATAATTAATCTATGTTTATTTATCATTACAATGGTCGTATGTGATGATTTGGTCGCAAGGTAATAGAATTCATCTCAATCTCTTGTAATTAAGGCATATTTTGATGGTATACCCCCATCTTCTTTTATGTGGTGCTTATACATCCAATTAGAATTATCATATCATTAATTTACTTATAATATTATTATTTGATTTTTTTAGATGTTATTATTTCGTGGGTTTTATTATTGAAATGTTCAAAGTGGCATTGGATACCTAGAAGGCTTAATGATTGTATTTCAAAAACTTTTTCTCTAGGTCAAGGATAATGATATTTATTTTAATTATATATTTATATGAAAAAAATTATTATAAATGAAATTTTATTATTATTTTTAATTTCATTTAATGGATTTAAAAAGTAACATTTTAATATAGTTTACACGAAATGTTGTTGACAAATGAGAAAATGAATGTTCTATTCTCAAATTACATGAAAAAATGAAATTTTCTCTACTATGACTATTATTAAATTTATACCTTCCATAGAAATATTACATATTTTATTAAATAAAAAAACCTATTCCATTATTTTCGGAATATTTTTTATTGAAGATGAGTTTTCAAAGAAAATTTTGTTTTAGTATTGAATTTTTTAAAATTCAGGTTTATTATTATCTGAAAGTATTTTTCAAATGCGTTTAATAAGAGTTTTAAATGGGATTTATGATGAATATGTTTTTTTAAATATATGGAACATGAGCCTTATATGAAATGGGTGACACTTATATAGCTTATACAATTGTAGACCTAATAGTATAGTCTAATCCCATTATATCTTAACAATGGGTGGCCCTGATAGAGTCAGGATAACGAGTTACAACATAACATGGGGTGGCCTAGATAACACCGGGTAAGTCCATTAAAACATAACATTAAGCGAACCAGATAAAATTGGGTAAGACTATAATATCTTAATTTGAAATAATCTATATTGTTATTCTAATATAAATGTTTTTGAACGGGTTTTGAAAGGGTTTTAATATGATTCTCTATGTCATCTAAAGAAGTTTAATATTATTTTTATGGTGTTTAATGATTTTATTTGAGAAAAATGTTTGATTTTTTAATGTGAAATTTTTTATTTTAGATTCATATATTACATTTAATATAAAGATAAATAATATATCATTTTTCATTTTTTTACTAGAATAATAATTTCTTTCTTTTTTATATCCCTTATAGAGTTTTTTAATCATCCAACAATTTTCAAATGTTAGACACAATGTTTAGTTGGAATAAAGATATGTATTAGATCAAGGGATAATTTTGAATATTTTTCATCACTATAAATATTGTTTTATTTTAAAGAGTTTTTATACATTAGAAAAAATGGATTCTAATTATATGATTCCAATTAATGGTTGGTTTATCATTGTAAGAGTTTTCCCTAATTATCAAAAATACAAAACAGAAATGATATTTGAATGTGAATTATAGTTAAAAAAAATATGATATGTCATATTTAATTACTATAACATACATTTGGTATCATAGGATGGCTTAAACAAAATTATACGTTAGACCAGTGTTAATAGCTTCCCTATAAGAGGTTTTAATTTATGCTTATATTGAAATGATATTTCATTTAATGATTACCTTACTGCTTTATCTTAATAATAATTTCTAAAAATGGAGATCTAAAAAGTAAATAATTAAAATTTATTATTAAGGTTCTAATAGGAAAATAAACTTCCAAATCAACATCCAAAGATGGTTGGAAATGGAAAAATATTTTTTTGGAGTGATGAGTTTTTTTAAAATATTTTAAATAGAGGTGTTATCCATGTTAGAGAGGAACATGATCTGTCATGAAAGAACATGTCTATAATGGATAATTTCTTAAATAAACATCCCCCATCATTAAATGGATCATTTAACACAGTGGTAGATGATGGATGGATCAATTCCCCAGAAGAAGATATTTGAAGTTGTGGAATGTTCAAAATAAGAAAAGGTAACACTTTCCATTTATCATTTTGAAGGTGAGGTTGACTTATAGTGGTTTTTGGTTAAGAATAATAGGGAAAAAGATGATATTGATTCCATGGATTCGAAAAATTTAAGAATATACTAGTTGAGAAATATTTCCCTACAGTTGTTAGACATAGGATAAAAGAAAATTCATCGGATGGAATCAAAAGGTTGATGACTCAGTGGCCAAATATGATGAAAAATCAAAATATTTACAAGTAATTCATGGAATTTAATTTAGGACATTGATTATAATGTTAAAATATTTTAATCAGGATTTAATCCTATTATATTAAGAGATTGGGCCTCCTGATAATTTAAAATTTACAATAAAGTGTGCCATTGTTTTGAAATATTTGGCATAGTGTTTGATGACAGTTATGTGCTAGAAGATAAAAATAGTAATAAATGGTATAGGAGGTATGAAATGGAGAAGTAACCAACTATGAGATATGAAGGTAATCCCCTAAAATTAACCATGCGTGGAAAAAAATTAATTGAATGATTTAATAGATCAGAGATGTGTTTTAGGTGTGTCTAACTTGGTCAAAGGATTAGTGACTGCAGAAAAATGTGCTTGAAACTACAACAGAGTGATGTTACTAATTTCCATCCAAAGGTGTGTTTATTTAGTTTCTTTGATCTGGGTGATTATGCTAATGTGTGTTTGTAGTTTTTTATAGAGTATGGAAATCATAATGATCAGAAATAGAGATATTCTTGAAAGTCTATTGCTACTACTGGAATTGATGTTGATACAATTGGTGATGTGATGGGAGCTCCATAGAGTCCAACATTTTTCAAAGTTTAACCATATGTTAATGGTTTTAGATAGACATCATATGGTTTTTTGTGATGTGATCATATGTTATTAAGGACAATTCTGATAGATGTTTTGTTGGGTTTATTTTTATATATGTATTTTTTAATGAGATGTATGAGTTTACTTTTTAATATGAATTTTAAGGTATTGATAAACTTTGGTGTTTATATTATCTTTAATGATTAAGGTTTTTTTGGGATGTACATAAAAATTTTGGGAATTTTATGGGGATGAAATTGTAATTATAAAATATAAATATAACAAGTATTTATATTTAATTATGTTTATAGAGTGTAAATGAATTCATCTTATCAAGGTTAAGTATTTTGAATGAAAAAGTTATTCCATTTTTTATTACTAAGAAATCAATGACCTTTTAACCCATCACGTATTTATAGTTTTATAATGGTTAAAATTATAATGATTATGTTCTCTATCACTCTATATAAGAAAATGATAGTTTGTTTTCTTTTCCATGTCAATCTTTTACTATGGGTAAACCTAGTATGTGTTATCTCAAATGATGTTCGTACATTTATTTCTTTATTTTAAAGTGGATTTTTTTATTAAACCTCAATCCAATGAGGAATTCCAATAAATGTACTTTGAATGTTTATACCTTAGGAGACAATCATGAGTTCATATTGCGAGGATGAAATTTATTTAAAGGGTGGGGGATTTTACATCATGAGTTTTTAAAAGTATCCATTATGCTCTATAGTGTACATGATATACCACATTGAACTCATGGGAATAATTGATTATTATTTTTTAAATATTACCATTATAACCTAAATATTAGAATGGATAGTATGAACCAGATTAAATTAATTATGAAAATAGGGTTTGTAGACATTAATAAAATTAATTATTTCGTGACCAATTTATTATAAATGCAAATAAAACCCTTTTTAAAATAAAAGTTATTGTTTTTCTATGAAAATATTTAAATGTGTTCAATTTTCTTTGATACTCATAAATATTAAAATAAATCTTGTTGAATTATATTAATGAAACCTATAGATTATATATTAAAACTAATTTTTAACATTAATACTTTTAATTTTTTAGTCCTGATACAAGAAAAAATACATTTTAATAGATAAAAGATGTATTTTTCTAAAAAGGATTGTTTATAAACATTTTTATGGAGCACTTGTTTTAAATCTAGTTCATGGTAATTTTATAAATTTTATTTAACAAATTTAAAAAACAATATTTTAAAGTGGAATATCATCATTTTTATTGGTTTTGTCTTTAGTATATTTTAGAAAAGTTTAATGAATTAATGAATAACCAAAAATACATACTTAAAATTTATTTTTTGTTAAATTATATAAAATGTCATGACCCAGCTTCACAAAGACAAGGGAAGAGATAAAAAACTGCCAGACTCTTCCTTCTTCAAGTTAAAGGAGAGATAATGAACACTAATTTCTATCTTTAATGGGCCCCAGAGTGTTGACAAGCATCATGGGTATGGAATCTCATGTAATATGAAAGGCATTACACTTTTTATAAAAAAAATTGGGAGATAAGATGGAAAATCCAAAGCACCCCCAAAGACTAAAATTAAATGTAAATCCAAAAACCCATTCTCATATGCGTGTTTGAAATAAAGTGATACATGGTATAAGAAAACTCTGAAGGAAGTTACTAAAAGAAAAGAATAGTAGTAATGACAACTATCCCGACATCCAAGCTAACAATGTATGGAATGGTCCCCAAAGACCTATTTGAAACCTGAAAATAGTTTTATAAATATGGGATTAGTATACATGTATACTCAGCAGGGAACACCAAAATATCTCATGCATGAGTAGGGATATATTTTAATTCCCTATGAGAAACACAGATAACTAAAATCACCTAGAAAAGAAACTCTCCTCCCAACATCACCAAGGCACACTCCGCAAATAATGCAACTCATGTAATGTAATAGTAATAGAAAATTGTTATTTGGGTACCCCACACAACTTTCCCATAGGTTATTTAAGAAATCCTATGCATCAAACCTCCCCAACAGATCCCACTACAATCCCACTACCATCCCCAACAAAAACCATATGGGTCATCCCAACTGTAATTTCATCCCGCCCCCAAACACTTGGGCCACCACACCCACACATAAACAAGATTGTAGACACGTGGGCCACAACAACCACATCCACACCAGAAGGAACCTAGGACATAACAAAAACTCCCAAATCCAAAGGTACATGAGCCTCGTCCAAAAGACCCTTGGGAAACAAACCTACCCGCACACACCTGGGTCAACCACCACAACACAACCTTCCCAAAGAGTCTTAGTCCATAACAAACCATAGGACATCAAATCCTTCCCTATGTGTATTGGGCTACTTGGGAGAGGGAGTATAAAGGAGATAATAACCATCCGCACTTACTAATGTTGGAAAAACACCCTCCACCATGAAATTGGGGCGTTCATCATGTTGTGATCAACATGGTTGGGGGTGCATATAAGAATGAAACGAACTAAATATTATACATATTTGGAATCAAGAACACATCCCAACCTTAGGGTTTTGAAAGAGATAAACAGCCCGTACACAACCAATATTTATATTTTACCTACATGTACAAATACACAACAACCACAACTGGAACACCACCCATATATTGAAGACAATTCACCCATTGTACAATTTCTCTTTATTGTGTTCAACTGATCCCATTTAAAACATTTCTCCAATACTGGGAAACTAATATGCATAACCCAAATCCAAAACTATAAATAAAGAAAAATGGACACGCGTGTTTTTAAGCATTCACAACCGTTTCTCTAATAAGGTAACAACATCTAAAGGGATATACGAGATCCCTCGATTAACTAGAACCAAACCAAGCCCCAATATACGAGATGCACACAACCTCAAATTCCCAATCCAACAACCTCTCAACTAGAGGTTCCATTCCCATCCACGTTACCCCAAAATTATTTAAAAAGGAAAACCATGCATATCAATAGAACACAATAATAAATATTTTTAAATATAACCAACAACTGTTATTATGTACCTTTTTCTGTTTGGTTTCCTGGGGTGATTGCACATGGGATTTTGTCCATCGAGAATCCATTTAATCAACCATGTTTATGTGATTAACCAGTTTCCATGTTACATCAATTTATACATATGATCATCCATAAAACAGATATCAATTAGTGAGTAAGAAAGGACCACCAACAACCACGATTTTTAGTGGACATTAGCCTATAAAATTTTAAAAAAAAGGTAACATAACAACATCAACATCATCATTCCCACCCCTTTATTCTTTAAAAATGTATGTTCATTATATTTGAAAAGCTGGTTTCATCTATGGCCCGAAATATCATCATCATACCCACCCATCATGATGCATAGTTAAAGAGAGGCAAAATAAAACCACTACTTTGATGATTAAGGATTGATGTTTTCTCCTTGCTGAAAGAAATTGGGATGCATGACTTGTATAGAAAAAACCCCAAGGACTCCAACGATGAGTGGGAAGGGATTTTGCATTGTTTCATGTCTCATCTCTCATGGAAGGACTTCAGGAATATCCAGAGGGAAAAAAGTGACTGAGGATAAATATATTGGTGATAATGGTCTGATCTAAGAGTTACAAGATATGTTGTTTCAATGTGCTTGAGAAGTGGTCATGTCTTGACCACACATGTGGGTGGATTCTCAAGTTTCATTTTATTAAAACACTCATAACAGTTAATAATTTTATGGCATGAATGGTTGGATTTGAAATGATTTAAAACTACTCGATATGTGACTTTTAATAAGTTTTACGGTCAAAGGAGGTGAAATGGGAGGGAAACTAGAATGAAAAAAATACCCAACAATGTCCGATTAGTGAAGTAGATCGGTGGAGATGATTGGTGAAGTTTCTTGATGCAGCAGATCAATGATGCTGATTGGTGATGATGGTCGAAGAAATGAATCGGTGAAACAGATCGGTGGAGCAGATCGGTGAAGCGGATCGGTGAAGTGAATTGGTGAGGCTGATGAGTGAAGCTGATCGGTGGAGCTGATCGGTGATATAGATCAATGGAGTTGATTGGTGGAGAGAATTAGTGAAGCTAATTAGTGAAACTGATCAGTGGAGATGATCAGTGTAATGGATTGGTGAAATTGATCAGTGAAGAAGATCAGTGAACCTGATTGGTGGAGATGATTTGTGACGTAGATGAGTGAAACTGATCAATGGAGCTGATCAGGGAAGCTGATTAGTGCATCTGATCAGGGAATCTGATTGATGTAGTGTATCGGTGAAGCCGATAAGTGAATTTAGTTGGTGGAGTGGATCAATGAAGTGGATTAGTTAAACTGATCGGTGGAGTGGATCAGTAAAGCTTATTGGTGGAGCAGATCAGTGGAACTTATCGATGGAGCCGATCGGTGGAGTTGATTAGTGAACCTGCTTGGTGGAGTTGATTGGTGAAGAAGATCGGTGGAGTGTATCAGTGAAGTTTATTGGTATATTTGATCAGTGATGTTGATCAGTGAAGGAAATCGGTGGAGTGGAGACACATTGCCACAAACACTGATGCCCTGGAACACCAAAATTTTATAATGTAATGGACAATAAATGTCCACTCTATTATATCAGATACATCATAGACTATTATTTTCTTCGATAATTAAGAGTAAACCTAAATAAAAGAGAGGGGTCCAAACAACCACCTTGTAAGATACCTCCATATGACAAACCACACCGAGTTGTTCCAAGATGAAAAAAGCCTCAACATCTAGGAACACCTCCACATTGATACCACCCCAAAAATCCAAACGAAACCCAAGGATATCATTGTATCGACACATGGAATAGGGATTTGTTTCCACTATGTCAAGATATTATCCCATTTTGGTGTCACTGACATGCCCGCATGGGGTTAATCGCATTCGTATTGTGGCATCTTAATTAGGAGTAAGGTTCTCCCTTCCCCAAACATTGAGAATTTTCATAAATATTTCAAATGTAATGGAAATAAATAATCTCATAACCAATCATGGTAAGCATTACATCACATCCTGTTAGAAAAACAAGAACATCAATGAAGGATCAAAATAGAAACTCCAAAAAAATCTAGGTAATTGGTGCACATATGAACTTCTCACTCCCAAGTACACTCATTAAGGCCATCGTGCCTCCAAAACACGCAAACCAAAGGGATGGTTCATCCACAAAGTACCTTCTCCATTCAATCCTCAATCCATACTGGACACTCCATGAATGTAGCGTCATTTCCTATATCAAACTCTCTCCAGTTAATGGCATGGGAGACATTATGTAGATATCGATGAAAATGGGGGACGTGGAAAACATCATGGATCCTTTCCAACTAATGTGGAAACTCCAACTGATATACCACCACATCGACTCAAACCAAAACATCAAAGGGCCTAATGAAAATAGGAGAGAGATTTCTCCCCTCGCTGAAACTTCTCTTCACACGTCGAGGGGAATCCTTTAAGAACACATGGTCTCAAACCTAAAACTCCAAGGGCCTCCTCCTATGATCATCATATGACTTATGCCAATGTTGGGATTCCTTCATCCTCAAACATATAAACTGAACCTTCCCTATTTTTCTCTCCAATACCTCTGGGATAAGAAAACCTACCTCCAAAGCCTTAGTACAACACACAGGTGAATGACACGGCCTCCTGTACAAGGCTCCCATGGTGCCATGGCAATAGTAGAGTGATACTTATTCTGGTAGGAAAACTATGCTAAAGGAAAAGGTCATACCCCTGATCCATCAAGGTCCAAAACACATGCTCGAAGCATATACTCCAACATCTGGATGGTCTTCTCTATTTTCCCATCTTTCTGGGGGTGAAAAGCAGTGCTAAGGCATAGTTGTGTGGAACAATCATGTCACAATACCTCAATACTCGTGAGGTAAACTGTGCTTCCTGATCCGATATTATTGACCTTGGAAATCGATGCAACCACATCACCTCATCCATGTGTCTTCATGTAATGGAATCCACCACACTCGAATCCTTGATCGTGAGGATATGAGATGCTTTTTTCCACCAGTCTACCACTTCCCAAAGAGCATCATAGCCTCCTTGACCACTACATAGCATTGTGACGAAATCCCTCGAGATGTAATCCCACTTATACTCTTGGAAATCTTAAGGATGCAATGAAATTCCTTGGATGTGGTGTTCAGCCTTCACCTACTAACACACTAGTTACCTAGCCACAAACTCTATCACTACCTATTTCACCCTGGGCCCCCAAAACTGTTTCCTCAGGCCTTGGTACATCATGGAAACTCCTAGGTGTACCATTGAGGGTGAGTTATGGAACACATGGTGAACTCCCTCGCACATTGTCACTAGGACAAAAGTCATCCCATTGAAACTAATCTAATTCTGACCATCATCTGACCACCCTTCTGAAGCATTTCCTGGTCGACCGGATGACGCATCACTTCACTCTTTGAGTCTCCCAACTAATACTCCTCCACTTACCGAAACAGATAGGAATTCATTGTCATGTAAAATGGACATCCTCTACCACTATCCAATGTTTCATCTAGGTTTAAGGCAACCAAACCCTCCATTTCCTTCCAGCATCCACAAATTTTTGAACAACTTACCTCTGCGACATTCAACTCAAGGAATCAGACACAACATTCCCCATACCTTTAGTGCAAGAGATCTCAATGTCTTAGTCCTGAAGAAACTCCTCCCACCTTCACTGTTTCATGTTCACGTCCCGCTGGGTAAATATTTGCCTTAAACTCATATGTCATGTGAAGACCAAAAAGTGTTTTTCAATGAGGTAATGCCTCCACAACATCATTCTGTACACTACTACTTAATGGTCTAGGTCATGGGTGGCATTGTTATGCTCATGAGGATGTAACTTCCTAGACCCATAAGAGATCACTCCATGATGCTACATCAAAACACACCCCAATCCAAGGCCAAAAGCATCACAATACACCTTAAACAACACCCCTTCCTCTAGAAACTTGAGTACTAGGTCACTGACCAACATTTCATTTATATTTCTAAACGTTGTCCGACACTTCTCACTCCACATGAAAGCCTAGTCCTTTCTTGTCAAATCTTTCAAATGAGCTAAAACATGAGAGTTATCTGGTATGAACTATCATCAAGTTCATGGGTGCTTCCATAAATCAACTGCTTCAACTTTTTATGGATCCACCACTACCCCTAGCTGAGACACCACGTGCCCAAGAAATATCACTTCATGACTCAAGAACATGCACTTGGAAAATATCTCATAGAGATGGTGGTATTGAAGGATCTCTAGGACCATCCTAAGGTGCTCAATATTCTCCTCCTATGATCTCGAGTAGATCAGGATTTTGTCGATGAACACAATGACCAACTAGTCTAGAAACACTTAGAAAATAGATTTCTTGATCACCATGAACACAACAGGTGCATTCATAACACTATATGGCATGACTATGAACTTGAAGTTCCCATACCTTCACCTGAAAACCTTCTTTGGGATATCATCATATTTCACCCAAAATTGGTGATACCCAGACCAAATATTGATATTAGAGAACCAACATGGTCCCCTCAGCTAGTCAAAGAGCTCATCTATGCTCAGAAGAGGTTAACAATTATTGAACATTACCTGATTCAGTCTCTGGTAGTATATGCATAGCTGAACACCACCATCTTCCTTCTTTTTGAACAAGACTGGGGCACCCCATGGTGACATACTGGGTTGGCAAAACCCTTATTCATCAGATCATGAATCTGAGTCCACAACACCCACAACTCAGAAGGTTCCTTTTGATAAAGAGTAATCAAAATCAGACTGGCATCGGTTTGTAAGTCTATCCCGAACTCAACGTCCTGTAGAGTAGGTAGAGGCACAACCTCCTTAGGAAAAGTACCCAAGAACTCTTTGAAAACTCCCAAAATATCCATCATTTTAGAATCCATTAATTCTGCTGACAGATCATCCAATTTAGAAAGAAGAGGCTTCACATGCTAGATCCCCACCGATCAATTAGGTTCGTCAACAAAAGCCACACATCAACCATCATCTTCAGAAAACATAACTCTTCTCCAGAAGTATTAGAAAATAGAACACATATAGAAAAACCATTTGATGTCTAAAATGACATCATATGGCTGCATCTGTAGAAAAGGAAGGTCCCCACTGGACTGATGTGTCCCAACATCAGTCTGCATCCCTGGAAAACAAAAGACAAGTGGGTCAAACCTGCAACGGTCATAGTCAAAACTAGAGGCATGAGAAGTCACTCTATATCTATACCCAAAGCAAGGTCTGTACTGGGTGTAATGAAGGAGTGAAAAGCTCCTGAATCAAACAATGCAGAAGAAATTGTACTAAAAAAGATAATCGTGCCTCGAATGACCTCTAGTCTTGTAGAGACCCATAGCCTGACGTACATTGACATTACATTACTTTTGCGGAATACTTAGTACAAAACAAAAACACACGCACAAGGATCGTAATAGTTTAGTGTCTTTGGAAACTCGGAACGTGATCTTCTAATCCTGGTGAAAGATCTTCAAAATCTCCCATAAAGATCTTCCTTTTTTTTACTAAAACCTTTCTTTATATCCTGGGGAAAAGAAAACATAAAAGGGTGAGCTCAAATGCTCAGTAAGGGTAAACAAAAGAAATATCAATCACATAATTTTCATAAGAACATAACATTTTTGGAAATCTTAACCTGCAAAAGAGAGAATAATTTCATAACATGGGATAAATCATAGTAGTGAAAATGAAACCATAACTTAAAACATTACTCATTGTGGCATACACACATAATCATAGAGAATAATTTCTTGTTAGTCAAGACTCATTGCCAAGACTATCTTAGTGGACAAAGTCCCTTTCTGAATCGAGTAATCCTCGTTTCAGTCCTGTTTCACTGAACCGGTATAACCTACCATTCCAGCCATGTCTATCTCATGAGATATGAAATCTTTACCCAATGCATTGGAGGGAGATATAGGTCCCACCCATCTCTTAATGAATCCTTTCTTATGTGTGCCACAAAATCATAAACCATACATCATTGCATAACCCATGTAATAAAAATGGGATTCTTAAACAACATGACATCATAAAACCATTCATATAAGATAAAGGAATTCATAAACATAATTCCATCACAACATAGTCAAATCAATGTAAAAATATGGATAGAAACAGAACCCTTTATTATCTTAGATGAAAAATAATTTTGATAAAACACTTGAATTGAATTCTTGAGGAAAATATCCTTTTTTCTTCAAAATCAATTTCTTTTCAAAAACCTTATGCAATTTTAAAAGAAAAAGATTTTTTTGAAAATAGTCATGAAATATTTTGGAGGAAGGTTCATGAAAATAAGGCTTTATAAAACCGTAAAAATCCGTTCGTGCCGTATAAGTTAAAAAAACATTATTTGTACTTTTGTCGAAAAAGTCAAAATGTACCTCGTACGAAAAACGAAAAAAGATTCCTTTCATATCCTTTACTAAAAACTCATAGAAGGGTAAAATTGGATTTAAACAATTGTAGGTGGATGGAAATAGTATTACATATTGAGGGAACATGGATGTGGATGATAAAATACACCCCAGTAAATACTTACGAATAAACAATCTCGGATAAAAATGAGATTGTGATATTTCCCTTACCTTAGGTCCAATTTGCTTCGTATGTGTCCGAACCTCCTGTATAATGATTTAAATAATGTCATTGACTTATTAAAGAATCATATTCATTGTTATGATATCATATATGGTTCACTTATGACATTATATTACCCGTTCTTTTGTAAATTCCATGTTAAAGAAGCGTTTTGGGTAAAATCGTTTCATTTATCGTAGGTGTTTTGACTTGTTGTTCTTGACATCATTATTACTTATATCATGATTTACTTACTTACAGAATATAAAATATGATTTATATATCATATATATTCAGTATATATATATATATAATAGATAGATAAATAAAATGAAAAACACCGTTCATGGAGACGGTAGTCCGTACGTACGCATGAACGCTGTTTTTCTTTCCTTATTGTCTTGAAATGGAAGTAAGTAGATGACATACATATGTATATATATATATACATAAATCCAGTAGCTTTATAATTTCATATATTTCATTATTATTTCTTATATATACATTATAATCATTCTTAAATGGTTAACATGGAGAATGAATCTCATCGCGTCGTGGAGACGGTAGTCCGTACGTACGCACGAGCGATGATATCATTTCTATAAATATTGAATTGAATTGGAGTGGATTATACAATATATCAGAATCAATATGATGTTTTAATAACTATGTATAGTTATTCTTTACACCATTATACCCATCCATGTAAGGTGGTGGTGGAAAATAGATTACACCACGGCGTGGAGACGGTATTCCGTACGTACGCACGCGCGGTGATTTCTTTTTCCGTAGGATGGATAGATGGTGAAATAGGGTTGTTTAATACTTATAATAACATATCAGTATATAAGTGATACTGATGTTATTACTTCATAATGAAACAACCTAAGAAGAAGAAGTGGAAGAAGAAATAAAGATGAAAGAATTGGTAACGGTAATTACCTCTTCTTTGAAGTGCCTCTTTGAGACCTCCTCTTAGGGCACTAGAATTGGTCTTTGAGGAAGACCAGAACCTCTAGGATGTTTCTAGGGAAGTGGAGAAGGGATTTTGGTAGGGGTTGGCCGAGCTTGAGTGCTCAAATTGGTGTGAGGAGGAGGGGGAGGAGGTGTCCTTTTATAAGGGAGGAGAGGGGCACCTTAGGAATATCTCAAAATATTATTTTATATTAAAGTCAAAATCGGTTTATAATGGTTCCAAAGGGTCTTATTTCGACGATAAGGTGGGGAGGGGTCGAAATCCTATCAACCAATAGAATTTAGACAAGTTTAGGATATTATTTTAACCTTATCAATTAAATTTAACTCTAAGTTAAATAATTTAACTTTTACCGTGTCTTTTTGTTTTCTTTCACTATATGGCTAATACACTTACTATAACATGCCAAACGAACCCCAAATTGTTTATTATTAATATACATATCCTTATCTAAGTCATTTGGCCGAACCTTATATTTTTAGGAATAAAATAACAATTAATAATATAATATTTGATTTAAAAACTATTTTGTGTCAATTTTGACACTATTTGATATATGATTTTTGTGAAAGTCATAACAGAATTAATTGTTCGAAACAAGTTGATTAAATCAACATTAATATATCATAGTAACCTATAAAATTAGTGTAATTCATAAAAAATCTCAAATTACATTTATTGTGGTGTTTATAACATCAATTATGTCAATATTTCATTAATAAGATAATTACTGCATCATCGTTGTGTCATAAATAAATTAAATTATTTTATGTCTAAAAATTACAAATAAAATACCATCATGTAGGAAATCGTTTTAGCTTTCTAATTAATATTTACAATCGAATTTATCTTATGTATAACCCCATATTAAAAATGATTTACTTATTAAACTTTGATTTTAACTATTTTAACCTTTCTTTAAATAAATTAATAATAAATGTCCTAATCTAATCCAAGTGGGCCTAAATGGTCATATTTTATTCCTAAGTTTGTTTTTGGTCGAATTACACTTGTCCAATAGAATTAGGACATGTGTTAGGGTAATATTAATATCATATTTACCCTTAGTTACCCAATTTACTATTAACCGCGGTAAAAAAGTAAAAAGTTAATATTCACCAAAAAATTATTTTCATCTCATTGAACCACATTTTAGTCCTTGATATTAACCGTGTCTCTCGGATTTTCGAAATTCCATTCACAGAAGCGGAAAAATTAAGTTTTATGAAAAATTCAGTTTTTTTTAACTACCACTTAGTAGTTTCACTATTTATCAAAAATTGATGTTTTTCAGAACAATGCCAAAATTTCATCCTAAGATATATTTCATATTCCGAATTCAAAAATGAAATCTATTTTACCAAATTCATAACATAGAAGTTGCATTAATTAATTTTATAATTAAATCCCGCTGTTAAAATAAATAGCGTGTTTTTAGGAAACAATATATATCAAAAGATTGACACTTGATTATGTCTGGTTTAAATGTGAAATTACAACCAATGACCAACATTGTATTAAATTGTAAAAATATATTCTAAATATACTTTAAAACCACTCAAATTAATAATTTATCACTATTAATTATTTCGATTAAAAAAGTTGTTTTTAATTATAATTTAGTAATTTTTCACTATTCATCAGAATATGAAAGTTATCCGAAAAGTACCAAAATTTCACCTTAGGCTAAATTCGATACTCCGATTCCAAGAATGAAGTTCAATTTGAAAAATAAGATTTACAGAATTTTAAAAAGTTGTTATTACTATTCATAACGGCTAGTTTTAATAATATTTTAATAGCACATCGTTGTTTAGTGAAACTCGGTATTGCATATTACACACGCTATCGAGGAAGGTCGCGATTGCATGTAATGCAAGGCAAGACAAGGATGCGTGTTGTGCAAGCTCCTTTTGGTGTAGCGTACAACACAAGACATTAGTAAAATAAAAAGAATATTTTTCATAAAATCTCGGGCTGTTACATTCTACCCCCCCTTAAAATGAATTTCGCCCTGGAAATTCGCCGGGGTTATAAATGGTTTACTATTCGAAAGTTTCTTTAATAGAAACCCACATCGTAAAAGGGAATACCAAAACTTGGCTTTAAAAACTAAAGTATGAAATGTAACGATTACCCAAATAAACTAATCACTGGGTTTCCACATAGGTGAAAATATGGATATGGAAGAGAAATCTAACCATCATGTTCTGATGGAGAGTGGTAGAGAACATGGCTATGGAAAAGACAGTAATCACAAATACATAGATTTGTGATGATATAAGGTACCATCTGATTCATCAGGTATAAGATCACTAGGACAACATTTTTGGTTTTCAAGATCATTTCCCTAAAGTTGAAAATTTGCTTAGAATAAATACTTACTTTCTTTTGGTACAATCTCACTTTTGTTCGTGCCTTGAACAATTTCTACTTCATCTCTTAAATAAATGAAGTTGAATTTGTTATTTGTGAAGTGTTAGCAGATTATGTGATAGAATGATGGGTCATTCCATCTGTCTCAAACAAAAGGTTAGAAAAAGTTATTAAATATACATAAGTCATTCTATAGTGAGATTAATCACATATGATTCCTAAAATGGACTAATACTTCATATATCATACTGCTTAATATAATAAAACTAGTTTCTACTAAACAGGGACTTCCTGTAGGCCAGTGGTAGGCGATAAAGGCCAGTCGCACTTCGGTTGTGGGTTCGATTCCTATAGCCTTGTCCGAAGCGATGGGCTGTCACCCGTCCTGCAGGTTGTCCCTTTTTCTAAAACTACGTTACTATAACATCCCATCAATAATATCGAAAATCTTCTATCCTTAAACAATACTAACTTATGTCCAACATAATCCAGTCTAATCTTTAGGCTTATACTGCAGTCCACTCTCATAATATAGTGACAACGATCACCAGAGATTTAATACTGTCGTTGATCCCCACATATCATAAGATATGTCTTGTTGGTCACATTCCAAACATTCAAAGTCCTTAATCATGTATTCTCTTGAATACCTTAGTGAAAACATGAGTGCAGTTAAAAGTTAACACTTTCCACATACCAAAATCCTCAAAATTCTATATACTCAAACCATGATATCACTTAGTTCTTATATCAATCATGAGCTCATGAATACTATCAAACATTTAATGTTCTCCTTATCCCTTTATTATGCGCATATCATCTACATTCCAAAAATATCTGAATAACCTTTCATGGATAGTGGTACCATTAATCATACACTTTCATAACTCAAGGAAAGACAAAAGTGTAACAATCCTCAGATGTCTCTTTATTCCATAGTACCATGAGATTTCTTATACAACATTACACATGATAAACATGTAATCATTCCACAACATTCTTAAACCATTGACCGAGCTTCAACAATTCTTTCATCTCACATATCATTTGTAGTCTCTTCATCATCATCCACATAAATACTACCCATATGACCATACTGATTCTCTTCATGAGTCTTTCCCTTAGGCCATTTGTTTGCATAATTCCCATACATTCCACATTTAAAACACTTAACCATTTTTGATGTCATAGCAATACCATTATCCTCATCCATGGTGTTAACCGACCCTTTTCCTTTGCACTTACTTGATTTGTGTCCTTCTTTTCCACACCCAAAGCATCTTCCAGTTCCCTTGAAACATTCTCCTTGATGCCTCTTCCCACATGATTTACATAGGGGAAATTGAACTTTCTTTCCTTTATGATGATCATGGAACTCCATCTTTCTCTTATTAGTTGAGTCAGGAAACTTACCAAATTTTACTTTATTGATCATGTTGTGAGATTGCTGATTCGGCATAATAATGATGTTTGGACATCCAAATCCCATTTCATTTGGTTGCTCAAGAAGAATATCATTCCATTGTCCATCATATCCTCCATTATTGTGAATCATCTTGTTTCCAGCCATTTTCTAAAACCCAAACAGAATAGTGTTAGATGCAAAAATCGTAATAAAGGGGGAGTAACTTAAATATCTATCATCTTTGGTTTAATCTAATATCGTTACCATAGTTCTAGAACTATATCCTATACGTATACTTATCCTTAGGGGCATCCCTAGACATACCTTAGAAATATCTCTAGGGATCTTACTAACGTTTTCGCGTCCTAGTTTCCAAAGGTTGACTAAACCTTTCCTCTGATACCAACTGTAGAGACCCATAGCCTGACGTACATTGACATTACATTACTTTTGCGGAATACTTAGTACAAAACAAAAACACACACACAAGGATCGTAATAGTTTAGTGTCTTTGGAAACTCGGAACGTAATCTTCTAATCCTGGTGAAAGATCTTCAAAATCTCCCGTAAAGATCTTCCTTTTTTTTTACTAAAACCTTTCTTTATATCCTGGGGAAAAGAAAACATAAAAGGGTGAGCTCAAATGCTCAGTAAGGGTAAACAAAAGAAATATCAATCACATAATTTTCATAAGAACATAACATTTTTGGAAATCTTAACCTGCAAAAGAGAGCAAAATTTCATAACACGGGATAAATCATAGTAGTGAAAATGAAACCATAACTTAAAACATTACTCATTGTGGCATACACACATAATCATAGAGAATCATTTCTTGTTAGTCAAGACTCATTGCCAAGACTATCTTAGTGGACAAAGTCCCTTTCTGAATCGAGTAATCCTCGTTTCAGTCCTGTTTCACTGAACCGGTATAACCTACCATTCCAGCCATGTCTATCTCGTGAGATATGAAATCTTTACCCAATGCATTGGAGGGAGATATAGGTCCCACCCATCTCTTAATTAATCCTTTCTTATGTGTGCCACAAAATCATAAATCATACATCATTGCATAACCCATGTAATAAAAATGGGATTCTTAAACAACATGACATCATAAAACCATTAATATAAGATAAAGGAATTCATAAACATAATTCCATCACAACATAGTCAAATAAATGTAAAAATATGGATAGAAACAGAACCCTTTATTATCTTAGATGAAAAATAATTTTGATAAAACACTTGAATTGAATTCTTGAGGAAAATATCCTTTTTTCTTCAAAATCAATTTCTTTTCACAAAACATCATGCAATTTTAAAAGAAAAAGATTTTATTGAAAATAGTCATGAAATATTTTGGAGGAAGGTTCATGAAAATAAGGCTTTATAAAACCGTAAAAATCCGTTCGTGCCGTATATGTTAAAAAAAACATTCTTTGTACTTTTGTCGAAAAAGTCAAAATGTACCTCGTACGAAAAACGAAAAAAGATTCCTTTCATATCCTTTACTAAAAACTCATAGAAGGGTAAAATTGGATTTAAACAATTGTAGGTGGATGGAAATAATATTACATATTGAGGTAACATGGATGTGGATGATAAAATACACCCTAGTAAATACTTACGAATAAACAATCTCGGATAAAAATGAGATTGTGATATTTCCCTTACCTTAGGTCCAATTTGCTTCGTATGTGTCCGAACCTCCTGTATAATGATTTAAATAATGTCATTGACTTATTACAGAATCATATTCATTGTTATGATATCATATATGGTTCACTTATGACATTATATTACCCGTTCTTTTGTAAATTCCATGTTAAAGAAGCGTTTTGGGTAAAATCGTTTCATTTATCGTAGGTGTTTTGACTTGTTGTTCCTGACATCATTATTACTTATATCATGATTTACTTACTTCCAGAATATAAAATATGATTTATATATCATATATATTCAGTATATATATATATATATAATAGATAGATAAATAAAATGAAAAACACCGTTCGTGGAGACGGTAGTCCGTACGTACGCATGAACGCTGTTTTTCTTTCCTTATTGTCTTGAAATGGAAGTAAGTAGATGAAATACATATGTATATATATATACATAAATCCAGTAGCATTATAATGTCATATATTTCATTATTATTTCTTATATATACATTATAATCATTCTTAAATGGTTAACATGGAGAATGAATCTCATCGCGTCGTGGAGACGGTAGTCCGTACGTACGCACGAGCGATGATATCATTTCTATAAATATTGAATTGAATTGGAGTGGATTATACAATATATCAGAATCAATATGATGTTTTAATAACTATGCATAGTTATTCTTTACACCATTATACCCATCCATGTAAGGTGGTGGTGGAAAATAGATTACACCACGGCGTGGAGACGGTATTCCGTACGTCGCACGCGCGGTGATTTCTTTTTCCGTAGGATGGATAGATGGTGAAATAGGGTTGTTTCATACTTATAATAAAATATCAGTATATGAGTTATACTGATGTTATTACTTCATGATGAAACAACCTAAGAAGAAGATGTGGAAGTAGAAATAAAGATGAAAGAATTGGTAACGGTAATTACCTCTTCTTTGAAGTGCCTCTTTGAGACCTCCTCTTAGGGCACTAGAATTGGTCTTTTAGGAAGACCATAACCTCTAGGATGTTTCTAGGGAAGTGGAGAAGGGATTTTTTCAGGGGTTGGCCGAGCTTGAGTGCTCAAATTGGTGTGAGGAGGAGGGGGAGGAGGTGTCCTTTTATAAGGGAGGAGAGGGGCACCTTAGGAATATCTCAAAATATTATTTTATATTAAAGTCAAAATCGGTTTATAATGGTTCCAAAGGGTCTTATTTCGAAGATAAGGTGGGGAGGGGTCGAAATCCTATCAACCAATAGAATTTAGACAAGTTTAGGATATTATTTTAACCTTATCAATTAAATTTAACTCTAAGTTAAATAATTTAACTTTTACCGTGTCTTTTAGTTTTCTTTCACTATATGGTTAATACACTTACTATAACATGCCAAACGAACCCCAAATTGTTTATTATTAATATACATATCCTTATCTATGTCATTTGGCCGAAACATAGATTTTTAGGAATAAAATAACAATTAATAATATAATATTTGATTTAAAAACTATTTTGTGTCAATTTTGACACTATTTGATATATGATTTTTGTGAAAGTCATAACAGAATTAAATGTTCTAAAAAAGTTGATTAAATCAACATTAATATATCATAGTAACCTAGAAAATTAGTGGAATTCATAAAAAATCTCAAATTACATTTATTTTGGTGTTTATAACATCAATTATGTCAATATTTCATTAATAAGATAATTACTGCATCATCGTTGTGTCATAAATAAATTAAATTATTTTATGTCTAAAAATTACAAATAAAATAACATCATGTAGGAAATCTTTTTATATTTCTAATGAATATTTACAATCGAATTTATCTTATGTATAACCCCATATTAAAAATGATTTACTTATTAAACTTTGATTTTAACTATTTTAACCTTTCTTTAAATAAATTAATAATAAATGTCCTAATCTAATCCAAGTGGGCCTAAATGGTCATATTTTATTCCTAAGTTTGTTTTTGGTCGAATTAAACTTGTCCAATAGAATTAGGACATGTGTTAGGGTAATAGTAATATCATATTTACTCTTAGTTACCCTATTTACTATTAACCGCGGTAAAAAAGTAAAAAGTTACTATTCACCAAAAAAATATTTTCATCTCATTGAACCACATTTTAGCCCTTGATATTAACCGTGTCTCTCGGATTTTCGAAATTCCATTCACAGACGCGGCAAAATTAAGTTTTATGAAAAATTCAGTTTTTTTTAACTACCACTTAGTAGTTTCACTATTCATCAAAAATTGATGTTTTTTAGAACAATGCCAAAATTTCATCCTAAGCTATATTTCATATTCCGAATTCAAAAATGAAATCTATTTTACCAAATTCATAACATAGAAGTTGCATTAATTAATTTTATAATTAAATCCCGCTGTTAAAATAAATAGCGTGTTTTTAGGAAACAATATATATCAAAAGATTGACACTTGATTATGTCTGGTTTAAATGTGAAATTACAACCAATGACCAACATTGTATTAAATTGTAAAAATATATTCTAAATATACTTTAAAACCACTCAAATTAATAAATTATCACTATTAATTATTTCGATTAAAAAAGTTGTTTTTAATTATAATTTAGTAATTTTTCACTATTCATCAGAATATGAAAGTTATCCGAAAAGTACCAAAATTTCACCTTAGGCTAAATTCGATACTCCGATTCCAAGAATGAAGTTCATTTTGAAAAATAAGATTTACAGAATTTTAAAAATTGGTTATTACTATTCATAACGGCTAGTTTTAATAATATTTAATAGCACATCGTTGTTTAGTGAAACTCGGTATTGCATATTACACACGCTATCGAGGAAGGTCGCGATTGCGTGTAATGCAAGGCAAGACAAGGATGCGTGTTGTGCAAGCTCCTTTTGGTGTAGCGTACAACACAAGACATTAGTAAAATAAAAAGAATATTTTTCATAAAATCTCGGGCTGTTACAAGTCCTGCTGGAACTACTACCTCTATGGTGTGAAACTTCCTACACCCAGCTCTTTTTCCCCTCTTCTATCAGATTCCTCCCAGAACATGACATGGTAAAGGTATGTAAAGAGCATCGTATGTTTGGAATCCTCCTATAACGTCTGCTCTCGGTGGAATGTGAGGTTGATGACCCTGCTCGTATTGCTGAAATGGTCTGACTAGACACTATTGCTATTGTGGTGGGAGATGACCCTGCCCACCAACACCATATTGCAATCGAACAAGGCACATACTTGGGATGTTCCACAAAACACCAAAAGAGAAGCACCTCGATCACGGGAACACAGAGAAAGGGTGAGGACCAGGAGATTATAACTATAACTAATGGCGTCTTCTCCCAGCCAGTGAAAACATAGTGGGCCCCGATGTTGGAGGCCTAACTCTAATGACTTTTCCCTTTGACGAACCCTATTGGATCCCCTCTTGTAGCACACATCCCAAGGATTTAAACCTCTATTAAATCTCATCATTCATATGATCCTCCAAGTACAACAATAATGTGAAGGGAGTAAGAACATAATTTAGAGATGGTCGGAGTGTCTCCTCTAAACATCTATCTTGAGACTCCTCATTTGGATAGAGGTTAGGAGAGAAGTGAAGGAGATCATTGAACATGATCCCAGGCTCTCTTACAAAAATTCACCCTTACTGGATGGAGAATATCTCTTTCAACTTTTTGGCCTCCATTTTAGAAGAAAGGAATTTTGCTCGCCTTCCCCAAGATGATGGAAGGGATAGAAAACTGCCAGACCCTTCCTTCATCATGTTTAAGGATATATAAAGAATCCCAAGTCCCACATTCAATAGGTACCAGAGTGGTGAATAACACCAAGGGTATGGACTCTCACATAATATGGAAGTTATTACCCTTTTATAGATCAATATCAAGGGATAAGATTAAAAATCTCAAACAACCTCCAAAAATAACAGTTAAAGTAAAACCCAAAACCAATTCACATATGCATGTTCAAAATAAAGTGATATAATGAATAAGAAAAATCTGAACAAAAGTACCAAAAGAAAAGAAAATTAGTGATGAAAACTCTCCCAACATCCAAGCTAGTAAGGTCCAACTGGGACCCCAAAGTCCACTTCGAAACCTGAATGAAATTTTACATACGTGGGGTGAGTATTATGGTATACTTATTTGGGAAAACCAAAGTCATTGATGTGTAGGTGGGAAGAAATTATAATTCTCCATGAGAAAAAGATATCCAAAATCACATAGCATGGAAACTTTCCACTCATCCTTACCAAGGTACACTATTTAAATAACACAGTTCAAGTAATGTAATAGTAATAGGACATCAAAATTTGGGTACCCTGCACCGTTTTCCCACTAGTTATTTAGGACATCCTAAGCATCAAACCTCCCCAACATATACCACTGCAGTCCTAATTCCATCCCCAACTATAACCAAATGAGCCATCCTAACTGTTCGTTCATCCCTCCAGCAAACACCTAGGCCACCACAACCATACATAACCACACCCACAGACACCTTGGCCACAACCACCACTGCCAAGCCCAAAGAAATCAAGTCCAGAAAAACCACTGCCACACCCGAAGACACCTGGACCTCATCACGAAGAATCATAGGAAACAAACTTGTCTGCACACACCTGGGACAACCATCACAACATGACCTGCCCAGAGAGTGATGGGCCATAATGAACCTTAATCCATCACAGCCTAACCGAAGAGTCTTGGGATACCTTTGAGTGGGAGCAGAAAAGATCTAATAACCAGCCACTATTAGGAATGTTGGAAAAAACACCCTCCCCCATGAAATGGTGGTGTTTTGCATGAAGTTATCAACATGGGTTTGGTGTGTATAAGAAACAAAATAACTAAAAATTATACATATAGGTCATCAAGAACTCTTTCCAGCCTAAGGGTTCTGAAAGAGGAAACCTGACCATACACAACAACTCTTACGATTATCCCTACAAGCACAAATACACAACAACCTCAACTAGAACAGAAGCCATATTTGGAATCCAATTCCCCCATTATACCCATTCTAGTTATTGTGTTCAAGTGACTCTATTTGAAACATTTCATAACTACCATGTAAATAACAAGCACAACCACAAGACAAAATAATAACTCAAGGAAAATGGCCAAGTGAAATTTTAATTATTCACACATGGTTCTCTTGTAAGGTAACAATTTCAAAAGGGATATTTGAGATAAGTCGACGTACTAAAAAAACCAAGTATCCAACATATAGGCTCCACACATCCTCAGATTCACAAACCAACTACCTCTCAACCAGAGGTTCCATTCCCATCAACATCACCCCACAATAATTTAAATAGAACAATAATTAATATCACCAGAACATAGTAATGATGCTTTTTAAATTTATCCAAAACCATTAATTACGTACCTTCTTTCCATTTGTTTAATTGAGGTAATCAAACAAGGGGATCTTGCATATTAGGTATCCACTTAATCAACAAGGATTACATGATTAACCAATTTCTATGTTATATCCATTTATACGAGATCATCCAGAAAACATAGCTCTGTTAGTGTGCAAAAAAGGACCACCAACAACCACATTTTTTAGGGTACATAAGCCTATATCATTCACCTAATTAAAAAAAGGAAACACAATAACATCAACACCATCATTCCCACCCCTTTATTCATTAAATATGTCTATTAATTATCATCGTTAAAGTTTGTTTCATATACAAAATTATGGATCATCATCATACCTACCCAACATGATGCAAAGTAAAAGAGATATGAAGGGAAACCCCTACATGGATGATGAAATATCAGGGTTTTCTCCTTGTGTACCAAACTAGGGATGTGCAAATTGTAAAGGAAGAACTCCATGGACTCCAACGGTGAGTGGGAAGGGCTCTTGCACAAGCATAAAACTCATCTCTTGAGGAAGGAATTCAAGTAAATTTTGAGGGATTTATTGGGTTTACAGTTTAAAAAATACCATCATGATATGGGATTTATAGAATTATTTATTTCTAGGAGAATTACACAATATTCATTAGTAATGTATTTTTTTAGTGTATGTAATAACAAATTTACTTGTTATATAATTAATATAATAAATTTAATGATATTTAAAGATTAATTTGGTGTTATTGTTTAAGGGGGATTACAATTCAATATATTACAAAAACGATAAGGTATTTTATACTCAATTTTGCTTCTTTGGGACATAAATTATGTTAAGAACCTATATTCTTTTTTGAGGTGAATATATAGACCCATTAACATTTAATATAGATAATTTATTTATCTAATTATATCATATGTTTTATTTGATTTTATTCTTTATTTTGGATTAGGATTTAATGTTACCAAAGTTGTAAGGGTTTTATGAAACAATATCATCATTTATCAATATTATTTATGATTATAATTTAAGTGATAAAATAGTATAATATATATCTCATGAAAAATTTGAATATTATTATCATATGTTTATTTCTAGAGAATACATGTTTTATATTCATTAACTTCAATTTATACACTAAATATTTCAAAATAATATTTTTAATGTAAACAGATATTATTTCTCTATTCATTTAAAAGACATTTTTCATCCATATAAATAATTTCTAAAAAAATGTAATTTTTTTTGCATTTCCCAAAAAAAATATTTATTAATTTTCACCCATTTGTTTTCTATTTATAATGTTTTTCAATGGAATATTCATGTCGTTTTTAAAACCATGCATATTAAATTTTTTAGAAAATCTGAAATGAATCTCTTTCTTTGATTTGTACAAAATTTTCCCTTTTCATGGCCGCAAATAGATTGAAATATTAAATTTTTTAAGTCAAAATATATTTTGAAATATATGGATTTTAAAAATAGACAGTGTTTTAAAGAAATTAATATGTAAAGGATATTTTTATCAAGAATTATTTTAAATGATTTTAAATATACTTTTATATGTGATAAAGGTTACTTTAAAATAACATTATTTAAAAATGAATTAAATTTTTTTCTGTTAGGGGTGATAATAAATTTTCATCCAAAAAATTCCAATGATCTTTCAAATCAACTTTCTATACATGATGACATCCTTGGATTTCAATTATTCTTTAATAAGGATATTATCTTAGGATACCTTTCATATTAATTATATATTTGCTTTATGTTTATGAAAGTATTATTATAAATCATATTTCTCTAACACTGGTTATTCCATGAATAAATTCTTATAGAACCTATTTCTATTTCTATGTTTTATGCTATGATAAAATAGTTATGAAACCTGTTTCTTTTCCATATGTTATTATATGATGGATGTTTTATAAATCCCATATAATTTAATGTGTTATAATATGATGGATGTTTAAGGAGATTGTGGCATATAGATGTATGATTTTCATTATGGGATGGGTGGGAACTATATCTCCCTCAAATTCATTAGAAAAAGATTTAAATCACATGACATAAATAGTACTCGAATTGGGGGTGAAACTAGTTCATTAAGGGGATTTCTCCACAATGATAGTATTTTGGGGTGAAATTTGACTAATATGATTATTTGGGAGTGAGCCAACTCAACTATGATAGTTTTTAGGATTATCCATTACTAATAGTGAAATTATTTTCTATAATGATGTGTAAAAAAAATCTTACCATATACAATGGTTATGTAATAATCATTCATGTTCTCTAATTCCATTATGATTCATTTCTTATGGACTTCAACTCCTTATTCGATAACTTAGGTTTACCATATATAATATGGAGGGTATGATCTCCAAAATTTATTCTAATGTTATTATACATGTTATCTCGTGATATATATATTTCTACTATGTTAACCCTTACTAATAATATGAGATTACCCTTGTTTATAATTACATTACCATGGTTATAATGGCCGATATTTTGTATGATATGTCTAAAAATGGTGAATGTTATAAAGAACATAGTGGGAAATATCTTAGCTCATTTATGGACTAGTTTTTTAGATACCTGAGATTTAAAAGGCACTAGATCTAAATGATTCTAGAATTTACCATTATGTTATTCATATAAAATTTTTCTATTAACATGTAAAGTTTATGTATGAGAGGTTTTTATAATTTCAATATATTCTAATACAAATTATTTGGATGTTTATATATTATTATCTACATTTTCTATCATAAGGTTTGGATACCAAATCAATGTTTTCCAAAATATGGTTCTCCAGTGTAACGTCCCAGTTCCGGGTGCCACTCAACGGGTGCCCTAAACCCGGTTGGTCACATGACCTCAAGCGCATTTCCCCAAACACCATAGGCTTCCGATCAGCAGTGAGGGACCATGTCTGATAGTGGGGACACTATGCCCTCAATTGTCAAAGTGTAGTGTAGCGGAAAGATAAATAACATACAACAGTGGAAGCAATAAACAATATACAACTGAATGGAAAACTGAAGTAAAAGTGAACCAGCAGTCATATATATAGAGATGTAGTATGTCACTAATTCTATGAAAACATCCTGAACAGGATACACTGTAATACAATACAATACAACTCATAGTAGAAGGTACAACTAAACAAAAAAATGGTGCAATAGAACTCAGCAGCATCACGAGCCTATTCTCGGTCCCACGCTCTCCTACTCCTCTGCAACAATCATGTACCTATATAGGGACCCTTGCCCCTATCTACACCTACAAAAATATAGACTATTTGGGCTGAAGACATGACCCAAATAGGGTGTGAGAAATAAATTCCATTAGGCACCCACCAAATGCTCGTGCCCAACCGTCCGTGAAAATGTGCAACAGGTGTGTGCAATGGTAAATGAAATAAACTAAGAAGTACTCAAATGTAACTAACTTTAACAGTTATATTTCTATTTTAATATTCATTTAATCATTCAATTTATAAAAATCACCATAGTGAATATTCTAGGCAAACAGTCAGTGTACTCAGACATGCGAACCCTTACCCTCAGGTAAAGAGAATCCAAACCCACACGAGTTTTCCCACAGGAATATCGAGTAATGCCCACATGCGTACGAGGTGTCTCCCATAGGCACATAATCTACTTCCCATAGGCATAGAAGGATTTGCCCTTAGGAAAAACAGAAAACTGCCCACAAGAAAATCACAACACTTCCCTTAGGCTAAACAAGTAACCGGGCCATGCCCAACATATAGCCAAGAAATTTATATGCAATTTGTCTCAGGGAAATTTAAAACATGCTAAAATTTACAGTAAACCCTTGGGTAACCTGGCTAAATGTATAAACAGAGAAACTCACCCCAGGGGTTGTCCTCGATCCAACTAGTGATCCCAAACAGTAGTTTAAACTTGTCTTTAGTTTATCTATACAATTCTAGATATCTTTCTGCAAAGGCCTTAGCCATACGAAACCCCAAACATGGGTTTGTAGCACAACGATACACAAAAACACACAGCAGTTGGAATTTAAACACCAAACCACAAACCACGATTGTCTCTCATCATTATAGGTGAACTAAGCCTCCCGAATCATCCATGAACAATGATAATATGTGGTGAACCCAATCCTATTCAAACTTAAATAACATCCCTTAGAGGAAGAATTCATATGAACTACTCGAGAGGAAGGATGGACTTACCAGCGCGGTCCCAACGTGATTGACAAAAGTGAAAACGGATTCCCAGTGCATGGTCAGCTAATACTCCAAGGTTCGGTCGTCCTCCCGAGTTACAAACAACGTTATAAGCATCCTCTGTGAACAGAGGAGGCTACATCCCATTTAAAGCAAAATAAAAACTACACGGCGTGTACTCTCAATTACACGACATATAATTTTCTCATTTAACTATTCCTCTGGCGGCCACTCTTTCCACCGCCAAAATGTTCATCCATTGACCTGAGTACATGGCATTTATTTCCGAATACATAAACTGTACTGTCTCTCACCTGGCGACTGCCCCCATAACCTCGCTATTCAATTGCCGATTAACTACACAGCGTGAAAATACCCACTACATGGCGTGTAGTCGGTTTTTACACCTTTCATAGCCAACAGGGCTACATGCCATGTTTACTCATCCCACACGGCCAAAGTACATGGCATGTGTAAAATTACACGGCGTGTACCCACAAAATTTGGGATTTTTCACCATTTTCCTTATTTTCTCAAAAACACTTAAGTAAAAAGGGAATGATGAAACCCATACGTCAAGAATAAGAACCAGGTTCTTACAAACATCCCCCCTTAAAGTAATTCGTCCTCAAATTTCCCATCTAAGGGTGGAAAAGATAAAATTGTGAAGAACAATGGCCACTGAGCACATACGTCGGTCTCCCGCTACCAGGTTTCGTCATGTACTCAACTATGCTGCCATATCACCAGTATAAGTGGAACTGACCAGCCTTGGAGAACCTTCATACTCCTATCAACAATTCGAATCAGATGCTCCTCAAAGGATGCATAGACCAGAAGCTCAACCTCCTCGGGCTGAAAAAAGCGAGATGGGTGTGAGTGAGAATGGTGCCGCTGAGATACATGGAAGACATCATGCTTGGCCCAGTACATCTGTGGTAACTGCAACCGATAGGCAACCGGCCCGACTCTCTCTAGAATCTCAAATGGGCCAACATACCTTTGTGAAAGTTTACCATGTCTTTTGATCCACCTGTTTCCCAACCTCGGCAAAACATGTAAGAACTCTGAATCCCTGAACACGAACTGCAAGGGTCGTCTGCGACAATCAACATAAGATTTCTTACGAGACTACATTATAGCCATCCACTTATGAATCAACTGGACCTTCTCTAAAGTCTCCGCCATGAGACGTGGTCCCAGTAATGCTACCTCACCTACCTCTAACCAGCACAAAGGTAATCAGCATGGCCTACCAGATAAAGCCTCGTAAGGTTCCATCTCAATAGTTTCCTAAAAACTATTATTATGGGCAAATTCGACTAGGGATAAATGATTCTCCCAAGAGCCCCCAAATTCTGGGACGTATAAACATAACATGCCCTCAAACACATGTATCATACGCATTGAATGGACATCCGTCTGAGGGTGGTAAGATGTGCTCAGAAGAACCTATGCACCCAGTGCCCTATGAAAACTCTTCCAGGAACGAGACGTAAAATGGGAATCCCTATCTAAAATGATATAATGAGTGACCCCATGAAGACGTACAATCTCTCGGATATACAACTACTCGAGATCTTCAACACCGATGGTCTCCTTGATTGGAAAAAAGTGATCTACCTTTTTGAGTCTATCCACAACAACCCACACAGCATCATTCCCTTGAGGTGACCTTGGAGACCCGGCCACAAAGTCCATTGAGACATCATCCCATTTCCATTCCAGAATGGGTATCCATTGTAACAGTCCAGTAGGCCTTTGATGCTTCTTCTTCACCTGTTGACATGTTGAACATCTTGCAACAAAACCAACTACTTCACATTTCATACCTGGCCACAAATACTGATGTCTCAGATCATGGTACATTTTTGTAACTCCAGGATGCACTGCCCCTGATGAAGCATGAAACTCCCGCATCATCTCCTCACGTATATCCCTTGGAACCCACACTCATCCATGGAAACACAATAACTCATCATTTCCTATCGTCCATCCAGGAGGAGGTTCCTCACTTTCCACTGACTCCCGCAGAACTAGGCCTTCTGAAACTGATATTTGTCTCATCCTCACTCCATCCAAGAGGGTACAAGTTATAGCTAAGGAATAAATATCGGTATTCCCCTGACTGTCGAGAACCTCCAAAAGCTTCTCAGAGAACAAATCTATAAGCTACCACTCACCACTGGACTTAGGAACTAACTACGTTTGAGTCTTCCTGCTCAGTGCATCAGAAACTACATTACCCTTACCAGGAGTATAACCATGCTCGAAGTCGAAGGACTGAAGGTACTCGACCCAACTTATCTATCTCAAATTCAAGTCATGTAGAATAAAGATGTAAGTGATACTTTTGTGGTTGGTGAAAACCACAAAATCCACTCCAAAGAGATAATGTCTCCATCAACACAATGCATGAACAATTGCATCCAACTCGAGGTCATGAATCAGTTAATTCCTCTCATGTGGTCTCAACTATCGAGACCCATATGTAACAACTTGATCGCCCGACATCAACACTGCTCCCATCGCAATACCCGATGCATCACATTAGACTGTATTTCTCTTCCCTTTCTCAGGAATTATTAGTATTGGTGCTGAGGTCAACCTCTACTTTAGCTCTGGAAAGGATGTCTCAGAAGCTTCTGACCAATCGAACATCACACCCGTATTAGTAAAACCTATCAATGGCCCTGCTAAGTGGGAAAATTCCTATATAAAGCGCCTGTAGGAACAATCCATCCTTATGAAACTCCATATATCAAACATTTTCTTAGGATGCTCCTAGGAAACTACTGCTCTCACTTTTTCTGGGTCCACAAAAAATCCTTCCTCTGAGATGATATGACCCAGAATGTGGATCTGGTCCATAATAAACTGGCACTTTGAGAGCTTAGCATATAGGTGATGCTCTCTCAGTTTACTCAGAATGATCTCAAGATGGGTATCATTGTCGTGTCGAGTGTGATAGTACACCAAGTTTTCGTCCCCGAAAACTACCAAAAAAGAGTCCAGATATGGGTGGAACACACGATTCATCAGAGACATGAAAATTATTGGCACCATTGTGAGTCCAAACGGAATAACCAAGTACTCGTACAACCCATATCTGCTCCAAAAATTTGTGAACGGTAAATCTGAGGGTCTAACGTGTAACTGATGATATTTGAATATCAATTTAGTCTTCGAGAACACTCATTCTCCTCGAAGTTGATCCAAAAGATCATCAATCCTCAGCAAGGGATATCGGTTCTTAACCATCAATGGGTTCAGCATCTGATAATCCACACAAAGTCTGAGGGTATCATCTGCCATCTTCGCAAAAAGGACGGGAGAACCCCAAGGAGAAGTACTGGGTCGAATGAAACCCATTTCCTGTAACTCCTCTAACTATCTCTTGAGCTCTTGTAACACTGGTGTAGCAATCCTATAAGGAGTAATAGACACTGGTGCTGCTCCTGGCATAAGATCAATAGATAAATCCTCCTCTCTCTCTGGAGGTATATATGAAAAGTCATCCGGGATGACATCCCTAAAATGACCAACTACTAGAGGGAAATCCTTCTGACACATCCCCTGATCATCCAGATATAAACTTGCAATCTAGGATGTAACTCCACCTTTCCCATGATGCTTGGGTCCAGCTTGGCTCGCCTGGACATTCCATTCTCCCTTGTATAGAAACTCTCCACCCTCTAGAGATGTAGAACTCACACTGTGACGATAGCAATCCAAAAAGCCTCCAAAATATACGAACCAGTCCATATCGAGAATAAAATCATAAATTGTCATCACCAAGACACAAAGGTACCATAGAAAGTGACACCCAATAACCTCAAGGGGGAACACCCTGCACTGATGTACACAAGCCATTCTTTTTCCCAACAGAGAGTCTAGTGTCATAACATCAGAAGAATAATAAACATAGAGCCCAAGGCTTTCCACAATGTGCACAGATATAAAGCTATGTGTAGCACCAATATTAAAAAGTACTGAAGATAAAACAGAAGTTACTAATAGAGTACCTATGATAGTAGAACATCTGGGATCTTTCTCCTCTTGGGTTTGTTGCACTACATATGCATGCCCAGTGTCGTGGCCCTACGACACAGTCTGGCTACCCTGAGCTATCGTGCCCTACGACCTCTAAGATCTTGGTGTCTGGCTACCACAACCACATCCACCATCTCGGTCTTCACGCCCTAATGTATTCTAGTTTCCTGATTGGTATGAAGCTTCTGGTCGTTCTCCAGCACGCGGAGTCTGCATAAAACCCCTCTCACTAGCCACTAGTGGAAATGCCTTTCAAAAACACTAAAGATGACCCATATTTCTGAATTGTCGGCACTCCACTGGGTCTCGAGGACACTAAGGTCTCTTGTGCCCTTATCTACCACACTGTTAGCACATGAACTGGACACCTAATGCATTCTTCTGGCTGGTAATTCCACTGGGAGAAAAATCCATCTGTCTTTTCCTCTTACCTATAGAAATAGTTCCAAATGCTGGTGTCGAACCACCCTGACCCACACCACTAGCTTCCCGCAGGTTCCGCTCAGTAATCAGTGACTTGTTCACAATATCATGTACAGTAGGAAACCGTAAAACAATCACCAGTGTTTAGATGTCATATCGAAAACCATCCTCAAACCGTTTATCCCTCAACGTCTCATCACCCACAATAACGGGTGTAAAATGCTGAAGCTCGGTGAAGAGAGAAGAATAATCCATCACCGACATAGTTATCTGCTATAGATTCAAGAACTATAGAGCTCGATCTGCCCTTAGCATCTCTGGGAAAAGGAAATCATAGAAGGATGTCTGAAAATACTCTGACACCAGGTCTTTGTGATGCTCAGAATGGATGGTAACATCCCACCACCTCTTGGAAGAATCTCGCAGCATGTATGTAGCGAGCTTGACCCTCTACCCTGGAGGCATCTCCAAATGATCAGAAATAGTCTTCATAGACCCCAGCCAAGACTCCATAGCCTGTGGTCCGCGATCCCCTGAAAACGTAGGCAAATGCTACTGCTGGAATATATGTGTCATCTCTACCATATATGTGGCGGCCTGTGGTTCTCCCTGGAAGGTCTGCATGAACCGCATGAAGCCTTCACGGAACTGCATCTTCGCGCCTATGTCCGGTATAATGGCTGGTGCTGCACCAGTCACTACTGGAGGATCAACTGGTATCCCATGACCTACCATCTCAGGAGTATAATCGTCATAGCTCTCTTGGAGAACAACAAGTGGTGTTCTCGGAGGCATGAATCTACATGGTCAAACGCACGCCTTAGAACAAGATTTATCAAGGACTGAAAACAAGGAATTTAACAAGGGAACAAGGAAAAGAAAACATTCATGTTTTACAAACAAGTCTACAAGGAGTGTATAATAACTACACGACATGTTTCCTTTAGTCTTTCACATGGATGTGTACTCTTCCAAAACTGGTCATGTAACACCCTGAAACAGACAACGTGTTGTCCACTCACACGGCATGTACTTTAATAATCCTCCCTACCTGAGTCACACTACACGGCTTAGCTACTTGGATCTCCTTGAAACAAAACATCACGACGTGTCCTAGAAAGACACAGCCTCTACGACTTAATTTCCAACTTCTCGTGTTGTTAGTGACATGACTGGCTACTCGGCTACCACTACACAGCGTGTTACACCTGCACACGGTGTGTACACCACCACTCTATCTTCCCAGCCACACATCTAAGTCCACACAGTCTCATAGTGGTCAGGACTACATAGCGTGTCCCATGGGAACATGGCATGTACTAGGTAGGGTAACACTGACCCGTGTTGTTAGGGACACGACTGGGTACCAGGGTTAGACTACACGGCATGTATGTATTAAGGTTTCATCATCCTTGTTGTTAGGTACACGGGTGGACCCCAGGTCTAAACTATACGACATGTACAACCGGTACATGGCGTGTTTCCGCCAAGTGATTCCCTACGCCGTGTCCCCGCCCACACAGTCTATGACATAAGAAGAGACTATCTAGCGTGTACTGAGGGTACATGGTGTGTACTTAGAGATTCTTCATTTCTTCCTGAAAATAAGAACACACAGCATGTTTCCATAGAACTACATGGCGTGTATACTGGGTTTTTATGGATAGTAAGCCTCAGAAACTACCCTGGAGCACAGAAAATCACTAAACAACACCTAATTTCTAAATTTCGATCTATGAGGGACCATACTCCCCACAAATCAAAGCTTGGAATCTTATACATGTTATAACTAGGAAAACAAAATAATGATCCACCAAAGTCTAGTTATTGAGGGCCCAGACTCCCCAAAAACCAATGTTTGGAATTCATTTAATCAACAACCCCACACAACAATACCCTATCAAATAACAGGTATTTATCAAATCATCTATCACAATAACATGCTTTTCTAGCACAATAACTATCATAATAACATGGAATTTCTAATGCACCAACATGGCATGGAAAATATGCATGCCATGTAATTCTAACATGTGACTAAATGATGTATGATATGGCATACCATCATCTCATCAGGTTTAAACTCAATATAACACAATTATAACATACAAACAGCACACCACAAGTGTGTCACCCAACAATGAAAATCAAATCAACAGTAAAAATGCTAAATCAGAAAAATTGTAATACGAGGTAAAGAGGATTTGTTCTGTACACTGGTTAGCTACACCTGGGCACAACTTATTACCAAATACCATTTCTATACTATCCCTGACTAAGGCTCCAAATAGTATGTCAATTTAACGAATCCCTCTAATACCACTTTGTAACGTCCCAGTTCCAGGTGGCACGCAATGGGTGCCCCAAACCCGGTTGGTCACATGACCTCAAGCACATTTCCCCAAATGCCAGTGTAACATACCATGTAAGTAATGAATAATAGAGATTCTTATATATGTCTATTTATAAATTTTATAGTGTTTTAAATACTTAATATGAGAATAAATCCAATCTTATGCATAGAATTCTCTAATATTTTTAAAAGCTTTTTTTACTACCTTTTGATGGGAAAATATTTTTAAATCATGATTTTGACAATTTTATATGATATATTTGTCAAAATAAACTTATTAATTATTATAGGTACATTGAAATATACTTTGGATTAATTTTTGGTATTTTTATGACAATGTTAATTTTTAATGAATAGTGAAAAATACTGCATTTTACTTCCAAACTGCTTTTTCATCTAATTTAATTATATAAATAGATTGTTATTTTAATTGGTTTTAATGTTTAATTAGAATATATTTTTTAAATTTAACCCAATTCTGGAGATTAAAATTTATTTCACTTTGCAATTGGGAATAAACAAGTGCCAAACTTTTCATAGACATTGTTTCAAAAACACCCGCTATTTGTTTTGACAACAAGAATCATTTTTAAATTAATCAATTTCATTTTTGTGTTTGGAATTTTGTAAAATGGATTACATATGTGGAATCATAAGTTCCTAATTATGTAATTAAGACTCTTTTCTTTTTGGACATTATGAATAGTAACGACGGTAATTATCTTTAATTATCTTGATTAATTAGTAATCGGGTAGTTAGGGATAATAAAATAACATCATAATAACAACAAATGACCCCAAAATGTGTACTAATTATACTGGTTGTGTCATGGATGACCATGTTATGCTTTGTGCCTAACATAGGGACCCCATGGAATCACTTTTGGGTGAAAGTGACACTTTATCATTTTATTTTTAAAGAAAGGAGAATATCACTAAAGAATGTATCACTGAAGTAAATAATTTTTAGTTTTGTCGGTGTAAATGATATATTAGACTATAAATATTAATTGGAAAGACAAAACTACTTCCTACATCATAGTATTTGTTTTATAATTTTTAGAGATTAAATAAATTAATTTATATATGACACCATGATGATGCAGTGATTATGTCATTAATTAATGATTTAAATAAAATGAAATGATAATGTAACATCTAAGACTTACACATGTCAAAGATCTATTTTATGAGTATATTTAGAACCCTTATCAATTTATCGTTGAAATATATGAATTTGGGACCTTTTAAACCCTAAAATCATTTTAAGATAAAGTAACATTTCTTGTCTTTCCAAGAGTGCCACTCCCCCCTCTTATAAAAGGCCCCCACATCTACCTTCTTACCCAAACTTCTCAAGCCATTATCTCCACCTAAATCTGCTCATTTTTTCTCTCCACATCTCTATCTTCCTCATAGAAGCCTTACCATAGGCAGAAATCTCTTCAAGAAACCCTTTTGTTACAAACTAAGAGGAGTTACCCGATTTAAAGGTAAAGTCTTCTCTAATGTTCTTTTGTTTTATTTTTCTTTTCCAACCCCCTAAAATATTTTTATTCATTTATTTTTTTACAAAACTAGTATATTAAATATACTAGGATGTTTTTATAAGAATTATTCTTGCTACACTTACACACACCTACATCTTATGGTCAAAGAACATACTGTTTTTGGGGATGGCGAATTTCTGGCTCATGAACGGAGGATTGTTCAATATTCTTATAAAACCTTCACAGGTGGCCATTAAGATGTTACTATATGTATATATGATATATATTGTGTTTATTTATTCTTTATTCTTATTTATTTTTCTTTTATGGAATTCCTTTATGGTTTCCATTATGGGTAAACGCGATATCTTCATTTTAGGAAGTGCGGACTACCGGCCCCTCAAAGTGATTTGATTCGTTAATTCCATATGTGGGATGTATAAAGGATGGATTTTATGATGTTATATATGATATTATACTGGAATTATAATATACCCATATATCATTGTGATTTTATTCCATTAAATACGAAATATAAATGAAAGTAGTGTTCATGAATACGTACGGCTTACCGTCACCAAGAACAGTGCATTTCATTTCTTACAACTAAATGTTATGTAATATTATAAATGCTTGTATATACTAGATATAAATGAAATATATGATATCTACATAATGAATATAATTCTGGATATAATGGATATTTTACCACATGAATAACTTGTAATTATAAGGAGTTTATTTTTGATTCAAGTTCTAATGATCTACAAAACAAACGTTATTAACATAAATAATTACATAGTGTTCATAACGTGGTAATAAGAGATATAGAAGGAATAATGAACTTGAAAAAGGTTCTTAAGCATGTAGAAATTAACTCAGGTTTATTATTCAGGAGATTAAAGAACGATCGATTCATGTCGGACCCGAGGTATCGGACATTGTCTAAATCTAATTTCATTGAGGCATATTTTGTTTTATACACAACATTATTTTATATGGTGTATAAACCCCTTTGACTTTTACATTTATTCAAAATGAATCTATTTTATATGAAGCGTTTTGCTAAATGACAAAAGGGAATGTTTTTTTGTCTTACGTATGCGGCGACAACGACTTCTCTGCCGCCGTGACCATTATTTGAGTTTAGGATTCCTCTATAAGCCATAACATTTTTTTAAAATGAAAAATAAAAACCATGTTTTAATTTTATTTTATTTCGGTATTGGAAATGGTTTTCATAATGTTTTTATTATATCAATGTGTTGTATTGATATCTTCTGATTGAAATGTGGAAATTTTATGTTTCCTTTATGCATGTTTTATGTGATATGATTGTGTTAGGGTTCTTGGGAATTTTTATGAAGACGGGTGGTTCCGTGACAAACTAATGGCTGGTGAGCCCGATATACCTGTCCAATTCATTGGGTAATGTGTAGGGGTTAAATGTTAAGGTTTCTCTGAATAGATTTAGGGAATATACTATGATGGGTATTCCAATCATAAACATGAGGGTTACTCCCTATGTAAGAATGTTATGAATTCCTCAAGTTACCTTTATGTATTATTATTTCTATGAGTTATTCAAAAATCTTATGATTTCATGAGGTATGTTAAAGTACTTATGTTTTATGATTAAAGTAGGATTTCATTGATTATTATGTATACATGTACTAATGTTTCCTTTCCAAATTTTTATATCCCTTACTGAGTTTTTTATTCTCATCCCAAGCTTTTGAAATGTTTTTCACAGGTCAAGGGAAAGGTAGACGATGTGATGATAGTGTCAAGAAAGTGTTATGAAAGAATCCATGTTTTAATTTCAATATGTTTCCGTTGATGGGAAAAATGAATACTATCTTTTATGTAACAACTTTTTTTAAATGTGGAATGTAATGCATGTTTTATGATCTTGTTGGGAAAAAATCCCTCAAGGCATCATTAAAGCATTTTTTGAGGTGATTGTGTTTGTTGACAAAATGGACAACTATGTTGTGATTTTTGACAATGAAACCCATCACATAATTTTTTTTTGACAAATCAGATTTCATATTTGAATATCGAGTTCAAGAGCTGTGGTCAATGATCCATGTTTGATTCAAGAATGTCAATAAAGGAATGGATGATCTGGAGGCGGCATAAAAAGAACAAATACTAGGTGGCACCGTTTTCAGAAAATGGACTTGCACGTAGTGTACTTAGGCTTGGAAACTTGCACACCATATGTTTTTCAAGATCAGATCATCAAAATATGGAAAAGGGATAAGGGACTCGCATGTTTTGGTGAGGTTGCGCAGGTGACTTGCGACCGTGAAAGATACTTGCACACCGATGCCTTGGATGTTTGAGAAATTGCACGCCTATGGTTTTCCAAGATCTGAAGATCAAAATATGAAAAATGAAAGAGGTTCGTGCAAGTTTGGAAGTGGGTTGTGCAAGTGACTTATAGGGGAAGAGACATGTGCGTCGAGTCTTACACGACGATGGGAGAGTTGCGCGCCGTCGCGCAGGGGTGACCAAATGCATATAAATATTGGACGACCTCGCTTCATTCTTAACCGGAGTTCAACTCTTTGAGAAATCAGAGCTCACATCGCACAGGTGTGGTGGTCGCACATGTAGTGTGTGGTTCTTGCAAGTGAATTTGCGCACCGATGGTTGAATTTGTGCACCAGTGTGAGAAGTTGCGTGCTGGTTGGAAGTTGTGCGCCAATATTGGTTTGGGCGTAAAAGGAAGAGAGTCACGCATGTTTGGAGTTTGGGAATATTGTGTCGCACAAGTGTATGAGGTGGACTTGCGTGCCCGTTGTGACTTGAGCGCCGATACTTTCACGCCGATATAGACTTGCACGCCAAGTAAGGTTTATTTCCAGCATTGATTTTCGGGCTACGTGGAAGTTAGAAGTTTTCCTGATACCTTCGGTGCAAAGAGATACTCATCTACGGGTAAAAGTTGTACTTCAACAGAGCATCTTCATATAGAGGAAGATGCATTTATTCATACAAATTAAGAGACATACAGGTCTATAAACTATGAGTGGATCCTTTCCAGAGCAGTGAGTGAAGGAAGTGGAAGAAGGTGATCCTCTCCACCGGCAGTGAGCCAACGAGAGAGAAAAAGGGAGTGACCCTTGGGAAAGTAGTGAGCTGACCCTAAACTTTGTAAAGTTAGTGATACTGGGCATAGAAGTGATCTATCCCGAACCATTGTATCCACATCTAGTGAAGAATAGTGGAATTAGGTACGACCGGCAACTTGTCGGCGTGTGATCCTTGGACGTAGCCCAGTGAGGGTGGATCGAGTAAAAATCTCTGTGTTAACCTGCTTACTTCCCTACATTGTATTTAAAGCATCATCATCAAATAAAGATGAAAATAAGGGATCATAATAAACACACAAGTGAAAACGAAGTGAACCATGTAATAAATAGGTCAAGATCTAGTAGGGCAGGAACAAATTTGAAAAAGAATGTACATACCCTGATTCACCCCCCTCTCTCATTATATATAGGCCCCTATTGGTCCTAACAATTGGTATCAGAGGGACAGTTGCTTGTATCAAATTGTTTTGATCGGACATGGTGTAGTCGATCTGTGTGGTTAAAGAACCAGTCTGCTCTTATCTCGGTGTGCCATGGAAAAGGAAAAAACATCAAAGAAGAATAATAAGTCTGGTGGTATCCCTTAGTGTGGAAGTGTGTATGGAAAAAGTGTGATTCAATTAAAAGAATCAAACATCTTACTGAAAGAAGGACTGGATGAATTTTACAGGGAAAAGATTGATTCAATCAATCAAGATTTTGGAATGAGTGAAGTACATGAACATCAAAGTTATACCGAAACAACTGATGATGAAGAAGTTCTGAGAAGGAAGCCACCAGTAGATGTTGTCAACATGACAAAGAAATTGGACTGTAAATTGGATGAAGAAGTCAAATCTAAAGATATCTGGATAAAAGTAGTAGAGAATGAGGTCAACAAGATAAGAGGCTTAAATCAAAGGCTTATTGATGTGGCTACTGACCTAAAGGAGAAGAACGATTCTCAAGATGAAGAACTATGAAAGGTGGATAAAATGAATGGAAAACAAAATCCTGGCGATTATGAAGTGAATCAAAAGTCATATGATGTTCAGAATCTAAAAGCTAGAAATGATGAACTAACAACAGAGTTTTCTAAAGAAGTTCAGAAGAATAAAAGGCTACAACAAGAGAATGAATCTGTCACTGAATCTGTTTCTGAGGAAAAATTGAAAGTAATAAAGCAAGGTGACATGGTAGAAAACCTCACACTTGAACTAGAAGATGAGTTGAGTTGAGGGAAGAATCTCAGAAAAGAACTCAATGCTAAACTTGAATCAAGAAATAAGAAGATTCAATAATTGGAGGAAGTAATATGAAACACAAGAAAGAAATGAAGATATCAAGGGAAAAAGGAAAACCTATGTTAAAGGATTCACTGAACTTACTATTCAATTTTCCTTCGAAAGGTGATGATAAAGTGAAAAGGAAGTATGATATTTCTGAGGAGAAACAACAAAATAATTTCGCAGCTCAATGACCATATAGCATGGGAAAATCTGGAATTGGACATGATGAATCCCCTCCCGTGAATGAAAGAATGCGAGCCATGAATAGTTCCAGGAGTGGAGAAAAACATATTGGTGCTGAAGATAGGCCTAAGAGGACAGTTACAAAAACAAGTGATGACATGTGCTTTTTCTGTGGGATTCATGGCCACACGTCAAGCTTCTATTTAGAGGCTCTGGAATACATCTCAGGCTATGAAAACAGAAACATTACTAAATCTGAGAATAAGAAGAAGTATCATGGGAAATCAGAGAGAAGAGTCTCTTAGAGGAAAACATCCATTAGATGCTATTACTGTGGAAGAATGAGACACACCATGAGTATGTGTTAGGAAGCTCAAGAGCCTCATGTCATAAGAAGAACTCAAGGTGTATCAGCATCTCGACATAGAAGTGACGAAATGAGGTATGCCTTTGATGGAAAATGTTTTATATGTTCAAATTATGGGCATTTTGCAAGAAATTGCAGCAAGAAGAACACAAGAAGGTAAAGGGATCTCGAAAGGAGATTCTCGACTCCAATGATGCATAATGTGAAATTATACACATAGAGACAAATTGGCAAGGAGAAGAGTAGGCTTAGAGCCTCATGGGAATCACATGGAGCTGAATGAAAGGTGTATTAGTCACCTCATCTATCATACTCAAAACAGTTCTCAAGGAGAGAATGTGAACAAACCTGGAAGATTAGGGGGAGATCTACTCCAGCTATGATAAAGACGAATAAATGTTCAATGGAGGACTCACCACCAGTGAAAAAGAGTGTGCTAAATTAGACATCTGTTAAAAGAAAGATGAACAATGAATGTATTGAAAAATTCATAGGTTGTGTTCCACAACGAAAACTGGAAGAAGATGCAAGATCCTTGCAATGGTAGAAGAAGGAAGGGAAGATGGAAAGAAAAGATATTCCTGGTAAGAGTAAGAATCAAGGGAAATTGAATTTTGGTGGAACATCAAAGGCAAAAATGTGTGATAGTGGTTTTAAACCCAAAATGGTGAAAAAGGCTAGGCCTGCAGAATCAACATATCAGAAAAAGGCTCAGCATGTGGGTAATGAATGCTTAGTTATTTGTCCAGAGTAGTTGGAGTTTGATAGGTAGCTAGAAGAATCCATGAATGAGTGTAATTCTCTGCAGGAAATAATCAAAGGGTTGACCCTTCAGGATCAACCACATTCCTCATCTTGAGGATTCCAGAAATTCCCCGCTCCCTATGTATAAAAATGCTATAAACTAATGATTCATGTCTTTTAGGTTTTAGGGAGATACGATCTAAGGGGAAGTGGCATCTAAAGATGTAAAGTGGAAAATTGATATGCTCCATAGGTTCAATTTCCACATATCAGGTACATAAGGTAAATAAGATAGGGAGAAACATTGCACAATAGGAAGTGATTGTGTTATTAACTCCATCTCTTGTTTCCTACACCGAGTTCCAACTCAATAGGCTTAGAGATTTTGTTAATGGCTCAATTCCAAGTGGAAGATGGGAATAGATGATGTAGGAGAAGAAGAATAGTTATGGGTCTAAACTATTAGGCCTAACAACCGGAAGAGTTGCATAACACAGCAGGAGCATTCTATATCCTAATCAATGAATGATCTTAATATGATATGAAGGATGAATTTTTATGATCATGTAGAATGATTTGTGAAAAATCAGCAACACACAAGTTTTCATGATTATCTATTTTGTTCTAACAATGTGGTATCAACTGAATGCTTTCAGGATACCAAGAATCTGCGAGAGAAAATCAAAGGTGTGTCAACAAAAATATGAGAGATGATTTTCAAAGAAATGACATCATTGAATAATGACATAGAGAAAAGTAGTTGAAAGAAATGAAGCCACTGAAAAATGAGCCAGTGAACAATTTCTTAACACAAGTGTTGAGGAAGAAAGAAACACATGGGGGAGAAATAGTGGTTGATGCTGATTCAGAAGAAGACACTGATGATGGACAAGAAAGTGTCAAGTATGTGTCTACAAGGAAGCCAAAGAGCTGAGCTAAAACTGATAGATAGAATATAATTGTTGATCAGGAAGCTCCAGTTTAGACTACACTAATGAAGTCACTACAGCAGACTTCTTTTATATATTATGTTGATCCGAAATGCTTGATGATGCACTTGAAGATGAAAACTAGGCTCAGTCTATGAATGAAGAGCTATATCAAATTGAGAAGAATCAGACGTGGGAGACTGTTTTGAGGCCAGCAGAAAATAATGTCATCGGGACTAAATGTGTCTATCGGAACAAGATGAATGAAGATGGCATAGTGATTCGAAACAAAGCATGACTAGTGTGCAAGGGATACTCCCAGATAGAGGGAATATATGTAGATGAGACATTTGCACTGGATGCAAAGCTGGAGACAATCAGATTATTTTTTTCCATAGCAGTGCAAAGAAAGTTCAAAGAGTTCCAGATGGACGTCAAATCAGCATTTCTAAATTGGGTTCTGGAAGAAGAGCTATACATTGAGTAGCCAGATGGTTTTATCATTCACGAGGATGAGAACAATGTGTGTAGGCTGAAGAAGGCGTTGTATGGGATGAAACAATCACCAAGAGCATGGTACTCAAGGCTTGATCAGTACTTGAAGAAGCTTGGTTTCCAGTGTGGTGGAGTTGATTACAATCTCTATTTCAACAACAATAGTAATCAAAGGATGCTGGTGCTGGTCTATGTCGATGAAATAATATTTGGTGGATCAGATAAAGCTCAGTGCAGACAGTTTTCAAAATTCATGAAAAATGAGTTCGAAATATCAATGATTGGAGAGATAACGTTTTTCCTTGGTCTACAGGTGACACAAGGAAGGAATGGAACATTAATTTCTCAATACAAATATGCCAAAGAGGTATTAAGAAGGTTTGGAATAGAAAATTCCAAGGAGATGAAAAATCTGGTTGCTACCTAGATGAAATTATCAAAATATGAGGATGGAAAGGCAGTTAATGTCACAGAATACATGAAAATTATTGGGAGATTGTTGTACATGACTGCGACAAGGCCTGATATTGTTTTTTCCACATGCCAAGCATCGAGATATCAAATTAATCCCGAGGAAAGTCACATGCTAGCAGTGAAAAGAATAATTTGGTATATCAAGGCTACGGTGGACTTCGGCTTGACATATAACAACAAATATCAGACAAAGTTATTGGGATATACTGATGCAGACTGGGCCGGTTCAGCGGATGATAGGAAATCAACATCTGGAGGTGCATTTTTTCTTGGTGGACTATGTATTGCTTGGTTAATCAAGAAGCAGGATTTAATTTCATTAAGAACCATAGAATCTTAGTATATTGTGGCCACTCAAGCATGCACCCAGTTATTATGGATGAAACAGCAGCTTGACGACATGGGAGTTGAAGTGAGGTCTTCTATAGGAATCTATTGTGATAACTCAAGTGATATCAATCTTAACAAAAATCCAGTTCAACACTCAAGGAAAAAACACATTGAGATCATATATCATTTTATCAAGGAGAAAGTAGAGCAAGGGCTTGTGAAGTTGGAGTATGTGCCTACAGAACTACAAGTTGCAGACATTTTGACAAAGGCCTTACCCAATGAATCATTTGAAAGGCATCGATTGGATCTGGGAGATCAGTCGACTCCCTGTACTTGAAATAGTGTGGATATAGAATACCCCTCCCACTATCCCTGAGGTATGATGTGTGTTTTTTCCAAATGTGCTGATATGTGTTCTCTACTTTGTTACAGACTACAAAGGAGTGACCTTTGGGTTCGTTGACAAAGGGGGAGAAAATAGTAGTTTTTCAAGAGGGAGACAATTTGGAAATTTGATAAATCATGAATGATATGGGGAGAATCTGACAGGTGGATCAGCGAGATAGGGGGAGAAACGACAAAGGGGAGAGTATCAAATCTGACGATGCTAGAACTGATCGATCAAAGAATAGATATCACGACAGTTGAGGATCCTCATAAAAGAAAAAGAGAGACGTTGGAATGGGGTAAGAATATTTCCAACAATTGGTATCAGTTTGGTAAAAATTAGTATCAGTTTGGTGTCAATAGTGGATGTCAGAGATGTAGTGATTCATTAATGAACTTTTCATTTACTCTTGTTTCTCACACCGAGCATTGCTCATGTTGGTATAGAGTATGTGTTCATTAAATCCTTGATCGATATCCGAATCGCAAAAGGCGAATGGTGGATGAAGAATTAACGATGTATCTTTTTATGGAAGAGTTTTCAACAAACCCAAAGGGGGGGAATGTTGGGAAAAAATCCCTCAAGTAATCATTGGAGAATTTTTTAGGGGATTGTGTCTGTTGAAAAAGTGGACAACTGTTTGGTGATTGTTGACAAAGAAAACCATGACATACAATTTTGTTGACAAATGGGATTTCATAATGGAATATCGAGTTCAAGACCTATGGTCAATGATCCATGTTTGATTCAAGAATGTCGATAAAGGAATGGATGATCTGGAGACGGAATAAAAAGAACAGATACAAGGTGGCACCGTTTTCCAGGGTTTGCCAAATTATTGGGCCTGAAAATTGAAAAATGAAGAAAAGTGGTTTTTGGAAAAGGGACTTCTATGCAGCATACTTGAAGGCTTGGAAACTTGAATGCCATATGTTTTTCAAGATCAGATAATCAAAATATGGCAAAGGGATAAGGTTCACACATGTTTTGGTGAGGTCACACAGGTGACTTGTGCGCCGTGAAAGATACTTGCACGTCGATGCCTTGGAAGTTTGAGAACATGTGTGCCTATGGTTTTCCAAGATCATAAGATCAAAATATGTCAAAGGAAGAGGTTCGCGCAAGTTTGGAAGTGGGCCTTGAAAGTGACTTGCTGGGGAAGAGACCTGCGCACCGAGACTTACGCACCAAAGGGAGAGTTGCGCGCCATCGTGCAGGGGTGACCAAATGCCTATAAATACTGGACCACCCCTCTTCATTCTTAATCGGATTTCAACACTTTGAGAAATCAGATCTCCCATCGCACAGGTGTGGTGGTCTCACAAGTGGTGTGTGGGTCGCGCAAGTGAAGTTGCGTGCCAGTGGTTGATGTTTCCCACCAGTGTGAGACGTTGCGCGCCGGTTGGCAGTTGCACGCCAATATTGGTTTGGGCGTAAAAGGAAGAGAGCCGCGCATGTTTGTAGTTTGGGTAGATTGTGTCGTGCAAGTGTCTGAGGTGGACCTGCATGACCATTGTGACTTGCACGCTGATACTTGTGCGCTGCGATAGACTTGCGCAACAAGTAAGGTTTACTTCCAGCAGTGATTTTCGGGCTGTGTGGAAGTTGGAAGTTTGACCGATACCTTCGGTACAAAGAGTTACTCATCTACGGGTGAAAGTGGTACTCCAACAGAGCATCTACATATTGAGGAAGATGCATTCCTTCATGCAAATGAAGAGACCTACATGTCTATAAACTGTGAGTGGATCCTTTCCAAAGCTGTGATTGGAGAAACAAGATGAAGGTGATCCTCTCCACCGGCAGTGATACAGAGAGAGAGAAAATGGGAGTGATCCTTGGGAAATTAGTGAGTTGACCCTAAACATTGTAATGGTCGTGAAAATGGGCATAAAGGTGATCTAGCTCGAACCATTGTATCAACATCTAATGGAGAATAGTGGAATTAGGTACGACCGGAAACTTGTCGGCATATGCTCCTTGGATGTAGCCCAGTGAGGGTGAACCAAGTAAAAATATATATGCTTTCCTGCTTACTTCCCTGTGTTGCATTTAAAGCATCATCATCAGATAAAGAATAAAATAAGTGATCATAATAAACACACAAGTGAAAACGAAGTGACCCTTGTAATAAAGAGGTCAAGATCTAGTGGGGCGGGAAGATCTTTGAAAAAGAATATCCATACCCTGATTCACCCCCCTCTCATGGTATATAGGCCCCAATTTTTCCTAACAGATCTAATTCTCTAAAACTCTAAACCTAAAAAGATCCTCAATGTGTATTATTGAAATATCTCAATAATAATTAATTTTTAAGGCTTGGGCCTTATAGTTGGTATCAAAGGTCGGTTTAGATAAATTTAGGAGTTTGAATTCTTTTAAATGATTATCCAAAAATATTTTTTTATGGTAAAATTGAAATCATATAGAATTTGTATATTACCATGTTGCTTCATCTAAGAAATGTTAGTTCATAATGGTTTTCTGCAGATGAAATAGGGACGCAGTGCTAGGAAGGCATACAGAAGGAAATGACTTTCTGAATCCGCATCCTAAGATGGTCGGAATTGAAACTGAATAGTTTTTTGTAGTAATGGAATAGTTGACTCAAGCGATAAATGGTGGCGGTATCCATGCACGAGATCAGCCAGATCAACCGCAGAGGAACATGTTAGTGGTGGAACATTTCATGAGGCAGCATCCCCCATCATTCAGAGGATCATCTGATCCTGTGCTAGCTTATGGGTGGATAAAAGAACTGGAGAAGATTTTCTATGTCTTGGGGTGTTCAGACAATCAAAAGGATAGTCTTGCAATTTACCATTTGGAGGGTGAAGCAGATCAGTGGTGGTCGATGTTTAAAAATATCAGGGACGCTGATGAGATTGATGCTCTCGACTAGGATGAATTCGAAGGTATGTTTCTTGAGAAGTATTTTCCTATGGTTGTTCGACTTAGGATGGAAATACAATTCTTGGAATTGAGGCAAGAGGATGACTCAGTGGCTGCTTATGAAGAATGGTTCACTCGATTTTCAAGTTATGCTCCAAATTTTATCCGAGACCTTGAAAGAAAAATCAACCGTTAATACGCAGGATTAAAGCCAAAATATCGAAGGGCTATAGCTTCTCGTTAGTTCAAGAGTTATGAAATGCTTGGTCTATGTGGGGAGAAATTGGAAATGGAGTTCTTCGATGATCAAGTGTTCAATAACAACCAACATAATAAGAGACCAATGTAGCATGGGAAAGGGAAGAATTCTTCATAAAGGACCGATGGTAAGAAAACTAAGTTTCCAGTTTGTGATAAATGTGGTAAAAGGCATACTGGGGAATGTCTTATAAATTATGGAAAGTGCTACCGATGTGGTAAGATGGGACATAAGGCTCATGATTGCACTGAAAAAGATCAAGGTGATGGTAAGACCAAATTTAATTTAGAGTTAGTGAAATGTTTCAAGTGCAATGATATGGGTCGTTATGAAAATGAGTGTTCGACAAAGTGCTCAAGTGATGGGAAGCATTCATAATACAAGCAGAAAGGGGTGGTGAAATCCATTGTGACTACTTCAGCAGATGTTGGGCCATCAAATGAAGTGGTATCGGGTACTTTGTTTGTTTTTTCAGATAATGCCAGTGTGTTGTTTGATTCGGGGTCTACACATTCCTTCATCTATGAAAACAATTCTAGTAAAATGTGAATACCATCTCAAGAAATGACTCCTGAACTTGTGGTTAAAACACATGGTGGAAATGATGAGGCAAAAAGAATTTATATGAATCTTCCTATGCTTATCTGTGGAAAGAACCTACTTTCAAACCTAATTTTTTTACCTCATGTAGAGTTTGATGTTATACTGGGTATGGATTGGCTCTCTATTTACCATGATAAGATTGATTGTAGAGCTAAAGAAGCTTCATTTTAGAAAGACTTTCTGTTTGTGTACAAGAATGAACCCTTACTATTGATAACATATCAAGAGGATGAGAAACTTGTAAAAGATGGAAATGAATGTTACCTTGCACATATTGTTGAAAACAAAGTAACCATACATATTAGTGATGTGCCAGTGGTAAATTAGTATCCTGATGCTATTCCTGATGAGTTGCCTATAATAATACCAGATCGAGAAGTTGAATTTACTGTTGACTTAGTTCTTTATGCTAATCCAATTTCAAAACCCCTTATCGAATAGCTAAAATTGAAATTTTAGAGTTGATGGAGCAATTGCATGATTTATTAGAGAAAGGTTTTATTCGACCTAACACCTCTCCATGGGGTGCTCCTGTCTTATTTGTTAAAAAGAAAGATGGTTCAATGAGACTTTGCATTGATTTTAGAGCCTTGAATAACATCACTGTTAAGAAAAAATATCATTTTCCTCATATCAATGATTTGTTTGATCTGCTCCAGGGAGCTCAGTATTTTTCAAAGATTGACCTGAGATTGGGGTACCATCTGTTGAAGGTAATGGAATCAGATATTCTGAAGACCGCATTTCGTACAAGATATGGCCATTATGAATTTGTAGTTATGCCTTTTGGGCTAACTAATTCACATGTTGTATTTATAGACCTTATGAATATAATTTTCCAAGTGTTCATGGATAAGTTTTTGGTAGTTTTCATTGATGATATTTGGGTGTTTTCTAAAAGTAAATAGGAGCGTGAAAGACATTTAAGGGTTATTTTCCAAACCTTAAAAGAAAAAAAATTGTATGGGAAATTCAGAAGTGTGATTTCTGGTTGCAAAAAAATTCTTTCCTTGGTAATATTGTTTCTAATGATGGGATAACTATTGATCCTACAAAAACAATGGTCTTTGAAGAATGGCCAAGAACCACAAATGTAACTGAGATTCGTAGTTTTCTTGTTTTGGCAGGCTATTAACAAAGGTTTGTTAGAAATTTTTCATGGGTATCTAGTCCAGTGACTAAGCTAACTCGGAACGGTTTTATGTTTATCTGGACAAAATAATGTGATGATTGTTTTCAAGAATTGAAAAGAAGATTGGTGAATGCTCCGGTTTTGTCCCTACCTTCCAAGAATGGTGAGTTTATTATCTACAATGATGCTTCATTGAATCGACTTGGTTGCGTCCTAATGCATAATGATCAGGTAATTGCTTATGCTTCATGTCAGTTGAAAACTCATGAGGTAAATTACCCTACACATGATTTGGAATTAGCTGCTATTTTTTTGCTTTAAAAATATGGAGGTATCATTTGTATGGTGTAAAGTGTGAAATATATAATGATCACAAAAGTTTAATGTATATATTCACCCAGAATGAATTGAACATGAGACGTAGGAGATGGCTAGAATTAATCAAGGATTATGATTGTACAATTCATTACCATCCGGGAAAAGAAAATAAAGTGGCTGATGCTTTGAGTCAAAAAAGTAATGCTTCATTAACAATGTTGTGTTTGGAACGTGATCCTTTGGTTAAGGATTTGATGAACATTGGCATAGAAGTTGTGGGTGCAAGATGTCCTTCTGTTTTGTTGCAGGTATCAGTGAAATACTCTCTATCAGACATAATTAAGAAATTAAATAAGCAAGGTAATGAGTTGCAGAAATGGGTAGAGTTGGTTCAGAAAGGTAAGTTGCCTAAATTCAACATTGATAATGATTGTGTTTTACAATTTGGGAAGAGATTTTGTGTGCCGTGAGATTCACAGTTGAAGAGAGAGTTGTTATGTGAAGCTTATATTTCTCCGTTTTCAGTTCTTCCTGGCAGTACTAAGATGTATAGAGATCTTTGGGAGTATTACCGGTTAGATGGAATGAAATGAGATATTTCAGATTTTACAGTGAAGTGTTTGACATGTCAACAGGTTAAAGTAGAGCGGCAGTTACTGAAAGTGATGCTTCATCCTTTACCAGTGCCAGAGTGGAAATGAGAGAATATATCCATGGACTTCATTGTGGGATTTCCGAAGAGACCTCGAGGTAATAATGCAATATGGGTTATTGTTGATTGCTTGACTAAATCTGCTCATTTCCTTGCTATACGAGATAATTTTTCCCTAGATCAAATTTCTCATTTGATTCTTAAAGAGATATTCTGGTTACATGGAGTTCTTCTCTCCATTGAATCTGAATGTGATCCCAGGTTCACTACTAACTTTTGGAAAGGCCTTCAGAAGTTGTTGGGTACTGAATTAAATTTTAGTACAGCTTTTCATCTTCAATCAGATGGGCAGTCAGAACGAACGTTTCAGACATTCGATGATATTCTACATGCTCTTCTGATGGATTATCAGGAATGTTGGGACCAACATCTTTCCTTGTTTGAGTTTTCTTATAATAACAGTTTTCATTCCAGTATACAGATGGCACCATTTGAGGCATTATATTGGAAGCGGTGTCGAACTCTAGCTTTTTGGGATGAAGTGGGTGAAAGAAAGTTGATGGGACTAGAATTGGTAGAAGAGTTGGCAGAAAAAGTTCAGCTGATATGGAAACACATGAGAACAGCTCAGAGCAGGTAGAAAAGTTATGCGAACAACAGGAGGAAGGATATCTCTTTTGAGGTCGGCTATCTTGTTTTCCTCAAAGTATCACCATGGAAAAGTGTGATGTGATTTGGTAAGAAATGAAAGGTGAGTCCAAGGCTCATTGGACTATACAAAATTCTGGAGAGAGTAGGATCAGTTTCATACCAAGTGGCTTTAAGTCTGAGTTTATCTCAGGTACCCAATGTTTTTCATGTTTCAATGTTAAGGATGTACATTCCAGATCCATCTCATGTATTGAGTCCAGAGGTTGTCCAGATGGAAGAGAATCTACCTTATGAGGATCAACCGGTCCAGATTTTTGACCACATGGAGCAAGTGTTACAGAATAAATTCATTCATAAAGTAATGGTTTTGTGGAAAAATCACATTAGTGAAGAGGCAACATGGTAATTTGAAAATGCAATGATGGATTAATACCCCCACTTATTCAATAAGTAAATAAATTGTGGGGACAGAATATTCTAAAGGGGGGAAGGATGTAAAATACCATGTAATTAATGAATAATAGATATTTATATCTATGTATATTTATGAATTATAGAGTGTTTTAAAGACTTAAAATGAGAATAAATCCAATCAAAAGAATAGAATTCTCTAATATTTTTAAAAGATTTTTTAGTGGCCTTTGTTGGAAAACCATTTTTAAATCAATATTTTGACAATTTTATAAAATCTATTTGTCAAAATAAACTTATTCATTATGATTGGGACATTGAAATTTACTTTGGATAAATTTTTGGTATTTTTCTGACAATGTTCATTTTTTAATGAATAGTGAAAAATACTGCATTTTACTTCAAAACTTCTTTTTCATCTAATTTAATTATATAGATATATTTTATTTTAATTGATTTTAAAGATTAATTTGAATATATTTTTACCATTTAATCCAATGGTGGTCATTATAATTTTTTTCACTTTGGAATTGGGCATAAACAAGTGCCAAACTTTTCATAGATATTATTTAAAAAAAACCCGCTATTTCTTTTGACAACAGGAATCATTTTTAAATAAATTACAATAATTTTTGTGTTTTGAGTTTTGTAAAATGGATTCCATATTTTGAATAAGAAGGTCCAAATTATGTAATTGATACTCTTTTGTTTTTGGACATTATGAATAATAACGACGGTAATTATCTTTAATTATCTTGATTAATTTGTAATCGGGTAGTTAGGGATAATAAAATAATATCATAATAATAAAAAATGACCCCAAAATGTGTCCTAATGCTGCTGGTTGTTTCTTGGATGACCATTTTATGCCTTGTTCTAAACATAGGGACCCCATGGAATCACTTTTGGGTGAAAGTGACACTTTATCATTTTATTTTTAAAGAAAGAAGAATATCACTAAAGAATGTATCACCTGAGTAAAATATATTTAGTTTTGTATGTATAAATAATCTATTAGACTATAAATATTCATTGGAAATATAAAAATATTTCAGACATCATAGTATTTTTTAATAATTTTTAGACATTAAATAAATTAATTAATTTATGACACCATGATGATGCAGCGATTATCTCATTAATTAACTATTTAAATAAAATGAAAAGATAATGTAAAATATAAGACCTACGCTTTTCAAAGTACTATTGGATGAGTGTATTTCGATCCCTTATCACCATATACTCTAAATATATCAATTTGGGGCCTTTTAATCCGAAACTCATTTTAAACTAAAGTAACATTTCTTGACTTTCCAATAGTGCCCCTCCTCCCTCTTATAAAATCCCCCCCATCTCGACCTCCTTACCCACACATTTCAAGCCATTGGCTCAGCCAATATCGTCTCATTTTATCACTCCACATCCCTTTCTTCTTTATAGAAGCCTTACCTTAGGCAATGCTCTTCAAGAATCTTATTTGTTACAAACCAAGAGGAGTTACCTGATTTAAAGGTAAAGTCTTCTCTAATGTTCTTTTGTTTTATTTTGCTTCTCCAACCCCCTAAACTCTTTTTATTCATTTCTTTTGTAACAAAAACAGTATCTTCAATATAATATGATGTTTTTATAATATTTATTTGAGCTACAATTACACACACCTACATCTAATGGTTAAAGAACATATTGTTTTCGTGGATAGAGAATTTTTGCCTCACGAAAAGATGATTGTTCAATATTCTTATATCACCTTCAAAGGTGGGAATTAAGATGTCATTATATTTATATATGATATATATTATTTTTATTTTTTCCTTATGCTTCTTTATTTTTCATTTATGGCATTCATTTATGGTTTCCATTATGGGTAAACACGATGTCTTCATTTTAGGAAGTGCGGACTAACGCCCCCTCAAAGTGATTTGATTCGTTAATGCCATATGTGGGACGTATAAAGGATAGAGTTTATGATTTTATATGTGATATTATACTGGAATTATAATATACCCTTATATAATTATGATTTAATTCTATTAAATATGAAATAGAAATGAAAGTAGCGTTCATGCGTACGTACGTCTTACCGTCTCTATGAACGGTGCATTTCATTTCTTAACTCTAAATGTTAGGTAATATTCTAAATGCATGTATATATTGGATATATATGATATATATGATATCTAAATCATGAATATAATTCTAGATATACTGGATATTTTACCACATGAACAACTTGTAATTATAAGGAGTTTATTTTTGACTAAAGTACCAATAATCGACAAAACGACTGTTATTAACTTAAATAATTATATAGTGTTCATAACATGGTAATAAGTGATATAAAAGGAATGATGAACTTGAAAAAGGTTCTTAAGAAATTATAAATTAACTCAAGTTTATTATTTATGAGATTAAAGAAAGATCGAGTCAAGTCGGACCCAAGGTATGGGACTTTGCCTCAATCTCCTTTCATTGAGGCATATTTTGTTTTATGCACAACTTTATTTTATATGGTGTATAAACCCCTTTTACTATTACGTTTATTCAAACAGAATATTTTCTATACGAATCATTTTACTGAACGAGAAAAGGGAATGTTTTTTTGTCATACGTATGCGACGCCAACGACTTCTCTGCCACCGTGACCATTATTTGAGTTTTAGCTTCCTCTACAGGCCATAAAATTTTTTTAAAATGAAAAATAGATACCATGTTTTAATTTGCTTTTATTTTGGTATTGAAAATGGTTTTCATAATGTTTTTATTATATCAATGTGTTGTATTGATATCTTGTGATTGAAATGTGGAAATGTTATGTTTCCTTTATGCGTGTTTTATGTGATACGATTATGTTAGGGTTCTAGGGTATTATTATGAAGACGGGTGGTTCCATGATAAACTATGTGTGGGTGAGACTTATATAGCTCTAGAATGCATTGGGTAACACTAAGGGGTAAAACGTTAAGGTTTATCCGAAGAGATTTAGGGAATATACTGTGATGGGTATTCCAAACGTAACCATGAGGGTTTCTCCCTATGTGAGAATGTTATGAATTCCTCAAGTTACCTTTATGTCTTATGATTTCTATGAGTTATTCATAAATCTTATGATTTCATGAGGTATGTTAATGTGGTTATTTTTTATGATTATTGTATGAATTCATTTATTCTTATGTATACATGTACTAATGATTCCTTTCCGTATTTTTATATCCATTACTAAGCTTTTTATGCTCATCCAATGCTTTTGAAATGTTTCTCACAGGTCAAGGGAATGGTACATGATGTGATGATAGAGTCAAGGAAGTGTCAAGAAATAATCCATGTTTTATTTTAAATATGTTTCCGTTTATGGGAAAAATGAATATTATCTTTTATGTAACCACATTGTTTAAATGTGGAATGTAATGCATGTTTTATGATCTAATTCTCTAAAACACTAAACCTGAAAATATCCTCAATGTGTATTCTTGAAATATCTCAAGATTAAGTAATGTTTAAGCCTGGGGCCTTATAGCCAGAGGTTGTCGACTAGCAGTGAGGGCCCATGTCTGATAGTGGGGAAACAATGCCCTAATTTGTCAATGTGTTGTGCAGCGGAAAAGATAAATAACATACAACAACGGAAGCAGTAAACAATATACAAATGAATAGACAACTGAAGTAAAAGAGAACCATCAGTCATATATAAAGAGATATAGCATGTCACTAATTCTATGAAAATAGATAGAACAAGATACACTGCAATACAATACAATACAGCTCAAAGTACAAGGTACACCTAAACAAAAACAAAATGGTGCAAAAGGAACTCAGCAGCATCACGAGCCTAAGCTCAGTCCCATGCTCTTATACTCCTCTGCAACAATCATATAACTGTGTAGGGACCCTTTCCCCTATCTACACCTGCAACAATACAGTCTGTTTTGGCCGAATACATGACCCAAACAGGGTGTGAGAAATAAATACCAGTAGGCACCCACTAAAGGCTCGTTCCCAACTGTCCGTGAAAATGTGCAACAGTAGTGTGCAAAGGTAAATGCAATAAACTAAGAAATACTCAAAATTAACTAACTTTACCAGTTATATTTCCATTTTAATATTTATTTAATCAATCAATTTAAAAAAATTACCATATTTAATATTCTATGTAAACACTCAGTGTCCTCAGACATGAAAACCCTTACCCTTAGGTAAAGAGAATCCAAACCCACAAGAGTCTTCCCACATGAATACCGAGTATTTCCCACAGACATAGAATCTACTACCCACAGGCACGGAAGGATTTTCCCTCAGGCTAAACATAACACTGCCGACAGGCTAATCACAACACTTCCCTCAGGATAAACAAAAAACTGGGCCATGCCCAACATATTAGAAAGCAATTTATATACAATCCCTCTCAAGAAAATTTTAAACATGCTGAAATTTATAGTATACCCTGGGGTAACCTTGCCAAATTACTAAATAGATGAACACACCTAGGGGTGGTCCTGGATCCAAGCAGCGATCCTAAACAGCAGTTTATACTAGTCATTAGATTATCTATACAATTCTATATATCTTTCAGCAAAGACCTCATCCATACAACATGCCAAACATGGGTTCGTAGCACAAAGGTACACAAAAAAACGCACAACAGTTAGAATTTAAACACCAAACCACCTACCTCGATCATCTTTGATCGGTATACGTGAATGATGCCACTCGAATCGTCCAAGAACAGCAAAGATCTGAGGTGAACATAATCCCGTTAAAACTTAAATAACATCCCTTAGAGGAATAATTGGTAATAAATACTAGAGAATAAGGAAGGACATACCAGAACGGTCCCAACGTGATCGATAGAATTGAAAATGGATTCCCAGTGCGCAGTCAGCTGATCCTCTAAGGTTCGACCATCCTCCAGAGTTCCAAACAATGTTATAATATTTTTATGTGAACATAGGAGCCGACAACCCTTTTTAAGAGAAAAAACAAACTACATGACATGTACTATCAAGTACACGACATGTAATTTTCTCATTTAATTGTTCCTCTAGCAGCTACATTTTCCACTTCCAAACTGTTCATCCATTGACATGAGTACACAACGTGTATTTCCAAATACATGGCATGTATTTTTGCCCAACTGGTGACTAATCCCACTGCCATACTATTCTCCTACTGACTGACTACACGCCATGTGAATACCAACTACACGGTGTGTAGTTGGTTTCTACATCTTTCATCACCGACAGGGCTACACGCCCCGTGTTCTCATCCCACATAGCCAAAGTACATGGCGTGTGGAATAGTACACGGCCTGTACCCACAAGATGTGGAATTTTATCCCATTTTCCTTATTTTTTCTAAAACATTTAAGGAAAAAAGAAATAGAAGAAACTCGTACCTCAAGAATAAGAACCAGGTTCTTACATCAAGGTTTCTACTAAATATCATATGATAAAAATTGTAAAGACCCTGAATCAAGTATCCCACAACAATTTGTTATGTTAATATTTTGGTAAAATAGGAAATTAATTTCATCCCAAAAAATATATTGTTTTATTAGTCTTAGTAAACTAGATGAATACATGAATATCAAACTATTTTTATAAACATAAAATAAAACATAGTGGTGGTAATGATTCTAAATCTATCAACTCAATGAAATACTACTTCTTCAAATCATAGTTAAAATAAACTGATCCTAGACACTTTGTAAGGGTTATATATAGCATAATCTATCAGTAATATATATGTTTTAAAAAATATGGAAAGTAAAATAACTAAAAACACTATCCATTTTTTCAATAACATGGCCATGAAGAATAATATAATAGGAACACGTGATGATCAAATAGTTCCATAAAAATACCAACAAGATCAAAATACTAATCCAAAGATAATTCCAATTCAATAATATCAAGGAAAATAATAACTGAATTCTTAATGATGTGCATACTTAATATTTGACTTCATTATCATTGACATCACAATATTAATATTTACAAGACCTTGAACCAAGATAGTTTAATCTATAGGTTACTATACACTTAACAAACATAAATAATGTCAAAAAAAAAACACTTCATCTTGTGAGATTATCAATACATTGAGGGGTGATATAATTATTTCCCCAACCTCAATGTATATCCAAATCATTCCTCATATATCTAATTATTCATTACATTTATATACAATATGCCTTATCGAAAAATTTATATACATTGTAATGGATACATATATATCAATATTTACCAAATTAATCAAATAAAATAAGTAAAAATGGCATACAATATTTGAAATAATCATTTCCATGACACAAAGAATATTTCATTTTAAGAGAAATCAAATATATAATGATCATGAGAAATTGAGTGTTTCTAGGGAATGATAATGACTACTAAAATTAATCAATAAAGTGGATGTCAAAAATTTCATTGGTCAAACATACCATAGACAATGAGTAGAAATAATAATGAATATATCATTACAACATTATATAGTTTTTTTCATTGATGAATAAAAATAAAAAAATATCATTAAATATGTTCTTGAAGAAAATAATTTCTTCAATTGAAAAATCTATTTTAAAACTAGATATTTCTAGATTATTAGAAAAATAATTAATTGAAATGATCATTTCAATCATATAAATTATTCTTCAAAACAATAAATGGTCATGATGGCGGGAGAGTTCTATTTTTGTCGATTATGCTAAAACAATGGCTCTGATCACCTTTTTTTTTGAGAAGTACAAAAGTACCTTGTCTGGGAAATGATTAAAATATACCATTTTAATCATTTTCTTAAATCCAGACATGGTAAAGTTGTTTTTTAATTAATATATTTAAAATATTAAAAATATTCTGTTATCATTTTAAAGAAAATTAGGGTGTGGAAGGAAATTATTTTTTACTGATATGAGATATAAAGTTGGATTTTTTTAATTAATTTCCTCAAAAACATTATATACCAAGGTCCAGAAAATGGTACCACTACATGAAATATTGAGGGATATGCAATGGATATGAAAATAAATGGTTTATATTATAAATTTAAAAACCATTTCCATCAGTTTTAATTCATAAAAATAAAATCTTTGTTAAAATGACATTGAAGTTTAAATACTTAGAGAATTGATAATTTTTGAAATATAACACCCATGAAAAAAATTATTTCAAATGAATCATTAAATACTATGAATATAAATATATTCAGCGTATAACACATCAATGTGGTAGTAAATACACCTCATTAAAATAAATTGGTGTGTAATTTCAAATATGTCTCAATAGAATGGATATTGAGTTTAAATCTATTATAAATATTGTATCATTGATGTGAGGTTTAATCAATGAATTGATTATTTTTATCAAATATAAATATAGAAAAAAATGTGTAAATTCAATATAAAAAACCAAGATACATTAAACAAATAATCACAGACTATCAAAAAAAAACGTACAACTAATTATACCTAATGAATTAAAATTGAGTTACACGATTCCTTACCATATGGTATCATAATACATAAATCCATTTTGATGAAAAATTTTAAAACAAAATTTTAAAATACAATGAATTATAAAAGATTCGTGATATTATATGTAAAATTGTAATTTTATACACCATATAAAATAAATTAAGTGTATAAAATTAAAATACACCTCAATGAATTGTGAAGGATTTGTGATATTATATGTAGAAGTGGAATTATAAACACTATATAAAATAAATTATGTTCATAACATGAAAGAATGCCTCAAGGAAAAGATTTGAGGTAAAAATGTTTAATTCATTTTAATACAATCTAATTATAACATGGTGAATTTGGGATCAATGTATAACACATTTAACTAATTAATCTAGGATATTTGATGATTCCTTCCATATTCTACCATTGTTTACATTTGGAAAATCTTTATATCTATATTTTCATTTGAAATTTAATTTAATTTATGATTTTATATTGAAAATTTAGTCAAAATATTAAATTTTATGAAAATACATTATGTATTAATAAATTCATCATTGAAACTAAATATTTCAATGGAATCACTCCACAATGAAAATCACATACAAAAGTAAACATCTTCTTCTAGGTTCAAAAATGACTAATATTTCTGAATATGAGTAACTATCAATGATTAAAATAAATATTTCATATTCCTTATGAGAAATTCATTAGAGATATTATTAAATTCCCATTATTCTCAAAGAATACATTATAATACATATTCTATTAAATGTGATAGTCAATGGATCCATTTTATCTAAAATTATGTTTAATAATGTTAATAAGATAAATTATTCTCAAGTGAACCTATGAATATTATAGATATCTCCTTAATTAATATTAATTCTATGAATATGATCCCCCAAGATCGAGTAAAAGGGTATAAATTAAATAATATATTAATATAAAACATGGTATATCGAATATATATATATATATATATATAAATTATTCAATAATACATAGGTCATTAATGAAAATATTTATTCACCAACTATAGAATATTTTATATCCAAACTGAGTTTATATTTCACTCCCCATGATTATAGCATGAATTATATGGGGGTAAAATTTATATTAAATACAATTAGGTTTCTAATATATTTTATTTCACATATAATCGCGGATAAAATAACTTATTATGGTACTATATAATAAATGATTTGATAGAAATCATTAAAATTATACAATATGTGATTTTCATGTTCAAAAGTGAGAAAAATAATTTCATTCTCAAGAGTGGCTAACTATTTAGTTAGTAAATTATCAAGCTTCTATCAATCCTTATTTGAGAAATTATATGATTTATTCTTCTAATATTCCATTTTAGTAGTAAGATCTACAATAGACACACAAGACACCTATTTGGTTGGATTCTACAAAACTATCTAAAATTTAACATCCATTTCTAGAAATAATTATTGACCCAGAAGCATTATTGGATTAAATTTTGTAAGAATTTATAGAATAGTTGAAAATTATAAAGATTCATCAATTTCAAATCATTATTTTTTTATCTCAAGATGTTTAATAAATTATTCCCCAAGTTACAAATGATATATACTATAAAATTCTTAGTTTTGAAATAAAACACTTAATTTTTAGATTACTCAAATGATTAACATCATTTTTCCTTTTCTATATTTTCTAGGTGAGTTATGATATACATGTGATCATTTATATTTTGGGGTTGTACCACATAAATATATTCTCTTTGATATGAAGGAGTTTACGTAACTCTTCACATCTCAACATTTCTTCATATGATCATCATATATAGAGGTGGAACCATATGAAAAATTAGCTCTATCCAAATTAGGTTTTGGACAATTTTTTTAATAAATTAAAATAATAAACATTTTCAATTCTTAGGAATCTATGACATATGAAAATATTATTACATGTTTTATATAATGATTTTCAATAATTACTCTAGTGATAAATACATGTTAATGGAAATTTTTAGACACTTCCTATAAGAAATAAATTCAATTACCCATTCTATATCCCAATGTATATAAATAGATATATCACTTGTTTTTACTCTAATATCATAGACTTTAATTATTAATGGAACTATTTTTGAATAACTTCCCAATATTTAATAGATCACTTTTTTCGGATTATATATCAAAAATATGGACGAATTATTTTTGTTTTGATAATAAAACCATTCATCGTCACTTAATGTTATTGTGGATCACTAGTACTATTGATCGATAAAATGTTTATTTTTAACATTTGGAAATAAATATGTATAATCTACCTACATATGAAATGTTTCCATCTCATGTAATATTTTCTCTTAGCATGAATTATGATCTTTCCATTATGCTATAAAGTAATTCATTTAATCATATTGGTATGAATTAAGGAAAAATGATATTCTTTATAGATTACTCACATGAAACATACCATGGATAAGTGGTAGAGGAGGAATGTACAATTTATCAAATGAGGTGTTGTTTACTATATGAGTGGATCATGGATCAGATCAACTAAATATCATGGCCCCATAATGTTTAAAAAAACAATATTTCCATGATTTTTTAATGTCCCGGACTAGGTTACACATACTAGTACCATGATGTTCTTTCTCACATTACCTTAAGAATGCATCCCTGTACTCTAGAGCCTTCCGACTAATAGAGAAGGTATAATATATAACATATGGAGACTCTAAACTCTATATTATTGTATAAAACAATGTAGAAAATAAAAAAATTACAAAGTGATGATAAAAAATAATTAGAATGACACCACAACTAATGAAAACTAGTAATACCCACATAACCATAATTTGAAAAAAAATGTCTAATAAAAGTACTAAATATGCCCTAACATATATATTTCATGTACTAAATTAAAAACCCCAAAGTAAAGACACTCAAAAATCCAAAGAAGATACTGACGCCATGTCTTGTTCCTTCATCTTGGATCCCTCCCAACTCACCCATCACCCAGAGGGATCTCACCCATTTCCAAACCCGCGAACACGGAGTCTATTCCTATACCAATTACGAATCAAGATTAGGGTGTCAGTGAAACTCTGTAGGCCACCACTAATTTAATATAAAACAATATCCATTCTATAATACATTAACCAGCTATATTATTTAAAAAACTAAATATTTTGTATATTTAATTACTCAGTATTTAACCACACAATTTATTGGGTTCATGACGACACTAGAACCATCAATACCTGCTCCATCCCATTTCAGAGTCTAAAAAATACAATAAGGGGAAATAAAAAATTATTATAACTTTATATTCCAATATCCATTTAGTTTTAATTCATATCAAGACTACTTGGAGCCATAATCTAGTGCTTGCATTTTGGGCCTATAACTCCATATGTAGAATCCTATGGTATTTAAAGAATCCGTTCGTGTCCCGAAACCCATTTAATAGTCAATAACATATGGGATTTTGAAGAATCGGCCAATGTCCACCAATCATATATCAATCAACCAAATATGTGATTTTGATGAATCATTTTTTTCCACACACACTTATATCAATCAATAACATATGGGATTTTAAAGCATCAGTCCATGTCCCACAGACTTATATCACAACATCACATATATAACAATTATATTTACACCAAGGTTATGAAACATTAACATTATCATCCAAATGTCCGATTTAAATTATAAAATGGAAAATGGATCTTTACTTTTAATATGATGAAATAATATGAATGATTCACTATTTAAACAATTATCGAAATTTAATTATTTTAAAAAATTCACTATGAAAGTTAATATAACCAACACGTTAGTTACCATTAATAATCCAATTCAATTTTTCATTAATTGACCAAATCCATAATCTTGATATCCAACAGGCTTCATAATCATAATTCAACCAATTTCAATTTCCCTAAGTTGAACCCTTTTCAGTATCCCATGTCAATTTAATTTAATCAATTAAATATCAGATGAAACTGAAATATTTAGAAATTGAAAACAAATCATTAAAATTAAGACCCTGATAATTGACATTTATACCACAAGCATCATTGTCATTAAGGAATGTTTGTAAAACTATAAATCCCCAAATTGATGCAGAACAACCAATTTCACAACATAGAATGAGATCTAGAATAGAATCCTTGATTATGATTAAGAGGATTAATATATATCAATACATAAATATAAATACAGTTTAAATGTGTAATAGAAAATTCATAATTATTTAGAAATATAGATGAGAGAGAGAGGAAACCACATGGGAAGAGATCTCATACCAAAATATGTGAAGATATGTCAATCAGATCATTGATTCGTTGTTAATGTAGATCAAGTGGCATTTTAATTCATCTAGGAGCCTCGAAAATCATAGGTAATAATTCTCGACAGAATACAGGTGAATGTGAGTTAATTTTTTGGGGGGATTGAGAATTAAAAATAAAATTTGGGGGAAAATATTGAAGTCATTGTATCCTTAGTAGGGGTGAATGGTATGCCAAACCATGTACCTATTTTAAGGGCTTCACAGTTTTACAAAGAGGGAGCATATTTTGAAACATTGTTAACTAACCATTCAATCCCCCTCTACCTACAGTTTCATGGTTTTCAGTTGGTAGACACACATTTTGGGTAAAATATATTCCAATAATGCATTTTTTCCTATTTTAAATAATTCCAAATATTCACCTCAAAAACCCTCAAAAAAAACCAAGAATGTTATACTAAAACATGGGTAAAATTGTACATGTAAATGTTCTCAAGCCATATAAATAAAATGTAGGTATCTTAAAATATCTACAAATATAATATCTCTACCTTGAATTATAATCTCAAGAATCCCTAAAATACAGACATTAGAATATCAGGCCACTAACCCTAAATATCTACATATATGTGCCAAGTTTCCTCCAAAACACAACCATGCTGCCACAACATTTGAACTACGAGTATGGGTTTTCGCAAAAATACTTCCACACTGTAATCTATAAAACATATCATATTCCCCACAAATGATGAATTGGTTTCAATCCCAAAATCACCCGCATAATTCACATGAGAATGACCAGGGTGATAGCACTGAATTTGTGAAACATGAAATGTGTATTTCATAGATTTATACATATTTGGAATAGATAATAATTACTCCAGTAGTCTGACTCTCTCCACTATCTATGGAAGAGATTATTATTGTTCCACTGGTATGATTATATCCAAGATATCAAATCGTTTAAGAATCCTATGTGACAATTTTCCCTATCCTAGAATCCTATGGTGACTCAATCTAATCGAAACCCGAATGAACACACAATCACCCACGATAAACTAAACAGTAATTTGGCATGTAAAAATCCAAAATTTTTTAATTGAAAAATTTTCATGATCCAATTAAATGTCTTTTTATGTAAAATGGTTATATAAAATATGAAAATCCTTAGGTTTATGTTTTTTAATTTCAAAATACCATTAAGAATTGTTAGCTTTGCTAATATAGTCATTGAACAGTGAACACCTGATGAGTAAAAATGTAATTATTTAACAAATCCAATTTAATTTAAAAAGTAATCAATGGCCTTATCTAGTACAATTTCTCAAGAAAAATACAATTTTTAAAGCTGAAAAATGATGTGTCGTCAGTATGCTTCTTTCTTGACCAAGCCCGATCCCAGCTTCAACATGTTAAGCTTGAATGGAAACACCTATAAGAGAAGTGGAAGTTGATAGAGATTACCTCCTGAGCGATGTTATCTGTGCAACCCTAAGAACCTGTAGCCAATACACAAATTACCCTTAGTTCTTATGTGGGCGTTATAAGGGGTTATGTAACAATACCATAGAACTCTGATTATGTGCATTATTTTTGTATAGAGTAAATAATATAAAATCATTTTATTTGTATTAATTTGAAAATAGTATTTAAATCACAAATAGTATTTTTATTTAATATTAAATTAAGAAATCTATTTTCACAAATTAATGGATTTTGTATTTTAGTAATATTTTAATAAAATATTATTAATAAATTAATTTTTTTTAATTATAAATCATCGTAAAATTTTTATAAATACAATTGTGATTTTTATTTAGGTTTTAAAATCATTTTTGTCCAAACCGATGAATTTTTTTATAAATGAAAGTTTTTATTGTAAAAGAAAAAATTCTCAAATTTTGAAAATTATTTAGATAAAATTATTATAATTTTTGAAATCAAGATGTCAAAATTATCCAACCGGGAAATTTTCATAATTTTCTAAGACAGTAATATTTTTGGGTAAAAATTAAATATCGTTTAATTATATAATGTGATTTATGAAATCATAATGATCCAAGATAATTTTAATAAAATAATATAAATTTTATTTTAAGAAAAAATATATCTTTTCAATAAAATAATTTGATTTTAGTGTTGTTTGATTTTTGTTTACAAAGCTTTTGTAGACCCTGCAAAGGATATAAAATACTTTATCCTTTTAAAATGTTTTACTTGAGAGTGTCACTATCCTCCACATAAGAAAGACGAATATTTTACGATTTCAGGACATTGTCATACAAAATATTTTTTTCCACTCAGATTTTGAAAAACCCATGTGCCAAACCCATTGGTTGGTTTGTGGTTTTGATTAGTTTAATGTGTGGTTCCCAAAACCAAAATAATAAACAATTCCTTCTATTTTCCAATATAAACTCACCCATGATACCAATTACTCTTCACTAAAAGCATTTGGAGCTTGACCAATATCTTCCCTCTTCTCTCTAATATCCTCCCAAGGCACCCCAAGCTCCCATGAATCCTACCTCAAGCCCATCTGATGATTTTGGGATCAGACTTCCAAGTAAGGGATTTCTTTATTATCATTTTTGTCCATGTTTTTTTATGTTTCTACACCAACATAATTTTAATTAAATATCCTGGGGTATAATTTTTCAACTCTCCTATAGTTCCCTCAATATGTTTGAATGATTATAGACCCATTTACCTCTCATTAATGCCTCACATTTATACCTGTTAGCATGTTGAAATTACGTAAGGGATTTATCTCTCCTCATTTACATTCAAGAAATATTTTTGTATTATGATTCTAGATTCCCTTAAATATGTTGGGACATGTATCTATATAATCACATTAATATCAATTTCATGTATATATTATGAGATACCACTTTCTCTCTCATCAACCATTTTTATGAATTCTTATGTCACACCATTATTCTTTTGAAATTGCACAATGATTTTCCAAGACAAAGTCATTGGGTATTGAATACCATGCCCATTTTTCAATATTGGGTATTCACCTTTATGAACATTAACTTATTGATTATAGAGATTCATTGATTAATTCCACATTATTTTTTTAGTGAATAAATGATGATGTTTAATGAATCAATATTATATAATCCATGTAGCACACTAATGCCTGAAATGAAATGATTAAGAATGGTGTGCCCTGAGATCATTCTAATGTATTGTGTAATGATTAGTAAAATGATATGTTAAGTGTGATGAGGTTTTATTCATTTTAATTCATGTTCAAGGAGGGTTAACTCATGATCCATTTGTTATGACCATTGTATCATGCTAAAATCTTGTTAAATAGTTTTTCCACATTTCCATGTTATGATAGTCATGCTATATCATGCCTTTATTTTCATGTTTCTTTTATGCTCCATTGATATGCCTATTTCCTAATGTTTACTACATTATTAATGTTTTTCCCTGTTTACTCCCTTAATGGGCTTTATAGATCACCCTTTTCACATGTATGTCCTCAGGTTATCCCGTGAAATGCTTGGTATGCGGGAACGTTGTGGTCTAGTAAAGAACGTTTTCGATAACAATGTTGAATTTTCATGTCTTAAGTTGTCCTCTAATGTCTCTAATATCCCAATACATTATACCTCTTGAAGAACAGATTTTTCTAAAGTGAAATTTTATGTATCAAACCATGTTTAAGTGAGCAATAATGAGCAGGATTATTATAGTTGGTATCAAAGGATATGTATAGTTATTTTTGGGATTAGGATTAGAAAACCATAGGGAATGCCTTAGGGATAAGAATAAGTATAATAAAAACGTACCTAAATTTTGGGGAGTATTTAATAAGAGTTTTATCAACAAATACACCCCTATATAGATACGATTAGTTAGAGGAAACTCTGGCACATATGTATCTATGGGTAACACACGAAAACAAAGCATTGAGGTAGAATTGAATGGGAACTGGTGCATGATAGAGGGACTTTATTTACTCTTGGTTATAATATTCCCAGGGGATATGATCTGGTAAAATCATAATCTTAGTATGAAGCCTTATTAAGGGAATTAAAAAATGCCCCTAAGAATAAATGTTATGAAGTATATCATGGATAGATTAAAGTCTATAAATTCACATGTTAAACGAAATAAAAGTAATTTCTATGTCATACGTTTTTGTATTTTGGTTCTCCTTTATGTGTTACCCTAACAATACTTTTATTCTATCCAATGGATGGTAATAGGAGGATTCGGGCTAACAAATGATACAAAGATCAATGTGACGACTATTCTAATGAGAAACCTAATCCTATTGGAGTGGGAATCATGATCTTTTTCATGATACTATCTCAGTTAACTCATGATTAGAATAGAAATATGTACCAAGAGAGACATTCAACCCCCCAATAAATAACTAGTCACAATCGATATCTTCATGAGACAAAGGCCTCCTACTTTTACCTTCTATCGTTGAACAATGGATGAACTCCTTTGAAAGGATCATCTCGTTCCTTCAATGATATGAACAAGGGAAGATTCTTCATACTGCTTATCATATAAAGGGTGAATTTATTCAATGGTGGACATTGAATAAAATTAAAAACATACTAAGAGATCAAGATATTTGAATTGGAGGATTTTAGAAAAAAGGATAGATATTTTCAGTGCACCCTACAACTTAAGATGGAAACAGTATTCCATGGACTCAAGAAAAAAATTAAAAATCTATTGAAGTGTATGAGGATAAATGCATAAGTCTTGCACGATACGCCTCTGGATTTATTTTTACCACAGAATGAAAATGTTCGCAGCTTCTTTGGTGGGATAAAACTAGCCGAAATAAATCCTTTGTGATCTGTGACATCGAGAGCTATGAGGAAATTGTATGATGTGCCGTCAAAGATGAAATGGAGATCGGTGAATCTCAGGGGAATCATATGTATAAGTATTGTAAGTTGTAATTTAATTCTGGCTATCTGATGGATAAATCCAATGGCCCTGAAAATATTCAGCACCCCACTTTCTAAAGGTGCAAAAAGAAGCTCCCGGAAAATAACTTATAGGGTACTATGAAATGATTAGGTGTGAAAGAGAAGGGAATCTTGCCATTAACTACTGACAAGAAAAACTGACAAATTTTATAGAGGAGAGAAATACTCCGTTCGACCCTCAATGTGTTGTTCATTACTTCAACTACAATGAATTGAGGAACATTCCATACTAGTGATCTAAGTCAAGGGTTTTTGCAGGCAACCAACAACCTCCAAGGAAGAAAGGGTGAGATTTTTCTGTTACAACCACAGAAGTGAACCCCAACAATGAAGTGGTGAATGGTACACTAGTTATTAATTAATAATAGAGAATTTACTTTTTGATTCAAGTTCTACACATTCTTTTATATCCTGAATGATTGTTAGAACAATTGAAATTCCACCCCAAATCATCTAAGTAATGATTTTGGTGAGAATGAAAAATGGAGAAATCATTTTAACCCATGAATATAACTCCTCCTCTGTCACAATTTATTGATTGATCTTTTTGGTGAATATCTTCATACTCCCTTTGGTGGAATTTGATTCAATTTGTGACTTCGACTTTATTTCCCTATATAGAGCCAACATAAATTGTTGTGAGAGGGAAATCACTCTCTATAGGGAAAATTGACCCCCAATTCTATAAAAGAGCAAGGAGGATGATGAATCTTCATTTGCACCATCATCTCAATCATGGATATTACTGCACTATGAGAATGCATATCTTTCTCAGATGATTAATTATAAGGAAGAAACCATCCTTGAGGACATGCCTATTGTGGGGGAATTCGATGAAGGGTTTCCTGAGGAACTTCCTGGTCTTACTCCTAGAAGAGATGTTGAATAATCCATTGATATAATATGTGGGTAATTTCCAATATCCATGACCCTATATAGATTGTCTATTTTGGTGCTTGAGGATTTGAAGAAACAACTATAGGAGAATCTTGATAATTGGTTTATACACCCAAGGACTTCACCATGGAGTGCACCAATTCTCTTAGTCAAGAAGAAAGATGGGTCAAATCGCCTTTGCATTGACTAACATGATCTCAAGAAAATCATGATAAAGAACATTTATCCAATACAACCAATTGGTGACTTGTTTTATCGGCTATGTGTAGAACAATACTTTCTTATGGTGGATCTTCGGTCAGAATATTACCATGTAAGGGTGAAGAAGGAGGATATCCTCAAGATTGCTTTTTGTACTAGATACCGTCACTATGGATTCAATGTGATGCATTTAGGACTCCCTAATGCTCCAAAAATATTCATTGACATTATGAATATAGTATTTATAGATTTCCTCGACAAATTTGTGGTAGTCTTTATATATGATATTATAATATACTCCAAAACCAAGGAGGAGAATCTTAGAAATTTACTTGTGCCCTTGCGAATGGAGAATCTCTATGACAAGTAAATTTTTTTTGAGTTATGGTTAAAGTATTTCTCATTCATGGGTCCTATTATTAAAAACAATGGTATGTCTATGGATACCTCCAATATAGCTACAATTCAAGGATGACACAGGCCAAAAACAAAAACAGATATCCGTAGCTTCATGGGGTTAGCTATATTTTATCTCTGATTTGTGAGAAATTTTTCACGATTTTACAACACTCTTACAAGAATAAAATGGAAGGTCGTAAAGTTTTCGTGGAGGAATAAATACGAAGAGACCTTCAAGGAGTTGAAAAAGAGGCTTATCACTATTCCCATTATCACATTACCCACAAGTGGAGAATTTTTTGTGGTTTGTAGTGATGCTTCAAAGTATGATTTGGGATGCGTGTTGATGAAAAATTACAGTCATTGATTGTGCTTCAAGGAAATTGAATGTTCCTGAGGAAAAATATCCAACACGTGATCTAGAGTTGGCTTTAGTAATAATCGGTTTAAAAATATCGTGACATTACCTTTTTGGGGAGATGTGTGAAATATACACAGATTACAAAATTCTCAAGTATATATTCACAATAAAAGAGTTGAATATTTTCCAATGAATATGCTTAGATCTGATCAAAGACTATTCTTTATCAATCCATTATCATCAAGGGAAAGAGAAAAAGGTTGATGATTCCCCAATTCGAAAGGACCTAGTGACTATATCATTGATGATAATTGAAAACTATCCAATATTCTTAATGTTGATGATGTTGGACATAAGAATCATATTGATGGGAAAATCATCTATCCTTTCACAAATGATTGCTCAACTGTCTCTTTTAGAAAGGTTAAATGATTCTCAATAGGATTATGTATAAATTCAAAAGAAAGTGGAAGCTATCAAAAAAGGGAAATCCTTGGAGTTCAATGTTAATGAAGAAGAAATTGTGAGATTTGGGAAAAGAATATGTGTTCCATAAAATCCAGAGTTAATGAAATAACTTTTGGATGATGCACACAGTTCAAATTTCTCCATTCACTCAGGAAACAGAATGATGTATCAAGATCTCTGAGAGAATTATTGGTGGGATACTATGAAGAAGGAGATCACTAAGTATACATCAAAGTTTCATGTTTTTCAACAAGTGAAGGATGAGAGGTATAAATTTAAGGATATAATGAAACCATTTTCCATACCATCATGGAAATAGGAGAAAATACCCCTGGAATGTTTCAATAGACTTTTGAAGACATCTAATGGAAATAGTGCTATCTAGGATGTTGTGGATTGTATTACAAAGACTTCACAAATCATTTAAATTCGAGGGGATATTTCATTAGATTAACTAGCATGAATATATGTCAAAAAAGTGGAAAGAATTCATGGTGTACCACTATCGGTTGTATCCGATCGAGATCCAAGATTCACCTCTATGTTCTATAAGAGTCTTTAACAGGCTCTAAATACTCGGCAGAACTTCAGTACAACCTATCATCCTCAAACTGATGGCCAATCTGAGTGGAATATCGAAACACTTTTGGACATGTTAACGGCATTCTCAATGAATTTCAAACGCGGATGTGATCAATGTATTCATATAGTTGAGTTCTCTTACAACAACAGTTTCCACTCAAGCATCCAAATGGAACCTTATGATTCCATTTATGGGAAGAGGTGAAGAACCCCGACATGTTGGGATGAAGTTGGGGAATGAAAACTCATAGGTCCAAAAATGGTCAAAGAAATGGTTGAGAAAGTTAAGACCATCCAGTAGCATATTAAAGCTACTTAGAGTCAACAAAAGAGCCATTATTATAATCATCGATGAGACATAGAGTTTGATGTTAGAGACATGATATTTTTCCACCTATCACCATAGAAGAGAGTTATGAGATTGAGGAATAAGGTAAAGATTAGTATAAGCAACATCAACCCATATGATATCCCTGATTTCATTAGAGTAGTGGCCTATCAACAATAGCTCACACGAATCCTATCTCAAGTACACGATGTATTCCATGTATCACTCTTGAGGAGGTACATACCCGACCCATCGCATCTACTAAATCCATATGTGGTACAATTAGATAATGACCCATCCTATAAAAATAAGTCGATAATGATCTTAGATTATAGGAAAAATTCCTACGAAATAAGACAATGACCCTCATGAATGTGTTGTGAAGAAACACAAAGTTTGAAGAAGCAATGAGGGGATTCGAGGAAATGATGAAGTAGAGTTACTCACATATATTTTAGTCTAAGAGAAGAAAATTTCAAGGGTAATATTTCTAAAAGGTGGAGATTGTAATGACCCAAAATTTTACTAATGAAAATTTCTCTTGATATAATTAAATGTATAGTTATGTAAAATGGTTATATAATATATAAACATACTTGGTTTTATGTTTTTGGATTTTAAAATACCATTAAGAATTTTTAACATTGCTAATATAGTCATTGAATAGTGACTACCTTATTTGTATAATTATAGGGATTTAAAAAATACAATTTACTCAGACAAAAGAAGTGATAGCCTCATCTAGTAGAATTGCTCCATACGAAACCCATTTTTCGGAGATCATAAGGGTGGTGGCATCAGTAGGCTTTGCTCATGACCAAGACCATGTAGAACCTTAATACATTAAGTTTGAATGGAACTGCCTACATCCGAAGTGGAATTTGATAGGAATACCACCCGAGTAATGTTATCTGAGCCACCCCAAGAGTCTCAACATCACACACCTTAACCTTCATTCTTATGTGGGTATTATAATTGGTTATGTAAAAAGTCCCTAACAGTATGATTGTGTGAATTATTTTTGTATAGCATAAGTAATATACATTCATTTTATTTTTATTACTTTGTAAATTATTTTTAAAACACTAATTGTATTTTTAGTTAATATTCAATAATGAAATATATTTTGATGAATTGATTTATTTTTAAATTAAATAATATTTTCATAAAATATTATTACTAAATTAAATTTTTGAGTTATAAATTTGTATAAAATTTTTATGAATACAATTGTAATTTTTTTAAGGTTTGAAATCCATTTTTGTCAAAACCCATGAATTTTTTTTCTAAATATCAGTTTTTATTTTAAAAGTAAAATTTCAGACATTTAGAATTTTTTTAAATAAAATGGATATTATTTTTTGGAATCAGGATGTTGAAATTATCCAATGGTGAATTTTTCATATTTTTTTTAGACAGTCGAATTTTTGGGTAAAAATTAAATACTATTCAATTGTATAGTGTGCTTTATTACATCATAATGAACAAATAATGATGTAGTAAAATACTATAAATGGTATGTTTAGAAAAAATATATTTTAAAATTAAAATAATGTTACTTTAGGTTTGTTTGATATATTTTATAAAGCATTAGTATACCTTCCATGTCGTATAAGATACATTAACCTTTTATAATGTTTTCCTTGAGAGTGCGACTCACCTCCTCAAAAGCCAGCCTAATATTTTAAAAAGTTAAAAAAAATTCGTTATAAAAAAAATTTCCACTCCTGTTTGGAACAAAGTATGGGAACAATCAGGAGTTGGTGTGTGGTTTTGATTAGTTTAATGTTTGGTTCCCAAAAGCTAAATAATAAATATTTCCCTCTATTTTCCAATATACACACACACATGATCCCACCTATTCATCACTAAAATCATTTTGATATTGACCAAAATATTCCCTCCACTTTATAAAATCCCCCTAAGGTTCCCCGAGATCTGAGGAAGCCTCTCTTAGGCCTCTCCCAAGCCTTTGGAATCACACACCCACGTAATGGATTTCTTCCTTTCTCATTTGTGTCCAAGTTTCTTTATATTGACATACCATATTATGTTAAATTAAAAATATTGTGGTTCGATTTTTAAATTCCCCTATACATTCCTACCTATGTTTTAATGATGATACACCCCTTTATCTCTCCTTAATTCCTCTAATGGCCACCTGTTACCATGCCAAAATTTCGAAATGGATTTCTCTCTCCTCATTTACATTCAAGTAATTCTTTTATATTATGATTTAAAATTCCATTAAATTTGTTGGGACATGTATCTATATTACCCAATTACTATCCATTTAATGTAAATATGATTTTATACCCCTTTCACTCTCTAATGAACCATTTTTATGAATTCTTATGTCAGGTCATTATGCTGCCGAAATTGCACCATGATTTTCCAAGATAAAGTCATTATGTAGGGATTACCATCCCATTTCTATATCAAGTGTATTTAATTTTATACACATTTACATATTTCTTATGAATATTAATGTATTAATTACACATTATTTTATCATAGAATACATGATTCGGTTTAATGAACGTTTGTTATTTGATCCATGTGGCACACTTATACATGATAGGAAATGATTTAGAAGGGTGTGCCTGGATAGCACTCTAATGCATTGGGTAAAGATTAGTATCATGATATATCAACTTAGAGGAGGGTTTAATCATTATAATTAAAGTGAAATGAGGTTTTACTAATGTTACAAGTTCAATGATCCTTGGATCATGCTAAAATCATGTAAAATTTTGTTGCCACATTTCCATGTTAAGATAATCATGCTATATCCTGCCTTTAGGTTCATGTTTCTATTAATCTTTATTGATATTACTATCGCCTAAAATTTAATATATTATACATGGTATACCATATTTACTCACATACAAGTATTTATAGCTCACTTTTTTCACATGTTTGTCCTCTGGTTATCCCATGGAATGCTAGGTATGAGGGAATGTTGTGGTCTTGTAATGAATGATTTTAATAATGATGTTGTATTTTTTGGACATAATTTTTCATGTAATGTCCCTAATATCAAAAGACACTATAAATATTGATTCTCATCTTTGTATTAAGTGAAATTTTATGTAATAAATCTTGTTTAAGTGTGTAATAAATAGAAGGGTTGTTATATGGCATCTATTCGATTATGACTTCTATCTACCTAGATCTCTAGCCATATTTTTCCGAATTAGCTGAATCTTCTCTAACGTCTCTTATAGGAGACTTGGTGTCAACACGTTTAACTAAAAATCCTCCATCCAACATAGTGGCTATCTTAATATCCTACCATTAATATCCTCATATGGTTTGGTATGTGTAGTTTCTTGAAAAATTATGTTATAGGAGAACTCAATGAGTGATAAGTGGTTATCCTAGGACCCACAAAGGTCTAGAATGAATGAAAAAAAATCATCTAAAATCTATATCTTTCTGTCCAAATACCCATTTTTCTATCAATGGAATTGAGTACTCATAAGCACCAAAATATCTATATCTTTATGAAAACCATTCAGAAAGTGTGAAGTGAAACATGACTAACAGTATGAAACTATACTATATAGAATTATTTGAAGATGGACTATCTCTAGAACATATAAGTCTCTCATGTAATCCACTGAAAAAGTCTCACATATATTCATGAAAATTTATTCCTTCTACAATAGGCCAAAAATAACCTAGATAGAATCATTATTTCAAGTAATCCTTAGGATAACCACCATGAAATCTATGGTAATTTCATACCACTTCTATTCTATAATAGGAAATAGATACATTAAACCATCTGGTAGTTGATTGTTAGCCTTCACCTAATGTCATGAATCTTGTAATATATTTTTTCATGTTTGGCCACCAATAGTTTTGACAGAGGTAACTATACATTTTTTCCAAATTTAGATTCACCACCCACTTTAAGGCATGAAACCTGTGTATCAGATATTTACACATACTCACAAGAATAACTAAATGATTCCTAAAATAGATGACCCACCCCCATATATGGTTCAACATAAAGGTTTATCCACAAATTTAGGGATTTTCCTAAAGTCTATAGACTTTATAACTTCATAATGCTTCTCCCTAATCTGGGTAAAAAGTGTGGATTCCATAGGTACTGATACGAGAGTCATCTTCTCTCGGCCCTCTTAATCCACAATAATCATCATAGCTATCATATTCATCATATCTGACTAATATCTAGATTCATGTACTACCTACATCTTATTTTTCATACATAAAGAGTTAGTAAAAAATTTTCCCTTTCCAAGAATATATGATAGCCCAGAAAATATGAATTCAAATACACAACCAACATATACTATTAGAGATTCAAAACTCATATTTAATAGATGTGCATTAATCTCTCGTGATAAATATACACCATAGACACCTCACCCAATAAAAAATTCCTTCAACGCATCAAAGAATAAATCACTACCATTAAATCAATGTCTTGTGTAGAGTAATTCCATTCATCTATCCTCAACTTCCATGACCCATATTCCACATCATGATCTCCATGTTGAAAAACTGATCCTATCCTAAACACATATTCTTAAAAAACTCTATATAACCCTCCCCTAGATCAGGTAGTAATATGATTTTAGTGTTATTAAAATTAAAATTTAACTCCTATAAATTATTCTCACATTATACATATCAATCAGACATTACACCCTTATTGTTCAAGCCCAGAATTAGTGCTTACAAGAAAGAAATTTTTAGATAAACTCATAGTAGTTCCCCAATATCCTAAAAAATAAGTATAAGTAAATAAAATATAGGTATTATCCCATTATAAAACATCCTACACCTTTTCTTGGTCCGTTTACACACCATCACTAAGATGATGGGACCAAACAAGTGCACCCTATCGATCCAAAATTAGAACATAGATTTATTTGTGTATAATTGATGCTCTCTCAGTGTGCATGAGATAATGTCTATATATTGGATATGATAGTCATGATCCGGGATGTAAAATAAGATTACATATACAATCACTACCACAAAATGATCTAGGTATTGAACGAAGATTTGGTACATCACTAGAATAAACACTATAGGAGCGTTTGTTAGCCCATACGACATCAGAAAGAACTCATACATTCAATAAATACTTTTTAAAGATGTACATGATATATCAAAATGTTTAACTACCAACTAATTATACCCTAATCTGAATTTTATATTAATGAACACAAAATCTCCTATCAACTAGTCCAGGAGACTAGCAATATATAGAAGAAATTACCAGTTCTTAACTGTAAAATAGTTCAACACCAGATAATCAACACACAACATAATGATCTATCAGCCTTTATTACAATAAAAATTGGAGAAACACAAGGTGATTACATGGAAGGATAAATCAATTATCCATAAACACCCCCAGTGATTTATAGCTCTTGAGGCTTTACTGGTTCCATTCTATTCAGGGGAATGAAAACTAGATCAACTCTAGGTATGATCTCAATAGTAATCTACACATCCCTCTCAGGTGGTATCCCTAAGATTTCTTCAAGAAAAACATTCTAAAATAACTCTAATAGGGATGGATGGAATCATTTTTTATACCTCTATCATGCAGAAACAGACTTGTAACTTGCATGGTGATCTCCCTCAGTTGTTGGTGGACTGGTCCTGCATGGACTACATTGATATCCCACTCTCTAGGGTGAATATAATTTTCATCACTAGGATATGTAATTGTTATCTATCCTATGATAACAATCAATGTGGGAATGATATAATACTAAACAATACACTCTAAATATGAAGTCAAAATGTTTTTTTTCAATTTTTTAGAGATAAAATAGAAGATTATATTCCTAGACTATAGGAGAAAAACCTTCACATAAGAAAGTATCTCTCGAATGTACTCCCAATGGTGTATCAATTATCATAATTATTATCATGAACTCCACCATTAGAATCAACCTGTTCAGAAGTTGTGAAGTCATAAATGATTGTGAGGCAAAAGTATCAAATTAGAAACTATAAATCACAGAATTTAAATGAATAGTACCTCTGACTATTTGTGGTCTAACCTCGCTATCCACAAGTGTTGGAAGAATTTTATGTAACTATCCTCCCCCTTTTACCCATGTGATGTAGTTTGAGTCCCCTTTGGTGCACTGCTATACTAATATAGGCACCATTTCCAAAAATATTCACATTCACAACCTATAGATCCATATATAGTAGGTACCGAGTAGCTAGAATAATATGGCATAAAATACATACATCCAACACTCTAATCTCTTCTAACTCCCCAATCACAACCCATCTATCGAGGGTTCTTACAGTATTGTTGTAGATGTACCATCCTTCCACAATATTGACACTTTATTGGTATTCTAGGTCACTGTATATGAAGGTGAATCATACTACTACACCGGTGGAAGATAACTCATTTATGGTCATGAGTAACTACCACTCCCCCTGGACACTCTACTTTTTACTCCCTAGTTATCATTATCAATGTGATTCTTTAAACACATATAAGGAATACCACTCAGTCATCTAGAAGGAACCACCTCTTATCTACTAGAGGCCTCTTTTATGTTCCCCCCAAATATTTGATCATGAGTCACCACCTATAGAAACTTATATAGCTGAAAGATATGATTTGTAGAATTAATATTAGATTAAATCTCATTAGGATTTTATTATAGTGGCCTCATCTCAAGAAGATTATAGAACAAAGTGAAACAAATATATATATCACCATTTATATTCCATCATGAACATACACTCATTGGTTATCATTATTTTGTCATATTTCCTCTCCATCATGAGCATATTAGTAGAAAAGTCATCCAAAATAGTCTTTTAATAGTCTTTCTTCGTCATATTCTTCATCTATCCATCTAAAGTTTGGATATTCCAAAAATACTTAGCTTGACCACATATAATATATGTTTCTAGCTTTACTATATTCTTATCTTGAGTATCCCAGTAGTAATGAATGATCTGGATAGACTGAATCCAGAACTTGGATCCCTTAGGCCCACAATCTACGATGAAGGTCAGAGGGTGCTGCAATTGGAACTCCCATGTAAAGTAAGATATTTTCTGCATGACCCACCCTGTGTCTCTTTCCATAAAACCAATGAAATTAAATGATATTATTTATCATGGAACAACTCTCTGTATCCTTCTCTTGGAACTATCGGATCCTCTAGTCTTACTACTGGATGACAATTTACATCTATATCTTCATGTCACCTTGTCAAAAATAGTCGTTGTGGATGAATGACTCTATAATACCAAATTGAAATCATTGGAAAATCATCAAACATTAATACATTTATGTAATTGGGATTCACATAATGTCATAACAATTATTTCACCCAACCCCACCACTCTTTCTAAACTAAGGCAGCATCACTACTCTCAATCATCCCTCACCTAGGTCATGGATAACATAATGTAAACATTTTCGCAATTAAAAATTTTCATTATACACCCATTACCAATTTTAAATTTCCACTTTTAAATTCATTTAATTTTTTTCCAATTTTATATGAGTTACTTTTTTAATATAAAATTAAATAATCAATAAGGGAATATTCATTAAAATAACCCATACCAAAACATAATTTTCTATGCATTATTAAATTTATTCAAGTCACAATAAATTCAAAGTGCCTAAATGATGTATGAATATTAAAATATTATTCCATAAAATACCAAGATTAAAATATTATAAAACAGAAACATCAAAAATTGTAATGGACTGGACCTCTCTGGTCTGTTACTTTGTAAAACTTTGATGTGGTCAAACAGGATGCATGAGTATCATCCGAGAGAGGGAGTAATTATAAGATAAAATTGGGAATCAATAATAATAATTATTATTAATGATAATGATGGAAAACCGTTGATGAAATTGAGAGGGGATTTATTACTATTGTATTAAATAATAATGAAAATGGTGACACAAATATGTGTGTGATTTGTAAATGAATTTAAATGGGTTTAATTTTTTTTAGGAGTTGTGCTATTATTATTATTTGAATAATAATATTATTGTCTTATTATAATTATAATTATTTCATAATGATAATAACATCTAAAAAAATGTGCCACTAACAAAATTTAATGGTTTTAATTTTGGTTAGTAAATTAAATGATTTGAATTTAATTAAATGGAATGGTTTTGATTTAATATGAGAATAACCATGGAAAATTAAATTAATGGGATTAAATAAGAACATTAATGATGAGTGTTTTTATTATTAATTTTATTATTAATAACATTGTATTATGAAAGAAAAGATGGGGTGTGTTGGGCATGGAGTATAGCCAAGGCGCCACTTTTGGTGGAGTGAGGGAATTGTGGAAGAGAATAAATGAGATTGGAGAGAGGAAAGATTTATAAGGTAATAATGGGAATAAAATTAAATGAGAAATAAATGATGAATGGGAGATTTGGTGAATAATTATAGCATGAAAGGGAGTCCAAATAATGATTGATTTTAGAGTTAAAAAAATAATTAATTAATAATAATAATAAAATATTGTTAATATTAATTTTGATGATAAAACACTGTTTTTACTATAACTTCTTCGTGTGACCTCGGATTTACGAAGCGTCAATGGCATCGTAACCAAGAAATTATGATGGTAATTTTACGACCAATGATGAATACCTTTTTATGACTCATGTATATGGTCAATAAAACACCTATTATTAATTGATGTGATTATTATCATTAAACGCAAGGAAACTGCATGACGTGTCGTGTGTTGACTAGTCATATGGTGTAACAGTTGTATGGTTATGTCATGTATTCATTAATATAGGATGTTTACTGTTTTAACTGTTCATTTCCTATAAAAGAGTGTGTCACGTGTTATATACAGACCCCTCTTCTTCTCCTCACGGAGACATTCCCAGATGACCCATAATCCATCCTCCTATATCCCTCATCCAGAATCCGAACGTCGATCTGTCGGGGGCTGCGAGATTGTTTCGATGAGGAAAACATTGTGTACCTTGTTCCATTCCCTCTTCTTCGACTTCCACTTCGCAGTTTCCTACCGAGGATATTGCTAATATTTGAAGGGAACGACGCTCTTCGACGAATGTCATCTTAATGGTACGTTCTAACATGTTCTTATTTCTTCCTCGATCTCCTCTTTTTTGTTCCTCCTTTACATGATATGACAAGTGGCACGTTAAACCATAATGGAGTCTCTCTTGGTTGTTAGTACAGTTGTGTCATAGCGTCTATGGGAGGACATAGTCATCGGGAGGAGTGATAGAAATCCTCATGGTTGTTTTTCTCGCAGAAGGACATCAAAACCTGTTCAAGTAGGGATCTTACCTTCGTCTCTCTCTCTTTTGTGGATCAAGCAGGGTGGGTATCCTCTTTTTTTCATGTGATATTATTGAACCAGTAAATAAAGATAATAACTGGTTAAAGAACGCATTAAGGGAAATTTTTTTGATATTGTTGTTTTATTTCCATCAATGCATATACTTTGATTATGTTGTGAGTTGAATAGTCTTATGCCAACTAAAAATCATGGTCATTGGGGGCATTTTCTTGAATTATTAAATGTTTGCCTATTTTTCTGGATTGTTTTGTGGATGTAATTTCATTGAATGTGGAAAATGGTTAATCATGTAAAGTTGGATGAATAAATGAATACCTAGAACCCTTGTTTGATCTCCCTGGTAAAACTAAACGAATGATTGAATTTTTTTTGTTGGTGTTGGTTGGGTTTATTTATATGTAGGGGTGTTTCGTGGGTTTTGGTGGAACAGATGGTCAACATGGATGCAGTTGGCTTTGTTGTGGGTTGGTGTGTATGATATTGTTGTGATGGCAGCAAAGCTGTAGTAAATGGTATCAAAGAGATGATGATATGGTACGGGTATTGTTTCTGATGTGTTTGTGGTTATGGTTGTTGGTAGTAGGGCTCCATGGATGGGTTGTGCGTATGAATAAAAGTGGAAGAGTTAACTAATGAATTGTGGGGCATGTTATTTGATTAAATATAGAAAATCAATGGAATTTATTGGGTGATAAAATCAAATGGTATTGTGTTTCTTGTGTTTTCCCTAAAATTATTTGTGGTTGGTAGGGATATGTTTTACGAACGATTGATCGGTTTTGGTTGTTGTCAGTTGAGCGGTAGTTATGAACTGATAAACTAAAACTCTTAATACATGAAAAGGTTAATGGGGTTTCGGGTTGTTTATTGTATGCATACATTCAAGGTATTAGTGTCGAGGCATGTGCTCAGATATTTTGTGTAGAATCCTTAGGATGGGATGAATAGTTTATATAATTATATAAGTCTGTACATTTTATGTTTCTTTACACACCCCACCCATGTTGAGAAATATTTAACGAACCCCCATGGGATGGGGGGGGTGAGATTCTCAAAAATCTAAAAGATGGATGATTATTGTTCTTACCTACGCTCCCTCTTCCAGGTTCTACAGCTCATGATCCTTTGGGAAGGTTACGACAGATGTTTCCCAAGAGTCATCAGGATTAGAATGTGATATGTTCCTAGGTTTCTTTGGGACGAGATGTGATTTGGTTCCCAGTTGTCTTCGGGATGAGATATGGTTATGGACGAGGATTGAGTGCTGCCGGGATACTATGAGCATTGTATGGCCAGGTTGCGGCTGTAGCTCGAGGTTCGTATGGCCAGGTTGCGGAACTAGCCCAGGAATATTGGGAAGGATCAGAGCGTTAGGCATGAGGGCTTGAGAAGTATTTAGTGGGAAGGTGGTGTGGGATACCCATACTTTGATAATATTACTATAATACTCTATTGACTTTAAATATTTGTTGAGTGTGGCTTGTAAGATTCGGTGAATAGATTCCTTCTTAAGCATCGGTTCCTTCTATTTTCTCATGGGGCATTTGGATGTCTCCCTACCTATTCACAAGATCCTTAGTTTTTCCTACCGAGTATAAATGTATGCTCACCCTACGTTTACTTTCAGGTTTTCTGGTGGACTTCAGGGACTGTGTGCAACCTTTCTAGTTTGGCGTTGGAGTTTTTCTAGTTGTAGTTTTTGCTTTCTTTTTTTGTGATCGTACTTTGGAGCTTTTCTTGTATTTGTACATTTGTTTCAGTATTGTATAAAACATGCATATTGGTTTGTTTTTGTGTTTAATTTCATTTACTTGTCCCTTTTTATTTGGATTTTTATTCATCCTATTTTCTGATCTTAAATAATAAAAAGTGTAATGTCTGCCAAGTCTGTGAAAACTCATACCCATGGTGTTAGTGACCACTTCGGGGCCTACTGGAGGCAGGACTCGATGGTAATTATCTCCCATTCCTCATTTCCATCTCAAGAAGGAAATCATTGGTGGGAGGTGGTCATGACAGAATGTTATCACAGGGGATGGTTGAGATGTAGGATAGAGTCTAGAGTTAGGTATAGTGATGATTGCATGGGATGGTAGGGAAACTGTGTTGGCTGATCTTGGTTCATGACATAGGCCAGACAATGATGCCTAGGACACAGGATTTTAGGCCCCCCCATGATCCGATGCAAGGACTCCGAGATTATCGAACAACTAAGTATGACTACATTGATTTCATGGTAGAGACCCTAGGAATGGTACATGAATCATAATGATTTGTTTTTTACTTTATTTGGGTGTTCTAAGTAATAAATAGAAATAAAAAGATAAAATGAAACCCTAAGAAAATTTCCTTGCTACTTGGGATTAGGCATTCATTTTTTTACTATATAGTTATGGAACTTGGAAAACATTTCTGGGTGACTTAGGCAGTCAAGGCCCAGCAAATTCAGATGGTCAATCAGCTAAGGAATGACCATGAAGAGGAAGGCAACTTGTGGCAGTGCATGTTTCGTACTTTCTAGCAATAGAGCTTGATGAAGTATGAATATAGAACTTCACATACGGAATAAGAGAGTTGGTTGGAGGAACTCGAGATCACCTTTGGGCTGATCAGGGCTCCATCAGAGTACTGGGTTCCTCTAGTAGTATGCCAGTTGTGAGGAGCAGCGCGTCAGTGGTGGATGTTTTTCCTTGGGGAGGGGAAGGAGACAAAAGTTATGTGGGCAAACTTCGAGAAGGAGATCCGTGAGGAATTTCTTTCATCAATGAGGAAGGCCAAGAAGAGGCAGGATTTGTTGTCTCTCCAACAAGGAATCATGTTAGTGCTGGAACTAGGGGTCCAGTTGAAGGATCTCCTCCATTTTCTCCAAATCTCTTTCCGAATGAGGATTCCCGAGCCAAACATTTAGAGGAGGCACTTCACCCCTCTATTTGGTGCACGATGACCCCTTTAACCTTACCAACGTACCTGGAAGTACAGAAGAAGGTAGTTATAATTGAGAGGATGAGCTCGCAAGTAGGTCCACCGCGATAGAGGAGTCACCCATGTTCGTCCATGAAGAAGGCAGTCATCAGTAGATCCCCAGAAACATGACCGTCCATGTTTCAACCGATAGGGAGCAGTCTTCAGCAGGTCGCATACCAATTTCATGATTTCCTCCCATTTTCTATGGGCTAGGGACCAAGGTGCTTTGCATTTTGGAATCGTGGGAATCTTGGAAGATATTTCCCTTTTCAGACTCAGTATGGAGGGACATTCCAGGTTCAAGCCCTTCCCCAGCAGTAGTTCCCAGTCCGACCCTTCAAGCAGCAACAAGCTTCAGTCCCTCCAATGGGAGCTAGAGTAGGTGGTGTCTAACCCTATGGAGTTCTTTAAGGACCCAAACTGGGATGTGGTTGAGGTGGTGGACATCAACAGAAAGGTGGAGGAGTGGGACACGGACAGTTTCATGCAATAGAAGTAGAAACCATAGAATATCCTGAGAACGAGATAAGTATTTTTGGTGTTACTTTAATGCTCTCGTTTATGTTTTGTTTAAATTTTGGGGCATCACACTCCTTTGTTTAAAATCATTCTCACCCATGATTTGTGCCTAGAACTTGTTTTTTATGAGTTTATAATGCTATGTTCTTTCCCTATTTTATTTAAATGTGTGTGAAGAGTCCTATCATCTAGATAGAGGAGGACCTGGTCCCTATTCAAGACACATTAATATGTATGCGATTAAACCCATTCGGGTGAGTCAGTTCCTCCAATAGCGGATAGTATCTTAACATGGGAGAAGGAATTCCCAAATAAATGTGTTGGGGCAGCATGTTTCTTGTCTTGTGTGGTGTTGGGGGCAGTGTGTGTATGAGAAATCCTAAATTATGGTAGTGGGAGGAACTAATCACTAATCGACACGAATTAATGTGGATGCGATTAAACCCTTTGAAGCGAGTCAGTGCCACCTAAAGCAGATAATATCTCGACATGGGGGAAGGAATTCTCTGAATCATATAATTAGGATAATGTCTGGATTCCTATTATGAGGATATCTCTGAGATGTTTCTTGCGTGGTGGTTTTTCGGACCTTTCCAATTTTTATGGGTTGGTTCTTAATTCTCGAGGACGAGAATGTTTTGAGAGGTATCTGATGTAATGGCTCGGACCTCTCATGTCCATTACTTTTTAAAAATTTGATGTGATCAGACACGATTATTGAGTATCGTGGGAGAGAGGGAGTAATTATAAGATAATAATGGGCATCAATAATAATTATTATTACTAATGATAATGATGGCGACTAGTTGATGAAATTGAAATAGGATTTATTACTATTGTATTAAATTATAATGATAAGGGTGACCAATATATGTGTGTGATTGGTAAATGAAATTAAATGGGTTAGATTTTTTTGAAGTTGTTCTATTAATTGTATTTTAATAATAATACCATTGTCTTATTATAATTATAATTATTTCATAAGGATAATAAGTTTTGAAAAAAAATTGTGCAACTAAAAAAGTTTAATTGTTTTAATTTTGGTTAGTAAACTAAATGATTTGAATTTAATTAATTGGAATGGTTTAAATTTAATATGAGAATAACTATGGAAATTCATAACATTAATTATTGGTGTTATTATTATTAATTTTATTAATAATAACATTAAATTGAGAAAAAAAGATGGGGTGTGTTGGGAATGGAGTATAGGTAAGGAGCCACTTTTGGTGGAGTAAGGTAATTGTGGAAGAGAATAAATGAGATTATAGAGAGGGAAGAATTATAAGGTAATAGTGGGAATAAAAATAAATGAGAAATAAATGATAAATTAGAGATTTGTTGAAGAATTATAGTGTGAAAGGGATCCCAAATCGTGATTGATTTTGGAGTTAGAAAAATAAATAAATATGTGATTAATAATAATAATAAAATATTGTTAATATTAATTTTGATGATAAAACACTATTTTCACTATAACTTCTTCATGCTTCCTCGGTATTACAAATCATCAATGGCAGCGTAACCCTCAAATTATGACTGTCATTTTAAGAAAAATGATGAATACCATTTTATGACTCATATCTCGGGTCAATAAAAGATGTAATATTATTTGATGTTATTATTATCATTAAATTCATTCAAACCACGTGACGTGTCATGTGTTTACCAGTCAAAAAACGTAACAGTTTTACGGTCACATCATGTATTCATTAATAAACGTTGCGTACCATTTTACCGTTTCATTGCCTATATAATAGATGGTAACATGTTATTTACGAACCCCTCTTCATATTCGCACGACGACGCTCCTAGATGACCCAGAAGCCTTCCTCCTGTCTTCTTTATCTGGACTGCGATCGTCGATCTGTTAGTGGCTGTGGGATCGTTTCAATGAGACAAACATTGTGCACCTCATTCTATTCCCTCTTCTTCAATGTCCTCTTCACAGTTTCCTACTGAGGAGATTGTTGATAATGGACGGGAACAACGCTCTTCAACGAACGTCATCTTAATGGTACATTCTACCCTGTTCATATTTCTTCTCCGGTCTCCTATTTCTATTCATCCTTGCCATGCTATGTCAGTGTCACCTTTAACATTAATAGAGTCTCTCTTGGTTGTTAGTGCAATTGTTCTGCAGCATCCACAGGAGGACGTAGTCATCTGGAGGTGTGTTCAAAATCCTCATGGTGGTTGTTCTCGCAGAAGGTCATCAAAACCCATTAAAGTAGAGATCTTACCTTCGTATCTCTCTCTTTTGAGCATCATGCGGGCTGGGTATCCTCTTGTTTTCATGAGAGACAGTTGAAACAGTAAATAAAGACAATAACTGGTTAAAAAACGACTTTGGGAAAATTTTATTGATATTGTTGTTTTATTTCCATCAATGATTATCCTTTGATTATGTTTTGAATGGAATAGGATTATGCCTACTAACAATTATAGCTATTGGGGGCCTTTGCATGTGCAATTAAATGTTTCCCTCTTTTTCTGGATTTTATGTGGATGTAATTTCATAAAATGTGGAAATTTGTTAATCATGTAATGTTGGCTGATAAAATGAATTCCTAGAACCATTATATGATCACCCCGGTTAAACTAAATGAAAGAATGAATTTTTTGTGGGTGCTGGTTGGGGTTTATTTATATGAAGGGGTGTTTCATGGGTTGTTGTGGAACGGGTGAGCAGTGGAGATGTGGTTTTCTTGGGTGTGGGTTGGCGTGTATGATATGGTTGTGATGGGAAGCGGTGCTACGATAAATTGTATCAAAGGGATGATGATGTGGTATGATTATTGTTTCCACTGTGCTTGTGGTTATGGTGGTTGGCAGCAGGGCTGTAGGGATGGGTTGTGCATATGAATAATAGTGGAAGAGTTAACTAATGAATTTTGGGGCATGGTAGTTGATTAAATACAGAAAATCAATGGAATTGATCAGAAGATAAAATAAAATGGCATTGTGTTGCTTGGGTTTTCCCTATATTTTTTGTGGTTGGTAGGGATATGATTTAAGAACGATTGATCAGGTTTGGTTGTTGTAAGTTGATCGGTAGTAAAGGAACCGATAAACTAAAACTGTTGAAACATGAAAATATTAATGGGGTTTAGAGATGTTTATTTTATGCATACATTCAAGGTAGCAGTGTCGAGGCATGTGCTTATATCTTTTGTGTAGAAGATTTAGGATGGGCTGAGTGGTTGATATAATTATATAAATATGTACATTTTATGTTTCTTTACGCACCCAACCCCTATTGAGCACTACGTGCTGAAAACCCATGGCATGGGGGGGTGAGATTATCAAACATCTAAATGATGGCTGGTTACTGTTCTTCCTAATGCTCCCTCTTCCAGGTTCAATAGCCCAAGATCCTTCGGGCAGGTTACGACAGATGTTTCCAAAGAGTCTTCTGGATGAGGATGTGATATGTTCCCAGGTGTGTTCGGGTTGAGATGTGATGTGGTTCCCATGTGTCTTCAGGACAAGATGGGGTTATGTCCGAGGATTGAGTGTAGGCGGGATACTATGAGCTTCGTATAGCCAGGTTACGGCACTTTCTTGAGCTTCGTATGACCAGGTTGCGGCACTACCTCAAGAAGAGGGAGAAGCATCAGAGCGTTAGCCATGAGGGCTTGATTAGTATTCAGGGGGAAGGTGGTGCGGGGTACCCATACTTATATAATAATACTATACTACTCAATTGACATGTGATATTTGGTGAGTGTGGCTTGTAAGGTTGGGTGGATAGATTCTTTTCTAGGCTTTGGTTCCTTCAGTTTTCTCACAGGGCATTAGGATGTCTCCCCCCCTCTGCATGAGAGATTTAGGTTTTCCTACTGAGTATACATGTATGCTCACCCTACGTTTACTTTCATGTTTTCAGGAAGACATCAGGGACAGTGTGTGACATTTCTAGTTGGGTGTTGGAGTTTTCCTGGTTGGAGTTTTTGCCTTCTTTTTTTGGTACCATACTTTGGAGCTTTTCTTGTACTTGTACACTTGTTTCAGTATTGTATAAAACATGCATATGGGTTTGGTTTTGGGTTTATTTTCATTTACCTTTCCCTTTTTCTTATGGCGTATGATTCATCATATTTTTCGATCTTAATAAAAAATGTTAATGCCTCCCGTATTTGTGAAAACTCATACCCTTAGTGCTAGTCTCCACTTCGGGGCCTACTAGAGGCGGGAATCGGGGCACATTATCTCCTTTTCAGTTTTTCTAGCTTAGGAGGGGCATCTTTGGTGGGAGGGGGTCATGAAAATAAGTCATGTGCATTATTTGAGGTAAAATAACACCCAACTGGAATAAAAATCAGCAATACTAGAAACCCCACACCAGTGTCTTGGTTTTTACCATGTACAAGGGTTAGATACTCGCATGAACAAGCTACTGAACAAGGCTTGAATCATACTATTCTAATTTCTACCTTTATATAATAGTAAAACAAAATAAAATAAAATAATAAACCTTTTATACCATATTGTAACATTCCTTTCTGGGTACCACATATCGGTGCTCTGAGCTAGTTGGTCACATGTTTCTAGGTGCAATGTCCCATACTCCAGAGGCTACAAAATATATGTGAAGGTCTAATATATAACAAGTGGAGACTATACCCTCTTTATCATAGTATAATGAAATATAAATAATAATAATAAATTAACAAGGAATGATAAATAATAATAATAATGATACCACATCAAATGACAACCATCAATACATACTGATCGAGAACATGAAGAAATACCCAATAAAAGATGTAGATATATCATTCCAAATTAGTCTCAAGATTCAAATGAAAAAAACCTTTATTTAATTTCACTAACAACTCCAATGTGGATCCTGAAACCATTTTCCATTATCCATGATATATCCCAAACCTAGATATCTATCCTTGGCCACCTTCACATATCTTATCCTCCTATCATTAAGTCTATTCATGTATTGATCTGGATGCTGGAGTGGGGTGACTGTAAAACATAGTAGGACACCAAAAATTACATATAAAATAATATCCAGTATAAAATAGTGTATGTATTTGTATAAATAGGAATCTAAACAGAAGTAAACAATTATTACATTTCATAAATTGTTAATTGACCACATAATTTACCTTGGTTCACAGTGACACGTGACCCATCAATACCTACTTCGGCCAATTTTGGATTCTAAACCATATCACACAGGGGAATAAAAAATATTAGAATATGGGATTCAATTTAACATTTACTTTTAGTTCATATCAAGGATACTTGGATCTATAGTCCAATTCCATAATTATGGGCCTAGAACACCATGTAGAGAACCCGTGGGTGTTTAAAGAATTAGTTTGTTCTCCAACTTAATTAAAATTAATTTTGATATAGGATTTTAAAGAATCTATTAATATAAAACAATGATATTTTAAAAATCAAATATGGAATTTTAACGTATCATTCCATTTCCCACACATGTTTATTAATCAATCACATATGGGATTTGGAATCATATGTCTATGTCTCACACACTTTTATCACAATATAACCTATATCACAATATCATATATATATATAATTTATATACACCTCGTTTACAAAGAATTAATTAGGTCATAAGAAATTCTCATCAAAATATCCCATTTCAATTATCAATTTCTACAAGCCTATTTATATTTAATCACATGGAATAATATGAATGATTCACTATTTAACAATTTAACAACATTTAATCATATTAACCATTAAACCATTAAGGTTAATCCATATAACCCCATAATTTTCATTAATCAACCAATTAAACATCTAATTAATTTACCAATTCTACAATCCTAGTATCCCATAAATTTTATAATTACAATTTAACAAATTTCAATTCTCCCAAGTTCAACCCATTTTATTATACCATTATTATATAATTTAATTAGTTCAATTTGGATACCACTGACCAATCTGGTATTTTTAAATTTACAAAATTTTATATATATAATTAGAATTTATAATATGTGAATTAATATTTATAATACATACCTTATGATCATCGATGAACGTTTTTCATGTCGGAATCCCCAAATTGAAGCAGAATGATCATATTGACAATGACGAATGACATCTAGAATGAAGACCAAGAAATTGATTAAAAATATAAAGATATATCAAATATTGATCTAAATACCACTCAAAGGGTTAATAAAACATTCCTCTATACCTATAATGAGATACCGTAGAGAGAGAAAATCACATGGGAGGAGATCACATACTGAAGGAGGAGTAAATATGGCAATCAGATCTCTGATTCGTCAATAATATAGTTCTTAAGGACTTAGAATCCATTGAAGGGCCACTAAAATCATATTTAATTATAATTACCTATAATATGAGAAAATAAGGGTGAATTGGGGGGGGGATTCACGAATTTTATAAAAATATTTTGGGGAATTAAAAAATGTGTGCACAGTTTCCTAGGAAGGGGCCCAATTTTGTCTAACCGTTCACGATAACTACTCTAATCCTTTGATGTGTTCATGGTTTCCACAATAATGGAATTTTATTAAAAATAATTCATAAAAAATCTAATCCCCCTCTATTTAGGTATTCTTTTTTTAGGGGTAGAATCTTGGGAAAACTGTGTGCCAATAGTGTACTTTCCCATTTTCTTCCAAAATTAAAATATTTCACCCAAAACAAACCCGAACAAAAACCCAAGCATGATATTACAAAAATGGTAAATTATTAACTATAAAATAGCTCGAGATAACTCCATAAAAGATCATTATTTTAAAATTTTAGTCATTCAAAAGTGTAATTCTTTCAATTTAAACTTTTTGATTCACTTAAAAATGATTGTAGAGAAGAGTGTTGTTAAACTTATCTCATCGATATATTTTATAACCATAGATACCTAATCATATCATAATAAGACCTTTACTAATTTATTCAAATTTTATGAAATTGATTTTATGAAATTATTTCCTTTATCAATAAGGAGTTACATTGATGTAAAATTATATTTATGTAGATATCCTAGAGCATGGATTTTTATTTTTCATTGAGTATATATTTTTTATTAATTTTTCTTATGTTACAATTGATAATATAATATTAGAACTCAAAACCTTGAATCATAATTAATATTACACTATTAGAGATTATTGGTTGTATTAGTGATTTAATTTATGGATATAATACATATGGTTCAAATATCTTGATTTCCATAATAGGTATGAGAATAAAATAGTGACAGATAATTTTCGTCCTATTCCCTATTTGTTGATGTGTATAAAACCTAATTGTGGTTAATGAGTTTATCATTATTAAGAAATAAAATATTATAAACCCATTAGGAAAACCTAATTTTGGACATTATTTTCATGGAACCTATGTCATTATAGTATACTATTTCTAGAGGACAAACTTGAGTTTCCACAATCCATTGTTAATTAAGGGACAATTCTCTGATGGTTCTTAATGAAATTGTTATTAGACATGAAAATATAGACAATAATAATGATTGTGGGATGCTCGCAAGGGATAATAAAAAAATTATGAACCTTATTTCATCCCATTAATGAAAATATTATATTTTCCAATATAACCCCAAGCCTTTTATACACATTATTACATGATTTTTAACATAAATATATACTAAATGAAACCCAATGATATATAGGCCCGTTACAATTTTGAGATAAGGATACTAAAACATAAACATGAAACAAATATAAAACATATTTATATGAAACTATATAATGTTATCTATTAAGCATTTGAAATTATAAATCAATATACGGTAACTTGGGAAATACATTAATAAAATGGGTGACCTATAAAGCCTTCTATGTGATTGATAATGATAACAATTGATAGAATATTATCGAAATGGGATAAGATATTACCCTAAAAGGCAAGTCTCATTAATAATCATACAGAATAATTTAATAGAAAATATCTAATTCAAATATTATGGAAACATAGTAATGTGTGACTGACATAAAACATGACTAAGAAATAGTGAAATGCCAACAACAAAAACATAAAATAGTAAACAAAGTACCATAATCAATTAGGTTTATGCTCTAATCCTATACATATCATCTCATGAGATATAATAGTTACCTAGTTTGTCTGATCCCTTTCATGGGACACAAATCATAACATTCACATGAACATGTATTCAATATATGGATATCAAGCATAAGAAATATTCGATGGAAAATCCAATAAAAAAGAAATGTGATTCATAATCATGAGTTATAGTATAATCAAATAGTATATCATAATGATTAAAATGAATTATGATATTAAAAACTTCTTGGAACTTCATATATATAAAATAAACATTGAACATGAAAACTGATCTTATTGTGAAGTAAATACATGAAACTTAGTGCAGATGTAACATTTAAAATGTACCTCATAAGTGGGGTTTTAGGAAAATTTATAAATCCTCCTTAAATACTGTAAGGGAATAATAATTTACATAAAAGTATAATTTAACTAAATATTGTTTGAAACAATTAAATGAGAAATTATATAATCAATGGATTTTTTAAATCCTTTTATAGAGTGGTTTCAAATATGGGGTAATAAATGAAGAATTTCCCATAAATCAGATGTTATAAACGAATTTAATAATTAATAAAATAAAAAAATATGTATATCAAGAAAAATATAATTGTAATAATAACTAGTAATATAAGTAAAGGGCGTATATATATATATAATATTAATAAAATCAATGAGAATAATCGTGTGATGTTGTTAGTTTTAGAGAGTAAGCACATACCATAAATTCATCTGAGTGGTTAGGATGTTCTATTAACTCTTGTACGGATTTGATAAACAAATTCTGTTTTAGCTTATGAATAATAAACCTAAATTACGTGAATTAATTATTAGAATAATTTTCATATTATATTTAATTTATTATCAGTATTTTATTATTGTTTTGAATAACTTAAGTACGATATAATTTGTCTTTCAACTGTCCCAGGTTGTTTATTTTTTAGATCAAACATCAGATTACGTTATAGTTTATTATGAGATTTTTTATGGATTGGTTGTACAACCCCATTAGAGTTATGACATGTTTCGATGTCATTCATAGAGATTAAAATGGTTGAGGATTTACAATACTATTAAAATACACATGATTCATAGTGTGAAAACATTATCATTTTGTAGTTATTTTAATTAATAATTATTTCGAACTCCATGAAAATAAATAGTTTTTTAACCATTTACCATTACTAAAAATTAATATATAAATAAAAATATAATTTAATTATTTAGATAATTTTGTTCCATTAAAAATGTATTAAAACTATTTTCGAATATTCTGTTGAAAAACATCGTATATTTTTCATGGAGGCAGCGAACCGACTATTAGGTGATAAATGTTGTAATTTTACCATGAAAATAGAAGAGCTCATACAATTGATATTAAATTAATTCTATAGAATTTTGGAATATTTTTTATTGGATCAATGTATTTATTTTATTTTGAAAATAGAAGAGGATGGAAAATTGATATTAACATATTATTATTAAATAATGGTATATTAATTTCATCTAAGTCATCAAGGATTGTTTGTTGGAAGGGATGTATATGAAGTTAACTAGAAAATGTTTTCAAATGGATGATGTGTGTATATTACGTTTTGGGATTTACTGTCATAAAAAAATCCCAAATCACCTTAGGATGGTCTTTTAAGTAAACCATAGGTAGTGGTACAAGTTGTAGATGATTGCTAATATAATATCATAGAACATTGGAATGCTCTAATGAATTGAATGTGAGTTAGGAATTATGGTTGAGAGGTAGTATTTAATAGAGGAGGAGGGGTAGTTGTTAAATATAATATATATTTCTTTACTATCAAAACTCAAGACTAATAGTAGTGATGAATCATGAGAATATATAAATTAATATATTGATCTTATTTTGATATAATGGTCTGTTATATAATACTTTAGTAGACTATACATGTATTTAACATATAATCATAAATACATTTGTCTGTCATATTTGATTATACACCATAATTTCTACTGTTTAAAAAGAATAAACATAATTAAACATAGTACATTAAAAAATGGTATAGTGAAACACTGAAATCAATTTTATGAAAATAATATTAAAAATATTGGAAAATTAAATTTCAAAAAAATCCTTATTTATATGAAATGTGCCGATTTTTATATTATGATCAATTTTACAACCCTTTTAAAAATTAAATAAGGTCCCATATAATTATTCAATCATTATAATGAATGATAATATTATTTTATTAACTCATTATATGGAAAAAATTATTTTAATTATTATATTTATCATAAAAATGAAATTCAAAAATATGTTTTTTCAGAAAATAAATAAATCTTATTTTATCAATTTTAAAATATTAATTAAAAAATATTATGAGGCATGAGGTGGAAAAAAATACATAAACACAAATATTTATTAAATAGTAGTGTTTTGTAGTGTATTATCATGGTGAATGGATCTTTTGACAACAATAAAATTGTAGATTACCAAAAAAATTGAAATGGAGGGAATACTTACATAGATTATTGTATTTCAGGCAACAATGTTAGTGATCAATGTCCATACCTATAGTCAAAATTTTCTATATTTTTATTTTAAGGGATTACAAAATATTATTTTATAATTTCATTAGTCAAGATACTACTATAACAGTCCAATTTCAATTATAAATATTCATATTACTTTTCAATGATAATGTTACTATTCTAATGGTCATATAAAAATTCCAATACTAGTATTCATAATCATAAAATGGAATAACTACCATCTATAAATAAATCATATTTTATTAATTACTCATTTACTTCTATTTTATAGAATATATATATATATATTAAAATTGATACTGTATTATTAACAATTTCTTTCATTTATACTTTGTTTTTCATTAGTGTGATCATTCTAGGAGATCAAGAATATGCAAATGTTTATGTTATAGTTATCTTGTTTTCAATTTTTCAGTTTATTTATATAACTTAATTTTGTTTGTTTAACCACAAGAATAACTTCTAAGTGAATATTGAAAATTATTATTGGTTATATAATGTGGTTTATGTTCACTATATAATACTACATTAAGAAAATATAACACATTATGTAATATCCTGGCCTTTTCTTGTGTTATATCAAGTACTATTTCAGGTACTTTTTGTTGTTTTTATCTACCTTCGATTGGTGTTAGGAATTGGAGTGTGTTTGGGTGGAGTTTTAAGAAAAATATATGAAAACAAGGATATTCATGGATGGCACACAGTAAGAAAAAGTACTACACCGAATCCTAGGTAAAAGTGTGCCCCTTGAGAGAAAGGGTCACACGGTTGGATCCAGTTTTCCTAACCTTGCACCCCTCCCTAGAAAACCATGTGCATGGTTATTAATCACATGAAAATTAATTTTAGAATACCCTAAACCACTGAAACCCCTTATATTCATCATTTTTTTGGGACTAGATTTTTTGGATGATTTAGATAATTCAATAGGGGGTCTAAAGTCATTTGACCTCTATTCTCCAAGATGCAGTGACTGAATAAAAGTTCTACTCTTCTCCTGATAAGTGGATCTCATCTTAATGCTTATATCGTTCATTATTCTCTCCTTCCATAATATTTTGGTGGAATTTATCACATGTTTAATTATATAAAAACCATTTTGGGGAGATCTAAATCATTGATTGTATATATAGATCTACATTCATTAGATCTCAAAATATGTAATCCTTATTTATGGATTTAGATCCAGAATGTAGATGTACATCATTATGCTTCTTGGATTGTGGGTATTTTAATCGAAATAATTTCCTTTAATGAATTATGCTTGGTGGTCAAAAATATGATTCACATAGTCATGGGTTTGATAACTTGTATGAATTTTTTTAGAATTTATTGCATTCTTTAAAAATTGAATTCCTAAATTGGGTTAATTAGGTCGACCAATTGATTTATCAAAGCATTATTGAAATTGATGATTAACTGAGGAATTAATGATGAGATGAAGGGGTTTTCCATTAAGGAAATTAATTTTGGAAATTAATCATGATTTTTAGAGATTGTAATCATGATAGTTAATATGGTGATCAATTATGAGTTATCAAATTATCTAGATTGAGATAATTAATCTTGAATTACTATTGTTCCATCATATTATGATTTAGATAATTAATTGTAGAACTAATTATGATGTGTTTAGATTTTAAATGAGGTAATAAATTATGGAAAATTATTTATGGGATATTAATTATTTTGTCAAATAATTAATTTATGAATTAATTAATGGATTAATAATCCTAATTAATTGGAGAGTTAATTAAGGATATTGATGTATTTAACTAATTTTTAAATAGATAATGGATTTGAGGTGAATATTTAATTAGGAACTAACTATGTGTGATATAATGAGAAATGGTGCTTCTAAATTAAGTAGTATAAATGGAAACAAGATCATTATACTTGTGAGTAAAGGAATGAGAACATGTCCATTAAAATAAGAATTATAAATGGTATCATTGTCATTGTACTTATGGGTAATGTAATGGGAACATGTTAATTTTATTGAGAATTAAGAATGGTAACATGGTCATCTTACATATGAATTTTTTATTGTTAATTATTTCACTTAAGTGTGAATTTAATGAATGGTAATAAAGGGACTCTAAGATATGACCTCACATGATAACACATCAAACATGAGTATGAGTATAATCACATATTGAGATGTTATATAAACATTCAATAAATAGAGATATGAAATTAGTTGAAGTAGATCTTAAGATATGATATTACCTAGGGAAAACATTGGGCTCCAGGATGTGCCGATGCTAGTATAGAGGTACGAGTATCCTCAATAACCCTGGAGTTATTATGATTAAATAATTAATAAATTATAATTTTATAACCATTTATTTTTTCATTTCACTTCTTTTTATATATAACTCTTTACCCTATATTTTGAATGGAATTTTTTTTACACCGTTAGTGGTGGCCTACTAAGTTGTACCCACACACTACTTAGGATTCCTGATCGGTACCTGAATAGACTTTTTTTTACATTACAGGTTAAGGGAAAGGGCCATAGATTAAATTTCTGATTTGGGGATGGAACATGGATGAGGGAATCAGATATGGTTTGGGACCTTCTTGAGTGTTATTAGTTTCATTACGTTTAGATTAATTTTAGATACATTGGCACTTCTTCAGCGTGGAATGTTTCCTTTTTAGATGAGTACTACATTTATGGTTTGGTTATCTTGTGACATTAGTAATATTTAGGATAATATATGTTTCCAATATTTTTATGTACTTTTACTAGTGTTTTACTCTTCTAAAATAGGGTATAGTCTCCCAATGACTGACCTACTAGTCCCTCAATGCTAGTCAGCAACCTCTCATGTATGGGGAAGAATGCCTGAGGTCAAGTGACCAACTATCTCAGGGCACTATCTTATGGCTCCCAGGATGGGACATTATAGTTTGGTATCAAATTATATTTCATTCTTCTCTTTTTTATTAATTTTTTGGGGGAATTTTAGAAATGAAACTAGGAAGTGTATAGGAATGGTAAGGAGAACATTAATGGGTGTTGGAAACCTATGTTTGATGAAAATCCTGAGTGCTCAGGGTGTTGTTGTTGTTGTTATTTATATTTGTAGCTATAGTTTAATATTATTTCACATTGGGTGAGACACTATTGGTGTGTTGTGATTATTTTTTTGAGGATATTTTATTTTTTATTGGTGGCCTTGAATGGAATGGGAGTTGATTCTTTATTAATTATTCTAGGCACTCAGAATTATTGTGACACACATCATTTTAGGAACGCATGGGAAAATGGGTAACTGGAATGTTTTTGAACAAGATCAATTTTAATTTTTTATGAAATTAAAAAAAATGGTGCCTAACATGAATTGATAATGATTGTAAGATGATGAAAAATGGGAATGATTAGGTGTATAAATGTGGAACCTGATTATGATATTTAGTTTACCCTTGTTAGCAAAAACATAGTAGTAGGATGGTCATGGGTATTGATAGCACTTCAGATTCGACCATGTTGATTGATGTGGGGAAAACAAATATTATGACCTATTGTGATTATTACTATTATGTAAATTTTATAAGGTTGTGTTTTGATACATAATATGTGTGTTTTGAATTATAGTGAATATTCCTACATGATGTTTTTTGAGGGGATGACCAAGTGGAATGTATTTGAATAGTATTCTAGTTAGGGAACTTGATGCAATGATTAAACTAACTGATGATGAAGGGAGGGGTACTTCTAGGATAAACTTGATCATTTCATGAAATTCATGGAATGTGGTATAATTTAGGTTTTGAAAATTATGTACGAGTTGATATTGGAGTTTCAGTTGTAGCACACTCTGACTTTTACTGGAGAGGGTGGTCCTGAGGGAGATGAATTCTAGTTTGTGTCCATAGAGGCAATACTTGACCATTTGTATACTGTGATTGATAGGAGGTTAGAGCTTGCGGTATGCATTCTATGAGAATGAACGAAGCATTGGTGAGGGCATTCAGGTGAAAATTGGACAATCTAATAGTATGTTATGGAACAAATTATTGATCTGGTTCTTGGAGAACCTCTATATAAAGATTTTGAGGCAAGTTAATGATGAAAATCCCATGAATTTGATACATGAAAACATTTCTATGATGTATTGTGTGGGACAATTCATTCATCAACAAGGCTTTTCTCTAGCCTTAATAGGATATGAGGCAACTATGACAAAACTATTTTCAGACGAACATAAATGTGATATTATTTCCCAAGTTAATATTTTTTAATTAGATATATTTGTTGAAGTGGGGAATTAGGCTCTCATAGATTAAGGGAATTGAGGAAGGATTCTTTTAGTGGACATTTATTTTTTACTTGATGAATATTAGGTGAAAATTCCAAGAGAAGGAAGCATTGTAATGACATCTTTATCCATTGTATTGGAAAGCAGAGTACGTAGACTAGAGGGTCGGTTATATATGACTTTACTAAGTGATATATCATTAGTGTCATTGGATTGGAAAAATTAATTGACATTGTCCCTGACCACCAATAGATTGTTAGTCTTAAATAAATATGGGAGAACTCTAGAAATTATGTAGGTCACAACGAAAGATGGGTACTGAGGGAGAATCTATGTAGAGTTGGAGTGTGGGATGGGGGTATTCTACCCCATATCGGTATGTTAGATGGATTTCTACAAGATGAGGGGGAAGAGGTAGTGGACATGGTGATATAGGGATAGAGTTCACATATTAGTAGAGTGGTTCTATTTAGGGGAGTCAGGTAGATTCAAATGGGATAGGGGCACGACAGTTACATGTGGTGCTTCCTACACATGTAGAGATTGAGGGTGGGCCATTAATATTGAGAGGTATTAGTCTAGTAGCTTCTAATTTAGGTAGTTCATTATTTTGTTATAGTGCCTCTCACTCTATTATATATATAATAAATTTAATTTTTTGTGCATAGAGGAGGATGGTGTGATAGGAGTAATGACTGTTGAAAAACAGTTGGGAATATGGTCTTGAGAAATATTTCTATATAATGGATGTTCACTAGAGAACTTGAAATACAATTTTCTACGATATCCCTATTTTACTGATATTAAAGGATTACAATTGATTATGGGTTTGGACTTTCTAGTCACATACCAAGACCATATCTATAGTTACCATAGAAGAGTTAAATTTACATCTCGAAAGGCGGACCCATACATTAACCGTGGAGAGTGGGATATCTAGGTGGGCCATGCATGGAAAATTACTCAACAATTGGGAGAGGTCCAATACCATGTTAGTAGTTTATTATGGGATAATGGGGGTGTTTGGAACTATTTCCTTCCACCAGTAGTATAACTGTTTCAGGATGTCTTTCTTGATGACTTCTTAGGGATACCACTAGAGAGAGATGTGGAATTCACTATTGGCTCATTCTAGGGGATAATCCATATCGATTCTTCCATACAGAATGGAACTTAATGAGCTTCAAGAGATCCATACATAGTTTTAGGGGTATGAGGATAAGGTATTTATCCATCCTAGAATGTCTCATATGCAATCACCCATTTTTTCTCAAAGAAAGCCAACATGATTTTACATTTGTGTTTGTATTATAGAAAGTGTAACAAACTAACTTAGAATAATATATATTCTCTTCCATATATCAATGATTTGTTTGAAAAATTTAATGGATATGGTGTGTTATCAAAGATTGATTTTACATTAGGGTATCATCAGTTGAGAGTTCAGACTTAAAATATATCATGTAATTATTTTATGATTAGTTATGGCCTTTATAAGTTTTTTCATAATGTTATTTGGGTTGAGAGAATCCCTAGTAATGTTTCTCAATTTTATGAACATGATCCTTCATCCATATCTAGATTAGTTTTTAGTGGTTTTTTTGGAACAAATCTTTGTGTACTCTAAGACTCATGATGATCATGCACAACATCTTGACATCATTCGTAGTACATTGAGAGAGAATCAAATACAATAAAAGATATATAGGTGTCAATTTCTATTTGATCAGGTTCACATATTGAGAGACATCATCTCAAAGGAAGGTCAATTATCAGACCTAGAGAAGGTTCAGGTAATGTTTTCCTAGGATCACCCTAAGAATGTTTTTTATATCTAATGATTTTTGGGATTTTCTGGATATTACAAGTGATTCATTTAGTACTTTTCCCATTTCAAAGAACCTATTTTGGGATTAAAAAATTATAGGATAAAGTATGAGTGAAAAAAATCATGTGAAAATTATTTTCATAAGTTGAATAATCCTTTGACGATGACACCCGGTTTGACCCTACTTGTGTCAGGTGAGAAGTACAAGGTTTGTTGTGACACTTCTGGGATTAAGCTCAGAGCTATATAGAAGCAAGGGGATTAAGTCATGGAATATTGGTATCAACAGTAGAGACCGCATGAATAAAACTACAATGTGCCTAACCTTGGGATTGAATCAATTGTTTAATCTCTTAATTATTTGTGAAACTATCTTTTGGGTTAAAAGTGTATAGTTTATAATGATCCCAATATCAAAAAAATTATATTTTCATAGCATGATTTTAATATTTGGTCATGGAGATGGGTAATTTATAAGAAGTATTTTCATTTTTAAACTACATATATTCTTGGGAAAGGAAATAGTGTGGCTCATTCCTCGAGTCGTAAAACTCATACTAAGATGGTTTAGGAGTCGAGTGAGGAGTTGAAGATGATGATTTTGTTAACACAAATGCATGTGGTGGTTCAGGAGAGTCTAGATAAGGTGAATCTTGTTTCAGTTGAAGCAGAGTATACACATTTGTGATATATCCAGTATTTAAAATATGAGTACGTACAATGCTTATCCTTGAAGGAATGCATTAAAGGTAATGAGGCATCTTTAAATAAGGTGATCGGTGTGGATGAAACCATCTATGGGAAGAATCGAGTTGTTATGCCTCGAGTGTATGAGAGGAGCTCATGTGTGAATGTCATACCTCAATGTGGGAAGTGAATCCAGGTGTGACCAAAATGTACCATAACCTACGATGACAATTTTATTGGCCAGGCATGAAAAAGGATATAGCAGGCATTCTGAAAAGATGCTTCACTTTTTAGCAGGTGAAGGCAGATCATCAATGACTAGAGGTTTAATACATCCATTTCCTATTATTTAATGGATGGGGGGTGAGATGAAAATTGATTTGGTTGTGGGTCTTCCACATATTCTTAAGAATAGTGAACCTATTTGGGTCACTACGGATCGATAGTCAAAGGTAGAATATTTTTTCATATTTGGGAAACCTTTATAGTATAGAAGTTGTGAGAATGTTATGTTCGAGATATTTTTCATCTATATGGGTTGTCAAAGACTATATTATCATATGACAATTCATGCATTAAATCATACTCTTATAAGGGATTATAGAATGTTCTCTATACAATGGTTCAATAGAGTATGAAATTCCACCTATAGAAATATGGGTTGTTAGGGCATACTATACAGGTTCTTGAGGATATATTGTGGTCTTGTGTTCTTGACATTGGTGGGACTTGGGAGAAGAATTTGTATTTGCTAGGGTTTGTATATAACAATAGTTATCAGAAACCTATACAGATAGAACCATATGATTCACGTTATGGTAGGCTGTATAGATCCCCGATATGCTGGATGAAAGTAGGTGGGTCAGATTTGTTGGTATCAAGTCTCATGCAAGAGATATCGGAATAGGTAGTATTAATTCGAATATTTATCGCAAAATATTAGAGTGGGAATAAATTGTATACTGATAGATGAAGATGACACCTAGAGTTTACGTATGGTTATAGTGTGTCCCATCGGGTGGCTCCATGGTTGGGTCACCAGAGGACACAAATGTAGGGAATGTTGTTTCCCATGATTATTGGGACCTTTGAGGTAGTGGAGATAATTGGGCTAGGCGAATATCAATTGGATCTTCCATAGAAATACAGCGCAGTGCCTGATGTCTTTCATGTGTCACTACTCAGGCACTATCAACCAGACACTTCTCATGTGATCGATGTAGATGAGGTTGACCTGGAGACAGATTTGTCTTTTGAGGAGCATCTGATACATGTGATGAATCACAGTGAACAAGTGTTTTAGGGAATGACTGTGTTGATAGTTCATGTTTTATGAAAACATGGATGGTAACAAAAGGAAACATGGGGGTAGGGAAGCATATATGAGGGCTCAATGGGCTGATATTTTTGGCTTATAATCTAAGAAATGTTTGGATATACAACTTGATGATGAGCTGTTAAAAGGTGGGGAAATTTTATGATTCTAAACATTTTAGGACTTAACTAAGATGAAATTTAAGGTACTAATTTGGATTCCATGTAACTTTGATTAGATTTATGAATTTTGGTTTGTTTGTGGGGAGTTTTAATAAAAGTTTAATTACAAGGGTTTGTGCAGAGTTTGTGCATTGTTAGAGAATACAGTTCACCTTAACCCAAGTAATTGTGTGACCCTGGACAGTGAATGCCACATGGTTGGTGCACGATTTACATCACAATGTTCCCCTTACTAGAAAAAATTTTGTACAATTATTAATCACTAAACAAAATTAGATTTTGTATCCCTTGGTACCCCTAAACTCATCCTCTTCAACTATGGATAGAGAGTAGACATTTATGACTGATTTTGAAGCTTTATCGAGGGATTCCAAGACCATCCAACCTCCATTATTAAAGATTCAATGTTTTAATTGAATATGCATGTCATGACCTATCCTAGTAGCGCCCGCGCCGTGACTCCCCAAGCTCGCCTCCAATGGGCTAGGGGCTGGTGACTCACAGGAAGTAGGAAAATTACTAATCACGGGAGGCATTTCTGAAGTACCTGTACACATGCAAACATCTCTAAGACCACAAATTCTGAAATTTAAAAACACTAAGGAACAAAAATTCATGCATACATCTAAACCCAACCAATAGAGTATGACAGAAGGTAAAGTACTGAAAGTAAACTATGACAGAATACTAGCCCACCAAAACAGAAGTCTGAAAACTGCAAAGTCCATCCGATAAACACAAAAGGTACTGGGACTGCCGCTCCTAGCTGTAGGAACACCTCATCATGTGGAGAACTCAGAAAGATTGTTCATGTCCTTGTCCACCCTACACTCCATCAAAAAGCTGCTCATTTGCACAAGACATGACATGTGCAGACAAATCCCATGCAGGGCTGAGTATAATAATACTCAGTAGAGGACCTCGAAAACCACAAAGTAGTACACAAGGTAAAGGTACAATAAGATATGCATAGTATTTGTCTATAGAAAATATATCACAAACCAGATATACTCAAAAACAAAACCCGAATTTTAGAGACAAGTCACACAATCGCAAACCCCCAGCTAGGGGTTCTGTTCGAAGATTCCACGAAGCACTCATTCTGAGAGAACACACTCCATGAGTCTTATAGATTTGATGACCCCCGTCTGAGAAGTACTATTCATTGGGAACTATCACGAGAGGCAGTTACAATCATTTTGGGAGACATACTCCTTAGTGAGAAGGTTACAGTAGATAGTGGCACTCATTACGAGAGACACACTAATGAGTGGGAAAGATCATGATACACAAATGAGGATCACTATGAGTGCCATGGTGGATACCGCGATTCATCTGGAATTCACCTGCTAGGTAGATGATCGATGCCCGGTGGAGTTTTTCACATCAATGGCGGACTCTACCTAGGGTCATGAATGGATAGAGGATGTCGATGCGGGCATCTCAAATGGAAACTTGAATCTATCATCAAATGTTCTGCTAAAGGAATATTATTACTATAAAAGTAAATGATTCCTAACCTTCATGGTAATAAGAAAAAGGGGAAATAACCAAAAAAAAATGATGTCCAAGATGTGGTGAACATGAAAACCATGTCATTTTCCAAAAAGTACACGACATGTAGAAAATTACATGTCGTGTTGTCTGACCCCGGGAACTTCCAGTGTGCAATGACCGGTGTTGTAAGCCTGGTCATGTAGAAAACATACTACATGGCTTGTAGTATGGTGTACACACCGTGTCCGAGTAGCTGGGGTTGGCTCTTTGTACCTTGGCCATATCCCCATACATGGTCATCAACCCATGTACTCCAACCCGTGTAATCAGTACATGGGGTGGCCAGTGTTACTGGCCTCTCATAGCCGTGTGATGGAGTATATGGTCGTGTACTCCATCCCGTGTCTCTGTACCCCCTGGATACATGCCGAGTTCTATGTATCCGCCTCTTGCATACTATACACGCCGTGTCGCCTGAAGCCGTATAGTCCAACCTGTTTCCGTGTACTTCCGAAAATAGACGCCAAGCTTCGGGAATGGCATAACATGCCGTGTGATCAGGGTCACATGCCGTGTGATTCCTCTCTGACCCCCCAAATCCCTTGCGGCCACAACAAGCAATACATAGTGTTTTCTTTAGAATTACATGTCGTGTATTATGGAAATTTCCAGAATCATAGCCTTCCGCTGTCGCGCCTTCCGAGCTTCCACATTCGTCGATCCGACCATCTGATCACTATGAAACTCCCATTTTTTGGTCGCCCTGACACTATGAAGCCAGTTCTAGTGTTTTCGAACCACCGAATGGCTCCTAAAACAAGTTTTGATTTTTCCACACAAAGAATGCTTGAATAACGGCATCTTCCAATCCAAACTGATTCATCGTCTGACATCATCATCACTCCTCTGAAAGGACGTTACGGTGTCGATTCTTCAATTTGGGAATGTTGCGCTGCATAAAGTATGCACAATGATCCGATGTTCATCAGCCTGCAAAGAACGCGAAGAACGAAGGGGAAATAAAGAGTCCAATAAATCAAATTGGAGAATGAACCGCTGTAATTGTTTGTCATGGTGTTGATCCGCTCCCATTAGTAGGATTAAATAGAGAAGAAATCAATAATAAATAACATGGACTATTTACCCATAATCCTTCCAATAAAACCCTCTCGCAAGAATGTTTGATTCCGTGGATCAACTTGTTCGTGGTTGATCCGCGCTTGTCATATAAACTCCATGACCGGGAAAGAGGAATGAAATAACTATTCCTATATCAAATCGGTTAAGGAACAACCATCGCGTCGCATTGCCTTCATCATCGTGATCCTTCAACATCGTTGGCACAACGATTCAAAGCTTTGATTCGTCATCGTTTTTCACCGAGTGTTTCCTCCAAGGCTCCACGAATTTTTCTAGAGCTTCACCTAAAAAAATCGTCAATGAACACCAATTGCTCAACCCAATAAAAAGGGAAGCTTGATTCAGCATTCTGTTACACTATGGATATTAATTAGTCAAGTGGTTGTTTCTTAAGCCATTATGACATGGAATTTATTAAGGAAATAACTGCTCCATTTCCAAGCTGCAACAGATGTTTCCATAAAATAAATAACATAAACATGTGAATTTATGTTATTTTATTTTACTTAAAACGTCCAAAAATTAACTTTTTCCATCGAACCACGCTGGTCATGGTTAGGCTCTTTATTAGGTAAAGTCGTCACCCCAGACACAATGATACGATCATATTTTTAATCTCAACATCCAGTTAAAAACTGCCACTACCGCGCACAAGTGATGACTCACTTATCTTAAAAAAAAGTTCAAACAACCATTTTGGGCTCACTGGGCCTTTGAATGATGTGTTGTTTTAACACCCCATCTCCAAATAATTAATTATAATACTTAAAAATAATACATGGAAAATATGAGACAATACATTCTCCCCACATTGGGGCTTTACGTCCCTGAAAATCCAAAACAAGACAACTCAAGGAGATGTGGGTACTGGGCACGGATCCAGGCCTCCCGCTCCCACGTGCTCTCCAGAAGATTCTCGTGTTGCCATTGGATGCGCACCAAGGGAATCTTTTGCACGTGAAGGATCCTCTCCTACCGATCCACGATCTCCACCGAGTACTCAGCAATGGTCACTCCATCCTCAATGTCCAGCTTTCCCCAGTCGATGACGTGCAATGGGTTATGCACGTACCTCCTCAGCTGTGACATGTGGATGACATCATGTACCCGATGCAACTGTGGCAGCAGAGCTAGGCGGTACGCCACTTCCCAAACTCTGTACAGTAGCTGGAAATGTTTGATGAACCTCGAATTTTGCTTGCAACCCCAACCAAATATTAATAACCCTCATCGAGGTGAGACCCGAAGAAAGATGTGGTCTCACACTTCGAACTCCAGAGGTCTCCATCAACTGTTATCTTAAGTCTTCTGTCGGCTCTATACAGTCTTCATCCACTCCTGGATGATCTGCACCTTCTCGGTGGTTGCTCGCACCAACTGTAGACCCATGAGTGCTGACTCTCCGGGGTCGGTCCAGCAAAGTGCTGACTGGCAGGGTCTCCCATACAAGGCCTCGAAAGGTACCATTACAATGGTGGAGTGGTAGTTATTGTTTTATGAAATCACAAAAAGTGGTAGGTGGTCCTCCCAACTGCGACCAAAGACCAAGAAACAAGCTCACAACATATCCTCCAGAACCGGAATGGTCCTCTCCCTCTGACCATATGTTTGGGGATGAAATGTTGTGCTCATGCATAGCTGAGTCCCAAAGCCCCCTAAAATCCCTTCCATAGCCCGGATGTGAAATAGGAATCTTAGTCTGAGACTATCGTCAAGGGGACTCCAGGAAGTCGAACTATCTCTTGCACGTAGAGGCGTCTCAAGCACACTATGGAACTCTGCTCCCTGATAGCTAGGAGGTGGGCCGACTTGGTGAGTCGGTCAACAATCACCTAGATGGAATCAATCCCCTTAGACGTACGTGTTAATCATGTCATGAATTACATTGATATTCCATCCCACTTCCACTCTTGAGCTTCCAAGGTTGAGCATGTCCTGCTAGAACATGGTGCTCGGCCTTCACCTACTGGCATGTAAGGCATTGAGAAATGAAATCTTCTACTGCCTTCTTCATGCTTGACCACCAGAACTATTGTCGGAGGTCTTGGTACATCTTTTCCACTCCATGATGTACTACCAAAGGGGATGTATGAAATTCATTATGACCTCCTCCTACAATGCCACTGGTACAACATTTCATCCTATGAAAAGAAGCATGTTCTCCCCACCTTGAGAATATCTATTAGGAGCATGACCTATGGATAACTGAGCACATAATGCCACACAGTCAACATCTCCTAGTTGTTCCTCCATAACCCATTGTAATAGTGGAGGGTTGAAAACCATCCACTATAGATAAATTGTATCCTCCATGTCCACGAAGGATAACTGCAACGTGACTATCTGCTCTGTCGCCTCACTCAAAAGTTGTGAGCTCGACCTCCTACTAAAAGAATCTGCCACCTTGTTCCCATTCTCTAAAGTATATATGTTATCAAAATCATAGTTATGGAGTAACTCTAGCCAACACCGCTATCTCAGATTCATATCTTTCTATGAAAAGATGTACCTGAGGTTCATGTGGTCAGAGTAGACGATAAACCAATCGCCCATAGGGTAGTGTCGCCAAATCTTCAATGCGAAGACTACTGTAGAAAAAATGAGATCATGGGTCACATAGTTATAATAATTTGGCCTATTCTATAATGAACCATAAGAAATCACTGCCTACCTCTACATCAGGACACAGTCGAGCCCAGTCCTTGACACATCGCAGAAAACTATGTACTTGAAACCCTCCTCCAGAAATATTAGGACTGAGGCACTCATCAAACTCAGTCTCAACTGCTCAAAATCATTCTCGAACTTCTCCTTCCACATGAAGGGTTTCCCCTTCCTAGTCAAGGATATCATTGGTGCTGATATCTGGTAGAAATCAGGAATGAATCTCCGGTAATATACTACCAACCCATGGAAGCTCCGCACCTCCGTCACGCACCGTGGTGGCTCCCATGCTAACACAGCCTCCAGCATGGTTGGGTCTACAGCTACTATATCTTATGAGATGACATGTACCAGAATTTGGACCTCCTGAATCCAGAACTGACACTTTGAGAGATTCCCATAAATCTGGTGCTCCCGAAGTACGTCTAGAACCATCTGTAGGTGTCTCACGTGTGTATCCTCTGACACAAAGTAAACAAGGATATCATCGATGAAGACCACAATGAATTGTTACTTTTATGGATGGAAAATCTGGTTCATCAGTCCCATGAACACTGTAGGGGATCTCGTTATGCAAAAAGGAATCATCATGTACAGATATTGACTATAGAGGCATCTGAAATCCGTCTTCGGTATATCCTCATCCCGCACTCATAGCTGGTGATAGCCAGATCAATGGTCAACCATTGAAAACCACTATGCCCCTCTTATCTGGTAGAAGATGTCATCTATCCATGGCAGTGGATACTTGTTCTTCACCATCCCCAGGTTCACGTGCTGGTAGTCCATGAACAACCTCAGATTCTAGTTTTCCTTCTTGGAAAACAAGACTGCGGCCGACCAAGGTGAAATGATGGGTCTCACGAAACCCTTGCTCTGCAAATCCTCTAATTGCACCCTCAGATCGATATTCTCTACTGAAGACATCCAATATTCTGATGAGGAAATCAGTGTCAGCCCATGGTGTAAGTCAATGCAGAAGTCAATTTCATGGCGGGCAGGTAATACTGGAACATCTTTGGGAAAAATATCCTCGTACTCTATCACTACTGCAGGGAACTGGGAGCTCACAACATCAACTACTCTGAGGGAAAGGCTAGCCAACTCATGAGTGATTGGCTGCACCCTCCTATGAATGAGCCCATTCTATGCTTCCTCAGTCTCCTTTTCTCTGAAAAAGAAAAACTCGTTCCATCATGGCAGACACTCCACAGTCCTCACCGAAAACAGTCAATCTGGGCATGGACTGAAGATAACTAACCTATACTGAGAATGAGGTTATAAGGACTCAATGCTACCACCAAGTGGTTCCAACCGGAACTCTCATCTCCAAGAGTAAGATCACATTGTCTGCAAAAGTGGGTGATCGTCGAGTCTCATATCGTAGGTGTCTCCAAGCATAATGATCGAGTCAACGGTTCCACTGGAATCTCGAGGTTTCATACAAGACACGTGGCTATGAAGTAATGACTCGAACCTATGTTTATAAGTACGGTAACTAAGGTAGAAAAGGAACAGACCGTACCTCGAATCATCCGTGGAGCCACTTGGTCGTAAGCCTCGACTGCGTGCAGCTGTCCCCGTCCCTGACATCCATCTCCCTAAGCCTAGTACGGGCCTCCTGGGGGTGGTGGTGGAAGAAAGTTGAAATGTATGCCACCACCCGTAACTCTCCCTACTCCTCTACATGTCCTCTACCTGGCAGGTCGGTCTGCTCCACTCTCTGCCTCTGCCTTGGTAGTCCATCCACCGCTTCCCTGTCAGCAGCTCGACGGGTCAGCGAATCCCTAGTGATATTTCCCCTACCGTCGCACGCATAACATCACTTTTACCTAGGATGACTGCAACCAGCCTGAGATCCTTGGACTATCGATCCTCTATCCCGGGTCCTCTTATGATGCTTCCCACCTCTAGATCTCTATGCCTAATGTCAACTCCCTACTGCTGGTGTCTTTGCACCTGTCTGCCTGCTGCTGACTATCGTCGGCTGTCTCTACTACGCCAAGAAGCTCTCGATCACCAAGTCTCGATCGAGAAGTCCATCATAATTCGATATACATAGAGTAAAAACACTAGATTGGATGTATCTTCGTAGACCTCACCCAATGGTCCGAGCTCTGAAGTACTGATACTTGACCATATCCATCGTGTTCCTGGCGAGGTTGGTGAACCTCTATGAATAGTCAAATACTGTCATACTGCCCTACTGTAGTTGGAAAAGATTATTGATGCGCACAACACTCAGAGTAACTGGTGATAACTCCTCCATAAAGAGTCAGTCAAACTCCATCCATGAGAGAGTCTCCTCTTCATGAGTCTGTGTGGTCAGACTCCACCTTCGTCTCACTAAACCCTGAAGAAGGCTCTATCCTTGGATCACCATTTGAACTGCAGGTGTCCTCACTAGATGGAAAAATCTGGTCACCACCTCAAGCCAGTCCTCAGCATCCTGAGGATCTGGCTCGCTTCGGAACATGAGGGGTCTCTGGCTCTAGAACTCATGGAACGCGCTAATCCTACGCTACTCAATGGTTGGTACCACAGGTAACACATGATGCTCCACTAGTGGAGACATAGAAAGTGCACCACTTGGTGGAAACACCTGGGGAACTGGTCCCTGTATCGTTGCCTCATCATTGAGGGGGTTGTCCTTGTGATCGCGCTGCTGAATCCTAGAAGGTATACATCACAGAGGCATCCAGTAATGAAACAAGATGTACCATGGCAAATGAGTATATCTAGATAGTTGACACAAAGGATATGGATAACACAACTCATTCCTATATAATTCATGTACCATTATTTTATTACCCTACATCCTGTGTTTTCATGTACTGAGTTGTAAAGCAGGTTATCAGAGTCCTGGTGTATGGGTACAATGGCCACCACTCCAACACTAGAGTCTATAGTATGAAATCCAAACATGAAACACTTAAAACTATTTCCCCCAACCAATCTCACAGTCTCTTGGTCATGAGGTAGAACTGACCACCTCTAATACCACTCTGTCATGACCGGTCCCAGTGGGGCCGACACCGTGACTCCCCAAGCCCACCTCCAATAGGCTAGGGGCTGGTGACTAGCACCAAGTAGGAATATTACTAATCTTGGGAGGCATTTTTTATGTACCTGTACACATTCACACATCTCCAAGACAACAAATTCTGAAATTTAAAAATGATAATGAACCAAAATTCATGCATACAACTAAACCCAAACAAAAGAGTACGACAGAAAGTAATGTACTGACAGTAAATTGAGCCAGAATTAAAGCCCACCAAAACAAAAGTCCAAAAAAATCAATTTCCAACCTGTAAACACAAAAGGTACTGGGACTGCCACTCATAGATGTAGGAATGCCTCGACCTGTGGGGAACTCAGAAAGCTCGGTCCTCTCCTGGCCTGCCCTGGACTCCGTCAAAAGGCTTCTCGTCTGTACAAGACAAGACACGTGCGGGAAAAGCCCGTGCAAGGATGAGAAAAAAAATACTCAGTAGAGGACTCCGAAAACCAAAAAGTAGTACAAAAAGTAAAGTTACAGTCAGGTATTCATAGTATATGCGTACATGTTTTGCACGGATTTCCGGGATGACCTCCTGGATGGGAGATTCAAACGTTCTGATCGGTTTCTAGCAGGTTTTTTCGTAGAACCGGAAACATCCAATGATTCCACATCCAATTGGACCTACTTTCCAAAGGTAGGCACTCATTAGCTTGTGAAATGATGAGGCTTAGGAATTTGCATTGGTCGAGAGGATGGGAGTTCGGAATCATCACACCTTTTTGAGGGGAATTATTGTCTACTCCGGGACTCTCTTTATAGATTTAAGTTATGTTCGTGAATCCTTATTACATTACCAAGTATAAAATGATCTTTCCTTTAGTTTTAACAATCAATGATTAAATATGCAAGAAATTTAGAGAATCTTTTATATTTATTCGAGGTTCTTCATCAATAGAGAATCATCTATATCTATTTAGAGATTCTTGGTCAATGATATCTTTCGAAACATTTATATAAAAGTCTCTTGGTCATTATGATGACCAGGCTGGTTTTAAAGCCACTTAGTGGGGCACTTGAAGTTTATCGTCATTCTGAAGGACATGGATTATTTCAAAGTTGGGATCGAACCCATAAATGGGATACCTACGTATCCTTTGTTTTGGAAAAGGAATCAGAACCCACATAGTTCGAGTAATGGAGTATGATGTTTATGATTGATGGCTCAAAGAAGAATGTCATAATTACTTTTACACTCTAAGCTCACGTGAGTCATGCTCGGTGTGAGAAACAAGAGGTATTGTAAAAAATTAGACAATTGTGCCATGAAATATGCACTAATAAGAAATTGTTTTTGGGATTCTGTATGTATGACTACCCAGATAGATGAAGGTTTAAGATTTACTTTTATAGAGAAAATCCAATAATAGGGTCCATAAAGGTATATGCGCTTTATGGAGATTTGAATACTCTAACTTGGGACTTATTCCTGAAAAGGAAACCCAAATTAGGAGATGATTGATAATTGGGTTTTACTCCTGAGAAGGAACCCCATATCAAACGTAATTTAGGACTGGTTAAGAGAAATTAAGGGACTTGGGGCTTACTCCTGAAATGGAAGCCCATAATTATGACTGGGACTTACTCCTAAAAAAGGAGGCCTAGGTTAGGGGACTTGGGGCTTACTCCTGAAAAGGAAGCCCAAGATTATAAATGAGTCTTATTCCTGAAAAAGAGACCCAAGTTAGGGATTAAGGTTTGGGTCTTACTCCTAAAAAGGATGCCCATATTTGAGATTGGGGCTTACTCCTGAAGAGGATGCCCAAGTTAAAGGAATTAAGGTTTGGGGCATACTCCTGAAGAGGATGCCCAAGTTTGGGAACTTTAAGAATTTGGGGCTTACTCCTGAGGAAGATGCCCAGATTAAAGGACTTATAACTGGGGATTATTCGTGAAAAGGAGACCTAGGTTAAGGATTCTCTCATCTTAAAGAATGAGGATGAATGAACGAACTCTCAATCTTTGGTGATATAAAGATGTATAAATCACTAGGTTTTGAGAGATATTCCACCGAATTCCTTTCAGATAAGGATGTCAAATCAAGAAATCATGCCATAAATGGCTTTAAAAAGTATCTTGAAGACTGAATATTGAATAGGAAAGGTGAAATGGCTTAAGAGGGGTAAAATGGGCAAGATGGGAACCCAAAAAGGTAGGGTCGTGCAAGTCTTTAAAGGTGTGCAAGTCTTGGGTGGGCGCGCAAGTATTGGTCACGCAGGTATACCTGCACGACACATCATGTACTTGCGCGATTTTCAATCAGAATTGAAATACTTGAGCAACTCTTTATTAAACCCTTTATAATCCCCTTGAGGTTCTTCCAGAAAAGGGACGCGCAAATTCTATTGAAGGAATAAGGCGGCGCGCAAGTGTGACCAGTTCCCTTAAGGGCTGGCCATTCAGGCGCGCAAGTGTTGATGAGTTTCAACACTTAGGCCTTCCTCCCTCTCTTTAGATCTTCATTTCTAGGTACGAAATTACCTTAGAAGTGTTCCAGAAGATTCGAGAAGAGACTTGGGTGTCGGGAGCTTCAATCTGAGTTTCTGAAAAAAAAAGTTCCTCCGAATGGGGGGCCCACAGGGTCTATTTATAGGCAGGAGAAGACCCCGAGCGGTTACTGGGCGGTTATCACTTAGGTCGCGCAAGTAACTTGCGCGACCCAGGGCTTCGCGCAAGTGGACTTGCGCGACAGTGATATAACGTGTGCGGTGAAGTTTCTTTTAATCCTGTGTTCCTGCCTTTGTCTATTTTTGATGTTTTCTTCAAAGGATGAATCACTTTGAGCTTAGATATTCCCCTTTTCCAATCTTTTAGATTCTGTGACGAAAAGGAGTGTCAACAAAAGTCCCCCCTCAGAGTTGGATCCGGAGAGAAATGGGGATTTGACTCTGAGGAAATCAAATACATCCAAAGGAAAAGGGGGGCGTGCATGTCTTCAGTGCACAGAGGGTGGCGCGCAAGTTTGCATCGCGCAGGCCTTAAGCGCTCTGGGTACGGCGCGCAGATAGGCCTCCTGGCCTATAAATACATGGCTTTTGGCCGTGTGTAGCATCTGATCCCGAATTTCTCGAGCTCTCGCCATGAAAGTATTCCTCTCCGCGCAAGTTCTTTTCCACTGTTCCCTCGTTGTCTCACTACTGTAAAGGTAATAGGGCTTGCGCGGTGATACATGCGCGACATAAACTTGCGAGGCATATGTAACACTTGCGCGACATCTCCATACTTGCGTGCCTTAATGCCTTAGCCATTTTTTTGATTTCTTTCACAAATTTTGTGAAAAATTAATTCATTTATAAATTAATTTATTCAACTATTTGTGTAGAATTAATGGCTCTTAGACCCAGATTAATTGATGAACTGGATAACAAGCGGATAGATGATATGATGATCATCATTGGCCATGATTACTATACTGTCAACGATAGTACTCTTCCATATTTGGCTATGTATCTGAAGAAATATCATCGCAACTTTCCTCAAATCACTTATCTACCTTTGTATGGATATGGTCATCTACAGGAAGTCATTATTCCAGAAGTAAAGAATTATCTTCCATTTTCATGGTTTCAGAATTATACCAATTTTGATTCAGCAAATATCTCAGGTGGAGGAGTATTTCTAACTGCTGGAACAGTGGAGAAGGCTTATGTGATGCATCATAGACCTTGCACACCAGATCTGAAAAATCATACACCTGAGCTTCAACCACATTGTCATCCCTCAATCTTCCAAAATGCTCAGATGGATCAATCCAAAGGCTGGAAGAAAAGTTGGGATTTCCGTCCTGGGGGAGGTGTGAAGCCAACTTGGATGTGGGCATATTGGTTATGACAGACTTGCGCAGAGTTTATCGAGGACCTAAAGATAGATGCAATATATGAGGCTGTCTTGGTTGGGCAAACATATGTTTACAGACATGATAACTTCGTGCCAGAGATACTCAGCCCCTGGAGCCCAGCAACTAATTCTTTCCATTTGACTCATGGAGAAGTAGGTATCAGTTTGAGGGATGTCCACAGGATTTTAGGGGCTCCAATTTTGGGCGATATGTATGATGAATTCATTCCTCCCAAGGTGACTTGGAATGATTCCGAGAAGACTCCTGCTTTAGCTCGAGAATTATTTAAAATCTTCCACAGGCTCAAGAGTTCAGAGACCTCATTAACTCGTTTTAGAAAAGATATTCATCCAGATGAATGGATGAATGTGTTTATTACTGAGAAGAAAGGGATGGAGCCAAAAGAAAAAGGATCCAAGAAAAAGAAATCTGAGGATACCAGGCCTAGAATTCCTACCACCTGTCCAAAACCTGAGAAGAGAGGAGATCTTGGCACATTCTGGCCAACTCTAGAAGCAGGAGAGTTTGAAAAGTGGGGATATGAAGTGAATCAAAGAATTCCAAAGAAAACTCGTCTGGCGGGTTTCTTGGCAATGTGGCTCAGTGTTTATCTCTTGCCGGTCAGGGATTCGAAGGGAGGCGTTAGGCCAGGGACCTTCGTCATTGCGGCAAACTTGGCTGAGGGAAAAATGGTTGGGTTAGCTACCACCATTTTAGCAAAGATTTACAGGAGTTTACTTCATGTCTACCAGGGTAAATCTCTTTTAAGAATAGTGGGACCATTCCAGGATTTGTGGGGATGGATCGCCACTCACTTCAGGACTTACAATATACAGAATGGATTACAAATTCCTGGAAGCTCTTTCAGACCATCAGTGCAAGCATTCTCTGGAATTGATCCATTAGATGTTAATGGTTATGACATGAACGTAAGGCTGAGAATGTTTAAGGAATTCAACTTCTTTCCCTATTGAAGTCTGCCATCCAGGCGGTTTTTTGATGATGGGACAACCCATTTGGATTTGAGGGCATACATGCTAGCTTGCAGGGATGGCGTGTTAGTAGCTAGGATTGATGGAGAAATCATATGTGAGGCCTATGCTTCATATATATTTGCACACCAATTCAAATGTTTGCAACAGATTGTTGTATCCCCTCCGGTACATGTCAGGTTAGAGCAACATCCGATGGTTGCTCAACAACTATGGTTTCTGACATCAAGAGAGAATACTGGGGCATTATTTGATCTACCAGTTGAAAAATCAGCACATAATCTGACTACATTTTATGCCAAACACTGGATAGCATCATACCCCAAAGGGATATTGAATCACCCAGTATATCAAGTGGGAAAGAGGAAGAGGACTGTAGAGAAAGAAACCCTTCCTCATGAAGGTGACGCTTCTCCACCTGAAATATTTTCAACAGACTCCTCTTCTAGAACTGATTCATCAAATTATCATGATGGGGATGATGAGGCACAACCGGCAGCAAAGCAGTTTCATGCCCGATATAATCCTCCGGCCAGAATTAAAAGACCCACTCCATCAACTCCTGGTGTGTTATTTCATTGTAATAATTTCAATCGCAGCTACTTTATAATGTAATTAGTCTTACTTTCTTATTCTCTATCTGTAGTTGCAGGAGCTGGGAAGAAATTAAAATCGAAAATTGTAGGACCTTCCTCACAGCCTTTATATCTAAGACCAGAGGCTGTTCAGATATGGCAGAGCTTATACTGTGGTACTGAGACCGCCAGTCTGGATTTGTGTGAGGGCCTACAACTTCCTGGAATAGGAAATCTTGTAGCTTCTAAAAATCTTCAATATGGAGATAACCCCAATGAAGTACGAGCTTACATCAGAGAGCTTGAAATGCTCATATATGCCACTGATGACTCGGTTCCTATCACCAGGCGGGTGAAGGAAATGATCGATCATGGCGCCACTAAGGGGGATGGTGGTTCTGGAGATGAGGAATGGCAAGAGTACGTGGCTCCTGAAGATGTAAGTTTTCTTTCCTTATTTTCTTTGCAACTTGATTTTAGTTGAAAATTTGTTACTTAAGGAAGTTATTTTCTTCATCTCGCAGCTTCCAATGAAAGGAACTGGGGTTCCTTCGCCACAGTATAGCCCTGGTGGTACTGCTATTGGGGCTACTGCTGATTCTCCTCGCGAACCAGGCGAGATATCTCCAGGCCAGCAGGCCATGAATGAGGCACTGGACACAGCCTTCCATTCGCCAATCCAAGTGCCTATAAGGGAGACCACTGATACTCTAAAAAAACAAAAGAAGCAAAGGCAAAGAAGGAGGAAATCCATAGCTAAACGTTTCATTAGCAGCGGTAAGTCCTTCGAACAATCATGAGTTTATACCCATAATCATATGGTTACTCATATTTCTGAGGATTGCAGGGGCTTCTTCAATTTCCCCCTTGAGGGAAGGGACTGATCCTTCTTCAAAGGCCTTGGAGGGTGCTGTAGAACAATCACAGACCCAAGATGACTTGGTTGCTCCTGGAGAAGAGCTAGAATCCATTCCCAGTATCCCTCCTACTGCTGAAGATGCTATCCAGGGTCAGGGGTTGTAGGACATAAGTCGGCAAGAAGATGTAACAAATGCTCCCACATGTGAGACTAACTAGGATTCTGAAATATCATTGGATGAAATGGTGAATCAAGGAATGACTTTCGAAGAATTTAATGATCATGCTAAGTTTTCATGTGATTTAGAAGACCTTGGGCATGAGTGCTACCCTTCACCCAATTTTTTTTAAAAATTTACACTTCTAACCATGACTGAAAACAAAATGCAGTTTCTTCCGTAGAAGCTGCTAAACTGCCAATGCCCGAAGAGGGTGTGGACATTGATGTCTACCCTATCATTTCAGAAACATTAGCTCAAGTAGAGCTAAATCCAATAAACCCTCCTGAGACCCATCTTGAAAATCCTGTTGAAACTGGGAATGATGGGGAAAAGTCTTCTCAGGTTGCTGAACCATCCTTGGGTAAGGTATAACAATATTTGTGATTATACTTTATTCGCATGAAAATCTATTATTTTTTTTATCCTTTGAAGCTGACTAAATCTTTCAATTAATCATGTAGGACCATCAACTTCAATGACTAGATCTGGAGGTGAGGCCTCAACCTCTACCCCAACAGGAATTTAAAGTGAAGAAGCACAAATCAGGGGGGAAAAGCAGGACATGGCACTTCTTTAAGTGCACTAATTCCAGATTACATACCCCCCTCTGACGATGATATTTAATCAGATCCAGAGATGCTTAAAGCATTCAGCTTTTAACGACGTAAGGCATGGAACAACATATGGAACATCATATCTGGAGTGCCTTTAGAAGAGCTACCATCAAAAATTCCTCGATTGTCATCCCAATTTGTTATACTGGGACTTGGTGGTTTTGGGTATGAAAAGATCCATGCCGCAGTGAAACAGATCATTTTCAGGAGGGAGCAAGCGCAGACAAGTCGCGAAGATTTGACCAGAGTGAAATTGTCAGTCAACATAGGTGAATTTGAGGCTACGGTATCCCAAGCTGAGGCTGATTATGCTGCCAAGATGAAGGATCTAAAGCAAAAAATCAATGAAAAGGTCTTCCAGCAGGTGCAACTCCAGCAATAGTTAGATGCTGTTACTGGGGAACTTGATCAGCTTAATAAATCATTGGATGAAACTCATATGAATGGCATGAATGCCATCGCAGATGCTAAGAAGGCACTTCAGCAAGCTGAAAAGAGTGAAGCTGGTCAAGTGCACGAGCTTCAAATAACTGCTGATAAAGCTCAGGATGCTATACATCAAATGAAGACTTATGTTGACAATCTTCTGTAATTTTTGAAAAAGAGAAGAGACTCCAGTCTGTGGATGTCTTTTCTATCTCCTGTGTATCAATGAAAAACACTTTTGTCTTCAATCATTTGTACCTGTATTCTTTCATTACCTGCTTCAATTTTACTTAAGCCAATGGGCCTAGTAAGCATAGTTTGATTTTTACTAGGATTATTACAAATAATCCTATAATCTTTGAACCTTTTAATTTCTCAATATTACCTAAATCATACGAAAATGTATATTTAGTGAGCTGGAACTTGACTTTTATTCAGAGTTCTTTTGTCTTTTGTGGGAAGTTTAAAGTTATGCATGTCGGACATAATGGGGCTAATGTTTAAGGTCGAAATAGCTTTGACCAAAATGTACTAAAATTGATTCAATTCCTTGACAATTTATCTGAAAACATATTACCATACTCAATTATGAGAGAAAAAAAATGTAAACTATGGCTTAAGAATATTTGAATCTAAGGAATGATATGAAAAAGAGCTAAAAGGAATTAGAAGAAGTAGTTTCCAAGAATGAAGTTACTATTATTTAACAAAAGCCGTTAGGGGGTTGAAATATGCAGGGCCACCTAAGGGAATTGGCTGCATGGTTAAATAAATAGCATCTTTCGGCTGACAAGTCTTTTATTTGGACTGTTTATGTAAGGCCACCTATGGGCACGTGCTGCATAGTCAGGCAAAAGAACTCCCAGAAATTTACTTTCCTAGTGCTAAAAGCCAGTGAAAGTTTATGGAGATTCAAATTTTCTAAAGTATAGAGTTTGTTGTATGGAAAGAGGTACATGAATATGGAGAAGATATTTCCAAACAAGAATATCGAAGAACTGGATGAATATCACTCCTACGAAGGTCTGACCCAAACGTAGGGAAGAAGAATAAACCATAGACTTGAATACTTTCAGATCATGAAAAAGGATATGGGACAAATATGTTAAGGATGGCTATTTTTTGCGGATCCCTACATACTGTCGTTTAAGACAAATAAGGACAAAAGAGGCATTCTTCCCAAGAATGAAGTTACCATTATTTAACAAACCCGTTAGGGGGTTGAAATATGCAGGGCCACCTAAGGGCATTGGCTGCATGGTCAAATAAATAGCATCTTTCGGCTGACAAATCTGTTATGTGGATTGTTTATGCAAGGCCACCTATGGGCACGTGCTGCATAGTCAGGCAAAACATTTCTCAGAAGTTTGACATTTTTGTGACTAGAAGTCATGAAAAGGGTTATGAAGATCTGAAAATATTTAAGGTTAGGATTATAACACATAAAGATAGGTATTGTCCAATTTATATAGAGATACATAGGTCAATGATAACCATAATCATTTTGTGGCTGGGTCGTGAATTGAAACTTGGACTTCACTACGTATCTCATAAGAATGAGAATCAAGCCATACATAGTTCTTGAAATGTAGTTTAACGTCGTGCAGGACGCAAGTATGAGAAATCTTAGTTTAGGTTCATAGAATTCGGACCATAATAATGAATACACAGTGTGTGTTTTCATGACGACTTTTCTGCTAAGGGACTGAAAGTGAAATTTGGGGTTAGGCCCAAAAGACTTGGGACTAGATTCGAGGGACACTCTAATGTTCCTACGTATCCCATAAGGATGGGAATCAAGTCCACGTAGTTCTAGAACTACCCTTTGTACAAATTTGGTTCGTACATGTGAAGGGTGAAAGGGGACTTTAGTGCAATGATGGTTTAACCTGAGATAAAAAATTTAGGCATTACCATGTATGCACGTAGTTTTTTTGAAATGAAACATGATTGAAAAATCAATGTCAATAATAGTTCTCTCTCAAGTGAGGAGATCAAAGAATATTGTAGTTTATTGTCATACCGGACAAAAGTGTTGTATTGTTTAACGTCGTATAACAAGGACGAAAGTGAATCAATGTAAAAATATTGATTCTAGGGGCGGTTTTACAAATCAACATCATATGAGATGGTGGTGAACCGATGTGAAGAGATTGTTTTTGGGCTTGAACCCTGGGAGGTTGCCTATATACCCAGCCTAGAGGGCAAGTATCAAAGTCTGTGTAGTTCAATTAAAGAATGAATTAATGATCAAGTTGTTCTTGGGGACAACGATCTAATTAAAATGATGTTGGGACTTACACATGGTTAGTGGCCCAAAGGGAGTGTTATGGTTGATGTTCTCTCTAAGCTCACGTGAGTAATACTCAGTATGAGAAACAAGAGGTAATAATAACTTTAACGATTCACAGTTTAATGTCATGTAGGACATATAAAGGGACTATGCAGTTTAAAGTCTTGCAGTTAGGACTATTGGTGCTGCACAGTTTAGCGTCATGTAGTTAGGACGATGGGCATAAAACAGTTTAACGTCATATTGAACGAAAGGGGGACTGTGCAGTTTAATGTCATGCAGTAAGGACAAAATAACACACCATTTATGTCATGTTGGACGAAAGTGCGAATAGATTAAGTTCATATGCATGGACCGTGGATGGTGCAGTTTAATGTCATGCTGGACCTTTGATGATTATACAGTTTAACGTCTTTCTGGACGTGAGGGACTTTTATACAGTTTAGCGTCATGTAGTTAGGACGTCACAGTTTAACGTCTTGCTGGACATAAGGTATTTTCAAATAGTTTAAGGTCATATACATGGACCAGGGATGATGCAGTTTAAGGTCATGCTGGATGGTTTAGGGAACTTTTTCACAGTTTAATGTCATGTGGGATGAAGTTGCAGTTTAAGGTCATACTGGACCATTGCTGTATAGTTTAACGTCATATATCAAGGACGAACTGGTGCTGCACAGTTTAATGTCATGTTGCGGGGACAAGTTCTTTTCTACAGTTTAACATCATGTTGGACGAAATTGTAGTTTAGGGTCATACTGGACCATTGCTGTATAGTTTAACGTCATATAGCAAGGATGAATTGGTGCTGCACAGTTTAATGTCATGTTGCGGGGACAAGTTCTTTTCTACAGTTTAACGTCATGTTGGACGAAATTGCAGTTTAAGGTCATACTGGACCATTTCTGTATGAAAAAATTGTAAGAGTCTTGGTTCTGGGGACTGTATTTTGTGTTTATACAAAATATTTCTTCAGAAATCTGGCATTGGTTGGAGTCGTGATGAGTTTTCCATCCATTGAGATTAATGAATAAGCTCCATTGGAGAAGACCTTATGTATTGAATAAGGTCCTTCCCATTTTGGTTCAAGCTTGGGAGGCTACTTTCCTGGTATCATTGGTGTTCTGAGAACCAATACCAATTCCCCCTGAATGAATGAACGAAGACGAACTTTTTTGTTAAAAGCTCGTGCTATTCGATTCTGAGAGATTTCCAAGTGGTGCAAAGTGCACAATCTTTTCTCATCTAACTGTTCCAATTCATTCAACCGCTTTTGGGATTGCTCATCTGTAGATAACTGATCACAAATGGCTATTCTGAGTGAGGGTAATTGAACATCAATTGGCAAGACTGCTTCTGTTCCATATACTAATGAATATGGAGTTGACCGCGTTGCATTGCGAGTGGTAGTCCGATTAGCCCATAAAGCATGAAAGAGTTTATCAGGCCATGACCACTTATCTTTATCCACCATCTTTTGCAGTATATTTGAAAGAGTCTTGTTAAAAGCTTCTATTTGGCCATTGGCTAACGCATGATATCGAGATGAATGGTTGGATTTAATGTTGTATTCTTGATACAATTTCTTCACCTCAGAAGAACAGAAGTTGGTGCCATTGTCCGTCAATATGGTATGAGGGACACCAAATCTAGTAATGATGTTAGACTTGATGAAGCTAACAATGCATTTAGAACTGACTTCATTGAGAGGTACTGCCTCTGCCCATTTGGAAAAGAAATCAGTAGCATTAAGAATATACTTAAACTGCTTGGCCATAGCTGAAGGGTAAGGTCCCAGCACATCCATTCCCCATGTGGAAAATGGTCATGAGTATTTAGCTGTATGAAGCAACTCTGGAGGTTGATGAATGAAGTTGACATATACTTGGCATGAATGACATTTCTTTGTGAAATTAACACAATCTTGTATCATTGAAGGCCAAAAGTATCCAAGCCTTTGAATTTGATCAGACAGTCTATGTCCAGACTGGTGGGCACCACAGACTCCTGCATGCACTTCTTTTATGGCAACCATTGTCTCTTCACCATCAATACATCTGAAGAGAACTCCATCAAAACCATGTTTGTAGAGAATTTTCTCGAGGTGGTTTGGGCTATCATAAAGAGTAAAATTGACCACACGTCGCCAGATTTGTTCTTTCTCGGCTCTATCAGGTGGAAGTGTTCCATTTTGAAGGTATTCCCTCATAGGTGACATCCATCCTGTAATATGACCATATGGTTCAGGAATGGGACTAATTTCATTAATTTCCTCTATTCTGACTTGAACATAAGGTGAAATTGAGCGACGGTGGACAATACTGATGGTTGTCTCGTCCCGATTTGGATCTGCTAAAGTTGTGGCTATATTAGCCAGTGCATCGGCTTGAGCATTTTGTGATCTTGGGACATAAGAAAATGTCAGTTCTGAAGGGAATTCCGACATTAACTCTATGATGTAATCATACAAATGGATTAATTCTTCTTTTCTGATGGCATAATCCGCATTTACTTGTTTGATTACCAGGTCTGAATCACCTTTCACCTTTAAGTGATTCACTTGTGCTTGAAGCACTAACTCCAAGCCTGTAATGAGAGCTTGGTATTCAGCTTCATTATTGGTACCACCTTCCCACAACAAAAAGGAAAAAGGTAACACTGCCTTATCTAGAGAAATGAGCACAATTCCTAAACCAACTTTGTTGAATTTAGGATTTTCCATTTTCTTCCCTGTTGGACTTCTGGAAGCACCATCAAAATACATTTCCCATGTTTGAGGACTCTCTTGAATAGAGAAAACTTCCTCATCAGGGAGTTCAATATCTGAATACGTTTCTTCCACTGAAGGATGTTCAGCCAGGAAATCAGCCAGAGCTTGGCCCTTAATTGCCTTTTTAGACACATACTGAATGTCGAACTACTGTAGAATAACCGCCCACCTTGCCAGACGTCCTGTAAGCATTGGACGACTAAGGATGAATTTGAGCTGATTATTGCGAGATACCAATTGGACCTCGTGATGTTTCAGGTAGTGTCTCAGTTTCTGAACTGCAAAGATTAATGCCAGGAAGCACTTCTCAATACTTGAATATCGGGTTTCTGCTTCAATCATAGTTCTACAGAGATAGTAGAGGCTATTTTCATTCCCAGCATCATTCTTTTGAGCGATAAAGGCACCCAATGATCGCTCTAGAGCTGTCACATAGAGGATAAGCGGTCTACCCTCAACAGGGGGCATGAGTACTGGTGGACTCAAGAGGTATTTCTTGAGAACATCAAATGCTTCTTGACATTCTTCAGTCCACTGGTAAGTGACTCTTTCCTCAATAATTTGGTAAAGGGTAAACTTTTGCCTTCCAAATTGGCGATGAAACGCCGAATATAGGCTAAGTTTCCTTGAAGTCCTCTTAATTATTTCAAATTCTGAGGAGGTGACATAACAAGGATTGATTTGGTCTTCTCAGGATCGACTTCAATACCACGATGGCGTACAACAAAGCCGAGGAATTTTCCTGAGGTTACCCCAAAAGCACATTTTAAGGGGTTCATCTTCAAATTATGTTGTCGAAGTTTGTGGAATATGACTTCCAAATCATCCAAGTGATTAGAACGTTGTTTGGATTTAACCACCAAATCATCTACATAGCATTCAACAAACTTCCCTAAAAGAGATTTGAAGATACGATGCATGGCGCGTTGATATGTTGCACCTGCATTCTTTTAACCAAAGGGAATCACCCTATAACAAAACACACCTTGAGGAGCTCTGAAGGATGAATATTCCTCATCTTCTGGGGCCATTCAGATCTGATTATATTGGGAATATCCATCCATGAAAGAAAGTACTTCATAGCCAGCCGTCACATCAATTAAGAGTTCTGTAATCAGAACTGGGAAATCATCTTTAGGACAATACCGATTAAGATATCTGAAATCGATGCAAACCCTAATTTGTCCGTTATTCTTCTTTACAGGGACAATATTAGCCAACCACTTGGGATATTGAACTTCTCTGACGAAGTTGGCTTTGATCAGATTATCCACTTCAGCTTCAATTTTGGAAGCATAGGTTGGGTGTGTTCTTCTCGCGGCTTGCTTAAAACCTCAATGTTCTTTTGGTAAACCCAAATGATGAGTAGCAACATCAGGATCAAGCCTAGGAATTTCTGTATAATTCCAAGAAAAAATATCTTTATTTTGCTTTAGAAAATAAATATACATCTCTTGCTCTCAAGGGTCATGGCCGCACTAATTAAAGTGGGGAGTGGATCTTTCCCTGTACCCATATTTACTTCTCTGAGTTCATCCACAGTGGTAGAGATACCCTCTTCAAATGCTGGAGGAGCATCTCTAAGATCTTCCTCTTCCTCTTCATCACGTGCTATTTCTTCCTTTTATACTTGCAAAGTAGATGACAAAACGAAATTCTCATGATCATAAGAGATGTCAAAATTTTCAAATTTTGAAGAAGAAGAAGCTTCCATTTCCATCCCTATTGATGATAAAGGGTCTTCTTTGGGAAATAAAGTGGAGATGATGGATTGAGAATCGACATCATTATTCACCTCTGGTGATTCTATAACTTCTTCTGGCCTGATTAGTGAAGTATAGACTTTTTGTACTTCAGCAGATGAAATGAAAATGTCTCCACTTATGCTTTCATCACTGCTTGGTAGGTTACCAATTTCTCCCATGTTGTCTGGCTCGATTACCGTAATTGACATTATGGATCTTTTCATAAGAGTATTTTGATTTGGGCCTATTTTGTCAATTTGACTGAAAGGTAACACATAATCTGTACTCACATGTGAAAATGGATTTATTGGAATTTTCTCCAAACCATATGGAGCATTAACTTTGGTAATTTCCATCATTGTAGATTTTTCTCTTCCCTTCATGTGATAAAATTCCACCTCAATGTATTGAGACTCACATGTCTTGAATGGGGCCTTATCACCATACAATGTTCCAACATGACCATCGAAACAGTATTTGAGACATTGATGGTATGATAAAGGAATAGCTGCATGCTGATGTAGCCAGGGTCTTCCAAGAAAGATATTGACAGCTGAGTCTTGATCAACAATCATGAAATCCGAATTGGATACAAGATCTCCAAACTGAGTTCTGAGTGTAACTTCTCCCAGTGGTTCTTGTTCATTTTTTTCATATCCTTGTAACATCATGGTAGAAGGATATAAATCAGATTCCGTGAGGCCCAATCGATGAAGTGTACGAATGGGCATGAGGTTGACTCCCGAACCATTTTCAATGAAAGCTCTTCGAATATCTACACCATTGACTTTGCCAGATAAGTACAAAGGTTTTATGTGCCCATGCACAACATCATCTTCATCTTTATCAGTAAAAGATATCACTGCATGGAATTCTGCAGGATTATTCTCTATGTGATATATTTCAGCTGCAGCGATTTCAGCTTCAAACTCTTGAGAACATGACAAAGCTTCGATGAGTGCTTCCCCAAGATCTTTTGACAGATTCAATGCATCCAAAATTGATAACTTGTCTGGTACTTGGGCCAAGTGTTTCAATATATCATACTTTTGATCTAGAGGTCTGCGTTTCCCAATAGGAATATGCGGTTTAGCAGGTACCTTGGAAGCAGATGCTTTGGAAGCTGATGCATCTTGTATTGAAGTTGGCAACATCCTTGGTTTTGGAAGATTAGACTGATTAGATCCATTTACTTGCTGAGATAAAGAAGATGGAACCTTTAATCAGTCTTCCAAAATAACTGTTCCAAAACTGAGTTGGCCATTGGTAGAAGAACTTGCTTGTTCTTTTTGAGCTCGCTGAAGGGCTCTACCACGAGTTTCTGCTGCATATATAGTGCTAGCAGGGGTAGAATTAGAGTAGTGGCTTCGGAAAGATCCATGTCTTCCCCTGTATCCTGAACCTCTTGAACTTCCTCGGATTCCCCTTTTTGATACAGGGAATTCAGGCTCATCAAAACTGGAATATGGATCTGTTAATTGAATCATATGAACAGAACCAAAAATTAACTCTTCGTTTGATAAAGACTCTGCCTGGTTAGCCTGTTTAGGCTGTGCCGTTTGGTGGGACGGGGCCCGTGGCTTTGAAGTAGATGGCATGAAATCTGCCAGAGTCAAAGACAATTTAGGCTTTAATACATACTCATCTTCTTCTAATTCCTCTTTCTTCTTTGAATTGCGCTGCCCTTTTGAGGATTTTTCTTTTGATGGAGGCTTTACTGCAGCTTTTGTAGGAGACACAATTGGTTTCTTCAATTTTGTTCGCAAAATGGAATGGGTCCGATTGATTGTCTTTCTGACCATCCAATCATCATATTTTTTCGCATTTTTTCTTTTGACTTCCTACCACTCGCCTCCTTCCTCTGGATCTGTAGCGGTAATACACGCTACATGAGCTGAAGAACCCTTCAATTTGACTTGTCCCAAGTCGACCATCTTTTGCAGGAGGTCTTTAAAGACAAAACACTCCTGGATGGGATGCCCCAAAATTTGATGAAAGGGACAATAATTGGGACGGTCTTCATCTCCTTCCTTGTTTGGCCTCTTGGGCACTGGTAATTGAACCAAATTATTTTCCAGAGCTGAAATGAAGTAACTAGGAACTTGCTCACTTCGGAAAGAGTATGTTTTACTCTTCAAATCCTCAAATTGTTTTCATCGTTGATCTCTTTGATCATTTGGACGAAACAGCCTTTGTTGTTGGCATTCAGGAGGTGGAGCCCTTCGAGAAGATGAAGGTTTTGAAGTAGAAACAGGTATAGGTGCTTATTTAAGCATAACTGTAGCAGTTTCCGCTTTACCCATTCTCCTTCCTGGAGATGATGGAATTATACGAGATTTATCCTTAGCCTGTATAAGGGAATGTTCAATCTGTTGAGTGATTGAAGTAAGGTCTCGAAACCCTCCTGTGTATTTCACAGGGATCAATGTCATGCGTAATTCATCACGCAAATTTGCCACACAGATTGGAAACAGTTCCTCCTGAGGGAGAGCTAAACTCAGGGAATACGTTAATCCCTTCCAACGAGCAATGAAATCAGAGACTCTTTCATTCTCCCTTTGCTTGCTGTTTGTAAGATCGAAAACTGTCGTTTTTTGCAATGTTGAGCTGAACTGAAGAAGGAATTTTTGATGAAGATCCTCCCATCCGATGATTGACCAGGATTGCAAGCTTGTATACCAGACAAAAGCTAGTCCTTGCAAGGTTTGCACGAAGCATCTGAGTTTCCCTGCTTCTTGCTGCTCTAGAGTTCCCATCATAGGATCACAACAAGACACGTAATGCGTCAAATGTTGTTCAGGGTCACCTGATCCATTGAAAGTCGGGAAAATAGGGTTTCCAAAACTGGATGGAGGAGAAATTGAATCTACCCATTCAGGGTAAACTTTCTTTCCAGGTTGAACTTGCGCCCGTTTCCCTTACATAGTTTCTAACTAAGCTGTTAATGACTCAATAGTAGTTATTAACTTTTGAGAAATATCAGGTTGAACTTGGTTTTGGGTAGGTGCAATGAATGGAGCTTGGACAGACGTGGTGGTTGGTTCTGCAACTGATGGTAGTGCTTCCAACCGTTGTCGCGTTTGAACCATACGATTAGACCTCTGAGGGTGTACTGATAAAGGAGGATATTCCTGATCCATATCAGTAGTTACAACAAATTCCTTCGGCTGTCAGACTTCATCATTCTTAAGAAGAAGACTACTCTGAAGTAGTTCTTCATTCAACCTTCTTAATTCTTTCATTTCTTCCTCCGGTTGTGCAAACCTTTTCTCTAATGAGAGAGATTGACCTCCTTCAGAGTAAGGGTGAGAAGTAACCTGATTCTTTCCTTTCCCCTTTATTGGGTCCTTTTCGGAGAGGGTGAAGTGGGTTACTTGAAGTAATACCCAGATTTTGGGTAATCCTTTGATTACGTGTGCGCACACCTTCTTCATTTAGGTCTGTGTGCGCAAATTCTTGAGCATGAACTTCTTCGTCTGATATCTCTGATTGAGCCTCATCTGGTGAATCAGCCGCAACGACATTGATGACATTAATGGATGCATATTGCATGGAATCCTTTCTATCAGAATTTCTGTGATATTGTCTTCTTCCATATCCATGATGAGACATGGCATTCCGTTGACTTGATCCCTTAGGAACTTCTTGGAGAATCGTCACATGGAGAGAATCTCCTGATAGCTTGGCTCTTCGTTCCTCTTGAGGCTTATTCCCTAATCGAGAGAATACTAACATTCTCTGAGGGAGGGATTGAGGATTTGAAAAAGTCCCAAGTCTGGTGGACTGGGGATGTTCCTGCTGCTTCCGCTCAACTCCTCGAATCCCATTTGTTGACTCTGAGGGTTGGGTTAGAGAAGTCCCCAGTCTAACAAGCTGGGGTGTCTCTTGACATGCTATGTCTGAGATCTTCTTAAAATATCTCTTGATCTTGCGAATCTTAGTTTAGAAATTAGCTGGAAGCATTAACCTGTATCCACTTTAATCACCTGGTTCAACGGACCACTGGATGATTTCCGAAACTTCTGTCATTTGATGACGTGTTTACTCCAGACGAGAGGCTTGTGCAATATTCTCGCCTGCTTGTGTAGGAGCAATTCAACAACTTGTTCTCTATATACTTGATTTTTGGAGGAACTAGTTGAAGCCTGTTCTTGAGAAAACTTTTGATTATGAACAAAGCCCATTGACTGTGGCCGGCCATGGGAAATAACATTACATGAGACCATTTTCGGGGGGCTTTGATGACTGGAAAGCACTGTGAAATGTAGTGCTCCGTGAACACCCCATCCTCTGATATGAACCTCAGATGGAGAATTGGAAATTAACTGATGCAATTTTCTTAGTGCGCCAAGGCATGAACGTTGAAGGGTTCTCTGTTACTTTTCAACCTTCGGATACCGAGAGACTGATAGAGATGCCAAATCAATCTGACGTTGCATCCCTTCTATTATATTAAGATGATTTTCATATTCATCATAAGATAATACATTCTTATTTAATTGACAAAGAGATTTCCATTTGTTGAGACGAATATCATGGATTCCATCATCCGTCAACATCTTTTGAATGTCGTACTGGGAGTCAGCCAAAGGCCAAAACATGACTGGTACTTCACCTTTTTCCAGTTTTTTCCTCATGTTCAGCATTTCCTCTTTATCATTAAATGAAGATTCTTCTACCTGTATTGACCAGAGTTGGTGTTTCCTTGTTGCTTCATCGGATTCAACAAGATTGGTAGAGAGATCATTGATCAAACTAGAAGATGCATGACTTAGGGGTGGTTCGGAGAATGACCTACACCCTGGGCTATCTTCTGATTGAGAAAGTATTTTACTTTTTAGCGATAAAGCATCAGACATGACTGGTTTCGCATTTGCAAGTGCCTCAAGATAAGAGGGATTTCTCGGCACTACATTATCCACTGGAGTATTTTCCAGGCAATGTGTATCACTACTGCGGAGAGGACTTTCGCAGCAAAGTTCATCATCATGGGGAGGACCACCATAATGGGTTACAGAAAAAGATGAGATCTCTTGCACCTTGGTCTTCTGACCGCACAAAGGGTTCCTATGGCTCTCATCTGAAGAAGACACTTCAAGATTGACCGAATTTTCATGAAGCAAGCCTTCATGAGGAAGTGTCTGTTGAAGACCTTCAGAATTAATGTTCCCGTTATTGGGAACTGAGGAAGTAGAATCTTGAATGCCGACAGATAAATATCTGAGGGCTTCAAGAACTCCAGCATCGAGCAAGGCCTTGTTATAGATTGGCATTTGATCTCCTGACTGTTCTGGGCGGATCTTTTTCTTAGATGCCTTCTCACTCACTTTAGAAACCACTTGTTGACGAAAGTGGTTACTCTGAGTAGGTGTATGTGCCTGATCAGGAATGATGGTCAGGTTAGGCTGACGATCTCCACTCAAATCAGGTGTATGTGCCTGACTTGGTTGTTCGTATGATATGGGGGAGTATGCCCCATAACCCTCTTGGACTAGAACAGATGTGTGTGTCTGTTCCGGAGTGAATCATTGATGTGTCACTCCACTTCTAGGGATAGATTTATGTGTCTGTCCCTGAGATGATGTTGAAGCTGTTATGATATCCTGGAAAGCATCCAGAATATGAGCAGGAATTTGCTTCTTCTCTTTCACCATTGACAAAATATGTTTGGTGACTTCAGCCGCTAGAACGGGGATATACGTCCATTCCGGGCTTGGAGTAGGTGTATGTGCCTGCTCCTGTCCTCCTTTTTCTGTCAGTGAATCCTGACAGTAATCAAGTGTGGAGGAAGAGAGTTGAGTCTGCCTCCTATTTGTCGTCGGGACTATCGGACTGACTTCTCCGTGCGCTACCAAGCGAGACTGTTGGTAGGATTGATTAGTATTAGCAGGTGTATGTGCCTGCTGATTACACTTCGCCAAACGCGGTTGACGAGATCCATCATATGTAGTCAGACGAGCCTGCTGACTAACTGGTGATGTATAAGCAGGTGAATGTTCCTGCCTATAGTACTCCGCCGGAATTGCCTGGCCAGATTGGCTTGATGCTGCCAGACGAGTCTGCTGGACAGCGGAATTAAAACGGGCAGGTGTGTATGCCTGCTCGTTGTTCTCCTCCAAGTTAGGTTGGTGGACTCCATCATATGTAGTCAGGCGAGCCTGCTGACTAACTGATGATGCATAAGCAGGTGTATGTTCCTACCTATAGTACTCCGCCGGAATTGCCTTGCGGGATTGGCGTGATGCTGCCAGACGAGTCTGCTGGACATCGGAATTAAAATGGACAGGTGATTGTGCCTGCTCGTTATTTGCCACCAAGTTAGGTTAGTGGACTTCTCCGGAGATGGCAGGGATGACAACCTGCCTATTGTTAACCGGATTCCATCTCTGGCGGTTCATCTTGCCTGCTCGAGTTCGAGGAACCTGAGCTGAATGCCTGGAGTCGGTACCCTCATCATGTTGAGGGCGCACTACCGCACAAGTCTGGCGGCGATTGTTGATGGGAGCCCTCGGGAAGGACTCCTATCTTTTTGAATTAAGGCCCTGAGGGACCGACTCATTCACTTCCTCAGAGTAAGGGAGTGAATGGAAATTGTGTTCCGGGGATAACGACCCGAAACTGTTGGAGACGTTAGTCAGCACCGCCTGCTTCTTGATCGCTGGCCACTGTTGTCCGGACGACAAGGTAGAGTTGTTAACTTGGAGGGCTTGACGAGCGGCCTCCATAGTTTGGATAGTACCGTTGCGACGGTACTCCTTAACCAGTGCATTAGAAACCCAGCGTTGAAGACGCTGAGTTGGTGATGTCCTCCTCAGAGCGGACGACGTTCCATCAGGAGTAGCAGCATTGGTTTTCACAGCAGCAGACCTCATAGTAGAGGTGTTCACATCATCAGTATTCACAGGGGTGAATTTAAGGAAAGCCATTTTGCAGAAGATCTTGAGAAAAGAGTGCCTGTTCCATATAACAGACATAATCAAGATGAATCTGGCCACTGCATATTTTGGATGAGCATATGTCAATGATTGATTTTTTGGCCCAAGGGGCCTAACAAATAAGAATAACGTCACTTTAACTTGGTTAAGGATTCATGTCGGGTTCACTATTTTTGTTTCACACGGATTTCAGGGATGACCTCCTGGACGGGAGATTCAAACGTCCCGACCGGTTTCTAGTGGGTTTGTTCATAGAACCGGAAACATCCAATGATTCCACATCCAATTGGACCTACTTTCCAAAGGTAGGCGCTCATTATCTTGTGAACTGATGAGGCTTAGGAATTTGCATTGGTCGAGAGGATGGGAGGTCGGACTCATCACACCTTTTTGAGGGGAATTATTGTCTACTCCGGGACTCTCTTTATAGATTTATGTTATGTTCATGAATCCTTATTACATTACCAATTATAAAATGAGATTTCCTTTAGTTCTAACAATCAAGGATTAAATATGCAAGAAATTTAGAGAATCTTTTATATGTATTCGAGGTTCTTCATCAATAGAGAATCATCTGTATCTATTTAGATATTCTTGTTTAATGATATCCTTCAAAACATTTATATAAAAGTCTCTTGGTCATTATGATGACCAGGCTGGTTTTAAAGCCACTCAGTGGGGCACGTGAAGTTTATCGTCATTCTGAAGGACATGGATTAATTCAAAGTTGGGATCGAACCCATAAATGGGCTACCTACGTATCCTTTGTTTTGGAAAAGGAATCAGAACCCACGTAGTTCGAGTAATGGAGTATGATGTTTATGATTGATGGCTCAAAGAAGAATGTCATAATTACTTTTACACTCTAAGCTCACATGAGTCATGCTCGGTGTGAGAAACAAGAAGTATTAGTAAAAATTAGACAATTGTGCCATGAAATATGCAATCATAAGAAATTTTTTGGGGCTTATGTATGTATGACTGCCCAGATAGATGAAGGTTTAGGATTTACTTTTAGGGAGAAAATCCAAGAACAGGGTCCATAAAGGTATATGTGCTTTATGGATATTTGAATACTCTAACTTGGGACTTATTCCTGAAAAGGAAACCCAAATTAGGAGAGGATTGATAATTGGGTTTTACTCCTGAGAAGGAACCCCATATCAAACGTAATTTAGGACTGGTTAAGAGAAATTAAGGGACATGGGGCTTACTCCTGAAAAGGAAGCCCATAATTATGAATGGGACTTACTCCTAAAAAAGGAGGCCCAGGTTAGGGGACTTGGGGCTTAATCCTAAAAATGAATCCCAAGATTATAACCGAGTCTTATTCCTGAAAATGAGACCCATGTTAGGGATTAAGGTTTGGGGCTTACTCTTAAAAAGGATGCCCATATTTGAGATTGGGGCTTACTCCTGAGGAGGATGCCCAAGTTAAAGGAATTAAGGTTTGGGGCTTACTCCTGAGAAGGATGCCCAAGTTTGGGAACTTTAAGAATTTGGGGCTTACTTCTGAGGAAGATGCCCAGATTAAAGGACTTATAACTGGGGATTATTCCTAAAAAGGAGACCGAGGTTAAGGATTCTCTCATCTTAAAGAATGAGGTTGAATGAACGATCTCTCAATCTTTGGTGATATAAAGATGTATAAATCACTAGGTTTTGAGAGATATTCCACCGAATTCCTTTCAGATAAGGAAGTCAAATCAAGAAATCATGCCATAAATGGCTTTAAAAAGGATCTTGAAGACTGAATCTTGAATAGGAATGGTCAAATGGATTAAGAGGGGTAAAATGGGAAAGATGGGCACCTAAAAAGGTAGGGGCGTGCAAGTCTTTAAAGGCGCGCAAGTCTTGCGTGGGCGCGCAAGTATTGGTCACGCAGGTATACCTGCGCGACACATGGTGTACTTGCGCGATTTTCAATCAGAATTGAAATACTTGAGTGACTCTTTATTAAACCCTTTAGAATTCCCTTGAGGTTCTTCTAGAAAAGGGACGCGCAAATTCTATTGAAGGAATAAGGCGGCACGTAAGTGTGACCAGTTCCCTTAAGGGCTGGCCATTCAGGCGCGCAAGTGTTGATGAGTTTCAACACTTAAGCCTTCCTCCCTCTCTTTAGATCTTCCGTTCTAGGTAAGAAATTACCTTAGAAGTGTTCCGAAAGCTTTGAGAAGAGAATTCGGCGTCGGGATCTTCTATATGAGTTTCTAAAAAAAAAGATCCTCCGAATGGGGGGCCCACAGGGTCTATTTATAGGCAGGAGAAGACCCCGAGCAGTTACTAGGCGGTTATCACTTAGGTCGCGCAAGTTACTTGTGTGACCCAGGGCGTCGCGCAAGTGGACTTGCGTGACAGTGATATAACTTGCGCGGTGAAGTTGATTTTGATCCTGTGTTCCTGCCTTTGTCGATTTTTGATGTTTTCTTCAAAAGATGAATCACTTTGAACTCAGCTATTCCCCTTTTCCGATCTTTTAGATTCTGTGACAAAAAGGAGTGTCAACAGTACAGAATATATTGAACAAACCAGATACAGTCAAAACCTAGACCCATGGTCTAGAGAGAAGTCACACAATCGCATACCCCCATCTAGGGGTTTAGTTCGAAGATTCCATGAAGCACTCATTCTATGTGAACACAATCCATGAGTCTTATAGCTCTGATGACATCCATCCAAGAAGTAATATTCCACGGGAACTGTCATGAGAGGTAGTTACACTCATTTCGGGAGACAAACTCATGTGTGAGGGTGTTATGGTAGATAGATGCACTCATTGCGGGATACACAATCATGATTGGGAAGGATTTTTTTTTAAATACGTTTAAAGAAAAAAATATTTTTTAAAAAACGCCCAGGTTAAAAATATTTTTTAAACCGCCCCTCAAAGGCGGCAGGCGCGATGCCGCCTTTGCGTTTCGCGGCAAAGGCGGCATCGCGCCTGCCGCCTTTACCCGAAAGGCGGCATCCGCGATGCCGCCTTCCCCCTAAAAAAATTTAATTTCTTTTTGAAAATTTTTATTTTTATTTTTATTTTTTGTTTTGTTTATATATATATATATATATATATAACAAAAAATTTCAGCAGAATTTCTCTGCTACTAAATATCCAGCGGTACTGCCATTACAGCAGTCTGGATTCTGACAGAAACCCTCACCCAGACCTTCCTTTTATAAGATGGCTTGCCCTGGAAATCATTCTGCATTTTCGATGTGGGATTCAGGTTCTCTCTTTCCTGCGCAGTACATTCTGCATTTTCGATGTGGGAATCTGTTTCAAGTGCGTGACTTTGAAAGACAATAAAATATAAACTATAAGACCAATATAAATGAAATTTTAAATATTGATTAAACATATAAGAAATAGTTGAAAACAAAATGAATTTCCTTAAAAATGATGATGCAAAATAATTTATAAGGTTTCAAAACCGCTTACCTGAAATTTAAAAAAGTTTCAAGTGCATAAATTTGAAAGACTATAAAATATAAAATATAAAACGAATATAATTGAAACTTTAAAGATTGATTAAAGATATAAGAAATAGTTTAAAACAAAAGGAATTTCATAAAAAAGGTTGATAGAAAATAATTTATAACATCTCAAAATCGCTTACTTGAAATTTAAAAATGTTTCAAGCACGTGAATTTGAGTGACTATAAAATATAAACTATAGAACAAATATAATTGAAACTTTAAACATTGATTAAACATATAATAAATAGTTGAAAGCAAGAGGAATTTCATAAAAAATGTTAATGGAAAATAATTTATAAGCTCTCAAAACCGCCTACTTGAATCTTAAAAACGCTTCAAATACGTAAATTTGAACGAGTATAATTATATAAGTAATAATTAATAAGTAATAAGTAATAATTATAATGAATAATAATAATTAATATTTATATAACTTATTAATAATTAATAATTAATAATTACTAATTACTAACTAATTACTTATAATTATTAATTATATTACCAATTAACTAAATAATTAGTATATATATAATAATTAATAAGTAATAAGTAATAATTATTAATTATTAATTATAATAAATAATAATAAAAATTAATATTTATATTACCGATTACTAATTAATAATTAATAATTAATAATTACTAATTAATTGCTAATAATTATAATGAATAATAATAATAATTAATTACTAATAATTACAAATTAATTATTAATTAATTACTAATAATTATAATGAATAATAATAATAATTTATATTTATATTACTAATGAACTAATTAATAATTAATTTGTAATTAGTTAATTAGTAATATAAATATTAATTATTAATTATTTAATTAGTAATATAAATATTAATTATTATTATTCATTATAATTATTAGTAATTAATTAGTTAATTGGTAATATAAATATTAATTATTATTATTCATTATATATGTAATAATTAATAAATAATTATTAATTAGTTAATTATTAATTAGTTAATTATTAATTATAAATTAATTACTAATAATTATTAATTAATTACTTATAATGATTAATTAATTACTAATAATTATTAGTTAATTATTATTAGTTAATTATTAATTAGTTAATTAATAATTATTAATTAATTATTAATTAGTTAATTATTAATAATTGTTAATTAGTTAATTATTAATTAATTATTAATTAGTTAATTATTAATTAATTACTAATAATTATTCATTAATTACTAATAATGATTAATTAATTATTAATTAGTTAATTATTAATAATTATTAATTAGTTAATTATTATTAATTACTAATTAATTATTAATTAGATAATTATTAATTAGTTAATTATTAATTAATTACTAATAATTATTAATTAATTACTAATAATGATTAATTAATTACTAATAATTATTAGTTAATTATTATTAATTAACTAATTAATAATTAACTATTAATAATTAACTAATAATTATTAGTAATAATTAGTAATATAAATATTAATTAACTAATTAATAATTAATTAATAATTATTAATTAACTAATTAATAATTAACTAATAATAATTATTAATTAATTATTAATTAACTAACTAATAATTAATTGACTAATTAATAATTATTAGTAATATAATTAATAATGATTAATTAATTATTAATTAATAATTATTAATGATTAATTAACTAATTTATAATTATTAATTAACTAATTAATAATTATTAATGAACTAATTAATAATTATTAATTAAGTAATTAATAATTATTAGTAATATAATTAATAATGATTAATTAATTATTAATTAATTATTAATTAATAATTACTAATTAATAATGAATAATGATTAATTAATTATTAATTAATAATTATTAGTAATATAATTGATAATCATTTAGTTAATTAGTAATATAATTAATAATTTTAACTAATTAATTAGTAATTAGTAATTATTAATTATTAATTATTAATTATTAATTAGTAATTGGTAATATAAATATTAATTATTATTATTATTTATTATAATTAATAATTAATAATTATTACTTATTACTTATTAATTATTATATATATAATAATTATTTAATTAATTGGTAATATAATTAATAATTATTACTAATTAATTAGTAATTAGTAATTAGTAATTATTAATTATTAATAAGTAATATAAATATTAATTATTATTATTCATTATAATTATTACTTATTACTTATTAATTATTACTTATATAATTATACTCGTTCAAATTTACGTATTTGAAGCGTTTTTAAGTTTCAAGTAGGCGGTTTTGAGAGCTTATAAATTATTTTCCATTAACATTTTTTATGAAATTCCTTTTGTTTTCAACTATTTATTATATGTTTAATCAATGTTTAAAGTTTCAATTATATTTTTTCTATAGTTTATATTTTATAGTCACTCAGTTTCACGTGCTTGAAACATTTTTAAATTTCAAGTAAGCGATTTTGAGAGGTTATAAATTATTTTCTATCAATCTTTTTTATGAAAATCCTTTTGTTTTCAACTATTTCTTATATCTTTAATCAATCTTTAAAGTTTCAATTATATTCGTTTTATATTTTATATTTTATAGTCTTTCAAATTCACGTACTTGAAACTTTTTTAAATTTCAAGTAAGCGGTTTTGAAACCTTATATATTATTTTGCATCATCATTTTTAAGGAAATTCTTTTTGATTTCAACTATTAATTATATTTTTAATCCATATTTAAAATTTCATTTATATTGGTCTTATAGTTTATATTTTATTGTCTTTCAAAGTCACGCACTTGAAACAGAATCCCACATCGGAAATGCAGAATGTACTGCGCAGGAAAGGGAGAACCTGAATCCCACATCGAAAATGCAGAATGATTTCCAGGGCAAGGAATCTTATAAAAGGGAGGTCTGGGTGAGGGTTTCTGTCAGAATCCAGACTGCTGTAATGGCAGTACCGTTGGATCGCGCATGCCGCCTTTGAGGGGCAGTTTTAAAAATATTTTTAACCTGGGCGTTTTTTAAAAAATATTTTTTTAAAAAACGTATTTAAAAAAAATGAGTGGGAAAGATCGCGATACATAGATGAGGATCATAGCTAGGGCCATAGCGTATACCACGACTCATCCGAAATTCACCTTCTAGGTAGAGGATTTTCACCCAGTGGAGTTGCTCACGTCGATGTCGGACTCTACCTAGGGACAAGAATGGATAGAGGATATTGATCTGTGCCTCTCAGATGGATGCCTGACTCTATAAAATAATTTCCTACTAAAGGGATCATATTACTATAAAAGGAAATGATGCCTGACCTTCAGGGGAATGAGAAGAATGGGCCCTAATCCAAACAAAATATGTCTATGATGCGGTGAACCAGAAAACCATGCCATTTTCCAAATAGTACATGGCGTGTAGAAAAGTTACACGTTGTGTTGTCTGACCCTAGGTACTTCCCATGTACAATGGCCTAGGTCATAAGGTTGGTCATGTAAAAAACATAGTACTCATCATGTAGTATGTTGTACACACTGTGTCCGAGTAAATGGGGTTGGATCCGTGTACGTTGGCCATATCGCCATACATTGTCATCAACCCGTGTCCTCCAACCCGTGTAATCAGTACATGTGGTAGCCCACGTTACTGGCCTCGCCTGGCCGTGTGATGAGGTACACGATCGTGTACTCTATCCCGTGTCTGTGTACCCCCTGGATACTCGTCGAGTTCCATGTAGCCGCCTCTTCCATTCTGTACACGTCGTGTCGCCTGAAGCCGTGTAGTCCAACCCATGTTCTTGTGCTTCCCAAAATATACGCCGAGCATCGGGGAAGGCGCAACACTCTGTGTGACCAGGGTCACATGCCGTGTGACCAGGGTCACAAGCCATGTGAATCCTCTATGACCCTAGAAACCCTAGATTCCACTGAAATCACTACACAGAGTGTTCTTCAGAAGTACACGCTGTGTCTTCGGGAAATTTCCAGAATCACAGCCTTCTGCCATCGTGCCTTCAAAGGTACCCCATTCGCCGATCCGTCCATCCGATCTCCACGGACCTCCCAGGTTTTGGTCACCTTGAAACCATGACGACACTCCTAGTGTTTTCGTACCTCTGATCATCTCCAAAAACAAGTTTTTATTTTCCCACGCAAAGAATGCTAGAATAATGGCCTCTTCCGTTCTGAGCCGATTCATCATCTGCCATCATCATCGCTCCTCAAGATGTTTTTTTGGTGTCGTGTCTTCAATTTGGGATTGTTGCATCACAAAATGGATGCACAATGATCTGTTGTTCATCTCCCCATGGAGAACGCGAAGAATGAAGGGGAAGGAAAGGGTCCAAAAAAAACAAATTGAGGAAAGAACCTCCGCTGTCATTCATCACGTCGTTGATCCACTCCCATTAGTAGTCATAAATGTAGTAAAAATCAACATTAATTAACATGGACTATTTCCCCATAATAAAGCCTATAAAATCCTCCCGTAAGAACGTATCATTCCATGGATCAACTTGTTCGTGGTTGATCCAAGCTCGTCATTTAACCTCCAAAACAGGGAAAGAGTAATGATATAACAACCCCTATCTCAAACCAGTTGAGGAACGATCGTCATGTCATGTTGCCTTAATCATCGAGATCCTTCAACTTCATTAACGTAATGATTAATACCTTCGATTCTTCATCGTTTGTCGCTGAGAGTTTCCTCCAAGGTTCCATGAATTTCTCCAGAGCTTCCCCTAAAAAATTCGTCAACTACCACCAATTTCCCAACCCATTAAAAAGGGATACATGACTCATCATTCTATTATGCTACAAACATTAATGAGTCAAGTGGATATTTCTAAAGCCATTATGACATAGAATTTAATAAGGAAACAATTTCCCTTTTTTCGCACAGCAGCAGATGTATCAATAAAATAAATAAAATAAACATGCGAATTTATTTTATATTATTTTAATTAAAACGTCCGAAAATTAACATTTTCCCTCAACCCGCGCCAGTAGAGGTTTGGCTCATTCTTATTTAAAGTCATCGCCCGGGACGTAAAGGTGCCCTCAGATTTTTAATTCGGGCATCTGTTTTGAAACTGCCAATTCCATGCACAAGTGCCGACTCACTTATCTTAAAAAATAGTTCAAACCACCATTCCGGGCTCACTGGGCCTCGGAATGATGTGTTTTTTTCACGCTCAGTCTCAAAATAATTCCATATAATATTTAAAAATAATACATGTAAAATCCATGAAATTACAATCCACTCTTCTCCCAGTAAGTAGAACTCAACCCAATGATTATCTGATTCATTATTATATCTTTCCATGATCATTTGGTGGAATTTATCCTCTGTTTATTTAGGTATGAACTCTTTTGGTGAGATGTAGATCTAGGATTTTTTATCTAGATCTATATTGATTATATCTTGATAACCTTTAAATTGATTTAGGGATTTATATTCGGAACTCATATCTACATAATTTTGTTGCTATGATTTTGTGGATTTCCATTAGACAAACGTCCATCAATTAATTGAAGTAAGTTGTCAAAATTCTAGTTCCCATAGTCATGGAGTTTAAAAATGTATGGAAAATTCTATAATTGATTTAATTATTTAGAAATTGAATTCCTAAATTGGGTTAATTAGGTTGACCAATTAATTTATCCGAGCATTGCTAAAATAGATAACTAAACTAGGAATTAAACATAAGAATAAGTGGCTGGGCTATTAGATAAATAATTTTAAAATATTATTATGATATTAAGGGGTTGTAATATTGATAATTAATCATGGGATTATTTAAAATATATTGAATTAGAAGTATTGAGAATATTAATATGGAATTATTTATGTTCCTTGATATTATGTTCTAGATAATTAATTGTAGAATAAATTATGAAGAGTTATGACTTAGAAAGTGGTAATTAATCCTATAAAATTAATTATGGTATATCAAACATGTTATTGATTAATTAATTAATTAGTTAATGTATTGGAATACATAATTAATTGTGCAGTTAATTATGGATAATGATGTATTTAAATAATTTTTAAATTAGTGATGGAATTGAGGTGAATAATTATTTATGAATTAATTATTTGTGAAATAATTAGAACATGGCCATTCTAAATTGAGAAGTATACATGGTAACTCGGTATTATACTTGTGAGTAATGTAATGGGAACATGGTCATTAAAATAAGATGTATAAATGGTAAAAATGTTGTCATACTTAGGGTGTAAAATAATGGGAACATGGTACTATATTGATATATATGAATGGTAACATGGTCATATTATGTATTTTTTGTTGGTATATTTGGCATTTATGTGTAAATTTAGTGAATGGTACTAAAGGAACATTGATTTATGGCCTCATAAGATAGCACTTTGATCTTCGGCAAGAGTCTAATTATGTAAAGAGATGTCATATCACCATTGAATACATCAAGATCTATCATCAGTTGATGTATATATTACGATCTGATATTACTTAAGGAACACTTCAGGCTCTTACACAAGCTAATGATTGTATAGAAGTGCAAGTATCCACAAGAACCATGGTGTGAATATGACTAAATAAAGAACAATTGATAATGTGATATCCATTTATTTATGAATTATATTAAATTATTTATAGAACTACTTGCAGTATCTTTTGGCTGTAATTGATTTAGACACCGTTTGTAGTGGCCTACTGAGTTGTACTCACCCTACTCGAACTACATGATCAGTACCCAAATTGACTCTATTGTAGCAAAATAGGTTATGGGAAAGTGAACTAGATTTGATTACTGATTTGGGGATGGAAGAATTATGGGGGAATCAGACACAGCTAGGGACACGCTTTAGAGTTGTTAGTGTACTTAATTTCAGTTTCATTTTATACCCATGTCACTTACATTGGCATGTCATGTTTCTCTTCTTACTGGGTACTGAATTTTTAGTTTTTGTTGTCTTTTGTCATTGGTAGTGTTTATGATAATATATGTATCCTCTATTACTCATGTACTTCCACTTATTGCTAACACTGATAAAAGAGTGTATATTCTCCCCATGAATGACTTACAGGACTCTCACTACTAGTCGACAGCCACTGTAATAGAGGGATGTGCGCTTGAGGTCATGTGACCGACCAACTAGGGGCACCGTTGCATGAATCCCATGTCAAGAAGATAAAAATTAATATAAATTGAAGGGAAATTCCATTGGTAATATTCTAGGTAGTTACTCTTCCCCAGTAATAAATTTCACCATCAATATTTTACTTTCCCAACATCAACAAATATATAAGGGTATGTATGTTTCATTACCATTTTGGTTCATATGTATCCTCATAGTTAGGGTTCCTCCAAACTAATTTTTCTAGTCAATTCGTCTACAATCATATAATATGGTCACCATAGTCCAAGATCTTCATTGATTACACCTCAAAAGATCCTTAAAATACAAAATTATGAAGGATACAATGAACATTACATCAACTTGAGATATGGTTGGTTCAAATTCTACAGAGTAGGCCACAAATCTTATGTAATCAGGAATGTAAAAGAGATGATGTATCATGGACAAAGATAACTCATCCATTCAAATATAATGAATCTATTCCATTGAGATATGTGGAGAAAAAATTTAACTCCATCTAGAAACTCCACATCTCTTTAATGGTTACTAATATAGCTATTTTGTTAATGTTGAGATGGCTCGATGTAATACTAAACGATCATGACATGATGATTCACATGAGCCTCATCCCAGTTGGTGAGGAATCTCCATGTGAATACAAGAGACCCAAGTTTAATTCCAGTTATAGGAACATTTTAAGGTAATGTTGTTGTACAGTAATAAGAATTATAAAAAGTATTATTCAGTACTATAGAAGATGGAACTATTCATCAATTTCAGCCTTTGGGCCACCAGTTGTTTCCTTAGGTCTTGTAAGGACTTTGGGCTAGTTAAGGCTTTTAGTTTCCTTCACAGACTTCTCTCCAACATAAGGCCTTCTGGAAACCTCACAGCCTTCATTCCACATGTAATTATGATGAGACCAGATAGACTTCAAAGGATAAGGCCCTAGATGAGGATTTAAGTGTATGAAAATTCACTAGAGTAGAGATAAACATATATTTTGGAATGGGATGGCATTTAATTGTCATTGGTATTGGCCATGTGCACCTCTTCACATAAAAACATGCGGACCAACCTTGAAAAGATAGAGAGCAGACATCACAATATTAGTTGGGGAGGGGCAGTTCCAAGTAGTGTGTTTGGGATGAAATCTTCTAAGGCCTCCAGGTAAAGTAATGTGTCTCTAAGCCTATGGACCATATAAGGGTTCCCCCTATACACTTAAATAGGGAATTGTCTAAAATCAAAAAATATTTGATGGCCTTTGAACGAAATGATCAGAACTATTTCTAACATTTCTTATACCAATTTTTGTCACAATAATGATTTTACAGTAATATCATCCTAACATGCATGTGTTATAAATAACCGCCCATAAATGGACTCAAACGAATTATTTTGTATGTATTAGTGAAAGATATATTTTATTATAATTTTAGGAGATGAAGATATTGATCATATTATCCATTGATGTCTAGTGAGAATTCATTCAAAATTTAAACATGTTTTTGGGATTATACACAAGGAGTAGCTATAATTTTATGGGTTATAAGAAATATTGAATTTTAAATAGTTTTTAGGCCATTTTTTAATTTATTAGTTTACATGGAGATGTGTAATATCATTTTGAATTACCACTATGATATGATTTATCCAATAATTAATTTATTGTATCTTAATTAATTAGATATATAGAGGTTCCACCACATGAACTTGAATATAAATAATTTATGATAGATGATGATATGTAATCCATTAGAAGAAAAATTAAAATATTACACTATAAAGTGATTTTTTTTATGAGAATATTCTATTCATAATTTTGGAATAATAATGAGAAAAAAATCCATGATGAATCATTGGAGAGGGAATGAAACGTGTATATGAAATGACTAGAAATATATATGAATATTTAGTATCATATTGAAGGATAAAGTTATTTCTAGTAGGATGGGTTTTAAAATCACTATTTTATTTATTTAAAAGTTTTTTATTTGCCATTATGTTTTCATGTGAAATTTCAGAAATAAAAAGAAGTTATCCCCTCTATTTTTTATAAATTATTATTATATATTTTTATTGATTGTGAATTTTAATTGAATAATTTCATGGAGGTGTTTTCTTTGGAATGAAGAGGTGATGTATTATTGAATAAAACTTTCATTATTTGTTATTTAAATTTTAATTTTTTATATATAATATATTTCACAGTTTTATTATTTCCAAGGAATTTTCCATAGTTAATAATGATGATTATTAGGGTTGTTGATTGTATGATTAAATGGCCCTTGAATGAAAATAAACGAAACTATTAATTGTATATTATTAGTGTAAATGGGAGATATAGAGTGTTTTAATGGAAATTTGAGTAATGGATCTATTTATGATTTGATTTTCTTATAAAATTAAATTTAGAGAGAGGGTTCTATTATAAATTTAATTTTTTCTATATGTCATAGAATCCTTTTGGATATTTCCATAATATCATTCTATTAATTACTTATAAGTTTTTAGATGGTTGTATATTTGAAATGAAATAGTGATCAGAGGATAAATTCTTTTTTGAATTTATCTATGTTGATATAATACATAGTTTTATATTTTTTATCAATTATATTAAGTGTTTAGAAATGTTCCAATGTTATGAGACCAATATTTTTTATTTTTATATAATTGATTTGAACATATGGGGATTTCATACATGCGTAATGATTTGTGAACTTGGAAGTGTAGATTTTTCTACTTACTAAATAATTCTCGTTTATCATTTTATACTTCTATGCTTTTTTGAGAACAGTTTCACATGTGGCTATGCCTAGTTTAATTGGGGAAATTAAACTCTCTATATATCAAACACTCACATTGGTAAAGTGATATGGAAAAAAATTAAAATAAATGGTTTATGATACATTATTATATGGTTTGTTTCATATATGAATGTTTCACTCAAAACAACCTTTTAGAGAAACCAATTAAATTAATTATAATGATGGTTATTGTTTTGTGAATTTTTATGGTAGGTCTATATTCTAAACCATATGGATATCACCAGAATATGATTCATGTGGATTTCAAGGAGCATGAATATGTGATTGTATGTATGAACTTGTATAATATTTTGATATTTTTTAAATGAATTGTTAATGGTATTTGAATGTAATGATTCCTTATATCAAATTTATAATAATTTTTATGTGGATTTTGTTTTATTATTATATTTAAGAAGATAAATTCATATAAAAGTTAATGTTTTAATATCCATATTTTTTATTCATCAAATAATGGTGTATTGCAAAAGGTGTAGAACTGAAATCCTATGATGGGATTGTTAAATCAATTTATAAATAGATAGTTTTGTTTTGGAATTCATATTAACTAAATATCAATATAATTTTGTTTAATTTTTTTAAAATATAAAATTGAAATGGTTTTAATATTTAATTAGGTAAATGTTTTTTTCTTTTATAGAATATGTAATTCTATTTTTATTAGGCTGGATTTTCTAAAATTATAAATCTTTTTTTGTTGTATTATTTCACTAGAAAAAAATAAATAAAATTTTGGTTGTATGATGAAAACCTGGTTTACATTTATTTTTTCATTTCTATTTATAGAAAAAATTCGTCGTGGGTGTATGGTTTAAAAATTTCTTTTTCTACAAAAATTTACAGGGTGAAAAATAATTCATCAAATTTTTAATAAAACCAATAAATATAATATTTTATTATAGGGTTTGATTTATTTTTTCTTATAATGAACTTTTGAATTCATATAGTATATATATTTGTGGAGTTATTGTAAAACATATAAATTATATCAAATAAGATTTTATTCTTTTCACATGAGTTTATTTTTTATAATTAATTTTTTTTATTTTGGGTTTAAATTATTTATTATATATTGATGATTGGTATGTTATTCCCTATAAATTATTGTTACCATATATTCATTTTAAATAAGAACATTTCTACTTATACTTAACATAATACATTACTTTATAAAACCATCATTAACATTGTATGTTTAGATAACTAATAATTATAGTTACACTAGAATATTGGTGATGTGATACTGGATTTATTTAAACACCCTACATGTCCACTATAGTATAATTTTCCTCATATTTGATATTATGCATAAAAGAGGGAAAATTCCATTCATTAATGGTATATCCTAAATCTGTTGTAGCTTCCCAAATTTTCACTAAGGTTTATTTTTATATACTTTTGTCCAAATCTACAAACCATGCCCTAGAGAAGGATGGATGGATAAAGAAGAAAGAAAAGGTTTGATGTAGGCTATATATAAGCTAGGTACATGAAGTGTATAGAATAAACACTATTTATTTTGAATACATTATGTGTAATGCATACACAATGTATAACAAGTTGGACAAACATCGTTGAAATTGTGAGCTACATTTTCCCTATGAGGGAAGGACCCCAAGCTTTACGCAACGTCTAATGCTTACACACCATGTAAATTCGACGTTCATGTTACATTTAAAAGAGGGGGGAATCCTTTTAACATATCCCCTTTTATTCTCCCATATAGGAGAAACAAACGACAAAAGATCCTCCACCACCTTGACCTAGGATTTATGTATTATCCCTATTATGTACCACGTTCTCATCACCATCAGGTGCATTGAATATCACTTGATAGTCTCTAAATTTTGACTATTTCTTTCCCATTTCTCTTCTCATATATTTACCTATTTTTATGAGAGTTGATATGAACTATTAATAATGTATTGTCTTATATTCCATTTTATACAATTTTATATTGAATAAAATGGTGAAAAATGTTGTGAAATTATTTAAAAACCTAAGGTAGGTGGTCTATCATATTTTCTTCAAGATTGGATGCATTTATATTGTGGTCCATTATACTACACACCAAAACTTTTTTAAATGAACCGTATAATTATTAAAATATTATTTTAAATGGTTTCTCAAGCTTTTTGTAGTGGTATCACACAATTAATTAACCCATTGGTTGAAATCCTTGAGATGAGCCACCTCTATGGGTGTTTCGTTCCCTAAAATCAAAACTAACCTTTATATAAATTGTTTTTACCACATTTAAATGTTTATTCATAATAATAAATAACATGGAAATGATAATTGACAGGCCTTGTGTTAATATCTTTACATTATTCCATAGATTGACTTTCTTAAATATTGAAACAACCAATAGGAATAAAATATCTTATTTAAAATTCCTTTTAAAAAATATAATTTTTTGATTGATAAGTTTCTATTATATTATGTCGGTGATATAAAATGTTCTTGAATTATAGAAACCTTGGACGAGCTTATCATTCTTATTAAATAAGACCTATTGTGAGTTTTATAGAAGACAAGAGAAATAATAAATTTTCTGGGGATGGTATCACCATGTGTTTACCAAAACTCCACATTATAGATGACAATTATCTAGGGGATACACAACGGATGGGTTTAGTGGTAAGATGGTTAGACTAGGGCATTAGTGGTACTTTATCCCTTATGTGAGAAACCAAGGATGAGTTTATAGGTTTGTTTACACTCCATGTCTTGAGTGATACTTGGTATTCCATTTATAGATCGCTTTGGTTGTAATCATATGGTATATGGGATTTGATGTTCCCCGATATTGAATCTTAGGATTCCTTTTGAATCTCAATGGACAAACATGTGGTACCTTTTCTTAATTTTAATCATGATATTTTACATTATGATTAATAATAGGTGAATGAATTATACAGACATCTTTGACAATCCAAATCACATTCTTTGCAGTTTTCCACATTTTGATTATTTTTTATAATGAACTTCTTTACCATATTTTTTGCATTTAATTGTTATATCTTTTAGAGACTTCCATCTTAGGCCGAAGTAGGTACTGCAGGTCAGGTATCCCTTTAATAACCCAATATAATATATTTTATTTAATTAATTCCATATATATATATATATATATATATTACTAAAAGAACATTTCTCATTTTATATTCCCGAATTGTATACCTATTGACACCATTGGTGGTATCAATCTGAGTATATCTCACACCCTTCTTAGTCCACCTTCAGTACCAATAATACATCATTGTTACAATTATAGTGAAAGGAAGGCTTTGAACTTATGATTCTTGATTTATAGTTCTTTGATAGATAATGGAAGAAGAGAACCAATCATATGCTCAGGATGATATTAGTTATAATTTTGTTGTCATTATTTATTTTTTAGCATGTGGTATATGTTTGTTTCCTCTTTAACTCATGTATTCATTTATTATGGTACCATGAAAATATCATCATCAGAATTGTATATCCATTTATTATTCCACATCTTAAATTTATTTTATATTGAATTATTTTTTATTATTAATCTAATACTTCTTATTTTTATGTTTTTCAACTTCTTCTCTATATTTATATATCACCATGGTTATACACTCATACTCACGTGGGAATAGTCTCCCAATGCACACAACCTACAACTATCTAATAATCAGTAGCCTCTAGCATATACGGAGGCACACATGGGGTCTTGTGGTAGACTGTGTTGGGGCCCCACAATGATTCCACTAGGGAGGGGTGACAAATCAAGAACTGATATATGTATGGAGTCTTGAAGCTTGAGTATTTCAATAATAATATATTTCTATATTTAGTAGTTTTACTTTCATATAATAATGAGTAAAGAACATACATTTTTCTTGTACAAGATTCAATAATATGGGATATTTTATAAAATTATTTTTACTTCGATGAGAATTTATTAGTAATATATTTCATGACAAAATAAATCATCTATAGATGAATTTTAACCCTCATTAATAGTTTTTGACCTCTAGAAATCAAGGGGTCTGTTGGAGGACTCATAATGAGTCATTTATAGTGTTGGGATTAGTGTAATTAGTTATGTTTTTTATATCTTCTCCATATGATTTCATTTAAAAATACATTATTACATTTGGTCTTAAGTAAACATTTATGAGATATTTTAAAATATTAGTCATCTAAAATACGCTTTGGGATTTATTAGTTGTGAAAATTATAATCTCAATTAATTTAACCTACCATAAATGTGTAAATGAGGTGAAGAAATATAGAATATCACTCGGTGTTATATATGATATTTTAAAGATATATATTTTAAATTTGAATGTTTCTTATTGATCCTTTAGATCATTTTTTGGGATATTGTATGTGATCATTATTATTCAATTCTTAGGGAACAGAAAATTTCTATTTACACTTAACTTATTATATATAATGATTACTAATGTGATAGAATTATTCCAATAACTTTTTTCTATTTCACCCCAATACTTACCCATATTTTTCCTTTATATTTTTTGATATCTATGCAATACAGACAACACCCGTTTTAAATAAAATACTACTTAATCACATTTTTCAAGATCAATCAAATACTGACATGTTTAGAGATTTTATATAGTCAATATATATATTATATATCAAATTAAAAGTTTTACACTCATCTAATATAGTTTTTTAGGCACCAGATAAAAACAAACCCAATAGAATACATAAAATGGTATATTTTATTTATATGTAGTTTTGTCACCTTTTGACAGAAAAAACCCCTTTAAAAATAATTTTTACCCTTTTATAAATTTAATATGGTAAATTAAACAAAATAATTTAAATTAGAATAGAAAAATTACTTTATGGTGATTTTTTTGTATTTTTTCTACAGAGTTTCATTTTTTAGTGAATAATAAAAAAACATAAATTTAATCCAAAAAATGTTTTCTAATATAATTTATTTATAAGGTTAAATTATAATTTTTATTCCATTTAATGATAAATTAGATTATATTTTTATAAATAATTCCAATTTAGGTCATTGGAATCAGTTTCACTTTGAAATTTACAATAAAAACATAACAAGATTTTTGACACTTGTTGATTTAAAAACTCACATTTTCATCCCTCATGTAGGGTTAATTTTATTTTTTATTTATTCCAATTATGTGATTTCAATTTAAAAAAATGGATTAAATATTTTGAATCATAATAATTAAAATTTATAATTAGTTCAAATTAATTTTTGACCAAAATGATTAGTGAAAGTAATTAAAATAAATTATAACAATTGTTGTTAAATTAAGATTTATTAAGGGACTGACACCTAAAAATAAATCCCAAGAAATAATACACACTATCCAGAGGCCATTGGATGGAAATATCTAGACCATATCCTCTCATAGATCTTATTTTTAATATTATTGGTCAACATGAAATAAAATATTTTTGGTGGGGTTCATTTCTTGTATAATATTACAAGAGATTCCTCCCATCCTCTATTATAAAAGGAACCCTTCGATAACACTTAAACATAAGTTAAAATATTCATATCCTTGAATTGAAAATGTATAATTTACTCCCCAACATTCCTCCCTTCATCATCTATTACCCTATTTAAATGAATGAAATCTAAGGAATCCTTTTTGTACAAACCAAATGGAGTTACCTGATTAAGATGTAACACCCTCCTTCAAGAATCTCTATATTATTTCCATTCTCCTTCCTTGAAATATTATTAATTCATATTTATATAAATAATCCGGTATAATATGTTTATTATTATTATTTAGTTAAATAGTTACACTTTCACTTACACACACATCCATCTAATGGGCAATGATCATATAGTTTATGTGTAGGGGGACTACCGTCTCGCTAACAGATGATTATTCAATATTCCCTTACCACTTTTTATGGTGTCCATTATGATGGAGACACTTATAATATATGATATATATGATATTTAAAATATCTTTATTATTGTTTAATTTCTTTATAACATATACCTTTATACATTTTATTTTATGTTAAAATGATAACATCGTTTGAGGAAGTGCGGACTACCACCCCTCAAAGGGATGTGATTCATTTATGCTATACATGGAACATATTATGGATAATTTCTTTAAAACAATGTCATATATATGAAATATATATTATTCTAGATTTATTTTATAAACACTTATCAACATCTTAATATGACAATAAAATGAGAGTTCTGTTAATATGTACGTACAGACTACCATCTCCCTGAATGGTGCATTTAATTTCTTATCTCTAGAACATTATATATATTTATAAATACATATATACTGGTCATATATGAAACTAAAATCATGTATTAAATTCATGAGATTATAATAATATGATATATTTAACAATAACAAAAAATAACAAGTTAAAACAAATGTGACACACTTGGCAATTAACACCCGATATGGTTGAATTACTGAAACATTGATAACAAATGAGTAACAAGAAATTATAGGAATGTAATATATGGTAATATTAACATGATTATGGTCATATTATAAGTTAGTAACACATTTTAAACCATTATATAGGAGAATAATGTCCCAAAATAGGAATGATATGGTGATGGAATTTGGTCTGATGATACATTTCATTGAGGCGTATTTATTATTATTCACCAATTGACATTTATTTGGGTTATGTAATTCCATTTTCATATTATATCATAAATTCTATTATTCTCATAATATTTTTAGATTAAATTTATCTCACACTCTCTATAGAATGTGATGTAAATGTAATGAAGCGGCTTGAGACACTATGGAATGATTAAAGATTATTCTCCTCAAGAATGTCCTTAATATTGCTTCCTTTTGTGATTGTTAAATTTATATTGGAACAATGAATTAATTATAATAATTTTTAATTTTTAATTTAGTTGAATTATAATATACTCCTACAATGGATATTAATATTAACAAAATAGTGTACATTTTTTTCATACAGTGGTCACTTTGATAATTATTTTGTTATTTTTAGAGTTATTGTTAAATCTGTATTTCTCATTCAATATAGTTATTTGATAAGGAATATTATTTATTTTGATTATTAATTATGTGGAATAATTTGAAATGTAAATTATGGGTGGATCTGGGAATTTATATAGATCCTCGATGCATCTATTGGTTCTCGTGATGCGAATATGTTGGCCATATTAAACGGGTTTCTATCTCTGTTTTGAACCGTCTTGTGAAAGGTCTTCATGGTGTATATTTTTATGTTCTTATAAAAAAATACATTAAGAAATAATTTCCCCCATTTAGATTCACTTATTTTATATCCATGATATTTCTATATGACATATCTATGAATGTAGTCTATTCTTAGTATATTGATTTATGACATGTGTTTTAGTTTCATACATGACATATTATTTATGACTTATATAGTTATATCTATGGAAAGCATGTTAAATTATCTATGTTTTCATACATATTGATTCATTATTTTTTACCATTTATTTTTCTGTACTGATCATTTGAGCTCACCCTTATTACTGTTGTTCTGTGGGTTAAGAAGAAGGGAACAATGATTAAAATTTAAAGGATGCAATTGGATTCAGTGTATTGTGTAGCATGTCTTATTTTGTTTTTCAAATGTATTATGGGTATCATGCATATAATGAATCTTTACAAGACTGGTAAATTTAATAGTCCTTTGGGATTAGTTTTTTCTGAAATAATGCCAATGTAATGTTATAATTCACAGACTCTAGGATTCTGGAATCATGATGTTAAATTATCCATGAGTATAACATAAAATTATGATCATGGATCATAATAATATTGGACTAGTGATTTACATGATGATAATATGTAATTTGTATTTGGTACTTTTTGACTACTATTATATCTCATTACATAATGATTCCTTTGGAATCAAGATGGAATACACCTATATTGATTTGATGAGTCAGTTCCAAAGTAATTTTTAGAAGGAAAAATTTCATCTAGAAAATATTTTATTAATTGAATTATTAAATGAAAACATTTAACATGTGAGATGAGTGATAATATTTATATGATTGTTATACTATAGGATTTTATTGTCCCCTATCTAGTTTTAATGGTTTTAATAATCACTTATCATGTCCAATTATTTTAAATCATTTCAATCATGTTTATTTAAGTTTAAATATGTTTAACTATTATTATATTTGACCAACAATGTATTTAACACATTTTGTGTATATTCATGTTTTAAGAGAGTGAATAAAGAAAAAATGGCTATGTATGAGTCACGAACACCGAGAGATCAACTGATACATCAACAGAGTAAATTTCATACAGACAATTTAAAAGAGACACTAATAGTGTTAATGTCACACTAATAGATCAAATGAGACACCTCTAGGGTAAATAACTCACCAAAAGTTCAACTGAGACACTGATAGAAGAAATGCCTCACATACTGTTGAAATGTCCCTATGAAAAAAGGAATTCATCGATAGTACAAACTAACTCACTGATAGATTACTCACAAATAGTAAAAATAAGTCACACATAGAACAAAATGATTCACCTACGCTTGGAGATACCAATAAAATGGATCAATGATAGAACGAGTCACTGATACGAATAGATGGACTCACTGATATAAGGATTCATATTTAGAATGACTAACTAAAAGAGGATTCACTAACAGACTATTAAATTGTTAATTATTTAAAATTATCTATAACAATCATATTTTAGTGTTTTAATTATACTGAATAAATTATTTATTTTATCAAACAACATTAATGACTATGTTATTTGAATGTACGAAGTACAAGGTACCTCTACATGCTCCTTGACGGACAACTGAAGACACACAAATTAAAATAAAAGCTTGGCATAAGAGTTTTATAGAACAAGAGAACAACAGTAAAGAACATGCAAGTAGATATACTATGTACAGACCCAAGACCTGACGTAAATGGAAATTACTTTGCTTTTAAAGAATACTTAATACATGAAAAAAACTGATTCCTAATGACCGTATTAGTTTAGTGTCTTTGGAAACTTGGAACGTAATATTCTAATCATGTTGAATGATCTTCAACATCTCCCATAAATATCTACCCCTTTTTGGTTTTCTTACCTAAAACCTTTCTTTATATCTTGGGGAAAATAAAACATAAAATGGTGAGCTCAAATTCTTAGTAAACGTAATCATAGAGAATATAAAAAATCTACAAAAACATTAATGCAAAAACTTGAACATAAAATCTAAACATACAAATCTTGAGCAAAGACTTACATCATGGAAGTACATATGGAATATATCTTAATGAATCAACAATCATGATAAAATAGCATTGGAATACATCATGTAATTGTGTCAACCATTAAGCACATGATATGATTTCCATAGTAGCCAAGGCATTGCTGCCAAGACCATGTTAGTGGAAAAATCCCCTTTTTGAATCGAGTTCACTCCGTATTCCAGTCTTGTATAACTGAACTAAATTAACTTACTATTCCAACCATGTCTATCTCAGGAAATATAAATCTTTACCCAATGCATTGGAGTGAGATATAGGTCCCACCCATCTCATAATGAAATCATTCTTACGTGTGCCAAATCATGAACATAAATCATTCATCATTAACCAAAGAATAAGATGGGTTTCATAAACATCTCCCCATCATAACATAATTCACATACAAAATGGATATCATTTCATCATAAGGAAAGTGAAACCATGTAAATTATAGAGACATTATACTTGAAACATACACATATGGAATAATCCCATCTTATATGGAAAATGGTTTTGGTAAAACACTTGAAATGAATTCTTGAGGAAAATATCATTTCTTCTTCAAAATAATTTTCTTTTAACAAAATTCCATGTAATTATAAAAGAAAAGGGTTTTGTTGAAAATAATCATGCAATATTGTAGAGGATGATTCAAGAAAATGAGGCAAAATGAAACAGTAAAAATATGTTCACGCCGTATAAGTTAAAAATAACATTATCCTTTAACTTTTGTCGGAAAATTCAAAAATCTCCTCATGTGGTAAACAAAAGTAAGATTCCTTTCAAAACAGGTGGTAGAATTCAAAAATGGGTAAAAAGTACATTAAACATACATGAAAACATTTTTAGAAAACATGGATATGTATGATAACAAAAAACCCAGTAAATACTTATGAATAAACAATCTCAGATAAGAGCGAGATTGGAATAGTTATCCCTTACCTTATGTCTGATATGCTTCGTATGTATCCGAACATCCTCTTTTACGACGCACCTCCTTTAAGCTTCCTCTTAAGGAAGTAGAGATGGTATTTTAAGAAGACCAAAACCTCCAGAATGTTTCTAGGGAAGTGTAGAATAGAAATGGTCATGGTTTGGCTGATCTTTAAGGCTTAAAAGGGTGTGAAGAGAAGAGGTAAGGGGTGACGTTTTTATAAGGGAGGAGAGGGGCACCTTTGAGAAAACATAAAATAATATTTTATCATAAAGTCATATTCAGTTTTTAATAGCTCCAAATTGATTTTTTTCAAATATAAGGTTGGTATGGGTCGAAATACTTTCATCCAATAGTTTTTAGACAATCTTAGGTTACTATTTTATCCTTATATTTTAGATTTTACTCTAAGTTCAAAAATTTAACTTTTACCACATCTTCTTGTTTTCTTACACTATATGGTTAATAAACATACTATAACCAGAAAAAAACACCAAGTGGATCATTATTGATATATATAACCTTATCTATTTCATTTGGCCAAACCGTAGATTTTTAGGAATATAATAACAATTAATAATATAATATTTGTTTTACAAACTATTTTATGTCAATTTTGACACTATTTGGTAATTGATTTTTGTGAAACTCATAGAAACAAGATTAGTTCAAAAAAAGTTAATTTCATCAGTACTAACATGTCATATTAACCTCGAAAATTAGTGTAATGGATAAAAAGTCTCAAATTACCTTTATTTAGGTATTTATAACATCAATTATGTTAATAAGGAAATTACTGAATCATCATTTTGTCTTAAATAAATTAACTTATTTAATGTATAAAAATTATAAATAAAATAAAATTATGTAGGAAATAATTTTATCTTTCTAATGAATATTTATAGTCGAATTTATCTTATTTATATCCCTATATTAAAAATGTTTTAGTTATTAATCATTGATTTTAACTTTTTTAACTCTTCTTTAAATAAAACAGTAATAATTGTCCTAATCTAATCCAAGTGGACCTAAGGGGCTATATTTTATTCATAAGGTTGTTTTTGGTCAAATTACAATTATAAAATAGAATTAGGACTTGGTTTAGGGTAATAATAATATCATTTTTACTCTTAATTACCCTATTTACTTTTAAACGTGGTAAATAAAAGTAAAAAGTTACTATTCACCAAAAATTATTTTTATCTTATTGAACCGAATTTTACTTCTTCATATTAACATTTTCTCTCGGATTATCGAAATTCCACTCATAGAAGCTATAAAAATATGTTTTATGTAAATTTTCAAATTCTCCTAGGTGGTGGGGTAAAAGACGGTGAAAAGTTCAATAAAATTTTTATATATCTAAAATTATTATAAAATGACTCCAATGAATTATATTGAACTTATATAGGTATTATGTATCAATTTTTGACTGAAAATAAATTTAAATAAAATAAATAACTATTGAAATAAAAAGTCGGTTTTTAAATAGTAACCCAGTGTTTTCACTATTCATCAAAAATTGAATGTTTTCCGAAAAATACCAAAGATTCACCCTAGTCTAATTTCGATATTCTGAATCCAAAAATGAAGTCCATTTTGAAAGATAAAATTTATAAAATTTCAAAAAGTGGGTATTACTATTCATAACGGCTAGTTCATAATAATATTATAATAATATCTTGTTTAGTGAAACTCAAAATTGCGTTCTACACACGCTATAGAGGAAGGTCTTGAATGTGTGTAATGAAAACCAAGATAGAGATGTGTGTGGTGAAATCTTTGTTTGGTGATGTGTATAACATAATCAAAACTTATTTTATTTACACATTAAACAAAATCTATACTTAATGTTGCGTAAAATAATTTCTACAAAACGAACTAGAATTTGTGTGTCACACAAGCAAAGAATAGTGTTGTGTATACTGCAGCTAATACGGCATTGCATATAGTACAAGCTAATCTTGGTGTAATGTAAAATAGAATACATCAAAGAAATTAAAAAATAATATATCTCATAAAATCTCGGGTTGTTACATTTTACCCCCCTTAAAATGAATTTCACCCTCGAAATTCGTCGGGGTTATAAATGATTTACTACTAGAATGATTCTTTAATAAAATCCCACATTGTAAAAAAGAATACTAAAACTTCATTTTAAAAACGAAAGTTAGAAATTTAACGGTTACCCAGATTAACTCATCATTGTGTTTCCATATAGGAGAACATAGGTTGAAATATAGATATGGAAGAAAAATATAACCATCATGTTCTGATGGAGAGTGGTAGATGACATGGCTATGAAAAAGCCAATAATAAAAAATCCATAAATTTTTGATGATCTAATGTACCATTTGATTCATCAGATATAAGGGCAGTAGGACAACATTTTTGGTTTTCAAGATCATTTCTCTAAAGTTGATGAATTTGAATAAAAAGAATTACTTACTTTATTTTGGTATAATCTTATAGGTTTCATGCCTTGAACAATTTCCACTTCATCTCTTAATGAAATGAAGTTTAATTTTTCATTCGTGAAGTGTTAGAAGATCATGTGATAGAATTATGGGTCATTCCATATGTCTCAAACAAAAGGTTACAAAAATTATCAAATATACAGAATTCCATATATGGTGAGGTTAATCGTATATGATTCCAAAAATGGACTTATACTTCATCTATCATACAGCTTAATAAAACTAGTTTCCACTAACTAGGGACATCCTGTAGGCCAGTGGTAGGCGATAAAGGCCTGTCGAACTTTGGTTGTGGGTTCGATTCCCTCATCCTTGTCCAACATGACGGGTTGTCGCTCGCCCTATGGGTTGTCATTTTTCTAAAACTATACTATTATAACATTCCAGAAATAATATCGAAAACAAGTTCTATCCATAAAAAATATTATATGACGTCTAAAATTAACCATTACAATCTTTAGGCTTATCCAAAAAACAAATGTCCAATCTCATAGTATAAAGAAAACAATTAATGAAAAGGTCACATAACAAGAACGTGGATACCATCGTTTATCCCCCATATATCATAAGATATATCTGGTTGGTCACATTCCAATCATGTAATACCTTAATCATGTATTCTTTTGAAACATGAATTACCCTAGAACCTTAGTGAAAACATGAGTGCTATCAAATGTTAACTCTTTTCACATACCAAAATCCCAAAAATTCTATATACTCAAACCATGATATGTCACGACCCATCCTCGAGACCTGTGTCGTGACTACCCCAAGCCTGTCTTCCATAGGCCAGGGGCTGGTGACTAGCACCAATGCATAAATCCCAATAAAAAGGGAAGGCATTGCCTTTATAAAGTAAACAAACACCAGAGTATGCAAGATGAATTAAACACTAAGTAAACTGGGTACAACTGTAAGTGAGGAAATGTAAATGGGCTAGAATAAAAACCCAACTGAAGTAAAGTACAACTGAAAGAAAGTACAACAACAGAAAGTAAAGCAACAACGTCGATCCATCCACTAGAAGTCCCACCTGAAGGGTGGGTACAGATAGCCTTCTCAGCTCCTCGGATCCAGCCATCTGCTCCGTGTACATCCCGCCCAGGGGTCCACCTCTAGGTACAGACTGGCTCCACAAGCCTCAACCACGATTAGTGTTGTCTGTCGTCTGCATCCAACCCATCTTAGTGCGGGTATATATAGTGCAGGGGTGAGTATACACTACTCAGTAGGGACCCTGAGACCCTCAAAGACTCACTAAATCCAACAAGGATAAACCACAAAGGAAAGATACAATCAGGAAGTAACATACATCACTACTTAGGTATATGCCCATACATATACATAAGTCATCAATTCCAGTTCGACTCCAACATCCGAGCCCAAGTTCGATCACGTCCACACAGGATAGTACAACCCAATCCACACAGAAAATCACAACCCAATACACATAGGAAAGAAAGTCAATAATATCAAATATAATGATTGAAATTCAAGACTCAGCTCAAACCAGGATTTATTCAAGGTGTCAAAAACACATCTGCTAGAGAACTCCTCTTCTATCGAGTACAGTGGGTCTGCCGCTACAACCAAGTGCTATCCACAGACCTTGAACGTCTGATGTACATCCCCTATTGTGTACTGTGGGCCTACTGCTACAACTGAGTGCTTCCCACCATGGGTCTGCCACTACAACCAAGTGCTACCCATCATAGCCTACAGAGGTACTCCTTCTGTTGAGTACCGCGGGTCTGCCGCTACATCCAAACGCTCCTCTGCTATGGGTCTGCCGCTACAACCAAGGACTCCCCACTGGGCTATCTGAAACACTCCGAGTCGATCAATCAGCAGTCATCAAGTCTTAGCCAGCTCTAGGGTTTCATAAGGAATGAAAGTACAGTAGTCGTCACTGTCGAACCCATGGAGGATTCCCATACTGTTGTCATCGTCGTCGAACCCACTGAGGATTCTAGTACAAATGTCTATACTGTCGAACCCATAGATACTGGAAAAATCCTCCTCTATCGAGTAAAGTGGGCATGCGGCTACAACCAAGCACTTCCCACTAAACTTGGACTACCGTAGTACTCCAACTGTCGAGTACTGTTGGCCTGCTTCTACAACCAAGCGCTTCCCACCATGGGTCTGCCGCTACAACCAAGTTCTCCCCCTCGTAGCCTACAGAGGTAATCCTTTTATTGAGTACCACAGGTCTGCCACTAAAACTAAGCGCTCCTCTGTCATGGGTCTACCTCTACAACCAATTGCTTCCCATTGGGTTATCGAAACACTCTGAGTCGATCGATTAGCGGTCATCAAGTCTCATCCAACTCTAGGATTTCCGCACACAGCACGCTCATTTCCGGGAGGGTCTACTCCACGAGCCAAGGGGTTGATACATCAACTAACACATAGACCAGCGTTAATATATCACCAAGTTCTGTAATGTCAATAGGAACACAGCGCGATAGACAGGGCGTCAATCAGACGTCCGGTCTGAGAGTTATTAGCTTTTTCGTTCCAGATGCCCGGTTGGTTATTAAGTCAAAATCAACTCGACCATACTCCAACTATGTCCAAACATTTAGAAAAGTAATTCAAAAGGTTCGTCTCACTAAGAAGAATCTAACAAAGTTGAAGACACGTCAATCGGACGTCCGGAGCTCAAGTTATAAGCATTACCACTCCGAGGGCCCGGTTGGTTTCGTGTTTGAACCAACCCGGTGGTACAAAAAGATCTCTGAAATCATGAGTGTAATATACTAAAATGACCGTCTTGATCCAAGGATCACATTTCAACTGAAAGTGTGTCGATCGGAGGTCTGTAGCCCATGTTATAAGCTTTTGAATGGAACATTCCGAAAACAGGGGGGTCTGGGCCCGGTCCGACGCAGCCCAGTACCCCATGGGTCGGCCTGAACCGGGTCGACCAGACCCGAGTCTGGGTCCGACCCAAATTGGGTGCGGCCCAGCCCAGGCGGCGTGGCCCGTCAGGCACGGTCCGGCCCAACCGGCACGAACCGGCCGTGGCTCAGCCAGAGTGGCCGAGCGGGTTCTCCAAAGCGGGGGGGGGGGCTTGGCCCTTGCCGCTAATTGACGCCGGCGGCATATAGAGCCGCTGCTCGTGCCATCCCAGATCTCACGGTCGCGCGGGAACTACGACCTCGCTTCCATGGCAGATCATTCTCGGCGGTGCGCTGTGCGCCGCCGCCTCCAAGTGGCCGGACGTCGCCGGCCGCCGCCTCCAGATGTCGGCGTCGCCTCGCCGGTGAGGTGCACCGGCAGTACCTTTCGCGGACCATCAGACACGCTCTGGTGGTCTGATTTTCCCATTGTCTTCGTCAGCCGTCCTCCTGGGTCCCGATCTTTACTGCAAAGGGTTTCAAACTCCTTTTCGGCCCGTATCGTCATTGCCCGTCAATCCACACACCAATAAACAAACTGCATAGGGTTTTCGGGCCATGTTTGTTCGGCATGCACCCTCTGCGTTAAATTTTTTTCAAATGGAAATCATTAGAAGACATGCTTTAGAAGATTGTATAATTTATTCATGGTAAATTATTCAAACTCCCTGAAATTTAAATACACATGCACGAGGGGATAATTCACATATACACTTTATATGAAAACCCCCTACCTAGAAGAAGTCGTCGAATGAGGATTGTCGTGGAGAAACGAAATCGTGGAAGACAGCGTCGCGGAAAGAGGCTCTGTGCATCATCGGTGCATGCCCGGTGAAAGATGTGTCATCTCTCTTTCTTCAACGCTGGAAGAAGGTGCAAATATGGCATAGGGTTCTTTATCGAAGCTTTGGCGTTCTATGCGAGGAAGACGAAGTTCTTCGAGACTGTGAGAGTTCTCCCCTTGATTCCACACAATGAATCCACCACAAAAAATTAATAACTTGTCTTATTTTTATTCACACACATACATGTCAACATTAATTTGAAATTCAAAAATAATTCACCAAATTAATTAACGCGTGCTGTCCAATTAATGAGTCATTTAATTGGCATGTAATTAAAAGTGGAGGGGTTGCAAATTAAATTCTAGAGGGGGGTTCAAAGGGGTGTTGGGGAAATTGAAGGAGGTTGGGGCTCGTGTGGAACCCACCCCAACTTCTTAGCATCTTCCTTTTCCACACACATAACCCAACAGTAAAGAAATAAAAATAAATTATAAAAAAATTTATTTTTGTTCCTAACATTTTTTAACATCTCCTCCCGAGCAAATGCAACTCTAGGAAAGGTCTTCATAAGCAATTACCGGCGCTACAATTCCATCGGTGCCCTCAGATTTTGATTTCGAGCTCCAGTTCAAAAGTTAGGAAAACCCACTCATTCGTTCACTGAATGTACCCGAGATAAATGTCAAAAATTGATTCCAGGTGCACCGGGCCTTGGAATTAGGTGCCATCAGAAACTGCGCACTCGTAAAATTCCAAAGAAAATTAAGGAAAAAAATTTCCCTTGAAATTTAAGGGTCTTTACATTACTCCCACCTCAGGGATTTACGTCCTCGTAAATCTACAACACAAACTAGGCAAACAAAAGTTGTATTGAGCACGCATCTAAGCCTCCCGCTCTCCTGTTCTCCCCTATAGGTCCTTGTGCTGCCACCTGATGCGCACTAGAGGAATGGACCGCCCACATTGTACCCTCTCTTGTTGATCCTCAATCTCCACTGTGACTTCCAAAAAAGTCTTCCCATCATCGACGTCATGCTCCCCGTGGTTGATGATATGCGTCGGGTCGTGAACATATCTCCTCAGCTGAGATACGTGAAAAACTTCGTGCACCCAGTGCAGCAGAGGTGGAAGGGCCATGTGATAAGCCCCCTCTCCTATCATTTTGGGGAACTAGAAGGGTCCGATGAAGTGAAGAGATAACTTGACGCCTCGGCCGAATCAACGTACTCCATATCGAGGTGAGACCCATAGGAAAACTTGGTTGCCATCCTCAAACTGTAGTGGTCTTCGCCTCCTGTCAGCACAAGACTTCTGTCGGCTCTGAGCTGTCCTCATCCGCTCCTAGATGACATGTACCTTCTCTAGTCCTACAAGAGCTGTTAAGATTTCATCTTTGTCCATAAGATAAATCCAGTCTCATCCCCATGATGAACCACATTCTTCGCCTAATACCGTCAATTCTGACATGAATGATACTAATCCATACCAAGGATGACGTCGTAAGGCCTCAACTCTACTACCATGAGATCCAACCGTTACTCTTTCCTCCAAGGGTTGAGTCACACTGTCGGCATTAGTGTGTGGTCACTGGGTCTCCTCTAGTAGGTATCTCAGAAGTGAGGGTCTAGTCAATGGTTTTTAAACCGGAACCTCTTAGTAACAACATAAAGATAGGACATGATAGTAAAAGCCACAATGAAAGGTGTCTTTTATTACTACAACTCAATGTACAAAGACACATACAACCACAACATCAAAAAAAATGAAGGCTAGAAGCACCAACAACAAGGCCTCCATGCTTGGAACTAGTTTAGATCATGTCAGCTGGCTTCCAAAGCTCCATAGTCAAATGCCTTAGCTGCCTGAAGCTGTGCTCTCCAATGTCCACGTGTTCCCTGTGGTCGGGGTGGACCTCTTGGTGGTGGTGGTGGCAACACCTCGAAGCGTCGTCCACCTCCAACCGCATGTCCAGTTTCCCTGCCTCGGCCTCCTTCTCCTTCTATTTCGCCCAGATCAAACCGCTACCTCTACCTGTTAGGTCCTTCATTTATCTGATGGTCATCTGTATGGCGGGTAGAACAGTCATGTGTCATGTGACCAACCCCACCATAGGAGTGACACTGTCCACTCCTGGTAAGCCGTTCTCCACCTCGGGTGCCCCGCACACACAATCCTGTGTCATGCGGTCGATCAAATGTTGGTCTGGTCCTCTTGGACCTCTGCGTCATCCGTCTACTGCCCGCTGCAGAAGACTCGGCCGAATGCTGGCTAGTGGTGGGTCCTGCTGCTGGAGACTACTCAGTAAGGAAACTCTCCACTAAGAGGGCTTGCCCCAACACCCCTGTCTACATCGGGATGCTGTGAGAAACAATAGAAGCTCTAATCTCTCGCCTGAGCCCCTGCTCAAAGGTTCGGGCCCTGAGGAATGGGTCCCGTACCATATCTGTAGAGTAACGTGAGAGATCGGTGAACCACGCTGAATACTGCACCACCATCATGCTACCCTTCTGATGATGAAGTATCTCCTGTATGTGCACTATTCGAAGGGTGGCTGGTACAAACTCTTCCCGGAACAGGCTCTCGAAGTATGCCAACAGAAGGGATGCCTCGTCGTGCACCTGGACCATCAAGCTCCACCATCATCCTGTTGCCGCGTGTAGGAGGCTCGCTGCAAGGATCACTATGAGGTTAGCTGGTGTCCCCACTAACTTGAAAACTCGAACTACACCCTCCAGAAAATCCTTGGCCACCTGAGGGTCTGTCTCCCCACGGAACCTGGGTGGTCTCTGATGTTGAAACATGTGAAGTGCACTAAGGAGACGTGCACTCTTAGCGGCTGCTGCTAGCGGCATCGGTGGCTCGGTGGGTAGTGGTACCTCCAGTTCCTCCACTGCAAAAGGGCCATTCACCGAGGCCTCATCGCTCGGTGGGCTGTCGTCTCGCACAAGGCTCCAAACCCTAGCTAGCTGTCGTCGTCGGGCCATCCTAAAAAGAATCAAGTGCTCCACGGTCAAAAAAGTATACCTGGTGAGCTTGCATAATGTAATCACAAAGAAAACCTTTGAAATACACATGCAATCATTGTTTTCATGCACTGAGTCGTAAATCAGAAGTCAGGGTCCTGGTGTACGGATACGTCAGCCGCCGCACCAACACTGGTCTCCCTGGACTGATAACCACACTCAATACTATTAATAGTATTGCTTCAAATAGAAGAAAGATCTGAGTTCTGAGTTCTGCGGTAGAACCAACCTCCTTTGATACCAATTTGTCATGACCCGTCCTCCGAACCCGTGCCATGACTACCCCAAGCCCGCCTTCCATAGGCCAAGGGCTGGCGACTAGCACCAAGGCGTAAATTCTGATAAAAAGGAATGGCATTTCCTTTATAAAGTAAACAAACACTAGAGTAAGAAAGCTAATGTAAATAGTAAGTAAACTGGGTACAACTGTAAGTGTGGAATAGTAAATGGTCCAGAATACAAACCCAACTGATGTAAAGTACAACTGCAAGAAAGTATATAAATAGAAAGTAAAGCAACAATGTCGAGCTATCCACTGGAAGTCCCACCTGAAGGGTGGGTACATATAGCCTCCTCAGCTCCTCGGGTCCAGCTATCCGCTCCATGTACGTCCTGCCCAGTGGTCCACCTCCAGGTACCGACTTGCTCCACAATCCTCAACCACGATCAGTGATGTCTGTCGTCTGCATCCAACACAACCTAGTGCGGGCATAACCCATGCAGGGTTGAGTATACGCTACACAGTGGGGACCCCTAGACCCTCAAGGTCTCACTAAATCCAACAAGGATAAACCACAAAGGAAAGATTCAATCATGAAGTAACATCCAACACTACATAGGTATATGACCATACATATACCTATGTCATCCATTTCAGTTCAGCTCCAACATCCGAGCCCAAGTTCAATCACATCCACACAAGATAGTAGAACCCAATCCACACAGAAAAGCACAAAACAATCCACACCGGAATGCATGTCAATTATATTGAAGATAATGATTGAAATTCAAGACTCAGCTCAAACTAGGATTTATTCAAGATGTCAAAAACATAGTTGTTGGAGAACTCCTCCTCTGTCGAGTACAGTGGGTCTCCCACTACAACCAAGCGCTATCCACTAACCTTAGACTGCTGAATTACTCCTCTTATCATGTACTATGGGCCTGCTGCTACAACCGAGTGCTTCCCACCATGGGTCCGCCGCTACAAACTAGCGCTCCCCCTCATAGCCTATAGAGGTACTCCTTCTGTTGAGTACCATGGGTCTGCCGCTACAACCAAGCGCTCCTCTGCCATTGGTCTACCTCTAAAACCAAGCACTACCCACTAGGCTATCTGAAACACTCTGAGTCGATCGATCAGCAGTCATGAAGGCTCATCCATCTCTAAGGTTCCATAAGGAATGAAAGTACAGTAGTCATCACTGCCGAACCCACGGAGGATTCTCGTATGGTTGTCATCATCATCGAACCCACAGAGTATTCCAGTACGAAATTTTACACCATTGAACCCATAGATGATGCGAAACTCCTCCTCTATCGAGTACAGTGGGCCTTCCGCTACAACCAAGCACTTCCCACAAAACTTGGACAACTCTAGTACTCCACCCGTCGAGTATTGTGGGCCTGTTACTACAACTATGCGCTTCCCACCATGGTTCTGCTGCTACAACCAAGTGCTCCCCCACATAGCCTACAGAGGTACTCCTTCTGTTTAGTACTGCGGGTCTACCACTACAACAAAGCACTCCTCCACCATGGGTCTGCCACTACAACCAAGTGCTCCCCACTGGGCTATCGAAACACTCCGAGTCGATCGATCAGCAGTCATCAAGTCTCAACCAGCTCTAGGATTTCCACACATAGCATGCTCATTTCCGGGAGGATCCGCACCACGATCCAAGGGATCGATTGGTTTTTTAGTCAAAACCAACCCGACCGTACTCCAACTGTGTTCAAACGTCAATCAGAGTAAGCTAGACGGTCTGTCTCACTAAGAGGAATCCAACAAAGTCAACGGCACGTTAATCGGATGTCTGGAGCTCATGTTATAATTGTTACCGCTTTGAGGGCCCGGTTGGTTTTGTGTTCGAACCAACCCGAACGTACCCAAAGTTCTCTTAAACCTTGAGTGTAATAAACCTAAAGGACCGTCTCAATCCAAGGATCACATCGCCATTGACAGTGCATCGATCGGAGGTCTAGAGGCCAAGTTATGAGCTTTTGAATGGAACTGACCGAAAAAGGGGGGTCTGGGCCCGGTCCGACCCGGCCGAGTACCCACGGGGTCGACCCGACCCGGGTCCAGGTCCGGCCCAAATTGGGAGCGGCCCAGCCCAGGCAGTGCGGCACGGCCTGACCAGTACGGTCCATCCCGACCAGCGTGGACCGGTCGCGGCTCGGCCAGCATGGCCGAGCGGGTACTGCGGAGTGGGGGGGGGGGAGGGGGCTCGACCCTCGCCTCTAATTGACGCCAGCGTCGTATAGTACCACCGCTGCACCATCCCAGATCTCGCGGCCGCGCGAGATCTCTGAATTCGTCGCCACGGCAGAGCCATGACAGATCCTTCTCAACGGCGCGCTGGGCGCTGCCGCCTCCAAGCAGCCGGCTGCCACCTCTAGATGTCGTTGCCGCCGTGCCGGCGAGGCGCACCTGTAGTACCTTCCGAAGACCACCAGGCGCGCTCAGGAGGTCTGATTTTCCCATTGTCTTTTTCAGCGGTCTTCCCAGTACCCGATCATCCCTGTGAATGGTTTCAAATGCCTTTGTGTCCCTCTTCGTCATCGCCTATTGATCTGCACACCAATAAACAAACTACTGAGGGTTTTCAGGCCATGTTTGTTCGGCACACACCCTCCGCTTTAAGTGTTTTTCAAATGGAAATCATTAGAAGACATGCTTTAGACGATTGTATAATTTATTCAAGGTAAATTATTCAAACACCCTGAAATAAAAATATGCATGCATGAGGGGATAATTCACATATACACATTATATGAAAACCCCCATCCTATAAGAAGTCGTCGAATGAGGATCATCACGGAGAAACGATGTCGTGGAAGACGACATCGAGGAAAGAGGATTCATACATCATTAGTGCACGCCCGATGAAAGATGAGGCGTCTCAAATTCTTCAATGTAGGAAGAAGGTTCAATGATTGCATGGCATTCTTCATCGACGCTTCGGCGTTCTTTGCGAGGAAGAAGAAGTTCTTCAAGACCGCAAGAGTTCTCCCATTGATTCCGCACAATGAATCCACCACAAAAAAATAAGACCTTGTCTTCTTTTTATTCACACACATAAGTGCCGACATTAATTTGAAATTCAAAAAGAATTCACCAAATTAATTAATGGGTGTTGTCCAATTAATGAGTTGTTTAATTGGAATGTAAGTAAAAGTGTAGGAGTTGCAAATTAAATTCTAGAGGGGGGGGGGTGTTCAAAGGGGTGTTGAGTAAATTGAAGGAGGTGGGGGCTCATGTGGGCCCCACCACAACTTCCTAGAATATTCCTTTTCCACACACTTAACCCACCGGTAATGAAATACAAATAAATTGTAAAACAATTTTATTTTTATTCCTCACATTTTTTAACATCTCCTCCTGAGAAAACACAACTCCAAGAAAAGTCTTCATAAGAAATTACCGGTGCTGCGATTCCATCGGTGCCCTCAGAATTCAATTCTGAGCTCCAGTTCAAAACAAAGGAAAACCGCTCGTTTTTTCACTGAATGTACTCAAGCTAAACATAGGAAATTGATTCCGGGCACACCGGGCCTCGGAATCATGTGCCGTCAGAAACTGCGCACTTGTAAAATCTCAAAGAAAATTAATAAAAAAAAATTCCCTTGAAATTTATGGGTCTTTACATGATATCACTTACTCCTTATATCAATCATGATCTCATGAATATTATCAAACATCTCATTATCTCTTTATCCCTTTATTATGCGCATATCATTTACTTTCCAAAAAATATCTGAATAACCTTTCATGGTTTCCGGTACCATTCAACATATACTTTAAAATAGTTTAGGAAAACAATAGTGTAATAATCCTTAGATATGTCTTTATTCTATAGTACGATTACCTATACGACATAACTCTTGATAAACATAAATCATTCGGTTAACTTCTTAAACCAATGGCCAAGCTTCAACACTTCTTTCAACTCATATATCATTTGTATTCTCCTCATCATCATCCACAAAATTACTACCCATATGACCATGATGATTTTCTTCATGATATTTTCCCTTAGGGCATTTGTTTGAATATTTCCAATACATTCCACATTTTAAACATCTAATCATTGTTGATGTCATAGCAATACCATTATACTTCTCCATGGTGTTAACTGAACCTTTTCCTTTGCACTTATATGATTTTTTTCATTATTTTTAGCACCCAAAGCATCTTCCAGTTCTTTTGAAACATTCTCCTTGATACTTCTTCCCACATGATTTACATGAGTGAAATTGAACTTTCTTTCCTCTATGATCATTATGAAACTCCATCTTTCTCTTATTAGCTGAGTCAGGAAACATACCAATGTTGATATTTTTTATCATATTTTGACATTGTTGATTAGGTATAATAATGATGTTTGGACTTCAAAATATAGTTTCATTTGGTTTATCATGAAGAATATCATTCCATTGTCCATCATATCCTCCATTTTCGTGAATATTCCCATTTCAATCCATTTTGTAAACCCAAAAATAATAGTATGAGAGGCAAAAATCATACAAGGGAAACAACATAATAAAGGGGAAGTACCTTCTATATCTAACATCTTCTGTTAAATTATAATATTGTTACAGTAATTCTAGGACTATATCCTATATGAATACTTATCCTTAGAGACATCCCTAGACATACCTTAGAAGTATTTCTAGGGATTTCACTAATGTTTTCACATCCTAGTTTCCAAAGGTTAACTAAACCTTCACTTTGATACCAACTGTAGAGACTTAATCCGGATGTACATGGAAATTACATTAATTTTTCTGAATACTTATTACATGACAAAAACAGACACCCAAAGACCATATTAGTTTAGTGTCTTTGTAAACATGGAAAGTAATCTTCTAATAATGGGGAATGATCTTCAATATCTCCCATAATGATCTTCCCATTTTAGGTTTTCTTACCTAAAACCTTTCTTTATATCTTGGGGTAAATAAAACATAAAAAAGGTGAGCTCAAATGCTCAGTAAGGGTAAACATAGTGAACATAAAGCAATCCATAAACATTTGAATGCAAAAACTTGACTATAAAATCTAAACATCAAAATCTTGAGCAATGACATATATCTTGGATGTACGTAAGGCATATATCATAATGGATCATCAATATTGATAAAATAGAATTGGAATAAAGCATTTAATTGTGGAAACCATTAAGCACATGATATGATTTCCATTGTAGCCAAGGAATTGCTGCCCAGACCATCTTAGTGGACAAATTCTCTTTCTGAATCGAGTTCACTCCTTGTTCGAGTCCCGTATCACTGAACCAGATTAAATTACCGTTCTAGCCATGTCTATCTCATGAGATATAAATCATTACCCAATGCATTGGAGGGAGATATAGGTACCACCCATCTCATAATTAAATCATTCATACGTCTGCCACAACATGAATATAAATCATTCATCATTACCTAAAGAATAAAATGGGTTTCATAAATATCGTCCCATCATAACATAATCCATATATAAATGGATATCATTTAATCATAAGAAAAGTGAATCCTTTTAAATCATAATGACATTAAACTTGAAACATTACCATATGAATTAATTCCATATTATATGGATAATGGTTTTAATAAAACACTTGAAATGATTTTTTGAGGAAAATATCCTTTCTTCTTCAAAATAATTTTTTTTTTCACAAAATGCCATGTAATTTTAAAAGAAAAGGGATTTGTTGAAAACAATCATGCAATCTTGAAGAGGAAGCATCAGGAAAATGAGTCGTTATGAAACCTTAAAAATCCATTCACCCCATATATGTTAAAAATAACATTCTCCCTGTACTTTTTTCAGAAAAGTCAAAAAATTCCTCATGTGGAAAAAAAATCAAGATTCTTTTCCTATCATGTGGTAAAATTCCAAAATGGGTAAAAGGCCATTAAAAATACATGAATACATTTTTAGAAAACAGGGACATGGATGATAAAAAACCCTAGTAAATACATACGAATAAACAATCTTGGATAAGAGCGAGATTGGAATACTTATCCCACACCATATGTCTGATATGCTTTGTATGTATATGAACCTCCTCTTCTTCGACGGACCTCCTTTAAGATTCCTCTTAATTAAGTAGAGTTGGTATTTGGACTATACCAAAACCTCTAAAATGTTTCCAAGGAAGTGTAAAAGAGAAATGGGAAGGGTTTGGCAGATCTTCAAGGCTCAGAAGGGTGTGAAGAGAAGATGGAAGGGGTGCCCTTTTTATGAGGGAGGAAAGGGGAACCCTAGGAAAAACGTAAAATATTATTTTATTATAAAGACATATTCGGTTATTAATAGCTCCCAATTGATTTATTTCTAAGATAAGGTGGGGATGGGTTGAAATCCTTTCAATCAATAATTTTTAAACAAGTTTAGGTTACTATTTTAACCTTATCTTTTATATTTAACTCTAAGATAAATAATTTATCATTTACTATGTCTTCTTGTTTTCTTACACTGTATGGTTAATAAACTTACTATAAACAGCCAAACGAACTCAAAGTGGTTCATTATTAATATATATAACCTTATATAAGTCATTTGGATGATCTTTAGATTTTTAGGAATATAATAAAAATTAATAATATAATATTTGTTTTAAAAACTATTTTAGGTCAATTTTGACACTATTTGGTAATTGATTTATGTGAAACTCATAACAACATGATTAGTTCGAAAAAAGATAATTGAATCAGTAATAACATTCCATATTAAACTAGAAAATTAGTGGAATTCATAAAACGTCTCAAATTACATTTATTTGGGTATTTATAACATCAATTATGTTAATAAGGTAATTATTACATCATCATTGTGTCATAAATTATTTAAATTATTTAATGTCTACAAATTATAAATAAAATACCAATATGGAGGAAATCTCTTTAGATTTATAATAAATATTTATATTCGAATTTGTCTTATTTATAACCCTATATTAAAAATGTTTTAGTTTTTAAACTTTGATTTTAACTATTTTAACTCTTCTTTAAATAAAATACTAATAAATGTCCTAATCTAACCCAAGTAGACTTAAAGGGAAATATTTTATTCCTAAGGTTGTTCTTGGTCGATTTACACTTATTCCATAGGATTAGGATAGGTGTTAGGGTAATAATAATATCATTTTTACCATTAATTATAATATTTACATTTAACTGTGGTAAATAAATGTAAAAAGTTACTATTCACCATAAATTATTTTTATCTTTTTAAACCACATTTTACTCATTTATATTAACCATGTCTCTCGAATTTTATAAATTCTACTCACAAAAGTGGTAAAATTAAGTTTTATGTAGATTTTCAAATTATCCTATGAGGTTGGGTAAAAGACGGTGAAAAGTTAAATAAAATTTTTATATATCTAAAATTGTAATAAAATGAATCCAATGAATTAAATTGAACTTATATAGGTATTATGTATCAAGTTTTTACCTAAAATAAATTTAAATAAAATAAATAATTATTTAAATAAAGAGACGGTTTTTAAATAGTAACCTAGTGTTTTCACTATTCATAAAAAATTGGCAGTTTTCAGAAAAATACCAAAAATTCACCCTAGGATAATTTCGATATAAAAAATCCAAAAATGAAGTCCATTTTGAAAGATAAAATTTTTAAAATTTCAAAAAGTGGGTATTACTATTCATTACTGCTAGTTCATAAAAATATTATAATAATATCTTGTATAGTGAAACTCGGTATTGCGTACTACACACACTATTGAAGAAGGTCTTGATTGCGTGTAATGCAAGACAAGTTCGGGCTATGTGTAGTGAAATATCCGTTTGGTGATGCGTATAACATAATAAAAACTTATTTCATTTATAAATTAAACAAAATCTATACAGAATGTTTCGTAGAATAATTTCCACAAAACGAACTTGAATTTGTGTGTAACACAAGCCAAGAATAGTGTTGTGTATACTGCAAGCTAATATGGTTTTGTGTATAGTACAAGCTAATCATGGTGTAGTGTATAATAGAAGATATCAAAGAAATTAAAAATAATATATCTCATAAAATCTCAGGTTGTTACATACTAGACCAAGAAGATGAACACATGAAGAACTCTCATTAATTCTTGCTGTGAACTAAAGGAGGATTATTGTACGTTGAGGATTTAATCATCGTTAAATAAAAAAACACTAAGGAGGAGAATCCAATATTCTAGGAAAACCAAAATCCAATGCTTCACGACACTCTTTTTTCAGTTTATGTTTATACCAGAAGACTCAATATTCACATCTTCTACATAAAAATAGTCCATAGATTCATTTCCCAACACACTGAGCCTTCTAAACTCTATCATTTTATTTCATACTCCTTTGTGTGTATTTTCAAAACATTTCGAGTAGTGTGTACATTATTCTGTTAAATACACTATCTCTTTCATTGAATATAAGGATACACGATATCATCACAAAAACATTTTTTACTCCACTTAGTTCAAACATAGAACATTGGTAGAGGTCCAGTGTTACCTAGCTATTTTACATCCCACATAAAACTGTGGTAGAGGTCTTGTGAGATGAATAGTTTGTATGAAATTGTGTTCCCCGATCTAGGGTGTGGATAAAATATTTATATACATTTCACAGTGGGAGGTGATCATCTAGTGGAGAGGACTATGTCTTAGATTAAGATTGAACCTCTTGTTTAAATCCTCTATGTTTGAAAATTTAGATTACTATGCTTTAAATAATATTTCAGAAAATTATGATTCACATTGATAGTTTATTTTTGATAGTATTTATTATTGTGTTGGCTTTGTGAATTGGTTTAAAATGTTATTTCAAAATATTGGGATGATAAAACTTTGAAGTAATCAATATATTGAGAAATTAATTTAATAGTCAAACTATTATAAATTTACTACATTGATTAACTAGAAAAGTTTTGTTTTATAAGTTGGGGGTTTCCTTCAAATAATGCTTTTATCATAAAATTTTATAGGAACTCAATTCAACCCCTCTTGAGTGGCATAATCATATAGACATTTGGTATCAATGGTTGAATAAAATATTGTATAAGTATTTTCAACTAGGATTTTAGTTGTGTTTTAAAGATCATTAAATTTCTATTATTTCTAGTTTTTTAGCTTCTAAGAAACTTTTATTTGTTCTTTTATTATGGATTATAGATATGAGGGCTCTACAACAAACATACCTTCCTTTTTTGTATATGTAATTATTCCCAGTTTAAAATTAAGACCAAATGAATTTAGAATGCATGGGTTTTGATATTTGGTCATCCATTGTAGATCAATATAAGATTCATTCTAAAAACCAAAATACATGGGGTCAACCAACCACGTTTTCTTATAATAATAACTACCAATCTATGAATTCCTTATATTTTTCTATAGGTGATGTGAAATTTTATATAATTTCCACATGTAAAACAACTGATGAAACTTGGGACACGTTAGTTGTTTCACACGGAGGAACAAATAATGTTTGAGAAATGAGATTTAATACCTATAATACTAAATATGATAACTTTAATATAAATCTTGACAAACCAATTTCTGAATTATATCTCAGGCTCAATGAGATATTCAATTCAATGAGCTCTCTTAGGAAGCTAGTGGATTCCAAAGAACAAATCATGTGGCTAATTATATGTCTACCAAAAAGATGGATATGAACCTCACTATCAATTATAGAATCTTGTGATATTAATAAATTTCCAATTAAGGAACTAAAAGGAACTAAGATGCATTATAATGAAGTATTAAAGTTCAACGAGGAGGAGGAGGATGAACCAAAGAGAACTTTAGTGGCTTCTAAATCCAATACTTCCAAAAATAAAGAAAAGGAAAAGATTCAACATCATTCTCAAAGTCTAACTAATAATGATTCATCATTAGAAAATAATGATGAAATGCCTCAGTTAGTAGGAATGTTTAAGAAGTTTATTGAAAAAAGATGTTTTTTAGGATGCCCAACTACAATAGTAAATATGATAATAAGTGAAATTAGAAAATGGATTGGAAAAATAATGATAACTCAAATGAAATAGTTTTCTATGATTGTAAGAGAAGATGGAATGTAAAGGCTTACTATCCTAAGATAAAATAGAATAAGAAATATGATGAATAAGGTAAAAGATACAATATGGCAATGAAGTCCACCTAGAGTACTTTTGAGGATAGCTGAAGTGAGTCAGAATCATCAACTGATGAAAACGGTGACTAGGTAAACATGTGTTTTCTAACAAACACATCTGAGGTAATCTCGATGTCTGCTATAAAAAAATCCTATTATTCGGGTGATGGAAGAGAATCGGAATATATGACTAATAAGTAAATATTTCAATATTTTCAAATTCTTAAAGATACATACTATGAGTTAATGTAAAAATATAAATCTTTAATGAAAAAACATGATATTAACTCTACTATTAAATATGATCTTTGCATAGAGAAAGAAACTTATGATCAATTGCTTAACCAAAACAATGAGGTTAAATTGGCTAATGAGAAATTAAATATGGATTTATAAAAGATAACTAATGGAAAAGATATCTTGGTTTAAATTATTGTTAGAAATCTTACACAAAAATAAACTAGTGTTATAGGCTATCTACATGGAAAAATAAGGTTTTTGAAAACCAATTTTATATCTAAATTTGAAAAATTAAGTTTTAATTCTAGTTCTGGTGGTTTATATCATGTTACATACATGAAACATCATCAATTTTTTCAAGTTTCTATAGACCAAATAATGTCTATTTTTCCAATAAATTACACACTATTTATTAGAAACAAAAGAAAATAATGTGGGTTCCTAAAGCTCTTATTACAAATGTTACTAAACACAAAAAAAATATGGTTAGTAAAATATTTTCATGTCTAATCTATTTTTGAAGGAAAGAAGCATGAAGTGATCTTGTAGAAGTCTATTGTACTTTATCTGTGGATGTTCAAGACATAAGATAAGAAATTATTCAAGCTTTAATAATTTGACAAGGATTAATGATGGTCATGTACCTTTTAATGACAATGTTAAAGGAAAAATAGTTGGCCATTTCCAAATTGGTAACTCTAATTCAGTATTAATTTCCAATATACTTTTTATTGATGTATTAATGTATATTCTACTTATTATCCATCAGTTTTTTGATGATGGTTTAAATTTTAAATTTGAAAGTTATGCATGAAATGTTTTTAATTCAAAAAATGAGTTTATAATTAATGCCTTGATAAATGAATTTTTTTATGTTGTAATCATAGATTCTTTAGTGTCTCAAACTATTTATTGATTAGGTTCTTTCCCCAATGATTATTGGATCTGGAATAATATATTGGGAAATTTTAATATTCACTCCCTTAGAAAGCTTACTAGGAAAGGACAAGTTGAGGATATACTGAGACATGATATTCCAAATGAACAAATATGTAATCCTTATCAAAATGATAAATAACACCAAATATCTTTTAGACCAATGAATTAAGTTTAAACTTATCAACCTCTTGAGTTTGTTCATAGGGATTTGTGTGGACCATCTAGAGATTCAAGTTTAAATGGGAAGAACAATGTCTATGCTCTTGTAAATGACTATTGTAGATATAGATGGACTTTCTTTCTTTCTAACAAAATTAAATCTAGTTCTCATTTCACCACATATACTAGAAAAGTAGAAAAAAAGTGGTCTTAGAATTAAATCTTTATAATGTTATCATCATAATGATTTTGAAAACAATGAGTTTCAATCATTTTATAACAAAATTTCTATAGTCACATCTTCTCTTCACCTAGGACTCCCCAATAGAATGGTGTTGTAGAGTGAAGAAATATAAACATACAAGAGATAGCCCAGAATATGATTATTAATATAACCTACTTATAAATTTTTACGAAGAAGGTATTACTAAAGCTTCTTATATAATTAGCAGAGTCTTAATCAGACTAATTATTAAGAGAACCCCATATGATCTATGAAACAATAGGAAAACCAATGTTATTTACTTAAAAGTTTTTTGTTGAAAAGTATATATAATTAATACAAAGGAAAATCCATAAAACTTTTCCTCCAAAAATGGTGAATGAATCATTCTAGGTTATTCAATTTCTATTAAAAAAAAGTGTTTAATAATAGAACTAAATCTTTTGATGAATCTGTTCATGTTAAATTTAATGAGAAACAACCACATGAACACAAGAACTATCTATAAAATATTGGGGATGATCTTTCTTATATGGACCTGAATGAAAATTCATCTGATAGTGCCATTATGAAACATGTTAAATCATCCAGTTTCGGAAATTTTCTAGAATCCTATTATGATGGTCCCAAATGTTTTGATGAACCTGAAATAACATGCCCTTATTTTTTCTTGATCTATTATAACCCTTAAGAACCATCCTTTAGATGCTATAGTTGGAGATCTAGAGAAAGAGACACAAACTGTAGCTTCTCTTAGAAACCAAGGTGAACATCAATCCTTTTGTCACTGCTTGAACTGAAAATCATTAATTATGAAATCAATGATGAATTTTAGGTAATGGATACGTATGAATAATTAAATCATTTTGAAATAAATAAAGCTTGGAAACTTGAAGATAGACCAAATGACACAAAGATCATAGGAACTAAATGGTTTTTACTAATTAATAAAGATGATTCTATTAATATTATAATAAATAATGCTATATGGGTTGACCGTGTTTATATTCACGAAAAAGGGACTAGATATGAAGAAACTTTTTCACCAGTTTTTAGACGAGATTCCATTACAATAATGCTTGCATATGCAGTACATCAAAATTTCAAGCTATATAAAATTGATATTTGGAGATAATTACGGAATGGATATATTGTGGATAATGTTATTGTTGAACCATCTCATGGTTTTCAAAACACTAAATTTCCAAATCATGGTTTTAAATTAAAAAGCTTTTATATGTTTTAAAAAAATATCTAAGAAATTAGTATGATAGAGAATGTTGTTTTCTTATTTGATTTTTTTACAAAATGTGTTGTTGATACTAGTATTTTTATAAAATAAATTTGTATTCATATTTTAGTTGTGAAAATTTATGTAAATGATATTATTTTTTGATCTTAAAAAAATTCTTTATGTTTTGATTTTTTTAAAATGATGCAGAGTGAATTTGAAATGATTTTAATTAGGAAACTCAAATAATTTCTTGGAATTAAAATATTTAAAAATAAATAAAGTATTATTTTAAATCAACGTAATTGTACTAATGATCTTTTAAAAAGGTTTGGATTTGATGACACAAAAGTATGTGGTACTCCAATGAGTACTGCCTACATGGTGGATCTTGATGAAAATGGCAAATCTGTTAATCATCCCACTTACAGAGGAATTATTGGGAGCTGACTCTACTTAACCACCAGCCAGCCTGACATTATGTTTAGTGTTTTTATGTGTTCTCATTTTCAAGATAACCCTAATGAATCTTTCCAAAATTCTATTAAGTGAATTTTCTAATACCTCAAATATACTACCAACATAGGATTGTTCCATCCTAGAGGACAACCATTTGATTTAGTGATTTATTCTGATGCAGATCATGGTGGTTGTATGTTAGATAGAAATAACTCATCTATAAAATTTCACATATTCTGAAGTATCTAGTTTCATGGTGTAGTAAAAATGAAAAAATTATGTTGCATTATTTACTGCTAATGGTGAATACATAGATGCTAGTAGTTTTTCTGCTCATATTTTTTAGATTAAACAATCATTACTATTCTATGGATATCAATTCAAACATGTCCCTTTAAACTGTGATAATAAATATTCTATTAACATCTATAATAATCATGTTTCTCATTCTATGATGAATATTACTATTGTGAGACATCACTTTTTGAGAGATCATTATCCAAAAAGTGATATAATTATTTTATCATTAGTAGTAATCATTATCTTTAAAATATATTCACTAAGACACTATTCTCGGAAGGAATGAAATAAATCAAACATCAATTATGGATGATTAATTTTTGAGGACCTTATATTGATAAAAATTTGTGAGAAATAAGGGTAGATTTCATGCTGACACTGACATATTTTCATGTCAATTCTATCATTCTGAAACTGATAGTGTCAACATAATAATGTCATGCTGACAAAAATAGTTTCATGCTGATACTATCATGCTGACACTGATAGTGTCATGCAGATATTTTCATGCAGACACTGATAGAACCTTCTAGTTTATCTGTTTTACGTTTTTAACCAAAATGACCTTGTTTTATTTATTTCATTGAACCCTGTGTATGAATTGATGATCTCTAATTCCTTAAATGATATAAATCCAAGTTGATCCAATATACTCCTAACACTCTCACTTTAACCCTTATGTTTTCTTGTTGGTTCTCTTTAACATCGACCATTCACCTTCAACCTTTAACCAAACCATCAAAAATGGCAAGGATGAAACACACACTCGAATGAGGATCGGGGATGAGTCGCAACCTACTAAGAAGTAGAAATGAGAATCTAGTATGTTTATTCCTCTCAATCCTAGACCTTTTAACCATGTGGTAACACCAGAGATGGATGTTTTGAAGAATGACTAATAGAGAGTTAGTCTCAGTTATTTAAGGCACTACAAACCCAAGGTTGGATGGACTAGTTTTCATATAATGAGAGGACTTATTAACTGAATATTTCCCATGATTTATACATAAATGATGAATTTCTTTTTAAATTAAGTTAGGTATGTTGGATCAAATCAGTAGTTAAAATAAGGATAATCTATTTTTCTTCTAAGTATCGAGTAGAATACCTTAATGTTCCACATGAATGAATATTTGACGAAAATCTAGGAAGTAGTCCACCTGAAAGTGATATCTTTTGTTATGATATATCTCTAAAGAACATACTAGAAATGAGGTGAACAAGATGCCTATCGATAATGATCTAGATGGGGAGATTATAATTTTGTTCAATTTTATTCAGCACCATATTTTTCCTAGGAAAAATGAAATTTCATATATGAAGTATTAAGATGTATACTTCTTATATTTTATACCAAAATGGCACAAGATGAATCTATGAAGATACATAATAGTTCACATCAATGAGATGGTTAATCCCTACAATAAGACCAATACCCTATTCTACCAATGGATAATCTCAACGATGTTGGAAGTGAAAGGATGTGTTGATAATGGAGAATGAACTATTTCATCTTATAGTGGAGTTTTCTTGTGTAAGGAGATATGAAAGTGGTTAAAAATCGATTGGATCCCATGGAAGAAGGAATGGGTTAGTGATGATGATAAGTTTTATGAAAAATTCAACCTAGCGGACCATTTTATTGTAATGAGAGATTGTTTGGATTCTGGTCTTGGAAAAGAATATGTTGAGCATGTTTATTGTAATAAAGAATATGTTTCTACTCCTGATAGAGATGAAATGTATCTAAATGATGATATTAGTGACCCTAAAAACACTGATGCTCAAAAAGAAATATCATATGGACCACATTGTACACCTCTATCCATATCTTTTGATTCACCAACTCTTGGTGAAAATGGGGATGAGGAGACTGAAGTGTTAGGAACTGGGGAGTATGAGAGAAAATATAGTGGTTTTGAAGATGATTTAGAAGAAAAAGAAGAAGGATACAAAGAAGAAGAAAAGGAAGAAACAATATAATGAGTCTTATGATGGGATGAAGAAGAAAACAGTAGTGGATATAAATGTGAGTAAGAGAATCATGATGGAAATGATTGAAATAACGGAGATAATGAAGGAAGTGTAAGTGACAATAGATCAGATCATCCTGGTGATAATCAATATTCAACTATAATACTGGATAATACTATGAATCTGAAACCTAATATAGACCCTCAATATTTTTCAATAGTTGATACTAAAAAAGAGGTAGTGGTAGAATTTAAATGATATGTTCAAGTTAAAATAATCATACTGACTTAGTTTGTTAATGCTATAAGAAAACCTCTTGCTGAGGGGGAACAACAAGAAAGAATAGATCCAGTTGAGGGGGATCTTCAAGATATAAGAGCTCAAGCGGAGGTGATCATCAAGCGGGAAGAGTGATACTTGACAATCTCACCCATTTAATAGATGATGTTATATTGGAATGGGTAAGGAATCCTGGATATGAAGCTCTTGTTTTGGAGAATGATGATTTAGATAATGGGTTGTTTTGGTCAGTTCTAGCAGAATTAGTGGCCTATATCACTTCATGTGACTACGTTGTGAAGGAATATTATGATGATTTTAAATAAGAAGTATGTTTTTCAGTAATGGAATCAGTTCATACTCAAGTTATGTCCATGATTCCTATAAGTTATGAGGTAAAATATTTAAAGCCTTTGATTAAAGAGTTAATATATTCTATTCATGCAAGTCCTACTACAGTTCAAGAAGTTCGTGTGAGTGAGACTGATACAACCAATGTTTTAGAGAAGAATATACTAGTGATTCCACCGAACATAATTTCAACAACTAAAATGATTATTGAAAACAATACCAAACACGGGAATGATATTATTAAACAAGTTTACTCCATAAATGGGTTAACTTACGAGTAAAATTTATGTTTGGAGATAGTTCTTACCAATATCAAGAAACACACCTTAGATCTGACTATTCTATATACCTCTAGTCAACCTTCTCAATATTTGAACATCAAAATGGTCAGATCATTATTTTTAGAAGCGAATAAATATTTTTTTTGGTTTTTATAGTCTATAAATAAATGAAAAAATTTAGAATAACACTGATCATGTACATGATAAGTTAAGATTTTATACCATGGAATCATCTGCTACCCAGGAAGTTCCCACAATGATAATTAATTCCAATTCAAGATGAATTTACACTAAAAATCAGTTGACCAAACAATTTAAATATTTTTTAGATAATATGATGTTTTCTCTAGTTACTCAAACCTTTTAAAAATCATGTAAAAAATTATAAGGAATTCACACTTATTCATGAAAATTTTAAGGATAATTAGGATTATTTTAAGAAGTCCAAGCAATATAGTGGAGAGATAATCACAAACATCATAAATTTGTTGAAGCCCTGTCTCAATGTCCAAAGTAAATCCATAGTGGTTCCAGTTGTTGCACCTTTCAAACCACCAATTACCTCTTCAATATCTCATTATACATCTATTACACCTTACCTTCAATCTTTGTTAGTATCTTAGTATTTGATTAAGATCAGAACTGTCATAATATAGCATATCCTGCCTCGTGGTTTAACTAAACCTTCAATTATCCATTCTATTCATGAATCCATTATACTTGAACCATTTAGAATTCATTAGGACACTTTAGTCTCTCAACCTCCATCAACTAAACCAACTCTTTATCCATAAAAAAAATAATGGAAATACTATATCCCAAAGAGTAGTTTGGATCCCTTTTTGATTTGGATGATCGACTATAATTTTTTTTGTATTAAACTATATTGTACATTAAATTGTTTAGGAAATTCACTAATATCACAATTATATATTTGTGTTATGTATTTAGCCTTCATGATTTCAATTATTTCATCTCATTATGATTTTTGATAATCCCAATAGGGTGAGAAAAATGAAGGCAGTGATATTATAATTATGTTCCACTCATTAAGGTGAAGGGGTATAAAAGGAAAATGGGGAGAAAATAAAGAATTATGTATTTTACATCTGAACCTTATCTCTTTTTTTGGGAAATTTTATTTTTTAAGAAAATATTTAATATGAGACAGTAAGTGGAATGACTATATTAATAATTAACTAATTGTACAATATAATTCCATGATTTGTGATCATAAAAAAGGGGGAGAGTTTTGGTATATATAAGATTGTTGGCCCCTCTCTTGTTTTAATGGTTTTAGTAATCAAAAATCATGTAAAATTATGTCCAATCATTTCAATCATGATTTTTTAATTATAAATATGTTTAAATATGATTATCTATGTTTAAATATGTATTTAACAAAATCTATGTTTATCATGTAATAAAATAGTTAAAACATATAAATTGGATATGTATGCGTAACACCCCAAGCTTCCATGGTACATTCCTCTTTGAATAGTAGAGCAGCGTGTGTTGTACGCAACCTCGACTTCTAACACACCACGACCAATAAAAGTAGCAGTTATGAATAGTAATTCCCAATTTTTGAAATTATATAAATTTTATATTTCAAAATGGACTTCATTTTTGGATTCAGAATATCGAAATTAGCATAGGTTGGATTTTTGGTATTTTTCTGAGAACTTCCAATTTATGATAAATAGTGGAAAATACATAAAAACAACTTTTTTAGTCAAAAACATTTATAGTGATAAAATATAAAATTGAGTGGTTTTAAATTTTAATTAGAATATATTGTTACCATTATATCCAATGATGGTCATTAGAATTAATTTCACATTGAAATTGGACATAAACAATTGTCATTCTTTTGATTGATATTCTTTCTTAAAAACACGCTACTTGGTGTGATAGTGGGAATTAATTATAAAATTAATTAATTCAACTTATATGTTTTGAATTTTTTAAAATAGGAATCATTTTTAAATTAGGAATATCAAATATAGCTTAGGGTTAATGTTTGGTGTTGTTTTGAAAAACATCGATTTTTGATGAATAGTGAAACCATTGAGTGGTAGTTAAAAAACTGATTTTTCATTTAAATGAAATTTTACCACCTCTGTGATTTGAATTTCCAAAATACGACATTAATCATTATTATTAGGATGTAAAATTTGGTTCAATTGGATTAAAATAATTTTTGGTGAATAGTAATTTTTAAGTTCTATTAATCGCGATTAAAGGTAATCAGTGAAATTTAAGGTAAAAATGATATTATAAAAATATGAAAATATCTTGAAACATGCCTACACTTATTGGATGATTCATGGACGACCATGAAAATCCATGGTTCAATTTGGGGACCCCATGGAGCCACTTGGGTTAGAAAATGACATTAATAACATTTTATTTAAAGTAAAAATAAAATTGTCACAAACATGTGTTGTTTTAATAAAACAATTATTACATGGGGTTATATAAGATAACATTTGGACTGTAGATATTCATTGTAAAGATCAAAATATTTCCTACATCGTGGTACTTTTTTATAATTTTGAGGAATTAAATAAATAAATTTATTTATCACACCATGATGATGCAACGATTACTTCATTAATGAACTTTTTAAATAAAATGAAACGATAATGTATAATATAAGTCATAAACTTATCAAAGACCTATTGTATGGGTATATTTCGAGCCCTTATCACCTTATCCTCGAAATATATAATTTTGGGACATCTAAAATCCGAAAATCATTTCATAATAAAGTAATATTTCATGACATTCCAAGTGTGCTCCTCCTCTCCTCTTATAAAAGGCCCCCACCTCATCCACCTTATTAACACCATCAAATCCATTTGGCTCAGCCGAAATCTACCCAAATACACTCTCAAATTCCTTCTCTTACTCCTAGATGCCTCACTTTGGGTAGAATTCTTCCCAAGGAAGCCTTTGGCTCAAATAAAAAAGCGTTACCCGATTTTAAAGTAATGTCTTCTCTTATGTTATTTTGTTTTATTTTGATTTTCCAACCCCTTAAACTCTTTTTATTCCTTTATTTTATAACAAAAACAGTTTCTTAAATATACTAGGATGTTTTTATGAGAATTATTTTATCTACACTTACACACACCTTGGTCTAATGGTTAAAGAACATATTGTTTCTGTGGTTGGCAAATTTTTGCCTCCCAAAACGATGATTGTTCAATATTCTTTTAAAACCTCTCATGGTGTCCATTAAGATGTCACTATATTTATATATGATATATAATATGTTTATTGTTTTCCTTATTCTTCTGTATTTCTCATTTATGGCATACCATTATGATTTCCATTATGGGTAAATGCAATAATTTCATTTTAGGAAGTGCGGACTACCGCCCCCTCAAAGTGATTTGAATCGTTAATGCCATATGTGGGATGTATAAAGGATGGAGTAAATGATATTATATATGATATTATACTTGAATTATAATATACCTTTATATAATTATGATTTCATTCCATTAAATACGAAATAGAAATGAAAGTAGCGTTCATCCGTACGTACGACTTACCATCTCCATGAACGGTGTATTTCATTTCTTTCCTCTAAATGATACATAATATTATAAATGAATGTATATACTGGATATATATGATATATATTATATCTAAATCATGAATATAGTTTTGGAGATATAGGATATTCTATCACATAAACAACTTGTAGTTATAAGATTTTTATTTTTGACTCAAGTACCAAAGATCGACAAAAGGACAGTTATTAACTTAAAAAATTACATAATGTTCATAACATGATAATAAGTTATATAAAAGGAATAATGAACCTGAAAAAGGTTCATAATCAATTATAAATTAAGTCTAGTTTATTATTTAGGAGTTTAATGAACGATCGAGTCAAGTCAGACATGAGGTAACAGAACTTCTTACCCAAATTTCTGTTCTTTGGGTTAATCTCCTAATTTCAAATTATGTCATGATATTATTATGTCTTATCATATATTTTTACGTTCATTATGTGTACATATAGTTAATACACATAATAGATCAATTTTTTTAAAAAAATAATAATCTTTGTAACGGACTTCGTCACAATATCCTTTCATTGAGGAATATTTTGTTTTAAACACAACTTTCATTTATAAAGTGTATAAACCCCTTTGACATTTACGTTTATTCAGAAGGAATATTTTTTATACGAATAATTTTACTAAAAAACAAAATGGAATGTTTATTTTGTTGTATGTATGTGGTGACAATGAATTCTCTGCCGCCCTGACCATTATTTGAGTTTCGGATTCCTCTACAAGCCATAAATTTTTTTAAAATGAAAAATAATTACAATGTTTTAATTTTCTATTATTTTGTTATTGAAAATGGTTTTGAAAGTGTTTTTTATATCAATGTGTGGAATTGATATATTGTGATTGAAATGTGGAAATGTTATGTTTCCTTTATGAATGTTTTTTGTGATACGATTTTGTTATGGATTATGATATGTTTAAACCTGTTCATATGAGGAATGCATTGGACTTAATAAGTGACGGGTGGAGCCCGCTATAGATCCTTGATGCATCGGTAGGTCTCATGAGACAAACTAGTGTCTTGGTACGAGGCCTTGACAATATCTTATTTGTAGTCTTGGCCTGAGGCCTTGGCTACATGGTTATGATAGTCTGGCATTATGCATTCCATCATTATGAAAGTGGTTATTGATCTTGCATGTGATTATTCGACCAGTAGAATATCTATGTGAATAAGTAAATGGAATTATTTCATTTTAATTTTTCCATTTTATGCCGAAGTTCATGTTTAAAATGCTTTTGTTTTAGTTATACACTGCCTTAAATGATTATGTTTATTTATGAAAGCTTTTGCTATATTGTTATCCTTACTAAGCATCTGAGCACACCCCTTTTCAATGTTTTAATTTTTCCAGGATTTGAAGAAGTATTTTTTGAATGACCTAAAGGGATAATATGAGGGGATATGAAGACAAGATTTTGTTGTAATTTTGTATTTCTATATGATGTAATGTAATACTTATGAATGTATCTAGTGTTTCAAGGCTACTAAACTAATCGGCCTTTCGAGACTTGATCTTTGCGATCATACCAATGTTACGTAATAATGCACCGACTCTGGGTAACTGGGGTCAGGGCATTACAATTCATATCAGAGGCAGTTTAGTAATAACCTTGGAAGCTAGATTTAGATAAACTCTGATTAGATAAAATAGACCTAAGATAAAATTTGAGGATCAGTATAGAAGAACTTCCTTGAATTTTGGTATTATAGAGATTTTGTGAGTTTTCAGAGCAATACATCCCTGTCTTGAAACGAGCAAGTAGAGGCGACTATGTCATAGATTTACCTAGGGGTAAAACCCGAAAACATCGCTTTGAGCTAGACTCGAACGAGAACTAGTGCACGATAACAGGCTTTAGTACACTCTTGATTACGACACTCCCAGGGGATATGCTTAGTATAATTCTCATTTTCTTTACAAAACATTATGAAGGGTTTATGAGTATATACTTCCTAAATGAATTTTTTTATGATTATGGATTATATCCATAAATAGATTAGTTTATGTTAAGTGTTTAACAAGTATGGAATTATGTATTTTGATTCATAAACTAAACTAGTTTTTGCCATTGTAACGACCCAAACTTTTTGAATAGTATGTTAACTTACTCTTAATGATTTAATAGAGATGTTAATGGTTAATGTAGAAAGAGGAGTAGATGGCTTCATTTGGTAGACTTGAACCTTATGAAGCCCACTTATTAGAGCTTTGGATGGAGGTCGCATCTTTGGGCTTCGCTTTGGATCAAGCCCAAGCCGAACTCTAGTGTGTCATGCTTGAATGGAAACGCTTGCGGGAGAAGTTCAAGTTAGTAGAGATTACTACTTGGGTATTGTTATCTGAGCCTCCCTTAGATTCTCTCACCATAGCACACCTTACACTTAGGTCTTATAATGGTTTTATAAGGGGCTATGTGACGAGACAGTAGTTTCTTTTTGTAATCCTTTGGGATGAATAAATTGAGATTTCCTCCTTTAGTGAAGTTTGTGAAATTTCAAATGTGTTGATAATTTTAAGATGTATTTTATTGATGAATTGTGAAAAAAAGGATATTATAAAATATTTATGGAAGCCTTAATTAATTAATGATGTGTATTTATTTTCAAAAAATGGTCTTCTGTAAAAGTGTTCAGTAAGGAATTTGGAGTCTAATAAGATCAACATAATTTTTGATGAATAATAAATTATGAATAGTGATTTTAAGCTTAGGATTATTAATGTGAAAAAATGGATTAGTAATCTCACTTAATGAAAGTTTTAATATAATTTAGACACATTTATTAAGTAATGTGAATCAATAAAATGGGTAAATAACGGTTTCATAAATGATTAATCAAGTATCAGTTTTTTTGGGTGAATAGTGTTTTTAATTAAAAATTAAATTATATATATTTAGAAATTTATTTTTATAAAATGGACTTTATTTTTGAACTCAGAGCATCGATATTATGTTATGGGAATTTTTTGGGATTTTTCTGAGAAAGATGAATTTTTAGTGAATAGTAAAAAAGCAGTTTTAGGGTTTCGGTATGTTAAATGACATCATAACTGTGTCATGATGATATCATGAGATATTTTATGGGATGGTTGACTAAATGGGGTGAATTATTGTATGAAGTGTCCGAAGTGGCCAATACCATGGGCAAATACCATGGGCAAGCCCATGGTTTGGCCAATACCACCAATGAGGTGTCCCTTGGCCATTAATTCCTTGTCCCCTCACTTTCCCTATAAATACCAAGCCATCCTCTCATCCTTTAGACTCCAAAATAATCCTAAATGATGTTCTGGTCTCCTTACCTCCCAAGGAGTCCTCCCAAGGTACCCCCAAGCCCTCAAGGTCCAAGCCTTTGAGTTTTAAGAATTACATTTTAGGTATGGGATCCGGCCACTATCTTTCATTCCAAGTAATCTCTTTTATGTCATTACTTTTATGATCCATGTTCTTATGTTGGAGGTCTTTATTTTACATTCATCAAATTTCCCTTTTATTGTTCATATGATTTGATACCCCCTCTTTCTCTCATCAATTCATTTTAAGAATGTTTAAGTGGAGCCGTTAGGCTTCTGAATTTTTAAGGGGATTCTTTCACCCTTCTCTTTTTTAAAGTTCTACTTTCATGTCAAGTCTTTCATGTTCCTTTTTATTATTTTTGGGTATGATCTCTATATATATCATACTGAACTCTTATATTAATAAGATGAGAGACCCTATTTGATCTTGCCAATTCATTTTTGGTTGAAGCTTTAGTGACGCCGTTAGGCTGCAGAATTTTCATAAGAGAAATCTGATTTTTGTCTTCCTTCCATATTTTTCATTTCAAAGGGTATGTCCTCAAGCATTCATTAACATGTTCATATATCCTTCATATTCTGTCCCACTTCTGTTTTATGGGTCATTTATGTTTTTTTGACCCATGTCCCCTCTCTTTTCAATGTTTTATAAAACCCCGAAACATAGCCCTTATGTTGCAGAATTTCAGCCTCAAAATGTCTCTCTCTCTTGTTCTAAAGTTCATTTATTTTATTAAGTGAATACTCAAAGATCTATATTCTATAGGGGTATTCACATATATACCAAAATTTTCTGTTTTAAATTCTGGTATTTACATACATGAGACCCACCTTCCTTTTCTATGGGTTTTAAAGTGACACAAGGATCATGTCTTTAAAGAAGATTTTTTAAAACGTTATGATTATGAAATGAAACACATTCCTTTTTTCTATATGTATTGTTTATGAAATGGTTGATGATGATATATTTGGCTCACATGATAATAAATACATGTCATGTGTGCACCCTGATAGCGCTCCAATGCATTGGGTAAAGACTTAATATCTAGAGATGACTATTTTTAACGACGGCTTGGTGAATAACCTCGGTAAATTTTAATGACACCTTAGGGATGGACCATAGTGAAATAAAAATTATTTTCAATATTAAATGTTGTAGCCACATATTCAAGTTATGAACAACGTTATTTTTATTATTATATGCCTCATGATTTTTTTCTCATGCCTTGAAGTTCTTGTCATGACCTTATTGAAGTATCTCATGTTCACATGTAAAATGTTTCTCTTGTTTTCCTTACTGGGCCTTCTACTCACCCTTTCTTTTGATGTATGTCCCTAGGTTATGAGATGTAGTAATGATCCTACGATGAACTTAATTAGAAGCCTTTAAAGTGTTTAAGAAGAATTTTTTATGTTGTCTCCATGTTTTAGGTTCCTGGTTTCTAAGACAATAAACCTTAAAGATCCTCAATTTTGTGTAATGTAATGAATTATTATGTAACAAAAAGGCGGGATGCTATAGTTGGTATCAAAGGATGGTTTAGTTATTTGTGGATATTAGGACATAGAATCTTTAGGAAGAACCCTATTGAAAAGTATAAATATAGGAAAACTTCCTTGTATTTTGGTAAGTATTGAGGAAGTGGTTTATCAAACAAATACATCCCTGTCTAGATACGAGCAGTTAGTGGTGGCTCTGGCATAGATGTACATAGGGGTAAATCCAGAAAACACTGCTTTGAGAAAGACTCGAACGGGAACTGGTGCATAATAACGGGCCTTGATTCACTCCTAGTTACGAAACTCCCGGGGGATATGTTTGGTTAATCACAAACTTTTTATAAACCATTATGAAAAATTTATAGAGAAATGTAATTGTCTAAGCATGAAATCGTAGTTAAAAGATTCATAAATAAAATAGGGTTCTCACTAAGGTTTTATCCTTTTAGAAAATGGCGGGAAATAGGAGGAACCGTGCAGATGGTGACCATAATGTACCATGTGCTGACAACCCTCCGATGGAAGCCGGAATGGAAACATTCATCCGAATGTTAAACCAACTGACACAAGTTATGAGTAATAACTTGAATCAAGCTGATAGGCCGACCTCACCACGAAGGGAACAACACTTTTTTGATTCCTTCATGCGTCAACGACCACCAACATTTAGTGGATCTACTGACCCATTGGTTGCGGAACAATTGATAAGCTCAATTGAAAATATCTTTTCTATAATCATTTGTTCGGAATAAGAAACAGTCACCCTTTTTGTTCACCGCCTAGAGGGAGAAGATGATCAGTGTTGTTCACTGGTCAAAAACAAAAAGACACAAGGAGAGATGGATGTTATGGAGTGGGAAGAGTTCCAGGGAATATTCTTTAACAATTATTTCCCTCGTTCCATGAGAATGAGAATAGAGAAAGAGTTACTCGAGTAGAATCAGGAGAAAAAATCTATCAGAAGCTATGAGATGAACTTCAACCGACTTTCACGATATACCTCTAGCTTTGTCATGGATCCAAGTGGGAAGGTTGATAGTTTTTTCGGTGGAATAAGACCTTATCTGCGAAAGAATCTAGCCAACCGGGACTATGATAGCTACGAGGAGATTGTACGGAGTGCAATGAAAGTAGAGCTAGAGTTTTGTGAGACACAGTGGTCTCATAAATCAAATGACAAGAAGAGATCATTGGAGCCCAGTTTAGGGAAGACTTTTGATCAGGGAAGAGGTGGAAAGAAAATGAAACTTACCAAATGTGATAAATGTGGGAAGAAGCATCCGGGTCACTACTTGATCGGAAGTGGCAAGTGCTACAGGTATGGAAGAGGAGGCCATGTTGCTCGGAATTGTCTTAGTAAGGTGGAGCCTCAACTCCCCAACACTAACGACAGAGGAAAGATGGTTCCGACCTTACCCAGAGTCAAATGCTTCAAGTGTGGACAACTTGGGGACTTTTCTAATCATTGTCCAAATCCAAGGGTAGTGGAGGGGAATCACCATCAACCTCAACAAAGGCCAGGGGAGCAAGGTCGTGCTTTTTTTATCCCAACAACTGAATTTGAAGGTACGAATGATGTGGTAGCAGGTACTCCTGTTGTCCTCTCAAAACTAGAAACTACTTTGTTTGATTCTGGTTCTACAGATTCCTTTATTTCCTCCAAGATTTTAAAGAATATAGAATCAATCCCTAAACTACTTGAGGTAGAGTTGTCAGTCAAGACTCCAAGTGGGATTATCCATGCATCAACAGTGTTTAGAGACTCTAGTGTTTACTTTAGTGAGCACAATCTTATCACAAATCTAGTAGTCATTCCCATGTTGGAATTCGACGTTATTCTAGGGATGGATTGGTTCTCAAAGTATAATGCGAAGATCAAATGCATAATAAAGGAAATCTCAGTAGTCTTGAATGAACGACCTACAATTATCTTCCAAGGAGAGATATCCCGAACAGATCCCTATCTAGAAGCTCCTCCTATAGCTTTCTTTATGGAGTTAATCAGTGATAATGAAAAAGGAAAAGGGAGTGTACAAATAAGAAATGTTCTGATTATTCAGGAATACAAGGATGTATTTCCTGAGGAGTTATCTAGACCTCCCCCAGAAAGAGAGTTAGAGTTCTCCATTGAAATCGTACCTGAGTCTCAACCAATATCAAAGACCCCATATAGAATGGAATATGTGGAGCAATAAGAGTTACAGAAACAACTCCAAGACTTGTTGGAGAAGGGGTTTATCCGACCGAGTGTGTCTCCTTAGGGAGCACCAGTTCTCTTTGGGAAGAAGAAGGATGGATCAATGTTGCTATGCATTGATTATAGAGAACTGAATGGGATCATAGTGAAGAACAGATACCCTCTTCCAAGAATTGATGATTTATTTTACCAACTTCATGGGGCTCAATTCTTCTCCAAGATTGACCTTCAATCTGGTTATCATCAACTAAGGGTGAAGAAGGACGATATCCCAAAGACTGCCTTCCGATCCAGATATGGGCATTATGAGTTTACTATTATTCCCTTTGTATTGACTAATTCTTCTGCTATTTTCATGGATTTGATGAATACAGTCTTTAAGGACTACCTTGATAACATTCTGGTAGTTTTAATTGATGATATTTTGATATATTCAAAATGTCGGGAGGAGCATGATGATCATCTGAGGGTTATTTTAAATACTCTACGGAAGGAGAGGCTCTTTGTAAAATTCAGCAAGTGTGAGTTTTGGTTGCAACAAGTGGCTTTCCTGGGGCACATCATAACCAATGAAGGAATCTCGGTTGACCCTGCAAAGACAATGGTTGTGGAGGAGTGGCCTCAACCAACATCAGTAAATGAGATTCATATTTTCCTTGGTTTTGCGGGATATTATCGAAGGTTTGTGAAGAACTTTTCACGGCTTTCTAATCCACTAACCAAGTTGACACAAAAAGGGGTTAAGTTCATCTGGACAAAGGAATGCGAGGAAAGTTCCCAAGAGCTAAAGAAGAGATTGGTTATTTCACCTGTGTTAACACAACCCTCTATCGGAGAAGGATTCGTTATTTTTAGTGATGCATCTCTAAAAGGGATTGGGTGCGTCCTCGTGAAAAATGAAAAGGTAATTGCTTATGCATCTTGACAGTTGAAGATTCATGAGCAGAATTATCCTACACATGACCTAGAGCTAGCGGCGGTTGGTTTTGATCTAAAGATATGGAGGCACTATCTTTTGGGTGAGAAATGTGATATATACACTGACCATCAAAGTTTAAAGTATATTATCACACAGAAAGAATTGAACATGAGACAAAGGAGATGGTTGGATCTTATTAAGGTCTATGAAAGTTAAATTAATTATCACCCAAGAAGAGAAAAAAAAGTCATAGATGCGTTAAACAGGAAAGATCATGTTGTTCTGGAAACAATGTGGATCCTAGGTGATCCCTTGATTAAAGATCTAGTAAAACTAGACATGGGAATGTTAAGAGAAGGGACGTCATCAACCTTATCCCAAATGATTTCTCAACCTTCATTACTAGAGAAGATCAAGATGGCTCAAAATGAAGATACTTTGCTGTAGGAGAAGTTTGAGGCTGTAAAGGATGGGAAGTTCCCTGATTTCAATATTGATCAAGAAGGTGTATTGAAATTTCGTACAAGACTATGTGTTCCATCTATTCCAAAGATAAAGAAAGAACTGATGTATGAAGCTCATATATATACATTCTCTATACATCCGGGAAGCACTAAAATGTATAGAGACCTTCATGATCATTATTGGTGGGATAACATGAAGAGGGAGATTACTGATTACACTAAAAGGTTCCTGGTGTGTCAACAAGTAAAGGCAGATCGACAACTTCTTAAGGGGGTATTACAACCGCTGCCCATACTAGTATGGAAGTGGGATAATATCACTATGGACTTTGTAACTGGTATCCCAAAAACATCAAAAGGAAAAAGTGTGATATGGGTTATTATGGACCGTCTCACCAAGACCAGACATTTTATTTCTATTCGGGAAGATTTCTCTCTGGATCAACATACCAAGATATACATAAAGGAAGTGGTAAGGTTTCATGGGGTTCCACTATCCATCGTGTCTAATTGTGATCCAATATTCACATCAAAATTCTGGAGAATTCTTCAATATGCTCTGAATACTGAATTGAATTTTAGTACCGTCTGTCATCAACAAACTGATGGCCAATCTGAAAGGACTATTCAGACACTCGAAGACATACTGAGATAATGCTCAATGGAATTTAAAGGTGGATGGGATCAACACCTCCCATTAGTTGAGTTCTCCTATCAAAACAGATTCCATTCGAGTATTCAGATGGCACCCTATGAAGCTCTGTATGGAAAGCGATGTAGAACTCATACATGTTGGGTTGAAACTGGTGATAGAAAACATCTTGGGCCTGATCTTGTGCAAGAGATGACAGAACAAGTTCATTCCATCCAACAACACATAAAGGATGCTCAGAGTCGGCAGAAGTGCTATGCTGACAACCGTCGAAGGGACATGGAGTTTGGTGTTGGAGACAAAGTCTTCCTTGGAATCTCTCCAGGGAAGAGAGTCATGCGGTTTGGGAAGAAAGGGAAGCTCAGACCTAGGTTCATTGGCTCCTATGAAATCATTGATCGCATAAAAGCATCGACCTATCGTCTAGCACTTCTACTAAACCTAGCTAATGTTCATGATGTCTTCCATGTATCTCTCTTGAGGAAGTACATACCTGACCCTTCGCATGTGCTGAACCTATAGGTGGTACAACTGGAACATGACCTCTCTTATGAGGAGAATCCAGTGGTGATATTAGACCGTAGAGACAAGGTTCTACAAAACAAGACTACCCACCTTGTGAAAGTGTTATGGTGGATTCATAAATATAAATAAGTGACTCGGGAGCCTGAGGAAACAATGAAGAAAAAGTACCCTCACCTTTTTGAGTAGGCCTCAAGTATAAAATTTCAGAGATGAAATTTCTTAAGGGGGGAAGAATGTAATGCTGGAAACTTTTTTAATAGTATATTAACATACTCTTAAAGATTTAATAGAGATGTTAATGGTTAATGCAGAAAGAGGAGTCGATGGCTTCATCTGGCAGACTCGAACCTTATGAAGCCCACTTATCAGATCTTGGGAAGGAGGTGGCATCTTTGGGCTTCGCATTGGACCAAGCCCAATCTGAACTCCATCGTGTCAAGCTTGAATTGAAACGCCTGTGGGAGAAGTTTAAGTTAGTAGAGAATACTACTAGGGCAATGTTATCTGAGCCTCCCTCAGATTCTCTCACCATAGCACACCTTACACTTAGGTCTTATGCTAGTGTTATAAGGGGCAATGTGACAAGACCATAACTTCTTTGTGTAATCCTTTGGGATGAATAAATTGAGATTTCCTCTATTAGTGAAGTTAGTGAAATTTTAAATTTCAGGATAATTTAAGGATGTATTTTATTGATGAATTTTGAAAAAAGTATATTTTAAAATATTTATGTAAACCTTAAATAATTAATTATGTGTAATTATTTTCAAAAAAAGGTCTTCTGCAAAAGTGTTGAGTAATGAATTTGGAGTCTAATAAGATCAACATAATTTTTGTTGAATAGTAAATTATGAATTCTGATTTTAAGCTTAGGATTAGTAATGTGACAAAATGGATTAGTAATCTCACCTAAAGAAAGTTTTAATATAATTTAGACACCTTTATTATGTAATGTGATTCAATAAAATGTGTAAATAACGGTTTCATAAATTATTAATCAAGTATCAGTTTTTTTGGGTGACTACAGTTTTTTAATTAAAAATTAACTTACAAATATTTATTAAATTATTTTTATAGAATTCAATTTATTTTTTAACTCATAGCATTGACATTATGTTATGGTAATTTTTTGGGATTTTTCTGTGAAAGAGGAATTTTCAGTGAATAGTAAAAATGCAGTTTTAGGGTTTCGATATGTTAAATGAAATCATAACTATGTCATGATGATGTCATGAGATATTTTAAGGGATGGTTGACTAACAGGATGAATTATTGTATGAGCTGTTTCAAGTGGCCAATACGACGGGCAAGCCCCTGGTTTTACCAATACCACCAATGAGGTGTCCCTTGGCCACTAATGCCTTGTCCCCTCACTTTCCCTATAAATACCAAGCCATCCTATAATCCTTTCGACTCCAAAATAATTATCAACAAAGTTATGGTCTCCTTACCACCCAAGGAGTACTTCCAAGGAGCCCCCATTCCCTCAAGGTCCCAACCGTTGAGTTTTAAGAGTTACGTTTAAGGTTAGGGATCCGACCTCTCTCTTTCTTTTCAAGTAATATGATTTATGTCATTCCTTTTATGCTCCATGTTTTTATGTTGGAGTATATTCTTTTATATTCATAATACTTCCCTTTTCAGGTTCATATTATGAGATACCCCCCACTCTCTCTCATCAATTCGTTTTAAGAATGTTTTAGTGGTGCTGTTAGGCTGCCGAATTTTTAAGTGGATTCTTTCACCCTTCTCTTTTTCGAAGTTATTCTTTTATGTCAAGTCTTTCATGTTACTTTTTATTATGTTGGGGTATGATCTCTATATCTGTCATAATGAACTCTTATGTTCATTATATGAGATACCCTATTTGATCTTTTCAATTCATTTTTTGTTCAAGCTTATGTGACGCCGTTAGGCTGCGGGATTTTCATAAAAGAAATCTAATTTTTTTCTTCCTTCCATATTTTTCATTTCAAATGGTATGTCCTTAAAATTTCATTATCATGTTCATATATCCTTCATATTCTGTCCCTCTACTATTTTATGGGTAATTTATGTTTGTTTGACCCATGTCCCCTCTCTTTTCAATTTTTTCTAAAACCCCAAAACATAGTCGTTATGCTGCAGAATTTCCGTCTTAAAATGTCTATCTCTCTTAATCTAATGTTATTTGATTTTATTAAGTGAATACTCAAATCGCTCTATTCTATAGGGGTATTCACATATATACCAAAATTTTCTATTTTAAATTCTGGGATTTACATACATGAGACCCACCTTCCTTTTCTGTGGGTTTTAAAGTGACACAAAAATCATGTCTTTAAAGCAGTTTTTTAAATGTTATGATTATGAAATGAAACCCATTCCTTTTTTCTATATGGGTTGTTTATGAAATTATTGATGATGATATATGTGGCTCAAATGATAATAAATACATTTCAAGGGTGCGCCATGATAGCACCCAAATTCATTGGGTAATGACTTAATCTCTAGAGATGACTATTTTTAACGACGCCTTGGTGAATAACCTTGGTAATTTTTAATGACAACTTGGGGATGAACCATGGTGAAATAGAAATGAGTTTCAATATTAAATGTTGTAGCCACACCTTCAAGTTATGAAAAACATTATTTTTATTATGATATGAATCATTATTTTTTTCTCATGCCTTGAAGTTCTTTTCATGACCTTATTGAAGTATCTCAAGTTCACATGTAAAATGTTTCTCTTGTTTCCCTTACTGGGCCTTCTGCTCACCCTTTCTTTTGATGTATCCCCCCAGGTTATGAGATGCAGTAATGAACCTTGGATTAAATAAAGGAGAATCCTTTCAAGTGTTTAAGAAGAATGTTTTATGTTGTTTTTATGTTTTATTTTCCTGGTTTCCAAGACACTAAACCTTAAAGATCCTCAGTTTTGAGTAATGTAATGAAATTTTATGTAATAAAAAGGCAGGATGCTATAGCCATTGTTTAGAAATGGATTCTAGTGGGAAGAATTGATACTGTATCAATTCACTCACTCCATGTAGGGATTTCCCTCTTGCTGGAGATAATTATAGTGGAGATGGAGATACAACTGGTGCTGATCAACTTATCACCATACTGGGACAACTCACTCAGGTTATGAGTAATAACCTTACTCGTATGGAGCACCCTGATCCGCAATGTGGAGGATCATTGTTAGACCACTTCATGAGGAATAAACTGCCAACATTTAATGGGGGTAAAAATACATTAGTATCTGAGAAATGGATAAAATCCTTAGAGAAAATATTCCATGCCTTGGGGAGTTGTGAAAGGAAGAAGGTTGTCATGGATGTTTACTACCTCACTGGAGATGCCAATCAATTGTGGTCGCTGATCCAAAACAAAAAGGAAGATGATGAAGTATCATGTATGTAATGGAGAGAGTTTATGGAAATTTTCATTGAAAAATTCTTTCCACATGACCATCGAGTAGATATGGAAAGACAATTTCAGAGTCTGAGGAAGAAAGAGGATGAGAATGACCCAAAGTATGAGGCCAACATTAGAAGGTTAGCAAGACATGCTGCAGATTATATACATAACCCAAGAAGTAATATTGATCATTTCTTTGATGGGTTAAAACCATTTCTCCATCGAGCTTTAGTATCACAATCTTTCTCAACATTCGAAGATATAATCTCGTGTGCTATCAAGACAAAAAAGGAATTCTATAAGTCTTATGACAACAATGTAAAGCAAGAGAATAAGAGATCGGTGGGACAAGAGAGAGATAAATTGAAAAAGGGAAAGAATCATTTTCCATTATGTGATAATTGTAGGAAGAATCACCCCGGTACTTGCCTAAAATGAATTGGATTTTGTTATAAATGTGGAGAAAATTTCACCAGGCTTGTGATTGCCAGGGAAATAAAGAGGCTATCAATGTTGAATGCTAAAATTGTAGGGAAACGAGGGATTATGAAAATGAATTTTCTAATCGTTAGGGAAACATACCTCAGAAAAGGCCAAGGGATCAAGGAACATCTTCTACTGTTACTACAGTTGAAGTGGAATAATTAATGCATTGGTGCTTTTGGACTGAAGGATTATATTATGGTTATAAGAATAATGTGATATATATAAGGATTATACTACAGTACTTGTTGTTTTCATTAAGGTTTTAATATGATGAAGGTAATCATATTTTTATATGTGACAATAATAGAACCTTTACTTTGTTTGAGGAATCTAATGATACATTTGATTTTGGAATTTAGAGAAATTTTAGAGAAAGTCTGGATGGAGGTATTTTGGATAACTATAAAGGTTGGAATGGATAATGTTGAACTTTGGATAGTATTGTTTAAGGTTAAAACATTTATGAAGATTATTTTTGGAATATTATTAAACTATAGTTTTAGGAAAAGGACAACCTGCAGGTTGGGGGATAACCTGTCACGTCGGACAAAGCTGTAGGAATCGTACCCACAACCATAGTGCGATAGGCCTTTATTACCTACCACTAGCCTACAAGAAGCCTCGGGTAATTACAAAAAAGTTTTCCTAACCTAAATGGTATGTGATAAAATTATGATAAATAGAATATTTTTGCATTCTATTACCTTTTGGAGTGAAATATGGGTTTGTGGTAAAAATTTATTAAAGAGTTAAAGTCTACATGACAAGTAAGTATATTTCCTTACGTTCATATTAAATATCATAAATAAATTCATCAACTTCATGATAGGTAACCTAAAACAAAAATGTTATTGGTTAACTTTTCCAATTGGGGAATTAATGACCACTTAACCAATCACAAATTTTTTGATTTTTTTTGTTAACTTTCTCATAATATTGTTTTATACAACTCTCCATCAGACCTTGATGGTTTTTTTCCTCTATATCCATATTTTCATAGAATCCTAGTATGGGCTATCTTGGGTGACCTTTGTACTTCTCTTTCTTTCTTTTAAAGTTACATTCTTATTAACCTTATTTTTGTTGTGGGTTTTCCACAAAGGTATTTTCTATTTTCAACCTTTTATTTTCAAAGAAAAATTTTAAATTGTGAGGACACAATTTATTGAAGGAGGGGAGAATGTAACACCCCAAGCTTCCATGGTACGCTTCTCTTTTAATAATAGATCAATGTGTGTTGTACGCAACCTCGAGTTCTAAAAAACCGCGACCAATAAAAGTAGCAGTTATGTATAGTAATACCCACTTTTTGAAATTATATAAATTTTATATTTCAAAATAGACTTTATTTTTGGATTCGGAATATCGAAATTAGCCTATGTTGAATTTTTGGTATTTTTCTGAGAACATCCAATTTATGATGAACAGTGGAAAATACATAAAAACAAAATTTTTAATCAAAATAATTTATAGTGATAAATTATACAATTTAGTGGTTCTAAAGTTTAATTAGAATATATTTTTACCATTTTATCCAATGTTGGTCATTATAATTAATTTCACTTTGAAATTGGACATAAACAATTGTCAATCTTTTGATTGATATTCTTTCTTAAAAACACGTTATTTGTTGTGACAGTGGGAATTAATTATTAAATTAATTAATTCAACTTATATGTTTTGAATTTTTTAAAATAGAAATAATTTTTTAAATAGGAATATCAATTATTTCTTAGTGTTAATGTTTGGTGTTGTTCTGAAAAACATCGATTTTTTATGAATAGTGAAACAACTAAGTGGTAGTTAAAAAACTGATTTTTCGTATAAATGAAATTTTACCACCTCTGTGATTTGAATTTACAAAATCCGACATATATAATTTTAATTAGGAAGTAAAATGTGGTTTAATGGGATTAAAATAATTTTTGGTTAATAGTATGTTTTAAGTTCTATTAATCGCGATTAAAGGTAATTAGTGAAATTTAAGGTAAACATGATATTATAAAAATATGAAAATATCTTGACACATGTCCTACAAATATTTTTTGAGTCATGGGATACCAAGAAAATCCATGGGTCAACTTGGGGACCCCATGGATCCACTTGGGTAAGAAAATAACATTAATAACTTTCTATTTAAAATAAAAATAAAATTGTCACAAACATGTGTTGTTTTACTAAATAAATTATTTCATGGGGTTATATAAGTTAAATTTATACTATAAATATTAATTGGAAATATAAAAATATTTCCTACATCATGGTAATTTTTTTATAATTTTTAGAAATTAAATAAATAAATTTATTTATCACACCATGATAATGCAACAATTACCTCATTAATGAACTTTTTAAATAAAATGAAACGATAATGTAAAATATAAAACTTTACTCTTGTAAAATACCTATTTTATGGGTAGATTTCGAACCCTTATCACATTATCCTGTAAATATATAATTTTGGGACCTCTAAAATCCGAAAAGCATTTCATAATAATGTAATATTTCATTACTTTCCAAGAGTGCCCCTCCTCTCCTCTAATAAAAGTCCCCCACCTATTCCACCTTATTCACACCATAAAAGCCAGTTTGCTTTGCCAAACTCTGCCCAAATACTATCTCAACTTCCCTCTCTTACTCCTAGAAGCCTCACTTTGGGCATAATTATTCCCAAGGAAGCCTTTGGATTAAATCAAAAAGAGTTACCCGATTTTAAGGTAATGTCTTCTCTTATGTTATTTTGTTTTATTTTTCTTCTCCAACCACATAAACTCTTTTTATTAAATTATTTTGTAACAAAAAAGCATATCCAATATAGTAGGATGTTTTTATGAGAAGGATTTGATTTACACATACACACACCTTTGTCTAATGGTTAAAGAACATACTGTTTCTTGTGGATGGCGAATTTCTGCCTCACAAAACGATTATTGTTCAATCTTCTTTTAACACCTCCCATGGTAGACATTAAAATGTCACTATATTTATATATGATAAATATTATGTTTATTTTTTTATGCTTCTGTATTTCTCATTTATGGCATACCTTTATGATTTCCATTATGGTTAAACGCGATAATTTTATTTTAGGAAGTGCGGACTACTGCCCCCTCAAAGTGATTTGAATCGTTAATGCCATATGTGAGATGTATAAAGGATGGAGTAAATGATATTATATATGATATTATATAGGAATTATAATATACCTTTATATCATTATGATTTAATTCCATTAAATATGATATTGAAATGAATGCAGCGTTCATGTGTACGTATGACTTACCGTCTCCATGAACGGTGCATTTCATTCCTTACCTCTAAATGTTACGTAATATTATGAATGAATGTATATAATGGATATATATGATATATATTATATCTAAATCATGAATATAATTTTATAGATAATTGATATTCTACCACATAAACAACTTGTAATTATAAGATGTTTATTTTTGACTCAAGTACCAAAGATCGACAAAATGACCGTTATTAACATAAATAATTACATAATGTTAATAACATGGTAATAAGTGATATAAAAGGAATAATGAAATTGAAAAAGGTTTTAATCAATTAGAAATTAACTCTAGTTTATTATTCAGGAGGTTACAGAACCATCGTGTCAAGTTAGACACGAGGTAAGGGAACTTTTTAACCCAATTTCTGTTCTTTGGGTTAATATCCTACTTTAAAATAATGTCATGATATTATTATATCCTATATTTTATTTTTACTTTCATTATTTGTACTTATATTCATTACATATAATAGATCTATTTTATTTAAAAAATGTTCTTTGTAAGGTACTTTCTCTCAATCTCCTTTCATTGAGGCATATTTTGTTTTATACACATCTTTCATTTATACGGTGTATAAACACTTTGACTTTTACATTTATTCAAAAGGAATCTTTTTTATACAAATCATTTTACTAAATGACACAAGGGAATGTTTTTTTGTCATACGTATGCAGCGATAGTGATTTATCTGCCGCCCTGACCATTATTTGAGTTTTGGCTTCCTCTACAAGACATAACTTTTTTTAAATGAAAAATAATTACAAAGTATTAATTTTCATTTATTTTGGTATTGAAAATGGTTTTTAAAGAGTTTTTTATATCAATGTGTGGTATTGATATCTTGTGATTGAAATGTGGAAATGTTATGTTTCCTTTATGCAGGTTTTATGTGATACGATTTTGTTATGGATTATGATATGTTTAAACCTGTTCATAAGAGGAATGCATTGGACTTAATAAGTGACGGGTGGAGCTCACTACAACTTCTCGATGCATCGGTAGGTCTCATGAGACAAACTAGTGTCTTGGCACGAGGCATTGACAAAATCTTATTTGTAGTCTTGGCATGAGGCCTTGGCTACATGGTTATGATAGTCCGGCATTATGCATTCAATCATTATGAAAGTGGTTATTGATACTGCATGTGATTATTCGACCAGTAGAATATCCATGTGAATAAGTAAATGGAATTATTGCATTTCACTTTTGCCATTTTATGCTGAAGTTCAAGTTTAAAAGGCTTTTGTTTTAGTTATACATTGCCTTAAATGTTTATGTTTATTTATGAAATCTTCCTCTATATTGTCATCCTTATTGAGCATCTGAGCTCACCCCTTTTCAATGTTTTAATTATTCCAGGAAGTGAAGAAGTATTTTATGAATGACCTGAAGGGATAATATGAGGGGATATGAAGACAAGATGTTGTTATAGTTTTGTATTACTTTATTATGTAATATAAAACATATGAATGTATCTAGTGTTTCAAGGCTACTAAACTAATCGGTCTTTCGAGAATTGATCTTTGTGATCATGCCAATGTTATGTAATAATACACTGACTCTGGGTATCTGGGGTTGGGGCATTACTGTGTGAGTCACTAGAACCGAGAGAACAACATAGACACCGTCAAAGTCATTGTATCACTGATATTTCAACTAAGACACCAATAAAGTAAATGTCTCACCGATAGTTCAAATAAGACACCATTTTTGTAAATGTCTCACCAACAGTTCAACTAATACAATGATAGAAGTAATGTCTCACTGATAGAAGGAATATATCACTAATAGTAAAAACTAGATCCCTAATAGATGACTCACCGACAAAAAAAATGATACACCGAATGAAAAAAAATTATTCAACGATGCAATAAATTACCAATGCACGAAGATACATCCATAATAACCCACCGATAGAATGATTCACTGTTACCAAGAGGAGGAATCTCCGATAGAATAAGTAACTAATAGGATGACTCAATGATAGCGGAGTCACTGACAGACTGCTGAATTTTATCTTATTTAAAATTTTCTCTAACAACTATATTTGGGTGTTTCAATTCTACTGATTAAATTAACTCTCTTTGAAAACAACATTGATGACTATGTCAGTGGACAGTATGAGGTACGAGGTAACTACACATGCCCCTGTCGGCCGACTCAAGACACCCGAAATAAAATAAAACCATGTTATAAGAGTTATATAGAACAAGATAAGTATATTAATGTAAATATGATAAGACATACTAGACCAAGAATAAGAACACATGAATAACTATCAATCCAAATAGCGTGGAACTAATAGAGGAATGATATACATCAAATCTTCTATCATCCTTCCAACAAGCAAACAGAATGAGGATAATCCCATATACCTAGATCGGCGGGCACTGTAGCAGTGGTGGTACTGTAGATCATTGGGCACTGTAGCAGCGGTAGTGTATTGTAGCGGCAGTAGGGTGTTGTAGCAGCGGAGGGTACTGTAGCAGCTAGGTTACTATTCACAGAATGGGCCTTAGGCCAAAAATCTAGGCCTACGGTCTATGTATTGAGCTACATGTCCACTGGGCCTTTGGGCTGTGTAATGGGTCTCCCTCTACCCAATTAAAAGAGGTATTTGCATTGCTTTAAGAATAAAATGAGGCTTAGAAAAAAAAACTTTAAAAAAAGAACTTCACATAAAAACTCATAGAACCTTCTAAACTATATCTATTTATTTCTGGCTCAGTTGTGAGGATTTTTAATTTATTTCGAGAAGTTTGTACATATTTTTATTATACACACTATCTCCTACACTGAACTGAAGGATACAAGATATCCTCACAAAAGAATCTTTTTACACCTATTAGTTTCCACATAGAACTATGTTATAGGTCCTGTGTGGCCCAGATATTTCAGTTCCCATGTAGAACTATGTCATAGGTCTTAAGACATGGATAGTTTGTATACTATTGTGTATACCTTGATCCATGGTGTGGATAAAAGATTTATATATATTTCATGGTGTTAGGGGATCACCAAGTGGAGTGGACCGAATGTCAATTTGATACTGATCCTCTTGTTTTTTTTCCATTGTGTTTTCATATTTAGTTTACACTATTTTAACTCCTATTTTAGAAAACTAGTTTCATATTGATAGTTGATGTTGGATAATATTGATAACTGTTTTGGTTTTGTAAATTGGTTACAAAAGTTATTTCAATATTTCAGGTTAATATAACTGGGAAGTAATCAATCTCTTGAGAAATTAATTGAGCATCCAAACTATTAAAAATTTACTACTTTTATTAACATGAATATTTTATATTTAAATTGGGGGATTCTTTAAAATAATGTTTTTAATAGAAATTTTAATGGGAACTCAATTCACCCCCTTCTTTAGTGTACAAATCTGACAAACAATGATGATTATAATGGTGAACACAAGTCATATCTGTAGATAATGGAGTATATGATAAGTTATTGATAAATTTTAATATGACCTCTTAATTATAAATAACAATAACATCTTATATAATATTTTAATTATTCAGTATATGGGAACACAGTAGTACATTCATTTACTATCAGGTATTTAAAATCAGTGATTTGTAGTTTATAACTTCTTGTTTAATGGGACATGATGGGATAGAAGTTGGATTATCCCCAGAATAAATATATATTAATAGGATCATAGTGACCATGGGTATTTCTATCATTTCATTATAAATCCCATGAATCATATATCTTGTTCAAAATTATAGCGTATAGTAGAGTTAATTTCATTTCCTTGATTTCCATTTAAATATAATGTCATAATAAATTGTGTACCTCAAATTTAGAATTTTATTTTATCATGTCATATCATGATAGGGGATTGACTGAAATGGTTATCCACTTAGATATTAGTTGGAAAAATATATCTTATAAAAAGTTCATCATAGTAGTCAATTCCTTTAAAATGAATAACATGTATATTATCATTTGAATTATAACATAATGTTTAAATCAATTTGAATAGTGATTATATTTATGTATTGTTTTCATATATTAATAGGTAGTAACTGTTTTTTAATGGTAATGATGTGTCACTATATAGAAAACTACAAAAATTGATAATTGGTTTATCATATTTTCTATGACCTATATGTAATATTATAGTTCATAAGTCATGAGTAAGACCTATAATGATTATCAATTATTAAAAAAGGGGAAATAATACCTATTGATGTAATAATCATAGGTAATACCTCTATGAAAATGATGGTCGATTTATTTTGGGTAGGACCTCCATAATAATTACATCCCCTTAGTGGAAAGGAGTTAGTTATTGTTGTTATAAGGGCATACCCCAAGGTAATTTTAATATACTTCTTAGTGTTATTATGTATTATATACATATTAATATTTTTTTATTACAATATCATTAAGATGCATTTGATATGGTTCAATTTTAATCTTCTGTAATAAAAAAAGAGATTGGTTACGTTTGTGAGACCTTATCAATTTTAGGATTACAATGGTTAGATCAAAATCCCCTTATGTCAATTTGTTTTTGATATATAATTCAAAATAGTTGTGTTGAGTTATGTATTTATAAACTATGAAAACCAATTTAAATATCATGGCTAAGATAAAGGACCATAATACCATATATATTCCACTTGGTCACTAGAGACTAGGATATGTGCCAGTAGATAAGAATATATACAAGTAATTCATTTTTCATTTATTAAATCACAATAATTAAAACTAAACATAATTAAAAATTTAAATAACATCTAAAAATATAAAATAATGGTACAAATTAATTTTCAAGAAATCTAAAATTTAATAATAATAAAAGGAAAAACAATCCATTAAAATGATATAAAAACCCACATATAATATCCCTTAAAAAAAATCACATGGTGCATACTCCAATGAAAAATGAATATGTATTATCATATAATATAATAATTGTTTCACTCCATATTGCCATGAACTGACATAAATATTATTTTACAAAAATCTCACCCTTACCTTAAATATAAGTAAAAAATTCCAAACATTACCCAAGGGATATGTGGAAGGTATAAGTATATTATACCACAGAGGTAGCCACCAACAAACCCTGGAAAACCGTTATTAAATATATGTCTACACTGATTTAATAGAAAGATTTCATAAAAATAACATAACTCTATGTAATAGATTAAATGTTATGACTAAAATTATAATAAATATTTTAACCTTTTGTGTTATTATCCATGTATTAATGGAGACACAATGTAATCTAACCATATAAATATCATGCCTTATATGAAATACCATTGTCCCAACCCGGAAATCCATTATAGTACCAGAAATATTATTTTAATAGACTCAATATAAATGAAATTATATATATATATATTTACTATATAAAAGGAATAGATTCATCTCAATATCATGGATAACTTGTCTATTAGTTAGAAATCACAAAATATGAACAAAATAAAGGAAATCCCCAATAATTTTAATGTTTCATGTTTTTAGACACAAAATAATAAAATATATAATGTATAATGATACTTATTTTCGTCATATATAAGATATATGTTTTAGAAAGACACATGAAATCAAAAAAAAAATCAAACATAACAATACATATGATTATCTTATAAATACATTCCACCCTTTCTCTACTACCCAATATGTTCTATCCTACTATTGAAAAACCTAGTTAAGAAAAAGAACAATCTAAATATCAGTATTACAAGCATTAACATACCTATAACTTCCTAGAGGAAATTTAATTTGTGATAAATTGGACTTATAGTTATTTTGTATAAAAATCACATGGGTTTATCCATGAGTTCTCAACACCAACATGTGTAGATAATGATGAAATGCATTTATATGAAAAACGATATATTAACATATATGAAAAAATATATAATGATATAATAAATTATTCATATGGGTCACAATGTGTTAAGACTTTATTAGTTTTAGGACCTATGATAGTTGGGGTGGACCTATTTGGTGGGTCGATTGTGCTAGTGGTTGTCTTATTTTGATTGGTGATTTTTTTCTTCGAGTAGTCAGGAAATGATATTTATTTTGGTTAATCTCAGGGTGTCTTACATTATACAATTTTAAAATATACTATAATATCTATCATATGGATTTTATTATGGATTATTATAGTTTTTAGTCACTCCTTCTTTTCAACACTTCAGATGGGGGGCTCTTGATTTTAAGCACTATGTACTTTATTATAGTATAGGATTATAGTTTTGGATTTAGTTTATGTTGAATTTAATTATGATGGAGAGAGTTTAGGACACATTTTACTATTGGGATGATCCATTTATGACCATTATTATTATTATCATGAATAAATTATTCCCATGCTATGGATATACGTGTTTTTATTTATTTGTGTTGTTATATTTATATTTTTATATTCATAATGAAAATTCAAACCCATGTGTTTTACCTTTTTTGGGGGTGTTCCATATTATTGTTCGATGGGGTGTTGGATGAACTATTTTTTCGATAGTGGAATCAAGTAATTAATTAGGATACATTTAGGGATGGTGTATATAGTCTAGTTTCTTCTTGTTGGCGGTGTTTTTGTTTTTTTAGATTTGGTGGTCGTTCTAATGATCAATGATATACTGTTATTGTTGATGGTGGTCAAAAATACATGTCTAATCATGAGTGAGAGTAGGAACCAATGATATTTCTTGATACTCTACATCTATATAGTTTTATCCTTCATCATATGAGACTCATCATATTCAAGATATGATGATATAATCATTATTCCATAACACAATTCTCTAATTGATAACCCAATTATCTTATAATATTTATTCTTTGTTTTAATGGTTTAAATCCCATATTTAGGGGTATTGATAGGGTCCCTTATTAGTTTAGGATGCCATAGAAATCCCGATGCCACAAATTTTATGGTTTTGCTACCCAAAAAGCCCCTAATTTTTATAGGTAGCTAGTAAACGCACTAAAGTGGTCATTTTTCAATAAATGGATAAAAAAGAATGTTGGAGAGGTTATCATGTAACAATTCATACTATAAACCATGTATTATCTCTTTGGGACCATACATTAATCAATAAAAATATAAATCATAATAACCAATGACATGAGTATATCATTATAATTTCATCTAATATATCCTGTAATGTCATCTCATGAAATAAAACGGGCCATATATAAATTTTTTTTACTTATTATTAAATTATTTTTAATGAAAAATACAATATCAAAAAACATATTTCAAATTACACACCTCCATAACAAAAAAAATTCCTCCCCATGATACCTCCATAAGTCCCACATGAATGATATAATCATATTTACTAGACAACACCAAGATAAATAATATATTCAACCCTCGTATAGAAATTCTCACACTAGTGTATTTAACAATAAATTTCTAAAATAGGATCAATTGAAAATAAGGCATACTTATGAAAAAATAAAGGAAAGGAAATGAATAAATTTTTAAAATGGTAATGAATTGTCAAAAAAAAGAGAACCTTGAATGGATATTAAGAATTCTCAGTGACATGAAATATATTTTAATTATATATAAAAAAAGAAAGGGTGAAAAATAAATCGACCAGAATAATAACCATGACTTCAACCATCTTGACACACCTCTAAAGGGTTACTCCTCTCAATCAATTCTTTGTCCACTTATAAAGATTATGCAACAAAATGTATATGTAAAAAAATTCGAAAATTAATCAATTATAATTAATAATTTTTTAATAATGTTGGATTCAATAATCATTTAGTAATTAAGTTTTAATTATCCAATCAACAAAAACAATCCATTATATCAGTGCATGAAAAGTCACTAAATACTTGGTTATGTGTCCTTTACTAACTCAAATGAAATTTTCTAATATGTGTAGATAAATAATTGATAATTACAATCATAAAATAAAACATATAAAAGTAATCCAATAAATTAATAGTTTATCCAATAAGAAAAAATTTAAAAATAAAAAATAGACAAACATAATATTGTTAACATATAAAAGGTATAATAACAATATACATAATCATGTAATGTTTCCATTTCATCCAAACCTAAAAACTAACTCATTTACCATTGGACAATAGACTTCTATTAAAATAAGAATCATTTTCATTAAATACACAAGTATGCATGGGAAAACTTTCAGGTTATGTAAAATAATGGTGAAACTATGAATAAATAAACATAATTAGGTGACATTAATATAAATAAATCTTCAATTAAACATAACTATCCACAGAAGAAAACATTTCCAAAACTATATATTCATTTAAAATTTTTGAAACTGAATTTGTTTTACAAATATTTGAAAAAGATAATTGTTTATAGAAAAAAATGAAATTCCCAATTCAATCCCAAAGGGGATACATGTAAAACACCTTAATAACTAGATGTTGTGATCATACTAATATGGTCACCTCCAAGTTATAAATTGCATTAATAAACTATTATATACAAATAAAAAAATTCTTATGGTAATTAAAAAGAAAAAACTCATAAGATACTAACAACACTCACTCAAATAAAATCCCTAATTTCATTAACATAAAAAATTGTAAAGGTGAACCCAACAGTAATGAAATCACCAAACACTCAACCTAGAATGTTACTATTATAAAATTAATTGTCAATATCAAATATTCCATCTCAATAAACCTAATATAAAACCACATGAATAAAATGCATCAATATACAATAATTTCATCATTCTCAAGTAGAATTAAAAAAACCCCTCAAAGAAGAAACTAAAATTAATTATAAGAAATTGAATGGGAAAACAAATGATATTAAAACTAATTTAACTAAAATTATTCTATAAAACCACTCCCAAATAGTCCAGAAAAAGGGAAAAAGAGGTGAGGAAATTAAAGGATATGATATTGTCTCCCATCTATTTAGATTTATATTTTCAGGAAACACTGTGTGGTGAGTTTAAAATAAAAAAATAATTTAAAAAAATAATTTACAAATTAATTATCTGTTTTATTTGATAACAAGGGGATCACCACAAATCACCTATAGAAAATAAAAATTTGTAAACTACCACTAGTAAAAACATTGAATTCTTAATATCATTGTATTGGGTACCAGACGGTTTCTCATAGCCAACTATCAAAAAATAATTCTTATCATAATCTAAAAAATAATTCCCTTGGGATTTACTAACCATATCACTATATCAAAAAAAATATTTTAATGCACTAAAATCACCATGAATAATCAATCATTCCTGAAAATTTATTCATTATATTTTATTAATAGATTATTATTTTTAGTGACCAATAATTTTTAGACATGATAATTATGTGAGGTTTTTAATATAATAATTAATTTCATCTGATTTAATGGATAACACTTAATTCATCCAAATTTTGAATACTCTTGATTAATCCTGTAATGGAAATCAAATTAATTTATAATTATATATAATGCATTATTTTAATTATATTCCTGATGAATAATCATTTAATTAAGTTATTGAGGTATAAGAAGTTTCTCTACATATTAAAGAATGTTAACATCATGTTATATAATATACATTATATTTTCAGAATAATATACATCAATTTAATATATTATCACTGGCACAAAAATTGTTTAACACATCGTAGATTTTCAAGTTGGTTCTATATAACGGATGTGAAAAGCTAGAAAAATTGGTTTAAGATGTCAGTTATAAAATAACTAAGGTGATAAATCAAGAGAATAGATTTTTTACAATGGTTATAAAATACTTGACATGATAAATCAAATGTCAGAGATTTGTCATGTCGGTATAAAATAAATGACATGATAAAACTCCATTTATCATGTTGAATATAGAATAAAAGACTTGATAATGATTTTCTATGTTAGAAATTAAAAAACTGATTTTATAATGATAAAAAACAGTTTATCACATCGATTATTTAATAAAAAATGTGATAATTCTTTTAAAAGATTTATCATGTCCCATATTATGTCATTTTGTTTTCTAAGATTGGGTGACCTATGACTCGTCTCTATCATGCAAAAATCCTAGAAAGTATTATTTGATGTTGTGCCCTCCATCCTCAATTATCCAACATCATTAATCATCATTATTATCACCAGATCAATTAGGTCATCTTGCAACACTAAATTAAGACTCACATGCCTAGATTTCATTTTTTATTTTTTGTGATGACCTAAACAAACATTTTGAGTAGTCATTTTTCTATAATGGCTCTTGCAATCAAGGTAAGTGTTATAATGTTCTTTTTTAACATGATAAATTCTTTTCAAGTAAAATAAACCTTGGATGTGATATCATGAATGTTTACAATTTTTGTGTGTTCTATCATGTGTGTGTGTGTACCCTCATGTGTGTATGGGGGGGGGGGGGTCCAGGGGGGTGGGGGTGTCCATGGGGTGGGGGTGTCTAAAGGGGTGGGTGTGTCTAGGGGTGTCCAAGGGGGTGGGGTGGTGTCCAGGGGGTGAGGTGTGACACCTAGACCCTGGAAGCCCGGAGACAGTGCAATATTTGGATAAATTGGAATGATTACAAGGAATCAAGTCCCGAATGGCTGACCAGATTAGAAGTTTTGGAAAATTGTTTACATACACGAACGTTACATTACACATTTGAAAAATAAAACACAACATAAATGATCCTTTGAGAATTATATTAATCACCTAGCTTAACCCTGATTGTCAGTAATTATACACTTCATGGAATCCTGGTAAAATAAATCATAATAAATGGGCGAGATCAAAACCTAAGAAAGGGTAATCAATACAACAGAAGATAAAATAAATATTAGGCATGGTGAATAATTTTAAACACATGACATTAAAAATAATTAACATGAACACTTTATGGAATGAATATGTGAAGGGTAAATAATTCCATAATAAAACATAGTCATGGGTATTCTGCTAGTCAAATAACTACATGAACCATCAATGTTATTTTCATAATGAGGGAATGTATAATTCTGAACATTCTAAAATATCTTGTCAAGGCCGCGGTCGAGACATCTAAAAATGATTTAGACCTTAGCCAAAACCACATATCAAATTGGGAATGTCCTTGACCAATTCCATGTCTAATTGTCTCCTGAGACCTACTGATGCATCGAGGAGCTATAGCGGGCTCCACTTGTCCCATACTATGTCTAATACATTCCTCATATGAAAAGGTTGATACATAAAATAAACATTCGTATTAAAACTAGCAAACGAAATTTCAATACATTAACTATAAACCTTGAATGGTATAAAAATGAAATATCCATAGTCAAAAATATCACAACACCTTCAATACAATATAAAATATTTGTATCATAATAAATCAACTTTAAAAAAGGTTAAAATCAATCAAAGGATGTTGAGATAGATGAAATGAAAACTATTTGAAAGAAATACCTATTTCTATTTTGAAACCATTTAAGAGTTACATAATTATAAAAGAAAACATTACTTTTGAAAATATTATTATAATCTTGTAAGGTAATATTCGATGATGTTATTATGGATGAAAATAGCCACACCCACTGTATAAGTTAAATGAATATTCTTACATTAATTTTGTCGAAAAGGTCAGAATGTACCATATTTGGAAAACTACAAAAAGATTCCTTCAAAAAATATAAGGTCAAATATGGGTATAAATGAAATTAAACCATAGTATATTAATTAGTAAGAATGTTTTGAAATAAATTCATAAGAAAAAATGGATGCAGATGATAAAGAGGTCCCAGTAGATACTTACGTAAAAACATCCTCAGATAATAAAGTGATTTTAAAATTAACCCTTGCCTTGTACTTTTCCTTGTCTAAGGGTACGTCAAACTCCTGTATAATATTTAGATCATTGTTATTAAAGTATACATGAACTATATACATAAATATTATATCATATATGATTTTCTAATATTTATTTGTTAATAATATTTTAGTAGTATCATCGTTTCAGGTGTTAAATGATTCATTTTCTTTTATATGATTTGTTATGTAAGCACTGATTGTTATAGATAGGATTTTTTTTATTCATCTACTGAATTATATTATGTTCATAAACATTATTTTTAGTCATAAAATTAAAATTATTCTTGAATGGTTACGATGGGGAAATGCATGTCATCCTATTCGGGGAGACGGTAATCCGTACGTACGCATGATCGACAGTATCAATATATTGATGGTGAAATCATATGAAATTGGATGGTATATTATATATAAATAATCATTAACATGATATATTTATTATTTACATTAGTTATGCTCAATATTATATCCATCCAAATAATGATGTGTTTGAATAACAGACTACACCACGAAGTGGAGACAGTAAGACGAACGTACGCATGTATGGTGACTTCATCATTTATAGGATTGATATAATAACGAATATGGTCATAAAATATTTATAATTACATCAAAAGATGTATAAGGTACCAGAATTATAATTTTTGTATGTAAAAAACAAAAAAGAGAATGTTGAAAAAGAAATGAACTTGAAAGAGGTGATGAAATATTTGCCTTTTCTTTTGGATCTACATATTGATTTGATCAAAAGGGATTATTAGGTTGTATTTATGTTCAAATTAAGGACTCTAGGTTCATGTGATTAAAGTTGGGAGGATATTTGGGTAGGGTTTGGTGGAGCCAAATGGTTTTGGAGGTGTGATTTTGAGATAAGGGGAAGTTCCCTTTTATAAGAGAGGTGAGGTCACTTTCGGAAAATCATGAAATATTATTTTATAATAAAATCATTTTCGGTTTATAATAGATCCAAAATGATTTATTTAGAGTATAAGGTTGTTATGGGATGCAAAACGTGAAACAAAGCGGTTTTAGAGAGGTTTATATCACCATAAAAACATTATCTTTTAGAATTAACTCTTACTTAAATAGTTTGATATATACCATGTCTCCTTGTTTTTTATATTATTTGGTAAATAAACCGTCTATAAACTTCCAAGGTAACCCCAAGTGGTTAATAATTAATATATATAACCTTATATATGTTTTTTTGTCAAATCCTTAGATTTTTTTTAATATTATATCAATTAATAATATAGGATTTGTTTTAAAAACTCAATTATGTCAATTTTGACTCTATTTAGTATTTTATTTTTTTGAAAACTATTAAAACATTATCACATAGAATAAAATTTATTTAACCAATTTTAAAATGTAATATTATACTAGAAAATTATTTTAATTCATCAGAAGTCTCAATTTACATTTATTTGGATATTTATAATATCAATTACTTTAATATCTCTTTAATAAGTTAATTACTGCATCATTATTGTTCCATAAATAAATTATAGTATTGATTGTCTAAAAACATAAAGAAAATAACATTATTTAGGAAATATTTTTATCATTTTAATGAATATTTATACTCGAATTTATATTGTGTTCTACCCTATTTTAATAATGGTATATTGATTAAACATTGAATTTAATTCTTTTAACTCTTCGTTAAATAAAATAATAAAAAATATCCTTATCTAACCCAAGTTGAAAAAAGTGGGTCATATTTTATTCCCAAGGTTATTTTTGGTCGAATTATACTTATCCAATAGAATTAATACACGTGTTACGGTAATTATGAAATCAGTTTTACCTTTAATTACCCTATTTTTTTTCAACCGTGGTATATTAATGTCATAAGTTACTATTCAGAAAAAATTACTTTCATATTATTGAACCACATTTTAATTATTGATATTAACTATTTATCTCATATTTTTTAAATTCAACTCATAAAAGAGGTAAAATTATGTTTTATGAAGATTTGCAAATGCTCATAAGAGGTGGGTAAAAGATGGTAAAAAGTTCAATAAAGTTTTTTTACTTCTAAAATTATTATAAAATTACCCCAATAAATTTCATTGATCTTATATTGGTATTATTTATCTATTTTGACATAAAATAATTTTAAATAAAATAAATAATTATTTAAATAAAAATTCTATTTTCTATAATAACATAGTGTTTTTTACTATTCATAAAAAATTGAAAGTTTTTAGAAAAATACAAAAAATTTACCCAAAGATAATTTTGATATTCTAAATTCAAAAATGAAATCTGTTTTACCAAATTAAAAACATATAAGTTTCATTAATTAATTTAATATTAATTCCTGTTGTCAAAATCAAAAGGCGGGTTTTTTAAAAAGTAAAAACTATCAAAAGATTGACATATTTTTATGTAAAATATAAATGTGAAATTACTTATAATGAAGTAAATTGTATTAAATTAAAAAAATATAATCTAATAATACTTAAAAAAAATTCCAATACATAATTTAACACTATAAATTATTTCGATTAAAAAAGTTATTTTCAATTAAAACATAGTATTTTTTGGTATACATCAAAATATAAAATTTATCAGAAATGTTCTAAAAATTTATCCAAACTAAATTTTTATTTCCTACATTCTGTAATGAATTTAATCTCAATAAATTGAATATATAAAAGAGTCAAATATTGATTTAAAAAGGGTTTACTATTAAAAGGCTGTAAAATTGCATTTTTTTTAAAAATACTTCTTTTATCTAAAAAAATAATTTGTTCAAATATTTTTTCTAGTAAACACATAATATTGATGTTAAAATTATATTGAGTATATACGATTCAAAATGCTGTTAATAATATTCATAACCACTTTTTGAATGGCTAGTGTGGTAAGTTGTGGTGCACTCGAACTCGGTGTTGCATGTAGTGCAAGCTATTGAATTACTTTAATGAGATAACGCACTATGAAATCTTTGCGTTTTTTATTCTCCCATACATCAATAAATTTCTTCCTCAAAAATTTAAATTGTTCTTTAAAGAATAATGGTTAAAAATAAAAAAAATACCTTTGTGGAAAGCTGACATCGGAAAATGGGTTAATAAAATTTTTTCTCAATAATAGAGAAAGAGAATGAAAGATTCACCACCAAATTATGATCTAGATTATGATAACATATGTGATAATTAGAGACACATATTTGGAGGAAAACATAAATATTTTTCGGGAGTTATTATGGTCATCAATCACAAACAAATGTAAAATTTGGGGCAAAAAATACATCAATCTATGATGGTTTAAAATATCATTAGTTCAACGAAACATAATGTATTAGGATAACACATTTATTGTTTCTGGAAACCTTCCCTAAATTTTAAGAATTAATTTATTCATAGAATAAGGTTAAAAATATACTTGAGAAGTAGAGTTTCATCCTTCAACTAATTCCTACCACAAACTCATCTTTAACTCCAAAAGATAATAGAATTAAAAAATATTCAATTTATCCGAATCGTATATGGTTCCAAAAATAATGAATTTATAGTTCATTTATTAGACTATTTAAAAAAACTGCATTATAAAAACCAGGACATCATGTATGCCAGTGGTAGTCCATCCACCCTTGTTTCCCTTAAGTTGCAGGTTGAAGTCTCACGGCCTTTCCGGATACGGCAGGTTGTCACCCAACCTCGGGGTTGTCCATTTTATGAAAATACAAAAATAATATCATGATATGATTTAACATTAAAAATTGCATCCACTATCAAACATAACTTATTCCAATGTTTAGACTTATCCAAAATACTCTTTTCCAAACACACAATCCAAAATTTATACGAAATGTAAACACAATGAGGATACTTTTTTCCATTTAATAACATGTGAATACATTCATCGTGTATTCTTTTCAAAGACTATAACACCCTAAATTACCATAAAACCTTATTTATTACATTCATGCTTCCTTATTGCTTATAGAATATTGGATATACTCCTTCTATCCAAAAATCTTGAAATAGCCAACTATGATGGAATATACAAATCATTAATAAGTTTCAAGGATGTTAAGAATATCAAATATAATTTATCCAAATCAATCATATATTCTTCCAAAATCACTACCTCAGTATCAGAACCATATTATGGTTTATCTTTCTCTCAACCGTATATTTTACAAAACATTTAACCTGTTATTGAGTCACTTTTCATGGTTCCACACAATCTCAAGTCATTAATGAAATAGTACTATAGTACAATCCTTATATACTCTATAATTCTTATAACATGTACATCATTAATAAAATACTCAACTAACATAATACTTCAATAATAACAAAAAGAACTCTAATCATTACTCTTCTATTCAGTAGTATCATAGCATGATTATTATCCAATAGCATCATTTGGGGTATACTCTGATGATTTGGACATTGATTCATTTAGTGTCCCAACTCCATGCAGATGAAGCATTGTACATTTGAAATATTTTCCTTACCCTTACAATCACGTACATGGTGTCCATTTTCTCCACACATAAAACAAATTGTCATTACCTTCATGAATTCTCCAAGGTGATTCATTCTAGAGTTATTACATATGGGAAAATCGTTCTTTCCCCTCTTCCGTTTATCAATCTTTCTCTCTTCCAACATTTTATTCACTTTCTTCCCTACAAAGACATATACCTTAGAGAATTATTTACATTTCATATTAACACATGATTTTGTTTCTTCATATGATTAGAATACATTAGAGACTATTTACCTTCTAAATGTTGGATTAATACATGAAAGATATTATCCTTAATGAAGTTGGATCATGCGTATTGCTGGAGTTCACCTTCCTTCTACTAGGAAGCATTTCTAACCAATGGCATACACAAGGCTTGTTTATGAATTGCAATGCATAATTCCAAACTTTTAAAATAATTAGTTTAAATTGAAAAGATTTTGCATATAATCTAGATTCATAAAATGTTTTTTGGGGAAGTATTTACTCATTAATCCTTCATAATGGCTTGTTATGAAAATACGAATTATCCTAAGCATGTCCTCTGGGAGTATCGTAACCCAGAGAGTAGCAAGGCTTGTTGTCATGTACCAAGATACCCCAGGTCAAGTCGAAAAATCCTTTTTAATGTTTTAACTCCTAGGTACATCTATTTTATAGCTACATCTACCTGCATGTATCCAGACAGGGATGTATTGCTTGAAAAAATCAAAAAATATATACGTTATCAAAATTCTATTATGTTCTTCTATACAAATTGTAAAAGTCCATCTTAGGGTATTTTTCTCTAATATGAGTTATTCTAAATCTACTTTCCAAGGTTATTGTTAAACTTCCTTTGATACCAACTGTATGGCCCCAACCCTGGAAGCTAGGTGTTGGTGCATTATTTTAATACATTGACATCATTACAAGGAATCAAGTTTCGAAGGACCGATCAGTTTAGCAGTCATAGAAAATAGATTACATACATCAACGTTACATTAAACATTAGAAAAATAAATAACAACATATATTATCATTCAGAATTCCATTGATCCCCTAGCTTAACCCTTCTTAACAATAATAATACACTTCTTGAAATCCTTGGAAAATAAAACATAAGAAAGGGGTGAGATCAAAATCTTAGTAAGGGTAAGAAATATAGTGGAAGATAATATAAACATTAGGCATGGTGAATAATTTTAAAACACATTCCTTTACAAATAATAAACATGAGAAATTTATGGCAGGAATATGATATGAGTAAATAATGGGATAATAAAACATAGTCATGGGTATTCTACTAGTCGAATAACCACATGAACCATTAAAGAAGTTTTCATTACGAGAGAATGTATAATGCCAGAAATTCTGAAACATCTTCTTAAGGCCTCATCCAAGACATCTAAAAATGATTTAGGCCTCAGCCAAAACCATATATAAAATTGGGAATGGCCTTGGAAAAATCCATGTCTAATTACCTCTTGAGACCCACCAATGCATCGAGGAGCTATAATGGGCTCCACCCATCACATACTAAGTCCAGTACAGTCTTCATTTGAAAAGGATGAAACATATAACAAACCTTCGTATTAAAACAAGCATCAGAAATGTCACTATGTTAAACATAAACCATGAAGGTATAAAATTAGCACATCCATAGTCAAACAAATAACAAAACCTTAAATACAATAAGGAATATTTGCATCATAATTAATCAACTTAAAACAAGTTTAAAATCCATCAATGGATGTTGACATAGATGAAATGAAAACTATTTTAATGAAATACCAAATTCTATTTTGAAACCATTTAAGAGTCACATATTTATAAAAGAAAACATTTATTTTGAAAATATTCTTAAAATCTTGTAATGGAAGCTTTGATGATGTTATAATGGTGTAAAATAGGCACACCCACTGTATACGTTAAAAGGCATTCTTACCTTAATTTTATTGAAAAGGTTATAAAGTACCTTGTTTGAAAAATTATAGAAAGATTCCTTTCAAAACATATAAGGTCAAATAAGGGTATAAATTACTTTAACCCATAGTCTTTAAAATTGTAAAAATGTTTTCAAATACATTTTTAAGAAAACATGGATGTGGATGATAAAGAGGTCCCAATAGATACTTAAGTAAAAACAACCTTAGATAATATAGAGATTGTTAAAAAAACCTTTACCTTGTACGTTTCCTTGGTCTAGGGTATATTAAACTACTATATAATAGTTAAATCGTTGTTATTAAATTATAAAAGAACTATATACATAAATATAATATTTTATATGATCCTATAATACTACTTTGTTAATAATACATTAGTATTCTCATTGTTTCATGTGTTAACTGATTCGTTTTCCTTTAAGTGATTGGTTATGAAAGCCATGTTTGTTATGTATAGGATGTTTTGGATTAATATAAAAAATTATATTATGTTAATAAACATTATTTATAGTCATGAAATTAAAATTATTCTTGAATGGTTACGATGGGGAAATTAATCTCATCGCATTCATGGAGATAGTGATTCGTACGTACGCACGAGAAACAATATAATTATATTTATGGAGAAATCATATGTAATATAATGTTATATAATATATAAATATTCATTGACATGTTATATTTATTATATACATTTTTTATACTCATTATTATACCCATCCAAATAACTAAGTGTTTGAATAAAAAACTACACCACGACGTGGAGACGGTAAGCCGTACATACGAATGTATGGTGACTATGTCATTTATATGATGGATGGAAAAAAATATGGTTGTACCATATTTATAATAACATTAAAGTATGTATAAGGTACTGGATTTATTATTTTTTTATGGAAAAAAATTAAAGAGGAATTAGAAAAATAAAATAACATGAAAGAGGTGATGAAATATTTACCTCTTCTTCGGGTTATTCCATTTGATTTGATCAAAAGGTACCCTTAGGTTGGATTTCATATCAAAGTAAGGACACTAGGATGATTTTAGGGAATTTTGGAGGATATTTGGTTAGGGGTTGGGCGAGCCAAATAAATTTGGGGTGTGATTTTGAGAGAAGGGGAAGCACCCTTTTATAAGAGAGATGAGGGTCACTTTTGGAAAAGCTTGAAATATTATTTTATAATAAAACAATTTTCGGTTTCTAATGGACCCAAAATGATTAATTTTGAGGATAAGGTGGGGAGAGTTATAAAAAAATTAAAACAATAGGTTTTAGATAGGTTTAGGACACTATATTAACATTTCCTTTTGGATTTAACTCTTAGTTAAATAGTTTGACATTTACCATGTCTCTTTGTATTTTAATATTATTTGGTTAATAAAAATACTATAAAATACCAAAAGAACCCCAAGTGGTTAATTATTAATATATATAACATTATATAAGTCTTTTGGTCTAACATTATATTTTTATGAATAATATATCAATTAATAATATCGTATTTGTTCTAAAAACTCAATTATGTCAATTTTGACACAATTTAGTATTTGATTTTTCTGGAAAACCATTAAAACATTATCACTTCGAATAAAAATTATTTTACCAAACCTAACATGTCATATTAAGCTAAAAAAATTTTGGACTAAATCAAAAGTCCCAATTTACATTTATTTTGATATTTATAATATCAATTATTTTAATATTTTATTAATAAGGTTATTACTGCATCATCATTGTGTCATAAATAAATTAAATTATTTAAGGTATAAAAATTATAAATAAAATACAATTATGTAGCAATTTTTTTATCTTTATAATAAATATTTATAGTCAAATTTATATTTTGTGTAAATCTATAATAAAAATGGTTTTGTTATTAAACATTGAATTTAACTATTTTATCTCCTCTTTAAATAATATAATAATAAATATCCTAATCTAATCCATCTGGACCAAAGGGGTCATATTTTATTCCTAAGGTTGTTTCTGTTCAAATTATACTTATCAAATAGAATTATTAAATCTACTAGTGTAACACCATGATATTTTATGAGATATAATCTTTTTAATTTATTTGATTTCTTCTATTATACAGTACACTAAGATTAGCTTTTACATTATGCAATATCGTATTAACTTGCAGTGTACGCAACACTATTCTTGGCTCATGTTACACACAATTTCAAGTTCGTTTTGTAGAAATTATTCTACGAAAAGTATAGATTTAGTTTAATTTATAATTGAAATAAGTTGTTAATATGTTATACGCAACACCAAAGAGATATTTCACTACACGCAGCCGTGACTTCGCTTGCATTATACACAACACAACCTTCCTCAATAGCCTGTGTAGTACGCAAAATAGGGTTTCACTAAACAATGATATGTTGTTATAATATTATTATGAACTAGTAGTTATGAATATTATTAACTACATTTTTAATTTTATAACATTATTATTCATCTTACACATTTTATAGAAAATGTTACGAGAACAAAATAAAATTTTCATGTAAAATAAGTATTTTTCAAAAAATACACTTTTGCCGCCTTTTGATGGAGCACCCAATTTAAATATAGTTTTTGATATGTTTATAAGTTCATTTTGAGAAAATAAAAATCTTCCTTGGAATCAGTATAAAAAAATTTACTGTAGAAATATTTTTCATATTATTCTCATAACTTTCATATTTTAAAGAATAGTAAAAACACACTATATTTTAATTAAAAATAAATTTTTTCATCATAATAATTAATGTGGTCAAATTATAGTATTTAATCATTTTAAAGTATAAATATAATATATTTTTACAATTTAAAATAATTTATTTCATTAGCATTTATTTACCATTGAATTCATAGGTAAAATCATTTCAATCTTTTGCAATGTTTTAACCATTAAAACTCATTTTCTTAACAATGAGATTAATTTTAAAATAATTTATTCAACTTCTGTGATTTGAATTTTGAAAAATGGATTCCATATTTGGAATCAGTAGGTCCAAATTATTTTAATAGTCAACTTTTTTATTTTTGGGCTCTATGAATAGTCACTACTGTAAATTTTATTTACCATAGTTAAGGGTAAATCGAGTAATTAAGGGTAAATATAATATTATAAAATTACCCTAAAACTTGTCATAATATAATTAGATGAATATATTTATTATTAAGGCATATTTGGGTCGAAATTAAATCCATGGGAACCCACTTGGATGTGATTAAGACCTTTAATTTATTTTATTTTAACGAAAGATAAATATGTCTCACTCAAACATTAACAATTAATTTATTTTTAATATAAGGTTATAGAGAATATAAATTCTATTATAAATACTAATTTGAAAGATAATTTATTTTCTTTATTATGGTAATTTATTTTTAATTTTTTCTGAAATATTTAATTACCTTAATAGCTTATATGTTAATGATGCAGAAATAATTTACTTAGTTAAAAATCAGTAATATTGTTTTTATTAAAGTAATAATACCCATCGAAAGGCCCAAAAACTTGACCAAAACTTATTGGTCGAGTATATATATACCATAAGAATACAAGGGTCGACTTGGGGACATTTGGATCTGTATAAATGAGATTAGGACCTTTATATTATTTTATTTTAAATGATATCAATGTTCTCACCTTCATAATTTAATAAATATAAAAATTTATATGTTGTTATTTTAAGATAATAAATTCTAGTAAAAGAATTTTTATGAAAGATAATATAATTATTTTCGTCATATTAGTTTATTTTTAATTGTTATGCAATAAATAAGTATATTAAATAATTATAAAACAATGTTGTAGTAATTATTTCATGAAGAGAAATATCAAACAAATGGATTTAAAAATATTAAAATAAATATTAAATAAACTAAATAATGTTCTCCACAAATTTTCTAGATGAATAGTATCTGTTATTAATCTATTAAATATTTTTGTTTGATTATTTTCTCTATGTGGATATTATTTAAATTCATATAAATGAATAATGTCAAAATTGACTCTATTGTTATTTTATAAAAATAACATATTATTAAATTGATTAAAAATCACAAAAATATTTACAATTTAAAAAATAAAATTTATATGATCTTAAATGTCCTAACTTTTAAAAATATGTATAATTAAAAACACATAAGTAAGTATTTATAAGAATATAAAATTTATAACATTATTTCCACAAATAAAATTTAATAGATTAAATTAAGATAAATCAAAATGATAAGATTTAAAATAAAATCAAAACATGTATAAAATTAATTGGTTGAAGATATTACAACCCTATTTTATCTATTATCCTAATTTGATCCACTTTGGAAGTTTTTATGCGTATTTTGTGTTTATTATAAATTAATATTTTAGAGGTTTCCAAAAGTTCCCCCCTCATCTCTTTTAAAAGAAAACCTCCTATCTATCCTCCTCACAACATTTTAGGCCTTCAAGGTCGAAAAACCTACCAATTATTCTTTTCAACTTCTCTAGTAAAATTCATGTGGTTCTGGTCTTCTCAAAAGACCAACTCTAGTCCCCTAAGAGGAGGTTTAGAAGAGGCAAGTCGAAGAAGTAGTAATTTCCGTTACCGATTCTTTCAAGTTTCTTTCTTATTAAAATTACTCTTATTTAGTTGTTTCATTATAAATTAACACAATAAGTATCACTAATATACTGATATGGTATTATAAATATGAAACAACCCCATTTCACCTTCTATCAATCCTATGGAAAATGAAATCACTGCGCGTGCGTATGTACGGAATACCGTCTCCACGTTGTGGTGTAATCTGTTTTTCTACCTCCACCTTACATGGATTGGTATAATGGTGTAAAGAATAAATATATATTGTTATTATAACATGATACTAACTTTGAGATATTATATCATCCACTCTAATTACATTCAATAATTATGGGAACGATATCATCGCTCGGGCGCACGTACGGATTACCGTCTCCACGACGGGATGAGATTCATTCTCCATGTAAACCATTAAAGAATGATTATAAAGTATATATATTAAATAATCATGAAGTATATGACATATTAATGATACTGGATTTATGTATATGTTTTTTACTTACCTCCATTCAATTCAATAAGGAGACGAAATCACCCTTCATGCGTACGTACGACATACCGTCTCCATGAACGGTGTATTTCATTCCATTTATCGAAATATTATATGATGAATATATATTATATAAAAATCATGTTTTACATTCTAGTAATATTTAATCATGCTCTAAGTAATCATATGAAGAATTAAAAGTTAAAACATGTAAGATAAATGAAACAATTTTACCAAAAACGCTGCTTTAACATGGAATTGACAAAATAACGGGTAATATAAAGTCTTAAGTGAATAATGTATGATATCATAAATATTGTTATGGTTCTTTTAAAAATTAATAATATTTTTAAACTGACCATACAGAAGTCTTGGACACATACGAAAGAAATTGGACATAAGGTAAGGTGTAATTTTTCAATCTCATTTTTATCTGAGATTGCTTATACGGAAGTATGTACTGGGGTTATATTTTTCATCCATGTCCATAAAAATGTTTTTCATAAAGTGTTAAATATTATTCAATGTATGTATAAAGTCATGTTTACCCCTCTTTGACTTTTACTTTGGGTTATGGAAGGAATCTTTCTTTTGTTTACCATACGTGGTCCTTTTTGACTTTTTCAAAAAAAGTATGAGGAGAATGTTTTTTTTAACTTGCACGGCATGAGCAGATTTTTAAATTTTCATAACCCATTATTTTCATGAAGTATACTCTACAAGATTTCATGATTATTTTCAACAAAAAAACTTTTCTTTTAAAATTTCATGGAATTTTGTGAAAAGAAATTGATTTTCAACAAGAAAATATATTTTCCTCAAGAATTCATTTCAAGTGTTTTATCAAAAAAAATTTCCTTCTAAGATGAAATTATTTAATATGTTTATATTTCTAGTATAATGTATCTATTATTTTATTGTTTAATTTTTCATATGATTAAATGATATCCATTTATTTTATATGGATTATTTTATGATGGGATGGTGTTTATGAAACCCATGTTATTCTTTGGGTTATGATGAATGATTTATGATTATTTTGTGCCACACGAAAGAATGATTTAATTATGTGATGGTTGGAACCTATATCTCCCTCAAAATCATTAGGTAAAGATTTATATGTCATTATGTGGACATGGCTGGAACAACAGGTTAATTTGGTTCAGTGATACAGGGCTGGAATGAGGAGTGAACTCTATTCAAAAAGGGACTTTGTCCACTATGATGGTCCTAGTAGAAATGCCTTGGATACTATTGAAATAATATCATGTGATTAATGGTTTTCCACAATTCCATGTTTTTCCCATGTTATTTATAATGATTAAAGTTCCTTTATGATTTATGCATTATGAATTGTTACAATTTATGTCATTACTCATGATTTTGATGTTTTATGTCCATGGTTTTAGGTTTAATTGTTTATGGGTTGTTTTATGTTATCAATGTTTTCCCTTACTGAGCATTTGAGATCATCCTTTATATGTTTTCTTTCCTGAGGATTTAAAGAAAGGTTTTAGGTAGGAAAACAAAAGTGGATGATCGTTATGGGAGATGTTGAAGATCTGTCAATGTGATTAGATGTTTATGTTCCGAATTTCCAAAGACAGATAACTAATACGGGTTATGGGAATATGTTTTTGTCATGAATTAATTATTCTGAATATTAATGTAATGTCTATGTACGTCATGCTTTGGGTCTCTACAGTTAGGGTAATTATGATATCATTTTTACCCTTAATTACCCTATTTACTTTTAATCGTGGTAAATAAAAGTCACAATTTCTATTCACAAAACATTATTTTCATCTTATTGAACCACATTTTACTTACTAATTTTAACCATATCTCTTGGAGTTTTTATATTTAACTCAAAGCAGTCCTAAAATTATGTTTTATTCAAATTTGTAAATGCTCATTGGAGGTGGAAAAAAGATTGTAAAAAGTTAAATAAAATTTTTCTATATCTAAACATATTATTAAATGAATCAATTTAATTAAACTTTACTTATATAGGTATCATGTATATATTATAACCTAAAATAAATTTAAATAATATAAATAATTATTTAAATAAAAATTCGGTTTTTAAACAATAACGCAGTGTTTTGACTATTCATAAAAAATTTAATGTTTTCAGAAATAACAAATAATTTACTCTAAGATAATTTTGATATTTTTAATTAAAAAATGAATTCTATTTTACCAAATTAAAAAAAATTAATTTTCATTAATTAATTTATAATTAATTCTCGTGGTCAAAACAAAAAAGTGTGTTATTTAAAAAGTTAAAACTATCAAAAGATTGATATGTGTTTATGTCAAATTTAATGTGAAATTACATAAAAGGACCGAAATTGTATTAAATGATAAAAATTTAATCTAATTTTACTTCAAATCAATTAAAATACATAATTTATCACTATAAATTATTTCGATTAAAAAGGTTCTTTTCAATTAAAACATGGTATTTTTTATTATTCATCAAAATATGAAAGTTATCAGAAAAGTACCAAGAATTTATCCAAACTAAATATTATGGCCCTCTTCTAATGAAGAATTTAATTTCATTAAATTGAATATATAGAAGTGTAAAATATTTATTTTAAAAAGGGTTCTCCTTTAAAAGGTGGTAAAATTGCAATTTTTATGAAAAATACTTCTTTTATCTGAAAAGATGGATTTGTTCTTATATTATATCTAAGGAACACATAATATGGATGTTAAAATTATATTGATTATATGAGATTCAAAATTATCTCAATACTATTTATAATATTTTTTTGAACGACTTGTTTGGTAAGTTGTGGTGCGCTCGAACTCGGTGTTTCTTGTACCGCAAGTAATTGAATTTCTTTAATGAGATAACGTACTATGAAATCTTGGGGTGTTACATGAGGGAGTTGTACAAGGGGTTAAGGGTGTCCAAGGGGTGTTTTCTAGGTGGGTTATGGTGTACCCAAGGGGGTAGGGGGTGTCTAGGGGGTGGGGGTGTCGAGGAGGGGTGGGGGTGTCCAGGGGTGGGGGCAGTCCATGGGGTGGGGGCTTTCCAAGGGGGGGTGTCTAGGGGGTGTCCTGGGGGGTGTCTTGGGAGTGAGGTGGATTTTAAGGGGGTATGGGGTGTCAAGGGGGTGGGGGGTGTCCAAGGGGTGTGGGGTGGTGTTGAGGGGGTCGTGGGGGTGGGTATCAAGGGGGTAGGAGTGTATATGAGTTGGGGTGTCTTGATGTGGGGATGTCCATGGTGGGAGGGGGGATATCTAGGTGGTGGAGTGTCGGGGGGGGGGGGGGGGGGGGAGGTTGTACAGGTGGTGGGGGTGGTGTCCCGACGGGGGGGGGGGGGGGGTGTCTAGGGGGTAGGGGTGTACAAGTGGGTGGGGGTGTCCAGGGGTGAGGGGGATGTCCAAGGGGGTAGGGGTCCATGGGGTCGTGGTGGTGTCCAGGTTGTGAGGGAAATGTCCAAGGGGGTAAGGGTGTCCAGAGGGTGGTAGTGGTGTCTAGGGGTGAGGGGTGTCTAAGGGGGTAGGGGTGTACAGGGGGGAGGGGGTGTTCAGGGGTAGTGGGGGGGTGTCCAAAGGGGTGTTGGTGGTGTCCAGGGGGTGAGGGGTTGTCCAAGGGGATAGGGGTGTCCAAGTGGTGGGGCTGGTGTCTAGGGGGTGGGGGGGTTGTCCAAGGGGGTAGGGGGTGTCCAAAGTGGTGGTGGTTTCTAGGGGAGTGGGGGTGTCCAGGTGTGGGGGAGTCTAGAGGGGATGGGGGGATATCCAGTGGGTGGGGGATATCCAAGGGGGTGGTGGTGTCCAGGGGGTGTCAAAGGGGGTGGGGGTGGTGTCCAAGGGGTGGGGGGGGAATTCCAAGGGGGTGGGGGTGTCCAGGGGTGGGGGTGGTGTCCAGGGTGTAAGGGGGTTGTCCAACAGTATAGGGGGTGTCTCAAGTGTGGGTGTATGGGGGGGTTTCCAAGGGTTGGGGGTGTCCAAGAGGTTGGGGGTGTTTTTTATGGGGGTGGGGGTGTATATGGGGGGAACTGTCCTAGGGGGTGGGGGGTGCCAAGGGGGGTGGGGGTGGAGTCCAAGGGGGTGAGGGGGCTATCCAAGGGGGTAGAAGATGTCTAGGGGGTGTTGGGGGGGGGGGGGGGGTTGGGTTGTCCAGGGGGTTGGCTAGGATTTCCATGGGGGTGGAGGGGGGGGGGGGTCTAGTGGTGGGTCTGTTCAAGGGGTTAGGGGTTGGAAAACCCCCTCACCCCATGGACACCACCCCCACCCCCTGGACAACCCCGAACCCCCTGAACACCCCCTCACCCATGGACACACTCACCCCTATGGACACCCCCACCCACTAGAAATTCCCCCACCCCCTAAACATCCCTATCTACTAGATAGTCCCCCCACCCCCTGGACACCCCTCTTGGACACACCCTCCCCCATGTATATCCCCTCATGCAATGGAGAATCCCCCACCCCCGGTTCCAATAGATAATATACTAGAGAGTGTATCCCAATGGTTATTGAACCATTGGTTTACATATATCCCAATGGTTTCCATGAAACCATTGGAATAGAATATATGAAGGACAAGGTGTATACCAATGGTTCTTGAACTATTGATATATATGCCAATGTTTTAATTGAAACCATTAATTTATATCATCTTCAGGTAGTTTATACAAATTATTCCTATAGAATCGTTGGTATAGGTTTATTTCAACTGCCATCATGTCAAATATGTTTGAAATTGTTCGGATATTCTATCCCAATGATTTCTGGAGCTATCCTAAATGGTTTGAAATCATTGTGATATGTGTAATTTTTAGTAGTGATTGCACACATATTTTAATATTTATACTTCATATTTATTGTTTAAGGAAGGGTGAATTTGGTATCTAGTTGAACCAGGATGTATTCATTGCGTACCTTAAGAAGAAAGGATCCAATATGTGTTTAAAAATGTTATATCTAAATATATATTTTTTTAAAATCATTTCCAATCATATCTTTTTAAAATACTCACATATTTTTTTATATTTCCCAAAAAAATTACATTCAAATTATGATATTTTTCATATAAATATAAAATTGCCTTATATTATCAAGATATATAATTTTGATATTTTTTATAGGTATTAATGATTCAATGTATGATTACGACACATAAAATGAGTAATGAATATGAAGAAGGTGTTGATTCATTTTTGTAATTTTCAGAAAAAAAATCCATGTAGAAACGTTTTTTGTCCATGCCTAAAATGGTTGAATATGAAGAAGTTGAAAAGTAGCATGATCAAAGATCATCATATTTTTCATGGTTTTAATCTGAGTTACAACCCTTAGATTTGGAACGGTGAAGTTGGAAAGAATGTCAGATATACTAATGATGATGTTTTTTAAGATGGTAAATCCAATAGAATTGAAGAATTGATTTGTGATATTGCAATATAATAAATTGAGATAGAACCAATAGTTGTGAGTATATATGGTGATGATGAAAAGTTATTGTATCCGGGTTGTATGGAATTTATGGTTTTGTTAGTGGTGTTATGATTGATTAAACATAAAGAATAAAATGGATGGAGAGAAAAAAGTTTTACCACGATCCTACAATTATCACTAGACATTCTTCAAAAAGGAAGTGATCTTCCAGATTCACATTATAAGTCCAAGAAAATATTATGCCCGATTGGATTGGGATACAATAAAATCCATGCCTGTCTGAATGAATGTATGATATATAGGAAGGAATTTGAATTTTTTTTCAGCGTGTCCAAAATGTTGGACATCATGGTTTAAGTTGAAAGAAAATCACAGGGTGATGTAGAGATTATTGATATACCTACTAAGGAATTTTGGTATCTTCTTATAATTCATTATTTGAAACATTTCTTTTGTAATTCATATAATGCGAAAAGGTAATGATGGCTTGCTGTGGAGAAGATATGTGATATTAAAATACATCATCCACCTGATTGTCCATAGTGGACTAAAATTGATGAGAAGTGTCCTATATTTGGAAATGAAATTAGAAATCTCAGACTTGGGTTGTGAAATGATGGAATGAATCCATAACGAACCCTCAATAACACACATATTTCATTTCACGTTTTTTTGGTAAATTAATACATCTCTCTTGATGTTTTATGAAGCCCAAATAAGTAATGTTGTGTATAATGATCTTTGGTCCGAAGCATCCCCAAAATGATATAGATGTTTTCATGTCACCATTGATTGATGATTTGAAACATTTATGGGACGGTGGTATTTGGGTGTATTATTCTTATAAAATGGAATATTTTAAACCCCATTCAGTGCTTAAGTTCACTATAAATGACTTCCCAGTGTATGGAAATTTTTCTTGATATAATGTTAAGAGGTATAAGGAATGTCCAATTTTCAAACATCAGACATCATATTGTCAATTTCATCATGGGAGAAAAATAGTATACTTGGGTCATCAAAATATTTTTCCTATGGATCAATCATTTAGAAGAATAAATAAGGAATTAAATGTCTCACAAAAATTTGATGTTTCTCCAAATCCATTATCCCCTATTGTGTATTTTGATAAGGTGAAAACCTTGATATGACATTGGGAAAGACACATAAATTTGGTAATTATAGAAATATTTGGAGGAAAAAGAAAATATTTTTTAGCTACCATATTGGAGATATCATGAAGTGACAAATAATATTGATTTCAAGAATATATAGAGGAATATATATGATAGTTTGATTGAAACATTGTTAAATATTAAAGGAATGACTGAAGATGGGATGAATGCTAGATTAGACTTACTATCAATGGGAATACATCTGGAGTTAGCTCCCACTCCTAGTGGAAGATAGAGATTTCTTCCCCCAACTTGTGATACATTATCCAAGAGGGAGAAATTTATCTTCTGTCAGTGTCTTCATGATATCAAAGGGCCTCATGGTTTTTCTTCAAATGAGATTTTTTTGTCTCCTTTAAGGATTTGAAGTTGATTGGTATAAAATATCATGTTGCTCACGTCATGAAGAAACAACTTATACCAGTTTCATTGTGTGGAATGTTTCCCATCAGAGATATAATGACTGTAGTGAATTTGTGTTATTTTATCAACTCAATTTTTAATATGGTGATAGATGGGAATTCTTTGAACATTTTAAAAAAGGATGAAATTTCTATACTTTCTCATTTAGAAATTTATCTTCCTCCATATTCTTTTGATAAAATGGTGCATTTAATGGATCATATGGTTTAAGAAATAATAATTTTTAAACCTATATATCTTCGTTGGATGTATCCTTTTAAACAGTATATGAAAATATTGATGGGGTATGTTAATAATATATATTGACTTGAATCCTCCATTATTGAAAATGATATTTTTGAGGAGGTTGTAGAGTTTTTTATGAGAAACTTGGTTGTTGTGGATCACATAGGTTTGCCTCCATCTGGCCATGAACATGTTAATAACAATGGAAAGGGGATTCTTTGCGGGAATGTAAAATCATTATCAGCTTAACAGATGAATAAGATAGAATTATACATCTTGAATAACATAGCTTATGCTCAACCATATATCACATTCCATTTTAATGAGTTTAAACAATGTCATTAAAAGAAGAATGAAATGTGTATTTTGAATAAGCACAAGAAAACATTTTTTCCATGGTTTAAAAATACATTTCTTGGAAGATTAGAGGTATTAGAGACATTAATATGGTTAGTGGGTGGTCCATGATTAAATGTGATAACTTGGTCCAGTTATGACGTTAACATCTATAAATTTCATACAAAATTTGAGGACAACAAAAGTGTAGTTTAGAATAGTGGTGTATTGGTTTTTGTAGAAGCAATGCTTTTTTCCAGTGCTAAAGAAAAAACCATATTTCTCCATCATTTACATATTATGTAGTCATTGTTGAAATATGGGAGGTTTTTTACTTTAAAATTAATCTTCCTATTTTTATCTACAAATGGTTTATTGGTAAAAATAGTGTGAGACACGATGAATTTGGAATGAAAATTGTTAATCTGAATATATTGGAAGACACAGTAGATTATTTTATAATCGAAACACATGAAAAATAGATTTTTTACGCAGTTCATCAATCAGATATGTATTCGTCTGTTGTTTTATAAGGGAAAAAATAGTATGTTGATGAGAATCAACATGATGAAGATTCTGATATAAGTGAGGTCTCTACTTCCATGGAAATATTAGCAGGAAATAATGTTGAGCATGTTGAATACATGGTTTGTTCTGTAAGGAATGATAATGTTAAACGAAATTGGGAAACCAATCCATTTGTGCATTCCAAAAGTTATAGGTAACATATGTTAGTTTCTTGTTTATGATTATTAATTTCATAAAAATTTTGAATTTTTTTTATTTTAATTTTGTTTAGTTTAGTTTATCTTGTTTACCATTACGTAAGTTATGTATATTTATTGATATTGTTAGATGAAAATTATTTTAGCATGTTTAAAATTTTTACAATGTTTTCCATAGTATAAATTAATTTACCATTACGTAAATTATATATTTATTTATTTTTTTGAATGAAAATTACACTACCATGTTCACCATTATTATTATATTTACCATTACATAAAATGCTTACCATATTTACCATGTTTAATATTACATAACATAGTTTATTTTTCCGTTTTTTTGTTTACATTCGTATTTTAAAACATTATTTTATATATTTGTGAACTAATTTTTGCTTTTTTGATTTGAAGGATAAGGAAAGATCAATCAGTTGATCAACCACATGATTCTTGAGATGATAATCATGGTCATAGATCTGGGTAGGAAAATTCCCATGCTCTTATTTATGGTCTCCAATCTTCCTCATATACTCCAATAATTAAAAATAAGAGTTCAAGAGTTGGTAAATGTGGAAGCACACACTAACCAAAATTATTACTTTCCCGTAGCTAAGACCCGAGGTTACTCATTGAGTTTAATGAGAATGATATTCCAAGGGGTTTAAATGAAAAGGATTCTAAGAGTATTGTATCAAGTCAGGGTAAAAGAAAAGTAATCATTTTGTATGATGATTGGAGATGTGTTGACAAAGCGATAATATCATAGATGTGGGAGATTATTTTGGTAAGATTTTTTTCTATTGTTTGACTAATAATTAAATATTTGTAGTATAATATGGTTTACCTCTTCTTTATAATATGACATTTGATATTCATGACAATAGAGGATTCAGGTGGAAATGTTTATCAATGACTGCAATGAGATGGAGAGATTTAAAATATACCCCCACATCCCATTTAATTTGTGGTTATATTAATAATGGAAATCCATGTCATACATATCCTATCATTGATGAAGACACATGGAGACAATTTGTTGAAATTAGAAGAAAAGATTCATTTTTTGGTAAGGGCAATGTAATATTTTATATGATTTCAAAAATAAATGATCTAATTAAGGTTTTGTTTATGATTTCATCATGATTATTTATTGCAAGCAAGGAAATCTCATCAGGACAACCAATCTAAAAATGTACACTCTCATAGTTTATCTTGGAAATGGTATAAATTATTGGAAGAACAAATGATGATGGAAAAATTAAAAAAAAACGAGAGCTGAGTCGTCAAGCACTGGAGAGGTTTCCCCTCCATCCCCACCATCTTGACATTAAAATTGGAAGAGAGCTCAAATGGGTAAAAAGGGGAAGAAGTTTTCGGAAGAATCAATAGTAATAGTTGAGAGGATTGTAAGATATTTATTTAAGATAATTTTATTCATTATATAATTTGAACCATTAAAAAAAATTACTTAATTAATATAAGATTCTCCTGAGGAGAAGAGCTTATATGGGGTATTTACAGCAGCTGGGAGTCAAGATATTGAATCTACAACATTGTGAAATCCCGAACAACCCGATCATGTATGACGATATTTGATTGGTGTATCGGTAAGAAAAGTGTTTCCACATGCATGAAATTATTCCATTGAGGGTGTTTATAATAAAATAGAATACATAGAGGCTGATGTTCATAAAATTAATGCAATGATGGAGGAAAAGATTAGAGCGTTAGTATAATCTATGTTTGTAGAAATGAAATGTCAATTTTAGACTAAAGATCCCACTCCTACACCTCCCCCTAAAGACCCCATTATTTATCCTCCACCTCCATGAGTAGCTTACACTCCCCCACCTCATCCTGCAGACCCTATTTATTTTCCTACTCCTCCACCACAACTTCTTAATAATTGTGAGTTGAATGTTGATGATCCTCACAATCATATAGTTGCATATGGGATGGAATATTGTATAAGAGGTATAGTTCATCATCAACAGTTAAAGGTAGTGCATCATAGGGTTATTTTACAAGATATTGTAGATATATTAGCTCGATTACCATTACATACAAATGAGGTTATGACAGTTGGATGTAGTATCAACCACTTTTCAGTTTGGCTATCTTGACTTTTTCAACTCATTACTATAAAGTTATGTATGTTATATCATTTATTTTCTTTTTAATTAATTTTTTTTAGCATTTGAAAACTAATTTATTTTTTTGTTTATTTTTATTTGAATACTTCAATGGAAATGAAATTCTTTATAAAAACATCAAAGACAAATGGATATGAGATTAGGAAAAAATTATAGTTATCTTGATAGATTGGAAAGATATTAAAATTTGATGGAGGATAATTAAGGTTTTCCAATGTAAGCTTGTGTTTTTGAACGTGCAATAAATGTGGGGATTGTGAAAAACAATATCTTGGATCCTGTTACTAGAGTTATGTTGGGCATCAATTTGGTGTAGATTATTTCCAGGTAAGTCTTAACACCTTTCCCTACTTTATATTTATTAAAAATTTATACTAATGTTAGTTTTGTATTAGTTTCCTTTATAACATGTGTTAAAATAATGAGAGGCGAGATGTATATGTATTCATGGTCCCACATTTTATTTCCCCTAAAGCACATACATTGGATGAGGAAGAAAGAAAAATTTATATTTCTGAATGATTTGAACAGAATATAATCACGCAGTATTGAATGAAACATTTTTATGAGAGGTATGAAACATATATCTGGCAATGTGTTCATTATATTTTTACATAGAAAACCAATAACATTAAATTTTCTATTATATCAGTGATCATTGGATGTTAGGTTTTTTGTCTAAGGGAGGAAACAATTTATTGGATATGATTTGTCCATGCCGATGTGTAGAGAATTTTTAAGAATATGTTGGAAAAGTAAGATTCAATTTTTTAATAGTTGTTTATATTATAATTAATTTTAAATTTATACCATTTATTTTATTTTCTAATAGGTTATGGGTATAATTTCAAAAAAACCCAATGAAAAAGTGTTACAAGATCAAATTTGTAATATTAAAGGTAAATATCCATTTAGAATTAGTAATTTTCAATGTATTACATAAAAATGGAAATTTTTATTGACACTCATTTAAACAAAATATTCATGAACAACAAGGAATCGTCAAATACGAATATTATATGTTATGATTTATGTTTGAAATATTTAAAACTGGAACACTTGTGAAGTTCGACCTGGTATGATTTCTTAATAAAAAATTAACATAATAAATAATTTTTTTTTATTTACTATACATGATAACTAATATCCTTTTAATTTCTAACTATTTGAGGACCTTCAATCCTATGGTTCTCAAGAGGTCAAATACCTACAGGCGTAATGGTGAAATTATTTTATAGGTTTGATTAGAAATTAGTTTTTTTATAGTGTAAAATGTAATTTTGAATACTGTAATTATAATTGTGTATTTGGTAGTTTTTTGGTTGGATTTAGGTTTTTTAGTTGACATTGTATATTAAGAATATTATATATGTGAATGTTTATTTTTTTTATTGATTTTCATGTTTTGGTCTAGTTCTGTTGGTTTTCTAGTATAAATTCTGGTATGGTTTTGGTCTGCTTTTAGTCTCGTTTCTGCTTGTTTCATAATATTAAAAAGCATAGTAATAGTTTCATAGGGGTGGGGGTGTCCGAGGGGGATTTCCATAGGGTAGGGGTGGTGTCTAGGGGGTGGGAGGGTGGCCAAGGGTGTAGGCGGTGGGAGGGTGTTCTTACAGTGGGGGTGTCCAGTGCAGTGGGGTGGTGCCTAGGGGGTGGGGGATGTCTAGGGGGTGGGGGAATGTCCAAGGGTTAGTGGTGTCCATGGGTGGGGGTGTCTAGGGTGGTGGGTATGTCTAGGGGGTGGGAGGTTTTCCCAGGGTGGAGGGGCTATCCAGGGGGTGGGGTGTCCAGGGGATGGGGTTGTCTAGGCAGTGAGATGGTGTCCATGGGGGGCTATGAAGGGGGTGGGAGTGTCCAGGGGTGGATGGGATATCTTGGCGGTGGGGTGTCAATGAGGGTGGAAGGGTGTCCAGGGGAAGGTGCTATCCAGGTGGGTTGGGGGTGTTCAGGGGGTGGGAGAGTGTCCATGGGGTAGCGGCTGTCCATGTGGTGGAGGGGTTGTCCATACGGTGGGGTTGTCCAAGGGGTGGGAGGGAGTCTAGGGGGAGTGGGGGTTGTCCATGTGCTACGAGGTCCAGGGGGTGGAGGGGCTGTACAAGGGTGTGTGGTGTCTAAAAGGGTGGGATGGTGTCTATGGTGGTGGGGGATGTCCATGGAGTATGGGGTGTCCAGGGGGAGTGGGTGTACAAGGGGGTGGGGGTTGTCAATTGGGGTGGGGGTGTCCATTGGTTGGGGTGTCCAGGGGTTGGGTGGGTGTCAAGTTGTCTAGGGGGTGGGTTTTTCCCAGGGTTGGGAGTGTGTCTAGGGGTGGTGGCCTATCCAAGGGGTAGGGGTGTCTAGGGGGTGGGGTTGTCTAGGTTATGGGAGGGTGTCCAACAGGTGGGGGCTGTCAATGGTGGTGGAGGGGTTTTCCAGGGTGTGGGGTTGTCTAGGGGGTGGGAGGGTGTCCGGAGGGTGGTGTCCTAGGGTGGGGGTGTCTAAGGGGTGGAGGGGTTGTCTTGGGTGTGGGGGTGTCCATGGAGTGAGAGGGTGTCCAAGGGGTGGGGTGTCCAGTGGGTAGTCGGGTTTCCAAGGGTGGGGGGATATCTAGTCGGGTGGGGTGGTGTCCAGAGGGTGGAGGTGTCCTGGGGGTGGGGGCTTGTCCAGAGGGTGGGAGGGTTCCAGGGGTAGGGGGCTGTCCAGGAGGGGTGTTGGGTTGCCCCGGGGGGTGGGGGATCTCGGGGTGGGGGTGTCTGGGGGTGGGTGTACAATCAAGGGGGTGGGTGTCTCTAGGTGGTGGGGGTGTCCAGGGGGGTGGGTGGGAAACCCCGGGGGGGTCTATTTAGTGGGGTAAGGTGGTGTCCAGCAGGCAGAAGGGTGTATAGGGGGGTTTCCAGGGGGTGCGAGAGTGTCCACTGGGGTGGGGGTTTCAAGGGGCTGGGCTCTATCCAAGGGGTGGGAGGGTGTCCATGTGGTGGGGGTGTCCAGGGGTGGGAGGCTATCCAGTGGCTTGTCTAGGGGGTGGGGTGGTGTCCAGTGGGTGGGAGGGTGTCTAAGGGGTGGAGGTTGTGCAGGGGGTGGGGGTTGTCTAGTGGGGTGGGGTGGTGTCTAATGGGTGGGAGGGTGTCTAGGGGGTGGGTTACTGTCTAGGGGGTGGGAGGGTGTCTAACTAGGTAGGGGGAGTATAGGGGATGGGGGGATATTCGGGGGGGTGTCTAGGGCGTGAGAGGGTGTCCTGGGGTTGGGGGTGTCCAGTGGGGTGGGGGGCATGTCCCTGGGTGTATGGGTTGTCCAATGGGTTTTTGGTTTTTTAGTTTAAATTTTAGGTTTTGATTTTTATGTATTTTAATGATTAATTATTCTTTGGTTTTTGAGTTTGGGTCTAGTTATGATGTTTTTCTAGTATGTATTTTGGTTAGGTTTTCATCAGGTTTTGGTCAGTTTTCTACTTGTTTCAGGCCTTCTTTGGTAGATCATAGTGATGGTTGAAGGGTTTTATAAAAAAATGGGTTTTTATATTTTTTTTAAATGATATAATAAATGCATTGAAATGGTTTTTAAAATCGGTTAATAAATAACTAATGTAGTATAAATGTTTTCACATCAGTTATAAATTAACTGACATGAAAACACTTGGCAGACTGGTTAGTCATGTTGGTTATTTAATAACCGACGTAATAAATGCATTGGAATGGTTTTTTATGTTGTTTATTTAATAACTGACTTAGTATATATGTTATAATGTATGTTAAACAATAACCGGCGTGAAAAAACTCTTCACATACTATTTTATCATGTTAGTTATTTTCATAATAGATGAAAAAAATCTTCGAAGGAGAAGTTTATTATGTCGGTTATTACATAACCGATGTAATAAACTAAAACCCACTTCATATATTTAAAAACTAACTTAATAAATCACATATTTGAAGCATTTTCCATGTGTTTTATTGAGAACCAAAATGAAAAGATATTCATATTTTTTTTACTTCGGTTTTAAAATAACCAATGTAAAAAATATTTACAACATCTCCTATAATAACATCTTCCAAAAACTGACATAAAAAATAAAAAATAACCATCATAAAAAATGTTTTTTACAAGTATATAATATTTAAAATGATCAAAATTGTCACATTTTTACAACTTTGAGAATATATCCAACATGAATGGAAGCATTAATTTCAAAGTTAAAATATTATAATAAAAAATAATGCATCAATTTTATTTGACTAGACCTATAATAATTTAAAATTGTATCTTGACCAGTGGATATATCAAAAACCAACAACAAATTCATCAACGCAGATAAAAGTTCCCCAAATCTGAATATAATATTTCGATCCCTTTTCAGGCTATAAGCACACATGAATATACATTATTATTTCCATATGAAGCTATTTTTTGGAGGGATCATATCAAAAATTTATATTCATTGAATTTTGTGTATAAAAATCACTCAAATCCTATGAATCATTAAACATCTTAATGGTATACTACATCAACCATGAATATTATTTCATTTAATCCATGAAAACTCACATATATACCTAATATATCATTTATGTACACTGATAAAGGAATTAAATTTATAATATAATGTATGAAATTAAAGAACCTAAAGGAATCCTTAATCTATCCCACATCTGTAGATCATTCTCATTACATTTACTTATCGATGCTACATAGGACTAAATGGATACTTATGAAGCAAATGAATCAACCATAAATCTTTTATTTATCCCTCAAATATAAACTGGATGTGTTTTTCACCGAATTATATAATAACTATATTATATATTCACCCTAAAACTAGTGTAAGGAATGACTTTGATCACTAAAAATAATAAATTTAATTAATAAATATATTATGTGGACTAAAGGAATCATCGAACATTCTATAAAAATCATGGATTGATGAAAAACCTATATCAGTAGTGTTTTTTTAAAGGATACATAGATAGAAACAATTTTTTTAGTTATTGTGCACCCCTCACCCCTAAATTCGAAATCAAATTGTTAAATAGATGTGGGGAAAATAAAGGAAACAAAAATACATAAGGAATCATCTTGGAAGAGTGGGGAATTAATAAATAGATTTCCAACATCTTGAATCTCAGGGATTTGTATTGTTAGAATATTTATATATTTGTTTATTATTTTTTAGAGTTATTTGTACATGGTTTTGATCATTCACATGGTCTGATGAAACCATAACTGGTGATTGACTTTTTAAAGAAGAATCCTTATACTTACTTCAGTAATTATTATTTATAATTTTATCTCTAGATGTTAATTTTTCCTAATATGTTTTACAAGGATAAATAAAATTTCAATTAATCTCTATTTAATTTCATTTTCCTATTTTTATGGTCAATCAATCATACCCATCAAATCAATAAATTTTATATGTCAAGGAACATGAAAAATTTCATGCTGATTTTTTGTGAACATTTGATCATTTGTGGAAGATAAAATCAAATAATTTGATATATTGGGGAAAACCCTGATTTAGAGGTTACTTAACATCATAATATGTGTCTTCAATTAGATTATTGATTAATTCCGTATGTATTTAACATACACATAAGAAGGATATATATGTTAATATTATTTTTTATTATTACATTTAACTATCGCTAACAACTATAGGTGATATGATTTTGATTATAAACACTATAATTTTTAATAATTAGAATAATGATGCATCATTTTGAAACTATAATATCATTACATCATTTATTATTCCAGATATTTAAATAATAATAAATTATATTATATTATTAATATGTAGATATTCTTTCAATTACATAAACCGATAGACCAATACACCACCATCTAATAGTAAAACCAATGAAAAATGGAAATTTCAACATTTTGTAAAAACAACATGAGGTGCCAGTAAATTAAATTTCCTTGGATTTAAATTATGTGATTAAATAACTCATTAAATTTTATATAGAAAATAAAATTGAATAGCATGAAGGCACTTCTGTGGAATTTAGATCCATTTCCCAAACTCCTAACAACACACTTAATTAAATGACTTCATATCACACATATATTCAATTAAATCTTGATCTAGAATTTTTGTGATCCATGAAGCTAAGAGGTTGATAATTGCGAAACATGATCATATTCAAACTATATATTAGAATAATGGATTATTAATCCATGTGAAACATAATTTTTCTCATTGAATCATAGTGTGACATCATGGAATATTATCCCAACTAATCCCCCCACATAATTAGGAACACCAAAAATCTTAATTAAAAAACATTAACACATTACAAACTACATTTACATTGAAAATCATACAATTCAAATTGTTTAATGTGGATCCAAATAATAATTTCAGAGGAATTTATTAATTTGTTTCCCACTATTAAGCTAATTATAGTAGCACATGCAATATAAATGTTGAGATATTAAGCATTATCTATTAAAGGAGTTTCCAAGAAGTGGTTGTAAAATATCCAACCTAATGAAAGCATAATATGTAAATCACATCAATGAAATTTCATTAAAATATTATTCCACAACTCAATGATGATTTCCCAAAGTATATGATTAATGAAATTATAAATTTTATGGGAGAGAAAATATATGAATACTACATGAGACTCATGAAAATCAATGAATTTTTTTTTGAAATTATCAATTAATAGCCCTATTTTCAAATGTTTGTCTTCGTTTGGACTTGAATTTTTGAGATTCGTTACTTGAAGGAATAATTACTTATATGTAACCATAGTAAGACAATAGAAAAATAGAGATGATTACCTAAGATCCAAAACTATTTGGATCTAGAGGTACTACTACATTAAGAGTCATGAAGGTTGAATATTTTCAATCACCCATAGTTGAATATATGCTTGAAAAATTTAAAGTATTATAAGGAAAAATATTTCGAAATCAATGCAGTCAAAAACCAAACATTGTTATATTTTATGAAATATTGTCTTATTTAAACAATTTTGTTTACATGTGTGTTTATGTGTGGGATTTGTAATACCACACCATTACAAATACAAAAATTGCAATTCCAACTTCAATAGACAACAAATGATGGAGAGACAATTACCATGTACCTTATGTTTATTTATGTTGAAAAAACAAGACTAGGCCACCATTATAAATATATTCCATCAAGAAACACAATTCCAAAATGATTTCATTTAGGTATTCCGATATACTTATCAATCACTACCATATTAATATACAAACCCAAATAACCAACCGTCATAATTTTATCAAACACATGTTCATTATAATACAAACATATTATTGGTGAATGTATAAATGAATTGATGGTTTTCAAAACACATTGAATAATTCATGTTGAAATGATTACCAATTATTCTAGAAAAGTAATTTCCTATACATAAGAAAATAAATATGAAAATTAGTTATTATTAACTAATATTAATGGCATGAAAATAACTCAAGACAAAAATACGTAATATAATCATTTATATGAATCTAATGGAAGATAATAAGAAAATATATAAAATAATGAATATTAAATAATAAGGTAATCTATAAAAATAGTCAAATAATAAGGAATAAATTCCATAGACCATCCCTTGATGAATAATTACAACCATAAAAATATTTTAAGAATAAATAAAAAAGTAAATTTAGGAATCATTCAAAAATATTGAAACAAATTCACTTCTGTGGAAGACCACAAATGGATTCAAATTTATGACATTTTTTAAGGATATATGCCCTAATAAAATGATATATAGACACCCATAGTTTTCACACATAGATATATCATCATAATATAATTGTGATACATTCCAAAATTATATATTTCTTATGAATTTGTAAAACTAGATGCATAAATAACTAGTTTATATGAAAAATATATCATCTCTAACAATATTCTTAATAACATGAACTCTTAACTATTGAAAAAATGTTAAACATGTCAGAGTTTTTTCACTTTAGTTCTATAAAACCGACGTGAAAAGCTAGAAAAATTGGTTTTTTACGTCAGTTATAAAATAACCAATGTGATAAATGGAAAGAATCGATTTTATACATCGGTTATTAATTACCCAATGTAAAAAGTGAAATGTTGGAAATTTATCATGTTGATTATAAAATAGCCAAATTGATAAAGGATTTTTTAACTCAGTTATAAAATAACCTACCTTACAAACATTATAAAATAGTTTATCACATTAGGTTTTTAAAATATACATGATAAAGCTTTTTAATTATTTATTGTTCCCCAAATTTGGTCATTCAATTTTCATCGATCTGGAAACCTATGAATCAACTCTCTTGCATGAAAAACCTAGAAATGATTATTCAAATTCATGCTCTCCAACCTCAGTTTTCCATCATCATTCATCATCATTATTATCAACTAATAAATCAGGTCGACTCGAAAAACTAATGTAAGCCTCACACAGCTCTATTTCATTTTTTACATTTCATGTTTCCCTAAACTGATGTTTTGAGATATTATTTTTTATATAGTTTCCTCCTATCATGGTAAGTTTCATAGTGTTCATTTATAACATTCTAAATTTTTTTCTGTTAAAACAAACCATGGATGTGATATCAGGCATGTTTATTATTTTTTTGTGTTATATAATGTGTGTGTGAATGTACATTCATGTCTATGTGTGTGTGTATGTGTGTGGGGGGGGGGGTTCCAAGGGGGTGGGGTGTCCAATAGGGTCCTGGGGGGTGTCCATGGAGATGAGGGGGCTATCCAAGGGAGGGATGGGTAGGTGTGTCTAAGGTAGTGGGGGGAGTTTAGGTGGGTGAGGGGGATATCCATGGGTGTAGGGGTGTCTAGAGGGTGGGGGTGTCTAGTGGGGTCATGGGGGGTGTCCAAGAGGTGGGGGGATATCCAGGGGTGGGGGTGGTGTCCAAGGGGTGGGGTCTTTCTAAGGGGGTAGGAGTGTCCAGGGGAGAGGGGCTGTGCAAGGGGTAGGGTTTTTCAAGAAGTGGGGGTGTTTAGAGAGTGGGGGTCTCCAGGGGGTTGGGTGGTAGTCCATTGGGGTGGTGGTGTCTAGGGGGTGGGGGGATGTTCAGGGGTAGGGGGATGTCCAGGGGTGGGGGTGTCTAGGGGGTGGGGTTGTCCAAGTGGGTGGGTTGTCCATGGTGGGGGGGGGTGTCCATGGGGCACGAGGGTAGTCCAAGTGGTAGGGGTTGTCAATTGGGTGGGGGTGTACTGGGGGTGAAGGGATGTACAAGGGGGTAGGGGTGTCTAGGGGTTGTGGGTTGGTGTCCAGGGGTGAGGGGGCTATCCAAGGGGTAGGGGTGTTAAGGGGTTGTGGGAGTCCAGAGGGGTGGTGGGTGGTGTCTGTGGGGGGGGGGGCTGTCCTTGGGGGTAGGGCTATCCAGGCTGTGTGGGTGGTGACTAGGGGGTAAGGTGGTTTTCTAAGGGGGTAGGGGTGACTTTGGGGTGGGTGGTGTCCAGGGGGTGTGTAGTGGTCCAAGGGGGTGGTGGTTTCCAAGGGGTGTCTTAGTGGGTGTGGGTTGTGTGCAGGGGGTGAGGGGGCTTTCTAATGGGGTAGGGGTGTCTAGGGGGTGGGGTGGTGTCCATGGGGGCTGAGGGGGATGTCCAAGGTTGTAGGGGTGTCTTGTGGGGTGGTGTGTCTAGTGGGGGTGTAGGTGGTTGGGGGGTTCTCCGTGGGGGTGGGGGTGTATAGGGGGGTGAGAGGCTGTCCAAGGGGGTGTGGGTCGTCTAAGGGTGTGGGGGTCTAGTGTGTTCATGGGGTGGGGGTGTCCTAGGTGTGAGGGGGTTGTCCAAGGGATTAAGCATGTCCAGGGGGATGGGGGTGTACAAGGGGTTGAGAGGTTGTCCAAGGGGGTAGGAGTGTCCAGGGGGTTGGTTTGTCTAAGATGTGGGGGGCTATCCGGGGCATTGGGGGGGATGTCCATGTCGGTGGGGGTGTCCATGTGGGTGGGGGTGTCCAGGGGGGTGGGGGCTATCCAAGGGGGTAGGGGGTTGGATAACCCCTCACCACCTGGAAACCACACCCACCCCTCGACACCCCACCACAATGGAGAGCCCCTCACTCCTGGGAAATCACCACCCCTCCCCCTTGGACACCCCCTGGACAGCCCCCCCCCCCCCCGGACACCCTCCACCCTATGGACACCGCCACCCCCTGGACAACCCCCCACCTACCTGGACACCCCCTGGACAGCCCCCCCCCCCCCCCGGACAGCCCCACCCCCATTGAAAAAGATTATATACATGATTGTGTATGCCAATGGTTCTTAAGCCATTGGTATACATATATTCGAAAAGGTTTCCATGAAACTTTTGGAATAGATTATATGTTGGAAAATAGGTATACCAACAGTTCTTGAACCATTGGTATATATATATCCAAATAGTTTCATTGAAACTATCAACAAATACTAACTTTAGGTACTCTATACCAGCAGTTCCTATAAAACTATTGGTATTGGGATATTACAAAGGGCATCATTCCATCTGTAGGGTTTCATGGGATATCCAAATTTTTTGAAATCATTGGGATAGATTTAACTTTTAGTAGTGAATGTATATATATTTTAATATTTATACATCACATTTCTTGTTTACGGAAGGGTTAATTTGGTATCTAGTTTCACCAGGTTGTGTCCATTATGTACCATAAGAATAAAATATCCAAGATGAATTTAAAACATTTATATCTAACTATATTTTCTTTTTAAAATCATTTTTATGCATATCATTTTCAAATACGCATATATTTGTTTTATGTTTCAAAATTGTTTTACATTCCAATTATGATATTTTTCATATAAATATGAAATTGGATTATCTTAAAAAGATGTTTAATTTTGTTATTTTTTATAGGAAATAATGAGTCCGTGTTGTATTATAGCACATCAAATGAGTATTTAATATGATTAAGTTGTTGATTCCTTTTTGGAATATTCTAAACGAAATATCCCAAACAACGACATTTGTTTCTGTCCATTTCTGACTTTTTGGAAAATAATGAAGTTGAAAATTAGAGAGATGAAAGATCATCTAATTTGTCATGGTTTTAATCTTAGTTACAACCCTTGGATTTGGAATGGTGAAACTGGACAGAATTTTCGTTCTCCTGATGATTATGATTTACAAGATGGTAACTCAGATGGAATTGAAGAAATGATTCGTGACATTGTAGCAGGACAAATTGAGATAGGACCGATAGTTTCACATCTATATAGTGATGCTGAAAAACCATTGTATTCTGGTTGTATAGAATTTATGGTTTTATCAGTGATGTTAAGATTTATCGACCTGGAGGAGAAACATGGATGGAGTGATAGAAGTTTTATAGATCATATACATTTGTTGAAAGATATTCTTAAAAAAATTTATCATCCATATTTACATTATAATGCCATGAATATATTATGCCCAATGGGATTAGGATACAAGAAAATACATACCTATCTAAATGACTGTATGATATATAAGAAGGAATATGATTGTCTGTCAATGTGTCTTAAATTTGGGACATCACGATACAAGTTGAATGAAATGTCATAGGCTGATATAGAGATTACAAAGATCCATGCTAAGGTATTTTGGTATCTTCCTATAATTCATCATTTGAAACATTTATTTTCAAATTCACTTGATGAAAAAAGGTTAAGATGGCATGCCGATGAGCAGATATGTGATGGACAAATATTTTATCTTTCTGATTTCCCACAATGCAAGAAAATTGAGGAGATGTATCCTATATTTGGAAATGAAATTACAAATCTCAGACTTGGGTTATTCACATATGGAATGAATCCATACCGAACCCTTAGTAGCACACATAGTTCATGGGATATTTTATTGTTATTTTCCATTATCCTTGATGTAGTTTTTATGAAGAACAAATATGTCAAATTGAGTAAAATGTTTTATGGTCTTAAGAAACCTAGAAATGATATTCATGGTTTCTTTTCACAATTGATTGATAATTTGAAACTTTTATGGGAGGATGGTTTTACGATGTATGATTCCTATAAAATGTAATATTTTCAACTGCATGCAGTGCTTATGTTCACTATATATTACTTCTCAATGTATGGAAATTTTTTTCATACAGTGTTATGGGTTATAAAGCATGTCCAATTTGAGAACAACAAAATTCATATTGTCAATTGCATCATGGGAG